>CM051457.1:3388426-5896852 GCA_028274465.1 Plantago ovata | reverse complement strand
CTCTCTCTCTTCTCTCTCTCTCTCTCGCTCTCTCTCTCTCTCTCTCTCCTTCTCTCTCCTCTCTCTCTCTCTCTCTCTCTCTCTCTCTCTCCTCTCTCTCTCCTCTCCTCTCTCTCTCTCTCTCTCTCTCTCTCTTCTCTCTCTCTCTCCTCTCTCTCTCTCTCTCTCTCTCTCTCTCTCTCTCTCTCTCTCCTCTCTCTCTCTCTCTCTCTCTCTCCTCTCTCTCTCTCTCTCTCTCTCTCTCTCTCTCTCTCTCTCTCTCTCTCTCCCTCTCTCTCCCTCCCTCCCTCCCTCCCTCTCTCTCTCTCTCTCTCCCTCCCTCCCTCCCTGACCCTAATATTGCGTAGATACTAGGTAATATTTGAGAGAAATTGACTATGTTTGCATTTGACTTAGTTTGGCGGCCAATGTGGAATTTGATACATATGACTTTTCATTCTGAAAGCTTCTGCAATAAGTTCTCATAACCAGAAGCAGCATCAGAATTTTACATAAACAAGGTACGACTCATCACTGATTCTGTGAATTGGAACAAATAACTTAGCCAGCTGAGCTACATCAAATGACAAGCTAATTAAACAGCCTCTAAGAAAGAAAATAATACCAGAAGTTTTAGGTGTCAATAGTAGTCTTATGGGAAAAAAGTAAGAAAACATAGCATAGCAGATATTTAAAAAGTTGCTTCAGCAATTTGAGAACAATTTTTGGCCTAGCTCTAATTGTTTTTCGAAAGAGCAATAAGACTCGAGCAAACCTAAACTAGGAGTGTAATCAGTTATGTATTTGGAATGCGGCAAAGCACAGCCTCCAAGATTCTTCCATTAATCTTTCTCTACATCAATTACAGCCAACATCAGCAATAAATTCTCGATCATTTACCATCTTTCGGGGGAGAAAGAACAGAGGCATCCAAGATCACTAAATTCTTCCACCCAAACGCAATTTTGATAGCTTGCTGCATTGACTAACATTAAACACAACATATTCCACATAAACCTATGTGTAACGTCACCACTACCATGTTCTTCCCCGAAAAATAGAGCTACAGACTTTTCATCGAGCCATGTAGATATTGGTTGCCTTAATAGTTAATAGTAATAACATTATGTATCTAATTAGTAATTTGTATATTCAGTTCCTTAATCCTTAGAGACGAAGCTCGAATTCGAGATATATACACACGGAGACGAAGCTCGAATTCGAGTAACAAATCATAACTTTTCGATCGAAGGGAGTGATGTGATGCTTACAGAGGGAAAGCAGCGAACGCCGAGGTTTTGGGCGGAGGAGTAATTTCAATGACTTTGTAAGGGTAATTGTTATTGTTGTTGTTTTGTTGGCCACCTCTATCCTTTTCCTTCTTCCTGCAGAAAACTTGAGGCATCTGCTGCAGCAGAAAACGAAAGCTAATCAAATTCCCCTGAATTCAACAAACGAATCAAAATTGGGAAATTCATTCCTCAAAAGTCAAATGACACTGTACTGTACCTTCCGCAATGTTGCTGAACAACTTGAGACTGTCGTCATTGTTGTTTACTGATCTCGCTGATTCTTTCTGTAATTCACTAATTCTCTGTTTTTTTTTTTCTTTCTTTCTTTTTTTTTTATTTGCTCTGTACGAGTTACGACTGTACCAGTAATGACGAAGATGAATTTGATATTTTCCTCTCAAAGAAAGCTAAAAGCGTGTTTGCGGTGGAGCGCGCTTTTTAGTTGAAACACGACATCAAATTTGTGGTTGTGTCTTCATTCCTTTCATCGCCGAATATGAAAATTATTATGTTAGTCCACGTTACGATCACATATCCACGTGGCATTTGAAATCTAAAGTAGCGTGTTCAGCATGAGCAGTCCATATACAAGGGATAAAAACAAGAATGGAACAATTGATCAACCTCTTCCTTTGTAGTTAGTACTCAGAACGCACAAGTGAATTTCTCAGAAGAAGAAAACGCACATCAAAAGCTATTGTAGTTGGTAAATGAATGGAGACCCAAAAGAAAGAGGCAGACCGTTTTCGGGAGAAAGACAAACAGAGCAGAGATGTTAGAGGTGAAATTCGAGACAGAAGCAGCACCACCGGTGACAAGAATGGAAAAGAAGATGAGAAATCTAAAACTGAAGAGGTTAAGAGACTTCCTCATCAACAAGTTCCACAGCCCAGTGATTTCAACACACAAGCTCTCGAGCAACTCTGATGTAGTATACTACTGGTATTTTGTTTTGCTCTCTTTTTCTATCAGTTGCTTATTATGTCCTTTCAATATTATTGCTCTTCAGTTCTGAAAATAGGAAACATAAACATATCATATGCGGCTTGAGTAAAGTAATTTTTAACATCAAGTAAGGTGTAGTCCATGAGAAGACGCTCAACAAGTAGCATCTACACCACTGAAGAAGAGCAAGTGTATCATCGGGAGTTTTATACCACCTACCAAGAGAAGAAGGAAGGAAGATTTTCAACAAAAAATTTTAAGTTATACTCTGCAGCATTATGGATACCGCTTGTAGCTTTTAATTTTTGCCTTTGACTTTGTTAAATTAACAGCTCATGTCACTTGTGGTAGTTCATCTTTACTACATTGAACTTGTTGGTTGTACTTTTTACTTTTGAGATGTGAAATATTTATTGGAATTTCGTATATGTCTAATTAAGTTCGTGATGAATGAGACTGCAGTTTTGTCTGATAATATGGAGAATTATATAGAAACAGAACATCCTAGAGTTACTTATTTGGTCTTAGTACCGTAGTAGTATCTTTACCACTTCTTATCACCAGCATCTAAATGAGGGATCTGATTTATATGTTATCTGAGTTGCGGGAGACCGTTTTTGGTTAACCCCGCCAGCGAGGAATAGCCTGAATTGTTGTAGAGCACCATAGTTGATGGAATACACAGTTGCAAGTCTGGTGTTGGGCAGCACCTTGGTTTAGTTTCTGGAGTTGCTTTGACTCCTTTGAGTGATATTCTATTCTTTCATTTTTTCAATACTGACTTCAATGATTGTCCTTTCTAATCCGTTCTGAGGTTTGTCATCGTGTATCAGTATAACTCATTAATGATTGTCTATGTTATTTATTGTTTGTCCAAATCTGGGTCAATGTCTCTTATTAGTAGCTTTTTTTTTTTTTTTTTTTTTTTAACTGGAGATTGCATTTAAATTGAGTGATAAAGGGTAAGTTACATACCGAATGTAAGTAGCAGAAATATCTGAGTTAATAATATTACATAACCAAGTTAAGTTGGGGGCATATCCCACACAAAAGTATTTGAATTTGAATGATTCTCTAAAGTCAAATCTCATCCAAAAGTTCTTTTCCTTGTTTCGTTTGCTAGCTTATCGGCTGCGCCATTGCATTTCCTATCCAAAAAGTCCACCTTGATACTGTCCAGTCGATCCATTGCTCTAATAGCATCCTGCAAGAGTACGTTTTGTAGAACCCCTGCTGCTCTCCCTCTATTAAGACATTGCACAAAGTTTTAGAGTCAGTTTGTACTATAACTTTTGAGCATAAAATATTTGTACATAATGTAAGGCCATGTAAGGCCAAGTTGTAGTGCATTGTTTGTATATATAATCAGTTGATAAGCTTCATAAAAAAAATAAAAAAAAGGCCAAGTTGTAGTGCATTGTTTGTATATATAATCAGTTGATAAGCTTCATAAAAAAAATAAAAAAAAAGACTTGATAAGAGTAGAGCGGGTTAATTATTGGCTTGGTTAAATTTCCAAGTGATGGAATAATTTTGAACTCTTTCGTGAATTGATAATTGGCAAGTTTTGTTTGAGAGAAAGTAAAGTACTTTATTATAGAATAAAAGAGAGGGAGTATTTGTGATCTCCAAACTCCAACCTTATTCGACTATCACTAATCATCTCCTTCATTTAGGAATCATTCATCTACTTGTATTAGGACAGTACGTATATAGGAAGTACTACATAATAAAATAAAATAAAATCCCCCGTCTTCCATTGTTAATGAATTTGTTCGATACATCTTGAGAAGTGAAATACTTTTTGGAATTTCGTATTTTGTCTGATAATATGGAAAATTATGAAGTATTAAAACAGAACTTCCTAGAGTTACTTGTTTGGTCTTTGTAACATAGTATCCTTACCACATGTAGGCATGTAGCCAATGCTATCACCACTCACCAGCAAATAAATGATGGATTGGGTTTGTGTATCTTTACCTGGGGCGTGGTAGACCGTTTTCGGTTAACCCCGCCAGGAACTAATGTATAGCCTGAATTGGTGAAGCACCATAGCTGATAGAATACATGAGTTTTCCAATTTATGTGGTTGTTTTCCATTTATTACATAGATTTAGATCAATTTATATGGTTGTTTTCCATAAATTTATTACATAGATTTAGATCAATTTATATGTTTGTTTTCCAACGTATAGTCTAGTTATATTTAAATCTTTCATTTGACTAATCAAAATTCTTGTGGTATGTTCTCTGCGGTGGTTGTGTAGCTTAGGACATTGGCTGCCGTTTCATCCCGCCCCTGTTGACACTTGACACTTCCATTTACCAAAATACTTGGTATGATTGTTGTACTTACTGTGATACTCATGCACATGCCTTAAGTACTAGTGTAATCATTTATGTACTTTCAGTTTTGCTGTACTTAAGTTCTTAAAATGGGAAACATAAATAAATCATGCAGCTTGAAGACAAATTTTGCATCCTAAATCTTTACAATAATAACAAAAGGTAACCTTTACTATAGTTCAGAGTTTGAAAGCATTTCACCTAGTAAGTAATTAGTTGACAAAATTACTCCTTATGTGTGTGATGAACGGTAGTAGCAGATATGGCATTTGTCTGAAGCTTGAACAACTGCGCATAGTGTCCGTTTCTCTCGAGGAGCTCTTTATGATCACCAATCTGCAATAAATGTTTGAACAAACAGCGCAATATGAAATTCATTTTGGCAAAGACACCATGGAAATTATGAGTTGAATTTACGGAAACAGTTAAGGGTTGTATGAAAGTACAGCTGAATGTCTAACCTCAACAATTTCTCCATTGTTCATCACCAAGATTCTGTCAGCTGCTTCAATAGCAGACAGCCTGTGGAAGTTCCCGTTACGAATTTTCAAATCTAATCCCTCAAAAATGTATGACTAGACTGTCTAGACATAGGACAAAGAAGAAACAAAACCTGTGAGCAATTAAGATGACAGTCTTCCGTGTTTCAGGGTCATTCTTTACAGAATGAAGAATTTCCTGCATGAACAGAGTAAAGCGCCAAGCATTAGTTTGCTACTCAACCATAATCCCCCAAGAGCATCGTAATACGACGTAGAATTTCTTACCTTGATATATTCTTCATTTTCAGCATCGAGAGCGCTGGTTGCTTCATCGAGTACCAAAATTCTGGGATCTCTAAGGATTGCTCGTGCTATTGCTATGCGTTGCTTTTGCCCTCCACTTAGCAGGTTATCCTGTATGATGGTATTATAACCACTTGGAAGGGCAGAGATGAATTCGTGTGCATTTGCAACCTTTGCAGCATGTTCAATCTCTTCGCGTACCATGTCCCTTAAGCAACCATAACATAAGTTCGATTTTACATCCATATGAAAAAGATGGGGTTCCTGGACAGTATAAATTCAGACATTAATTCTCAATAGGAAAGTTAATTGTTATGACAGTCTTATTTGATTCTAACCTGCCCAACAAATCCAACTTTTTCCCTTAGCCACCTGATGTTTAACTCTGTCAGAGGAATTCCATCAATAAAAATCTGTAGAAAGTGTGCACATCCGTTCAGGAAAGGATAAGGTAACAAACATTAAAGTTACCGTGTAATACACTATGCAGAAGAGAAACAGATCAAAACTCTGTATTCAGTAGCAAACACTGATGCATAGATACAATGTATTTAGAGTATATAAGAGGAGCAAGCACACTCCAAACTTAAATGTTAATGAAGAGTTTTTGGCGTATCAGATGGCCAGTTATGAGCAACTTAAGTGCAGAAATTGATCCCGACTGAATCTCTTTTATAGCAGTCCTCTTTCTCATGGACTAATCCAGAAGTTACTAGATACTACATGTAAAGGCCGTGCTGAGTGTGCGTTGCTTGAATAAATATCACACAAAATTGAGGGAATGGATAAATAAAAACAAGCTTCATAGCTTCGGTTTAGTGGCCAGGATGCCAGGATCAGACAGCCGATTGAAAAGTTTATGTAAAGAAATGAACTGATAGGGAATCAAGGTATTGACATTTCAGGTACAAATTAAGATTTTATACGTGAATTAACTTGTTATATTAGGTAATTAATATCATTGTGGACATTCACATGTCAGAGCAATAAAGGGAAAAGTAATTTTAGAGAATTTAATTCCTGGTTACCTCCCCACTGCTTGGTTCATAGAGGCCAAGTAAGAGATTGATTAATGTGCTTTTCCCACTGCCGCTGACACCAACCTTTCCAAAATAAGATCTTGATCAGTATTTGGAATCTTGGATACCAACTTAAATAAGTATTTTATGAGCAGACATTTTCTTACAACTGCAATTATCTCATTAGCCTGTGTGGAGAAGCTCACATTTTTAAGAGCAGGTACCTGCCACATGGTCAGAGTCAGAGACGCATGAATTGCAAAGACAACAGAGTCTGGGTTTTCAGTTGTAAAAATGGATATGTACCATATTCCTTAAGGGGAAATGAAAAGACACATTGACAAAGGCAATACTTCCTGTCAGCCTTTGTAGCTTTTTACCTGTACGATTTGCAAACACCATAATCAAGGAAGAAAACACACATATCAGAAACAACAGGTATCTCAGCTAACCGTGTTCTTTTAGTACAATTAGTAAATGGCATGGCCACAACAAAGTCCCCTACCACTTGATAAGAATTCACTGCTGGGGGTGATATTCATTAATTGGAAAACTTTCTCGCAGGCTCCGACAGACTGAAGCAAGGATGTCAAGTTGTCTTGCACCCTCCAAGCCGCATAAATCAACCATTCACAGTACAAAACGTATTTGGTCAGTTGTTCAATGGAGACACAACCACTCATAATAGAAGTTCCTCCTAAGAGGACGGCGAAAACCTACAAGCACAAGTTTAATAAGTTAATGGACATATCATGTTACAGATCCTTGCAGATTACACTTTTTGCAGGATAAGTAAGCCATATAAAGTCACAAACTCAACAAAGTATTCGTTGAATACAACTAACATATGCCTATGGTAAGAAGAAAACCTGTGTCATTCGATACAATGTCATGAAACTCAGATTCCATAATCCATAAGCAACACTTTTTCGCAGACCCACAAAAGTTAACCCTTCAATCCACTCAGTGAACCTAAAGACAGATAGTATAATGCGGATAAGTATGCCAATGGTCATAAGATGTAGAGAATTTTTTTCCTGAAGTTAATATACGTATATATATTTAGATAAAGAAGTCGAAACAAGTAATGTAAAACCTTTGAAGTTCTTCTCTTTCTGTTCCATATGCTCGGACAGTTCTTATCAAGGTTAATGTTTCTTGCGCAACCTAAAGTTTCAAGGAACAAAAAAGCTTCGTCTTTACTAAAACTGGCAGAAGTCAGGGAGGTGTGGAAGTAAATGCAATTCTCTGATTTACTTCATTCGCAGAAGCAGCAAACTCTTGATCCAGCTTTGCTGCTTTTTTCTGGTACCTGACAAAAAAAAAAAAAAAAAAAAAGGTTTATCAGAATGTCAAAATCAAGGAATAAATCTATAATGGCAAGTGTAGATTATTGATAATTGAAAGGAATACACATGTCATGATAAAGGAGAGCAGCAAGTAAATAGCTGAAACACACAACAAACATATCATCGATCATGGGCACATGTAACTAATTCATTCTTGCATAGGTCTACAGTAAAGAGAGTGATGTTGAAGTTGTAGTTAACACCAAAACTGAACAATGCTAAATGCTAAAGCACCACTAAAGTTTTAAAAAAAAACTGAAGTAAGCAGATTAACCCAGGATCTAGTTTAATATGAATACATCATTCATAATACACTTTACAGAAAAATGTGATTCATTACTAACGTCAAAATTGCACCAGAGTCCAGGCCAGGGACCATATACAACAACTGGCAATATATTTAGTGATACTAAACTAGAACCTGGAATGAATCTGAAATCTTTCCACGAGATAAATTCACTTGTTAATAGAACCACAACTTTGTACTAGACTCATCGGATCCTATACACGAATATTTAAAGTGTCAAACCCAGAGTGACTGTGTTGGGAAAAGCATATGCAGAGCACATAATGAAAATCACACGAAGGGGCTATACAAATGAGTGAACTATGAAATGTACTGGTTCTTACAGGCCATAAATACGAAATATCAGGGTGAGAACCAAGCATATGGCCAGTGATGACAGTGCTAGAGGCCATGACAAAATCATCAAGTTGATCAATGCTCCAGAACCCTAAATATATAGCTGATTAGGTATTACACAAATGCAAGAAACTAAATAAATAAAAATGACGGAAGAGATATCAGAGAAATTGGAATAGCCACCTGTATTACATTTCGCAGGATCAAATGTACATCATTGCCAATTGTATGAGATAACCTCTGACAACCTGTACCAATCCTACTAGTAAGATCGCCAACAGTTTCTCTGTCAAAAAAGGATATATCCTGCATCAAATGGAAACTCAACGAGTTAAATTGTAGGGGCTTATTTCAGCAAGTCTCAAAATCAAGTAAATATGATCAGACTAAAATTCTACCTGGAGAAGAACAGAACTATACACAGTTTTCCTCAGTCGTTTAACCTGAAAAGATTAGAGAGGTTTAATCTTTTATGCAATATTTTGTCTCTAGATGAAGGGTATTCTATAACTTTCAAAAAGTTACTTGTCAAATATTGTTGGATGGAATTAGAAAAGAAGGATACTAAAACTTCTGACCCACCAATATTACGTTAGCAATAGCAAAGCATCCACCTCGTAAGCCACTGCATTGCAGGTAAAACGCATTGGTAAGGGACAAAAATTGAGAAAATAAAGGGAAATATTAGCCACAATAAAAAGGTGTTGCAACCTGCATATGCCAGAGATTATACACAAGAAAAACAGAAGCTTCAAGTTCTGGTAAAATGCATTGGTTGCACCATTTTGTGCTGAAAATATACATGTCGTGATTATTGCCGGCATTGTTATCTCAGAAAGCTGCAGAAGTAGAAAACAAAAGCATAGCCTGTTAAGATCATCCCACTGCAAGATTCTTACTCGATACAGCTGAAAAATAAAAGGGAACAGTGTACTGATATGTTCCTATTGGTTGCTTTGAAGTTTGATTGTATGAGAAACCATATCATAATATGTACATTCAAGTCTTTTCAGTTGGTTCTTTGCAAAAACATATCCACAAAGGCACGCCAAAAAAAAAAAACATATGAAAACTGAAATTCTAGTAAGTACATGACATGGTGAATTGGGTAGCTATCACTCTGTAAAATAATACTCATCAAAAAAATTTCGAGCTTTGCTAATAATTTGAGAAATTATAGTGATTTTTTGAGAGATCCTGTGAAAAGTAAAGCAAAATACATCTAGACACATCTTAACAGCGTTTACAGTAGCTAAATCTGTACATTTTACATGTAATCTTCGACAATTCGACTGACAACTAAGTACCACATTAGAATTATTGCTACGACTCACATGAACGGTGAAACTTCAAACTAGTAGGCAGATTTCCAAATAAATAAAAGCTCAACCTCGACGCAACTAGAGTTCACAGCATTTCATCAACAATTACGAAATAAGCATATCAACTGACATGATTGATTAATGCTCAATTAACTGAAACAATAACGTCCGTCTACCTACATACACACAAACCACAAGCTCGTCTAGTTTACACATCAAACACAAAGTGAACGAATCGGAAATACATACAGCTGCAATAGTCAGTGCACCAAACGCTATGTACGAAATCCATCTCTCTTCCCCTACCAACGCCCACATTTGGCTGAGAGCATACAAAAGAGTCTTAGGCTCAGCTGTGACAAATGAATCATCGAATTTCCCTTTGAAATAGGATAAATCCCACCAACTTCCGCCAGGAAACACTGCCCGAGCAAACTCGATCCATTTCTCAAATTGATTGACAGATTTATTACTTCCGTTAGGAAAATCATCTCGGTTTCGCTCGAATGCGTTTGGAATGGTTCGAAGAAGTGACTGAGTTGGATTGGACTTGTCGAGCAGTTTGATAGAGAGTAGCCGAGTTGGATATGGTAGTTGGAGTTTTGTTTTGGGGGTAAAATTTGGAAACGGATTAGGGTTTTGATATTTGAATGTGTAGCGACAGTGCAGTGTGGTGTGAAAAGAGGCCATGGAGGAGAAAAAACCCGGCGGACGACATACAACCGTTATTCATACCGTCAGATTGTTTAGTATAGATTTTTGTTACATAAATTAAAATTAAGGGATTTTTACCTATACCAGCCCTACTATACATCTCAATTACCGATAGATCATTCTTAGCCAAACACTATTGGTCTAAAATTTTAAAATTGTTTTGACCGCTTATTGTTCAATATCTTGAACCCAAACATGGTCTACTATACATCCTAATTAATTCCTCCATTTTTTTAGTTAATTCCTAAGTGGTAAAAATTACTAATTTTAAGGAATAATATTAAATAATTGATTTATATGAGTATTTAATTGTGAAAGGATGATAAAGTATGATAGAGATTGAAAAAAGTTGTTATAAAGAAGGAGATAGAAATAATAAAAAATTAGTAAGTGGGTTGAAAATTTTTCTATATTTGGGTTAGGAAGTTTGTAAGACAACGTCCAAAAATAGAAATCTAGAAAGTTATTAATGAAATTGAGAAAGTAGTATATAACACCTATACTAAGTACCTTTTAGATCTAAATGTAATCTATCTATTAAAGGAGAAAGATTTCAAGCTTTCTCCTTAATTCATGCTTTTATTTTTGACATGTGTCACAATCTTCTATTCTTATTGGTCCATTATTTTATTCTTGCCACATGTCTTAAATCTATTCATCTAATTTACAATTCTACATTTCACCATATATATTCATTATTTTTATTTTAATATCATCATTCTCAAATAAATATATACTCCCTCCGTCCCAGAGCAGTTGCACCATTTGCTTTTGTACACAACAAATAAGGAGAAGAGTTAAATATTGAGTTATATTGTTAGTGGATGTTGCTTTTACTTTATGCAGGATTTGTGGTCACAAAGATGTGTTGATGTAATATAAAATTATTATAATCATGTCCAAATATGGCAAAGAAATGAAATGGTGCAACTCTAACGGGACGTCCAAAATGGCAAAATGGTGCAACTATTCTGGGACGGAGGGAGTACATATTAAAAAATAGATATTATTATGTTCAAAATGATTTTTAATATATATTATTAATTCATGCTCTTATTTTTTACATGTGCCACAATCTTCTATTCTTATTGGTCCATTATTTTATTCTTGCCACATGTCTTATATCTATTAATCCAATTTACAATTCTACATTTCACAATATATATTCATTATTTTTATTTTAATATCATTATTCTCAAATAAATATACATTTAAAAAAATAGATATTATTATGTTCAAAACAATTTTTAGTATATATTATGAATTAAAATTATTTGGCATTATTATGAAACACGGATACTAAAAGTAATTTAGTTTTGCTATTTGTAAAAAAAATTAATATAAAAAATATAGAAAGATTGAATTAAAGAAATTGTGCAAGTAAACAATTTTTCGATGTTAAAAATAAAGATCTCGTAGATTGTGGATTGTTTTTTTAAGTCTACTATATCCTCAGAGTGCGGAGTCACAAACTCGGCTATTTGGCATTATTATGAAATATGTATACTCAAAGTAATTTAGTTTTGATATTTGTAAAAAAAATTATATACAAATCTATAAAGATTGAATTAAAGAAATTATGCAAGTAAATAATTTTTCTTGTTAAAAATAGAGATCACGTAGATTGTGGAATTTGTTTTTGAAGTCTATTATATCCTGAGATCGAGTGTTGAGTCACAAACTCGGCAAAATATTCACCCGTCGCGGTTAATTATTCAACTTACCCGCCATAGACAGGTCGGCTATAATATTGTATCTTCACATTTATTTATTGTATCTATGCACTTAACATATAATTTTATATATTACAAAGTTCAGTTATTTTTCTTCACACATTTTTTTCTCCAAAATATTTTATTTGTATAATTATTTTTCAATAATTTTAGTTTTTTGTATGAATCATTTTAATATTATTTAGTACGAAAAGTATTTAAAATTTATATTAATATTTTTGTATATCTATTAAAGGAGAATATTAAACTTCCTCCATAAAAAAATTATTCTAGAGTAATAGGGTTGGGCTCGGACGGGTAATACAAATTTTGGGTTTAGGATATGATGATTTATTAACATCCCAATCTCCCACAAGATAATTTTAACATTTTTTCTAACATTTTCTT
This sequence comes from Plantago ovata, assembly GCA_028274465.1. Classification (NCBI taxonomy): domain Eukaryota; kingdom Viridiplantae; phylum Streptophyta; class Magnoliopsida; order Lamiales; family Plantaginaceae; genus Plantago; species Plantago ovata. The sequence goes on along the minus strand of CM051457.1, from coordinate 5,884,338 downwards.
CTATATTAAAATTTAAAACATTATTCATCATTATGTAATCGTAACCCAAATATGTATATATTCTACAGAGGAGAAAGTTTTCATACTTCTTCCTTCAACCACATGGCATTTTCAACTTCACTTTATGTCCATTTTGATTGGTCGAATGTTTTTCACATAGTAAAGTGTCTATTTCACAATAATTCCGAATATTAATTAATTGTGTTCGACATGTCTCTTTTGCAATACTTTATAAGAACACTAAATGCGTTCGACAGGTCTATTCCACAATACTTTAGAATACTATTTGCATTTGGTTGGTGTCTTTCTCAATACCTAAGAACACCAACTGTATCCGACGAGCCTATTCACAATACTGTAGAACACTATTATGTTCAGCGGGTCTATTCGATAATTCTTTGAATCACGAACTGTATTTGGATTTATATCTCAAATTAAACTTCATACCACTAACCGTGATTGACGGGTATATTCCGCAATACATTATACCACTAATTGCGTTTGACGGGTCTATTTGGCACTACATTATAACACTAACTGCGGACGGCGGTCCTATTCACAATACTTTAGAACACTAATTGCATTTGACGGATCAATTGTGTTCGGTGGGTCTTTTCGATAATGCATTAAACACAAACTTTAGAACACTAAATTCAGTTGGTGGATCTGTCCGCAATGCTTAGAACACTAATTAAATATGTTCGACGGGTCTACTTCACAATACTTTGGAACACTAACCGTGGCGACGGATTTATGACACAATACTTTAATACACTAATTGTGTTCGATAGGTATATTGCACAGTACATTAGAACACTAAATTTATTCGCAATACTTTAAAACATTAATTGCGTTTGACGGGTCTATTCTACAATGCTTGAACTACATCTGATGGGTATTCCGCAATACTTTAGACCACTAATTGCGGTTGACGGGGATATTCCACAATAGTTTAAAACACTACTTGCGTTTGACAGGCCTACAATACTTTAAAACATTAATTGTGTTCAACAAATCTATTCACTAATACTTTAAAATACGAACTTTAGAACATTAGATGCGGCCAACAGCTCTATCTCGCAATACTCGAGATACGTTTGACGGGTTTATTCGCCAATACTTTAGAACACTAACTGTGGTCGACAGGTCTATTTCACAATATTTTAGAACACTAACTATTTTCTACTGGTCTGTTGCACAATATTAATTGCATTTGACGGGCCTATTCACATTACTGTAGAATATTAACCGCATTTGACATGTATATTTGACAATACTTGAACTATATTTGACGGGTATTCCGCAATACTTTAAAATACTAACCTCGGTTTACGACGCCATTCCATAATACTATAAAACACTAATTGCTTTGGAAACTCGACGGGTTATTATTATTTGTAAATTTACTATTTCCCGTCGAAACTCGACGGGTTATTTACTAGTCCATAAAATAATTTGAATTTGTATGAAAAGTGGTCATTGAGCAGGAATGGCATATGTAATTTTACTTTTTTTTATTATTAACGATCTTATGTTAAAGTTGTTGTTGGTGTTAAGAAGGATGGCAACAAGGATTGGGTTGAACCCGATTTGTTTAACCTAAGTTTTATTTTAAATTCACTCCGTAAATTTACTTTTTAACGTCAGATGAAATATATTTTTCACCCTTAAAATTAAGAAAAAATTCAATTTAAGTGGATCATGTTTCAGTCATTATTTTAAAGAATACAAACCAAATAAAACATGTACTGTAGTATAGGCTTTTTGAGCGAGAATAAAACATTTGGTATTATACTAATATAAATTATAGAAATCACATCCTTTAGCTATGACTTAAACTTTCAACTAATATTTCATTCATTCATATTATACGTGTATATCTTCTTGGACCAAAGTATATATATACGTCTAAAATCACCGGCACCAACATGTCGTTTTGTAAAATGTTTTTTTATTGGCCTTTTATTTCAAAATAAATCAAAAGAAAGCATGACCTCGAATTGTATATTTAATAAATGGGACCGAATTTAAACATTTTCTACAAACTATGATCATTTGGAAGCTAAGAAGCACCGATACGGACGCGAACACGATACGAACACTGATTCGTCGATACGTCAAAATTCAAAAAAGTAGAATACGGATACGTGACCGATACGTTTAATTTTTAATATTTTTTAAATATATTTAGTATCTAAATTATTTCAATTTTTAAAATTTATAGCTAATTATTCTAATAAATACTAAAAATCAAATAAAAAAGTAAATAACTAAATATTATTCTTTAGTTATCCATTCCAAACCATGTCAAATACTCAAAAAGATGATTAAAGGAGACAAGTATGTATCGGAGACGAATTGAGTATTGAATACGTATCAGAATGAATGCTTAATCATTTTAGTGTATCGGTGATTTCTAACTTGCAAGTTATAGAAGCAAAAGTCAGTCGGGCATGAATTGGATGAGGGTGAATTTGAATTAGATCATGACAACACTCAACCTTGTGCGTACTAATTGTAGTTTTGTTTAACTTGCTTGGTGTGCTTGCTTAGCAATGACTAGGAATCTTTGCTTAAAATTTTTGGTTTTCGCCTGATGGGAAAAAGAAATGAGAGCTTGGGTTAATAACAATTATATACTATTGTAATGGTCGTAATTACTAATTGGTTCTAACTATTTTATCCGTAACATAACTTAATAAAACACTTTAAAAAATCAGTGGCAAAGGAAAGAATAGACACATAAAAGAATTTTGATTCTCCGCTCCTTTCCAAACCCAAAGAAAATCACACCATTTAGATTTAGTACAACAAAATATTCCAAAACCTTTGATTATACATGATTTTAATGAATAAATAAATAAATGAATAATATGTGTGGTAGGTAAATAAAGACACCGCTTCTAAATGTCAGTCAATATCACCACAGTCCACACACATCAATCATTTTATAATAATGATAATACATTTTATTCTCATTTTATTTCTAACATATAAGAAGAAAAAACAAAACAATCAAAAAAAGACACACCGCCAAACTCCAAAATGGACACCCTTCTCTGCGACGAGCTCCTCCAAGAAATCTTCCTCCGCCTCCCTCCGCCTTCCTCCGCCGCCATCTCCCTCACCTCCACCCGCTTCCTCCGCCTCCTCCGCTCCTCCACCACCTCCCTCTCCCTCCACTTCCCCACCACCCCCTCAAACCCCACTTCCTTCCTCTCATCCCACCCTTTCCTATCCTCCCTCGCCATCTCCGCCGATGATCACGGCGGCGACGCCTTACTCTTCGACGTCTCCGCCTCTTGCCCCAACCTCCGCCACCTCCGCTTCCTCACCTCGCCTGTCTCCACTTCTTCTCTCTCCACTCTCGCAGCTTCCTGCGTCAACCTCACTTCCTGTTCAATTGCCGTTTTAAGGCCTTTGACTTTCAATTGGTTGACTTCTTTCACTTCATTGAAAAGCCTCTCTCTGTTCTTCTCAAACCCTGAAAACTCTCTAACGAATGATCTTGGAGCGGACGATGCCGTTTTGGATGTCGATTTGGGGTTGGAGAGCCTTTCACTTAGTGGGATTGTGGCTGGTGATTATGGGCTGGGCTATATTTGGAGAAACTGCAAGAAGATCAAGAAACTTCAGCTCAAAAGTTGTGAGAGCCTCGGTGATTACTATTCCTTTTCTGGTTTCATTTTATCAAACAGTAGTAGTCTTCAACAACTTGAATTGAGAAGCTGTAGAAGTATAGTTGACTGTGTGTTGTTAAAATTATCTGAAAATTCTGTTTCTTTAAGTTCTCTGTTGATTTATGATGGTGGGAGTAAAGAGGGCTTGCTTGAGTTTGTTAGGCGCAGCAAGTGTGAGTTGAAAAGGCTCGATTTACGGCTACCACTTGATCTCGATAACTCTCACTTAATGGCGATATCAGAGAATGTGTATTTCAGGGGTTTAGTGAGTTTGGTGTTGCAAAGTTGTTGTCTTGTTACCGGTGACGGTTTGTGGGCGATTACGAGGGCGGTTGGTGGTACACTTGAGGAGCTTTCTTTGGTTAATTGCGATGTCGTGGAGAGGGAATCGGGGTTGTTGACTGCATTGGGACAGAATTTGAAGAGGTTGAGGAAGCTGGACTTGTCTTATAATGATGTGTTGATGGATAAGGAGCTTGTGTCCATGCTTGTTTCGTGTTGTTGTTTGGAGGAGTTGAAGCTTAGAGGGTGTAATAATCTGACTAATGTGGCGGTTGGTTTGATGGTTAAGAGTTGCAAGATGTTGTCGAGTGTGGACGTGAAGTATTGTCCTGGGATTGATTCGCATGGAGTTGAGTTTCTGCTACGGAATTCGTCACGGTTGAGAAGGTTGGAAGTGGAGAAGGGTAAGCTTACTGAGGGTTCTAGAAGACGGGCGATGACTAACTTTATGGAGGTGGTATGATGATACCATGCATGCATCTGTGGTTTCTTGAATGGCACTTTGAAATTGTGCTCACAAGGTTAATTAAGGTTTGTGCATTTGGTCTAAGGTAAGTTAAGATATTTACGCCGTGGTACTTTGTGTTGTTTGTTGAAGCCGATAAGAGGTATACCTGATATACTATATGTAGCCTTGTAAATATTGTACGTAATAATCTGCTTTGGTTAATAATGTGTTGTAACTGTGAATAAAGATATTGCTTGGCCCATTATATCAAGTATAAAATGTGAATACAATGGGGCTCCAATTCGGGGTAAAAAGTTTTTACATGAATCGTGATATTGTTCTTTGTTAAGTAGTGCGGTTATCATGATATTAGACCTGTGTAATCGTGACTCAGTCGCTTAACTGCTGCCTGCTGGTGTATGTCGAAGGCTACGAAGCGTATTTGTTTGTTATCTGTGTGAGGTAAGCTGCCCTACTGAACATTTATGTTAGTTTGTTTCAGTCATTGTGGCTATTTCTATTTATAGATTTTCGGTGAGATGATATACCTGCCCCATTATATGTCTGAGTCATGAATGAGTATATGATCATATATGCAAGTCCATGATCTTGTCTGAAAAGCAGCTATTTTAAGTATGATCCATAAGGTTGAGTAATGATCGAGAATTCATGTCTAGACCTGAGCATTTGCTAGACTATACGTGCTGGATACAATTTTCGACCACAAGGCTTAACAATACTTGGGAACTTGGTGCTTAAATTGTAGCCCTAAACAAAACGCAACGAGTGAACGAACATGAGTGGTTTTAGGTCGTACTTTTCCCACCTTTCTAATCTAAGAGCATACTAGTTACTACAACCTCAATAGGGGGATTTGGGGGGGGGGGGGGGGGGGGGGGTGGATGTAAGGCCAGCAGACCATATTTCTTATGTTGATGATAATGGCACAGCGGTTTGTGTTATGCCAAAGCAATTTAATGTGGTTTTGACGTGTTGATGTTAGAAGATCTTGTTAATTTGCTTTGGCAAGTGGCGTGATCAACAACCTATTTATTATATTTGAGCTCGGCGAGCTCGTGACAAAAATGGGAAAAATAAATATATTTCTATAAGAGCATTACTTATGATTTGGGGTTCTTGAGGCTTTAAACATATAAACTCCAACAAAAGCCCCTCTCATATTGAATTGAAGACTCCAATAGTTTGGGACTTAATTGAGCTTATATGTGGGGCTCTCCATTACTCCATTTTATATTAAAAATTATATTAAATAATTAATTTTATATTGTTAGGGCTTAATTGAGGGCTACTATTTAGTAGTCCAAACAGTAGACCTTTTTCATTTCATGGGCTACTAAGTACGAGTAATAGCCTTAAAAAAAAACCTTGGACTAATTTTTTTTTAGCTCAATTGGGGATTTAAATCCCAATTAAGTCCAAAAAAATCTCCATAAGGAATACTCTAACCTAATATTACAACAATTCATGATTTATTAATTTGGGGGAAGAAGTAGAATGGTATTCATGTATCATACCAAGTCTACTGAGTATGAGTATGTACATGCTTCACACGTTTGTAAAACAATCTAGTACTTACTCCGGTTACTTGCCAGAATCTCATTTTATTTTGTTGATTTTTTCGACGGTCGGAAAATTAATCATAAGTCATCATGATGAAAAGAAAAAATTAAAATTTTTATTATGCAAGTACACTTTTATATTTTTGTCATGTAATTTTTAAAATTATTTTTTTCACAATGAATTATGACTAATTTGATGTTTGAATTTTTGAGGTCAAATCGGACGTCGAAAAATCCAACAAAATGTGAAGTGGATTTATTACAAGTTAACCAGGGAGTTTGGGTCAAACAACTTTTGGGTAGAGCTGAGCTTGAGCTTGCCCCATCGAATTAAACTCTTGGTAAGGGCGTAAGGCTCATCTCACATGACCATAACAGTTGGGAATTGGGATGGAATGGGTCTTTGGATATTAAGAAGTGAGAGGCGTCAAGAACCCTGTTCGGCCCAAGTACGCATGTACTTTGCAGCCTTCCACCAACTCACAAAGGGCAGAAGTGCGGAAAATTCTGTCCAAGTTCACCAAGGGATACCGTATGTGGCAATGTTAACTTATTAGATCACTAGCAATAGAAGTCTTATTTGGGGTCCATCCCCAAATGAACCCCAAATAAGTCACAATAGGGGCTCTTTTGGGGTTCCATTATTGGAGTCCATGCTTGAGCGCTACCATTTGGTAGCCCTAAAAGAGCCCCAAATATTATTATTTTATTTCATTTTATTTCTCTTTCATCAATTGTGTGGTGCATATGGATTGTATGTGTCATGTGGAACCCACAAAATAGCCCATAATAAGCCTAAATCATTGTAACAAAAAATGAAATGGGCTTATTTGGGGTTTAAACCCCAAATAAGCCCCAAGTTTAGAGCCAACCATTACTATTGGTATTAGGGTGAGGATGTTTACCTAGAATTACGTGAAGAATATTCTGGTATGGCATGTGTTCAAGTTGGATGAATGAATTATTGTCAAGATTCAAGAACCACACTCCCTGAATAGACTTGTTGGACGAGTCTGTTCTTTGTCAACAAAAGATGTACTTCCACTCCACTGTTCTACTCACTTCTTCCACTCCACTGTTCTACTCACTTCTACCTGAGTTTATAGATGGAACATGTAGAAAAACATCCTTCAATAAAGTTTTATTTTAATAGGATAATTATTACCTAACTTAATACAAGTGCAATCAATAGATCGCTATCGATTAATCAAAATTATTTTAAAGTTATAATTTAGGGTAAGCTTTGGTTAAAATGGCCCGATTAGATTGACGTTTGCACTCAATTGATTTGCAATAAGATAAGTTATGACTTACTGTATAAATTATCGTTCAAAAAAATTATTACATAAAATTTTACACTTTAACTAAACTAAAGTTAACCATGGTGGATATTAATATTACTTGTTAGTCTAAAACTAAGTAAACTGTTTGAATGTGAATATATAAAGATTGCATAAGCACAATTTAATTCGTAATTATATTCGGTAATGTTAGTAGAGCTAATCTTACTCAGACAACGACGAGGTACCATCTGATGACGGGTTTTCTTGGGTCGGCTTCCACTTTGGCGCCACCAGCGAAAATTCCACCCCCATTTTGCCGCCAAAATATTTCGGGCACTACGGGCAGAGACTCAAATAATTCGGTGTGTGGAGTCGGGTCGGCCCATGTGTCTCAAAACCGCGTATTGGACTGGAGAAATGGGTCGTCAAGCTGTTTATTTTGGCGTTTAGACTTCGGACTTCCCAACTTTTTCTTCAATCAAAATACAAATACCCATAAATAGAAATTAAATAAATATTTGATACTACAAATAATGTTCAAGTCTTTTTTACGTTGGCAATTGATACATCAACACCTTAAACTTTTGTATTTTCGAATTTTAAGGTACAAATTCAATGATTTATTACAATTACTAAAATGCAAATCATATTTTTACAATTTAGAAATTAAACCTTTAAAGTTTAAACTTTAAACCATGATGAAGTGAAAATGAGAAAGACGGTACTGCTAGTAGTACTCTGCATTTTATTTATTGCTCCTAAAAGTAGAGAATTGTTCTTCATACGTCATAGGATCCCTACAAGTCCCTATGCCACAGGTGTCCATTTTTTACTGAGATCAGACCTAATTTTGTTTTCCTATTTAGCATTATCATCTTCATGCATTGGATTCCGATTCATTAAGGCAAACTCAATTATGAATTTGTAAATTTGTCAACACTGGATATTGAATGTGAGTTGGGATAACTCCCTCACATATCAATTAATGGATTTTGAAAAAGGTACACTACATATTTGAAAAAGGTTTGTACCCGCCCATGAATACACACGTTAGTAGGGTTAGAAATGGATCCTTTACCATTGCCTGTAGTGCATGGACTCAAAAGTTGATTGATGCTAAATTTTTTATATCATTTGATAGCTAATTAATCCCTCTTATTAGCATGTAGCACACTAGCACTAATTTTAACATGATTAATTTGTAATTAAAATTTAATTAATATATTAGCAAAAACACATAAATAAATTAAGAAGAAATGATTATCTATTATTGGGAATTATAAGGTGATCTAGTGGTAAGGAAGATAGATTATTAATGAGAGGTTGGGTGTTCGAACTCCGACGCAGACATGAGGTCGGTATAGGTGTATTTCGAGTTATAATGTGGTCAATTAGTATGGTAGATTTAGAAGTACAATAGATAAATTTGATGTTTAAAAAAATAAATAATTATCCCTTAGATATTAGTTATAGGAGGTGTGACTTATTGCCTCCATGGAAGTTGAGATGATTTTGTCATTGGTTAAAGTTCTATGGTTCCTCCGGCTTTTGTTCATTGAGGTGTGGATCTTGTAGGTTTTTTTTGGTTTGAGACTTCGGTTTAGACGTTTGTAGTATTGTGAAAAATTGCAGCAATGTTGAAACTCGTCGTCATGTAAGTGAAGTTATTGCAACAACTAGTTGTGGCCTTGTGGGAACATCGATCATGTTTGTTTTTTTTTAAACAGCAAAAAAAAAAAGTTCATTAAACCCAAAGTCAGTACAAGATAAGAGGGGCATACCCCAATCATGACATGAGATGTATCACTAAACTTATACAAAAGAGAGCCCAACCTAGCCAACGAAGCTAGAGGAAAAACAAACGGAACGAAACCCCGAAGACTCTAGCCAAAGCTATGATCCCCTGAGAATCTAAGACTGACGTGTAGACTGTGCACGGCTCCTCGAACTCCAGAGCACGCCTGTGATTCGAGACAACGAAACGAGCCCGCACTCCCATAGCTCCCAGGGTGATGGTGCAACACCACAACCCCTCTTCCAACTCATAGGAGTGATAGTCAAACAACACATTCAACCTCCGTTTGAATCGTACCCTCAGGTTTAAATGAACGGGGAACAAACCAAACCAAAACCAGAACCACACGATCAAAATACAAGACCCCAAAGCTTCCAACGCACACCTGTTCATCCCTGTCATAGAAAAGAAACTCGACAACAGAAAATGTTAGAATAAAAACTCACCGACACACCACCCCTCCAGCACCTCGTAGAGCCGCAACCTAGCCAACAACACCAACGCACACAGTCACCGCACCCCGTACAGCGTCACCCAGGCAAACCTGCAAGAACACACCAAGCACCTCACAGCGGCCAAAGATAACAAAGAAAACAAAAACAAACCAAACCTGATGGTGCAGTAAAAGTAGTAGTATACGTAGTAGTAGTAGTAGTAAGTAGTAACATTTAGGAATATAATCACTTCACTTAATTCATTCCCAACAATCAATCCGACATCACAGGACAGATTGAAGGAAAAGATTAAATTGTTCCCCTCTCAATTTAATTTCTTGAACTTGATCAGTGCAGTAGTTATTAGTTTCATGTTCATTCATTACCAAAATCAATCCGGTTCCGTTTCACTTTTTCTTCATTTTATGTCATTCTTCCAATTACTATAAGTATTGTTCAACGCGTATACGACCTGATGACCTATAAAGTCAAAGTCAATAATTGAAGATTTAGCTAGTTAAATAATTTGAATGATTTCAATGATAGTTCCAGGAAATTTAGACAGACCAAAATCGTGTAAGCAATAATGCAAATACATACGTTTCTTTACCCATAAGGTAAATGTTTCAATAGATCCCATTACAAGTTGTTGATTTAAAAAAAAAAAGTTTACTGTGGATCAACTTGTACCATAAATTCCTACCGTCAAGTTTGAATATATTTACACGAATACATCTTGAGTGTACTACTCCAGGGACGAAACGATAAGAAAGATTGATACTAGTATACTACTACAATTATTGAGTAAAGAGAAATAGAAAACAAAGAGATAAAGTTCTGGCAGCCAAATATGTTGCTTCCAAGAAGGAAACTGTTTGTTGAGAATCTGATATACAATCAAGAAAAACAAGATAAATTCTTAAATACAGCGTATCTCTTCATAGAATCCAATGAAGACCTTATAGAAAAATAATGTACTATGTACATTTAAAAGTATTCTTGTGTTACACATGAAATTAGACTTATTTGAGCAACCTAAAGAAAAAAAACTCAGCTTTATAATATTATTGTCGCATGAATTAGGATTAGCCTGTTACATCAGCTATGGTGATCCCAACAACTTTTTATACCGCTAAATTTAAATGACTTTCACTTTTGCTGCTGCCTTCTACTTCTACATCACCAACAAGTGGAGTAGTATATATACAATATAATTAGTTAAAGGTTAATTTTCCATTAGTCTTCATAATGTATCCCTTAAACGTGTTGACTTATAGCATAAAAATTAGTCTGATTAGAAAACCTTATGGTGTTTTTAATTTACTCTTTTTCCGATTGCAATCATCAGACTGGGCAACAAACTGTAAGTATAAATTTAGTTTTAAAAAAAACGTGTTCTTTTGTCATATCCCTAGTCCAAGTAATGAAATGTAGGACTTACTTGATTCAGTTAAAAAACGATGATCCGAACCAAAATGATTTGAATTGAAATAAATTTATTATTAGTATAAATTTCTATTGATAAACATGTGATATGAATTGAATGAGATTAAAGTTGAAAAAATAAATAAATCTTACATTGATAGTCTAATTGTATATTGCATGTTAATTATTTGTTTTCAGTAGGATGGGTGTATGACAGCAGGAATATATAATTTGAGTGTGGTGAGACTGTGACAAACAAAAATGTGAAATTAACTAATTTTGTTCCATTAAACAAACGTACGTAAAAGATAAATCGAATGTCAAACATACACACTTTGCTACAATGGACAAATGCCAAAATGAGTAAGTCTTGAATCTTTTAAGTCGACACAATTACTAATTTGTGCCATTCGATTGACACATTGGATTTTTAAACCAACACGCTCACATGTTTTTACAATCACATTTTATCTTCACTCGTGTTCAACTTGTGGTGAATTTCCGAATAAAATGGTGTAACTTATTATAGTTAATAACATCATCAATCATCTTGAATCATAAACTTTGGAGTATTACCATCATGCATCCTTAGCATTAACTTTGATTTAATTACTCCATTATCTAAATTAGTTTAAGTACTATCTTTATCCTTAAAAAAAAAACTTTGATTTGACTCTCATACCGTTTTATAACAAGTTCCATCATCATTCTAAAGAATCTATTTACGATAAATTCATAGTCACACTTAATGATAAGTTTTTCACTATGTGCATGAATAAAAATAAAAATGCGTTAAAATCACGTGTTATTTTATGTAATTATTACCAATTGTAACAATAATTTGAAGAATTTAGATCAATTATAACTCAAATCTTAGTTTTTTATTTTTATTTAAATAGTAAGTTCACTCACTATCAAAAGAAACATGTGAGGCATAAAATTTGAGAGTAGCAGCATATCAAAACTGGGATATGCAGAGGTTAAAAACTTTTCTCCCTCTTGAAATTGTAAATGAAATAATGGGTATCCCTATACCCACTGAACCGCAATAAGACTCCATTATTGGAGCCAAACAGATAATGGTAAGTTTACAGTTAAGAGTGCTTATAACCTTCTCTGTCAACAAGAAACAGGCCCCCAATGGCCTTGGAAACAAATATGGGAGTTAAAAGTCCTCCCCAGAATCAAATTTTTTATCTGGTTGGTAGTATGGGATCGACTACCTACAACAAGCTTCTTAGCAGCTGACAATATTATTCAGGATCCCACTTGTGCACTTTGCCATCAACAACCTGAAACTTTGCATCATCTATTTTGCACTTGTGAAATCTTTCAACCTCTTAGAAATATTTTCATTCCTACTTCCATTTACTCTTCATCAACCCTCACACACATATTCTTTCAAGCACATGATAAAAAGAATGTATTAAACTTCATGATGCTATCCTGGATAATTTGGCAAATAAGAAATGAAAAAGTCTTTGCTAATAAAGAGTTTGATTTATACAAAGCGAAAATTCGGTTTTCCAACCTTTTAAAAGATCATGCAACTCAATATCCAGAAAGTAAAAGCACTACTAAAATTCTTTTATGCAAATGGAAACCCCCACCCCTCAATTACCTCTGTCTAAACATTGACGGCTCTTTTGATACAACAACCGGCAAAGCAGGGGCTGGAGCCATATTGAGAAATTATCAAGGCACCTACATTATGGCAGCAGCGCAATTCTTGGGGAACTCCAACGCGCTTATGGCAGAATTTTATGCGTTAAAATTAGGATTGACATTATGCTCTAAAATTGCTTGTACTAAAGTTATTATACAAACTGACTCACAAACTCTACTTGCATCTTTTAACAGGGGGAAAGCAGCAGGAGTGCATCAAAACGCACTTCTTCAGGACGCCATTAGGGAGATAGGTCGATTAGAAGATGTCAAGATGGAATTTTTGTATAGAGAAAGCAATGGAGCAGCTGATTTACTTGCAAATGAAGGCCGAAAAAGGACTTTTGGAAGACAGCAACCTTTTGAGAACAACTCTAATACTTTTGTTTGGGACATAACCCCACCATGGCTATGTAATATTTTAGCATCTGACATTACGTCCTCTTACATTCGGCATGTAACTGAACATCCATTATCTATTTAATGCAAAATCTATTTTCGAAAAAAAAAAATAAATTTGAGAGTAGCAGAAGAGTCGTAGAAGTCATAAATAAAAACCCCACATAGGATTCTCACATTTGAGAAGCTAAACTATGTGAGTGCTTGTCCTTTTCTATTAATACCCACTAGAGAAGAGGAGGATAGCATTACGAGGGGGCCTTGCCTTGGGCTTCCTTTTTCCACAAATACACGCAGGCCTCAGGTGTTGTGGGTCCAAGATATAAAGAACCCACATCTTGAAATAATAAATACACAAGAATTAACCGGGTTCTTGGTGACCAAGAAAATGATTCAAGGTGATGAAATATGGCGTCCATTTGTCAAAAAAAGATGGAAGAATTTTATAGATTTAGACCACCAGTAAGATTTCACCTTCTTTTTTACTTGGGCATCAAGGATATTTGACCATGAATATGATACACTTCTTTTTACTTGGTTTCTGCATTAATAAGTTGCCAAAAACATCAAGGTAGAGTAGCTCAATAAAATGGAAGTTATCTGATAATCCAGTATCTCTTTCATGAGATAATGTTCACCAGTATATAAAAAGATTGGCACAAATAAACACCGATAACTAAGAGCATGAAACAGATAAGCACACAACTAAACCCATTAGAATTACAGTTAATTTGGTTTTCGCTGAGGTAAACCAGACTGCAAAGACTCAAACTTGAAAGGTCAAAACTCAAACCAAAGATTGTATAGCACAAGTGCACAACTCAGCAAGTCAGAGTACTAATCTACTGAATTTATACATAATAATATGATAATAATTATAATTATTCTTATAAAACATTCAAGCTAATATTACTAGTACTAACTAACAACTGCCTAAACTAAATCTAACCTTCCAAAGTACAAACTAACAAACCAAAACCAGAAATAACAACAAAACAAAAAAAAAGGTCTTAAAAATATGAGTTTGTTTTTCTCAGCAAGCATGGCACTTAAATATGGACTCCAAATCTGGTGGATTGAAAAACTCAATCACTCCGTTAAAGTGACACTTAGACACAGGGCGGCGCTTCCTCGGCGCCGGCGGACACGTCAGCACCTCGGGTATCTTCGCGCCACGCGCCGTCGGAGTTGTGGTCTTTTCTTCTTCTTCGATGCTTTCCTCTGTTTTGGGCTTTGTGGATATCGGCTTTAGAGACGACCGCAAAGGGATTCCTGCTATGATAAACTTCTTGCCATCGGATTCCTTGCTCGAAAAACCCATCTTTTGGTGAAGGAACAAATTCGTTATTACAAAGGGAGAATTTGAGAAGAATAAGCTGAAAGAGGAAAGAGTTTTGGAAAAGGGGGAATTTGTGGAGAAGAAGGAAGAGAAGAAAGAAAGGCGGCAAAATGAGAAATGAATTTGAGGTTTAGAGAGAGAGTGTATATATATCGGGTAGAGGAGGGAAATTGACCTAATTAAGGGAAACGAAATTAGAAGCTTACACAGGACTCTATTGAGTTTTAATTCGGATCAAAGTGTGAAAAGGATATTGGGAAGCTGACCGGGGAGATTTCGGGCAGCTGGGGATGAGATTTTGGCGCCATTTTGGATTGGTTTGGGTTACAACGGCTCTCATTCCCGCCTATTTGTTTTCCTTTTGTGCTTTACCATTTTATCCCTGTTTCTTGATGTTAATTTCTTGACTCTGACCTTACGTAAGAGAGAGAGACAGGGGGTAGAATGTACTCATCCGTTTTTCTGGATTCTATACGTTTGCTTTTTGCACGGAGTTTTAGAAGAGTTTGTAGATAAAGTTATTATATTGGTGGATGAAACCCATGTGCTGCCATGTGCTGACTAAGTTGATACTTAGGATTAATCTCTCAAATTAGCCATCAAAAGACAAGTACAAATATTCCCTCCAAAAAGACCCAGATCTCCAAAATAAAATTAAATCCAGCAAACTTCCCTCCGGATCTCCAAAATAAAATCAAATCCAGCAAACTTCCCTCCATTCAGGGATATTTTAATTTCCCACTGAAAATTTGAATTCTCATCAGATTAAAAGGGTATCTACAAGAACAATCTACCACAATTTCTTTCTTTACAAAACATTCACACAAATACACACAGAGACAACATTCTAAAGATCAAGTTTGCATCTACTCACACCCTCCAAAAATTTACAATCACCAAAAGTTTACAACAATCTAGTTCATGAAGATGTAAATGATGACTCCTAGGACGGCTCTTGTTCCAGCAAAACAGGTTTCTTCATCAAAATTCTATAGCTAACAGATGAGGTATGCTCCGAAACGATCGATCTTCAATTAACATCCAATCTGTCATGTTGCAAGAGTAGGTTTAGTAATATGCTCATCATGTTGCAAGAGTAGGTTTAGCTGGCATCTTCTTTCAAAGTATGACATTTTTCACATGATTCTACATTCAGTTTGGTATAATAGGCTTTTTAGAATTGCTTAGATGAGTACATATCGTTTATATACACAGGGCCAAGTATGTTTAGTCCTCTGAATGTGTTAACTTTGTTGAATCTCTATATGCTTCTATAGCAATTGATTAGATACTGGAGAAAAGTACAAGACTTGCACCAACTGATAGTGACTTATAGGGACAAACAGGGGTAAAAATCTCAAGGATGAGATAGTGTAACTAAAAGTGAAAATGTTGTAACCCATCATTTAACTTAAAAAAAAAAAGTGCAAGAATTTCTTACCTGCGTTTGTCAGTTTTACTCATCCGTTTTTTACTCACAAAATAATACCGTATGCTCCAAAACGATCGACCTTCAATTAACATCCAATCTGTCATGTTGCAAGAGTAGGTTTAGTAACATGTTCATTATTGTTTACAGTGTTTATAAGTAGCAGCAGATAGTAAAAGCAGCAGTAACTTACCTCAGCCCCATCAGAATGGCAGATACTACTGCGGGATCTACTTCGGCATCAAGTAATGTTCCACGAGTCAAGCGGTTGACAAACATTGAAAAGAACGCAATTAGTCACCATATGGTAATGAATTTCAATGATGGAAAACTGAAACATGGGCTCATTAACCAACTTGCAGCTGAATTCCGTGTGACTAGAGCTATCATTTCAGCAATTTGGAGAAGTGTTCTGATCTCAATTAAGGAGGGAACAACACCAAACACAAACAGAAAGTTCAAAGGGAGTAACAAAATGTATGTGGACTTGGAAAAGGTACGAGCTATTCCTTTACACTTGCGAACACATTTGCGAGCACTTACTAGGGAACTATCAACAGCACTTGAAAGAAAGGTTTCACTATCTTTCGTTCATAGACTGGTTAAAAGGGGAAATATCAGAGCGCACTCTAATTCGATAAAACCATATTTAACTCCTGAAAATATGATTGCAAGAATGAGGTGGGTGCTGTCACACATTCAAAGCAACACATCAGATGATAGTCTTTTATTTGACGGCATGTATGACCAAGTGCACATTGATGAAAAGTGGTTTTATATGAGCAAAATTGCGCAGAAATATTATGTCTTGCCAGATGAGGATAAACCACATAGGACCTGCAAGTCAAAAAGATTTATCACCAAGATAATGTTCATGTCTGCAGTGGCTAGGCCTGTGTATGATGCAGATGGAACATGCTTGTTTGATGGTAAAATCGGAATTTTTCCCTTCGTAGTTAATGTTCCAGCCAAAAGGGCTAGTAGGAATAGAGCAAGAGGTGTGTTGGAAATGAAGGGTGTTGAGAAAGTGACCAGGCAAGTCATCAAGGAATGTCTAATTGAAAAGATCATTCCGGCAATAAAAGAAAAGTGGCTTGATTATCGCAGCAAGACTATTCTAATTCAGCAAGACAATGCCAAACCACATTTACGTCCACAAGACTCGGACATGGACTTTGCAAATGCGGCACAATCAGACGGATTCGACATTAGATTGGTTTGTCAGCCACCAAACAGCCCGGATTTGAACATAAATGACTTGGGGTTTTTTAGAGCTATCCAAAGTTTGCAGTATGAAACAGCGCCACAGAATATCTGCCAACTTGTTGATGCAGTGATAAAAGCATATGATAACACAAGTGCTGAAAAATTAAACTATGTTTGGTTGTCACTCCAGAACTGCATGAATGAAATTCTCAAAAAAAGAGGGAACAACAATTACCCACTGCCACACATGGGGAAGAAAAGACTATCCAGGTTGGGAATACTACCTACTCATATCAGTGTATGCAAAGAAGTTGTTGATCAGGTAACACAAGAGTTGAATGACTTAGATGGAACATAAGCTAAGAAGGTAGAAGGTAGTGTCACATACTTTTGTTATTTTGGCCAACTGAACATGTAGTATGACATTGTTTGACAGCGTGCAATTAGGTCGAACCAGGTATTATGACATTGATTGCAATATGCATCTATTGGATATGTACTTGAACTTTTGTATAAGAATGTGAAGTTCCATAAACTTTTGTGATTAAAGAATGAAAACCCGAGTTCATAACCATGAAGACAACTTCACAACATTAAAAGAAGGGATTCAAATAGGTACCTCAAAGTAAGTAGGGAGAAGAATATCCAACATCATCTGAACACTAGGACTGAAAGTATTTCTATGGCGTTGCTGAGCTTCCTGCACGCTTAACTTTTTTTTTGTCATGCTACCTATTCTCCTCCATTTCCCATTTGTGTTTTCAGGTTTTTTCTCATCTTCACCATCATAGCTATCCTCTACCACCCATCCACATAGAGTGTCAAAATAATCTTCATTGATCAGCTCGTTCAAGTCTTGAGGTGTTGCACCATGTTCAGATAGAAACAGAGTTCCATCTCTACTTTCATCATCGAGAGGGTGGTAAGTTATAGGACTGAGAAGATGCAGATCATTTGGATGAACTTGGGGGCATGGATCAGGATCAACTTGGGGGCATGAATCAGGAACAACACTTAGAAGATACAAATCCTCCGACTCCAGAGCATTTGGATCAACTTGGGGGCATGAATCAGGATCAACTTGTGGGCATGAATCAGGAACAACACTTAGAAGATACAAATCCTCGAACTCCATATATTCTTGGCAACTTTCTCCTTTAGTATCTAAACCTATAAATTTGCGACTACATTCACTTCACCATCTCCTGCATATTTGACACCAAATTAAATCATGATCACTCCGAGAAGATATGTTAATGTCATAAGCTTATTTTCATAAATTACTTCAATCACATTAAAGAGAAGGAAACAAAGGAAACACCCATATTTGTTACTGGTACATCAAACAAGAAACAAGAGAGCACAAATTGATCAGTGTAGAATTGACAATTTTAATATTCTGGACACAAACAAGAAGAGAACAAGACCTGTGAAGCTCATCAGAAGGGACAAATAAAGAGAAGCACAAATTGATCAGTGTAGAATCTAAAACTATCTACTTACTTTTGTCCATATAGGCATACACTTCTTAACCTTCAAAACAAATCAACCACACTTTTTTATATCCAAACTAGGAGTAGTTTCACGTGAATGCAACTTCTTAAATAATGCACTTCAAGTTTTATATGCAAACCAAAATTGTCCCCATGCCATTACCAGCAACAATTTTAATTACTTATCTATGCAGACTCCAAGTTAAAGTACCTACCATCACCACCTAAAACCAAAACCCCTCTCTCCTACCAATTTGTTACTGAGTTTGAACCTTTCAGCAGATGGAACCGAAACAACTCTGTTAAGATTACTCTACACATAAACTGCTGTATATGGTTGTGATCTATCCAAAAGAAAAAATAGGTGATGAAGAAAGAAGAAAAGAAAAGTAGATTACCATGAGAAATTAAAGAAAACAGAACAGTCCTCCAACAATCCCTTTACCAAAAACAACAATTCGTACACCGTTTGAGCAATTTGTGAGTGGAATTAGGGAGCTGATCAGTGGTAGGGGAGCGGGAGGTGCTGATCGGTGCAGATCCGGTGATGGTCGGAGTCGGAGATGTCGAAATTGGGTAATCGGTGATGATGGTCGGATGATGGTCGGAGATGATGGTCGAAGATGATGGCCGGAGATGATGATCGGAGTTTGTCCGGAGATGATGATCGGAGGTGATCGAGTCGTGCCAGATATGGTGGGAGTAGTGGCATAGGGTTTTTGAGATGGAGTGAACTCATGGTTGGCAATATGGAGGGAGTGGTTAATCGTTATGTTGTTAAGCTTTGTTAATTAAGTTTAAGGTTTTTAAAATATAATTTGTGGTGGGGTCCAATAATAAAATAATATGGTAGAATTTGCCAAAAAAGGAAACGTATAGAATCCAGAAAAACGGACGAAAATGGAATACGTATAGAATCCAGAAAAACAGATGAGTAGTAGATTGATTGTGTTTTAGTGCACTGTATACATACTTTATCAGTACGACAGTGTATAACACTGCAGTTTAATCATTGATTTTGCTTCATCATCAATTTTGCCTTGGATTAATATACTAATGTCTGTACCAAAATAAAATATATTGGTTGAAATATGTTTTGGAAACCAATCGTAATTAGGCTGCGTCGCTACGAACTAAGGAAGTATCAAGTATCAATATTTCAAAATGGTTAAACCAATACAGTTTACTCGTCCCAGTACCTATTCGATCCGGATTTTGCTACAATTCATTAAAAAAAAAGAGTTGGGCTGGACATGGATCTAATTGTAAAAAAAGTGAAATAATAATGCCAAAACTTTTGTTTAAAGGTCAAAAAAATCAAAGTTACGGCAATTCACATACCATACCATTGAAGAGTATATTGTACTAGTGTTTTGTCGGACATCTTTTTTATTGATTTGTTAGATTTGTGTTTATTTAATTATTTTCTTACTTACTTACTTTGTATGTTATTATGGTTTGATTGGACTAAATACCGTTTAATTATATACTTCATCCGTTTCATTAATAAGTTAGAATTTTAGTGTACATATCACAAATAATAAAGTAAGTGTATTTAACATGTATTTGTGTTCTAATTTTTAAAATTTTCGCGCATCCACATATTCTCACATATTCTAATGTCGGTGCTTCTTAGGATCATAATGTGGTCCAAACACCTTTTGGTCAATCTGGATCGACTCGGACAAAATACATTAATACACCATATTAATTTAATATTATTATATATTGTATGTATGATTAGTGATTACGAATGTAAAATTTCAATAAAATCACATTTTTCTCAAGACGTCGAAGTTATCATGTAAATGTTTAATCAAGTCATTCCGGATAGACCCTGTAGTCTTCAAAGCTTAGCCAAAGTAATATCTCAGTTATCGTGGAATATTTTAACATGCAAATACACTTGTAATCTACTGTATTTGACTAAATATGTGGTCAGCTTTAACAAAACAACACCATATAACCACCATTTTTCTTCAGAACACTAGTAAAATCAGTCACGGGACCTTCAAGTTTAAGCCATTATGCCCCGTTCATAAAAAATGTTCTTTTTTTCTTTTTTCCAAATTATTTAAGTTTAGTATGGTCTATTTAGACACAACACGCGCCAATTGATCCAGTACATGTACTGTATGATTGAACTATCTTGGGCTCGATGGGTTGGGCCAAGTATATCAACGTTGTTTTAAGCTGCTGGACCATCTAGCATTAATGGGTCCTTAAAAGAGTACTTTGATTAATGCTACGTTGTTTTCGTCTAAAGTGAACTCACCCAACTGAACAGAATAGAACATAATTGAAATGATGAAACTGAACTGGAGAGAATAAAACTGAACTTATTTCTAATGTAAAAAACAAGTAACAAATTTGAACTGGATTACTGAACTGAAATGACTGAGTTTCAAACAAAGAGAACAAAGCCTAACAATATTAACTAGGGTCATGTGCAAGTTAGTGTTGTTATGCGAGTCAAGAATTAACGAGTATTCGGACCGGCTCTATAAGGCTCGAGCTTGGTTCGCTCAATAAGAATTTTCAAGCCGAGTTCGAAAAATTTTCTAAGCCCGTCTTATACTAATTGCGTTTGATGATACTCATTAGGCTCGATAAGGCACGTGATATTCCACACATTCGTACCTTTCTAAACTTGATAAAACTCACGATAGTAGGATATTATGTATGTTCCTATTTTTTTTTTCATGAATTAGGCTTAAGCCCCAACTCATTCGAACCAAACGAGCAGAGTTCAAGTTCAAGTTCAAAATAATGGCTCGAGTTCGAGCCTACAATTCTAATTGTATTTTGTAACCAAGCTGAGAGCCAAACTAGCTCAACTTATGTGTTATAAGTTCAAACTTGACAATACTAGACTCGGCTTCACTCGAATACTACTAGTATATACCACCACCATTTACCTATGCATCTATAGGTTCACTGTTGATACATCATGTCTTCTTATATCTCATTCAACGCGCTCTGTTAAAACAAGATGTCCAAATAAGAAAATCCATGCATTTGTCGTTTATAAAATTTGAATGGAAATGGTATTGGGGGGGGGGGGGGGGCAATTTACCTATGATACTTGGCTGATATTAATAAGAAGGACTTATTGAATTATTGAATGATGTAATGTGATTATGTTTATGTGAAATGCACATCAGCGCATGGCTCTTTCTAAAACCAAAAGGCATGCCTCACGCCTAAGATTCGGAAACATAACGAATTCTCTCCTGAAGTAAGCTATCAACATTATAAAGTATGACTGAACCTTTCTAAGTATCTAGAAACAAAAATTAAATAATTGCACTAAAATAAAATACACCGTGCTCGCTGTACAGAATTATAAAGTGTTTGGAAGTGAATTTGAATGTGAATTTTTAATTTTAAAATGATTTTGTAATGTAAATTTATATTACAAAATTAAAAATCCATTCTCAAAATCCAATACCACCAAAATCATGTTACATATTGAAAAAGGAGTGAGGATATGCATATGAATAGTGTGCGAGCCGGAATGACAAATTGGGGAGACAAATTGTGGGTCCAATAGACGGCTCCCTGCCACCGTCCACAGGGCCCAGCAAGGACATGTCATGGTGTCCAGTAAGCAACTGGGCTGCAAAAAGTAGACTCGACTCGACAATCCCATTCTACTTCTCGTCTTGATGGCTTGGGGTCCACAATCCACGTCAGTTCAGAAGTCACTCCTAATTTTCTCTGATCCTCTTTCAACTTTGAAGTACAATGTAGTTCTTCAGACTTCAGCTCAAATTATTATCAATTCCGTTCTAGTTTGACCTTTCCCGGTCTTGTATGGCAACTACGATTAATTACACTCTTCACGTCTTACTTAAATCATTTAAAATAGATGGCGAACGGAATAATTAAGCCTGAGTTTGTTTTTTTAAGAGATATTGGAAAATTAGCTATACAATCCTTTCTTGGAGTTAGAGTTAAAGAAAAGATATTAAATTTAATTAAAATGGAGTTTTACAGTATAAAATAGTGTAAAAATTGTAATATAATACAAAATAATATTTTTAATATGTTACCTAGATTTTTTTTTGTAATGGACAAATTTATAACCGTATTAAATTGAAAATTGAGTAAAATTTTACGAGAGTGAGGTATAAATACACAAAATATTGAGGAAACGTTTCAAGGATGGGGATATGGACCGTAAGTAGTGATCTCTAGTCATTTTCTAAATGGACAGGCGATTAAAATGACCTTAAAACCAATAGGAGAGCTAGCAGCCATCAACTATTCTCGACTTTTGCCAAATTGCATAATCGCATGTTGCATGTTTGATTAAAACCATAATCTGACCTTAAATTAAAAAATGCAAAATAAATGAATAAACTATAAGATAAGGGTAAAAAAATCATATATCAATATTTATGCTTATTCAACTTAAAAAAACAAATCTTTAATTAAGATCGATATTGTTTAGTCAATTTCTATTCAATACATATCGGTTCAATTCAACTTTTTTCAGTTAAATCTACGTTTAACAACCCCCTATAACATATTCTTACCATCATGTATACATGTTCCATATTAGTCCCTGTCCCTAGGAGGAAAAACGAAAATTTAGTATTGTATCTCTAGAAACTGTAATGGAGAGAAGGAAAAATGAAAAGCATACGTTAAAAAAAAAAAAAAAAAAAGCTTGAGGTTGGAGACAGGTTTTAAAGAATTTGGCCGAGATTATAATTAGGTCACTAGTCACTATTTTATCTAAAATGCATAATAATTAGTGTACTCAAAAGAGGAAAAGCATAGTGAGCACTAGAGTACTTATCCACGCAATGGGCGGCGAGGAAAGACAACTCAATTTTTGCTTTGGTCGGTTTGATTAAGATCGTTTCCTTGCTTTTCAGAGAGTACGTACGTAACGTAATCCTCCTTTCGGTTTTTCATCTAATTATGAATATAATTTTCCTTCTTCTCCTAATTTATTTGGCAAATTTTGAACGCTCCCGGCGCGTTCCAGGGCAGAGTCAGAAATAAATTTCAATGGGGAGAACTGGAAAAGTATATATTATTCGGAATTTAAATTTAAGAATGCGCCGCATTATTGCCAGCCAGGTAGACAAGTGATGGAGATAGAATGATCCTGCCTCATATGTTATGTTGTACCTTAACTTATAAAACTAGTGTTTATGTGAACCTGCTTGCATTTCAAGTTCAATCGATAATCATTTGAAGATGGAGGGAATAACGAATGACACTCTCATATACGTGCGTGCCATTTGCTACAAAAGAGAATGTCACAGGGGCATGCCTCTAGCATCTCATCCTAAATTGAATGTTGTCTACAACAATAGCATTATCACTTATTTCACTTATTATGATAAACTATTTGCTCTATATTGAATCTTTCTTGGTTGGTCCACTACGTTTTGGAATTGTTTGCTTGTTTGATCGACTCACTTTGGCCTCCCCTTGGATTATTGTTGCTCCTTGGTTTAATTGTATCCTCGGTTACTCCTGGTCTTCTTGGGCACTTATCTTCTCTCATGGATGCCACTACTTTTCAAGCATCACTTGGTTTAGTCTATTAGAGTTTGGTGTTTACTTTTGTTCTCTTTGTCCATGTGTAGTGTTGCTCCTTGTTTTCCTCTATTTTCGGTCGGGCGGTTGTGCTTTGGTAAGGTGTATTAGACCGTGGTTAGGGAGCCTCTTACTTTGTTTTATACTTTCGTTGTACGTTTTTTTTTAGCATTCCTTATGCTCACTTTTTATCAATATAATTTTGACCGTTTAAAAAGAATTAAGTATGTATGTATGACCTTTACATGAAAACTCATACTCCAACATTATCTTAAAACGAAATTCGTCATACCCTCTGCGTTATCAATCAGGCCTTAATTTTAAATCTAACTCGTTAAAGTATGTCTCATGATAACTCAAAATATTGGACTTATTCGGTTGATTAAATTTCTTGAGGGAATAATAATTGCCCATGATAATTCGAATTTCAGGTGTATGTATATAAATCCCAAGTGGAAAAACAAATACGTAACAAGTTGGCGAGTGATGTAATAGGCAACTTTCCACATAGACAATACGTGTGTGACCTTTGAAGTCGCATGCGTAACGTAATTAATTTATGTTCAAATTCCATGGACAGGTTACATCCAAATTCCAAACCATCTAAGCTATTCTAATTTCTAGTAATATTATAAGTTGCATGTAGAAATACTTTGTTTAACGGTTGGTTTATCATTTCATTTGTTAAATACATGAAAAACAGCTAACTTATAGACTACTAACTATCAACTACTAATATCATATCATACTTGCTATTGAAAACACCAAGGGAAAACGTACAAGTTGATCTAGGTTCGTTCTCTTAAAAAATGTTATCGAGGAAAAAAAGCATTGAAATATATACTCCTACATAGCAAATAATTAATAATAGTTTTTTTTTTTTCGAAATAAAATAATTAGTAATAGTTGAAGTCTTGAAGGTGTAACATGATTGATAATACCAATTATAATGGATTTATCGGAAAAAATAGGTGAGTGGAAATGCACACCCTGTAAAGCAAATATTCCTAGAAAGTGTATAATCTCTTGCTTAATAAAATACCCTTAAGCATCATTATCAGTTCGTCATCACCCTTGAATACAAATCTTGGCTTCTTATGGAACTGAGTCATGAACCAAATCTTATAGATTTAACAAGCTCAACTCTTTACATTACCACATGTAACTCTTATCTGGCAAGTATAGTGTAGCAACGTCAAAGTCTTCATGACAACATTCTCTACGTGCAAAAGGAAAAACACCTTACGCGATGGGGATATACAGGGAACACCACTACACCTAGAGAGGAGACAGATGCGAGAAGTATTTATGTTCGTTCAGCCATACCATGAAACCGACGGATTTAGAAGAACATGTGAGCAGTTGAAATGGATTTAGTGTGTGTTTGACACGACCTTATAAGAAAGTGATTCAAATTTATTTGACCGTTTGATGATCTGTTCATCAATGTCAATAATGTGACTTACATGGTAACTGATTTAGAAAATTAATCTATGCAGAGCTTTGTGAAAAAATAAGACGGCTGATAAGCTAAATGTCTACCTTATTGGTTTTCAATTAACTTATCGTTATATTTGGTGTATGTTTTGGCAAAATCAACTGATAAGGTGACTCAAAACGGATATGTTGATCGGTTTAGTTTAGTTTTTAACGAGTTACATAGAGTCTTTGAATCGATCATATCATTGACATTCACTAAACGTATTTAATTAATTACTTAGTGATAACTAATTAGTTCACACTAAACACACACTTAATTCGTTTTCACAAACACACTTTAAGTTATGGAATAAGGTTGTGGAAGTTAAGAACATAAACCAATAAAGTTACCAGCTGACCTGCACTTTGTTGGCAGAAGACCAGTGATTGCATTTACCTTAACCTGAAAGAAAAAAAGATGAACATAGTACAACCTCAAAAGGCTTTCTGAAGAGCAAAAACTACTTTTTCCAATATGCTGGCACCTAGTAAATTGTTTTAACCAGAGCCAATCAGTTGGTGGAATAATAATAATTCCATAATATATCAAAGTTGATTAAAATTTCATAGGAGCAACTTGGGCATGTGATTGATCACACTCTTGGTCCCTTGCCAATCTCTAGCCAACCCACAAAATAATACCACAAGTGAAGTGGCATTTTGGCTGCTTTAGCTCCTACTTTTACCAAATGTTTCAATCAAAACATTATTATTGCATACTATCTACACCATATATAGATCACACTTTTAAAAGCTATTAGGCTATGCACTTAAACTTTCAAGAAAGCATACAAGAAAAAGAAATAAACCTCTGATATTATTCTTATTCATTAGTCTGTTGTGATTCCAGTTGCTGATGACAGATGGCAACAGAAGCAGATACTGGAGTGCCAATCTGTGAAACTGTAAGTTTCTTCATGATCTTTAGTTAAGCAACTGTCTGAGCTATTTAATACTTGTTTCTTGGTGTTTTTATAAATCATATACTAGTATACTTTTGAACATGTCCATCTTGCACAAGTTTTACTAGATCATAAGAAATCGATAAAATAGGGTCAACCATATGCGATACGTGCTCCTGGCTCCGTGGATATGGAGCGGTGGGTGTATTATACACAGCCTTACCATTACATTTCTGCAAAGTGGTTGTTTCCCCCACTCATGACCTATATAGATCACGAATTGAGTAACGTACCGTTGCACTAAGGCTCACCTTTGATCTGATCATATATGAATTGGATGTAGTCTTGAGACTGGTCATATCATATGATACGTACACAATTGCATGCTTTAGGATTTGCGATAGCAGCACCAAAGTTCTTGAAGTCTGAGCACACAACTGACTTATCATGATCTTTACTTTAGCTACGGAATTCTATCTGAAAATACTTAGAGGCATAATCCAGTCAACTGAAGTACTTAGACTGGATGAGATAGATACTTTCTGCGAGTATGACGAATATGCTTAGTTCAAGTTTCATTACTGCAATCTACAACCAATACGTAAAGATGACACAAGCACCGTAGGACATAGTCAACTGATCATATAGACATGGTCACATGGTGTTATTGCTCTAAATCAAATCTCACTCATACCTCGAATGGGGTATTAATTGCATTTACGGAAGTTTAATAATTGAAACATAGAAGTAGAGGGATATGCAATATTTAACACAAGAAAATAACGAGCACGGAAATTTGATAGCAAACACTTACTTATATTTGAGATCATTCATGACAATGAAGTCATAAGAGCTGGTTGAACTAGTGATATTGGTATACTCATTGAATACTGATGGGATGACTAATAAAATTCTTTTCACCGTTGAACGTTATTTGTAATACACTTGCAAATGTTTCCCTTCCAGCATGAATGTTCATAACTGTATTTTAAGGCCTGTTTGTTGAAATTGAGTTATTGATATCTATCTAGATAAAGGTAGAAGTTGCAAAGACAGAAGATCAAGCTACAAGTATCTTGTTGAAGGAAGCAACAACAGATTACATTCAGGATGATGCATTCAGAGTTAAAACGCAGGACAAATTTGAGGAAGAAACAATTCTATTGAAGGAAAAGATAGGGAAGCCAGTGGAATATGTTAAAGCCTCAGCTTTAGG
This sequence comes from Plantago ovata, assembly GCA_028274465.1. Taxonomy (NCBI): domain Eukaryota; kingdom Viridiplantae; phylum Streptophyta; class Magnoliopsida; order Lamiales; family Plantaginaceae; genus Plantago; species Plantago ovata. The sequence goes on along the minus strand of CM051457.1, from coordinate 5,856,724 downwards.
CGAAACCAAAGAAACAGTGGATTCCCTTAAAGATGGAAGCGATACTAATGATCTACAAATACAGAGTGGGAAAACAGAGGAAAGAACAGCTGAAGCTTTAGTCTCGAAGGAAGCGACTGCGACTCTTGCGGTTCAGGTAAGAATCACACAAATAGAAGTTTACTTCCATAGAAATGGACTAATTTGTTCTTTCAACTAAAAGCTTATACTGTTTCACACTGCAGAACGTTGCAACAACTATCTCAGATGAGGGTAGTGTAGAGAATTTAAAGAGTGAACCTGATGAATTACACATGAAGTATGAAGAGTGCTTTGAGAAAGAAAGTACAGAGTCACTCGCAAGTAAGGCTCCTGTAAAGGATGATATCACTCATGAGCTTAAGGTTGAGAATGAGGAAAATACATTACCGGAGGTAGAAGCACAAAGTCATATCAGTTCCTCGAAATGTGCTTCCGAGGAAATCAGTGCAGCTGTTTCAAGTCGAGACATAGAAACAGCAATTCTTTTCGAGCAAAACATTAAAGAAGATTTTCATCAACACATGGATGACCTGAATGAGGATAAAACAATGGATATTGAGAAGGAGAAAAATGTGGAGGTACATGCGAAAATCATACTTTCCTGTGAGAATTATAAATGCAATAAGTTGGCACAATCTGTTCTAGACAACATAAAACCCTTTTGAAATATAAATGTGATCATGGAGAAGTCATTTTGAAATATTAATACTCCATACTGAAACCCTTTTCCAAGTTGATCACAATTTTTTTTCTAGATATTACTGCTTGTCAAGAAGACTAGCAAATATTCCTTTTCCAGCAGAAATGCAGAATTACAGAATCTTATATGCATATATTCTAAAAGTGATTGTGTTAATTGTCCTTACAGATAAAGGAGGAAATCACGAAGCTAGAAGACCAAGCTACAGATGTTTCAACCAATGAATGTCCTGAAGAAGAGAAAATCCAAGCCAGCCAAACTTATGTGCTTTCTGAGACAGCAGAGGGTAAATTTGATCTAGATCATGAGATGGAAGGTGCCCACAGCAGTAAACAAACATTTGCGGATGAGCAAATTTTAGGATCATCCAATGTTTCTGGTGAAGTCAATGAAGGCTCAAATGCTGAAACAGCCACAGAAAGGCAAGTGGAAGTACCAAACAAACTTGAACCCTCGGAAGAAATTGTTTTAAGTTATAGCAACCCAACAGACCCAGAGAGGACTGGAGAGTGTTCATCCATCCAAGTTGAGGACTCAGAAATGAAGCATGATGAGTGCTTGGGCAAGAAAAATGAAGATCTATCATTGGCTGAAACAACTGTCTCAGACGAAAAAACTCCTGAGGTTCAGGTATCACACAAATAGCACTTTATTACAATGCAGATGAACTAATTATAACGATCTTTCATCCAATAGGTGTAACTGAACTTTATGCTCAAGAAATGAAACTAAAATGTTTCTTCAACTAATAATGCCTGCTCTTTCACACTGCAGAACATTTTACTCATTGTTCCAAAGGAAGAAAGTGAAAATAATCTTACTCCAGAATCACAAGTGAAGCATGAAGAGTACTCTGATAAAGAAACCATAGAGAGTAAGGCTCCAGAAAAGAATGAACATGTTCATGAGCTCAAAGTTGACAATGAAGAAGATACATTGGTAGAAGCACAAAACCAAAAGCACGTAGAGTCCCTCCAAGATGCTTCCGAGGAAAGCTGTACAGCTGATTCGAGTCAAGAGGGGGAAACAAAAGTTTCTCTTGATCAAATCCGTACAGCAGATTTTCAACAATGCTTGGGTGACCAGATAGAGGGTAAAACAACAGATGTGAAGGAGAAAGCTCTAGAGGTACATGCCAAATTACTCAATACCCTCCGTAAATTATATTGTCACTAGGTAAAGTGGCAAACTTATGGAGAATACTATTGGTTTTATTTTAAAAACATGAAACCAAATACTAGATGTTCTGCGCAGTTTAGTGTGTTGACTGGGATCATGAGGAAGCAGTTATGAAATATCCATAACTATGCAAACTTCAGAATATTTTACCTTCTAGACTATAAGATCAATTTACAGAATTGGCCAGCTGAGTTATATGTTTGGTTCCGGCTAATTCTCTTTATTCGTCGGTTGTCACTTCAGTTTTCCTCTCCCAGTGAACACATAGCTAAACTATTATATTTTGAAAGTGGTTGTATTACAGAACTTACGCATCTTTCTACTCTGAAAGTAGTTGTATTACTTATCCTTCACAGGAAAACGAGCAAAGCACAGAGATAGAAGATCAAGCTACAAACATTTCAGCCAGCAATAATCCTGAAGAGGACAAAATCCAAGTCCCTCACACGATAGAAAGTAATTTCAGTTCAGAGGCCGTCAAGGAAGAAGGTATTACAAGCAGTGAAGGCAAATTTGATGGTGAGCACATGTTAGGATCCTATGAGGCTCCTTGCAAAGCCAATGAAGTCTCACCAAACTCCTGTAAGATTGCTAAAGAGCCAGGAGAGACAGCAATAGATGACAGGGAGATATCGGTCCTCAGTAAAGATGAATCAGATGACAAACCAGAAAAAGTTACTTCTACTGAAGCGAATTGCATGAAAGGAAGCTCTGGAAATGCTGAAACAACCGCAGAGGGGCAAGTAGGAATAGAGAATAAATCTGAACCATCAGGAGAAAGTGTCGGAAGTTGTAGCATACAAACAGCCACAGAGACGGCTAGAGAGAATTCATCAATCCATGTAGAGGACTCGGAAACAAAACATGATGAGTTCTTAAAGAATGAAAATGATAATTTATCGTTGACAGAAGCAGCTAGAGATGACATTGGAGGTGATGAATCGGAAGTTAAGCCCAAGGTCAAAGTTGAGGAAGAAGTAACTCTGTTGAAAGAGAATATAGAAAGGCCAGTAGAATTCTTGCATACAGCTATTGAGGATATTAAAGAATCTGCTTTAGGTCAAAACAAAGAAACAACAGATCCTCTTAACGACGCAAGCCATACTTCAGATTCACAAGAAACACAGACCGACAAAATAGATGAAAGGACCGCTGTTGCAGCTGCTTCAGAGGTAGAAACTCATGAGGTTCAGGTAAGAATCATACAGCAACAGAACTTATTTAAAAAATTGATTATCTAGCTTGACTCTTTCATTAAAAAAAAAGGCGTAACTTAAAATTTACCAACACTGACACATCTTTTTCAACTAAAACTGTATGATTTTCACTCTGCAGGACGTTTCAACAGCTCCAAAGGATGACAACAAAGATAACATAGAACCCAAAGTTGATTTATCACAACTGAAGCATGAAGAGTTTGAGAAGAAAAGCACAGAAAGTAGGGCTTTAGTAAAGGATGAAGAACATGCATCACTCGAGGTAGAAGAAGCACTAACACCAAAGCACGAAGAGTCCTTGCAAGATGCTTCTGGGGAAATGAGTACGGCTGATTCAAATCAAGACAGGGAAACACCAATGCCACTTGAACAAAGCAAAGAAACAATGAATTCTCTTAATGAAGAAATTCATACTTCAGATCCACGAGATATACATAGTATCATCGCGAATGAAAGAACAGTTGATGCAGCTGTCTTAGAGGAAGAGATTCATGAGGATGAGGTAAGAATCACACCTACAACATAACTTTATTACGATATAAATGAAACTTTGTCTCTTTTATCTAACAGGTATGACTAAACTTTGTTACAACATAAGTGAACCTAAAATGTCTTTCAATTAAAAGCGTGTGCTTTTTCATCCTGCAGAATGTTTCACCAGTTTCACTGGAGGAAAACAAAGATAATGCAAAGCCCAAAGTTGACGAATCAAAACTGAAGCATGAAGAGTGCTTTGAGAAGGAAAGCAAAGAGAGTAAATCTGCAGTAAAGGATGAAGAAAGTGCAGTACCTGAAATAGAAGAAGCACAACCAGGAATGCACGAATCCTTGCAAGATGCCTCTGGGGAATCCAGTATGGCTGTTTCAAGTCAAGACAGGGCAACAACAATGTCAGGGAAACAAAACTTTATTGCAGATACAATGGATGTTGAGAAGGAGAAAGCTCTTGAGGTACATGCAAGCACTTCCATATTTATTATCTTGTCACTATCTAACTAGGCAGAAAAATTAAAAGCTAGCTCTTTAAAGACTGTAAAGAGATGAACAGTCCGTTCAACGAATATGAAACCAACATTATAGACCTTCTGCATTGTTTGGTGGGACCATGAAGAAACCATTTTGAAAGAATCATGACACCAAGTCTAGACTAGGTTTTTTTTACTAGCACGATATCAAAACATTTGCCCACTTCAGAATTCACTAAACTTCCAGATTGTGAAGATCAAATTACAGAATGCATAGTAGAATTCTTTTCTACACTGATCGATACAAAGTCGTTCTAGGAATTTACTTGTCAAAGATGACTTAAACATGATTCTCTCCAGGCAATATTTTACAGTACTGTTAATGCATCTTGTGATTCTTAAAACCTGTATTAATTGTTCTTACAGGAAAAGCAGGAAAACACAGAGATAGAAAGTCAAGCTACAAATCTTTCGCCCAGTGAACTTCCAAAAGAAGAGATTATCCAGGCCGATCAACTTTGTGACACAGAGGAAAATAATGTTGATTTAGAACATGTTAAGGAAGGCATTGCAAGCAGTGAACAAACATTCGAGGGTGAGAAAATTCTAGGAACACACGAGTTTTCGTGTGAAGCCAATGAAGTCTCACCAAACTATAGTAAAGTTGCTGAAGAGCCAAAGGAGACAGCAATAAATGACACTGAGATATTGTTCCCCAATAAAGATAAGGTAGATGATCTGCCACAAGAAAATATTGTCTTGGAAGAGAATTGCGTGAAAGGAGGCCAAGAAAATGCCGAAACAAGCACAGACAAGCATGTGGAAGTAGAAAAAGAATTTGAACCATCAGGAGTGAGTGTTGGAAGTTGTAGCGTACAAATAGCTACTGAGAAGATTGGAGGAAATTCATCGATCCAAGTAGAGGACTCAGAAACAAAAGATGATGAGTGCTTGGAGACGGAAAACGATAGTCTATCATTGACAAAAGCAGCTAGAGATCATATTGGAGATGATGAATCAGAAGTTAAGCTCAAGGTCAAAATTGAGGGAGAAGTGACTTTGTTGAAGGAAAAGATAGAAAGGCCAGAAGAATTCTTGCATACAGATACTGAGGATATTAAAGCATCTGCTTTGGATCAAAACAAAGGAACGACAAATCCTCGTAATGATGCAAGCCATACTTCAGATCCACAAGAAACACAGACCGACAGGATAAGTGAAAGGACCGCTGTTGCAGCTGCTTCAGAGGTAGAAACTCATGAGGTTCAGGTAAGAATCATACAGCAACAGAAATGATTTTAAAAAAATAATTACTAACTTGACTCGTTCATCAAAAGGTGTAACTTAAAAGTTCAACACTAACACATCTTTTCAACTAAATCTGTATGATTTTCACTGTGCAGGATGTTTCAACAGCTCCAAAGGATGACAGCAAAGATAACATCATAAAATCAAAAGTTGATGAATCACATCTGAAGCATGAAGAGTTTGAGAAGGAAAACACAGAAACTAAGGCTTCAATAAAGGATGAAGAACATGCATCACTTGAGGTAGAAGAAGCACAACCACCGAAGCACGAAGAGTCCTTGCAAGATGCTTCTGGGGAAATAAGTATGGCTGCTTCAAATCAAGACAGGGAAACAACAATTCCACCTGAACAAACCCTTACTTCAGATTGTCAACAACACCTGGATGACCAAACAGACGATATGGCAATGGATGTCGTGAAGGAGAAAGCTCTTGAGGTACATGCAAGACTTACTTTCCTCCATAAAACCTAGTGTTACTTACTAACTTACTATCTAACTTAGCATAAAACAAAACCAGTGCTTTAAAGATTGTAAAGAAATGAACAGTTTTCTTTTAATTAAGAACATGAAACCAGCATACTAGATGTTATCTGTTGTTATGTGCCCGACTGTGATCATGAGGAAGCCATTTAAAATGTTAATAACTCCAATTCTAGATCAGGTTTTGTTAACCATGAACACAGCAAACATTGCCAACTTGAATTTACTTACCTTCAAGATTGTGAAATGAAGTTACAGAATAAGCCAACTGAGTTATACGTTTAGTCAGGTTTTCCTCTCGAAGTGAATGTATAGTACATATATTGTACACACTAATTAATAAAAAAAATCTAGGAATACTTTGTCTGATGACTTGTGAACTCTTCCAGCAGTATTTTACGAATCCTTTTATGCATCTTGCAATTCTCAAAGTTTTATTAAATATTCTAACAGGAAAAGGAGGAAACCATAGAGATACAAGATCAAGCTTCAAATGTTTCACCCATAGAAATTCCCAGAGAAGAGAAAATCCAAGCCAGCCAACTCTGTGAGGTTTCTGACACGACAGAAAGTAATTCTAATTCAGAACATGTGAAGGAAGGTAATGAAAGCAGAGAACAAACATTTGAACATGTGAACATCATGGGAACAAGCAAGGTTTCTTGTGGAGCCAAGGAAGTCTTACCAAGCTCTTATATAATTGCTGAAGAGCCAGGTGAGACAGCAATAAATGACACAGATATATCGTTCCAAAGTAAAATAGAAGATCCACCACAAGAAAATATTGCATCTGAAGAAAAAGGACACCAAGAAACTGCTGAAACAACCACAGAAAGGCAGGTGGAACCAGCAGGAGAAAATGTTGAAAGTTGCAGCAATCCAACAGCCATGGAAGAAACTGGAAAGAAATCATCCGCTCAAATCGAGAACTCCGAAACGCAAGACGATGAGTGCTTAGAAAAAGAAAATAATCTATCAATGACAGATGCAACTGAAGATGACGCATCGAAAGTTCAACCTAAGGTTGCATTTGAGGAAAAGTTCGAAAAACAAGTGGAGCTCATGCATACAGTTGTCAATGATGTTAAAGCATCTGCTTTAGGTCAAAATGAGGTCAGAATACTGAACTTTATTAGTAGAAATAAAAGTGTAAAACTAATGTGTCTTTTTCAAGTTAAAAATGTAAACTAACTTTATTACAACAGATATGATACTAACATGTCATTTTCAACTAAAAGCATAAACTTTTTCACTCTGCAGAATGTTTCCACGACTGTTCCAGAGGAGGAAAGTGAAGATATTTTAAAGCACGATGTTGATGAATCACAAATGAAGTATGAAGAGTGCTCTGGGAAGCAAAGCACAGACACACCTGTGAGTGAGGCTCCAGTAAAGGACGAGAGCATTCATGAGCTCAAAGTTGAGGATGAAGTAGATTTATCACCAAAGGCAGACTCACAAACACAAACAGACGTAGATTTCCAGCAACACATGGATAGCCAAATAGAAGATAAAGCAAAAGATATCATGAAGAAGAAAGCTCTCGAGGTGCGTGCACGACTCACACATGAATTATACTGTCACTAGCTAATTTTGCACATCTTTGAAAACTTAAGAGCTTTAGAACTGAATAGAAACGAGCAATCTGTTTTAAAAACTTGAAACTGACATGCTAAATGCTCTGCTTTGTTTTGGGGTCTTGACTGAGATCATGAAAAAGCCGATTAAAAATATTTCATAATTCTCCTCTCCATGAGGGGTTCCAAACTAATTGTAAAGGTCTATCTATGAATTACATGTCCAAAATGACAAGCAAATGTTTCTCTTCCAGCAAAAATCTACTGAAATAATTGTACATCTTGGGATTTTGAAAGTGGTTATAAACATTGAACTGATTATCCTTACAGGCAAAGGAGGAATGCACAGAGAAAGAAGATCAAGCCCAAAATATTTTGGCCAATGAACATTCTAAAGAAGAAACAATTCAGACAGACCAACTTCATAAGCTTTCAGAGTCAACCGAAAGTAATTCTGATCTAGAACATGTGGAGAAGGTTATTAAAACCAGTGAAGAAGCAATTGAGGGTGAGAAGTTTTTGGAACCACCCCTTGGTCAGACGGTGAAACATGACCCTAAGATATCACTTGAACATGATGGGCACTTGGGAAAGGAAGCTACTGTGCCAGAAACAACAGTAGATGATTTCAAAGAAGATGATTCAACAGTAACATTTGACAGCAAATTTGAGGAAGAAATAATTTCATTAAAGGAGCAGACTGTAAAGCCAGAAGAAGTTTTGCATGCAGCTATTGAAGATATTAAGGAATCTGCTCTAGATCAAGAAAAAGATATAACTTCCTCCAAGGAGCAGACAGAGAAGCCAGAGGAAACATTGCATGCATCTATCGAAGATATTAGGGAATCTGCTCCAGATCAAGACAAAGAAACAAGTTCTTTCAATCATGCAAATCTTACTGCAGTTCCACGAGAAATACTGAGTGACAGGTGCGAGGAAAGAACAGCTGATATAGCTGCCTTGAAGGAAGAAACTCCAGAGGTTCAGGTAAGAATCTACAAGGAACTCATGCTTTTAAATTGTTTGAAGAGTGAATATCTAGAAAACAATAAAACCAACGTGTTTTTGAAAAATGAGTAACCGGCATCTTTCACTCTGCAGAATATATCAGCAGTCGTTTCAAATGAGGCCAATGAAGATTACTCAACGAGTAAAGTTGATGACTCGCAACAGAAGCATGAAGAGTGCTTTGAAAAGGAAAGCAAAGAATCTTCTGACAATAAAACTCTCATAAAGGATGAAAATGATGATGAGACAGTTATTCATGAGACCAAAATCGAGGAGGAATTTCTCTCTGAAACTAATAAGAGTATAGAAATTTCTCCAATTCAAAAGCTTACAGTGGATAATCAAGAAATTTTGGATGGACAGACAGAAGATGACACAACGGATCTTGAGAAGAAAGAAACTCTTGAGGTGCAGGTGAGTCTCATATTCCTCTCTGAACTTTCTTGACTGTTTGCAAATGATTTTCACAACTGATTATAGCTTTTCTGAAACAGAATCACTCTACATTATGTTTCCAGTAACTAATTGTAGCTTACAGAATCACCAACCTTGCGGCTTCCTACAACTTAATGTTTACACTGTTCTTTAGCACCACTTGCAGACACCCATTAGATTCACTTATAAAAAGCTACTTATACTTGAGTATGCTCTCTTCAATCACTGACAAAACTTTAACGAGCCAGTTAACAAGTTAATTTGGAGCAGTTCTAAAGAAATAAAGATATAATTTGAAACATGAAGAAGAGCAATTAATGTTCTTAAAACTCATAGAAGCCTTTGGTGTTCTGCTCTTTCCACAGGATAAAGTAAAAGATGTTTCAAATGAGGAAACTGGAAGTTGCGAAGGCACTTTTAAGAGGGAAGCCTTAGTTGGAACTTTAAACAGTGATGCCATTGAGGGCAAAGAAGCTGAGCAAGAGAGACCGGTCGAGTCCCAGGCAGCTCCTCAGGATATCAAAGAAACTGCAATGAGTCCATCACCAACTGATTCTTTTGAGGACCAAAAGCTTGACGTGAATCAACATGGAATACTAGATGAAAAAGCAGCTGAATCTCTACAAGCACAGATAAGCACAGAGACTGAACCATCTGACTCAAATCAAGATATAGATTCCACTTGTTCTCTTGGGGAAAAGACTGCTCATGCAGTTGATGGAAAGGAAGAATTTGTTGAGGTACACTCATCCTTGTAATTCCTGAAATTTATTCGAATGACTTTGCTCTTTAGGAGAAAAAAAACTAAACAATGTTTCACCTTTCTGCAGGATGTAACTGCGAGTATTTCAAATGAGAAAACTGGAGAGAAGTCTGAGTTGCTCTATACTACAGTGCTTGGCGTAGATGGAGAGAAGTCCATGCAAATTGACCATGAGGATGTTACATCATCGATCTCAAGGCCAGACACAGACACAATATGTCGTGCTGAGGACCAAAATCTAACTGCAGATCCTGAAGGAACCTTGGTTCACAAAGTAGAGGACATAACTGTCGAAGAAAAGCATATTGAGGTACAGTTGAAAGTCAAACTTTTGTATGGATGTCACCATTGATAGTTTTTTTTTTTTTTCTTTTTCTTTTTTCCGCATAGTAAGATATCCAACTATTAATAACATTTTTTTGGTAGATAAAAAGAAACAGTTCATATTTCAAACTCATTAGAGTTGCTTTTTCTGTTCTTTTCAATGCAGAATGTCCCGGCAATTGTTTTGCATGAGGAGAGCAAAGAAAATGTCTTGAACCTGGTTGATGGCTCTCAAACTAAACAAGAGGAACAATTCAACCACGAAAGTGAACAACAAACTGCAATTGGAACTTTCAAAAAGGATGTTGATGGAAACTCAATGGAATCCTTGAATGTAGCTTGCAAGGGAGATGACTCCTTGAATCAAGAGACAGAAAAGGTACATGAAATATTTGAAGAGGAGACATCTACAAAGTCATTAGATAAATATTCCGACAAGGAGATAGGGGGAACGAAAGAGGATCACTCCTTGATTCAACACAAGGAAATAGCAAGTGTAGTACCTGAAGAGGAGGTGTCTGCAAAGTTATTGGACAGAGCTCTGGTAGAGGAAACGGCGGAAACGAGAGACGAGAAACATGTGGAGTCCTTGCATTCAGCTTGCAAGGATGAAAAATCTTTGGATCAAGAAAAGGAGCTGGATGAGGAGGTAACGGAGGAAAAACCTGTGGAGTCCTTACATGTAGTTTTTCAAGGTGATAACTCCTTGATTCACGATAAGGAAATTGGAAAGGCAGAGTTGAATGAGGAGTTGTCCACAACATTGAATATAACTCATGAAGAGGACAAAGCATTAAGTCAAAAGACTGAAGTAACAAGTGAGGAAACAAGAGAAGAGAAGCATGTGGAGAGCCTTCTTGGAACACACATGGATAAAGCAGTAAGTCCAGACATAGAAATAGATGAGGGGAAACTTCTAAGCACTTTGCACGTAGCTCCTCAGGAGGAAGTAGCATTATGTAAAGACACAGAAGTAAAGGAGACAATAGACAGGGAAGAGTCTAGACAGTCATTGAACTTAATTTCAGAGGACGACGAAGCATCAAGTAAGGACAAGGAAGTAGTGAAGCAAATGGTGGAAGAGGAGCATTTGGAGCCCGCCTATGTAGCTCATCAAGATATGGAAGCAGTAGATGAGAAGGATATTGAGTCCTCACATGTTGAGAAAGACAAAATATCGTGCCAAGATACCATAGTAGCAAACAAAGAGGAGCAGCAAGAAAAATCTCTGAGTGTGGCTCCTAAGATTGATAACGAAGACATCTCAACAAAAGGAGATGAAGCCAACATCGTGGCATCACAGCCAGACCACCAAAGCAGAGAAATAAATGATGTTTCTCAAACAAAGGTAAATATGATTTTAATCAATCCTCTTGAACCTTAAGCGTCCAACTTCGATGTTTTTGTGACCACACGTATAATGTAAGTATTCTTGCAGGCTCTGGAGGATCCTGAAACAATCGAGGATAGAGATACTGATTTGCATATGCCATATAAGGAAGACCAGACTGAACCTCGCTCTGTAGATACTGAAGTTACTGCACATAGATCAATCGAGAACTTCTATGAGGTACATACAGATTAAGCAAACACTGCAAGAATTTTTTAATTTTCAGATTGTTATTTATCCATTACGTTTCCTTAGCATCATTGTCTTTTATTTCTACATAGACAACAGAAATTCAGAGGGAGAACATCACTGACAATAGTGAAGGTGTGCATGGTGGAGCAAAGATTGAAGATACCGATGGGCAGGAAATGGCCATAAGCGAGTGTCCAATTCAAGAGGTTAGATACTCCAATAAAACTTTATGTCTTCATGATTCGTATAATCTGATATGAAGCTGTGAACCTAAACAAATATTTTTTTGCAGTTTCTATAATGAGATTCATTTCTTTTATAGGTGGAGGAGATCCGTCAGAAGACTGAAAAACATGACTATAAGTCTACACAAACCACTCAAGAGGGCAGTGAGCAAATTCAAAGCTTCGCAGATTATCCTGCTGAAAAGGTGAAAGAGGTGGTGTCATGTGAAGAAGAGAACAAAACGATGGAACCTGATACGGAGGTCAGTTCAAATAATTGAAGTGTTTGCATTGTCAACTTATCTATGCAGCAGAGTGGACTTGCCTTATTGAATTTGATGAATAACCAGTAGCTGTTGGTGTAAAATATCCCGATAATATTACCTGATATATATATATAAATGCAGGCGGCTGGAAATACTGAGAATGGTCAATGCTATGTGGAAGCTAAAGAGATGGTCAAGGAAGAAGGTGACCATAAAGATCATCAAACGATAACTGCTGTTAACATACTAGAGCAAGAGGTAATCTTAAAGGGTCTAAAACTTGTTTTAAGTGTTTCTGGAAACCAGGTATTTTCAGTTATCTTTATGACATTGAAACCGAATTTTCTGTCCAACAGGAGAAGGGAACAGATACGCAGAATATAAACCCTGAAACGGAAGGTTCGAATGCAACAGAAGTGGTAAACACTGCTGAAGATTCCGATTGTGATAAAAAACAGTTATCTACAGAAGTTTCAGATGTAGCAGAGATACGTCATGAATTTCAAGATGCCACCGGCAGGATATACGAAGCAGAAGAGAATAATGATCACAGAAGCGTTGAAGAAGTTAGTAGCAAACAGAGCAGAGAGTGTGAAACAGTGGAAGGGCTTGATGATGACTCCACCAAAAGTCCAACAGAAGAGTGTCAGGTCAATGCAGATCCAAAAGACGGTGCTGAGGAAACTGTCCCATGCATGAAAAAAGAACTGGAAATGCAAGAAAACCTTGTGGGAGGAGCCACCAAGAAAGATATAGAGGATGATCAGCCCATAAGTGCTTCCCAGAATGTCGCTAGAGATTCTGATTTCACTGATGAGATGCCAAAGCTTGAGGGAGTATCTCTAGCTTCAGTAAATGAGATAACAATAGAAAGTAAAGAGTTGACATCAACAGAAACAACAGATGACTTCCTTCCAGGATCAATCAACAAATATGCATTGGACAAAGAAGGGCTTACAGTAGAAGAACTGGAAGCATGTAAAAATGAAGAATCAAAAAATGACAAAGAAGAGGAAGCAGTAGAACAGAAAGTATCAGAAGCTGGTGGTATTGCAGAAAGCAAAGAGATTCCAGTGCCCGATAGCCTAGACGAGGATCACGAATCTACGACTCAAGACCAGATTTGCAATGTAACCTCAGAAGCAAAAGAAGGTGAAATCAAGGAAGTTAATTCTAAGACAGAACCGGCAGAAATTGGGTCAGAAGAAATAGATAAACTGACACAAACAACACATGAACCAACAGAGACCACTCAAGCCAATGTGCCGAGCAATAAGGTTCATTGCCGAGGCTAGACATAGTTTTTAAATCATTTATCCTCGTTCCACTAGCTGGATAGTATTCTTACCTCCTATTGATAAAAAAATGCAGGTCCACAAAGAAGATCAAGATGCAAAGAATGCTTCAACTGAGGAAGAAATCATTCAAGCAAGTTGCCAAAAAGATGAAGTCAATCAAATAGAAGATCCAAAAATAAAGGAAGAGAAGATGTTTGAAGTCATAAATGATCCAAGTGAAAAAACAGAGGTCTGACAAATACTTTAAGTCACTTTCTTCGTCACTTAAGTTCACATATCAAGTGAAGTTCATTTACACGAGTACTACTACATATGATTGAATATTCAATGGTTAATATTTACCTGTTCTGCAGTTCAAAGGCTCTGACTCTGAGATCGTGCTTCTGGATAGCAAAGAGAACAGGGAAGGAGCTGATTACGTTGATACTGGAATGATAAAAGATGCAGTATTACTTACTAAAGATGTAAAGTGTTCCTCTGTAGTAGAAAAAACTAACGAGGATATACTCCTGGAAGCCACACCTTCGAAGCTGACACAGAATACCATTGAGGAGTTTGAAGGTAATGAAGGACCCAATTCAACCATAACCCCACAGAAAGATGACAATGAGATTGAACACAAAAGCCTATTACTCTCTGAACCTTTAGTGGCAAGTAACAAAACTTGCACCTTGGACAAAGTGGAGCTTAAGGATGAGGTACAATTTCAAACACTTACTTGTAGACATAGTCACCACTTATCTATTAAAATAAATAAACACCACTTATTTATTAATTATTGAGCTGACATACATAGATATGCGTCAATTCTACAGAATCTGGTGATGCCTTCAGTAGAAAATCATGAGGAGAAGGCAGGCGAAGCTGATTCACATGACAGATTAACTGAAGATGACATTGCAAAAGCCTGCATTGAGGCCGAGAAACTTGATTTTCCAGCAGATAAACAAGTTGATCTACCAGTAGATCTTGCGGAGAACACAAGCCCCAGTAGTTCAATTTGTGACAAAAATACCCCTGAACTACAAAGTAAGGTTTTTAAAGAATGCTCCTCCCAAGCTGAAGCTGAAAAACTGAAATCTTCTCAACAAGAACAAGAAGAAGAGAATTGCATAAATGAGGCGAGAACAAGTGAAGAGACTACAGAAGCAAGTGAGAAAACTGAATCAACAGATGTTCATCATTCTTCACTTACAGACCTCCTTCATAAAGTATCTGCGGAGGAAATAATTCCTACAGCTGACAAATGTACTACTGAAAAAGATCCAGCTATCCACAAGGAAAATCTGCAGGCAGAGAAAGCACATGCAGTTGGACACGAGGATGTGAAAACTGATGAAGAGAAGGACAGTGGGGAGGAATCAGGAGAACACCAAGCATCAGACTGCGGCTCTGAAGCGCCAGTAATGGTCGAAGCTGGAGATGCAGATGTTAAAGTTGTTCATAAGAAGTCACACAACTTACTTTCAGGTGTCGGATCAAAAATGAAGCATTCAATCGCGAAGGTGAAAAAAGCAATTACTGGCAAGTCCCCTCATCCAAAGCCACCATCTCCTAAATAAGGCCCTCAATAATTTGTGTGTGTGTCCTTTACTTTAAGTTTTTTTGTTATGATTGTATTAATGTTTTTGGGCTGAGTACAGTAAATTTTGTTATTCTGTACGAGGTCTTGTCAATAACAGAATCTGTATACATAATGCAGATCTCCAATTTAATCACCATATTGTTAGTGTGTATTTGTTTTTATCTAGCGAGTAGTAACATTATCAAACCATAAGAACACCTAGAATTGAAATTTGCAGAAACGACAATCACCACGGCCAAATTTAGATGAACAAACAAAACAACACTATGCAGACATGCTTGCGTTGAATTTCGATGCACATTACTGTATTCATGCACACACGGGAACCTACTAGGCAAGAAAAAATTGCCTTCAGATTAAAACATTAATGCAAAGGTTGATCTACATAATAGAGTTCGAGATAATGAACATTATTACAATAAATTGAGTGACTGAACTTGCCTTTGATTCAATTTCATGCTTCCAAACTATGTAGGCAATTCCCGCGTGCATATATTCCTCCAAGGATATTTGAGCGATGAGTTAACACCAGTTATCCAGTTTCAAGTTTTTACGTCTCAGTCTCAGCGGCATGCATTTATGTAAACATCTGGCAGGCATAAAACAATCATGAAAGCTTCTCAAAGAAATATGTATGAAAAGGCCTCTAAATTATTGAATCTGTACTATAAAATATGCAGAACCGTGGCTCGAATATCACAATATGTATTTAGTGTTTTTTCCAGCTCAGATAACATCATCAGACAGTATAAATCACGGCAAGTCAAATGAAAGTTTTCAGCGATGCGGATCATCACAATTGAATTTAAATAAGCAAACAGAGTAGCCAGTAAATATAGTGTGGAACATCTATTTGCGAGAACATATCACAAGAGTACACCATTAATGAAAAGCGCCGTACGAGAATTTACAGTGGAACAGTGGAAGCTTATATGGCTCAAATCGAATTTCAAACTTTTACGCTGTGTCAGCAAATCGACTCACAGTCAGATCGACCTTAGAGATTCCTCAGTTATGAAGATTTGAGCGGAGGGAACAGAAAGGGGCGGCGGTGATTGTGATTCGATTGACATTTCTGGCGGGATGAATGATTTAGGACCGGGTCGGTCAGAATATGTAAAACAAGGTAACCGAGTGTTATGTTAACGAACCGTATTACTCGTGAAAAAAGCATGGTCAAAGCTCGGCTAGAGTTCGAGTTCGGTCGCGCTTGATCGTGAGTAGACTCGACTTAGTTTCAAGTAAGGACCATTCTGGAAACATTATTGACTGTTCGTGAACACATGAGTAATTTTATTTTAATTATATTATGTATTTATAGTTTCTTTATTATTATTGAATTGATATAAGAATTTTCTTGAATCAAATAAAACCTCAGATTCATACTAGAACCATGATGATTCAATAAAAATCATAAGAAAAAGGCAAACATCCTCGCCTTACATACCTATTTACTAATTCTTGTGTAGTCTATAAAGTCTACCAAATTAAAATAAGGAGAACACCCAAAAATTCCTAGTAATATTTTTTAATATATCTTTATAGTTACCTTGTATCCAAAATATATACATTTAATTTCTTGTGAATATATATTTTATATTTAAAACACTAACATATTATTAATATTGAAAATAGTACTCCCTCCGTCTCAGTCATTTCTTTACGTATGTTTTATTGATTTTTTCGTAACTCCGTTTGACCTTTAATAAATTCTAAATCTTAGCCAAAAAATAATTAATGAAATTATATAATAAAAGTAGAAATACTATATTTTCATAATATACTTTCATATTTAATTTTTCGTTATAGTTTAGGAGTAAACGGAGGTTAAACAGGGTACAAAAAAGTCAACAAAAACAAACGTAAAAAAATGACTGGGACTGATGAGTATTTATTTATGAACATATTAAATATCGTTTTTAAACTAAATACACGTAACTATAAATAATTATTATTATGTTGCTTTAGCCGTCGTGAGCAAGCTCGAAGCTCTCGAGCTCCTAATTGATCATTTAATTTAAAACTCACCAAATATCGTGTTGGATATCGACTCGACTTCTATGATAAGATTATGCGCTCGGTAAGACCCACGCTAGACTCGTTAACACTCATATCCTAGTCCTAAAAAATAAAGTCTTCCTACTTATCTTATCTTAAAGATATCTTTTAAAACCCGACACAGATTCAACCCGTTGAACCTGATTCGACAGTTTTAATTTATATTGAAATTCATTTCACCAAGTCGAGTTTTAATTTATATTGAAATTCATTGTATGCACCTTAGTGTGTAGTTACTAGTTGAGTTGTGTTTTAATTTTCGATTAAGAACATTTCATTACAAGTCATGATTTCTAAAACTTAAGGTGGTGTAGGATTTTTCTATATGAGCAATATAGTAGTTACTAGGAACCGCGTCACACGCATAGCGTGTGAAGCGTAATCTTGTAAAACATTATTGTTTTATTAAATAATATATTGAAATAAATGGAGTGAATATATAATCTTCACATAATGACTTCAAATGTAATAAAAAAAATAACTAATTGAGTACATCAACCGGCTTATTATATTACTTTAAATAATATTTGATGTTAAAAAAAAAAAAAAAAAAAAGCAAACGCATACACAAAATTCCATTTTATGCACAACACTATCACCTTCGAAACTGACGTAAATAGTTACATCGCACGTACATGAAATGGGAGATGTACGTAAACAATTTCAATCTCCATTTTTTTTAGCCATTTACAAATATAAAAGCTCACTAAAACTACCAATAGCTCCGAGATTGGGATGGTGGGCATCTTTGTTTCGGGTTTTCTCGAAACTTCGAGTTGATCAGAATAGCCATGAAGAATTGAAGATAATGGGTTCCTTGTATTATGTTTAACTTAGATCTAAAAACAACTTTGATCTTATATCTTTAGCAACTTCGAGTTATTTCAACAATTCAACTTCGTTTCGGAGTCGTTTCAACTCCTAAATAAGGTGTGTACTATGTAGTGTGAATGTAAACGTGGAGTAAAATGTGTAACCACCTAGATATTATTTACTCGAAATAAAAATTCAACATATATAATTTGTTTTGAATTAGAAACTTTAAATTTATATAGTACCCCGTATGTTTCTAGCCCATAAACGTTTACTTTAATTTTAACTAAAAACCCTAATTAGTTACTCCAAGAAAAGAGCCGTTTGTTAACTCGAAGACGAAATTAAGCGTACACCGTAGAAAAAATCCTCCAAAATGTACAATAAGTTTCCTAGTCCACCCATTTTGTACTGTAACTTTACCACTATCACATTTTGTCCTATAAGTTTTCAAAATATCTAAGTTTAGCACTACGGTATAATTTAGGCCCGACGAACTAATGAACTAATATTAGGGTAAATTTGCCTCTAATTCACCCCCAATTCTCTATAAATTCGCGAATTAGTGATAATTCTCACTAATTCGCCTGGATTAAAAAAAAAAAAAAGACCTGGGTAACCTATTTAATCACTTATTTCATCAGAAGCAGAATCGGTTCTCTCCCCGAACAAAACAATACCTCTTCTCTCAATTCCCTAACTCTCTCGCTCAGCTCAGCACGTCTTGAACAATTCAGTGTCATAATTAAACAGATATCATTTGGGTGTATAATCACTCATCTTCTACGCATGAGAAGGCACCAGTATACGGTAAGTAAATTTCATTATTCCATGTGATATTCAAAGGGCCAGTAAATTGAATATTATTCAACCTTGTTTAATCCATTTCTTGTAGCATACCATGGAATAGCTAGGTAGATTAATTAATTTGTTGAAAGTTGTATTGTCCTAGTTTATTCACCTAACAAAACTCCTAGTTTGATTATTTTTTTTTTTAATCCAGACGAATTAGTGAGAATTATCACTAATTCGCGAATTTATAGAGAATTGGGGGTGAATTAGAGGCGAATTTGCCCTAATATTAGTTCGCCGGGCCTAAATTATACCGTAGTACTGAAATTAGATATTTTGAAAACTTATAGGATAAAATGTGATAGTGGTAAACTTACAGTACAAAATGGGCGGACTAAGAAACTTATTGTACATTTTGGAGTATTTTTCGTACGCCGTACGTCCAGCATTTATATTTCATTCGTTTGGTTTCTCGAATCTATAGACTACACATTACACTACAGGCAAGTAACTCCTATGTGTTATGTACATATGCGGCTGCTTCTTTTGTAAGATTCGGGATGATAAATTATCTGAATCAACCATCCTTAACATGTTATATAAATTCGGGAGTATGCTTTAATCTGATGGTATATATGGATATGAATGTGAGAAATTGATGATGTTGATGATGAAGTTTAATTCCAGCATGTCTAGTGTTGGGATAGTTCTGTAATTAGTGAAAGATGGAATCAACGTTATAGGGGTAGCAAAGACAGTTGGCCATGACAGTTTCGTAATTATTGTTTGGTGCAATTAGATTTGTCTCGTGCTAGTTGAGTTCAATGGAGCAGATCGCATGGATTTTAGATGACATGCATGTTAAAAATTTAAACCCCCAATCTTTACTAATATTTTATTTAGACACTAAAAATATACTCCGTATTAAATACGGAGCATAATTAATGCTCAAGCAAATTACAAGTAAAAAGTAACATCCAAACCTAACATCTAGACCGAAAAAAAGAAGATACAACAAGCCTAAACCCTTACACCTAAACAAACAAGACTAACAAAAGGCCTAAGGGAGGCGCCAACCAGGGGCATCATAAGTTGTGCATGCACCAGAATTTAATATTTAGATGAAGATAAAAGTTAGAATTAAAGTTATACGGTTATATATATCACGTATGATTATTTGTTTAGATTTATGATATTTGTTTGACACTCTACTTTTTTCCTTTCAGGTTTTGTCTTGGAGTTGGAGATAACACATAGTTCACATTTCCTATTTTTAACGAATTGTTGTGGTTATAAACTAAATCTATCAAATTGAACTGTGTACGCTTTTAGTCATAGAGTAACGCCCTATGACAATGCACAATTCCGGAGCCTACAAGCTTGTTTGACTTCAATTTTGAATTTTTAGTGGTTAAGGGTTATTACCAAAACCATATAAATCGCATACTAAGAATATACTAGGACCTATTTCGAAAAAAATAAAATCAATTAGGACCAGTTTTGGCGAGAACCATGAGTTAATAAAAAAAAGATGCAATTTTCCCAAAAACCAATCTAGCGCGCCAACTGGAATCCAAAAATTTCATACCACAACTCAAATTATCCCGCTTCCACCCTCCCTCCAATCATCCCGCCAAACCGGCAATACTCTTCCAACAAAACCCTTTCTCCGCCAATCCCTTTCATTACCCACCACTTCCAATCTCACAATTCACACACAACAATGGCGGCTTCCAATCCTCAATCCTTCATCAAAGACTTGAGATCCAGAGAAATCAGCGGCTTCCGAGGTACTATTTCACACTCCCCTCTTATCAGCTCCTTTAACTCTTACTGTCACTGTGATTAGGTCAAGGTTTAGCTGATTAAACCCTAATTTTGCTCTCAATCAGTTAGAAAACGCCCCTTCGTCGACCATGATGCTGAAAGCTTCCGCTCCATCGGAGCTTTTGCTGTTGAACACGAAGATTACCCGTCCCCTCCTATGGCTATGTCCTTTTGCAAGGTTGATTTAGTACTAATCAATTTCAGATCCATTTTTTTATTTATTTTTAACATAGATTGTGTTTGTTAATTGTGTAAGTTTTAATATTTGGTGCCTAAATTTATTGTTTGTAGACCGATAAAAATGCTCATATTGTTGCGGTTGCTGATGAAGCTGGTTATGTTACTTTGCTGAATACCAGACATAAACTTAATGACTGGTCTTCGTACCAAGAGAATACTGGTGAGTTTGAATATAATCACTCGTTGATTTTCCTGCTTAGGTGATCGAGGGTTTGATTTGATCTGAATTGATTGCGGTTATTTATGCAGAAAGAGCTAAGGTTACTGAATGGGTTGCTCATATGAATGCCATATTTGATGTTTGCTGGAATAAGGTTCGTATATAACCTAATACTATTAAATGTTTTATCTACCAGGTTATTGCTAATGGTTCTTTAGCTAATCTTAGGCCTCTTATCGTACATCGTTCAACTTTAGTGCAAATACAAGCCTTGATGTTGTTTTACTGCACGATCTGTCCCGAATAACTAAAGTCTCATTGATGAGCTAAAATGTGCGCATGAGATCAGGGGAGGAGTCAAGGTTGGGCATTGTAGGGGTTCTATAGTTAATGTTAGGGTCCACCCCTGTATGAGATGCTGGTCCATACAGGGGTGATATATTGTTTCATGGGCTCTGATCATGATTGAGTTGGTTTCTGTGATATATCTTGTGAACGTTAACATGATAGCATTAACCAACTGCAAGTTGTTTCAAGTGGCTATCTTATTCTGCTAAGATTGAGTACATTCTATAGAATAATAACTCAGTTGTTTGTTTTGTCAGGATGACACGCAAATATTAACTGCTTCAGGAGATCAAAGTGTAAGTCACCTTGCTTCATAGAATGCTTTTACTTTTCAAACCCTGCCAGCACTGTACTGAAAATAATTATATATCATTGGATCCATGTACTACAATCTTGGGTCTATTAATTAACTTGCTAGCCTATTATGGAGTTCTGAGATATGTCAATTAAGATTGAACTCGAATACCAAGCGTTGACCATATAAAGGGAGCATAAGAATTAAGAAAGAAGTTAAATAGTTGCCTAATGCATTAATGTTCTGTTGACTGATCAAACAACTTGGTGATTCTGCAGATTAAAATTTGGGATGTACAAGAGAAGAGATGTGTACGAGCATTAGCGGGGCATACTGGAAGCATCAAGTCCATCAGCTGCCACCCTACTAATCAGGGTAAGTTCCTAAATAGATCCTCTGCTTGTCTTTCTTTGTTTGGTTAGACACCTATTTTCTTATTCTGGCAATGAGGAAAATTTCATATTCAAATTTTATGCGCATCCATGACTAACACTATATGTTAATCCATCACAAATTTTCTGTTTTGCAGACCTTATTGTGTCTGGCTCAAGAGATGGTTCCTTTGCCATATGGGACTCCAGGAGCTCCGAAAATGTCAACCAGAAGAATGCTTTATTGTGAGTTTTTTTTTACCTCAGTTATGCATACATTAAAAGCACACCAGACCTATAATATGTATTTGTGTTTATTATTAGGTTGAAACATGTGTTTAAGGTCAGACTTGATGCTTGGTTAACTAAAGACCATACCTTGAGATGAAAATTCTGTAACCTTAAACTCAAAATCTGATGCTGAATGTGCAGGCCTATATCAATAGTCAATGATGCACATACTTCACCTGGCCGTAGGCGGTGTCGGCATGGAAAGGTTTGTATTCTTCTTTTATTGATTTTTCATGTGTTACCTGCTCTGTGCACAATCTGACATAAATCTTTATAGGCTGAATCCAGGAGCATCACTTCAGTTCTTTTTCTGAAGGATGAAGTTTCTATTGCCACCGCTGGAGCAGTTGACAGGTGAATAAAAAACACTTAGAATTATTCACATTTAACGGATTTTGCATTCATTTTTTTATTTGCGTTCTATTAAAGTTAACTGATTATCTTTTATTTATTGTTTTCCCAAAATCAGTGTGATTAAGTTCTGGGACACAAGGAACCTTAAAGCTCCATTCACCCATTCCTCTCCTAATACTGAACTAAATGATAAGGTGAGTCTCCTGCTGCATAACTGTGACTTTAGATTTCCCGATTTATATGATTTCATTATAAAATCAAAACAATGTCACCCAACTGGATCAGCTAACAACAGGATAATTGAACTCACACTTGTTCTGTAGTTTCAATTCATTTCATGTTCCAAGAAATGAAGTTTGTATAATTTTGCTGAAGTTTGTGGAAGTTATTTGTTTTATATATTAAGGTGCAACTTTCAAGATTAATCAAATTGTTTTTCTGTAGGTAAAAAGATTACGTGGCATATCTTGCTTGTCGCAAGATTCCAATGGAGTATATATTACGGCCTCATGTATGGATCACAGGTAAATATCCTGCTGGGAAATAATAGAAACAAATTTAATGCTTGATATACCCAATTGATAGTAAGTTATTGCTCATATTGTTGGAGAAAATTTGATAGGCTACTTACACTTGCAATTTGACACATTTCAGAATATACATGTACAATGTACTGCAGCTGGAAAAAGGGCCGGTCAAAACCTTCACTGGAGGCCGAACTGACTCATTTTTCATTAAGGTAAAATATTACAGCATTGGGCGTAGTACCTTAGGTTTGACTGCTTGATTGCTCTTATATTTGATATTTTCTGTATTTACAGTCAGCAATCAGTCCTGATGCAGCTCACATTCTCAGTGGTTCTAGTGATGGCAATGCCTACTTATGGCAGGTATAATTCTTCCAGACCTACCTTTTGTTTTAATTCTCTGGAAACACAGAATCTAACAACTTGTGCTAAATTAGGTGAACAAGCCTTTCTCAGATCCCATCAGCTTGACAAGCCACAGTGCAGAAGTTACATCAGTGGCTTGGTAAATCTTTACATCATTCTCTTTGTTGCCTGCAATGTATGAAAAATGGAATTTAAAAAGAACATTTACACTTAAAACTTTTGCCTTTTCAGTATTTTCAGTTCTTTAAAATAAAATGATACTGAATTGTTTTGCCATTCTTTTGTTAATTTTGAAATTAAAGGTGATATTATAACCGGAGCAAGTATGCTGCGGCTCACTGATCACCCTGTATCTGATAGCTGCAATCATTAAGTTTTCTTTGTATTTCTTCCGTTCCAGGTCCCCGTCAGTGACTGGAGAAATTGCTACTTGCTCAGATGATTTCACAGTAAGCTTCTTAGTCTTAACATGGAGTAAAAGTATCCAAGTAAAGTTAATACATGTTATATAACCTATTGGAATATTTACAGGTTCGCTTATGGAGCAATCACAGCAGTTATTCCTACACTAAATCTCCTGTATCAACTAGAAAGCTAATCAGGGTAAATCCAAGAATGGAAATTAGAAGAAATCTCTTCGTGAATGACTCATCATATACGGACAGTGAAGAGAGCATGTCAAACTCGAATTCATCCGGAGTTAACTCTGTTTCTTCAGTCAAAATGCCAGATATCAGTACACCTGAATCTCGAAAGCGAAGACTGTCCTTCAGTTTTAATGCAAATGATGGAACTCCAGAAGCCGAAAAACAAAGCCCTTCCTCTGTCCTAAGCCCCCCTTCTTCATTGAAGAGAAAGACAATCCGGGACTATTTTCCAGTTTCTTGATGAAGTTACTGCAGGTTTAGTAAATTATGTACTACTATGGTGTATGTATAGTTGTTGAATCTGTGTTTGTATCATGTCTGATAATTTATCACTTGAAGCAGAAAATGTAGCCAACTAGTATTTAGAGAAGGCATTAGCTATTCAAGTAATTTGAGTTTTGTAAAGAGTATTGAATGGAATCATATCCACACTATGCATGTTGGTCATTTTGAATCCAATACTTCATTTTACCAAAACATTTGTTTTGGCGGTTCAAAGTTCAAACTTTTGTAGCTCGATGATTAGGTCATGATTTTCATATTAATAACGCAATTATGATGAAGGATCCCAAAAAAAGGAAAAGGACATTGAGCACAGTTAGGTATTGGAACAGTCTACTATTCTAAGCGTGATGATTCTAGTGCTTTAACATCCACTGATCCGAGTGTTCAATAATTGAGAAGAAAATATAGAATTTGATGAGTTATATTCTCCATTGAACGTACGTGAATAAAATACAACCCAACGACGAATAATCGGCTCGCCACAATCATTAGAGGCAGCATACATTATTGGAGCCTGAGTTTTTTATTGCTCAAGAAGTGTTGCCTCTCCTGGTTGGTCACAATCTAACTCGAATCTAGTGTGTAAAGTATAATAGGGAATTCCGAAAACAAGTTTTAGGCGTGATTTAGAAGTAGTTAAACACACCTTTTTCCCAGCCGATTAATTTTATTGGCACTCTATTTTTGTTTGAAATATAAGATGCACGATAGAAAAGCGGCAGAATCATACATATGATGCCCATTATATAGAGAAATTAGTTACTCAGTCAATGGTACACGACAAAGCACATATAAACATATACTCGAAGTAGAATTCTTATCTTGTTTAACAAAATTGAAGTTTTAGGTTATTTATTATTACTCCCTCCCGTTTTTAATAATTGCCGTTTTAACTTTTTCACTATTTTGAAAAATAATCGTCGTTTTGCATGAGTCATAAGGTGGTACAGTGGTAAGGAGTTGGAGCAGTGAAGTAAGATGTGCATTGTTCGATTCATGACGGTGACGGAGGTGCATTGTTCGATTCATGACGGTGACGGAGGTGCATTGTTCGATCCATGACATTGACGGAGTTACAAGGTTGGTATAGCCTATATGTGTGGAGAAATAAGGTGGTTTAGGATGTTTGTATAACAGTAATGTAGGAGTGGTTGTAATATTTTCCGTTTCAAAAAAAAAAGTCGTCGTTTTGCATGTTTCAAGAAAGAATTTTAGCATAATTAATGCATATTGTTAAATTTCATACCATTTAGAAGTATATTATTGGTTGACATATCATAATTACTTGTAATTAATAAAATATTCTTAGAAAATCAATGAATTGAATAAAGTGTATTAAAATGTGTGAAAATTCTAAAACGACAATTTAAAAAGATAGGATGGAATATTATATTATGATTCTCTCTTTTTCAATAATCTTCAACAATTTTAAGGCAGTTTATTACACTTTCAAGATTGACTCTCTCTTCTACAACATAATACAATATTACATTTTCAATGTATTTTTCATTTTTTTAACAATAAAATAATTAAGTCAAATCATTTTATTAATATGTGTGCATTTACCTTAAACATCATTCTCTAGGGAGTACTAATAACATCATGTGACCAAAATTCACAACCATATAGTATTACAATTCCATCAACACGTTATTCCATCGAATTGTTATATGGATGATCAAAGAATCTTGTTTTTAGTATAGGGGAAATTGCTTCTGGAACTCTCCTTAAATTTTTTAATTACAGAATTATCCCTACAGGAGTTGTCAAAGTAATTTTCCCTTTAGTTAGTATATTATTTGTGGGTAACTAATGCTAGTGTGGATTATAACCGGATAAAAAATAAGAAAACAAAAGACTATGTTACTAACATCCAGGATGAGAATCTCCTTGTGAAACAAGTCATTAAAAATGGTATTTGGGATGTACAATTACTACTTAACCTTTTATCTTCTGAACTGGTTAATGAAGTAATTGACATTTCTTTACCAAGAAACCAATATGATGATCAAATTGTATGGGAAGAGACAAATAATGGACTTTTTACAGTCAAATCTGCCTATAATTCTCTCATCAATAAAGATTCCACACAAAACCTAAACTGTCCTTGGGAGAAGCTTTGGAAACTTCAAATCCAACCAAAAATAAAGTTCTTCCTTTGGCTACTAACTCATGACAAATTACCAACATCTTCAAAACTACACATACACAACATATTACCATCCCCGACAAGTACCCTTTGCACTTCAGGAACAATGGAACATCTCTTGTGGGATTGCTCCTACTTCTCACAGGTAAGAAATCTCATACATAACCCCTTAGATCAAGGGTTTACCAAGAACAGATTTTCCACCAAAAGGCTAATAATGATGAGTTCACAAAAATTTTCCTATTATGGTGGATGATATGGAAATACAAAAATGATAAGATTTTCAACTAGACTAACTTAAACACATTCACCTTCAATACAACCCTTCTAAACCTCATACAAGACCACTCAGTCCTTTCCCAAAAACAGGTCCACACAAAAACACCTATTCTAGCTAGTCAAATGGCACCTCTCCAGAACTTCTATTGCCTCAATATTGATGGAAGTGTTTGTCCAACTTTCAAAACGTCTGGGGCAGGTTGTATTATTAGAAATCATGAAGGAAACTTCATAAGAGCATCTGCTTCATTCTTGGGAGATGTAGACATCAACACGGCAAAATGCTACGCATTCAAACTAGGCGTACAACTATGTTCTCAAATAGACACACAAAAACTTATTATCCAAACTGATTCTAAATACTTGATTTCATGTCTAAACAGGTGGAAGCAGTGCACTTAAGGCATTAGGAGCTTTTGCGGGACGCCACTGAAGACCTGAAGAAAATGGAGGCGGTTCAGATCCAATTTGTATATAGGGAAGGCAATGGAGTAGCCGACCACCTAGCTAATGAAGGAAGAAAAAGAACTTTTGGAGGAATTCAAAACTTTTGTGGTTCTTTACATTTTATTTGGGATATGTCCCCAATTTGAGTGAACAATTTACTTGCTTTAGACTCTTTTAATCCCGTACGGTTTTTACCCTAAAACAATTTGGATGCTTTTGGTAATTTAATTTAATGCTATGCTCTTGAAATTCAAAAATAAATAAATAAATAAATAAATGCTAGTGTGGATTAAAATATACATAAATAAATGGTACTAGATGATAAGATGATTGAAAATTGATAAGGTGAATGATAGTTGACCAGTCACTTTATAAATCAACTTATTAACGTTTATGAAATAAAATTATTATGATCAATAATCAAATAAAAGGTGAAATCACCTTTTAATGGACTGATAAGGTGACGCCAAACACACACCTTATTTGAACATTGTTACTAATTCTCTTTTATATTTACAATATAATTTTGATTTAATGTTATAAAAAATATAATTTTTTATATGTAACCGACCCTAAACTTATATAAAAAGTTGTAGATAAGAATCACTCCATATCTAACACGAACCAAATTATGGAACTAGGATGAAGATTTTATTAATTAAAGTTCAACTCATGTTGAAAGGGAGGAATCAAATATCTCGGCCATCATTAATACAAATTTCATATTTGATGAAAAGCTCTGAGGCATGGAACATAATACTAGTTTAAATAAAGATTCATTTAATTTGGTGACATAAAATTAGATTTGTGCTAATGATTAATTAGTGATTCATGTGACATCAATATCATCTATCATCTAGCCCTTGCTTTAATTTTATACACTGCAAGAGATTGAGTATTTTTTATAACTATTAAGTCTATAACTGTGTACAATAAGTCCCCTAAAGCAAGATAGATGCATGAACCTCTTTATCATGGGATCAAGAGCTGTCTCTAGAGTTTTAGACTAGTATTTTATGGGAAAAAGAACGTCCCAATTTTATTGAAAAGAAAGAAGAGTTATATATTCTGATGAATTGAAATGTGTTAATCGTATCAAACTCTAACAAACAATAGTATGTATGTAGGTTGAATTCACGAATTAATTTCGGCATGCGTGTAACTGTGTATCCATGTATCCGACAAACTAACAAGGTTTTCATACTCACTGAGAGCTTCAAATAATGATCATAAAAATAAAATATTGAAAAAATAAATAAATAAAAATAGAAGAAGGTTAAAGTGGTACCATTTATATTAGTAATCGACGGGCCACCCAGACAAATTAAAGCCGTCGACATGGCATGTACACATACAGTACACCATATGTGCAGTAATTTGGTTTTTCAAAAAATATAGTAGTATGTGGTTCGAGTCTGATATTTTTGCAATATGCCGACGTGATATTAGAATTTAAAATATGCAAAGTTAACTACTATACTAATTAGTTGGGCAAATAAAGAAAGTTGGATTATTAGAATACTGTATGAATTGTGACCTCTCAAATGCATTTACTAGCTTGCAAATATCAACCTGTCGATATGTCGGCTACTAGCTAGAAAAGGAGGAGCAGTAAATAATTAAAGTGAAGAAGAATAGGAGTATATACCCAATCGATCTTTCGCGTTTAGTACTAGCATACTACTACTCCATTTGAAGAGCATACCCTGACAAAAATCACTTGAAACTTGAAAGTAAAATGGTAAAGTAATGAGAGTATGAGACGGGTGCGTATAGACGGTATAGTAATGAACACCACATATACTATGTGTTTGCATGATTAAACATTCGTCCTTTACTGACAGATTTCTGAACCAAACATTGACATTCTTATAAATCACACTCATCCAAGAAGCATTATGCATTTTTCTTCACTGTATGTCTCCAGGAATGCTACTCAGTAGATAAAGTGTGAAATATTTTATGAATCTATATTTTAAAGGGTAATTCAAAATCGTTAACGTACGTGTGTCAGGTGATAATTCAAAATATTCTCGATATTGTGTTATGATAATTCAATCCGTGTTAATGTATCTTTAACGTATCAGTATCACTATTCTACTTTTTATATCTTACATTTCCATCTATCCTTGAATATTATAATTGGATAAAATTCATTGCATCCTTTTTTTTTTT
Organism: Plantago ovata; assembly: GCA_028274465.1. Lineage (NCBI taxonomy): Eukaryota > Viridiplantae > Streptophyta > Magnoliopsida > Lamiales > Plantaginaceae > Plantago > Plantago ovata. The sequence continues at coordinate 5,827,366 of CM051457.1, read as the reverse complement.
TGGATGAATTTCGCTTAAAGTAATATTTTTTTACAGTCCTAAAACTATTATAATGGTTTTACCGCACAATTAATGGACCAACCATCCCAACTTGAGAACTAGTTGGAGATGAATCTGCAGTCGGCACACACACCTAGTAAAGATATGTATATAATTTTTTTTTTGAACAACTTATTCTTCTCAATACATATCCGATACCAATTCGTACCGATTTATATCACCGATACGTACTATCCCTTACTCTTTATCTATGTTTTTTTTTAAATTTTTTTTAAATTAAATTAAATCCAAGTCAGTGTGACCACAAATCTAATAATCAAAAAGTGAAATAAAAATGTCAAAATGTTTCCCCAGAGACCAAAACTAAAATATAAGGCAAGTCAATAGACCCGTGATCATGTTTTATTTGAGGTCTTTAATTGCCTGTTGTTGGATTTCTATTTATTTGATTTTTTTAAAATTTGTTTTGTTTATTATTTGATTGGACTAAATAATATTTATCATATTAAAGAAGCACTAAAAGTAGATCTTAATTTATTTATTAAATATGTTAATCAATATAAAAAAATTAAATATTTCGAACACGTATACGTGTCCTATTTTTTTCAATTTTGATGTATCGACATATTCATACTCTTATCGTGTTCAAATCCATATCGGTGCTTTCTAAAGTATGATTAAAACTATCCTTTCAAAAAATGGTAGTTTTGGGGTCAAGTCCGCCATTTAGTCCTCATTAACTAACATGACATTTTATTTTTAAATTTATCATTTATATGCATAAATAATGTCTTAAACAAAACAAAATGTGGGATTGAGATCAGGATAAGTAAGAGTCACACACTCACAGTCAGACTGATCATCAATGATCAGCATTTTTGAGTGTGTATACCTAGCTATGTATCCTTCATAATTATTTATGCCCCATATACCTTTTGCTTTTTGATCAGTATTACAAGCTTTGCCAATATCATTCTCTTTTGTCTCTCCCTCTCACATCACATATTCCTGCTCAACTTTAGATTGCTGTACTTATATTGCAGGTTACCATCTGTCTCCTGTCTCAGTTTCTTCCTTCTAGGGTTTTTCTTTTCATTATATACTTGACCAGGCAAGCAATTCATATGTGTTTCACCTCTGAAACAATTATGGGAAAGATTTGAAGTTAAACAAATTATGTAGACAGGAGATTACATATACTAGCTAGCTAGATCCAAATAGAGAACTAGCTCTTTTTTCTTCTGAGAAAGCTCAAAATAGAAACCCTTATTTGTGATCTTTGGAGGTTTTCATAAAAGGAAAAGGTTCTTGGTACGCGCAGGCAACTTATAGTTAATGGTCATTGTGATTGATCAAGAAGGTAAGTAACTCATATCCACCAGTTTGTTCATAATTCCTTTGATTTTTGCATTATTAGTTCTTGTCTCTTTGAGTCTTTGACTGATTTAATTTGATTCTCAAGCTTTTGCAAGGACAAAACAATTTAGATGAGAAATATAAAGCAAGATTCATTAGGTAGCCGTATGATCTGACTTTTGTTTGATATATATTTTTCTTAAAGATTACAATTATTTGTTGGAAGTCAATTTAAGATTTTATCTGCATGATATGTGGGCTATATATGTATCTTTGGTCATATATAAGACTTAAATTTATAAAGTATGAGCTCAATTTTATGTTTTCTATGTAGCTTCAGGGTACTTTTATCTTAAAGTATATATGTAGATCTTAATTTTCTTGGTTGATTTTTAGGATATCTTGATTATAGGAATATATATATCTTCAAATGTCAAATGTGGATCTTGCAAGTTGCAATACCAATGGGATTTCTATTAATTACAAATTCTTTCTTATATATAATTTCAGTTTGATACTTTAATTGATATTTTGTTGAAAGAAAATCAATACTATAATGACTTGTAGCAATAGGGGCATGGTTTGATTGGTAACATGCTAAGTTTAAAAGTTTTTAATCTTTGGATGGTGATTATAGCTAGTGAATGACCATATGACTGTGATGATCACAAAAGAGACCAAATTTTAGCTTGCTTAAAGAACATACACTAGTAACCTAGATATATTGGTCTTGGCTTCGATCAAGTATATATCCCGGATAGAGTTATTTTCTTGATTTTCTCCAAATTCGAGTACTTACTTTGTCGGTATGGTAATTTGGTCTGTCGTTAAATGAAAGAGTTAATTGTATCTCGAAAGAAAGTATAATGCACTGATTTTTTGTGATCAAAAGATTGTTATCATTGTATTTTAATCCTTTGATGTTATTTGCAGGGAAATGGCATCTTCATCAAGTACCTACTCAAACCCTCCCTGTGCAGCTTGCAAGTTCCTAAGGCGAAAATGTCTGCCAGGTTGCATTTTTGCTCCATACTTCCCTCCTGAAGAACCAACGAAATTCATCAACGTGCACAAGATCTTCGGTGCTAGCAACGTTAGCAAACTGCTCAACGAAATCCGCCCCCATCAAAGAGAAGATGCAGTGAATTCTCTTGCATATGAGGCGGAGGCACGACTAAAGGATCCTGTCTACGGGTGTGTTGGAGCTATTTCTGTCCTCCAAAAACAAGTCCTACTCCTCCAAAAGGAGTTGGATGCTACAAATGCTGATTTGATGCGCTATACTAGATATGATCAGACATCAAAGGATGGATATCCTATGGCCAATTCTATGCAGTATAACGATCATCAGAGAGGAAATGCTCATTTCGCAAAGAGAGTCGATTATGGTGGAGGTTCTAATTTCAATCCAAATTTCTATAACCCATGGAACTATGGTCATCAGGGGGGAAATTAAACTAAAGACCTCGGTAATTGAAAAAATTATTACCTAAACCGAGTTTATTCATGGTTTTTTAGGTATGAATTTTTTCTCATGGGTGAATAATATATCATGCACAATGTGTCATTGATTTGACATGGTGCAAATGATCATCTAGTAATAGAGGTTGAGTATTTGCCATCAGTCTCTGTCGGACGAAAATTAATGTGAAATAAGTTGACGTGTTAAATTAATGTTGGGGTACTATATATTGTGAATTTGTAATTACTAATTTAACATATATTATTATTATTAAAAACTTCCATTTAAAGTGTTAGAGGATCGGATCAATCTGATGTATAACTAACAGAATGTGTGGGTTTAAGATGCGTCGATATTGAGCAGGTTTTGAACCATGCATATAATTTTGGTTTGTGATTTGAACATATCATATAGTACAAATTTCTTATATTACTTGTTCGTAATTTGATATTTGGTAAAAAAAAAAAAAAAAGAAAAACAGAAATCCCATGCCTTAATTACAGTTAGTTCAAATTGCATTAGTAGTGATGTTTTTTCTCTGAACTTATAAACATTAGCTTAAAATAAGAGAAGATAGCCAGATAGGGGGAGGAACTCTAGATCTCAAGCATTTTTTTTCTTCTCTCTTTGATTTTTCTTCTTCTGATAATTAGTCATGCGTGCATGCTTTGAGTTCATAGCACATCTCAATTATATGATTGTCGTTGTCTAGAACAGTAAAAAATCTCAAGAAGATTTTTCTCCCACGTGAACAAACATGAATCAACAGAAGTTTGATATACTATGCACGAATTTAATCCTTATATTGGAACAGTACGAATCAATTAAACCGCGGTGCAAATATATATCAATTTGTTGGGCTTTTATAATAACTGGTTATAGTGTAGTGAATCCTATAGTAGATGGTGGAAACCTGCTTTACCGTTCACAAAAATTAAATACGAGTGCAAGTTAGCCCATCCAACACCCAACCCACAAGCACGACTTGCACCCCATCCATCAGACTTATTAAAAAACAATCCCCCCTCCCCCGGAAACATTTGAAAAATAATGTTAGTGCAAAATTGTTGGCGCCCGAGAGGAGAGGGATTGGCACCCCCCGTGAAAAGAGTTTATATCCATAAAAAATAGTGAGAACCATATCATTATTAATTTCTTCTGGCATGGGGTCAGGGGTACATGTGGTGGTGGTGGGGGTTTGGCGGAGGTTTGGAACGGTGGGTGGATGCAGGTGCAAAGGTAATGTATGTGGTTCGGATTTTACCATCCGCACCCACTTGTTCCTAATGAGTCTTTGGATGTTCTACCGAGTCGAATGAGACCCATTTGTAGGCCTAGTTGCGATCGATAAGGGAAAAAATTTATTGGTTGAGTATGTACTAGGATTTTGTGCTCCTTATATATATTATTTAATCTTTATAAAATAGGGTGCATAAAAGAATTAGGTGAAAATTAAATTTGTCAGTCAACCGAAGTATGGTTACTAGTGGAGAGGGAGTTTGTGGGGGCCGAGATTAATTTTTTATATAAGTGGAGGGGTTATTCAGATGATTTGGACACTGATAAGTCTAATTAAGGACCAATACTTTTTCACAAAGCCCATCACTGTATCTCCTTTTCTCAATCATGCGTGGTATTGTATATGCACAAAAAAAATCAATCCAAAAGTTCCACGCAAGAAAAAAAACGCCGTTGCATTTTGATCATCAATACTTGTGTACTTATTATCCTAGCTCATAATTCATAAATACTAACATTATCGGGTAGGACCGTACTAGGAGTGCCATTTTTGTTTTTTTTCATCTTTGCTTCCATTAAAAGTTTCTTTTGATCAATGGTGTTCTTGATTAACCGTTAATTAATGGGTTTGAGGTGAGTAATGTTCAACTCTACCTGTTTAAGAGTGTAATCATTATTATTGTAACAAAAATATAATATGAACGGAGTTAATTACTGATCAATACTAAAAGTGTTGTATATCGTTTTTAATATTTCGTGATAACTATACAACTTTTCTTTTCAAGGTGTAATGAACATATGTTTAGTCATTCCAAATAATGTCTTATCATTAAATCACAATTCACAAATATTGGATCTCTCAAGGAAAGAGTCCCCTACACAAGTAGTAGTAACATAATGAGCCAAAATTCAAAGTTACGTTGTGACTTTGATTGATCGATTGATTTGATGCCCCAAAAGCCTGTCAAACATCCCTTAAGAATGTGCTCAACCAACCTCTTTATTTCTTAGACAAATTTTCTTTGGACAAATGTGCAAGCTAGACGATGAGAGAACCAAACAAGAGTTGATGCAAGGCGGCAAACAAGTCACAACTTTGCCTAACGTTACAAACAAGTTTTCAAGAAACACAGTTAAATGTTTGTCCAAAACATCCATCCAGTTTCTCCAAACACAAGTATATATTAAAAATAGCTAAATCGGGAAATTACAAGAGCTTGTCCGGACTAGATAAAAGTAGAACTAGGTCTCCATCAAGCATTGGACTGCTTTCACGCCTTCCTGACGATGAATAAATAATGAGCCCATTTTTCATTTCCAGAGCTTAAAATGAAAGTGGACATACATGTACATCCCAAATTACATTCTCCAAATCAACAAAACCATTAACTAAAAATAACTACTAGTCTACTACTTCATTCAAATTCCGAACTTGCAAGTACTCGCATACTATTGACTGCATTCAAATTAGGGCCACTGTCAAGTTTGGCCAAAATGTTCACCATCTTATTCAATTCCGGAACATCCATCCAGTTGAACCAAAAGAAGTTAAGATGCATTTATTTCAATTGAATGAGAACTTGTATAGAGTTGATCCATCGTAGGCCGCTTAAATTAGAGAAACAATGTCGCTAGTATAAACTAAAATTTTAAAAAGGTTGTGACATATCCGTAGCAACAAAATCGCAAAAATGGCTGTCTCATATTGGGCCAATTCAAAATTGCCCAAGTGTACAAAACCTCATTCCAATTAGTCGAATAATTTTAAGACGAATTACAAAATGGCACAATTATAAACAACCCAATTAATTCTACTACTCGGAAATGAAGCCCAGACCAAGCTATCCTCCATACTAAAACACACGAAACAGCACCGTTAGCACACCAAAGACCACATGTAGAAGAAAACTCAAAACCCAATTCTACTACTAATACCAGATTGTCTACATGTTCCATACACCCTCAAATGTGTCAACACAATATTGCAACTTGTATCTCATGCACATAACATCACATGCACCTCAACACGTTGCACTCCCTTCCCTCTTTTTAAACCACCCCAAAACCGTACTCTCCATTCATCAAATCTCAATTCCACACCACCGCTAAAGCTAATTTCAATAAAATCTCTCTACTCACCATGGATCGCCACAATGTCCACGTCCAGCACACCCATAACCCCAATACCCGCTACGAGGGCGGCGGTGGGGGTGCCATGAAGAACCTCATGCCTTCCAGCGGCCCCACCACCAGCCAAGTCCTCGCCGTCGTAACCCTCCTCCCTATCACCGGGACCCTCCTCGGCCTTGCCGGTATCATCCTCGCTGGCACATTGATCGCCTTAGCTCTTGCGACACCTCTTTTTGTCATCTTCAGCCCAATTTTGGTCCCTGCTGCTCTACTACTAGCTGGAACGGTCGCTGCATTCATGACTTCCGGAGCTTTCGGGCTTACAGGGCTGTCGTCGCTATCTTGGGTGCTTAATTCGTTCAGGGCGAGGGATCCGCTTGATTACGCGAAGAGGCAGCTCCAGGATGCCGCGATCGGGGTAGGGGAGAAGACCAAGCAGACAGGGGACATGATTAAGAGTAAGGCGCAGGGCGAAGGTACAAGGACGACCTGAGATGGAGCTGTGCAATTGATCTTGCTTGGTTTGAACTTTGAAGAGATATATAAATAAGGGAATGGAGAATTGTCAGTTTATAGTTGTCTGCTCTATATGTTTATTATGTTATGTTCAATTCTGTCATGTGTCTGTTTTAGTATGCTGCTTTGTGTCCCAGGACTTGTAATTTTGAGTATTTAATGTTTATTGTTTTGTTTCTGCGTATCATGTTTTAATTTGGATCTCTTCCTAAACAAGAATAAAGTGTGAGTTAATTTGAAGAATAAAGTGTGTGAGTTAATTTGAAGCTACATTACGCAGAACACTACTGATGCGGCTGCAATAAGAAGCCGTAGAACCAAACTACACTTGCAGAAACTGCGCTTCAAAAGCCAACTATGCAAATGAGCTAAAGCTTTGGATCACAATGTGTACCTTGGCTAAGCTTAATTACAATTACATCGTTTAGAGCTAGGGCAGCCTCGAGTTAATGCACGTGGCTATCAGACAAATCAAAGGAGCTTCGGCCACATTTAGTGGAACAAAATTGTCAGACCCCAAGAGTCCCAACTCCAGTTTCTTTCCAGCTAAAAGGACATGCTTAGTTCACAAGTTCACTTAGAACTAGAGATTTCGAGCTTGTTGTGAATGAGCTTGAGCACGCTCAAAAAAAAAATGCGGTTAACAATAAGCATACTCGGAAACAAGCACTAGTTTAAGTTCAACCATGCCGAAAATCATCAATGCTCGAGCTCGGTCAGGCTCGAGCTCGGTCAACTCCATGCTCGAGCTTGGTCAAAGCAAGCTCGAGCTCGATCAACTCTAAGCTCGACCTAGGTCAAGTCCATGCTCGAGCTCGGTCAAAGCAAGCTCGAGCTCGGTCAACTCTAAGCTCGATCTTGGTCAAAGAAAACTCGAGCTCCATCAACTCCATGCTAGAGCTCGGTCAAAGCAAGCTCGAGCTCGGTCAACTCCATGCTCGATCTTGGTCAAAGAAAGCTCGAGCTCGGTCAACTCCATGCTCGAGCTCGGTCAAAGCAAGCTCGAGCTCGGTCAAAGCAAGCTCGAGCTCGATCAACTCTAAGCTCGAGCTCGGTCAACTCCATGCTCGAGCTCGGTCAAAGCAAGCTGGAGCTCGGTCAACTCCATGCTCGAGCTCGGTCAAAGCAAGCTCGAACTCGATCAACTCTAAGCTCGAGCTCGGTCAAACTCGAGCTTGGTCAACTGTATGCTCGAGCTCGGTCAACTCTATGTTAAGGCTCGATCAACGCAAGCTCAAGCTCGGTCAATGCATGCTTGAGATCGGTCAACTCAAGCTCGAGGTCGGCCAGTGCAAGCTCGAGATTGGTCAACTCTATGCTCGCAAACAAGCTCGAGAGCAATCTACTTTATGCTCGAGCTCGATCAACTCTATGCTCAATCTCAAGCTCGAGGCCGGAAGCTTATTGTTCAATAAACAACTCTAGTTAGTTCAGGAACAAGCTAGATTAACACAAGTTCAAGTTAGATCAACGCAATCACAAGCTCGGACAAAGTAAACTTGGACGAGGTTTAGAGGCTCAAAGCTCATTCAAATATTCAATCAAGAGTTAAGTTTTTTTTTTTTTCTTTTCCTCCTTCAAAATAATCTTGAAGACTTAAAAACTGAAGCAAATGAGAAGTGATAGTGAAATCACTTTTACTTTTGACTGACTTCACTGACATGTAATTTCTACTTCAATGGATAAGACCCATGAGAGAGGTCAATGGACTCAATACTTGTTTGTTTGGCTCCTCATCGATGTACATGCATTTATATGTCATCCTTGATCCTGTAAAATACATATAACCGATAGACTATGGTAGACATAGGCAATTAGATTCAGATAAAAAAGTATACGAATATGGTCCGCCAAGTACTTTGTAATTCAATCATCAGAATACTACTTGGGAAACACTTCATTATCAAACATATACCTGTTGTTTGTGAGGTTACTCATTAAATAACTTTGATACGTAAGTCGTCAATGCGAAATAGAGTGTAAAAGCGCCTACGAGTGAGAAAGCATCACAATTGAAAGATAGAAAGTGTGAGCTCCATAAACGTTAAAAACTAATTTTATTCATACTCCCTCCTTTCCGCTTCTGAGACGATTTGCATGTTTTGCGGGGTTTCTCATATATGCTCGACTCTATTGGGTTGTTTCCTTTATATTGGGTTGCATGTTTTAAACGTTGTAAATACGAAGAAACTTTCAATAGAAAACATACGTTGGAGTACATCCTAATCACGTAAATGTGCACCTATTTGATAAGAAAAGAGTAAGCAAAGTAAAGCTACAGTTTGACACAGTGTCACAGGAATTCGTTCAGGCCCTCACAAATCGCGAATCGGATTCGCGCGTATCAAAGTGTGATACGATTCGCACGGATTCGCGAATCTGGATTCTTCGCGATTCTTCAGTGTGGCGGCTCGGATTCACGATCTGATTCTTCTTGATTCTTCAGACAGGCAATCGAAAACAAGATCGGGAACAACAAATTCGTGGTCAGAATTCTTGAAGATTCTCGGATCGGAGACATGATCAACCAACCATTTTCCAGATCAGAGTTTTGTTGTAAAGAAGAAAATAAGATGGAGATGGAAGAGCCGAAGAGAAGAAAGAAAAGATGGAGATGGAGGAGAAGAAAAGAAAAATAAGATGGAGATGGAAGAGCCGAAAAGAAGAAATAAAAGATGGAAAAAATTAAGGAAAGGAATTGAGGTGGGTTAGGGTTTACAATTATTATCGGGCTTTAGTATTCACAAAATAGAAAAACCCAACCCAATACTTCTTACTTCTTCTTGGCCCAACAACCTTCTTTCTCTTTTTTAACAACTCTTAGTTATATATATTTATGTATCAATTAATAGCGAATCACGTTCTTAAATTTAACGAATCGATACTCTGCGATTCTTGAGGATCGATTCTTTAAGAATTCGGATTCTTTAAATGTGACGAATTCGTATCGCGTATCACTCCGACGTATCGGACGTATCACGAATAATGTGACACTGGTTTGAGAGGATGGCATATATATCTATATTTACCATTTTATTTCAAGTTACTGCTAGTCTAAATTACTATCCAAGAGCACATGGTTGTTTAAGCATATACTATACCAGACTCCACGATATACACGACAATAACTCATAGAGCAAATCGGAAAGTCAAAGTTGGCAAAGCAAAGCAACAAACAAGAAAAATGAAAGGCTTTACTGAATATATAAAATGATAAGTCAATTTCACGGTCCACCACATCCACAACAGTCAAAATCACCATTGCAATGAAACAAGCCAGCTTGAAAGCAAGCAGCCAGTACGGATAGATTGATCTCGAACACGACCCCCAAACATCATCAGCATACACACACCTAGGCCTGGCAATTGGGCCGGATCGGTCCAGATTGGTCCGGTCCTTCATGGATCAGACTTTTTGTACGGATCGTATCAAGTGCGGATCCGCCAGCAGACTGGTCGGATCGGTCCCGGATCGGATCCAAGGTCATTTTTCCGTTTTCTTACATCCTGCTGCCTGGTGGCCATTTTCCGTTTTCTTACATCCTTATTTTCTCCCAACCATCAGCGGTGAAAGCACCATAACTATGAAGACTTACAGTGCACACACCAAGAACCTTCAATTCAACCAATAACTCGGGATTCTGGTGTCAGTATCATTTAACAACATTGCAAATCAACTTGCACGACCAAACCGTTGTGTCAAGAAGCAAGTCTATAATTGTATTACAAATCAACGAAATCTACGCATAATAATATTAATAATTTAAGCATCCTATTTAATTTATTTATTTACCTTTCTGTAAATTAAGCAGCAGAAGAAAGATCGAACAAAAGCACAACAATAGTAAGAATAGAAAACTATAGGGTATAACCTTTCTCTAACTGGAGGTGTTCATGGTTTTAGTAAATTTCTCCAACACAAATCTCAGTCACTATTACCTTGACATACTAGGCTACTATTATAAATTCTGAAATCCACTTGGTAATTATATTATTATGATCGTTGATATGAACATTTGAATCAGTGTGAGAAATTCTTTGAAGTTTCTTTGATTTAATTTTCCATGTAACATGATCATACACAAATTTTTTTGAAGTAGTAGAAACAAATGTCCTCAACTAAATTATTTACCAATAAAAACTAAAACCAAATGCGTAATAAATCAGAGATGTGAGAAATAAGAGAGAGTTTTTTCACAGATTAACGTACAATGCTGACAAAATAAATCATTCTGAATTTCAAAGCAGTTCACCAGCAACATGTAGTAAAATTATTAAATATATACATCTCCGACCAGACAATAAACATAAATATATATCACCACAAAATAATACAGAGAAGAACGAACTAAACATAACAATTCATAGAGTTTCCTCCTCAAGTATGGAAGAGGAATTTCACATCACTAATTAAACAAACTAAAAAATGTTTCTTAATCATGTGGGAATCTAGGGGCTGGACAGCATTCGAGAACTTGAGAAATACAGGCTATACAGTAATAAAATCTTTTACCTTCGAAAAAATCGGGGTAGAATTAGAGGTGCATCCCATTAACACTGATGCGACAATTTGCTGAGTAGAATGAAAGGTGCATCCAACACCGATGCGACGACTTATTAAGGGAATCAGGTAATTGAATCAGGGATTCAATCATTCAACTATAGTGCACCGTAAATTAGGTGAGGTGTTGTTGTGGTGAACTGGTGATGGAAAGAATGAAATAGATACGAATAAATGGAACTCCAGGCGTGCAACCGGAAAGAGTTTCGACTGTAAAACAATACAACGAGACGCAATGATTTTAATCTTTAAACTTAGAACGAAATGATCTTTAGAAGCGTCAATTGATCAATAATCGTCGTAATCGTTAAAGAGAAATAGAAGTGTCAGTTGATCAATAATCGTCGTAATTGTTAAAGAGAAAACAAACCGGCCAATTGAAGAGATTGGCCTGGCCTGGGCATCAAAGAAGCGAAACGGTACGTATTTTAGTTCAGTATGCGTAAATAGCTAAAAGGTAGGTATATTACAAAGAACCGGTTAAGGATTGAATCGAAAAATCGGACGACCACCTACCACCAAATTTGGGGTTTATTATATTGTTTAAATTACAATTAAAATCCATCCATAGAGAACAAGAGGAAAAATAAAGACTAGAACCTCAATACTTGCTTGGGTCGGGTTCCTAGCTTTCCAAGCGACTTATCCAAAGCTAAGTGAAACTGATCAAAAGGAACGATCTCCATCTCGTATTTCAGTTCACCAGCACGAACCAGATCCAACAGGTAATCTATCATTGACCTGCACTGTTTTGCTTCCTCGGAACACAAGCACTTGTACAGCCAGAATCCTTTTAACGACATGTCTTTGAAAATGAAAGAGGAAGTCGAAACAGTAATCGGTTTCTTCGACATCCCACCATATGTAACCATAGTTCCTCCATGCCGCAGGAACTTAAGCACCAAAGAAGCAGGATTTCCACCAACACAGTTAAATCCTAATGCAGGCTCAGGTATATCACTCAAAAGACTTTTCATACTCATAACAGCTTCCAGTTGGCTTTCAGTAAACACTACATTGGCACCGAGTTTCTTGAGCTTTTCTTTTACTTTTTCAGATCCGACCCCGTCCCTGATTATGTTGATAGACTTCATTCCTCGACTGCGGGCAAGCTGAATGACACACTGCCCCACAATGCTAGTAGCACCGTTCTGAACAATAGCGTCACCTGATTTTAGTTTTACGAAATCGTCTAGCAGTCTCAACGCAGTCAACGGATTTATACTCACAGTGGCAGCATACTCAACGGGCGTGCTTTTGTTTATATAATGCAACTCACTCTGCTCTTTGACAACATACGTCTGCCATGTACCGAAAGAAGGTGGGAAGGGTATAACCCGATCACCCGGCCTAAGACCTTTAACAGCTGACCCAACAGAATGGACCTCTCCTACCCCTTCTAATCCAGCCACAGTCGGCATCTCCGGCCTAACTGGATAAACTCCTTGAATTTGGTTTATATCAGCAGGGTTGATTGGTGCTGCCAGCATCTTGACGCATACATAGTTGTTTTTTATAGGAACAGGGAGCAGTTCTCTCTTTTTGCATACTGCATCAGGAGGTCCGTGCTCATCGTAGACCATGGCCTTGGACGGTGGGGAGACACTAGAGGAGGGTGCTAGGGCCACAACAGCTTTTGACACAGGCATTTTTAAGTGCCTTGTGCATTTGATACTATGCTGTGATAGAAGGGAGTCTAAGGTTTTCAATCTGATATATACTGCTCAATTCATAGACAAGAGTGTACGCATACCATACTAATTAACAGATCTCTTGGGTTATACACGTCTGCACCTTTTAATGTGGGTCAAAGTGCTAATAGGTCAGTTGCTAGCTGAGACATACATTTGTAACTTCGTAACTAAGAGGTTACGGGTTCCATTTTCCAAAATTGATGATTTATTATTTACACCGATTCAATCATTGTAATTGTAATATCCTACTACATCTCAAAAGGAAAAAAGAAACGTGTGTGTGTGAGAGAGTGGCTCACACAAAACTCATGGTCCAATATTTCCGGGGCAGAGTCCTAAAATTGGAGCAACGTTCTCTAATGATCCAATATTTCCAATCTTTGAGTAATGATCAGGTGTATAACTGAAGGACTGTATGTGAGTGTCGGATTAAGGTGGATAGGGGTACAATCAATTTCACCCACTTTTTTTAGATGCACATGGTGGACTGCTTCAAATGCATTTCATGTTTTAACCTTTTCAATCAAATCAGATTGTCTCACTATATATTTATTATTTTATTTAAACAACAATTGAACTAAATTTCTGAACAAGATTTTCAAAACTTCCATTGTTGGTGCATAATACCTGTCGGGGATCATATTCTTTGTATTTATTGTAGTATGCATTATACTGCGTTAGATTGAAGTTTAGAAAATATACTTATATTACAAGTCTAACCTAACTTAACGTATCATCTTTTCTTAAGCTCATAAACTTATATTTACTCTTGCCCTGGCTTAATGAACTTTAATCTGTTTACAACTTTTAATAATGCGCAAACTCACTTGGCATCGTGTATCTCTACGAACTCTTTAATTAAACTTAATGATTGTTGGCTTGCCGGACGGACTAGGACATGTCCATAACACTTTCTCTCGACTCCCCAGCTCGTGGGGTGGATCTGGGCTTGCCCATCATCGTACCGTAGGTGGATCCGGGTTTTCCTTCACCAACATAGTTTACTTGCTAAGATAGTTCCAAACGAGTCCAGTTAAATTATTACTACTTCATTGAACTCTGATTTGTCTCTTATTCATTATCTTTACTTAGTGTGATAAATTTAAGTGCAACTAAATGCATACTCTAGAGTCTAAACGTGGGTGCTAACATAAATACATAACAACAAACACGATAGCTCGTGCCAGTAGCCCAGTACACATACGAAACAAGTAACACCATGCATAAATCATCAATATACAGATTACTCTAGGTAGTTAAGAGAGCAGTAAGAACAAAACTATAGGAAACTAGTCACATGCATACTGCATAGAATTTTATGTCATCTTTAATGTGACCACATAATATAAGCAACCTCAAGCACAAAGACCAGATCATATCTATTGCAATTAAACCATACCATCACATGTTCAGTAAGTCTCTAAATTGTAAACAATAACAAAGAAATGTAACAACATACTGCACCAGCAGTGTGGGCTATTAAGAAGTCATACAATTACGTGAAACATGCCATAGCAGTCCCAACTCTACATCTTAAACACAAGTCACAGGCCTCACGGCGACAGAAACATCATCATAGAACACATTTATCATTTCATAGTTTCAAGCATGATTTATGCAAATTTTTAATTCGAACTCTTAGTTTTGCTAAAAGTTCCACTGATATTAAGCATGCTATATCCTATACCTGGTAATTAGATTTCCAGATCGTCCACTATCAAGCAAGTATTAGAAAGATAACAAAAGGAGTTAACTAAGAAGAAAACATAAATACAAGAAATATTACTGCATTACAATACATATGCAAGCTAAAAAGATTCATACGTACATGGCTCCTTTTTCTGTGCCAGCCTGCTTGGTTTTGCCAATTACTCTTCCGGTAGTGATAAACTACGAAATTCACACCTGATCAATCCAGGCGTGGCATGAAACTTCCAGCAGCAAACCATCAAGGTATAATCTATGACACAGCAGTCATCTTCCTCCTAAACTTTTATAACTCCCATATAGTTTGAGACAAAGAGAAGCATGGACCGTAAATCAAATGGGAGAACTAGAACTTAATCACTTGCTTAGGTTGGCTTCCAAGCTTTCCAAGCGACTTATCCAGGGCCAATGGAAATTGATCAAAAGGAACAGCCTCCATCTCATATTTCAGTTCACCAGCACGAACCATATCCAGTAGGTAATCTATCATAGGCCTGCACTCGTTCACTTTCTCAGAACCCAAGCACTTCTGTAGCCAGAATCCTCTCAAGGATAAGTCCTTGAAAATGAAAGACGAAGTAGAAACAGTAACAGGTTTCTTCGACATCCCACCATACGTAACCATAGTTCCACCTTGTCCCAGAAACTTGAGAACCAATGAAGCAGCATTTCCACCAACACAGTTAAATCCCAACGCAGGCTCAGATATACCACCCAGAAGACCTCTAACGTTTTTAACTTCCAGTTCGCTCTCAGTGAACACTGCATCTGCACCGAGTTTCTTGAGCTTTTCTTTTGCTTCATCTGATCCTACCCTATCCCTGATTATATTAACCGATTTTATTCCTCGACTATGTGCAAGCTGAATGATACACTGCCCAACAATGCTAGTAGAACCATTTTGAACAATAGCATCCCCTGATTTTAGCTCTACAAAATCCTCAAGCATTCTCAATGCAGTCAAGGGGTTCACAATTACAGTGGCAGCATACTCCATGGGTGTGCTTTTGTTAACACTATGCCACACACTTTGCTCCTTAACAACATACGTCTGCCACGTTCCGGAAGAAGGTGGAAAAGGGATTACCCAATCGCCAGGCTTAAGTCCATTAACTGCAGAACCAACAGAATGTACCTCACCTACCCCTTCATAACCACCTACAGCTGGAACCTCCGGTCTCACGGGGTAAACTCCTTGAATCCGGTTGATATCTGAAGGGTTTATGGGTGCAGCCAGCATTTTGACACAAACATCATTATCCTTGATTGGAACTGGGGGTAACTCTGTCATTTTGCACACTGCATCAGGAGAACCGTGGTCACTGTAAACTACAGCCTTGGATGGAGGTGAGACAAAGGAGGAGAGTGCTCGGATTGCGGTGTTTGAGTGAAAAGGCCGTGGCAATGTGACCACCCTACGACAGAATGCTGATTTTAGGTAGACAGGTCTCAGTGTCACCATTGTTTGTTACAGCCTAAAATTTATCCATAGCTAGATCAGCTGGTGTAAGTTTAACCAATAATCTCAAAGTAGATAGTAAATAACTGGTTCGGAATTTCTGATAAAAGTAGACAGAAACTAGTAAAGGCGGAAATGAGAGTTAGAAGGTACTGTAACTACCGATGCAAAAAATTTGAGCTCAATAGATTTACAAAGTGGTGAAGCAGAGGATCAAAGATTGATCATCAGGCACACAACAACATTATGGAGCTAAAAATGCCATTGCTATTCCCTTACATTCATCCATAGCATCAGCTGATGCAATTTTAATCAACCTAGGAAGTAAATTAACTGGTTCAGACCAATAAAAGGTCACAAAAACTCGTAGGTTGCAGTTAGTGTTAGGGGGAGCTTTAACTACTGATGCAAGATCTTCGAGCGCAATTGAACTTCAGAAATGGTGAAGCAGAAAATTGGAGATAAAATGTTAGTATTATACTATTATTCCTTTCCCCCTAAAACTTATCCATAGCTAGATCAGCTGATGCGGAGCTAAAATGCTAATATCATTCTTTTCCCCTTAAACCTTGTCCATGGCTGGATCAGCTGGTGCAAGTTTGACAACCTAATATCATGCTATCAACCTCCACAGCTAACAGCCCGGATAATTGCTGCAAATTGAGTTACAAGTTGCTTTAAACGTCTGATGCAAAATGTTTGAGCTCAATGAAACTTGAAAAATGGTGAAGCAGATATCAATAACACTAAATAAGCATTTGCATTTGTAGAGCTAAAAGTATACAAAAACTCAGCAATTGTTGCGATTAGCATTATAAGGTCCTGAGCAGTAAACTCGACGACAATTCGTAATTGCTGCACTTAGCGTTAGAATTAGGTGCTATAAATCGATGCAGAATGTTCGAGCTCGATGGAACTTAGCTAATGGTGATGCAGAGGATACACGATAAATGGATATGCATTATACTGGAAAGCTAAAATAAAAAAGGAAAGGGATGAGTCTGAGAAGAAGCTCCGACTAACCTGCCGTGAACGATGCGTTGTGAACTGTGATGACTTCTGAGAATGCGTCAGCTCGTTAGGGTTTGTCTATCCGGACCAGGACATTTGGGATTTGAAAAGAGTCTAACATGTCGGGTCGGTTGAGGACCAGTTAAATGGTTCGGTTTTGAATTTGTTTATTTGATAAATAATAATTTATGGTTATATTTTATTTTATTTTTTAGATTTACAATTGCAATATTTGACCTATAAATTTGCATCAATAAATTTATAGTCAACACCAGTTCAACAAATCTCTATACATAGCAGATAATCAACCATTTTGGAGATCAAACTCGTGACCACTTGGTTACAAGGTGTCTCAGTTTACCAATAAAACTACAAACAATTTTACTACATGTCTGAAAATTATGAAAACAATCAAAATCATCAAAACTAATAAAACAAATGTCATAGTTTAGTGTCATCAAAATAAACAGAAAAATTAGATATTAAAACAAATATACAAAATGAAAATGGCATATGGAAGAGCTTAATCATCCAAGTTCACAACATTTGCAAGCAAATTTGACTCCAACTCGGGCTTATCCAATGTAAGTTTTGCAACCCCAAGTAGAACAATATCAATCAATTTTACGAAATTTGACCCTCAGTATATTGGACCAGCCATACAAGTGTATCCGATACGTGTATTCAAGTCTTAACTATTCACAAAATAGTCTAACATGCCATGTGGCGTATTCGATACGTATCGCACCCTAGCTATATATGTGTATCCAACGTCTATCAGATACTACATTATGTAAAAAAAAAATAGTGTATCCGTGTATCCTAGACTACCAGTCAACTTTCGCTACATGCATGTGTTTCGCTTTTTCTTCCTTTTTATTTTTATTATTCTATTTGCTTCTATTTTTATAATTACTGCATAAATAAAAAATATAGAATACAATTTATAAATTAAACCATTACATTACTTAATCCTTATTACAAAAATAAAAAATAATGATCGGTTTTGCATCAGAAAATGTTTTTGAGAAACACTCTTCATACACGTTGATAATTTTTTTTTAAAAATTTTTTTTGAAAAATAATCTTCATACAAAAAAAATAAAAAATCATGTCCATAAAATAAAAAACACTCTTCATACACGATGATAATTGTTTATTTTATTATGATTATTTTTTTTAAATGAAGGCACATTCATTTGTCATTTGCAGGAATTGGTTTTGCATCAGGAAAGTGAAATGGTGATTGGTTTTGCATCAGTAAAGTGACCGGAAAGTGGTACAACAGGTTTGAAAATAAGATTGCCACAGCTCTCATAAGCTTGTAGTTAGACACTTGTTGCATACTCATGGTATTCAACTTGGCTTCGACTGTATTTAGTTTTGGTTGATCACTTACACAATGACTCGTCAGGATTTTCAGTCGACTCATCCAACATTTTCAGCAGTGACCGCAAGTGTATTAAGTTTAGCTCTCAATGGACTAATGATCACTTACACAATGGACTCATTAGGACTTTCAATCAATTTATCACTAGAAGCATTTACAGTCGACTCATCATCAGTGACTCTTAAGTGAAGTAACAGTCCAATGTCTTTGGCTTCAGTGTACAATTCTCCAAGCCTTTTCATGAGCGAATTGTATTTTTGGTCCCTTAATTAATGGTCCTTCATGGATTTGGTCCCTACTTTTTTTATTTTTGCACATTTAGTCATCTGGACCGTATTTTATACGTAATTCATACGAGTCTTACAAATCTAAGTCCTTTTATTTTTGAAAAACCTCAGAAAAGTCCTATAAGTTTAATTAAATAAAAAAATATATCCAAAAAACAAAAATTGTTCCTTTTTATTGTTATTTTCTTTATAATTTTTATTTTTATATAATTTTTCAATTTTGTCGTTTTTTATTATTACGGTTTAGTAATTCATTGTCCCATCAAATGTTTATTTTTATATAGTTTTGTTGATCATATTTTTCGAATGTTGAATAGTAATTTGAAGAAAATAATTCGATCTCAGGGCTATTTAACATAATTTTTACAATAAATAATTTAGAAATTATTTGAGAACAAGGAAAAGTGCACAAAATCAAATTAAAAAATTTAACATGGACTCATGAGTACTATATAATAAAAATAAGTACTTCCTCCGAAAACTTAATAGGTTTACACTTTATTTTTGTTACTTTTTGATGTCCGGTTTGACCTCAAATAAATAATAACTCGTTGAGAAAAAAATAATTTTAAAAATTATATTATAAAAGTATACTTCTTATATTTGTATAGTATAACTTCTAAAATTATTTTTTTCGTAATCAATTATGATTAATTTGAGATCAAACCGGACGTAAAAAAGTTAACAAAAACAAAGTGTAAACCTATTAAGTTTTCGGAGGAAGTACTATTTATGTCACACTTTAAGTTTAACCCCTTGACTATTTTTTTTTTTTGAATTATTATGAAAATATAATAGCTTATATTTTGACTCGTTTGAATTTGGAAACTTACATTGTTATTGTTTGAATTATTATGAAAATATAATAGCTTATAATTTTCAACTTTAGGACCAAAAGTTAAAATTTATAAAGCATTGTGGAGTAGTGTGAGATAATCTTGAACATTTAGGGTCTTTTTATAATTTTATTTAGGGGTAATTTTGATGTTTATAAAATATTGAGACAAATTGGTAATAAATTAAACTTATGGGACCAAAAATGCATATACTATTTCGTATAGTTTGATGTATTTTGTGTATAAAGGACCAAAAGTGCAAAAATAAAAAAAGTAGGGACCAAAACCGTGAGGGACAATTAATTAAGGGACCAAAAATGCAATTCACTCCCTTTTCGATGGATCACTAAGATTTTCTACCACCCCTGAACTGGATTGTAGGTTCGCAAGTATCTCAAAGATCTTCACAAGCATAGCTTCTTGTTTTTCCCTCGTGTGACTAAGATCCTCGGATTTGCCCAATATACCATTAGCAATGCCACGAGACGATATTTGCTCAGTCTCTCGTTGAAAGAATGTAGGATCAGTATAACTTGCTTTAGATACAAATTACCAGCCAATAGGTCCAAGATTGACTACGGGGTTCAGTGAACACCTACGTCAACTTGCAGATTAACAAACACAGATAATATATATAAATTAAAGCACAGCTAGCGGAATATAAAGAAGAACCTGTGTTTAAAACTTTTCAAGCAGCTTTTGTAAGCTTGCTTGATGCCCAGTCAAGGCAGAAAATCAACTAGAAAAGATCTTGTTCGTACAACGTTGTATACTCTCAATATCTATCCTAGAAAAACAATACTAGTCACCTATAAGATGATATAGAAACCAATCTATCTATTTTACCTTCAATACGTT
The DNA here is from genome assembly GCA_028274465.1 of Plantago ovata. NCBI lineage: Eukaryota > Viridiplantae > Streptophyta > Magnoliopsida > Lamiales > Plantaginaceae > Plantago > Plantago ovata. The sequence continues at coordinate 5,806,860 of CM051457.1, read as the reverse complement.
GTTAGAGAAGTCTAGAATATAAACTAGTGTAAAAGACACAAATAAAACTATAAAACTATAACTCTATAAACTGAACTTTCGGCTCTTGTGTCGTTAACTCTCTTCTGTCGATGCTCCCATACATATAGTGGTAGAAAGGCTTGTTCGAAATCCTTTAGAAAACGTGTGAATGAATCTGGACGTTTAGATCTTCAGTCTTCTGTTAGGAAACAACTTCTTCATGTAAGACTCCTTGTCTTTTTAGAACTTTATTTACTTTTAGAGTTCTTCCTTGAATAAGTCTCTTCCTTCTTGTAATACGACAATTCCCACGTTCTAATAAACTTCATGCACAAGTAAAACAACTATAGCTGTGGAACAATTAGTGTTAGAATAGGTAAAACTAAAATAGTCGATCTGTTTCCATTAATACATGGTTGAGTGAACCTCCAGGTAAACCTATAGGTCAACCTCCGTAAAACAGCGACACTTACACTCGTGTCAAAAGAGATTTCGCTAACTCATGTGTCATAACCTGATTTGCCTCTCTGACTCTGAGATATGGAGCTAAAACCTCCAGGCAGGGATCAACGCCGCTAAAACAGATGCCCAATAGCTCTCCCGATTCATAAAAGTCTTCAACGTCAACCCTATGAAGATCCTCCAACCTCCATAGTCATCGCAAGTGAAACAGGTGGAAAAAATGAGAATAGAATAGCCAAAGACAATAAAGAAGTAGGTGTGTTGGTGTTCGATGATATAGTTCGCATATGTCGATAACAGGAGAGTCGAGAAAAGGAATCCGACCTTGGTCCACTTCAACCAATCTCCGTGAAAACCCCGGTTCATGATACCAATTAGAACAATGAGAAGCATGAACATGCAATGAATTTTATAATCATCAGGTTGTCAAACGTGTGCAGCATATACAACGTCGCAATAACGAACAAAGTAACTCGGAGAACATCGCGAGCGTCCATCTCACAATATCGAGAAGTCAGCGGAGACGAGAAGCAATGGTGAAATCAGTTATCTATCTTCCAACAATTAGGAGCTTCGCCGGAATTGATGGCCGCCAACAGGCGGAATTACAGATCGAGCATCACCATGGGAGGAGAGACTAGAGAGAGACTACGAGTTTACATGATGATAAAATCACAAACTTTATTATAAAAATAAATACACACTTGCGAAAAATACAAATTAACAAATGGTTATTAAACGACAATAACATATTTTACTATCTAGTACCACGACATATATGTTCACTTTATTTCATCTCTCCAGTTCTTTTTTTTGTTTTTGTTTTTTATGTTTGTTTTTATTATTCTATTTTATAATTAATAGATAAAAAATAATATTTTTAAAATGTAACGCCTCGATAATATTTTGTTATCCGAAATAATTATATTTGAATTATAGTAATAAAATTAATAATTTTTTTAAAAATAATTTATTTAATTAAGTAGGCTCAATTGGAGACCAACTTTTAGACTCACCATTTGATAGAATTAGAATCAGTTTTATTTTTTTGTTTGATGAAATGAGCTTTATTATTGTTACTATTATTATAGCTTCCCTGAGTTATCAGTCTCCTCCAATTTGATTTAAGCTAACATGCACATCCTCATCAAATGAAGACACGTCTCTATTACAAAGACAACAATCCATTCTTTCAGTCTGCGTCGTTTCATTCACTACCAAACCAAATCGGATTATAAATTTTTTATTGTTAGGCTAGTTTAGTAGAAGAATATTCCATAGCTTAATTAACCACAGGTACACTCTATGATTCTCCTTTGTCTATGCATGTGTATTTTGCGTATTACGATCTAAGGCTTCCGTGTTATATATTCTAGTATTCTACTCTAGTATCTCTCTGGTCTAATTTAGTAGCCATGCATGTTTGTTTGTATCTTGATCGAAACCTTGTATCCAAATGATTCAATTAGATGACTAAATTGATATATATATATATATATATATATATATATATATATATATATATATATATATCAAATGTTTTGTAAAAGCTCACTATTCGACCTCTGTTACGCGTGATTAGGTACAACTATTAAGGTTGAGGTCATTGATTTGTCTAATAATGGCGTAGATGAGTACCTGTAATCATAAAACTAATCATAGTACCTAGAAGATTTGTTGTCATCAACAGTGATCACTAGTTCAAATTAAATTTAAGGCCCGATTTGAAATATGAGCTACCTAGACTTTGGTGGGCTTGAGTCAAGATGTAAATTATAATTAGAGACCTTAAAACCATGACTTAGCTTGTGGACTCTTCAACTCACTGGACAAGAACTAGTAGTATCAAACTTTGATAGTTGATCATCAAAATTTGATGAGAGTACTGAGATGTGTTTAGTTAATGAGTATTGAACCAAAAGTAAAGTACATGGTAATAATTGGTAAAAAAAGAAGCAGTGATATCTCAAGCTAAGCCATGGACTATGTTTTGATTAAACTTGAAATTTATAAATTAGTAGTAATGGTAAGGCACCTAAATGAATAGTCAGAAACTAGAAGAATCTCAAGTGGGTTAACTATTAATTCATTAGAATGAACATATTAGATTGTAATTAATTGTTTATCCCGGAACGAAAACTAGTTGTAAATAGTTTAGGGAGATACTTTTAAAAGGGAACTCTAAAAAAATAATCTGTGTATCTGTATAAGTAGTGTTCTCATTTTTTTAAAACTCTCTGAAATCTAGTAAGCCTTTTCGAGAATCCATCTAGAAGAACTTCATAGTTAAGCGTGTATGCTTTAAATCAATTCTAAGATAGGTGACCTACTGGGAAGTTTTCGGTGCGCGCATAAAGTATGCGGATTAGAACCCGTGTTGATACGTGGGGCCATCATATCACCCCCGGAGAGTTGACGAGGAGTAACCTCTCTACCCATTAGTGGCCGGGTTGTTACAAAAACTCTCATTTCCTGACAACCAAACATGGCCTTAAGTATAAAATCCAATGGTTGAAGCTGTAAAGTTTTGATCAGGAGCTAATGTTGTTTTTTTTTTTTTTTTTCAATTGAAAGTTTATTAGGAATTATTTTGCAATAAAATTTGAGATCATTTTGAAATTTAAGAATGTTATGCTTGTTATGTTGAATTATTTAGTGTTAATTTGGTAAAAGGAAAACATTTGAGTCCAACGTGTAACATATCAAAATTGAAGTTGTATATATGGTCAAAGTCAAAGTCAAATATTTTAGTAGGTGCAAAATAGTACTTTTTAGATTTTCGTTGGCGAAAAATCAAATTTATAGACTTAGATGTAATTAAATCAATCTAAGAAGAAGGGAGGTAAACATAATATTTCAACTAATAGGGACTCAAATATAATAAGAAAATCTAAGAGTGGTTTAGATGCAAGAATCCGTTTTCCTAGAAGATGGAGGGGAGTGGAGTGGAGTATATAAATTTTGGCGAATTTCTATTAATGTCGCGCGTTCGCTTTCGCTAAAGCCTCGTTAGTTCTTTAAACCATTTGAGTGGTCCTATTTAAGCCTTTCAAAATTAAGCTTCCACAATTCACTAGCCTCCGTCGACTATCGCCGGAAAAAAATGGACTCATACTCTTCCCTACTTGAAAAAACTCGTCTCCCTCAACCGTCACTACAGAAACTCGCTGTGATTTCCCTCTTCGACAAGTTCCGCTCCACGCCGCCGTCCTCCGCGGGCCACGATGCCATCAGCCGCTGCCTTCGCTCCGCCTCCCCCGCTGTCGTCGATCAGTCTGCGCGCGAGCTCTGCCGCCTCGTCAAGGACTCCAAATTGGATATCTCCACTGCTCTATTGGAGCTTCATTCAGCTCTCGAGGATTCGCCCGGCCCGCAACTCGCCAGTGTGCTCATCAAAGCAATTGGATTACTCACTCGACTCGGTTTCCAGGAGAATCCTTCATCGTTCCGATTTAGCTCATCGGAGTTTCATCCGTTTGTCAAGGTATATCCTATCTGCTTCTATAGGATAATAATGCAGTTTGCCTCTAATGTTTGTTGTTGTTACTTGTGAAAGCTATTGCGAATTACTCATGTGATTTTGTCAGTCTCATATGAAAGCTAAAGAGACATTAAAATGACTATAGTGAAGTAAATCAAGCGATATTTTATCTGCTCGTAGAGGATGATGCAACTTTGTTGCTGTGAGATGTGAAAGCTATTACGAATTATTCATGTGATTTTGTTTTTGTCAGTTTTATATGAAAGCTAGAGAGAGATTAGAAATGACTCTAGTGAAGTAATCAAGTAAATCAAGTGATCTTTTCACCTGCTTATAGAGGATAATGCATTATCCTACATATATTCTGTATTCTGTTGATGTGAATTGTTGAAGCTATTACATATTATTTATGTGGAGAGAAATTAGAAATGACCGTATTGAAGTAAATCAATCGATAGTATATCTGCTTGTAGGGGATAATGCAGTATCCTATGGTTACTTTGTTTTCTGTGAATTGTGAAAGCTCTTACGAACTATTCGTGTGATTTTTTCCGTAAGTAGGAGAGAGATTATAATGACCGTAGTGAAGTAAATCAAGTTATATGTCTTTTCCAGTTAGTTTCTGTATGGTACTATTTGTGTTCTCTAGCAAGTCATTACCATTTACACTACGAAATTCCAGAGAAAAAAAATATAGCTCTAGGAAATGGTAAGCTTGAGACGGAGAGTTTTTTATTTTGAAGATAATTATAGTTGTCCGTGCTCACCAGTATGAACATCTGAGTGTCATAACTCAGAATCACGAAATAGTGTAATGTTCACCAATCTAGAGTAGGCCTGTGGTATGCAATGCACGTTAGTAAGTTAATTTAAAGTTATTTTGTCGATTGAGTTATTTCGTTTATTGCATAAATGTTATGGATTTCCTGTTTGGAATATAAGGAGGACTAAGCACAAAAAAAAAAAAAAAAAAAAAAAAAGGTGTAAACAAAAGAGGTCACATATATGATGATATGAGCAACTCTGCTTCCATTATATATAATAGTACTGATAGTTGTAGTGTATTGTACTTTTGTCGCACAGATACTATGTTGTGGAGCTGATATTCAAAGCGAGCTTCTGAAACAAGTAATGCTGTTTATTGTGAAGTGTAAACATCTGGGAATGGACGCGGTTTCTGAATTTTTGGGCTCCTTTGTAAATCATTCAATTATAAAACTTCCTGGTTCCGGTCCCTCTTCTATATTCATGAGAAACTTGGTGTCCACGATGGCAGCTTTCTGCTGCTCCTTTCCGGGGGAGGCAATTCCCATAATTAAACTATTCACAGGACGTCTCAAATATCTTCCATGTAAGAATGCTGAAGTAAGTTCGATATATAGATATGTGAATAAGATGACATAATCCAGATGGTAATCTATTTGGGAACTAGTGTTAGACAATTCTTTTTAAATGTATGAGTTCTACAATTCATTCTCTTGACTTGAATGGCAGGAGGTCGCAAACACTTCTTATGTCATGGAGTGCGTGGTGAATGCATATCTAGTGGTCCTGAGGCAGCTGGTTGGAATGGGATTGGTATGCTAGTAATCATTCATTCATGGTTCCTTGAGATGCTCTTCTTACTTCCGAGCAGTGTCTTTTAGACTAATCATGCTGTGCTGAAACTCCTTCAGTTCTGGTGTAGGACACTAAACATTTCTATGGACTTTCAACTTTACAGCTTGTTCATGAAGCCCAACTATGTGGTTTGGCTCTTCTGGATGCAATTTTATCAAAACACCTGGATTTATGCAAGTGTGCGGGTGAGGTTGAGAAATTTTTAGATGTTTCGAGGCATTTACTGGCTGTCCAGAAAGAGATTGGTCTTCCTTACGTGACTGAGCTTTCATCATTAATGTTGTTATTGTTCACGACTCTCGTTCAGTCAGAGCTTGAACATGAACAATATACTGTACTGAATTTGGTTCTCTTTCTTTTGAGATGGAAAAGTGAATGTGGTAAGTCAGGCTTTATATTAGTCGCATTTCTGTTCAACCTAATAGTGATACTGCATGTACTAGTGATGCATGTATGGTCAACAATTATTACCAGTTAATAGTTGTGAAGGAATGTACTAGAGGTTGGATAGTCCCTATTCTTCACCAGAGCTGGTCATTCAGTAGATCAGAAGATTATTTATTCTGATAGGCTTCTGCCTTCCTGTTCCAGTTAGCAATCGTATTACTACATTCATACTCGAATAAGAATTATTACAACTGCAGCTAACAATGACTCTTTTTCAGAACACCAGAATGCTGCTGCAAGTGATCTGAGGGAAGAGCTTTTATTCATTTTTCCTATACTTGCACTTGTTGCCTCTCCATCCAGATCCATTAAACAAATAGCTACTGGTGTACTTACGATTCTGGGCAAGATTGCGACTAATATACTGATTGCTCCTACGAAAGTGCAAGCGGGAGAAGGAATGAACTTGTCAATTAGCACCCCAGGACACATTGTTTACAAGTGTTTAAGGAATATCTGGTTTGAGGTATGACTACAGTATCCTTTATGAAAAAAACACTGCTTCCCTTGGCCTTTGCCCACCCAACTGATCTGTTACCTGAGCCAAGAAAAAAAAAAACCATCTTCTTTATAAATATGTACATCACGTGTGCAAGATCCTATTTCTCAAGCTGATATAGATGAGCATCACTCTATGTGAATGTGGAGTGTGGCATATTCAGAAACATATCTTCAGACAGATGGCCTCCATATATGATGAGATACATCTTTGGTCTCGGGGAAATGATTCAGCTAGTGAGATTCTAACCGTGGCGTGTGTATTGCTGGTTGAAAATTATACCAAACCCCCTCTTGAGCCTGGGTTCTTCTTAGCCCCCTTGGAAATCTTAGAAGGGCTGAAGATAACTCAATATGCATGGAAGTTTTGTTAGGTTAGGCCGTGTGCTGTTATATTGATGCTGTCGATGCTTGATATTTGCTTCAGATCCCTATGGATTCAGGGGAACCTATTCTGAACAATGCCTTCCATATTGCATATACTTTACGCTGTTCCCTACTTGGAAAAGGCATATCAGAAAAGAAGGGTTTCTCCCTTTCATTTGCGCTGTTTGCAATAACTTCTACCATGTTGCTAGTGTGGTCTATAATCCTTAAACAATTAACCTAATTACTTAATTAATCCTTTGACCGGCTGATCCGTGCTCTATCATGATGCTGATTATACCCAATAACTTTACCTCTTGCAGGATCAGTTGACATCGCATGGTTCATTCTATGTCAAACCATTTGTTGACAGTGACGTCTATGTTAATGAAGAGCAGTGTAAACTGAGATCCTGGACATCCTCAGTACGGGAGTATTACCTGAGAACTGTTGAAAGGCATAAATCCGCTTCAATCATCGCACAATCAGTTGAGTTCTTTCCATCAGGTGAGTTGATATTATGACATTTTAGTGTAGCCCGAGATGCAAATTTCATCTGGTCAAATTAAAAGACATTCTGGCAATTGTTTAAGAGTTGCACTTTTTGTCCTTGCAGATGTGCCACTGATAGTTTGTGCAATTTCTTGTGTCTCCCTGTTGCATCAAATGGGAAATTCTGCCATTGATTTGCTGGCTATTGGAAGTACTGTGGATGCTAAACTCGGTGTTCCAATACTGCTAGTCGTTCCTTTCTACAGTCACATATTTTCAAGTGCAAAAAAGTATAATGATTTTCAGAGCATGCTGGTAAGTGTTCGGTAAAACTCTTGTCCTAAACCGCTAAACATCATTGATCATTCTCCACTAACATCACTTAATGCATGCGCTGGTGTTTTGCTTTTATGCCTGTTATGATCATCCTGGCATGAATTTCTGTTGATGTAATTCTGAAATCCTATTGCAGCTTAAATTATTAAGTTTACTACCATCACTTGCTTCACAACCAGCCATGATACCGCTTGTACTTCAGGTTCTTCTGCCTATGCTTCACAAGGATGCAAATCAGTAAGTCATCTGCATATTTTTCTGTACATTTGTAACGTTTATGTCATTGTTTCTTTGGGGCTTCATTTTGAGTTTTTGCAATGATATATGGTGCAATTATGTGTGTTATCTGTAATATCTTGTTTTCATCAATTTGATATCTTTTCAGTGTCCAGATTTGATATATTGCACTCGGCATATTTTTCAAGTTTTTGTTTCCACAATATTACGGTGATATAATGTACTCCCTCCATCCCAGTGGATTTTATACCCATCCCACTTTTGCCTGTCCCATTGGATATTTCACGTTTTATTTTTGGAATATCTCATATCTTAATTAGCGGGTTCTGCAGTACAAACCTCCTAAAAAACTGACCCGAAAGCAAACTCATACTACTATCCAACAGGATGGAAGGAGTATGTTTTAGGAGTAAATATAATGCAAATTATGGCCTGAGAACCTTAAGGTACAAAAAAGCAAGGAGAATTGCTCTCGGTTTTGCCTAAATCCTTATTAAAAAAAAAAAACTCCGCAGAGATTCGGGGTTCATATATAAATAAGGTCTACAGGAGTTTATGGGATCCTGTATACAGTAGAGCTTAATTAATTGAATATTGAGGTACTATTAGTAGGCAGGACAGGTAAAATCCTGATATAAGATGGTATGATGAAGAGATCAATAGGGCTAAGGCATGTCCATGCAATTTAATTTTGTTTACCAAAGATTATTTATATCACTCTAGGATCGTCATAACTCTGGAGCAAGAAAACCCTGCATGTATCCTTATTTGTGAAATTCTTCCCCTGGATTATCTTAGATTATGAGCTTAGTTCGCACCTGAATTGATTTCTATGACGCTGTCCCTATACCCATTCACATACCATCATTCTTGTTAAAAGCAGGACTGGTCAAGTGCATTAGTATCTTTTAGTCGGTTCTTGTTGATAATTCTCTTGCAATTTCTTTCATGCTGTCTCCCTACCTAATTTACATATCATCATTCTTGTTTAAAGCATGAAACACCATGTGCATTAGTATCTTTTATTCAGTTCTTTCGATGATTCTCTTGCAATGACTTTGCTCTACGTTCTTTATAATCCTCAGTGTTATAAAAGCTACCGCCATACGTTTGATTTGTAAGACTTGGGAGATCAGTGACCGTGTCTTTGGGAGTTTGCAGGTAATATTTTGTTAGGTTTCATCAAGTGCTTGTGCAATTCTGTTCCACATACTTGCTGACTTAAATATATCTCTAGGTTGCTGGTGCTAAACTGCTAAAAATGTTTTGATGTGCTTTATTTCATCTATTTATTTGTTTTTGCGTAGTGTATGTATGTCATCAACCATACGTATTCTATAATTGTTTTTATTCATGTCTGGGAGATAATCCAGCTGCTCCTTTGCTATAACGAAAAAGGTCATCCATTCCAAGGATTGAGTTTAATGATACATGCTTGGAAGTTTCCCAAATCTAAATTGATAGAAAAAGTGAACGGAGTAGTTTCCTTACCTGTATTCCTTTTCTATGATTATGTGAGACATAATAACTGGCAGGTTGAAAACACAGTAGTTAGTGTGACTGCATATAGCACACTGCTTATGATAATAGTACTGAAGGATGAACAATAGTGGGCCTGAAGCTCATCCTCTAGTTTTAATATGGTTTCATGATAATGTAATGTACATTTTGCAATAAATGGGGGCTGTTGATATTTCTCTGCCTAGTTCATATTCCAACTTTGAGGCAAAGCAAAAATATGAATCGCAAAAATATGTGAAATTAAATTCAGTCCTTGAGTATCTGGTGGCATAAAATAAATTCCGCATGGATTTAGCCCCGTATCTTGCTAGCAAATTACTGTTCTCTGATGGGCGCTCCTTTTCTTTCTTGTGGAATTCAGGCGGTGTTGCACCCATCTGGATTAGTACAGTCCGCATCTGAAAGATTTGTCTGTATGAGCATTGCTGTTTCTGTTCGAGATGTTTGCAAAAGAAACCCCGATAGGGGGGTGGATGTGATACTGTCTGTTGCGGTATGCTCTTCATTTTGCAGAAAATTTCTTCTACTTGCTTCTCGAATCCGTCCAGTGACTCTATTAAATTAACAGGCTTGCATAGAAAACGATGATCCTTCAGTTCAGTCTATTGGATACCAAAGCCTTGCCCATCTCTGTGAAGCTGATGTAATCGGTAGGGGTTTGATTTTTTGCTGCTTTCAACTTAGGATTACCAAGTGCACAAGAGATGAACTAGAAGTAGCTATTTCTGCTCCTCAGTCCCCTCCCGCAATTTGTAAAGCTAGTCTGAAGACACAGATCTGATTTCCTTCACTAAGTGTTCTGAAGAAGCTTCAGTACGCCTGCAAATGTTTTTCATTGCTTATTTGTTGTTGCCTTTTAATTTCTTATGATACATGAAATGTAATTTTAGCATATCTACATCTCTATTTTCTTCATCATGATTGGTTTTAATAATCTGCGATAATTTTTCCTCTAGATTTTTATACTGCTTGGGATGTGATCTCAAAGCATGTGAAGAACTACTTTGGAAGTGCCTCTGTTGCTCATGGGTAAAGTTTCTCCTTGCTACTTTTTGACTGGTACATCACTGAGTACTTTCCTAATAATTTTTAACTTCGAATAGTTGTCCATTCAAAATTAATGACCAGCATTAGCTTAACTCTTTGAGATTAGGCTCAAGTGGTTTGCATAATTTAAATATATTCTTCAAGAATTTATATTATATTCACCATATGTTTTCGAAGGGGATCAGTTTGAGTGTTTGACAGTCAGTTAAAGGAGGAAGATTATGGGGGGGAGTTATGGAGAGGAATCTTTGAAATTTCTTTATAACCTATTAATACTCTATCACGGCAAATAGAACAGTATGCCTGAAAATTTATCTTTGTAAGCCGTGTGACATATTTCCTTTTTGCTTCTTTTGAAAGCCTGGTTTCCTTGCAAGCTGATGGATTATGGGCTGGAATCACAAGTTCATATTAGTTTTGCCTTCCATTGATGCTTGGAAATTTGTTTTCCAGTTTTAATTACGGAGGAAGTGCTAGAGCTAATCTAGAAATTCTTTACCACTAAAGCTAGTTTGCTCTGGTAATATGGTGGACGACAGCTAATTAATACTTATTTAAAAAAAAGGGAAAATAACACCACCAACAACAACAGCAAAAGAAGCTATTTTGGCAAACAAAGAGTATTACACGCCATTTACCGAATTCTTTGCTGTAACTATAGATCAAAGGGGGTCCATATCATATTAATTCCTTGATACTTCTATAACCAAAAAAATAAATAAGTAAATAAATAAAAAATAATAAAAAATCTGAATCTTTTGTTTCCTCATCCGTGTTGGATACTTTTGTCATTATATTCTGAATGTCTGTTTAATTTCTTTAAATCTTCTGAAGCTCAATGGGTGGCTGGTTCCAGAAGAGTACCTCTAATGTTTTTGACTTGTTTGCCTCACCAGGCTGTCTTGTCTCTTGAGATGGGGAGCAATGGATGCTGAAGTATATCCAGAGGCTGCTGCAAACATCTTGAATATATTATGGGATATTGGAAACTATAAAGACGTCAGTCAGAGTTCCTTGTGGGCTAGTGCGAAAGAAGCTGCATTTTCAGCTTTACTGCAATATGAGGTTGGTATTTCTAATGGATTTGTTACTTGTCTTGTTGCAATAGGAGGGAGTTGTTGTTTTTCCTTTATTATTATATTTTTAATTTTTCTGGCGTTTCTCTTACCTTGCAAAAAGATGTTGGTATGTGGTGAGCCTTGATTGTGATTCTATGTTGCACGGATACTATACGGGACTGCCTGTATGAAACTATACAGGTAGAGGGATATGGGTTCAAAAAATTAGGGCACAATCTGCTGAGTATATGGTTAGACAATAACTACTCATGTTCATTATTTTCAACATTGTAAGGGTATTTTTAAACATTAAATAAGATTTTGACATTTAGTTACTTTTATTTATATTCTAAAATTTGATAACTACTGAAATAGCTCATAATTCACTGACATATACAAAACACGTATTCTAGTGATAAGTTGTATTAAGATAGTCTAAAAAATAAGCAGGATATGTGAGTAGTGAGTAACGGTCCCGAGTGTATTACTCTCATAAAAAATAAATTGTCACTTTATGATTTTTGCACAAAACAAGATAGATTTTTGTTCTCCATGTCACCCCTATTAAATGTTTATGTGCTTGGCAAAAATAAAGGAATATAAGGAAAGGGTAGGGGCAAAAGTTACTGAATCAGTCAAATAAAGAAGGAATGGTTTAGGGGTAAAAATAGGATTAAGGGAATGAAAATGTCTAGAATGACAAATATTTCAGAAAATTTTGGAACCCAGAATGACAAATACGGAGTATGGAAGAAGGGGGGGGGGGGATAGTATTAGTATTCTGTTCAGTTTGCATCTTGTTGGTTGTTTTGTGCTATCTCACTACCAAATTGTAAATATTATTTTTGGTGGTGCTTATTGAGAATATCATGCCAGAATTTAGCTCTGCGTATTTGGAATGATTCATTTCTCTGGCTGACCAGTGAATTTTTTTTCTTGCATCAAATAACATTATTAGGATTCTATTATGTTGGCTGACGCTATCTCACTCCCAAATTGTAAATATTTATTAGGTGGTTCTTATTCAGAATATCATACCAGAATTTAGCTCGAGGAACTTGGAATTGCTCATTTCTCTGGTTGACCATGAAGCGCTGCCAGCGTTGGAAAATTTTGAAGTCAAAGTTATAAATTATGAGCACAGGTTAGTGTTTGTTTTGTTTTCTGCATATCTCTTCAACGGAAAATTCTTTGTTTATAATCCTTGGTTATCACGACAGCTCAAGGCGAAGATTTGTAAAGCAGAGGAGGGTCCCCAGAAGCAAGATTGTTAAGTTGTTACACGTCGTTCCAGATGTTATCTTTAGTTCAGGTGCAACCCGTTGTGTATACATTTTATATTAGCTGTTACTTGTTGCACTTGTAATTACACTATTTATTAGTCACTAAAGCATCCTAATAGTTTCAAGTGAAAATTATCAGTTGTCTGCCACTCACTGTGATAATTAACATACAAGCTGTGGACAATTTGGTTTCCAACCTGACACTAACTGTCATGCATTCTGAAGGGAAACTACTGCAGAATGTTCTAATCTAATGAGAGCAATTTGTGTGAATTTGTTCACAATTTTTTTGATAATCTTAGTAGCATCATTGTGATATGAGTATTTTTAATTATGAAAAGTTGAGAATGTATATTTATCATTCATCAGTGTACTCATTCTTAACTACTAATGTTTTCCCCACATTATTCAATCACCTTACTTTTATTGGTCTCTCCTATGCAGGACATGACGGAAGGATTAAGGAATTGCCTGGTGCAGCTTTACTCTCCTTTCCGACTGAGAAGAATGCGAAAAATCTAACAGCACTAAAAGTGAGAACACTTATCTCTGTTTTTTTCGATGTCAATCTGGAAGTGTATTTTAAAGTTCACTCCTAACTGAGATGACAGGATGTGCTTGCTAAGTATGGGGATGCTGCCATGGAAATATCTGCCTCTCTTCAACTCTCCAGAAACATTTTGCTTGCCCTTCTTTCTTTGCAATCATGGAAACCTTTCATGGAGAGATGGATGGGGTCTTGCATCACGTTACTTGAGGCAAAGGCCCATCTCACCATGTTCGACAAAACTTCGAAAGCTGCTAATGAAATTTTGAAGGTTCAGTCTATTCATTACTTTACCTTTTATAATTTCTATCTGAGTCAATAGTCCGGTAAGTAGTGGCACTGTTTTAGCGGAAAGATTGATATCGGAACTCGTGAATTTTTATGTCACAAAGCAGGTTATAACAAGGTTAGCAGAAGCGGCTATTCCTCGGTCTGCTGAGAATATTGCACTCTCACTTGGAGCTTATTGTCTGGTAAGTATATAGTGTGGATATCCTTACCCTTTTCTTTTCTGGAATAGTCGATGCTTTTGTACTACACTAGCGAGTATTGACAGTGCTACTATCACAGTAAATGTTGGAACTTTATGGACTTTTAACAAAGCACATTTTTATAATAGCGAACGGCAAGGTTATTCTAAATAATAAGCCAAAGCCTGATTGTCTTTAAAAAGCCTTTTGCTCTTCGTTTCATCTTATTTTTTTTTGGTATCACTTTAGGAGTCTTCCAGCGGCAATTCATTTTCTGTCTGACTCAAATATACATCATTTGACATGTGATATCTACTTTCTGTTCCTATTATTTTTAATTCGCACACACAATAAAAGTATGCTCTGAAACCTATAGACCTGTATGTTTTCCTGCTCCAAGTTGAAAAGAGGATGTTCAGGTGTTGGAAGTTCCAACATCTTAGCCTCCCTTTTCCAAGTATTAATTTTTCATTCATAAACCTAACAGAAATGCAGTCCAAACGTCCCTCAAATGTCCTATAGAGAGATGGTAAATATTATCAAGGATGATTTAGGCACTCAACATATTTTCATCCAAAGCAGGCTTAAGTGTATAACTGAAACAGTGTACTTAAATAATTTATTTTTTTAAAATTGATTCACTGATGACATTGAATAAACATCACTCATTAACATCTCGAATAGTTGAAGAGAGGCCAACATCATGCTCTCTGTCTCGGAATGCATGTTTCAGACACAGTTGAGGTAATTGCTTCTTGCTATTTGTTTATGTAGGCATTGCCTGCTTCTGTACATACAGTCAAAGCAACGGCTTCAAAGTTCTTGTTAAATTGGCTATCTCAATATGAACACGAACATCGCCAGTGGTCTGCAGCAATTTCTCTTGGGTTGATCTCAAGTTGCCTTCATATGACTGATCACAAGCAGAAATATGAGAATATAAATGCGCTTATTGAGGTAAGGGATTTTACAAATATTTGAACCGGTCTAAGCTTGGTGCTAGAAGTGCCCAACTTTCGGCAAGTATAGTCTCGCTTACAGTTGTGGCATATGGTTTAGAGAAGTCCTACTTCATATATGCTGCTTGTATTTTTACCAAGTGTTGTGGCTTATGTGGTTGCCTTACTATGCCTGAGATTGCTCCACCCTTTTCAGGTGGCATCTAACAGCAAGAGCACTCTTGTAAAAGGAGCTTGTGGAATTGGTTTGGGGTTTTCATGCCAAGATCTTCTGACCAGAGTTCAATCCGGAGCCCATAACCAATATGAGAAAGAGACACACGAGATACATGAAACTGAATTACTGAAAAGGATCCTTAGGACCTTAGTTCAGATGATATATCATTTCACCGGATCTTCTTCTGGTATACATGTGAAGTTAACAACATATTTTCCTCTGGGGACAGATGATTTCTGCTCAACTGAGGATGCTGAGTTTATGGATGAGAATACTAATAATCTGGAGGTGGATACATGGGGTATTGCTGGACCAATAATTGGTTTGGGGTATTCTCTTGGGGCACTGTATAGAGCTGGGGCTCATGATGCAGTTCTGTACCTAAAAGCCTTAATCATGTCATGGATTCCTGGTGTAAATAATTCATTCTCAAATTCCAATCTGAGCGAAACATGCCTGCAAATGTCATCTCTTGGGGCATGCCTTGCATTACCAACTATAGTATCTTTCTGCCAGAAGGTGGAATTAATTGATGATATTGAGGTGGACCATCTTGTTAGTGGACTCACAGAGCTAATGTCTGAGCTTTTGTCTCTTAAACAATTTGATATTTTCGACCAGAGCTTGTTGATGGCATCTTGTGCAGGAGCAGGAAGCATCCTTTCTATTGTTTCAGATGCTCGTTTGCAGTCTTTAGATGTCGAGAATGTTAAAAGCTTTCTGTCACTGTTTAGAAGAGCTTACTCTAGTTCAAATCCTCCATTAATCCATTTAGGAGGCATGCTTGGAATTGTGAATGTGATGGGAGCTGGTGCAGGGACGTTGCTTCAAATCACATCTGATCAAAAGGTTCCCCAAGTAAAAGTCATACTAAGTGTTTGTGCTTCTCATTTTAGATGTCATTCTTTTGTCTTTTACCCCCCCCCCCCCCCCAAAAAAAAAAAAAAAAAAAAAACCCACCCACCACCAGCACCAAAACAAATAAAAATAAAATAAAATAATAATAATTTTAAAAAAAATCATAACGTGTTCCTCGAAAATGAACGATTTTTGTACTTGCAGACAATGATGAGGTGGTTTTAAGAGTTGATAACCCTAGAAGCTTCGCATATCATTGAGATTCTTTTTCATTATGAAATTTATATAATTGATTGATGGTTTGTTGCAGGATTCTTCTTCTCCGATTCCACTACTTCCAAACCATTTTCTGGAGGCTGAGGCTACTTCACTATTTCAGGAGATATTTCTTGCTGCGCAAAATTCTGAAGATTCCCAGTTACAGCATTATGCAGCATGGTCCATTTCTTTTCTCAGGCATTTCATCTTCTCTAGAGCACACTCAAATGATGAGAGTTCTACTCTTGTACATAATAGTTCGGATGTCATTGATTCTGCACCTCAGGCAGTTCCTGAAGATAGTTTGGTGACGAGGCTCTCTATGTGGCTAATGCAAATAAATTTTCTTGAGGTAAGCCAACTGTAATGTCAATTCACATAGATATACTAGTTGAAAGTTTGATATTGAAATTTTGTTTCTTAAATTCGAGGACCATGTCTTTTTAGCATCTTCTGTAGAATTTATTGGTTGTCAACCACGCACTTCCTTTTTGTTTATTTCTTCCCTTGGTTGTTTACTTGTTTCGCTGCTCCATTTTTATTTTTTTTCCTTTGTGTGTTGCTTCACATCTGCCCCCCCCCCCCCTCCACACAAAAAAAAGGTGGTTTTATCTGGTAAAACTTTGTCCAAATTTTTTCTAATTTTTCTTAAACAATTTCTGATTGCATTCCTCTTGTTTTTCTTGAATTTAGCTTGGAACCAAAATAAACATGGGAACAGTTAGTTTTGCTTTGAGATGCCTGTCACATGCTCCGAGGGTGCCTTCATTAGATTGGGGATCTGTTGTCCGAAGATGCATGAAATATGGTGGTCAGGTTGCCAGCACGCTGTCCATTGAGTTAGCCCCTAGCAGCAGACCTTTAAGGGAGGAATGTTTCTTGTTCTCACTATCTAAGGCCAACCAATCCGATTCACTTCTTGGCTTCCTTGATGAGTTTTTGGATTTCGCCAGGTTTAAGTCAATTGAGTCAGATCTGCAATCATCTGTACTCTTGCATTTAGTGGACCTCTTGAAGATATTCTCCAATTCTAGAGTTATGAAGCTCTTTGATGATGTGGCGAACTTCTTAAATTGGGCTATCTTTTCTGATAAATATAACGAAGTGCAGAAAGTATCAATACGAGTTTCTTGCTGGAAGGGTCTACAGGCTTGTTTGAATGAGCCTTCTCTCGAGACACAAGATTATGCATATAATTTGGAACATTGCATGGAGGTTCTGTTTGCATTACTCCCCTGTTTCCGGTTAGGTTTTACTGAAGAATCATACCTCGTGAATGTCAGTGCGGAGTGGACTGAATCAATTAAGTGCCTTGGGAAGGCTAGGAAGAGCTGGGTAGCGGATCTGCTGCTGGTAAACTTTCCCTCTAAATAAATGTTTATGTTTTTCTGCTTTTCCAATTATGTCCAGGTCTATATAGTAGCAAGTGGCCTTTAAATGTTAGCCATTCTTACTTGCATCAGATGATTTGAACCAGTGAAACTAAGTTTCTTTGCTCCACAGATTTCAGATGCGAGTTTCAAAGAGGTAAACCACCAAAAAACTGAAGTCCTGAAAAAGTTACTAACTAAAGCTGCGCTAGTCCGAAACGGTTCCATGCCACTGTTGGAACTCACGAAAATGAAAGGTTATATGTTGGATATTGATCCAGAAGGTCAGTTTGCAAATGTTTTAGTGAATTATATTGCATTTTTTGGACCCATATTAACAGGTTAACCCAATGTGTAAATATTATAGTCATCTGGAACATCCTGCTGGAAGTCATTGTAACTTTGCAACACACAGATGAAAGTGTTAGAAGACAATGGCTTGTTGACGCTGCAGAAATTCTCTGTGTAACCCGTTATCCCTCTACGGTATGGCAGACTTTTGATGTTCACTTAGTGTCTAACATGCATGAGACAAACGTATGAGGTTTCCGTTTATCCTACTTTTCTGCCATGTTTACCATGTTTGTAATTGTTAATGCTTACGTTTACAACTGAGTTATGCGTTACCTGTTGTCTGTCCCATAACTTAAGGATGACAGGAAACTAGAAACATTCAGGATTTTGTTTTTGCGAAATCTTTAATTAAAAAGTTCTGAACGGACTCTAGAAGTCCTTTTGAGATTTTCTTATGGAACTTCAGAAAATATAAATTCTGTGCCAATGTTTTCTTATACTTTCTCGTTTCCTGTATCCAGGCCTTACGGTTTCTCGGTCTATTATCAGGGAGCTGCTGCAAATATATGCCTCTTTTGGTAGTAGATAAACGCAGTGTGTTGTCTGATCTGCCGGTTACCCTCTCATCCCTCCTTGCATGCACTGGCTGGAAATCAATTGCGGAACCTCTAGTGTCTAGTCTCTGTAAATCAATAGAACGATTAAATGATTGGGCCAAGCAAACAGGCCTTGGTATCTATATGCCTGGCTCACAGCCCATTGACCCGACTGAGTCTGACACTGCAGATTTCTTGTTGCAAGTGATGCATGAAACCTGTGTCGCGTTGAAAGAATATCTGCCTACAGATAAACAGCTACGACTTGCTAACATGTTCACATCAATTTGATACCTGAGTTGTGACTTTTATAGGACTGATATATGCCTGTATTATGATCATGTAGTTAGTAGGTCAGTGATGCAGTTGGCGTAAATTGAACATTTCCCGTGAGACATCTACAATGGCTAACAGAAAAAGCACCTCTAAACCAAATACTACTGGATTATGTTCCGTCTGTTGTCTATTTTCCTTGCAAATGCTTTTGTGACCGAGTGTTTGGCAATTATAGTTACAGGTTAAGAAAGAAGAAAGAATAAGTCACCAGGACCTAAACTTGCAAAAGGGTATTTCAGAGTACAGAAGTATTTACCAAAAACTCAAGCAAGACAAAAGAATAGAAGCAGTAGATACAATTCATGAACCAAAATCAAACATATTAGAGCCTCTGTTAATCACAAAAAAGGATAACTTAAGACTGGATTTTGTCCCTCTTTTCCCTGGAACGTCGTTTGACCTGTACATCAAGTACTACAAGAAGCCAACTTACCGACCATACCAGCCTCGGGGGCCTTGGCCATCTCCATCATTCATCAACTTATCAAGTACGATATTTAAATCAACAGCTTGACCGTTTTCTGTCAATTTACGAACGGTTGCCCTCACTTGATCTCTTGAAAATCCCATGTTTGTCACTTTGTCCACCACATCATCAATAGGAACTTTATTACCAGACCCAGATGCCGCAGGAAGTGCCTGTGGTAATATTCGGGCAGTAGGTAGTTGCTGATAACCACTTCCACTACTCTGACCTACACTTTGCTGTTTCAATGGGGAGCCACTGCCATAAGAGGAACCTGAGCTGCCATAAGTATATGCAGGATCCAGAGGACCTGATGAAGGAACAAACGAACCAGAATATCCAGGTCTGCTTGATTGGGGCTCGTAAGCACTGAGGGCTGGTCCATAAAATTGTTGAGAGGGAGGTTTAGGAACTCCAGTCGGGGGAGATTGATGAATGTCAGGCGGGTAAACTTGAGATGGCGAATAGGTTATTTCTTCGGGCTGATGTCTAGATGGAGGTGGAGGTGGTTGATACAGTGATTGATGAGGTGGCAGGTATTGGTTGGGTGGGGGAGGGTGCTGTGAATGATGAGGTAGAGGAGGGTGCTGTGGCAGCTGAGGTGGAGGTAATTGGTATTGCTCAGTCGTATTTTCAGGAGTGAGACTGTTTCTGGGGAAGTATGGATCTTGTTGAGCAATTGGAGTAACATGGTTTTGAGGAAACTGGTTAGGAAGCTTGGGCAGGAGCTGAGTCTGATAATCTTGGTGAGGTGGTGTAGGAGGAGCATTTGGCGGGGGGAGGGAAGTCGAATTATTAGAGAACTGCTGAGCAGGAGTTGCTGTGAGTTGATTAGATTTAGTGTGAGAGGTGTTCTGGTTTTCAACTTGTGGAAGATAATGCTTAGCCATCTGCAGTTGAGCTTCCGCTATTTCTTGCTTATCCTTGATCAAATTTACACTAGATAGCACCTGCAGACAATTTCATGGATCCACAAGATGTGTAATGTTGTAGTAAAATGGACGGAAGAATGGTTGAGCTTAAAATAGCATGAAGCTTTCAATAGATTTTCAGTTGATACCATCACATGCTGATCTCTATCAAATTTCAACAAGAAATCAGCCAGGGCAGATATTCCCAAGGCTTCAAATACATTCAGGCAAAAGATCACATAGTATTTCAGATACAGAGATGGTTTTAGGTCTTTTGACCACCTAATTGTCAATTTTAAGTTTCAAGCAACTGTTTTATGCTTAAGATGTAATATGATCTACATGATGACATGAATGAGATTTATATCTGAACAGAGATTACAACATTTAAGATGTCCATCTTAGATCGACCAAGTAGAGTGAAGGATGATGCATCAAATTTCACAAATACACCCAAACGGTTTGCAACATCTGAAAGTTCTGTGCGAGAAAGCACCATTGAAGCGTAAGATGTAATATGATCGACAAGATGACATGAATGAGATTTATATCTGAACAGAGATTACAACATTGAAGATGTCTGCCTTCAAAGTTTGCGATTAAGTAGAGTGATGATGCATCAAAATTCACAAACATGTGCCTAGATGGCTTTGCAACATCTGAAAGTTTTGTATGAAAAAGCATCATTTATTTTTAAATGCATAAAAGCAACATCCTTAGTTATGGTATAAAGAAAGCACTAAATGCACTGCACTTAGATGAGTATGAGTGGATATTGCATGCGTCAAATCAACCTGATGATTACAGACATTAACAGGCAGTGCACATATCATATAACCTGAAACTGAAATTTGCAGATATTCCATGCTAGTTAATACTCTTCAAGCAAACAGTCATAGATACAGTAATTACCTCTCTAAGACTATTCTCCAGTTGCCTCATTTTTCCATCAGTACTCTCATGTGTGTTCTCAACAGACATCTTCAAATCATCCACTAAATGTTCAAGGTTACGAGTTCTTGTCTCCAACTGTGTTAGCCGGGCACTAACACCATCAATGGCATGCATTAGATTATCTGCATGCTTCTTAATCGTCCTATCAATCTCAGAAATTAAAGATACATCTGGAGATGCATTAACAGGTACATCCAAAGATGCCTCAACCAGTTTCTGATTCCTTCCCTTTCCCAAAGTAAATTTGGAAGGCTCGTCAGCATCAGCAGAACTGAAATTCTAGTCAAATATGGAAAATCAGAATAAAATTTTTCATTAAGAGTATACCGTACACTAAAATCAATTAAAATTCCAGACCCCTTAACGGCAACAGATAATACTATATAATCTAGACAAAATCATTCCAAAATCCTTAATAATCTCAAACAGAGATAAACTACACTTTGAAAATATATTATAAAGCTAAACAAACATAATAGCTAAACCAATTCCTCATATAGTATAGCTATACTACCAATCATTATGCACTTCAGAAAGACAGAAACTAACTACTCAATTCAAAAAGCAATTAACAATTCAGCTAAAATACCAATTAGAACACGCAGAAATATAAAATATAGAGAGCTAAAAAGTACTCTAATACCAGAAGCATTGGAATACTCCACACAAAATTACTGAGGACATCATCGTATCACTAAACTGATTCCTTGTATATCTAGCTAAACTAGCGGTCACCAAACATTACAGATTCATTATTATCAATGAATCAGCAAACCAGCTCAACTCGAAGAATAAGTAACAATTCAGTAAGAACACACCAGCCAGAACGCATCCAAATAATATTTAAAAAAGAAAAAAGAGAAAAGAAACTCACTCGCCTGACAACTACTGAACGTACTCAAATGAACAGCTAAAAATCAAATAAACTATGTTCCAGAGAGATTACACCTATAGCTAAAGCATTGATTATAATATTATATACTTTGGACAAACTTACTTGAAACATAAGCATCTCAAACACAGAACAAACCGGAACCCATAGAAACCACTAAACTAATTCCTCATACATTTAGATGAATTTTCATCAATGAATTGATCAATCACCACAGTTCGAATAACAAATATTAAGCTACAGAACAGTAGAACACAATTCAACCTCATATATAATATCTAGCTAATATGATGAACATGATGAACTATTCGATCAATAATACTCAATTCATACAATTCAGCTAAAATAGACCAATCAGAACACGTAAACTTCAACCTCAATATTGGCAATTGAAAGCACAACTACCAAACATAATCAAACGAACAAACAGTTCAAATAGGCTAGGTTTCAGAGAGCTTCTTACTCTGATAGCAGAAGCACTGGCTTTGGAGTCGAACGAACTCCATGTCCTGAGAGGAGGATCCTCACCGAAATCGACCGAGCGAGTGGCTGGAGGCGGTGGCGAGGACGATCCTCCGGCCGGTCGAATTGGCATGAAATCGTAGCTCGGGATGATGTCATCCTTATTCTTCATTAAATCAATGAAATCAGTGTTGGTGAGGTGAGAATTGGATAGATCCATGATCTGCTTGTCCATGTATTGCAAAGTTTTATCGTTGTTCATCTGAGAAATGAACCGCACAACTTGTTGTATGTGATATGGTATGTATACGAAGGAGACGTGAGTTTGGGTTTAAGACTTTTAGACGATGGATGATGATGGGGTTTTGAGGAAGTTTCTGGATATTTTTGGTATGAAATGGGAATTCTACGAAATTGAACTTGTAAAGTTCGGGTATAGTTTTAATCAAATTGTAGAGTTTAAGTCAGCCCTGATATGGTGTAAAGGTACAATCCCTTTCCAAGTCTCCTCTCACCCATGCGTATACATTTGCACCGACTGAGTACTGACCCTCTATGATTTCATAAGGTTTTATCCCCCCTCCGGCCTCCCCTACCCTATATGCTTACCTGGCATGGTTAGACTATCTACGTACGTTCAGACTCATCAGACCCTGTCACATCAACATTTCAGATTATTTTATTAGCCAACAGACTATAACATACTCTGTACTCCATCCGTTCATACCCATCAGACTCAGATTTTCATTTTTTTTTCTCATTTTCTTTAAATTTACATTTATATTTTGTCATTTCTTTTTAATCTACACTATTTTTTATACTTCACATGAGTATAAATGTTGTTTATTAATTAAATAAATATGAAATATAAATGTAAAAATTACAATGATTGATAATAAAATAAAATAATATATTAGAAATTAAATATACATTACAAATATGAAGGGTACCATTTATTTTTATTTTATTTGAATTGGCTAAATTTCATTAATAAAAATAATAAAAAGAGCATAAGAAATGCTCTACAAAATCGAGCAATTGAAATTTAAATACATTAAATAGAAAGAAAAAGGAGAAGAAAAATGAAATAGATACTACCATAAAAAAGAAAAGAAAAAAGAAAAAAAAATTTAAAAAAATGTTAAAATCCATCCAGACCCGTCAATCATATACTATATGACGGGTCTGGATGAAAATGACCAGACCCAGACGGAGACGCTTTGTTGGAGCGCAAGGAGACGGTCTGGAAAACATCCAGACGCTCCTTCAGACCCTCCATCAGACCCCGATGGAGATGGTCTTACCTCGACTTCTATTCATGAGATCCAACAATGGGAGAAAGTACCAAGATGGACATTTGACCAAGTCACCCTCGAGGGCTACAGTAGATGGAGTCAATACTACTCCAAGACATGTTACTAGAGGCGAGCAGCCTCGCCTCTACCG
The DNA here is from genome assembly GCA_028274465.1 of Plantago ovata. NCBI lineage: Eukaryota > Viridiplantae > Streptophyta > Magnoliopsida > Lamiales > Plantaginaceae > Plantago > Plantago ovata. Next base: position 5,782,976 of record CM051457.1, on the reverse strand, counting down.
TTATTCTGAGGAGAAGCCCAATGGAAAAATAATACTATTTTACTTCATCACTCATCTTGCAAACCATTTGGTCCGGATTTTTTTAAATCCGACGGCTTTGGAATTGGTCCGGACCTGGACCGGTCCGGTCCACATCGGATCAAAATCCGCGGACCGGATCATAATTGTCAGGCCTAATATGGACTTGATTGTTCACCATACTTATTCCAGTAAGAAAACTTTTCTAGAGTGCTTTTATATAATTTTTGAAATAGATCCAATTCGTAATATAATAAAGGACTAGGAATAAGATGCCGCGTTGATAATTATCAGACAGCATAAGAAAGGAACAAATATCAAGAGGACAATGATGACGTACATAAAACATACTTACTCCATTTCATTAGTAACTTCCTCTTAGGTCAACAGGTTTCATGTTTGACCGCACATTACTCCTAAATTATACGATGCAATTCTTTTTTAAAGTTATATAATTAAAGTTCATAAGTTAGTAGTATTTTAACTATTTTTTTAAAAAAATTATCAATATAATTTAGGTGTAATATACGAGTCAAACATGACAGTCGTTGACCAAAGAGGAAATTTGTAATGAAATGGAGGAAGTATTGAATAACATTCGATTGAACTCAAAGCAAGTGATTAAGAGAAATACATCAACTTGACTTGCAAGTCATCATCACCCAAAGAAAAAGAAAAACAAAATGCAAAAGAAGACTGGTAACATGCCCTTAATTAATATTGTCGCAAGTTAGGCATTTTAATTAAATAGACAAATAGACTAAACAATATCAAAACAAGTACTCAATGGTCGAAATTCCAGTAGAGTTAGGCCATACTTGGATGATGACCATAAGATCCTCATACTGAAATTCAACATCTGCACCATTTACTTTACAAGCCAAAGGTCTCTCCGAAGCAAAGACTCTCATTTCCCCAACTCCCTTAACTCCGATCTGAACGGAGCTAGCGTAGTTAGTTAGCGATTTGATCGCCCCACCGGTGTTGAGCATGTTCACAAGACCAATTGGTGCAAATTGGACTGCATTCTTAGCCAAAACCGCGACAGGAGAGACTGTGATGAGCTCGAAATTAAAAGGCTCGAGCGCTAAGGAAATTTTATCGGATAGTTTGGAAAGCATAAATTTCTTTTCACTATACAAATACATAGCAAAACTTTGTACTCCTTCGATAGATATTGGATTAGTTCCTTGTGTCCATTCTATGTCTTGAGGACCTGTGACCGAGGATACCAAATGAGAGTATTCGGATGCACATTTGTTACGCCTTGTTTCGCGACACCATCCTCCGCCTTGGCAGTTAAAAGCTCCAAGCACTCCCGTGAACTAATGAAATCGAGAAAACAGTTAGTGCTGGACAATTAATACAAATAAATTAATAGATTCCGTATCTTTAAATACGAGCTCGAATTTTTAAGTTGTGATAGAGTACTAAATAACCTTACCTTATTAAGGTTCCAAATTTTCAACATAGTTTTGCCATTGTGAAGCGGATCCTCAAACAGACAGTCGCGAGTAGGCAAAGCATAATAGTCACACCGCAAGATTGAACCATCGGGCAAGACTAGGCTTTTGAGCAGTGGGAAATTGTGCTTCCCAACCGAGTCGCTGACATAGATTGGTCCACCCGAGATGGCTCGGGAGGCGGCATGGAATTCAGCACAAGGGTGCGTGGACTGGAACATGTCCCAGTCAGGGTGGATGAAGTTGCCCATCCACAAACTGTTATAAGCACAGTGCACCATGTGACAACCTTGGAGCCAGAAAGTACCGTTTGGATCACCAGATGGATCAGTGCACCAAAAGTCATCTCCTATACAAGGACATGAGCTTCAAAAATGAGATATTGTACTAACACTTTGGTACTTTCAGAAATAAATAGTTTTACTAGTAATATACTTCTATTTATCGTGACGTACCAACACGGCCTAGAGAAATTGCCTGAGTACCAAGAAACATGAAGTCATTGCAATGTTCCATACTTGCAATCACTCCATTCCCCTTGAAATGGTTCTTCACTGAAGATGTCAAGGCATCAAAGTAAGCTTTTGCTAGCTCTACTCTTCCTCCGTAATCTTCACATAGCATTTCCAACAACTACATATATATTGCCACAAGAAAAAACTATTATGCTATGTTTTATTCAACTTAAAAAACACAGTTTCAGTTTATTCAAATTAGTTCCGAGTTTTTCAGTCAAATCAAACACACCCTTAATGTCGAATTCTTAAAGTATCAACAGAACATTTAAAAATACCTACCATATACCAGTTAGGGGTTGATTTAAAAGTGTAAGATGAGCTATACTTACGTGGATGACATCAACTTTGACTCCATCAATCCCAACAGACTCCAAGTGAGAGTGTAAGCCTTCATACATTTGGTCAACAAATTCTGGGGGAACAAGACCAATGCCATTATTCACAATCTTGTAAACGGCCAGATCTTCCATAGTGGTCTCAAGCCCAGGTGTCAACTTGGGCTTGATAACCTTTGCCTCCGGTAATCCTGGAACATTGGGCCTAACGCCACCCCAATACCCACATAACGCATGCCACACGTACACATAGTCCACGCTCCCATAAGTCTGCTTAAGGTCCCGGATAAAGGCCGCCATACCCGTATGTGGGCCCGGCCCGGTTTTTTCGGGCTCTCATATTCACGAAATTTGTAATTTTCTTGAAATTGTATTAGCCTGCATGGCATTTGTTCACCTGCGGATGTCCGGTTCATTCCCTCCGAGGTGATGGGGTCGTCATCGTGACAAATGGATTGCCAACCGTCATCAATCAAGACTAGGCCCGGTGGGCAGCCTCCATCGACTAGGCCTTTCACCCCTTCCAAGACACCTTGGGGTTGCACGGTTAGATAGAACGCGTCCCATGTGCACCAACCGAATTTATCAACAATTCCCGGAGGAGTTTTTTCCTCAAGTAATCTGAAAAATTGAAGTAAATTTAGTGATTGGTTGAAAAATATAATTAGCTAGGCGTGTCTGATTCAAGATCATTAAACTGTCAAATCAGCTATTTTATTTTATACTAGTTTGAAGCTAAAAGGAAAAAGTAAATAATATAGAAGTCTAAATTAATATTAATCTTCATGTTTATATTAAACAATATCATGGTGACATATGATACGTACCTAAAAGTTCCTAAATGGGCACGGGCCACCTTAAGTGCGTCTTTAACAAGGGTAAATGGGTCATCACCTACATGCATGTAGAGGACGGCCCGGAATGAGGAACCGGTCACTTTCGTGGAGCTGCTTTCCACGCAAACATCCACGAAGTTATCAGTCCCGGGCTGGAGACAGGCCCGGAATGGGCCCTCGATAAGTGGAAGTAGCAAAAGATATGGCCTTTTACCGTCATCCGATTTGTCAAGCATCACTATTTGAGTTTCCCGCTCAAGGTCCGACCCGTTCGACCCGATCCAGTGGGTGGTCCACCAGACCTTGAACCTAAAAATGGACATGAACTTGATGTTTTTCAGCTTACCTATGGAGACAACATGGTGGCTAGCAGGCTCCTTTGTGTCGAATCCCACGAAACATCCCGGTGTGGCTGTGGCAGTAGTAGGTGTTGCCGCTGATTTGTCTCCGTGGTAAGGAGACGGTGTGGCAACTATGTTCGTGGGGACTTCGGAGAGGATCACTTGATCACCAACAATGAAGTTTGTTCCGTCAAGTGTTATTAGTGAGTCGGTATGACCATCGGCTAAAACAGTGGTGGTATTTGAATCAATTTTGGTCAAACTAGGAGCCATTGTTAGTAGTGCAAGAAAAAACGAGGATTTGGGGTAAAACAATTAGAGGCTCAAATGATTATGAACAAATATTGGAATGTGAATTAGTTTGACCACACTTTTTGATTTGTTTCTATTAGTGGGTTTCTTGATTGGATAAGGTGTTTGTTTTGGCTTAAGATGGAATGAATATTTTGATGTTGTGAAATGGGGGATTTATAGGCAGAGTAGTGCAAGGAAGGTTCAAAGAAAGGTTAGGTGGGCGGTAGAGGTTTATGGCAAATATTTGAGATTTTATTGTGTGGGGTTAGGGATTTATTATGTTATCCAATTTGTCATTTTCACCGGAAATTTTCTTTTTCTTGTCATTGTTATACATATTACTACTATACTTTCTTTACAATGGAGGTGTTTTATGGTTAAGCATTTTGTGTTAGATGAATTTGGAAGGAGTGTACGTTGAAAAATGGTACTATAGTGTAGATTGGTCACAATATCAGAAAATGGGAGTACCATATATAGGCGTGGATACATGCAAGTCAAATTCATTTAATACATATATAAGATGAGTTACGTACATAAAAATAAAAAATACTGGAAGTAAATAATAAAAAAATCCAAGCTGAAAGAAAGTTACGATCTAAATTATATGAGTGAGTGTTTGCGAATACTTTTAAATTACAAGAAGTTACATTAACCCTATATATTAACATCTAGTTGAAATTTCTAAATAAATTAAAATTAAAAGACAATTGAGTGAGTGTTTTCGAATATTTTTATGAGATACTTTTGGACTACTTTTGTTTTTGTTAGAAGTAGTTGATTTTTTAAAAAGCTGTTATTTTAGTCTTTAAATCTTGTGAATTGCCAACCATATGTATGGCTGATATTAGCCAAATAATAGTAGTAGTTATTAGTAGTAGTACTTAATCATGACGGAATATTCAGATATTCCGTCGATTAAGTACTCCTACTATATTTGTTGGCAGTATTAACAATAGCAACTTGTTTTATTTTTGAAGTACGTGTATATATATAGATAAAGCCTCGTCTCAAGTAAAGCATCGAGCCTTCTAGATAAAGTGGAATAATTAAGGCAATATGTGGATGAGAAAAATATACAGGACGCAGAAAAAATTATTCACTGGCCGGGCTTCTAATTGTTTCGCTCGGAAACGAAAATATGCAAAGATATATTTCACTCTGTTTTGGCAACATTTTGTTTTCTTTGAAGAAAGGAAAGGACTTAAGATTTTTTTTTGATTTTTTTTTGTTATATATTTTTCATTTTTAGCTAGCTCTTTTCCTTCTTTTTTTCAAAAAAAATATTCTATATCATGGAGTGAAGGAAGATATGATATGAGAATGAGATAATATCCAGTTTTCACTAACTTCATATACAAGAAATATAATGTTCTTATGGAGAAATAAATTACACAAAACATTATGTAAACAAAGGGTCTGTACGTGGTTAATTAATGCATGTAAGGCTATATGATATGTACTCCATAATATAGTCTTCATTTACTCAGCCAATATTCTTTTCTTTGTATCAGTCACTTCAGCTTAAGCAACGTGTTGTCATATAATTTGTAGCTTAAGTATGCTTTAACAATTTTTTTAATGGAGAAATTAAACTGCATCATGAATTTATACGGCAGAATTTCCTTGCTCGTCGACTTACTAATCACAAGTTATAATAAAAAAAATATAATCATGTCGCATCAGTGATAAATGGCTTAATGCGTTTTTATCATGATTGATCACTCGTCACTACTACTTGAATCAAATAATAATAGCATTGAAAAGGAAATCACCTGAAGGAACAAAATTGCACAGGAAATTATCTGATCGAGTGGAGGGATGAGATTATATATTAATGATTAATTCATTTTATTCTCTTTTATTTTTCAACTTTTGGCTCGTCAAATCTACACTCAACGGCTGAACCTCAAGCCGAACACAAGCATTACTGCATTACTTCTTGTCCGAATATATGTTAGTACTAGGAGTACTATATACTTTGAATAAATTAATGTCGCATGAAAATGATATCCTACGGTGATCCTCTCTCTACACTACCTGCAATTTTGTGTGCCCAATAGGATAGTGTAGTAGCTTAGGTTTGTGCGGTTCAAATTCTTGATGTAAACTGCACATTGTGCAAGTGGCAATTGGAATATTTTATACTTGTATATCTTTCTAATTAATTATCAAGTGTTAACAAATAATCCCCGCATGATCTCTAAAGTTTATTACTTCATTTACTATTGTCATAATAATTAAAGTGTGACTTGTGTATGAAAATTAGTTTTGTTTCACATCTCTTCCTTTTGATAATTCTTAGAATTCTACTGTTTGCCATCTGAGTTTGAGCATAATGGGGTTGTTTCTTTACGTTGAAATACATAGTAAAATTGTAGTTTGAAATTTCTTCATTTATAAATCAGACTACTTACATAAACTTGAGACTTACCTGACTGTAAACTAGTTATTTCTGCCTTGAACAGGAAGGACCGAAGGAAGTAGCTGGAGTGCACTTGCTGACTATTTTGGAGCAAGCTCTTGAGCTGCTAAATCATTGGGATCAAGTGGAAGCTCGTTTTGTATATAGGGAAAATGCAATGAAACTGCTGACTCTCTTGCTAATGAAGCCCGAAAGAGGACTTTTGGAAAAAATGTCCTCGTTTATGATACTTTTCATTTTATCTGGGATGTATGCCCTCCGTGCCTTGTTGTTTCTTTAATTTCAGACTCTATTCCTGTTATTCGGTTTGTAAAACCTAACGCTCTTTAATTTATGAAGTATCTTTGATCTTTAAAAAAAAAAAAAACTTGAGACGTACCGGTTCGGGTTAATGTAATTCATCTCATACACTTATGATTTGAAATTTCAGAAAAATGAAGGACTGAAGATGATATTGTGATTGGACAAAGTTGCAAAGATTTCAAAAGATTATGAATTTATGCAAAGATGCGAAAGAAATCAAGGATCAAGATACAAAATAAAGTACTACCTATCAAAACATACCACGTCAAGCCGTTATGGTTCGTTAAATTATACTCCAATTACTATACTCGATGATTACAAACCAATTATCGAACGACATACCGAAAAGCATAGTCCGCTATCTATCCATCGACCATCGTCGCGCTTAAAGTCCTTTTCTATTCTTTTTACTGTTGTAGAATGTCGACTTCTAATGTGATTTGCGAGGCCCTTGTGTCGGTTTGTTTTTGCTTTCATGATTATTTTCTCAAGTTTTTAAATTTATTTTCTATGCAAAATAATAAGTCCACGAAGTGTAGTTCAGTTGGTAAGCTGTTTCAGCTCCAATTAATAGGTCGGGGTTCGAGTCATCACTGGGTAAATGGGAAACCATTATCGATCTTCGCTTTGCCGCTTAAAAAAAGGCAATTGTCTTTGTAGTTTCTTTATCATCATAGTTGTTGTGTCCCTTGTGTGCATGGTACACTCAGTGGTAACATTGTATTTGTTGACGAAATATTTTTTATAGCTATTTTTTAGTGGATTTGTGTTGTAGTGGAATTTACCTGTGGTTTAAGTTGTTTCTTCCAACTTATCTGGGTTCGATTACCCCTTTCCACATATCTTTATCATTTCCCTTTCCACATATTGTTCACATTTATATTTCATTCCCTTTACACATATTGTTCACATTTATATTTCATTAATTTTCTAGTACTCCCTCCCTATTTTTGACATTTATAATTCTCTTTCTACATATTTTTCACATTTATATTTCATTAGTTTTCTAGTACTCCATCCGTTGAGATTAAAACTTCCCAAATCATTTTGTTGACATAGTTTTTCCCTTTATTTTTCTTTTAAGATGATGATATCATTTTATTAAAAAGAAAAATGATATAAAATATAATATTAACTTTTCTTTCTCTTTTCTATTATATAAAACATGTAAAATATTTGTTTAATTATAATACTATTATTTAAATGTGATAAATTGGTTATATAAATTATAAACCTTTTCAAAAGGAATTAAAAAAAAATTCATATATTCAATCTAGTTGTAATTGGGTCTCAAAATAATAGTGTTGCTTTCCTTTTTTTTTTTAATTAATTAATTTATTTAATATAAACTTAGAAATATTATAATTTGTGTCCCACCTGACTCAAAATTCTGGATCCGCCACTGGATAGATCACCCCCTTAAAAATTATTTAACTTAAACCACAAAGACAATGTTTTAGAAGAAACTTTTTTTTTTTTTTATTTTCTAAAAGAATTGAACTTTTCTCGTCGTAACTTTATATTTGTTTAAAGGATCGGACGATCTACTTTTGTCTATCGGGAATGCATTAAGGCTGCAGAGGCATAAGGTGGTGCAGTGGTTTGGAATTGAAGTATGGAATGAGAAGTGTATAGATCGATCCATGGCGGAGACATAAGGTGGTTTAGGATGCTGATATAGGTTTAGAGACATAAGGTGGTTTAGGATATTGGTATATGTTTAGAGGCATAAGGTGGTTTAGGTTGATTGTATATGATTATTGTAGAAGTAATTGTGATATTTGATGTTGAAAAAAAAAAAACGCTGCAAATGTTCTTTTGCCATGATTGGCAGCATTTAAGTAGCTTGATCTGTATATTTAAACTAAACAATGATCTGCGTCTGGAATATTCGTATATCGTTAAGACATTGAATATTGTTTTGTACCTCCGATTGGTTAATTAAAATTAAGTAATGAAATATTTTGTTTTAGAAAAATAATAATAACTTTAATATTGTTTTTCACATCAAATTTAAGTTAATTAAACATGATATTACTCCAAGTGTTTAAAAAGAAGTACATACTGGAGTAATAGAGTATCAAATGAGAGCTTTTTCGACTTTAAATTTGAATGAATAAAAAAAAGGAAAAACTGAGGGTTCTAGTTCAACAAAGCAAAATCTAGGGCCCTACTATTTAAAACTTTTGTAACATAACCGCGTGACATTTTGGTCCATGGGGCCTAGGCTAGCGGTGACAAAACATAACATACAGTATTATGCAGTAGTATTCATGAAAACTACTACTAGTACAGTAACAGTTAATAAATTAATTACATCCGTATCAAAATTCTCGCCATATCTAGTGCCCGGCGATTGAGGGCGGTGGATCAGTACTGTTGGGACCCGCCGCCACCGACCACTGCGGGGAGAAATTACTTTTCCACGATCAACGAAAGAAAGAAATAAGGGATAAGGGGGCACGTGGTTGGCTTAACCGACAAGCAATCGAGATATATGGAATACTCCAAACCAACGACTAACTAATTCTAACTGCTAATGACACTGACTGTTATGTTAATTCAACCGCCTCACATTTACTCATTTTTCACCACGTAATGGGAACAAATCAACAAATGTTCCAATGGTTAACACACACGTGAACTGAGTTTGATTAGGAAGATACTCGTTGGGTCTCAACAATGACTAGCTAACTAAATGCATTTTTCTTGATCATATTTGGATTTGGATTGGTCAAGTTGAATATTGACTTGGTTTGGGATTAGATTTGTTGGACTATGATGTGTGAACGAAGAGAGTGGTCTTATTTCTTATGGACAAGGAGAGAATGTTATCATCTTTCTAGAGAGTACGTTTTTAGAGTCGAGTGGTTGGCTGAGCCCATGAGGCCAGACACGTGGTCCAATTGTGAAGTCTCCCGCCTTGCAAATATATTACCCCCTCCTATTTAAATTATTAATTGATGTTTTGAAAAAATCACACATATTAAAACACAATTATTACCCTACTAAAAAGCCTATATAATCATCATCCTTAAAGTTAGAATTAATTAAAATAAGTTTAAAACCAATTTCATGTGAGAGGAGAGCAATTAATAAATATGTGAGAGGACGGATTGCTAATAGGGGTATTGAATGTAGCAGGGTTATAACGACAATTAATTAGCTAATGCAAAAAAAGTTTAAACTTAGGTCACACAACACCCATACCACAAGTTTAATATTTAACCAACTATGCTAAATAATTTTATTGAACTTGCATTTTTCAGATACATATTTTAAACACTGCAACTAGATCATGATAAAGGTTTTGTGGCACTTTGTATAATACAAAACTCGCTCTAATTCTTTACTATTCATCTCCCCCGCTCATTTTTTTACGTATTTCTTTTTGGGTCGTCTCAATCAATTCTTTATTTTTTTTTATTTTTGGAAGCTACCCCACATACATACCATTTATATTATTTTAATCTTTGTCCCCACCTTCACACTTTACTTTAATAATTTTCACCACCACATACCATTTATATATTGTCCCACATTCCATCCCATCTTAATAAATCACTATCAAACAAAATCTCTCATTAAAAACCGTACAAAACCACAAATGTAATATTATCACTCACTGGGACGGAGGGAGCATATTACAGGTTCATTCAGTCACTTAAATACACTAAGCTTTTTTTTTCTTTTTTTTTAATTCAAATGTAAAGAAGAAAACATAAGACTGTATACTACTAGCAACATTTTGACTTTTTGGAGTCAATTTTTTTTTAATTTTGACTATCAACTATACTTAATCTATAATGTTAAAATATTTAGCAAAATTATTATCTAAAATTTTTCATAATATAATTTTGACAAATATTTTATTATTATAATGTAAACATAATTTATGATCAATCAAACTCGAAAACTATTTATCGTAAAAGAATGAAAACTACTACTACTATAAAACTGTGTTTTGAGACGGAAATAAGTATATTACCAAAGTGCGCCGCAAAGACCGTAAAAAGATTGACCGTGGAACTGCTGCCCCATTGTTCGTTCATTCCCCGTTACGTGGGTGTCGGGTGATTGGGGAAATGAATCAAGACGGTGGTGAGAATGAGATCATCAGCATTTGTTCATAAAAAGTTAATTAGTAATTAATTAATTAGTCCCCTTCTCCATAACCTAATACAAGCTGTGATAATATATATACTAATGCATGCAATTAAAAACTTTACCGTTGGACACTCGATAAAGTTAAAGTATATCTTGAGTGTGACAAAAGGACTTACTTCCCCGAAAACTTTAAAGGTTTACACTTTATTTTTGTTGAATTTTCGATGTCCGGTTTGACCTCAAATAAATAATAACTCGTTAAGAAAAAAATAATTTTAAAAATGATATTATAAAAGTATACTTCTTATATTTGTATAATATAACTTCTAAAATTAATTTTTCGTAATCAATTATGTGTCAAACCGGACATAAAAAAGTCAACAAAAACAAAGTGTAAATCTTTAAAGTTTCCGGAGGAAGTATTATTTTTCATATGAAAATCGAATTCAAATTAAATCTAACTTAACTAAATGAATTTGAGTTTAATTTATTTAAAATATAAATTTCAACTATTTATGTAAGTTTGCACGGAAGCGAACCAAACTAAAGTTAATAAAATTGAATTTAAGTGAAATGAACATAGTTTTTGGTAAATGGAGGGAGACATGTTTTTGGTATGTAATAAATTTATACCCTGCAAAAGAACTTGGATTTGCCTGACAGAGAAAAAGGGCATCGAGTGAATATCTTACTTAATTAAGACTAATATCGATTTTTCTTTTTTTATTTTAGCGTTGATAACGAAATAATCTTTTCCCAAATAGCAGGTTCTTAGACGTGCAAACTTGCACGCATTTGACATGACAGTGGCCTCACCAATTCAAGAAAAAAAATTATATGAAATTTGTAAATGCAACTAAGAGTGGAATATGTCCTGTGAATATGGACTTGTCGATCTAGGTTTGGTCTCTTGAACAATCTAGAAAAGGATATTAATGTAATTGTCAAACTGGCAATGTCGGCACTATCTAGAAACAACACTAAATATTTACTGAAAATTAAATTCCTACTCATAGTTTTTGTGGTTGAGAATCTTGGGAGTACTACTAGTATGCCCTAGCGCTAGCAGTAATATTTGTAGATCTCGATCTTTCTGGAAGAAAATGATTAAAGCTGCTTTAAATGTATACTGCAAGTGGGAGAGCTCCACCAGTTTGAAAGAATAAAGACTTAAAAGACTAAAGTTATACTGCATCAGAACAAAAGTCTAAATGTATTTTCACAACGCCTAAAATAAAAAATAAAAGGAAACGGTGAAGGTTCCTGAATTGTATACGAGTACTTAACATCATAGACCATATTGATTCTCCAATAGTAAAAGTAATTTGGATTTCGACTTCGCAGACTTCCATACAAGAACAACGTTGTGGGGCAGAATATTCTCACTTCAAAGTTCAATACGCATTGAACATATACCAATAGTAGTGAATTTAATGCTGATGCATCTTGATTTTGATTTTTAGCATCTCATAAGTCAAAACTAGTGGGGAACCCCACCGCCCCCAAAAATTTTTTTTACGAATTTTCAATTTTTTTTATGTAATATTTAAGATTTTTCAGATTTTGATATCCCTAACTTCAAATTCTGGGTCCACCCATAATCATAACTTAAAAGTAGATGTTTGTTGATAGCAAATTGTGTTAAAACAAGATTCATTTATGGTCACTAGACACTAGTTGTGTAATGTCATTGTGTGGCCACCTAGGAAGCACGGAAACGGAAGCGGAGACGGAAACAAAACGGATACGTGGAAACGCCAAAATTCAAAAAATTAGGAAACGGAAACGTGTAAGAAACGTTTAATTTTTTATATATTTAAATATATAGTTAATATACAAAGTAATATTTATAAACTTATAAATACTAAACAACCAAATAAATAGATATTTTAATAGGTAAATTAGTCAAATCAAACTACAAACAACAAAATAAGTTGAAATATGTATAATATATGTATTTCTAAGGCGACATTTGAACAATTAACAAAATATATTTTCCTCACATGCATTAGACAACATATAACACATATTATGGATAAAAATAATTAAATAAAAAAAATTATCGAATGACAAAAAAAGTAGTTCATAAGTTTCCGGCAAGGAAACGCAGAGGAAACGTTTCCTAAGAAAACGTTCGGTCATTTGAAATTTTCGTGTTTAATAGATGGCCACATAATAAGAGATGCTCAAATTTTAAAATACAGAAAGTTAATCTATGTCTACCATGAGAGATGTGCAAGTACAATCCCGGACACAAAACAATGTACTCTTACATGTATGGTAGGATATGCCTAAAGGATACACCGTAATACTCCACAAACCCTAGCACCTGAATTTCCGTAAGAAAAAATTCTACGTTTAAACGTTTTACATGGGCAGGCAGGGGCGGAACCAGAAATTATAGTTGGGGGGAACTTACATATACATCATTTTTTCAAAGTTCGGGAGAGGTTGAAAAATCGTAAAAATTTTCTTTAAAAGTTTTGAAAAATCGTAAATTCTTCCTAAAAAAATTTTTTTTGGGAGACCCCGACCGGCCCCCCTTGATTCCGCCCCTATGCTCCTGCTCCTCCCTTATAAAAGTTGGGCATGCGTGTCAAAATATTGGCCTTGGACAGAATCTTCCAAAGCCCAGGCCCAAGATGGTGAGAGGCATCAAACGTGTCCAAATTCCACGATAGTCCGATTGGGCTAAAAATGAATGTTGATTCCTCAGCGTGACGCATTGTGGTAATTAACCCTTGTGGAATTTGACTATTTGTGTAACACCCCTCATTACTAAGGACCGGCATGTTTACTTTTGGACTGATCTCTGAGTGATATGGTGGTAATGGTATTACAAGCCAATACATGTTATGTTTTTTATTGTGCACTTTGTCCCCTGCACAAAAAACTTTCCATAGATCACCCCATATTAGGATTGCTTAAGTTATTTTGGATGGATATGAAAAAAAAAGTGCAGTTTATTGGTACGATTAACGTTTCCAATATCTTTAAAATCTCTCAAATTCTAGGGCGTTATAATTTCATAAATAAAAATGAAAAAAACTTGTAAAGAAGAAAGATTGATTCACGTTGCATCGAATATCTTAAAACCCAGATTTAATACCATGATCCATGAATGCCCTGAAGGTGGACTTATTTTGTGAAATGCCCAAGAAGGAACACAATATAAAGATATGATCGCCAAAAGGCCCAAAACAACTGATGAACTATGGCCTACTATAATTTCACTGAATTTCTTTTCAGGTACACAGTATACCCTTTTTGGATCTGTAGTTTTCTACTAACATAATATTCACACCTCAAAACAAAGCAGTAAACTCTCGAGTATACACCCATATCACAATAACAAAATGATCTACATCTCTCAATTTTCACTTTGTTGTGCACAAAATCGTCCTTTATTCACACCGTGCTAGCAGCAATCTATGTCAACGTTGACTTGCTGCTTCGCCAACTTCAAGAGCAGACTGCATAACAAATATGTACTTCATGACCAACTGAACTTCATGCATTATACGTTCATATTGCGTTTCGTCTTTAGTCACATCTTAAAATAAAGGAAGTAGAAAAGAATGAACTCACCGTGTTAAGAAGACGTAAGGCAGCAGGGCGAGTAAATTTCCTTGCAAAAAGGAAGCATTTTGAGGGTTTCCCCTTGCTAGTACACCATTCTCTTCTGTATTCTGTCTCATAATAGATGTTATCTATGCCCTGGACAACAGATTGAAAAAACATTTATCCATGAGTATCATTATTCGGCGAAATCAATTATCCTATTGGTCTGTAACATCGTATTTCTCAGAGTCCTTTTGAGCTTTCAAATGGTCAAATTCCAAAGGTTAGTAAACCTTATTTTCGAGCTAAATACAGATGTTCATCGAAATCCTTAATATTTTGATCATCATGCAAGTATATGCAACCTCCCTCCATTGGACAAATTATATCTAATCGACGTGTAACAAAATATATGGACCTTGTAGTTAATTCATCTGCATGACTCCATGTATAACACACCTAAACAGACAGATATCGGCAATTTCTTCAAGTGATCGTGAATATTAAGTTATTAACCACAAGGTCTAATGATCATGTCTAGGCTAGAATGTTGAAGAGGTAAATGCATCAGGTACGTACCGTACAAGAACTATGCGTAACAAACTAGCAATTGGGAAAGACATTGCAATACCTTGATGAACTGGACTAGCTTGGGATTAGCATCAGCCAGCTTGTAAGTCACAGGATGCCAACCTTTTCTTTTTGGGTCTCTGGAAGCTGAAAGATCCCAGGAACTATGACTCAGTGACCTCCTTGTAATTTCTCCTTCAAGGCCCTTTTGCTGCCATTAGGCAAAGAATGTTTAGGATAATTACTCGAAGTGATACTGTTGGCAAGATGATGTCAAGCATATTAGATGAAAATCTGACTTACAGCTAGCAAAGTCTGAACGTAATGTTCATCAGGTATGCAGTTATGTTCTTTCTCTCCATTAGCAGGCTGCAAAATAACATAATTGTTACTACAACTTATAGCATCCAATTTGAAACAAGACCACAATTCAGAGGCATGAACAAAATCTTAAAATTGTAAAAATTTCGCCATTAACGGTAACTTTACTGGTTGCAGCAAAATGGCCTGACAGGACAAATGAACAGAAGACTTACAAGGGGTCGGTCACGCCAAAATTCGGGTAATGACTTCTTCTGCAAATGAAAACAAAAAAACAGGTCGAAAATGTTAATAAAACCTGTCTTGTGCATATGCGTATATGTGGCACATTCCAGATTTGCAAAAGTAGAACCATATGAACAGGACAGGAGAAACCTTACTACACTAGCTTAGTGGTAGTAGCATCCCTTGACTATTTAAGATTAGAAAACATTTAACAAGGGTAAAGTTTGCAAAATACTTTCCGTTTTTCCCTAAATATCTGCCAGTTTTTAACTTCATATATCCAGTGATAATCTTTACATTTACGTTGATTGTTTTTAGAACAGTGAATGTTTCGAGTTGTTAACTTCTGGTTTTAAGTGCTAACAAAATGACAGTTTATACTGATAAGGAAAAACAAGTCATTGCCGTTGAACACAAATTTTATTAACAACATAGTGCACACATAAATACAAAATCGACTTGCCTTGCAATGCGACTGAAACGTGAGGAATACAGTATCGTCTTTTACGACAACCTCAGCATGTTTCCTGATCAGAGCAACCCACTGCAAGAATGTAAGGACAAAAATTACAAGCTAGAACTAGATGGTCTTTTTTTTTTTCCTTCTTCTTCTTTTACATTACTGTTTCTCTGTGGTGACTGTTAGTTCATACCTGAGAGCCTTTCCTCCAGTTTTCAGCAGGAATAACTGGGTGCATTTTTGGATTGTAACGGCCTTCTTTCGTGTCAGAAAAGCTGTCAATAGCAAATCATCATAAGCTGACCGAATACATCAAATATTACTCAAGCATTACTTGTTTTCCATACTACAAGAACATAAATGCCATCCACAAGAGACATAAACTTCCTCCACAGACCACAATGAAAGAGAACCAATGATTAAGGCTTTGTTTGATTCAACTTAAAAAATACAGTCTTCAGTTTAGTTCAAGTTCAAATCAGTTCAGTTCATTTCAAATGTGCTTAGTTGAAATTTATATTTCAAATAAGTTCAGTTCAATTCAATTCGGAGTTCAAAGTTTTTTCAGTTGAATCAAACAGCGCCTAAATAATTGGGAATCATAATGCTGAAGAAAACTGCATCATACTAACCTGTCGACAAAGCTAGTTGAGGTAGACATTATATAATCATACGTGTAGCTGAAATTGTACAAAGGTATGCAACTGAAACAAGAAATAACAACGTATCAGCTATCTTGGACAGTTAGTGAAAAATGGATAAGTAAACAATATCCTCAGCATGTACATATTAGACTGGAGAAGTAATATTACCTGTCTGAAATAAAAATAAAACGCTCATTGAGAGGATCTGTCAAGGCATTTTCAAGCAATATACGCTCAGCCTGAATCATGCTTGCTTCTCCCCAATCTACCTGGAAATAAAGCATCAATAGATAAATATCACATGATTAGGAAATGGAAGATGAAAATATAATCTATGGTTCTGACTCCTGAGATAATGTTATTGAAATTAAGAAACAACAGATCAGATTTATCCTTTTAATCTGTCGCCTGACTGAACCATGAAATTCCAATATATAACTCCATCAAGTAAACTATATCGCGTTAATAACAAATCGTATCTTCAAACGAAACCAACCTGTATGCTGTCATTAACTTGGCGATTCAAGAAGAATGACGATCTTGTAGTTGCTGAGTTTAACAAGAACCCAGGCCTAGAATGGACATAGATTGAAAATCTATTATCTGTATCTCCCTGCAAAAACATCGGTACATGTCATTATTTCTCCAAAAACTCTCCAACAAACAAACTTAAGGCTTGCCAAATCGATCATCAACACAAACACGAACTGCAAGTCTGCAACGTATACCACTCTTACAGGACAATTTGCAACGACATCATTTAGGCTCCGTTCTCTTTGTCTAAAGTGAACTTATTGTAGTTTAAAAAACAACTAATCTGAACTAAAATGAATTTAATGGTCTTTCAGACGAAGATAACAAAGCCTTAATAGTGCCTAACAAAGTGCCAAAATCAAGAATGATTACCAAAAAATTGCCAAATTTTAATTACTTAGTTAGTCCAATCTTCATCTATACTAGAATAAGTAAAACACAATTCCATCAAATGTCACAGAAACTGAGAACAAACAGCAAGCTTTAACAAGTTTCTATTAGCCCATCCTAATCAAATTGGGAAAGACCATGCTATTATTAAACAAGCCTTTGCAAATAGCCACTTATGTCTTGTAATTGTGTTCACTCACAAATAAGCATATCACCATATTGGTCAAGAATTACAGAAATGGAGTAGCATGAGCAAACATTTCTAAATTGGGAAAGTAAAATTCTATGTTCAGACAACAAAAAAACAGCCCAGATTAATATGACAGCAAAACGATAAAAAAGAAAATTTATGAGCAGCAAAATCAATAGGCCAATAAATAGCAAAAGTACCTTAAAGAACACATCCCAAACAACATCAAGTGGAATCCGATTCCTTGCAATGAAAAGAAACGCAATTTTCGGGGTTCGAACAGTTGCTGCTGGATGAGTTATCAAAGTCAAGATTTTGATTTTCCGGTACTGAGATTCCATCAACACGAAGGTACCGAAGCAAAACAGAACCGAAATAATGGCGAAAATCTTCCTCCTCCATCTATGGTGCTGTAACTTCCCAGAATTCCTCCTCTTCATTTTCTCCATTACATTTGGAACTGAAGTGGGCGAGAGGAGACAAGAAACAAGTGCTTAAGATTCCGTGAAGATGGACTCACGAGGTACGAGAGAATATAACGGAGACAAGATAGGAAGAGCTAGCTCGTGCTGTTTAGTTATCCAAGAATCTCGTGGTATGTTTATGTATGTATGTATGTGAGAAAAAAATGGAAGGGTGGGTAATAATGAAGAGGAAGAATAGAGTTGAAGTGTAATTGTCTCTGTACAATACAGCGTTAAATTCACTGCGCCAAATGGAGGTATGTTCTGTACTTGTACTGAACAGATGATGAGGATGAGCTTAATTGCTCCATTAGTGCGTTGTTTATAGTTGAGATCTCGAAGCTTTTGCTTCACTGGCTAGACTATAAGTAGAACGACGACTTGGATCCGAATATGGACCTACCCGTTTGTCCTTTACTTAATCACTTCTTTTCTCTATTCTGAGCTTCTGGTATTGTGTTTTTCAATTTATAAAATTATTAAATTCGAATCTAAGAGTGATGATGCATATGTTTATGCCAATTTTATCTTTTTAAATGTTTTTTAGAATGTGTTCAAACAAAGTTTTACAACTCTTGATTACTCAGCGTTTTATGTGTTCCAGGGTAATTTTTCACATGTTAAAATTCAGTAGGCACCATCTAGTAAAGTATGTAGTCCACATTCTATATTACTAGAAGATATTACAGTGAGTTAGTTACACCCTAACATTTGATAAACATTTGACTTTTTTGAATATTTAGCTTTGGTTAACTAGATTACGCAAGTGCTAATCGCAAACATGCTTGTTTACACTTCAAATCGGGATATGAACATTACTTGATCAAATTTGAATGCAATAGTCTCTTGAAGTTCACTCTAGCAGTTTCTAATTAATTAGACAGTTAAGAGATGGCACCCCCAACAGTACATATCGTAAGTAAAGGATGTGACATTTTAACATTCCTAATTCCTTACGGTCAGGAGATTTTTGTGTAAAGTTTACTTAAGTTCCATTCCATTCCATGGGATAATATCTTTTTAACTTGTTACAATGTTACGTACATAAAAAAAAAAATCATACAGTTAATCATGAACAACCTAATCTTAATTAATTATGTGACAACCGATATCTTATCTTTTGACTATCCTTCTTTTCAATATGCTATGCTATCTAATGTAGGTTGAATTGTCTCTATTAAGGCAGGAAGAAAAAAATGTTCTGAACAAGTGATCAATGAATGCCTCAAGTGGGGCTGAAGAAAAGCATATTTCATTCTTTGAAGTGAAGGGCTTCCTAACTACTGATGGTGTACCTAAACACTCCATATGGTGTACCTAAACACTCCACACCTAAGTTGCGTTAGGGCTGTTTTGTACGAATGGGTCAATTTGGTCTAATCCAAACTGATCAATGACAGATTTAGATAGTTCGGATCAATTATCGTTCATTGATTCAGATTAGATCGAAACGGCCACAGATCATACAATTTGATATGAATCAATATAATATGATAAATTTATCTTGAAAGTTCACATATTAATTTTATCATGATTGCTAACACAACTACACAAGCGTATCATCATACACATTATAGTAGCGGGTTTTGTCATTTCGACCAGCCTATTTGCGAAATGCCGAAATCTAAAGTAAATCTGAATCTAGCTAGAAGACTGGCATCATCATCATCAGTAACTCAACAATTCACAAGAGTCTCAATTGAATAAAAAGTGGTAGACCTATATTTTTGCTTCTTCTCAAAGTTTGTTACTAGTACTTGCTAACGTTGCTTGATGATACATGCATAGAAGGTGCAGATGTAACTTCAGGAACATGGTTTGGTACCATATCATGATTTTAATTATATTTCTTTTTGACATTGAAGATAATGCCTACACCCCATCTTTTTTGGGTTTTACATGTGAATATAGAAAATGTGATAATTCATCTGTTGGGTGTTAACAAAGTATAGCATTTAATGTAATCAATCCAATAATGTACCTAAACCAACTAGTTTTTGGTTGACTTGGAGCTGTATAAGGAACTGCACTTTATGGCTACATGTTCTTGCCACCGCTTGGTGTTAGGAAGCTAGTCAATAATTGAATATATATGCATGGTGATCTTTTAGTTTTAAGTTTGAACTAAGGAGTACTTATCTAACTACTAATATTGAACAGATGTATTGTCATTGTTTCATGGATCTATATATAGATGTTACATTTCTATCTAGAATAAAGGAAATCAAGATGCATCACTTATTAATGCTAATTTTAAACCTTTTAAGATCTCATTTTTTAAATAGTTAAATTTCTAAGAGTTTTGAGCTGAAGGGACCAGAGCCTAAGTTAGAAGTTGTTCAAAAATGGCTTCCCGTCACAATGTGGGCGCTAATCAATGCCAAAGTAGCCTAAGAAAAGGTCCTTAGTATGCTGGTCCTTGATCTAAGTAGCTAAATCTGTTTTAAAAACTTTAAGCAAGTATGTAGCTTAATCTGTTTTAAAAACTTTAAGCTGTGAACAGGTTGATGTTAAATCATGTCAGATTAAGTTTTTAGCGCTCAAAGTGCGAAAGAGAGTAAGCGTAAAACTTTATGTGATCTAAGGCTCGAGAGATTGCAGACAATGAATATCGTGTTTGGAGAGCCAAAATTAGGATTCCGTATGCTATATAGTATAAACACCCCTATATATTTCAATGGTAGCTTAGCAGTTAGTACCAATCTGCACAGTACGTATGTTTATAAGTAACTATTCTATAGACCAGTGTTTTCCTTCAACCAGCCCCACATTCTGCTGAACGTTCCAATCTTCAGTTCCCTATATGCACTTTCACGTGCCTGTGCTTGAGCCGGAGTTTCTTCCTCTTTAGTTGGCTCTGTAATCTCAACAAACATTTGATTTCCTGAACTTTAGCTTCAAAAGTGAAGTAGATTGTAAAGACATCACTCAAGTTAGAATACTGTACCGTATTCATGCGGCTTTCCTGCTTGGTTATCAGCTTGCTTATGAAAGGACTTGGCAGCCATGAACACGTTTGCTGGTCTTTCCCAGCCTTGTCCATATATACCGTAGCCTGATTTTGGTTGAGGCTGAATTAGGTACTCGAGCACTGTCAGGTCTTCTGTTTCCACCCAGTGGATGCAGTTTACAGGACATGACTCTACAGATGTCTGTACAATAACACAATTCCATCATATTTATTAGGCATGCTTCTGTTTGCGAACACCTTTTAGCAGAAGCAGAAAATACGTGTTTGCAAAAACTTCTGCTACTGAACATCTTAAAATAAGCTAAACAGTCGAAAATATTTTTCAGGGAATGACCTCTAGACGGAATTCTCATAATCAGAAGGCTTCTTTTAGCACTTTTTTCTAATCAGAATCATTGGCAACTAAGCAGAAAGTTACCAGAACTGCATGTGGTTCATATTACAGAAGTCACATACAGTATATATAGGTGTATGCATGTACCTGAATTCTGTCATCTTCATCACCATACTGAACTTTGACACGTGCAGTTCCGATAACTTCGTCCATCATAAACGTGTTACAAGCGTGGTGTACACATTCTCTGCAGCCTGCAAGTTCACATTGCGTGAAGAAAAACTTACACCTAAGCAAGCGTTTATTAGGCCTTATTGGTGGCAAGCTCAAAGAGATGCAATAAATGGATTCACGCACATATAAGTTGTAAGATGCAACGTTGGTGGTTATACAGTCAAGATTAAGTTTCGAGAACAAATACAGTAGCAACTAGATAAAAGAAGAAATAGCATCAAGATAAATCGAAATCTGTGTTTATGTTTACCTATGCAGGCATTTTCATCAACAAAGAGAGCTTGAGGTCTCAAAGCCCCTTTCCATATGCTTCCAACAGCGTCCCTATCGCTGCCAATACCAACCCTAACTTTTGCTCTGCCAATCGTTGCATCATAATCTTTCCTTAGATCGTCTCTAATCAACACTTGGTACGCTTTGTTTAGCAGCAGAGTACTCTCATGACCCTGCACTTAAGACATGCTAAATATATTCTGAATCCAATAATCAGGAAACTATATCAGCATGTTAACTTTTCTTAATTTCATATAACTTGTCAAAATGGTCTTAAGCTACGATGTTCTGATCGCTGAGTCCTCAAATGATGTCTTTCGCAAACTTGAAAACAGAAATAAGAAATGAGATGCAATGACCTGCTCTCCTGCAATATCTGGATGATATTTCTTCTGCAGATTTCGATACGCGCTCTTGATTTCTTGAGGACTCGAATCAACAGAAACTCCAAGCAGCTCGTAGAAATTCTCACTGGCTTTGAGTTGTTTGTGACTGCAACATCTAACAACATGTGGTCTTTTCCTGCTTGATTATATTGAATAACAACAGCAAGTGATGATTATAAGTGTAAGTCTGTAACTAAACATGTTTGCAAGTTACATACCTTGAGCTAGGATTAACATTGATGCTAGACCTTTGATTAATTTGCATAGTATTTGGATTTGAGAATTGGTAGCTAAGTGATAAAGAGGAAGGCATATTTTGCTATTCACAGTAATTACTCCACTAGCTTCTTGAAGCTATCTTGTGACAGGGAAGCCAAGGAACTAAGGAAGATACAGATAGTCCAATTCTAGCTAGATACTTTCCTATACTTTGGATCTCAGAGAGTGTGCAAGATATTTGTGCAGGTCACTTTCTGTTCTAGGAAAAAATTGCATCGAACACAAATTTAAAGTCCTTAACCCATTGCATTCCTCTCCTTAACTGTGCAAGATATTTGTGCATGTCTCTTTTTGTACATGGCCTATAGTAATAATAATGTTCAAAATTTTGCAACTAAGCCACAAATTAAGTCACAAACACATTAACCCCAAAGTCCTTAACCCATTGCATTCCTTCCCTTTTAAGTTATATAACCCACGGATCGGAGTTGAATTAATGAAATTTAAACCGGTAATTAATAATACTCTCCCGTCCGAAGTCCGAAACTGCACATTAATAAATTAATAAAGTTAAAATTGTATTATATAAGTGCAACCTTAACAAATTTAAAGAAAAAGAATGAAAAACAAAAATATGCTAAAAACTGAACTTGGAGAGAATGAAAAATAAAAACATAAATATCTAGAGTTGAGGTACTAACTATTGCTACTTGAATTACTCTCAACAAAAAGAAAAATAAAGAAGATAACTCAATGTTTTAAAATTTTATTCTTTTTCTTCAATGAGCAAAAAGTGCAACTTCAAACGGGACATAAGTATTATTTACTCGGTTCATTTCTCAATCTTAATCCCATTTCATCAACGACTTTTGTCCGTACACCATAGTCGCCCTCCCAAAATGCGATTTTGTGCTTTTGATGCCCTTTGAGAAATTGGCGCCGTCACACAAGGAATATGCTCGCTGTTCGATTTCTCCGAGCTCCTCTCGCCGCTGCTACCTCAGCCGCCACGTCATCGCCGGCCAGAATTCATCGTGAGTTCATTTAGACAAACGTACGTCAGTATGTAAAAGTGTAGCTTAGCGAGCACACAAATGGATAGACTGATTGCTGCAACTGTATTTGCTTTCAGGTTTTGGGAAATTTTATTGTGTTCGTTCACAGTTGAAATCGGAGGGCTTAAATCATCTCGAGTTCTATAGGTTACACAATTTCAGCTGCGAATCGTTTGTTTCCCGGAGATTTTGCCAAAATGTTCAGTGTCTGTGGAATTCAGGTTAACTTACGATCGCCATTGTAGCTCCTTATATCTAATTGTTAAGGTCTAGAAATGTCATTATTCAGTTCTCTACATTGATGCTTTGTTTTTTAGATTTGTGTGTGTGTGTATTTGTTGAGTATCGGTAATCACTTCGATGAAAATTTAGGCTAAACTGATAAAGGCCAAAGAAGAGAAGAGCATTATTCTGTTAAACTAATTCGACGATTTTAGCTTCCGATGCCTTGTTTTTGTGAACAAATGTTGTTGTAGCTACGCTTCCTAAATACTTTATCTGTTCCATTTATTAAAAGCTTCCTGGGTTGACTTTTTTCCCGAAGTTACTCTTAAATTAAATCACCATAAAATTTAATAAATTCATATTATGAAAATATATTTAATAAATTCATATTATGAAAATATATTTGAGTTATTTTCATAATATAATTTTGTTATATTTTTTTGTGATATAAATAAGAAGTAATCTAAGGTCAAGGTTCGAAAAAAGTCAACCTAGGAAGCTTTAAGTGGAACGGAGGGATTATAGGTTTAACGTCCAAGTGTTATAGGCCAAAGAAGAGGATCACTATTCTGTTAAACTAATTAGATGATTTTAGCTTCCGATGCAGCTAGCTAGTAGCATTCGGCTGTGAATAGTGTAGTTATGTTGCAGCTGAATTATTGAGTTTGCTTCGTTAATGCTTTATTTTTGAAAATTGTGTGAGCAAATGTTGTTGCAGCTATGCTTCGTAAATATAGGTTTAAAATGATTAGACAGTTTAAGTTTCTGATGCAGCTAGTAGGATTTAATTTTTAGTGTACGGGATATGTTGCATCTGAGTTATAGTTTGCAATTCAGATTCTTAAAGTGTTGTTTTCCACCAGGCCGCAAAATTACCAAGGGTAGTAGTATGCTTGTGTATGCTGCAGTTGGATCGTCCATGAGCCTATGGACTAAAAATGCTTGTTTTGCAGATGGTAAGCTGCCACATTGTTTATCATGGACTCCAAGTGTGTTTATTGCTTCTTCATCTGTAGCATGTATGATTAAATCTCCATGGCTAATTCTGTAGGTTCATGTATTTCAGATGATCATTCCCCAACAGATTCATGGGTTGCTCTACCCCGTAATGAAAGAAGATATAGCCGCATTATTCTTTTGATGCATAAATTGATGGTGCCTCTTTTCCTCGTCTTCGACTTGTGGACAAAGTGGGGGCAGACTCACCCTCTCTTCCTTGCAGGGAGAGTTATGCTTATCTTTCTGTCCACAAAGCCAGCCCCTTCCTCAATTTATATCTTTGTGGATCGGGTAAGCTTTGAATTGGTGTCAAAAGTTTGAAACATGATGAATCTGTGTTTCTGCTGAATACAAACTAATGATCACATGTTCTTTCTTTGTATCTTTTGCATATATTTCAGTTACGGTATCAAATTATGAGCCAACAACCATTATGGTACAGAAACCAGGTGAGCTGCTTGTTTCTCTTACATAGTATTCATGTTAAATTTTGGAATCAAATACTAGGGTTTTATTCTTCACCAATGTTCACTTGTATTGTCATAAGCTTGAAATTAGTAATGATAATATTATGTTTAACGTGTTCTCAGGCTTTACCGTCTAATCGAAAATTACTTTGTAATAATCTTCAAAAATGCGGTTGCATGTGAAATGATTCAGTTTTCTGTGATGTTTCTTTGCACTGTAATTTGGTTGGATAATAATCAATCTATATGTTTCCTTCCACTCTCTTATTTTGCAGACTTTACACGCAAACCGAGTAGAAGTTGAAGATTACACATTATTGTGTCTGGCCAAAGTCCATATTAAAGATGAGAGACTTGTGCTAGTTGGGTTTCTCGGGGGTTGGTGGATCTTGCCTTTTTCATCATGGGACGAGGTTTTTCTATTTGACAAGTTATCTTGGAAAGAACAAATTTCTCTAGTTAAGAACAGGTTCAGATTATCTGCCGATAGAAGTTGGTACTGACCTCTGAGACATCCACATTGAACCATGTTATTTCGCAAGAGTCAAAACCACAGGTCAGATAACTCTATTTTCGTTCAAATTCCTGCATCGCCTCATGAATCCAGTTATCAGTTCACCATTCCTACATTGACTCATCACTCCATTTTTTTCACTTCAATCATTGATAGTAACTTTATAATATTGGGATTATATGCTAGCTAAAAGATGTCACTAATAGGAATTTCACCTTCTTGTACTATGAGTTTGCAAATAGCCCCTATATATCAAGGAAAAATTGCAATCCTTTTTGGTGGCCTAACTACTATAATTGAGTACCTTCGGCTTTAAATAATATGCTCTGTTCACGTATAAAGTTTCTTGTAGTAGTTTGATGCTAGTATAGTAGTAGTAGCCTGTGATGGTCATCCTCTGTAGTATTATGTTGTTTTGAAGGCCCACAGAACATTCCACCAGAATGACGGAAGTAGATGATACTAACTGGGAGAGTGCAAACTATCATCAGTAGCCCCATTAAAGAGATGCTAGTTTGTGTTGACATCCCATTCGTACCTGAAAATAGCAAAAGCTGTGTCACCACTGCACCCACGGCACCCCCACTTCCTGTCATGCCAGAGATTACACCAAGGGACCTGCAAAAAAGTTTTCATCATCTGATTAGTATGATAATGTGAGAAAAGAGACAAGTTCATCTAGTACTTGAAGGTGCTGTATTTTGAGCAGTAATTTTGTACTATATCCCTAACTTCCACAGACCACAGTATCTCTAGTTGGCAAAAGAATCTTCTGTTTTTATGGAATATGGAGGATATGTTTAGTGTGCAGTAATGTGCCACGGCGTCAATAACATTACTGAGTGAACCAGAGGCAAGTTGCAATAGAAGTACCTCTTGGAGACAAAAGGCACCACACCAAATACAAGGCCGGAAGCCGCCTGGACAAACAATGAGAACCCACACATCACCGCAACTGAGCCCCACAGTGACTCCACCTTACCTAGCGCAAAACACAGTAACCCCGCCACTGTCTGCACCACCCAGAGTCCCCACAGCCGCCCTCTGATCCCGAATCTCCGCCCCATCTCATCCGAAACCATCCCTCCCATCGGCCGTGACACTATATTTGCCAATCCAAAACTGGCGGCGATTGCCCCTGCAGTTCTGATATTTAATTTGAACCTGTCATAGAAATACTGTGCAATGATGTTATCAGTTGTCAGTTCGACACCAAAGCTGAAAGCATATGTCAACCCCATAATCCACCCTCTGTAATTCATTAACCCGTGTAACAGGTTGCTGAAAACGTCGGTCTGTTTCGAGCTTGTGTTGGGCTTTTTATCTTTTGGGATTGGGTAATCTTGACCGAAGGCCAGGACCATTAGCGCAGTAGTTGTTTGGAAAAGTGCTGGAAAGAGAAAGGATACACGCCACGCCTTCTGTGATGAGAGGTTCATTGTGGACGTGAGGAAAGAGTAAACTATGGGCATGAGGAGCTGAGTTAGTCCGGAACCGACATTGGCCCACCCAGCAGAGACGCCATTCGCAACACCCACGACATTTCCGGAGAACATGGAGCTCATCCAGTACTGGCATGCAACAAAGTTAGCAAGAGAGAAGCCGATCAGGAATCGGATTATGATGAAAGCATTAGGGTTGGAAATAAAGAACATGGAGAGGACGACAGGAGCGGTGAGGAGGGAGAATGCCGCGGAGGCACGACGTGGGCCGACTAGGTCGCATATGGGACCCATGGCGAGGCGGGAGAAGATGGCACCTGCGAATGAGGCGATGCCAGCGTGGCCGATGTCCGCCTGGGTGAGGTGGAGGTCTCTGCGGATGGCAGGGATGAGTGGTGGGATGGAGAAGGTGGTGAAGAAATTCGAGAAGAGGGAGAGCCAGGCGAGGTGGAAAGCTCGCATGTGGGGCGGAGATAGGGAGAACGGGCGGAACTGCGTGGCTTTGTTGTCGGAATCTACAGGTAGAGGGGAGGTGGTTCTGGAGGGAGCTTCCATGGCTAACAGAGCTTGGTTTATGGTGTATACAGTTCGATATAGTTGGTCTTGTCTGTGCGTGCATGTGAACAAGTGAGTAGGACCTTGATGTGTCATGAGCCTGGTACTTATAGACTCCATTTCAAAACTGGACAAATGTACATTAGACCATCTCCC
This sequence comes from Plantago ovata, assembly GCA_028274465.1. Taxonomy (NCBI): domain Eukaryota; kingdom Viridiplantae; phylum Streptophyta; class Magnoliopsida; order Lamiales; family Plantaginaceae; genus Plantago; species Plantago ovata. The sequence goes on along the minus strand of CM051457.1, from coordinate 5,755,147 downwards.
TCAGCTAAAAGTCCTTACAGCCCTTCAATCATTCTCTCTAGAGTCTCTACATTAACAGTTAACACCCAAACAACCCAAACAATAGTTAAAAGTTAAGAACTCTCTAAAAACCTGATCTCCCTTTCTTTTCTCATCTCTTTGGGCGTTTGAGCTGGTATCAGGTGCGTTCATTTCAAAATGTAACTCCAACCAGTCTAAATTACACTTGTGTTCCACTTGAGAGTTGAGTCTTGACATTTTGTAATGTTTGTCAACTTGTTATATACTTGGGTACGTTTGTTAACCAACATTAATTGTGATGTTAATTGTGTTTTCACTTGAATACATGTAATTACATCTTAGCATGTTGCTAATGAATAGTATCCGATACTTTTTTCTAATAGACTTAGGTATATAAGTATATAGTAAGATTAGTAGTACTGCCTCTAATATATTTTATCTGAATACCTTTTTAAAATAATTTAATAACATTTTGATCTTTAATTATTGTAAAGGGCCCTAAATCTCAGGACCGGCCATGTATGCAAGTAATTCCATGAGTTTGTGCGACGGGTGAAAGTGAACAGGACCACTAAATCCGGCCTTGTGTGCAAGTAATTTCATGAGTTTGTGTGAAATAACGTCGTATTTTCAAGCAACATTGCTGCAAATAAAACTAAAAGGGCAACAAATAAACTATATTCCTCCGTCCCTATATAACCTTTCCATTTGATTTTGACTTTTTACAACTTCCGTTTGACTCCGAATTAATTCTAATTTATATTGAAAAAGTAATTTTGAAAATTATATTATGAAAATATAAGATTTATAATTTCATAATATATGTTTAAATATTAATTTTCCTGTACGGTTTAGGATTAATTCAAAATTAAATGTAGTTTAAAAAAAACAAAATCAAATCGAAAATTTATTCCGGGACAGGAATTACTTTACTAAACATGTTTGGTAGCAGAAGCACTACTGTGGACTGGATAGTGACATGAAACGGACTGGTCGACTCGACTGCCTTCAAGTCCAAGTGACAACCTGGAATATTAACGGTGGTGAATTGATGAAAAGAAAGAACTATTTATGCAAAATATAAAATATTTAAATTAAATGCGTAATAATAATTTTGTATTTTTAATAAATATTTTATTTTAAGAAATGTGCACATTGTTGACATGAGTAGCGTTCTCAACCCCTTTAAACCTCTGAATTTCAAGGATTTTACATTCAACCCACCTTGAATTGTGCAACGTTCCCGTTACGCCTTGACCTTGTCCCAACCAACCGTCCACCCCTTGCGGGTTTTGGACTATTTCGACTCTAATACCAATTGTAACACCCCGACCGAAGGCCGGCCCTTTGGACCGGTACGGTTACTCTTGACTGCTGTCCACCAGGGTGATATCCAACACGTGTTCTAATCCGCGCAATTTGTCCTCACTCGTGCGCGCATCGAAAATTTCCCAGTAAGTCATCCATCCTAGAATTGCTTCAGAACAAGAATGCTTAACTCGAAAGTTTTTCTGAAAGAATTCCCGAAAAGAAAGGTTCACTTTGTTAACATGAGTAACGTTTTCAACCCTTTTAAACCTCTGAATTTTGAATTCTAAGGGCGTTACAGTGGTATGTAATTGTTTTTAACAAAATTCAAAACTCAGAAGTTTGTCTTTCATCATAATTCTTTAAACGTTAATAACTTAATTGTTTAGTACCTATTTTAAAATTTTAAAAGGTACTAGTGGTAGAATATAAACACAAACGCTAACAGACTGTTTGGCTCTAAACTGGACTTTGGTATTTTGTTAAATTTAACAAAAGTCGGAATAGTAACGGAATTAAAAGTTTTGTTAGTTTAGTTTTTGTTGTTGTATTTGAGTTTGAATTAAGAGGTTTGATGGGTAGGGTAGTAGGATTTTTATAGATATAATGATGAGTGTTGTAAGAGAATGCTTGCTTTTTGATTTGTACGAGGTTTTTTGATCGGTGGATTAGTGGAAGATGATGTTTTTTTTTTTTTTTAAAAGTAATATGAATAATAAAGAAACATGTGGGCCAAAGAGGAGAATAGATGTGTTTTTATGTCGGTTACTGTAGCTGGACTTTGGTATTTTGTTAAATAACAAAGGGAGTTTAGAGCCAAATACTCCAACAAGCCAAAATACCAAAATACTAAAATCCAGCTTAGAGCCAAATACAAGTACAATTTGAATTGTGCAATCATGTTATGACGACAGCCACCGGAGATTATTGACCACACAGACGTGTATTTACATGATATCAATTCCAATCCACAGTCCAATTTTCCAATTATCGGATCGGAAATTTTTCTTGACAAAATATCTTCTAATTCACTAATTCACTAAGATATACAAATTCACATCTAATATTTTTGCTTACTCTCCTCGATCAAACTTTTGTCTATACTATTTTTTTCTTCTCATAATACAATGTTTAAGGTGGTGAAGATAAGAAACACCCTTCTAATGTGTGGTCAATGCATGGAATCATCGTCGACCATGACATGAAGGTGGGGTGCAAAATTATTATACATATGGGACGGAATTTCTGGGGAGGGGTGGCAAAAACGCCCTATGTCACCTTTGAGTCCACCCTAGCTATATCGAACCTACATGACGATATGCTGAAGGATGAAGGGTGACCCAATTTCTTTTTATTCTTTAAAATTAAATTAATGATGAATTTTGCTCATAAGTCATAACACTCCATTGACACGTACAAATCTCTCTTGGAAAAGTTTTGGAAGAGCAAAAGATACCGAGCTTTGAGTTGAACTTTCTTGGAGTATATTGCAACTTCATTAATTACTCTGATCTTGACGAGGAGAGAACTAATAATATCTTCAAGAGTAACTTGAAATGGTCTACATATAACATATGCGGAGATATCAACACGTATGAATATGATGCCGAATCCGATAATGACTATCCATTTGTGATGATGAGAGTATATATCTCAAGACAGATCAAGCCGTCGTCATACATAATTACATATTACCGTTTGTTTAATTGGGTGTATATGGGGTGGGACAGATTGATGCATGCATGCTTAGAAACAGGAAAAGAAGAAAGAGTACTCAACTGGCGTAGGTATATCATGTGGAATGGATCAATCAATTTTTCCAGCCACATACATGGCAGTCGGCTGTCTATACACGCTAGCATGTCTTTCCCTGCTTGATAATATTGAACAGTTAGTTAGCTGACAAATTAACAACACTGTTGGAGAATTAATATAAATGACTAGATTACGTTCCTTCCCAACAGCTTAAGCTTTTGGGAGATTTGGATTCTATCATGGTATCAGAGCCAGGTTGATGATAGCTAGGTGCCCCAGCCGATGCTAATTTCGGCTTGTCCAATGATGGCATTTATGATTCCACGTGTAGAGCCGACTAACCGCGGCCTACTCGTGAGGGGGCGTGTTAGAATATACCACATCACTTGTGAGAGCTATAATTAGCACATATATAAGTTGGATAACCTTATCACCTTAACAAGGTCTTTTTAAGGTGTTATTGGCCCAACTTCAATATGGTATCAGAGGCATCTGGCTCACGCCCACCTGGGTTCGAATCTCCCCGGAGACAAACTCCGCCCCATATTAAATTTCCACTCGATTGGCCTCTCCAAAGAGGTTGAAATCGGCCACGAGTGCGGGGGAGTGTTGGAGAATTAATATAAATGACTAGATTCCGTTCCTCCCCAACAGCTTAAACTTTTGGGAGAGTTGGATTCTATCAAACACAACATCAAATGATGCATGAGGTGGTGTAGAAGTAGTATAGAGCTGGTGTGGTGCGGAAAATGATAGATGCAAGGTTGGATCTATGACAGATGTATAAGGTGGTTTAGGATATTGACATAGGTGTGAAAAAGGCACAAGATAGTGTGAGAGTAATATAATCTTTGACGTTTCAAAAACATTAATGATAATTATTATTATATGTAATGTACGTACCTTGGGGTAGGATTAATATTGATACGAAACCTTTGATTAAGGTCCCGTTTGATTCGTCTGAAAATTTCTTAACCAGTAAACTGAACTTAATAAATTTGACAACCAAGTGTAGCTCAGTTGGTAAGCTGCTTCACCTCCAACCAATAAGTCGAGGGTTCGAGTCACCACGGGGTAAACGGGGAGCCACTATTGATCCTCGAGTCACCACGGGGTAAACGGAGAACCACTATTGATCCTCGCTTTGCAGATAAAAAAAAAACACTTAATAAATTTGAACTGAACTTGATTAGTTTGAACTGAACTGAAATTATTTGAAATATCAATTTTAAATAAGTAAACCTAAACAAAACTAAACTTAATTATTTTAAAGTGAACTCGATTAAATAAATTTGAACATAATTGAATTTAAGGTGAAATGGATAGAAATTAATTTGTTTGCATAGGACCTGAGAATTACTCCTCCGGCCACTTGAATATTCTTGAAGCTATCTTGTGAAAGGGAAGCCAAGGAAGATATATATAGATAGTCCAATGCTACTAGCTAGATACTTTCCCGTACTTTGAATCTTTAAAAAGTGCAATGCTACTAGCTAGATACTTTCCCATATTCTTTGAATCCAATGCGAGGATCACCTTCCATTTCTAGAAAAAAATTGCATCAAAATTCAAACAACCCCCCCCCCCCCCACCCCACATGGCCTATAGTAATAATGTTCAAAATTTTGCAAGTAATCTACAAAATTAAATCACAAGCACATTAGCCTCGAAGTCCTTAACCAATTGCATTTATATCCTTCACCTTAGATATGAGTTGTATAACCCACAACACAACGGACTTATATTAGTGAACTCTAAACAGATAATCAATGACACTCTCTCCGTCCCGTCTGAAACTGCACAATTACTAGAGTCTAATTGTTTATAAAATTGATTAAAAACGATGAATATATAATTTTCACCATGACAAATTTAAATTATAATAACCTTATTCGTTAATCTTAACACAAAGAAAATGATAACTAAATTTTTCGAATTTTAATTATTTTCTTTTATGAGCAAAAGTGCAACTTCGTACCGCATTGCAAGTATTACTCCATTCATTTCTCAGTTTTAATCAGTTGGCTCACTGAGTGTCTGAGTGATCCATCCTTACCCAACATTTCGAAATTTTCCATCTCAAATTCTCAACATATCAAATTCAAAAAAAGCTCCACAAAGGTACGTTTGACGCAATATTCATTTTTAAAATTAAAATCCCATTCCAACACGACTTTTGTCCCGTACACCATAGTCGCTCTCGTTTTGTGCATTTTATGCCTTGTGAGAGCACCGTCACCCTATGGACGAAAAAGTAATATGCTCGCTGTTCGATTTCTCCGAGCTCCTCTCGCCGCTGCTACCTCAGCCGCCACGTCATCGCCGGCCAGAATTCATCGTGAGTTCATTTAGACAAACGTACGTCAGTATGTAAAAGTGTAGCTTAGCGAGCACACAAATGGATAGACTGATTGCTGCAACTGTATTTGCTTTCAGGTTTTGGGAAATTTTATTGTGTTCGTTCACAGTTGAAATCGGAGGGCTTAAATCATCTCGAGTTCTATAGGTTACACAATTTCAGCTGCGAATCGTTTGTTTCCCGGAGATTTTGCCAAAATGTTCAGTGTCTGTGGAATTCAGGTTAACTTACGATCGCCATTGTAGCTCCTTATATCTAATTGTTAAGGTCTAGAAATGTCATTATTCAGTTCTCTACATTGATGCTTTGTTTTTTAGATTTGTGTGGTGTATACATTATTGGTTGAGTATATTGAATCACTTGGATGGATATAGATCAAAGAAGAGATGAGCATTATTCTGCTAATCTAATTAGATGATTTCAGCTTCCGATATAGCTAGTAGCATTAGGCTGTGAATAGTGGAGTTATGTTGGAACTGAATTACTGAGTTCGCTTCGTTAATGCCTTGTTTTTGAAAATTGTGTGAACAAATGTTGTTGCAGCTATGCTTCCTAAATATAGATCAAGTGTTATAGGCCGAAGAGGCGAAGAACATTGTTAAAATGATTAGACAGTTTAAGTTTTTGATGCACCTAGTAGTATTTGGTTGTGAGTGTAAACTATTGTTTTCCACCAGGACGCAAAATTACCAAGGGTAGTAGTATGCTTGTGTACGCTGCAGTTGGATCGTCGGTGAGCCTATGGACTAGAAATGCTTGTTTTGCAGATGGTAAGCTGCCACATTGTTTATCATGGACTCTTGAGTGTGTTTATTGTATCTTGATCTGTAGCTTGTACGATTAAATCTCCATGGCAAATTCTGTAGGTTCATGTATATCGGATGATAATTCCCGAACAGATTCATGGGTTGCTCCACTCCGTAATGAAATAAGAAATTGGCAAATTGTTCTCTCGATGCATAAATTGATAGTGCCACTTTTCCTCATCTTCACCTTGTGGACAAAGTGGGGGCAGACCCACCCTCTCTTCCTTGCAGGGAGAGCTATGCTTATCTTTCTGTGCACAAAGCCATCCCCTTCTTCAGTTTATATATCTGTGGATTGGGTAAGCTTTGAATTGGTGTCAAAAGTTTGAAATATGATGAATCTGTGTATCTGCTGAATACGAACTAATGATCACATGTTCTTTCTCTGTATCTCTTGCATATATTTCAGTTACGGTGTCAAATTATGAGCCAACAACCATTATGGTACAGAAACAAGGTGAGCTGCTTGTTTCTTCTACATATTCATGTTAAAACTTTGAATCAAATAGTAGGGTTTTATTCGCCTTTTCTAAACTTCTTCACCAATGTTTACTTGTTTTGTTATAAGCTTAAAATTAATAATATTACGGTAACATGTTATCAGGCTTTAATGTCTAATCGACAATTTACTGTGAGAGCATTCTTAGTTTCGTACACATTCTTTGTCATGATTGTTGGGCCTTTATGGACAAAAATATTGGAAGTATAGTAAGAGCTATGTGAAAAGTGTATTTTGGATTAGATCACCTAGTGATCCTCTGCTACGAAAGAACTGCATCATTTTTCTCAACAGTAACTTCAATGTCTCCTTTTGTTTTAAGTTGTAAAATGGTATCCTTGTCTATCTCAGTTTCTTTGGATAAATTGTGATTATGTGAATGTGAGTTTACACTGGATTATGTTAGCTTTAGCAGCCTTGAATTTAGGATTTGCATGGTCTTTGTGCATATTCTTTATGCTGATTTTTCCGTGTAATGAACCACCTTACTTGGGTTAATAATTAAAGGTAAAATAGACTTCACAATTACATGTGACAATCTTCATAAAATGCCATTGCAAGTGAAATTATTCAATTTTCCTGTGATGTTTCTTTGCAAGTGAAATTATTCAATATTTGGTTGGATAAAAATCTATCTATATATGTTCCCTTCCCCTGTCTTATTCTGCAGACTTTACATGCAAAAAGTGTAGAAGTTGAAGATTACACATTATTGTGTCTGGCCAAAGTTCATATTATAGATGAGAGACTTGTGCTAGTTGGGTTTCTCGGCGGTTGGTGGATCTTGCCTTTTTCATCATGGGGCGAGGTTTTTCTATTTGACAAATTTTATTGGAAAGAACAAATTTCTCTAGTTAAGAACAGGTTCAGATTATCTGCTAATAGAAGTTGGTGGTACTTGGTAGTGACTTCTAGACGTCACATTGAACCATAGTATTATTTAGCGAGAGTCAACACCACTGGTCAGAGAACTCTATCTTCGTTTGCAGTTCCTGCATTGCCTTGTGAATCCAGTTTATCAGTTCACCATTCCTAAATTGCCTCATCACTCCAGTTTTTCACTTCAATCATTGATAGTAGTAACTTTATGATATTGGGATTATATCCTAAAAGATATCACTGATAGGAATTTCACCTTTTTGTACTATGAGATGCAAATAGCTCTATATCAAGGAAAAATTGTAATCCTGTTTGGTGGCCTCAAGCTGTAATCGAGTACCTTCAAATGATATGCTCTGTTCGCGTATAAAGTCTTCCTGTAGTAGTTTCATGCTAGCATAGTTGCTGTGATGGTCTTCCTCTACAGTATCATGTTATTGTGAAGGCCCACAGAACATTCCACCAGAATGACGGAAGTAGATGAGACTAACTGGGAGACCGCAAACTATGATCAGGGGCCCCATTAAAGAGATGCTAGTTTGTGTTGACATCCCATTCGAACCCGAAAATAGCAAAAACTGTGTCACCACTGCACCCACGGTGCCTCCACTTCCTGTCATGCCTGAGATTACACCGAGGGACCTGGAAAAATGTTTGCATCATCTCTGATTAGTATGATAATGTGAGAAAAGAGACAAGTTTGGCAAAACTTCTAAGTTCAACTAGTACTTGAAGGTGCTGTATTTTGAGCAGTAGTTTTGTACTATATCCCTAGCTTCCATAGTATGTTCAGTTAGCAAAAGAATCCTCTGTTCACATGGTCTATGGTGGATATGTTTATGGTTCAGTATTGTGCGCGTCAATAACATTACTGAGTAAACCACATGCAAGTTGTAACAGAAGTACCTCTTAGAGATAAAAAGGCACCACACCAAATACAAGGCCGGAAGCCGCCTGGAGAAACAATGAGAACCCACACATCACCGCAATTGAACCCCACAATGACACCTTACCTAGCGCAAAACACATTAACCCCGCCACGGTCTGCACCACCCACAGTCCCCACAGCCGCCCTCTAATCCCGAATCTCCGCCCCATCTCATCCGAAATCATCCCTCCCATTGGCCGTTACACTATATTTGCCAATCCAAAACTGGCGGCAATTGCCCCTGCTGTTCTAATATTTAAGTTGAAATACTGCGCAATGATGTTATCAGTCGTCAGTTCGACACCAAAGCTGAAAGCATATGTCAACCCCAATATCCACCCTCTGTAATTCACTAACCCGTGTAACAGGTTGCTGAAAACGTTGGTCTGTTTCGAGCTTGTGTTGGGTTGTTTATTTTTCGGCATAGGGTAATCTTGACCGAAGTCCGAAGACCAGGACCATTAGCGCAGTAGCTGTTTGAAAAACTGCCGGAAAGATAAAGGATACGCGCCACGCCTTCTGTGATGAGAGTTTCATTGTGGACATGAGGAAAGAGTAAACTATGGGCGTGATGAGCTTTGTTAGTCCGGAACCGACATTGGCCCACCCAGCAAAGAACATTTCGCAACACCCATGACATTTCCTCAATATGATACACTTGTTGTTTGCTGGATGCGACTTGCAATGTATGATTCTTGGTGTGGCAGTGATTTCCTCAATATGAACCTGGTCCTGGTTTTAAAGCATCCACATTTCTCCCATTTGTGGGGTTTCAGCTGGTGGAGTGACCACATGTTTGTTTCTGTATCCAAGGCCTGCTAATCTTGCTCCCGAATCATCAAGATTTGCTCTTGTATCCATCAATAACACTACTAAGGGGTTATAAAAGTCAATATAGTTTTTCACCTCAACCATTTTTTCCACTGTGCTTGATCCTCGTAAATTTCAAAACAAGAACTTCATTGCAGAATCAACAATTACCCTCAACTTCTCCCCCGTTTTCTCGTCCTCTATCATCCCGTTTTCGAAGTTTTTAACCGGAATCGAGGTTATCGCTGGTGTGATTCCGTTATTTTGGGTTGGAGGACTACATTGTGGAGAAGAGTTGGTCCTGAAGGTTGAAACACTTGTATCCCCGCTTACTGCATATTTACATTCCTCACCATTTTTGCTACCCGCACGAGTATTGGTTCCGAGTGGTGTGGTCGGAGGTTGAACTCGTTGGGGGTTGTCTTGTCCATCTCCGAATTCGCCGCTATCTCCTTGTCCAATGCTAATGCCAATGAATCTGTCATCATCCTCAAGTTCAAGGAAGGTTCCCCATTCTCCTCCCTCGTCGTCCCATCTATCCCCGGGAGATGTGAAAAACTCGTCGCCGTCTCCTAGAAGAGACTAAGAGTAATTGGGTGAATTCTGCACGACCAGTGGTCCTGAAACAAGGGATTTTGACTGATCTGCTGACCCAATTGTTGGATCAAGGCTTGGGCTTCCTGACTCAGTTGTGGGTTTTGGAACTAGACTGTGGTGGGTAATGTTGGGCTTGCAGTTGTGGATTTGATAGATTTATCTGAGATAAGGACCAACTGGGTAGGATATTGAATTGTGGGTCCATTGTTGAGCAAGTGATCGGGCGGTTTTGAACAGAGCGGCTTAGAAGGAAATTGATAATCGCCTCCCGCATGAGGCATTCTCTGGCCTCTCATCCTTTTGTCCTGTCTGGCTCGATTCTCCTGTATCGTTCTTGAGAGTGATGGCAGTTGAGTCTAATTTGATTTGATGTTATTCGCACATAATGATATACATGGGAATATCTATCTTAGAAATTTCTTACGGTATGAATGGACAATTCCTTAAGACACTTGAAAAAATCATGAAATATATCATAATAGAGTGAGTGATAGAGCTGGCAATTTCAATCCGATCCGTGGTTTTTGTCCGAGCCGACCCGATCCGGACCAGGACCAGTCCATAAATAAAGGTAGAAAGTCCAGTGGACTTTCAGTCCATTTGATCTGGACCGATCCGATCCGGACCCGGATCAATCTGTGGATCTGAGAGAAACAAAATTGAAATTGGAAGCTCAAAGTACAAAACCTATTACTGCCTCTTAGAATTTGGAATCGTGTTTATCAAACTATAAATAAAAGGAAAACCTTATCAAACTATCAATAAAAGGAAAACTTCTTGTCTCTCTCTCCGCTGCTCCGCCTCTTCGCTGCCGTGAAACCACCACCACCGCCCAGTCTTCATCCCAATCGAAGCCTTATTTCTTCATATCAATTCATTCTTCAATCTTCACACCTTAATTTGTTAATTTGTTGAAATGATAAAACAATGAAGGTAATTGATGGAATTTGTTGGAGTGTGAAACGTGATGAAAGCCATTAGCCATGGTAATTGATGGAAACTTGCACTTTCTCTCTCTTGTTTTTCTTGTTTGAGAAACTGTCTCTTCTTTCGGCCAATGTATTACTTGTTGTTATCAGATTTTTTTTTTCAATTCTTACTTACCGGATCGGATTCCGAGTCCGATGCGGTCCGGACCAAACCCAGCCCGGACCTTCAGGTGGCCAAGCTGATCCGTTGCGGATCCGATCCATACATAACCCGATCTTTGACGCACCGATCCGATCCGGGCCGAATTGGACCAATTGTCAGGTCTAGTGAGTGATTTTTTTTTTTATTTTTTTTATTTTTTTTTTGAAAGAGAGAACATTTATACAGATAGATAATAATGTATAGAGTAGAGCAGCTCCCAGAGCTGAAATACAGAACCAACACTAAACAGAAACTAGCCTAGGATAAGACTTGAGTAAATCATTTTTTACATATTGTTCCAACCAATTCGGACATTGGTCCCAAACTAGGAAGTTACTCACATGACGAGCACTCAAAGGGGAAAATGTGTTGCCACTTGAGTCCGACGGGTACTTCAACTCGCGTTGCAATTTCCCTGCCAACTCTTCACTTCCAAATTTAGCCAATGTGTCCGCAGCTTGATTGGCTTGCCGATAGATGAACACACATTCACGTTCCTGAAAATTGTCTGCCAACCGGAGTATGTCTTCAAGAAGCCGGCGCTGCAACAGACCTGCGGCGCTCCTCCTGCGAAATTATAGACAAGCAAACAGTGAGTCAGTTTGAATAGAAACTTTGGTGACTTGTAACTGAAGTCCTAACAAGAGTCCATGTTTTATGGCTTGGAGCTCTGCTAGAATGTTAGTACAATTGCCAATATACGCTGCAGCAGCTCTTATAAATTGTCCTTCATGATTACGCAATATAATACCAATTCCTGCCTCACCCGGGTTACCTCTGGAAGATCCATCTGTATTAATAGCAATGTAACCCGGGAGAGGTGGTTGCCATTTACACATAATGGTGTGTTGAGACTTGAGTGTAACCACATGCAGTGACTGTTGCTGTTGCATTAGACTTTGAAAGTGCATATACAGTGTGTGCCAAGTGAAAGCTTCTTTGTTAAACATGTAATTGTTCCTGTAATACCAGACCAACCAAAAGTATGTGCATAACAGGAGCTGATGATACTCATTAGTATGGAAGTCAATGAAAATGTCAACCATAGAGGGTTGCTTATTCTGCCAGTGAACATGCCATAGCAGAAATCTCAAATAAGTAAAGAAAGGACAGTGAAAACACAGATGATGCATATCCTCTATACCAGAGTTACAATGAACACAGATTGCATTATCCACCACCCCCATGCATGTAATTTATTAAAAGTAGTGTGCCTATCATGTAACCATAACCATATAAAATATTTAATGCGGGGCAAAAGTTTTAGTGCCCATAATTTAGCCCGGGGTAGCTGTGGGCCAGAAACTGATGTTGATAGCATGATTTTACTGAAAAAGTTCCATCTGGGGTTAAGGACCAAACTAGCTTATCTGGTTCATTATTCAGAGGCAATGGGATTGCCATAATGTTCTGTACTAGTGACAGAGGCAAGTAATTAGCTAACTTAGATACATTCCACTGATTATTACTAATGAACTCAGAAACCCTAGCATTAGTGGGTTGTGTGATTGCTATTTGCTAGTGTCCTTAAAGGTGCTGCTCCAAACCACAAATCATCCCAAAAGTCTATGTCTGTGCCATTGCCTACTATCCAATGTAGGTAGTTTTCAAACAAAGGGAGGATTTTACACAAACATTTCCAAATCCAGCTGTTAGAAGATTTACTTGATGCTTGTAAAATGGTGGTATTTGGAAAATATTTTTGCTTGAAAACAGTGATAGTTCTTTCTTTAATATGCTAATTAACGCAATTTGACCGAAATGAACTTCGGTAGTACGTCAAATTTAACCACAAATCTGCCCAATAACATCTTTACTATATACTAAAATAATCAAATCTTTGAAAGTACAGTAGTTATTAGTCTCATAAGTAGGGATGGCAATCGGCCGGGCCCCGGCCCCGGGAAGACTAGCACCAGGCCCGGCCCATGGCCCGGGACGGACCTGAACATAAGGCCCAAACCCAGGCCCGACATGGGTCGTGCCGGGCTTTGAGTTTTTGAATTTTTTTTTCTTTCAATAATTTAGTAATCAAAATGTTTTTTCTTTTTTAGTTATGTAGTGTAGTATTTGTAGAATGGTTAAACTATTTAATTTATATCTTTTTGCTTGAGATCAAATATTTTGATATCACTTTTATATCATTTAATATTTATCCTGAACTTGCTTATTTGACATATTGAAATTAGTTAATACGTAGTATTAGATTACTTAATAAATTATATCAATATACTAAAAATATAGTATATAAAATAATTGTATATCACTTGAAATCTTATAAGTATAAAAAAGTACTAAAAATGTATAAAGTACAACTTCATTTAGTAATAAATGCATAAATATTATAAATTCAATATATATATATATATATATATATATATATATATATATATATATATATATATATATATATATATATATATATATATATAATCATGGGTCGGGCCGGGCCTATGGGACAAGAGGTTAGGCCCTGCACCGGGCCTATGGGCCTAACTATAAGCTCAAGCCCGGCCTATGGACCACTAATGACGGGCCTGTGCCCTGTATATCGGGCTGGGCCTACGGGACAAGAGGTTAGGCCCTGCACTGGGCCCATGGGCCTAACTATAAGCCCAAGCCCGGCCCATGGGCCACTAATGACGGGCCAGGGCCCTGTATATCGGGTTGGGCCCGGGCTAGATCAAATTGCCATCCATACTCATAAGTTAATTTTTTCCACTACTCTATTTTTTTAAATCAATTAATTTAATTTGATAAAAAAAAAAACATGTAATAAAATAATAATTTTAAACAGTATGTTTTGATAAATACACACATTTCTAGTAAAATAATTTAAAAATGGTACTCCGCGTGTCAAAAATTCTTGTTTTGGCAAAGCAAACGAAATTATGCCACAAATAATACTTGAGTCTGAATGTGATTAATTGTTACCCCAAAATAATAATAACCCAAAATAAATTAACTTCTAACCACAGTACCGAACAAGCGTATTTAGAAAACCAAAATTATTATGAATGTAGCACTAATATTAACCATCCATGATCCATACCCAAATCTCACGAATCTTGTATGGTGATCAAGAAGACATTTGTTCCACCTGCATGGTTTCTTCACCCTGAAACCATTTTGACTCGCTTACACTTCTCGTGATTTCATCCACATTACGGTTTATGCTCACTTTCACCGGAGAGAAAGATAAACCAAATGAAGCAGCAACAGCCTGCAGACGTGGAGACATAAGTATGAAAACGTATCTCAAGTAACAAACCAATAATTCAACCCATTACAGGATTACATCAACTAACACCCAATATTAGGTGGCCAAGCGGATAAAATATTATATTGTACAACGTTTAAAAAAAATGGAGACAATTATTATAGTACCTTTGAGTCGAGCATCTTGACATTGAAAATGTTCTTCATGGGGTGAACTTTGTACGATAGGATAAAACTTCTGTAAGCAGCTCTAGCTAACTTCTTCAGAGAATGGTTGCTAGCAACCAGGTTTTCCTGCACGGGGAATTGATAAATACGTCAACTTGCTTTTATATTACTACAATACAGCTGATTCATAGAGCTGAGAACTCATTAGAATCATTGACATAAGAATAGATCAATTACTTACCAAGTCTGACTGCACGTTTTCAAGCTTCATGTCCTTTCTTTCATATATCATCAAAGGTAGTTTTATAGCCTACAAGTCCCATTAAACACAGTTTCAGGATAATGAAAAGATTAATAGAAAGAAAGAAAATAAAACGGTAATATTAAATATGGAAGCACTCGAGATCAGAAACATGAAGCTTATAGAGATTGTGCAAGGTCTAACTCCTTAATTTACAATCCAAATTCTCAAAGTGAACAGTGACAAGTACAGTGCTAGAGAAGTTAAACCACTGATACGAAGCAAGAACTAAACAATCAACCTAATCATAGTATCATGACTTAGGTCTCAGGATATACATGGCATGGATAGGGCAAAACAATAAACTTACAGCAACAAATAGTATGGTTAAAATAGTACAACTAAAATTGATCAGCTTGGTGTTTAGAGAAATAGTGAAATAAGGAAAGAAAGAAGTTAACATAAATAATTTTCTTTTATGATGGCTAATACGTATTATTTTTATACATTTTGCTATACTTTTTTTTTCTTTTCTTTTTTTGAGCAAACATTTTTCTTTACTTTACTAACTTGAAACCATGAAAAATCAGACCTCCAGGTACTTGCAAAACTGCAACTCTTCCGGGTTCAAGAAAAGATGGACATCCCTGCGTTTAGTACTTCCACTACGAGCCAATTGACGAACTCTAAAGATATATTCCTGGGTTTAAATTGGGACATCAAAACAGCCATAAATAAGTGAGGCTGGTAAACATTATAAAAAATCAAAGAACTATGCTTGTGCATGCAAATACTTGACTGAAAAAGTTCATGTTACAACCTCTGGAACTTCAGGTATATCATACTGCACAATCCAATCCTGGAACATGGAAGAGAACCATCCATCAGAATATATGCAATATGTCAAAGATCACAGTGCAATATTAGTCTGTCCAGCATTAATAATAAGGACCATACTGGACTTTAACAAACATACCACATCAGGAATTTCAGTACCACGGGCAACAGCATCCGTGCATAATAAGATACCCTTATCTGCTTTCCGGAAATTAAAAATGGTATCTGACCGCTGCTGTTGCTTTTGCATGCCATGCACATCATGAAAGTAATAATCATCATCAACCTTAATCATGTGTCGGAGAAGTGCTGAATGGAATTTGACAGAATTGCATGATGAGAAGAAAACCATCACTTTCTTCTTATGCCAAATGCTCTTCAAAATGGAACAGAGAACAGCAAGTCTATTGGAAATTGCCACAGCACAATAGCCTTGCCTAAGTAGCCCTTCACTGGGGGTGGCGACCTACATGTATAGTTGTTAGTAAATTCACTGCCGAATTTAATTATTAATAACAAATAACATGAAAATTCAAAAGAAAAACTACAGTTAAACTATTTACCTGTGAATTTGAGTTTTTGTTGTCTTCCATCACAGCTGGAGCTTTTGAGCTGCTGCGGAAAAGTTAAGACACAAAGAGGCAAATCCATTATTATTAAGGAGAATACGAAATTTATTCGAAAGGAGATCCATGGAAGAAATCGAAAACACCATGCCATTGACAAGGCTGCAGAAAATTGAAGAAAAACATGACGCCTATACCAAAACAAGCAAGCAAATTACCAAATACCAGAATAGAATCATCTAACTATAAAGAAATAACAACATTGATGTAATAATAAAAATTCATTACAGATTTAAGTACATATCATTGCATGTTTGCAACTAATCAGTTATGTCAGATGAACGGTAAGTAAATAAATTATCATACTTGTACAAAATCTGAACACTGATCGCTAAACAGAAAGTAACAATTGAGTTAACCTGATGCCTTTTGAGTACACAATGATCGGAATGAAGTATAATTTATACAAACTGACCTTATTCCAACTGATTAATTGATTACTGAACTTATTGAAACTGGTTGATTCTTGTAAAATTGCAATAGAAACAACTTTTCAAATCTCTCTATTCTAGTGCCAAAATAAAATCGCAAGTACTACTAAACACAGATACCTAAAAATTCAAGCACAAACAAAATTAGGAAAAGATAATAAAAATTAAAGGTTTATACCTTTATAGAATAAAATAGAGGATCAAGAGATGAACAGACAAGAGCACCAGTCGTTTGTTGACAACGGGGGGTGGGGGGTAGGACTGTATTACGAACCGAACGTTCGCGAACGTTCGCTAGTTCGTTCGGTCAATGTTCGGTCAACGTTCGGTTCGGTCAAGTTCGAACGGTTCGCGAACATGTTCGTTAAGCTAACGAACCGAACACGAACATGTTAATTTATGTTCGGGTGTTCACGAACCGTTCGCGAACATTGTATAATATAATATATTATATAAATATATATACATATATATAATTTAATAATAATTAATATATACTTTCTTATCTTTGACCTAGATATGCTTTCTTACCTTTCATATATTATCCCTCCCTTATTAATTTTCAACCACAGCCGCCTCTTTCTTATTCACTTTCGTCCAGATCTATCATAATTACCACAACACCGCGCCGCTCGAGACCCTCCAAAGACCACCGGCGCCGCTCAGTTCTCAATTCATCTTCTCCGTACACGACAGGTATGCTCCGATCTCAGTTCATTTTCTCTATTCTCAGTCCAGACCACAGTTTACTCCCTTCTCAGTTCGTGTTGTCGATCTGCTTCATGTTCTCCTTTTTTCCGCCTACCACCTGTTTGACATAATGCCTCAATGAATGCTCTGTTCTGTTCTCAGTTCGTGTCCAGACCCTCCATTATTTTTGCAAGAAAGAACAATTATGTTGATTCATTCGAGTTCTCAGTTCGTGTCCAGACCCTCCGTCAATGCTCTGCTCTGTTTCGAATTTCTGTAATTACCAGCCTTAACGATAAGAGTTGCTTAATTTAGATACTTGCTAATTTAGTTGTATTTGTTTTCTTGTTTCTTTGTGTAGATAAGAGTTGCTGAAGAAGATTCCTTTTGCTGGATAAATGACCTCACTCGACTGGAGAAGAGTTATTTTTTGTTGGAGCCTTGGTCAAGTTTGGTCAAGTTTGGAAATGGTAGTAGTACGTCGAAGACTAAAGTTGATCATGATCTTAATTTATTTTAATGGTAGTAGAACTTGGAAATGGCGTGAAGTTTCTGACTTTCATTTATTGATGAGGTTCTTAAGATCTTATCCTTTACTACTATGTCAGATTGTCATTTATAATGCTTTTAGGTACTTTTGGTATAGTATTATTTTGCAGTATTAAAACTGCTTTTTTCCTGCTTTTGCCTCTTCTCGAACATTATCGAACAGAACGAACGCAAACGAACATTAACGAACGCGAACGAACATTACCGAACGAACACGAACGTCGTATTACTTTAACAAACCGAACACGAACAACTATTGAGTTGTTCGTCGAACACGAACATGAACACGAACATACATATGCTTAACGAACGAACGTTCGATAAGCCTCCCGTTCGGTTCGTTCGGTTCGAAATACAGCCCTAGTGGGGGGGGGGCAGCTGACAAGGGGAAGACGGAATACGGTTTCGTTTCGCGGATGTTTGCTTTTTATTATAGTTGGTTTTATAAATAAATAAATAAAAGATGGACTAGCATGGGCATGGTCTGTTATATACTTATATTATATTAAAGTAATATAATAAGCGTGTTGATTCAATCAATTGATTGACCTACCAATCAATTTTAATCCGTTGATCTTGCTTATCCAATTTTAATTTGGTGCGTACATGTGTCATTAGTTAATTAAAAGATGTAGGGTTCGAATTCCGTTGGCGTGATTTTTCTCCATTATTTTTATTATTATTTTTATTGAAGGTGTTTGATTCGAATCTTGTTGGCGTGATTTTTCTCTATTATTTGTATCATTATTTTAGTTGAAGATGTTGGGTTCGAATCTTATTGACGTAATTTTTTTCTTTTTTATTTATTCTCTTCTTAAATTTTTATTTTTTAACATAAAGTTGTATGACGTATTATACTTAATTTTAAAATATAACCATGATATGTTCTTATAAAAAAAAAGACATACTTCCTCCGTCCAATAATAAATGTAACACTTGATTTTGTTGACTTTTTCGATGATCATTTTGACCTTAAATTATTCTTAAATCATACGATAAAAATAACTAAAAACATCATATTATGAAACTAAAATGTTTATATGAAGCACTTGACAATATATTCAACTGATGAAAAATATCAATTAACATGCGAAAAAAGATGCATTGCAGATTTTGAAGTTGAATGTTTCCAAAGTTTAGAGATGTATCTGATGGTTCTTAACTCATCGGAATAATACTTTTTGTATGTCTAATATAGTTCAATTCAAAACTATTAATTGCATAACTACAAAAACTATATACATTTATAGCACACCATTTATATCAAGTTTAATTACTCAATTAGTTATTTTTTATTACGTTTAAAGTCATTATGTGAAATTATATATTCACACCATTTATTTTAATATATTATTTAATAAAATAATAATGTTTTACAAGATTACGCTTCACACGCGTAGCGTGTGACACGGTTCCTAGTATACTTATATGGGACAATGTGCGAGTTGGGAAAATTACATCCAAATGCACTTATACTTAAAATAAAAAAGTATAATAATAAAAAGAAAAAAAAAAGAAAGAAGCAAGAAAAACTAGAAAAACAATTTTACTAGTATAAAAAAGTGATCAATACGAGCGTGTAACAATCAATCGCTCAACATGCCAAAAAGTCATGACAACATGTTCAAAGTAAGAAAAATGAACACGTTCATTCTCTTTTCTTTTTTAAACTCCAAAAGATAAAAAGAGAGGTCAATAGGACAACTTTCATAAGTGTTACACGCAAATTGAAATTCACTTTTCGTATTTTAAAGTATCAAAAAGTATATATTACGCACCCATTATTATATCTTTTTCAAAAAATTTGATTTCCAGTTTTTTGTCATTTTCATTTAATCCGTCGAGTGGTTGTTATACGGTTATATTGTTCATTTTTTTATATTAAATTGAAAAGGTATTAACATCGGACTGTATAAAAGTATTAAAATTGAACTGTGTATGTATGCTACGATTAACTAATTAATTAAGTATCTAAGTTCACAAGCAATAACTTGTTTATGGTTCAGTACATTAAATGTTTAAAAAGACCGCGTTCAATTGAAGCGTTTGTTTGTGATTTTAGAAATACAAGGAAAAGCCAAACTTCATGTGAGCAAAAATGGAAGTACAAAAATTTAAAACGTTCGGGCTAACGTGTCGAGAAAAACAGGTGAAGAAGTTAAAATTGGAGTATAAATCAAGATGATAGGTCATGGGTTGAAACTGTGCATATTATGAACAACAAAAGAAGTGCGCCGACGGAGACGGTGAAAATAGATGGAGGCCAATCGAAGTAGCCAGTGGCGAGGTGGACAGTGTGCAGTGGAGGGAGGTAGTGGAAATGTGTGTGAGCCATGAAGTGAGGACCGGAGAATATTAGTATCACATTTATACATTTCCAATTAAACATATGCTCCAAAAAAAACCCTTTCAAATTCAAGCCTTCAAATCTCAATTGAAACTTATATGTGAGGCCCTATGTGCTTCATTACTCCATTTCCTACTAAAAAAGTACATTAAACAAATATTTTTTATATTATTTGGGACTTTATTGTAGTAGCCCTTTTCCATGGGCTACTAGATAGTAACCTCAAAAAAATTACAATTTGGGACATTTTTACGCTTAATTGAGGTTTTAGATCTCAATTGAGCACAAAAAAGGCCTCCATAAGGAGTGATCTAATGACTTAAGAACATTTACAATAACTTTTCTAAAATGAATATTTTTACTTAAGTAAAAATATCAAAATTATGTGTTAGAATCCTAGAAAATAGTATCGACCACTAAAAAAGAAAAAAAAGAAAAAAAACTCTACACATGCTTAAAAGCACTCCTTATGGAGTTTTTTTTTTTTTTTTTGCTTAATTGAGGCTTAAAGTCTCAGTTAAGTCTAAAAATGACTCTAATTGGGTCTTTTTAGGGGGTACTAAATAGTATTACATGGGGAAGGCCTACTAAAATCACTCTTATTACAGGATGTTCAAAATTTTACCACTAAAATTGCTCCTAACCTCATCCTCTAAAATATTAAAACCTTTATATATGTTATATGATATAATCCTAAAATTTTACTATTTCAATCATAAAAAAATAAAATAATAATTAGTAGTACCTTTTATATATTTATTTATTTTATATACACACACCTTCCATGGGTGACGGGTCATACCTTAGATAATTACAGCGCCCACTGACCCGCATCCATTAATAGCAAGGTCTTCATATTGATGTTTATTAGAATCCAACAAAAGTTGTATCTTCATGTAGCTGGGAACAAGCTGAAAAAATTAACACAATTGTCTCATATCTATAATTTGTTGAACTGAAGTAAAATTGATTTGGGAAAAAGGGGAGAGAGGGAAGATAGATTTTGGTGAAGAGAGAGAGGAGGCGATGGGACGAAATGGAGACAGAGACTCAGACCATCTCCAGCAGGGGCTGGAGATGGGTCTGAGAATATTTTCTCAGACTGTCCATCAGCTCCAGCAGGAGCTGATGGGCTGTCTGGGCTGTTTTGGCCCAGACTGGTCTGGGCAGTTTTTTTATTTTTTTTTAATTTTTTTCTTTTTTTTTCTTTTCTTCCTTCTTTTTATCTTATTTCATTTTTCTTTTCACTTTCCTTTTTCCTTTTTTTTTACTTTCCTTCTTCTTTCCTTTAATTTCATTCTTCATTATTCTTATGTTTAATTTTTTTTTATTTTTTTGGAGTTTACTTTGTTTTAATTTAAACAAGTAAATAGTAGCAACTTTACTAATAATTATAATAAAATAAACTTGAAAAAGAAAGAAATACACAATACAACTTATAAAAAAATACAAACACAATTTAGCAAACACAAGTTTCATTTTCCATTGCGAAACTTCCAAGTATGCTCGATCAAATCTCTTTGTAACTCTAAAGAAATGAGAAAATGTATAAAATGGTTTAAAAAGAAAGGAGAAAAGAAAAAGAAAATTGGGTTTGATAGTTTTATTGTTGGAGATGAAGAGAGTTTGAGTGGGTTTGAGAGAATAAAAAAGATTATAATGTTAATGGAATGCTAACGTGGCAGGAGAGAGAGGGTTTGAGTGTTGGAGATGGTCTCAGAGAGGATGATGGTGTGGGTAACTAATAATAAATTAGTTAATGCTGCAAACGGAAACTTCGTTTGTGTCAGGGTAACTGATGTACTATATAAACTATAAAGTAAAATTCAATAAATACTCGACCAATTTAATGCTTCTCCACGCGCTTCTTAGTCTGTTATATATATATATATATATATATATATATATATATATATATATATATATATATATATATATATATATATATATATATATATATTATCAGTATATAATAACTGGCTGGAAAACGCGTGGAGCCTCCACGCGCCTTCAATTTAGCGGTATTTTTTTTCTTTCCAATTTAGCCGGCCGCTTCTCTTTCTTCTTTCTCTGTCGATTCATTTCTTTCTTCTTTCATCTCTCTCCATTCATTCCTCTCAATTCTCTTTTTACTCAACCATGTCTCAACTCGATTTCTTATCTATCTTCAGTTTTGCCCAAATCATCAATTCTACGGGGAACAGAATCGGCCGGCGGACTTCATCGGCTTCATCGGCTGCTTAATGACGATCAGGGAACAGAAAGCATCGGCTTCATCGGCTCCAATCTCTCTTCCGGAATTGTATGATGATGTTCGATTACAGAAAAACAATTCAATTCAGCTCCATCCTTCCGAATTCCCCCAAATCTCTAGATCCAAACCCTAAATCCGGCAATGGCTGCGGCGGCTACGATGACATCGGCCGGTGGACTTCTCGCAATGCTCAACGAAGATCAACCTGCCCTCAAACTACATCAGCTCACTTCGATGACCACGGACGATATTGTTCGAGCTTCTCGCCTCCTCGATAATGAAATCCGAATCCTCAAGGTTTATTTACTTTTTGAATTCAATTACTGATGAGTTTTCCGAATTAGGTTACTGTAGTTCATCGATTAGATTACTTGCTCGATTTGTTGTTATCTGAATGGGTTTGTTTGGTATAGGAAGAGTTGCAGAGAACGAGTTTGGAGTCAGATTCGTTCAGGGAGAAGATAAAGGAGAATCAAGAGAAAATTAAGCTCAATAAGCAGCTTCCTTACTTGGTCGGAAACATCGTCGAGGTACATGTTCAATTTATATATTTACCGTTTCTGGCTTCAGCTTTTAAGCTAAGTAGGCTGTATATTATGGATTATTGATTGGGTTATAGTTTGGAGTAAGTTAGGGAAGTTTCATTCATGTTTCTCCAAGTTATTATATGGCCTTAGTAGTCAATGCTTTTGGTGGTTGTGGTAGATTAAAAGGTCTTCCACTGGCAAATCAAATGTTGGTCTGTTGGTTTAATGAGCATCTATGTATTGCGCAGCTGAACAGCTTTGACTCAAGTCTCTGATGCCAGTGCATGACTAGATTAATCTTTTATTATTCAGTATAAGCTGACCTTTGGAAGATATATAAACAAATGTCTGTTCAGCTTATTTACCATTGGATTCTTTGTGTTGAATAGTCTTTTCAGGATCTGTTTCTTCAATAATAGTAAATGTAACTCCGTTTATGAGAAAATTGGGGACAGAACTTGACTGGGCAAGAAAAGGAGGGAAAACATTCTTTTTATTTTTCAACTTTTTGTGATTGGAACACCTTTAAAACAATGTATGGTAAATAGGGATTTTGATTTGGAGAGATTATATTGTTGGGGTCTTTGACATGCCTTGATTGTTATAAACTAATCAATTGTAAGAATAATGTACAATGTATCAACTGGCCTCAACCCCGGGCATGTTAAATGAAGGATTTTATGACAAGTGTCCATTGCAATGTGAAATTTGTCCCGAATATCAATCTAGGGATTTCTTTGTGAAATTCATCATGGGTTTACTTATATAGACTGGCAAATGTGTCTGAATTTGGTCTATTGGTCTGTTTCTGCCAGATTCTGGAAATGAACCCAGAGGAAGAGGCCGAGGAAGATGGTGCAAATATTGATCTTGACTCACAAAGGAAGGGTAAATGCGTAGTGCTAAAGACATCTTCATGTCAATCTGTTTGCCACGTATATATATAGTGAGTTATCTAAGTTTTTTTTTCTTTCAATTCCAGATCTACATTGTCAATGTCTGAGGAACACTTTAAGTCCATACTCACAAATGAGCCACCTCCCTTCAAGCTCTGTTGAGCTGGCAAGCAGTGAAAAGGTTTGAACCTTTAGGCTTATTTTGACATAGAAATTTGCGTGTTGGAGTAGTTTTGTAACTATTGTTGTTTATTGGTGTTACTTGATCTTGATTTTAGTTTACTTGTTGAAGCACCATATTTTGGATATCGGTTGATATAGGCACCGACAGTATATGCTTATTTTAGTAATCGTAATACTACTAAACAGTTCCACTCTTTGATTGTTGATCTCATTTTTTATGTTACTAATTGCTTCAAATAAAGTATTAGTCCATTAGAGTTCTTGAGTTAAACAAGAAAAGTTGATCTTTTGTATGGTCAATTGGCGTATTACCTTTTCATTAGAAGAAGTTTACAATTGATAAAATGAATATCTTGGATACTTTGGTTAGCTCGCATGCTTTTGTTGATTTCGATTCCAATGCTAACCTGGAATTTGTAATTTGATTTTCTCAGCAGGGACAACCTTTTCGGTAGACATTCTGCAAATTGAACTTTGGCATCTGATTAGCAGAGATAATGGGAGCAACATTTTGGTTTGGTGTACAAACTACAAACCGAGTGAAGTTCATTTCCGAACTCGATATTGCGGAGGCCATGGAAGCATTACAGGACATAAATTCGGCCTTGGAATTCCTCTGAGTCGTCTCCGAATATCAATGGAATGTTTAAGTATGTGTAAGAAGTTTCACTTGTAATCTTCTTAGTTTCGTTGTTTTTGTAACTGGAAATGTTGGTTTAGGCATTTGGTTAAAAGTAGTTTAACCAAATTGAGTAGTCTCAAAAACTTACTGATCCTGCTCTTGCAAATGTATGTTTTCTAAAAGCAAGAACATAATGTTTGATGGCACTGGCACAACAAGCATATGCAGAACTAATCTTGAGCTCCATGGTTGCCCAGAGGTTTCAAGAATAAAACATGAGAACATACACTGATGTTTTAATGGTTGATATAGATTATCTTGCACTGTTTCAGACGGCCAGACTGCAATATCACCATCCCTGTCCACCAGAGCCCAAAAAGAATGTAGAAGGTTATTGAGATTTATCTAGCAGCTCTGTTTCTTCTGTAAAGAGATTCCATAAAATTTGAGTATAATTTGTTTCTCACTGTTGTGCAGTATTCGTGTGACTGGGGGAATGGATGCTTTATCAGAGGGTTTTGCTGGGAGATTTTGGTATGTTTACGTATTCATAGTTTTTTAAAGATGATATAATTTGTGTGCTTGAGGCCCTCTACTTTGCATTTGATAAAATCCCGTGGTTTTTTAGTCTCACCTCATAATATGTATGATATTTCTTGATTTCATATTTTCGAAGCTTGATAACTTATGTAGAATTATACTTGACAGAAATCTAGGGAATGATAATCGATACTTATGTTGTGTACCAAGGATGACCTGCATGTTGATTTTAGATTGACCTTACCAGTGTGTAAATGAAATTAGATTGATCTTACCTGTGTAGATGTGTCGGATGATTCTTGAAACTTTAAATCCAATCACCCAGAACTCTGGGCCCTCTCCTTCTCTTTGACTTCAATGACTTCAATTATGTGTCATCTGAATCAACTCAGGTATGTTTTCTGTGGAATTGTGAAGAAATTTTTTGGTTTACAATTCCAAATCATGGTGATCCCAAGTGCAAGAATCTTATTGAATGGTTCTGGTCAGTAGAGCCTGAACACTGACCTTCATTCACTGACACTACGTAAAAGTTGAGATCATTAGATCAATGGTATTCAGTTCTAACAAAGAGTATCAGCATTCAAAATCCACAGTGTATTGTATTTCTGCTCAATGATCTCAGATATCCACATTGTAACAAAAATGGCAACATGTTTGGATTTTGAAGATAAAAATTGATGTGTAAGGGAATGAAAAAAGTGTTTTCATTCCTGTGAGGAAGGCCAAGAGTGCCAATGCGCAACATCTAGCTTATTTACTTTTTGAATTCAATTACTGATGAGTTTTCCGAATTAGGTTACTGTAGTTCATCGATTAGATTACTTGCTCGATTTGTTGTTATCTGACTGTGTTTTTCACTCTGATGACTAATATAGATATATTGTTGTATTATTCACGGTGTGTCGTTGCTGAAAGAACTCAATTATGTAACTCTATATTTCATGTTTGAACAGTTTTGCTGTCCATTAAAGTAGTGCTTGATCTCTGTTGCTGTATATCATATGAAAGCCCATTTGCTATGTTTCTTCATTCATCACTATCAAGTATTAAAACAGCTATGGTTCTGGTATTGGTATTATCATTGACAATCTGACATGCTGATTTACAAAACTCAGGATGGATGCTAAATATAGAAAATAGAGGAATAAAGATATTTGACGATGACATGTCAAACTACCGGGCCAAATGTATGTCTCTTGACATGAAAGAAGAGACTGAGCACCTAACAAAACTGGAGAAGCCAGATTCTGATCCCGTTAGTCTATTCTTGCTCAACAGCTCAAGTCACCTCTTTACATTTATATATTCAAGGTCAAGTCAGATGATAAAAGGAGTACTGGTGGGGAAGAAGTCCATCTTATTTCATCTCCTGCTTTATACAAGCTAAAGTGCAGAAGTTATAGGAGCACATAATGGGCTCATGGTCTGTTTTAGCCGAACTTCAAATACAGCTATTCGTTTATTCAAAACTTTGACCCTACTTTTGATCCCCGCAAATTATTCTGTTGCATCAGGTCATATTTCTCAAGTTGCTTGGAGTGTTGTTCAAGTCGGTCCCTTGCTGTTTCCCTATATATGTGTATTGGTAAGGAATGGATTTTATAAGCTTTAGTGTTTACATTAAAAGATAATTTCATATTGAATACATTCTAAATGAAAATGCTAATTTCTGAAACAGTACGGTTCGTTGAGAAAGAACAGTAAAGAGTCGTTTATGTGCGGTGAGCTAGAAGAACAAAAAGCGCGACGCAGAGGATGATAATGTACTGCCAACGACAGCTCTAAGGAAAACTATGGTCTGCTGATGGTAGTTTCCTTCATTTATTTTTTAAATTTTCAAATTTACTCCTATGGGTTTTCATTATTACTTGTGAGAAACAAGACGATTGAAATTTTTATTTGGAGTTAGTTTAGTTGGTTTTGAGAACATTAGGCTTTTACAAGCAGCTACTAACTTTTAACTTTGAGGTAAATGTTTGAATGCAAACATTTCCAATCTTTTTTACACTCAACTTGCACCTGTTTGACGAAATTCCTGAACCATTATTAGAAACGATGGTGCCTTATTTTGTTCTCTGTCATCTTCACACATATGGTTATATGTTTTGGTGTTCACATTATGTTTTGCATTTTTTCTATGTTATCCTCATGTGTTTGTGTTTTTAATTCAACCAGTGTAGCATTTGGCATGGAGTTCCATTTGTTCTCTGTTATCTTGATGTTTATGTTTAGTGATAGCATTATGTTATAAGCGGCTCGTGTGTCTATCGAATGTTTTCATATGGTTTGACACTGTTGTATGTGTTGCATATGCCTAATTTAGTACAATCACATTCACCTTTCTTGCTCATATATGTAATGCTGTACCTTTTTTATCTTCGTGATTTATGATACTGATCTCAGTTTTTTGCTTATGCAACTTGAGGGGGACCTGATGTGCTGCTTTTGGTTTATCAAGTATGCTTGAAGCTGTGATTGAATCTGTTTATGTGGTGTATTCGTTGATTTCTTGAGTTTAGCCGAGAGATATTTAGTTTTATTCCAACTCTTATGTGCGGTACATGTGATCAGTCAGTTTTCTGCACATATTACAGCTACTTTTCATACTTTTAAGTTTAACTTGGTTGATCTTTGAATTATAACCCCAAATTTAGTTATTCTTAGAGCCATGGTTTAATAGTCTTGTAAAACAAATCATCGTAATATGGTTTTCTTTTACAGAGTGCAAGATTGAAATTTGAAATTGTAAAATATGCAACTGGAATAGAACACAAGACAGTAAACTGAACCGGTCCTTAACTTGAAAATCTTTCCCTTTTAGCGGTTCACACTACTTATGTTTGGTTGAGTTATCTGTTACAATTGCATAAAGCATGTTTATTTCTTTAATTTTAAGATTCTTGCAAGATTGCTGTCTAAATAATGTTTACAAATTGCTGAAGCTTTCTATGTTGTGTTTGTTTATTTTCTGCTTTACTCTAATAGTAAGTCGTAAAACTTTTCGACTATTTTAAATTTTGAGACTCAACTCCCCTCGACCATGCAACAAAATCATTGTTAATTTTCTTGTGGCATTAATCATATACAGCTCTTATCATTATCATTCTCAGCATGAACGCAAAACGTGTTTGTTAGTCTATTCTTTCTCAAGTCACCTCTCTACATTTATATGTATCAAAGGTCAAGTCAGATGATAAAGGAGTACTGGTGGGGAAGAAGTTGGTATTATGTTATGCAAATGAAAAGCTAAATGACATTGTCGGGAGTGCATATTACGTGGCACCTGAAAAGTCTTACATAGAGCTTATAGTACTGAGGCTGATGTTTGGAGTGTTGGTGTACCTCTGTATATATGTCTGAATGTCCATGTTTGATCATGCAGATCTTTAGCTGTCAACTCCTGAGCTGGAGGTTGCATTGAGAAATCCTAAAAAATAGTTATCTGTAAGAGTTTTGCAGAAGAACTCAGCTGGTTGCATGTGGCTCTTAAGTCCAATATCAGACACAAGTAAAGCCTCCTGGTCTGGAACTATGCAATTGCATGAAAGATGAAAGAAGAGTGTTTAGTTTTGCATTTTCTTAGTCAAACACAAAACAAATTGGGTCTCTGATTGGATTCAGTTTTCAAGTGCTATTACAGTTTCATATTTGTAATGCCTAAAAAGTACATTTGAGAAATATCTATATGCTAAGTGATTGTTTTTCATACTAATGGTGTTTACTGTTTTTGAAAAAATTTTGGTGATTAATTACATAGTTATTATTAACCCAAGTATATATATAGTCAACCGTTGACTATGATTAATCTACACGTATGCATACAGAGGAAAGGATAGAATATTCTCAAAAGTTATGTACTTTCATGGTATATCACACCGATGAAAATGCAACACCTCAATAGCAAATTAAGAGACAACATGAGAAGACAATATTTCTTTAATTAAAACTGCAGTTGTAGTAGTGTAGTGTATATAATATAAAATCGGTGTTGTTGGGTGAGAAGAAAGTGAAATCGAAGGATAAAGCAGTTGCAAAAGGTATTCTCTCCTGCGACCCTTCCCTTGGTTAATTACTCATTTATTTAATTGTTTTCAAATTTCATTTGCTTACGTTAAAAATAAATATGTGAACATTACATATCTATCCATTAAACGTAGCACACGCGTAGCGTGTGTCGATGAGTACTAGTATATATATATATATATATATATATATATATTACTACATCACGAATAAACCTTAATTTAATAAAGAAGTACAATTAACTAAATTTAGACAACTGAATAGTAAATAAAGTGAAAATGAAATATATACTGCGATCAGATTTGTAAAATAGCTTCGATTGAGTTGTAAATGCTCCAATCGGGGGCTATTGGGAATGGGCAGCTTCGATTGGAGCATTTCGGAACTGTAAAACAAATTAACCAAATATTTAGTAGTATATATGTTGATGACGTATAAGCCTTAATTTTATAAAGAAGTATAATTAACCAAATTTTTCAATAAGATAGTTGTAGACTCATCCAACTCTCGCCACCAGTAGTTACCAATAGTTTTAGTTTGTTACATATCAGCCAGCTCACATGCTTACTAAGCCAGCTCACTGTTTACACTTTTTTTCAATTGTATTTCCCTCTCATATGTGCATATACAACATATATATACATACACACACAAAAACCAAGTGAAATCACTCACGTTTCATCAAACAAAATGGATTCGTACTCTTCCCTACTTCGTCTCCCTCAACCGTCACTGCAGAAACTCGACGTGATTTCTCTCTTCGACAATTTCACATCCACGCCACCGACCTCCGCCGATAGCCGCCTTCCCAACCGTCTTCGATCACTCTTCGCGCGAGCTGTGTCGCCTCGAGGTACATTTTTTTTGTTTGTTGTTAATTTTGAACAACCCTCTGAAGATATCTTCCTATTCCAGCTTCATTAATGAGAAATCCAATCTAACGAATCGACAGTATTGATATGCAATTGACGTTAGAAATCGAATTGAAAGCACTCGTCTCTCAACTGTTACTGCAGAAACTCGCCGTACTTTTCGTATTCGACAAGTTAGGATCCACGCCTACGTCTTACGCCATCAGCCGCTTCTCAGATCGGTCTGCGCGCGAGCTCTGCCTCCTCGTCAAGGTCAAGGTATACTCTATTCGCTCTCCAGCTGCTGTAATTTCAATATAAGATGGTTTGGACATCCTTCAAGTATTTAAGCTGTTTCTAGAAACAAAGTAATTGAAATTACAGAACCAGTAACCATAGGCAAGATTAGAATATAGAAAAAAAATTGTGTGATAATTAGGGGTAGAATTGCTTCACATAATTCAGCCTATAATTCTTCTCTCATATTTATAGGTTGCTTCTGTTCTTAATACTTGCCTATGGTCACCATATAGGCTGAAATCGGAACTTCTTCCATTGTCCTGCCTTCAAATGTTAAAGCAAGGCAGAGTGCTGACTGGGACTATGTCGACTCTTCAGAAAATGACTCCGAATTCATCACCCTTAAGCACAGTCCAGAAATGGAGGACATTTTTGTAGATGGTGAAGTAGAAGACATGAATGAAGGAAATCAGGATCCTGATGTTGTTGACGAAGAGAATAGCATTGCTGCCGAGGAGAATGCACAGCGAAATATTCCAATATATGAAGTGGATGCGGCTGGTATAAGAACATTTAAAGACAGGATAAATATCACTGGATGGAGAGGATTTACCGCATTCGCAAGAACATTAGATTTGACCCACAATATAGGAGGCCAAGGCAATAGGAGTGCTTACCCGTCTGTACTCGTTCCCTGCCCAAATTACGATATCAGATAGTACATTACAACAGATCAGAATGGAGCAAACGAGGTGATGGACTTCTTAATGATGGAGTGGTCTTTGTTTAAGCAGAATCTTAGAGAGATTGAAGGTCACATGGGTCCAGCCGTGGGTGGAATAATATTAACTTTAACAAGAAAGGCTGAGATATGACTGAAAATTTTGTTGTTAACCTACCAAGGTTTCCAAATCTGACTCTGGTTCGCTTGGTGGGCATGATCCATGTCGTTTGGTCAGCATGGAAAGAAATTGAGCCCCGCAGTCCAGTGGTGGAACTGTACTATGATGGTGGGATGTGATCGAATTAGGTTTATGGATGCTGACGGAGTTGAATTGATAATCCCCAATACAATGAGTTTGAGTAAGGTTGAAGTTGCAGATCAGGATGATGGGGGAGAGGGTGCTCAAGAAAATGAAAGTGAGGGTGATGGAGAAGTTGAAGAGGTCGGGGCTGTCGTAGAGGAACATGTAGCAGAGGTTGCTGAAGACAACCCCCAACACACTGAGTTTTTGGAGAGGTTAACATCCATAGAAGTGGAGGAAATCTGATGGATCACTCAGGTATGATGTACTATCTTTTTTGTCTCTTTTACTTTGTTCTGAAAATGGGAAACATAACTAGTGTTTTCTCCAGATTCTGCCGAACGTTCCAGTCTTCAGTTCCATGCAATGACCTACTTCTTGAAGGACTCTTGGTCTTTCCTGATCAACCTGCTTGATCAATGTGATTCACTGATTGTGAACTGTATCTTCCTTACTGCAGACTATTATAATTTTGTTCTCAATGAATGACTCTATGTCGATCAGTGTACCTTTGATAATTTTGATAATGCTCTATGAATGATGAATGTATCTCGAATAGTGTACCTTTGATATTGAGCTATTACTCTCCCTAGCTTCTTCTTTGACTCTTTATTTTAGTTTCTTCGTCTTCACTCATTTTTCCTTATATATTATGTTGGAGTATGGAGGAGTAGTGGTAGCTTTTTGTTTGTTTTACTTATAAAGCGCCTTGCTATATGAAGTAAGTACTACTAACTAAAACTTGACTTTTTAGTAGTTAAGTAGTTATGAACGCAATAAGATCATCTCTAAATAGTGTGCAATTTTCTTTTCTAAAAAAATATTGCACTTTCAAACAACCCTCTACATGGCCTATGAGTTCACCATTCCTACATTGCCTCATCACTCCAGTTTTTCACTTCAATCATTGATAGTAGTAACTTTATGATATTGGGATTATATCCTAAAAGATGCCACTAATAGGAATTTCACCTTCTTGTACTATGAGATGCAAATAGCTCTATATCAAGGAAAAATTGCAATCCTGTTTGGTGGCCTCACGCTGTCATCGACTACCTTCAAATGATATGCTCTGTTCGCGTATAAAGTCTTCCTGTAGTAGTTTCATGCTAGCATAGTTGCTGTGATGGTCTTCCTCTACAGTATCATGTTATTATGAAGCCCCACAGAACATTCCACCAGAATGACGGAAGTAGATGAGACTAACTGGGAGACTGCAAACTATCATCAGTGGCCCCATTAAAGAGATGCTAGTTTGTGTTGACATCCCATTCGAACCCGAAAATAGCAAAAACTGTGTCACCACTGCACCCACGGTACCTCCACTTCCTGTCATGCCTGAGATTACACCGAGGGACCTGGAAAAATGTTTTCATCGTCTCTGATTAGTATGGTAATGTGAGAAAAGAGACAAGTTTGGCAAAACTTCCAAGTTCAACTAGTACTTAAAGGTGCTGTATTTTGAGCAGTAGTTTTTGTACTATATCCCTAACTTCCACAGTATCTTCAGTTAGAAAAAGAATCCTCTGTTCACATGGGCTATATGGTGGATATGTTTATGGTTCAGTATTGTGCGAGTCAATATATAACATTACTGAGTGAACCACATGCGAGTTGTAACAGAAGTACCTCTTAGAGACAAAAGGCACCACACCAAATACAAGGCCGGAAGCTGCCTGGACGAACAATGAGAACCCACACATCACCGCAATTGAACCCCACAGTGACTCCACCTTACCTAGCGCAAAACACAGTAACCCCGCCACAGTCTGCACCACCACAGTCCCCACAGCCGCCCTCTAATCCCGAATCTCCGCCCCATCTCATCCGAAATCATCCCTCCCATTGGCCGTGACACTATATTTGCCAATCCAAAACTGGCGGCAATTGCCCCTGCTGTTCTTATATTTAAGTTGAACCTATCATAGAAATACTGCGCAATGATGTTATCAGTCGTCAGTTCGACACCAAAGCTGAAAGCATATGTCAACCCCAATATCCACCCTCTGTAATTCATTAACCCGTGTAACAGGTTGCTGAAAACGTTGGTCTGTTTCGAGCTTGTGTTGGGTTGTTTATTTTTCGGCATAGGGTAATCTTGACCGAAGGCCAGGACCATTAGCGCAGTAGCTGTTTGAAAAACTGCTGGAAAGATAAAGGATACGCGCCACGCCTTGTGTGATGAGAGTTTCATTGTGGACATGAGGAAAGAGTAAACTATGGGCATGATGAGCTGAGTTAGCCCGGAACCGACATTGGCCCACCCAGCAGAGACGCCATTTGCAACACCCACGACGTTTCCAGAGAACATGGAACTCATCCAGTACTGGCATGCAACGAAGTTAGCAAGAGAGAAACCAATCAGGAACCGGATTATGATGAAGGCTTTAGGGGTGGAAATAAGGGAGATGGAGAGTACGACAGGGGTGGTGAGGAGAGAGAATGCCGCAGAGGCACGGCGTGGGCCAACTAGGTCGCATATAGGGCCCATGGCGAGGCGGGAGAAGATGGCACCGGCGAACGAGGCGATGCCAGCGTGGCCAATGTCTGTCTGGGTGAGGTGGAGGTCACTGCGGATGGCAGGGAGGAGCGGCGGGATGGAGAAGGTGGTGAAGAAGTTTGAGAAGAGTGAGAGCCAAGAAAGGTGGAAAGCTAGCATGTGGGGCGGAGATAGGGAGAACGGGCGGAACTGGGTGGCTTTGTTGTCGGAATCTACAGGCACAGAGAAGGTGGTTCTGGAGGGAGGTTCCATGGCTAACAGAGCTTGGTTTGTGGAGCATATAATTCGAATATCTGTATGAGTGATTTGGACCTTGATATATCATGTGCCTAGCACTCCATTTCAAACATTCTCTCTTCTGATACATTAACACCCAAAATCTACTCCAATAGTTAAAAGTTAAAACTCTCTAAAAACCTGAATGTCCCTTTCTTTTCTCATTTCTCTTTCTTACTTGATTTTTTCTATTTCTATTACATGTTACATGTTTTATATAATAAAATAAACTATCATCAATTATAAAGTTTAGAAAAATAGTTTGCAATAGTTGAAAAGAATTACTACGATACTTGAAAATTAGAAAGAACACTTTGGAACTGAAAAGGAAAAGGATATGATTAAAGATAAATGGAAAAAAATTAAGATAATCTTAAAGAAAAGATGAGATAAAAGAAAATAGAAACAAGTAGAAGAAACGTAACAGAATAAACAAACAAGAGAAAAAAATTTAACGGGCATTGCTAGAATTGATTTAATAGTCTATTTCTTGGTCTTTAGCTTCCATCATATCATAGTCATAGAATCAACTATGGCTTTCGAACAAAGTAGCATTTAACAGTTTTCTGTTTTTGACATTAGTGAGTTGTATTTGCTTGGGAGATGCCCTGATCTTGTACCTGTTTAAACTTCAATAAATTTAACTTGCTTAAAAAAAAAAAAATATAGAAGAGGATAGATTTAGAAAAATTAATTTCATTTCAGTATGTAACACTAACCATTCAACTTGTTATAGACTTATAGTATACGTTTGTTAACCAACATTAATTGTGATGTTGAGGATTAACGTCCAAATCATTAGTGGACATATGTCACTTGAATGTATGTTGCAATTACATATCTTAGCATGTTGCTAATTAATACTACTAGTATCCAAAATTATTCTTCAAAAACTTGGAATTTGTTTCCTGACATAATATTTAGGTAGTAGTATTACCGCACATATGCGGAGATATCAACACGTACGAATATGATGCCGATGATGACATATCCCTTCGGTGATGAGACTTGAGTATAGTATATCTCAAAGTGTGTAGTGTAACACAGATTGAGGCGTCATCAGACCCAAATGTAGGGGGTGGGACAGAATTGATGCATGATGCTTAGAATTTAGTAACAAGAACAAATAAAAAAAGAGTACTTAACTGGTGTAGGTATCATATGGAATGGATCAATCAATTTTTTCAGCCACATACATGGGTGGTCAGTGGTCACACGTATTACTACTTATTGCCTCTAATCATAATGGTAAAGTAACCGGTTTATCGGTGACATTATTTTCTAAACTATATAACCTGATTAACTTTTCAAATCAGTATGTAACAAATTCAACGATAAGTAACATAGGTTGGAATAACTTGATAAGGTGATTTACTAGGCCGAGCCAAACACATCCTAAGATACTAAATCAGCTTGTGTTTAAACAAACGCGAACGGAACCAGATGATCCGACCAGTTGAACCACATATTTTGATATCGACGATATAATTTGATCGACATTTCAACCGGTCAAGATTTTTGAATTACCTACCAGAGATGAAGACTCCTGCATGCACTGATCCTTGCTTTTACTATCTATGCAAAAGAATATCTATACAATTCATATAACAGTTGACACCCCAGGTCTAAATTTTCACAGTGCAGAAATTAACAGATCACAGAATCCAGGTGCATTTTCCAACAGAGAAGTATTTCACTTCCCGGCCTCAAATTATGAGGCTGTGCAAGTTCATTACGAGTATCACAGTGTGTTAGAACCAGCATACCTTTCTTACGATAGTCAGAGATATAGACGCCTGCATTGATTAACTTCAACCTCGGTAGGGCAATAAGGGCACTTGAAAGGCCTAGAGGAGTTATTTTTTGATAACTTGGTTATAGATTGCTTGCACAAAACATGTCCACAAGATAACAGCATTGCAGGATTCTCTTCACTTGCTTGTTCACGGCTCACTGGACACACAAATACAGAATGGAATTGAAATTCTCGATCCAAATCCACTGGCACCGGTAGTTGTTTCATGGACTGCCATTCCTGCTTTTTCACCGTCATCACATTCATCAACTTCAAAAGGGTCGGCAGGCCCTGAACTCCAGCTGAAATTGTAACAGTTAAAGGACTCTTGCAAGATTGACCTATAAGATTGCAGAAGTGACGCTTGAATTCTTCCATTAATCTCTCCTTGTGCACGGTGGACAAGAAATCTGAATATGGTGAGGAATCTAGTTTTTGAGCCCATAACAGACAGGCCATAAGCTTTTGGAATTCAGAGAAATGACTGGAAGCATATGGAGATAAAGAGGTTTTAGCATATTTAAGACCTTCTTCTCTGCCCTTGTTCTGAATAATCCCCAAGTACTGGAGTTGATGAAGTTTGAATTCAATATCGGATCCAATTTGTTGAAGTTTCTCGTGATTATCCATTGCCCACTTCAGAGAGGGTTCTAGGTTTCCAGATTTCATGGCTTCCAGTATTCGATGCATTTCAAGAAAATGAGGCTTCATAGCTGCTGCCTCGGTCTCATTAGACTCGTTCACAAAACAGTCACCAAGATCAAACTGGCCTTCGTGGTAGAAGTGGCTCGCAATTATTTGGTTAACTGTATTGATGTCATTATCCATAGTAAGATAAGCCTTCGCTAGGTCAGGAATTAAAGCTTTTTCAAGGAGCTTCAGATACTTGGTCAATGCAACATTTAGTTCCTTTTCTGTGCCTTCCAGCTGTGGAGCAACTTCCTTCAACTTTGCTTTTAATTCCTTGAGGATTGACTTATGATCAGTAGACGAGGCACAATTTTCAGCAGATTGCATTCCTGATAATGCATGTCCCATATGTTGATCAATCAGCTCAATTACTTCTTGTGACTTTGATACCGACAGCTTTTGCTTCTTCGCCACACGCCCAAAAGCGTCTTTGATGGAACTAAACTCCATTTTTCAGATATTTACTTTTAGTTACCACCTACATTAAAAAGACACAGGCAAATTGAACACAAAAATTTATCAACTTTAAAAACAAAAACATATAAACTCTAGGCCATGTAATCACAAGATTGGGCATGGATGAACATTGACAAGTAATATTCGTAGTGAAATGAGGATAATGCAAACACAACTAGCAAGCAGCATGATGCACTATCAAGGACTCCAAGAACTAAACCAGTTCATTAGAAGATAAACCAAACTACACATTCTACAAAGTAGGAGGTACAAAGCTGAAGGCATCAATAGTTGGAATAGAACTACCAAATAACACGATAACACGGAATATTATTAACTTCCAATCGGGCTGCCCAATGTTAACTTGGATAATGGGGTCCTGAATCCTGATATTTACTCCTACAATGGTCCCTACTCTCTTGGCGTAAAGAAAGGTTCAAAATCCTTAAAGAATTACAATGGCAAAGTATAAATTATATCGATTCCCCTACCGTCAGAAGTTTTATTTCTCATGCTAAGTAGGACCAGTAACATAATATAGTAAGCGGAAGCCTGTATGCTCTTTTACAACTAATGCAAGTAATAACCAATGCATACGGATGGAAAGGTTTTGTTCATCCTTTGCTGCACCTAAAAACTAAAGAGTGCATGAGTACAGCAATAGAATAAATAAGAACACTAAGCACTCTTTTTCTCTACTCACAGCTTAAGAACTGACTCTCTTAAAGGATTAACGTAAATAGAATACTTAAGTATCGTAAAATGCATTACCAACTATGTAAAACTTCCCAAATTACAATTCAACAATATTTGACCTTGGGGTTTGTGATAAACAGAAAAGAATTTAGAAAGTACATCACAGGACCAGTATTGTCCCAAGAAACTGATATCCTCATTGTTACTGTGTACTTATGATAGCTCCCGAATTTCAGGATCTGCTTATGCGAAACTTAAAATGATGTAGCATACCGTTGTCACGTTCATAAAGTAAAAAGTACCGATAATAAATGATTACACGCCAAAGTGATTGATCAGCTAAATTGGCCAATGAAGAAATATGCATAATCAAATAAAACACACAGGCAGGAAGCCCCCTTTAATCTAGACTAGAAGCAGCTCAAGAACAAAAGTATAACGAAAGACATTATTGAAACACAGACATTTAATAACACATGTGAAAGCACTATGCAACAATTCTGAAATAACGATTGAGCTATATATGGACAGGGAGTTTGCACAATAAATAAGGTGAAAATATAAACCAATACATAATAATTGTTCCAAGAAACTGATTTCGACAGTGTTATTCATCATTAAAAAAAAAAAGTTTGAAATCAGCTAATAATCGACCTAAATTTCACAAAGAATTGAGAAAAAATGCATATTAATACGAAATCGCACAAGCAGAATATTATGCAATTAGCTATTGAAGCCATAAAATAAAATACAGCAGCGGCTAATTATCACTGAATTCTGAATTGAGCGTAATACAGATCGACAAAAAAAGGATAACTTATATAGCAATTAAACACGAATACAGAAGAAGAATTATTATTATGTGCGAAATAATTGATATACATACCGAGAAGTCAGCGGAGAAGAGATGGTGAAATCAGTAATCAGTAGGAGGTTATCTTCCTACGGAAAGGTAAAGAAGAAATGCACGCACTCCACGAAGAAGAAGAAGAAAATGGTGAGGGAGTTGCTATCTATTGACAATTCTACCCCTCCATTCGAGTTACCCAGGCCAGCCCATATATTGTGACTGCAAAATTCTGGCCCATTGCTAATGATTTTATGCAAGTATGTCGCACCCCTCTTCAGTAGTGGAACCTCTATAAATCAATTTATCCTCTCATGCCATGTGTTTTTTACTCGACGGAACTCAAATATTAAAACCCACATTTATGATTTCTTTTTAATAAAAACCAACAAAGAAATGAAAAATAATAAAATAGAAAAGACAAAAGTTATTAAAAATAACTAGTTTCAAATTTTGAAACGGGAACCTGCTACAATTTCCAGCAGAGTTTCACCAATCACCATGCTACTACTATGCTCAATGCTCAAGATGGTCTAAAAGTTTATCATTCAGACCATACATTTATGTTCAATGGGCGTTAATTACACTCTGCGTCATATGTTACTTGCATACATTACTATATCCAAGCCAGACCATAAATCTAAATTGTCATGTCCCATGAGAGTATCTCAGTTTGTTATTCCTAGACACATTTTACTTGATTTGATTTTCATAAAAACTGAGAGATACCCCAAAGTCCCCCAATATAAATATGAGAAAGATCCATGCACCAAACCAAAAAAATAAAAAGAGATTTGGTATATTAATGCTATGTAGATACTAACTATTACAAATGGACAAAACAGATTTGCAAATTGTAGCATTCTAAGGTTACAAGAAGGCTACATAACGAATTGTAATAGATGAACTACCGCAGATACATGGCCTAGTAATCACTGGTTCCCCGAATAATCACCCAGTAAACTGCAGAAGACATCTTAGCCTTGCACTAATTCCATGTAACAAGGATACAAGATGATGCAACAACATATGGTTGCAGAAGGAAAATGTTGAGAACAAAATTGAGAGGACATTCAGCTGAAGCTGATGTCATCTGATTCCACCAGAAGATCGGCTCTGATTAACGTGCTCATAGTACTTTTCTTCCCCATAAAGTCGCCTGAAGATCAGAACAGAGCAATATATAAGACACCATACCATAAGAGGAGTACTTTGCATGTATTTCCACGCATTTTCTTGCACTTATCACCTCCTTTTTTTCTGGGAGGTGGAGGGATTATAGCTCCATAGTCCATACATTTCAAAGTGACTTGAAGCAAGCAAAGAGTCTCCAAGCAAAATTTTGGTCAATATAGAGAATGTAACATGAAGCTTTATAAGATTTAGACAACTGACAATCTTGGACTAATAAGTTTTAAAACATAATAACAAGATAAGCAGCTCAAATTTAGCAGTTGTGTGTCCCAAAGTGAGCTGCTTCAATGTGTAATCCTAGTTCCTATTTAGAATGCTGAAACGAGGCAAGAATTGGCTACATGATGCAAATTTTACTTACGCAAGATCAGCCAAGGTCTCTGACTTATTTATAGCTTTTCCTTCTTCAAGCTCAAGGCAGGAATGATGCACTATCATCTCCTTCAATGTGTATTTACTGTTTCTGACATCACTGTCCCATAAAATGCTCTGAGATTATAGAAGAATGCCTCAGAAAGTCCTCATCAAGAAAAAAAATAATAATAATAATACTAGCGCATTGACGGAGTGTCTTTTTGGGGGTGGGTGGGGGCATGAAGTAAGTAAGATCTTTTTCAGGACTGATATATTGTCATTCAATACTAAGTACCTTCCTAACATATGCGCTTTTTACATCTTCCCAGGGTAATTTTCCTTTGGGACAAAATATAGAAGCATTCCAAAGTGCACCTCTAGCAACCATCACTGATGAAGCACCTGCAGCAGTACATACAGGAAAAACTGTTTAGCCACTAATAAACAACATAGAAGTGTATGAATTAAAAAAAAATAACTGCGAGCTTGGTTACCGAAACAACAGAAAAGAAACTGTGTGTGTGCACAAATTATTAACACACTACCAAATGAAAAAACATTGTTCATAGGAAATGAAAGGTCTTTAAATACCACTGGCTAAAGAAAAGAATGAGCGAATACAGCCGAAGTTGATGCCACAACTGGGTTATTTAATGGGCTGAATAT
Organism: Plantago ovata; assembly: GCA_028274465.1. Taxonomy (NCBI): domain Eukaryota; kingdom Viridiplantae; phylum Streptophyta; class Magnoliopsida; order Lamiales; family Plantaginaceae; genus Plantago; species Plantago ovata. The sequence continues at coordinate 5,714,329 of CM051457.1, read as the reverse complement.
AGAAACGTCGTCTGGTTGATGTCTAAATAAAACATTCAGGAATGCCTATCTACCAAGATTTCAAGTAAATTTAAGCTTCACCTCAACCAGAACTTCTTTAAAGGATTGACCACTCCAGGGAATACCTCAAGAGTCGTTTGACTTCCTTCACAGAAGTCTGCTTAAGGAAGAAAGAAGTCAGCTAAGGAAGTAAAGGCCAGCCAAACACAAGTTACCCACTTATGATTTATGAAGTGTGCATAGATAGCAAAAACACAACCTATATACACGAATATGTTTATCAATTCAATGTTATTCAGGCAGGTCCCCTAAGGCCCTATCTCCCATGCTTAAAAGGAAATTTACAAGCTCTGCAACCTTTGCTGTCAGAAATCAGAATCTCACACTAACATAGATGCTTTAGATTACCTCTAAGGATCCTACTGGGTGTCTAATCTTGGGCCACTGGTATGGAAAATTCATGAAGTTGAAGTAAGAGACAAGATTTACTTTGTAACTAGCCTCATATAATAGCAGCATCTCCCATCATAAATTCCAGTTACGCTTTGAGACAACAAAGACACTTCCAAATACCCCCCATGAGATATTAATCCGAACATCAAGCTATTATTTTAAATACTGACTTGTCGGCCCCAGGTAAGTCTCTCCAGGTACTGAATATAAGAGAACCTCACTTCATGTCTCTAACTCTAGTAGAATATAGAAGAATCACAGGGATGAACTAGGGGTATAATAGTGATAGTCAATTTAGCGCCAGAAGAGACTTTCCTTGTGGCAGTTATTCATTGTCTCATCCAGAAGAGCAGCCAGTGGAGGACACGGACGAGTTGAAGAGAAATACTCCTCCTCTTGTATAATAAAGCTGTTATTCGTTAGATAGTTTAGACTTTAGTCTGCTTCCTCTGCATATAGTTTTGTTAACATGTGAGTATTTAGCTCCAGGTAACCTACTATGCTTCAATAAGAAGTCACACAAACAACTATAATTGACTTACAAATTCTACATGACATCATGTTGATAAAGCTAGAAAGTAGAACTGACAGCTGGTTACCGAGACGTTTCTACTTTCTTTTCCTACTTTGAGATTTCGCAACATGGTCAAATTGGTTCATGGTTTCTTTATGTTTGTGTTATTTTTTTGAAATTGAGTTTGGATTTGTAACCAATCATTTGAATAATGTTTTTTCGTGGTTAATAGCAAAGTGGCTGGAAATGTCTAACAACATAGACTATGAATAGACACCGTTCCATAGTCGTTATCTACAGGTCCTGTAAAATGTCCCCGCACAACAATGTGTCATTGGAAACCAATGCACATTTGCAAAGCCAAGCTGGCACATACCCCTAGATGCAGACATTATTTAGATTTCATGTACTCCAATGTTCATGTTTCAGCAACTACATGATACTATACTATGTAACATATTGTGAACATTAAACAAGAAACAGAAAAGCACTATTAACTGGAATTTGGTATATACCAACCTGTTGCAACTTTGATGCGCTCAAAATCTTCATATTCAAATACATCGCCATTTGCTATAACTGGAATAGAAACTGCTGATACGACATCAGCAATCTCACTCCACTTGGCAGGGTCTCTTGGCCTATCAGCAACTTTCCTAGTATGAAGTTGAAACTTGAATGAGAAATCATAAAAAGAGTTGCACTGAAACCATGTGAACAAAGAAAAATTTTCACAGTAGCTCCACAAAGGGAACTAGTAGCTACTTAAACTCTGCCAATCCATAACATCATAAACCATGATGAAAACATTAGAAATGAGATGCCAATTGCAGGTGATACCTTCCATGAACAGCTAGAGCGAAAACTCCAGTTTTCTCAATTCTCCGGGCTAGTTCCACAGTGTCCCTGGGTTCTTTTAGCAGACGGATCTTGCAGGTTACAGGTGTATCTAGGTTTCTTTTCAACGCCGTCAATATCTGGTTTAAGATAAAAGATGATGTTCACCATTGGTCCATCAGTAGTAAACTAAAATCAAATAGCTAAGATAAAAAGCCCACATACATCATGAATTAGCTCTGGTTTTGCCAACAATGCAGCACCCATTCCACCACTTATTGAAAAAGACTTGGGGCAACCCATATTTATATCGACCGCAGCAACATCCCTGCACCTGAAAAGCATAATGGCATTGAATGTTAAGTCACAGACTATAAAACATTTTGATCGAGCACAATGCCGTATATGATACAACATAATTTCATAAATACTGAAAAAAAAAAAAAAAAAAAAAAAAAAGAAACACACAGAATGCAGCTCACACTAGTTGGGCAGCACGAAGAGCTCTAACGGGGTCCGAGGTTCCTATTTGAAACACCACCCGGCTCCTTTCTTCGGGGCACGTTCTGAAAACAACAGAATCACTTCCTCTCTCAACCAAATCAACTGTCCCAAGCACATCTAGTAACCAACATACCACAGTGGAATAAGCTCCATGCATAATCAATATTCAATAACATTAAACAGGTTGTGATCTGATAATTAAGCAACACTAACGAGCTAAAAAACACTCAGAATTAAACAGGTTCCAATCACTTGTCAGTTTATAAGAGAACTTGTGTTAGATAATGGCTAGACAGGTGCAAATTAGGAGAATAGGCCTAACAGTACGGTAAGTGGCGGTGTGGTTATTCCTAATATTCAAAAAATGTGAGTGCAAAGTAGGCGTAATCGCCTAAAACTTTGGTGGTTAGTGGTGTTGTTATTCAAGGTGTGTATAATTGTCACACGTTTTTGTAGTTCGATAATTAAGCAACACTAGAGGTCATTTTCACCTACGTAAAGAAAAAGACAAAGTATGTCTACCCCAGCTTTGATCAAGGACTCTCGTAATAGAAAAAAGAATTTCTTGTAGGCCGTGGTAAACTAATAGATTCTACCACTGCATTTTTCATTTCCATTACAATATGCCTAAAAGTAGACCGTAGACGAGGAGACAAAGAACTAGGGATAGCTGCATTCGTGACTAGCTAGATTGAGTCCCGGGATAGAAATTCTCTCCACCTTGAAGGTTCTGGATGGAATCGTAGAAATCATTCAAAATGGGATTGGTTAGTTCACTCATTTAATGGGGCCTCTCCTGTCAAAGTGTAGAGGGAAGTTGTTTTGATACTGTCTATCTAAAGCAGGGAAGCTAGTGACTGCGACCAGTTTCTTTTATGACCTACTATAAGATCAATTGAGATGAAAGTTAATGAAAGAAAAGATAATGTAAATAAAGAAGATAGTTCATTTGCATTGAAATCCAATCCTGGTCTCAATCAGATTCCTTCATCGATCTGATAGATAAGCTCTATTTGACCTAGATTGCGAAGAGGCATATGCTCGGCTTAGAGCTTCTGATACCGGCCTGTGGAAACCCCACCAGAACTTTTATTTTAGGACGAGTCCACAACACTAGCTTACCAAGAGCACTCTAAATTCGGTTAAGCCCCGTACTGTTTGTTTTGAGTGTACTTGCTATTTCTATTGTCTTAGTCTCTTTTGTTCGGTAGGAAGACCTTAGACCAATTACTTAAGGCTTTCTGAGAACTCGCATGTACAGTTCACTTTGCATTTAATCGGTGCGGATAGGTATGCTGGAATACCCGAAAGGAGGATCTCTCCTCCTGAAGGGATACTAATCCAGGCAGAACAAAGGAGAAACAGGTTCCAATTGCTTGCCAAACTGATAACTAAGCAACACTAGCCAGCTCAAAAACCTTGAATAACATTAAGCAGGTTCCAAATACTTACTTGCCAAATCATAATTAAGCAAAACTAGCCAACTCAAAAACATTGAATAACATTAGCAGGTGCAGGTCACAATTACTTGTGAATTTGATAATTAAGCAACAGAGAGAGGCTAGATAAAAAACTTCAAATATCATTAAGCAGGTTCCAACTAATTGTCAAATTCATAATCAAGCAACACATACCATTAACTCGACGGTCACATTTAAGGATCTTGTGATCAATAATCTCCTCTCCGTAAGTGATATCGGCGCCATATTCAGCTGCAAGCATCCTTAATGGAAGAGTGCCCTGAAATGAAATTGAGTACTTAAACATTAAGCAGCGAAGTAAATCAATCAAGCGATTAACAACACAGAGGAGAGAACAATAGTTACCACTCGGACCATAGGAGCAAGAACATGCTTGTTCCTGTAGTCTAACTCCATTGACGATTGCTTGAAGAGAAGAGAAAAGCTGTACGGAGAAGATAGGGTCGGATCTCTCAGTTCATCAAACCCCGGCCGCAGGACCCGAACGTCTAATCCGGTATAAATCCTTGGACTTTCAACTTTCAACTCATGTTTCTTCTTCAACTTTTAGGAAACACCTTCAGCCAGAATATTAGTATTGGGCCTTGGTATTGGTTTAACACTTTAACTGTATCGGAAACTTATGGTACATAAAGTTGGCCTCCTCCAAAATGTACCATAACACCAAGAATAACAATGGTTGGCTTCAAATTTAGGGTTCGGAAAATTACATTTCAGTTATATTTATCAAACTATATTACGTATCAATGATATTAAAATTATAATTCACCCTTATTTCTTTCATTATTAATGACAAAAATCAAAACATATTTTTAAAGTAATATAATAAGCCGCTTGATTCACCCAATTGATTGACCTACCAATCAATTTTAATCCGTTGATTTTACGTATTCAATTTCAATTTGTTGTGTACATGTGTCATTATTTAATTAAAAGGTGTAGGGTTCGAATCCTGTCGGCGTGATTTTTCTCCATTATTTGTATTATTATTTTTATTGAAGTTGTTTGGTTCAAACATCATTATTTTAGTTAAAGGTGTTGGGTTCGAATCTTATTGACGTAATTTCTTTATTTTTTATTTATTCTCTCTTAAATTTTTATTTTAACTTAAAGTTGTATGGTTGGTCTATACTTAATTTAAAAATAACCATGACATGTTCTTGTGAAAAAAAAGACATACTTCCTCCGTCCAATAATAAGTGTAACATTTGATTTAGTTGACTTTTTCGATGATCATTTTGACCTTAAATTATTTTTAAATCATACAATAAAAATAATTAAAAACATCATATCATAAAATTAGAATGTTTATATTTTCATAATATAATTTTTTAATTATTGTACTTGAATGATTTAAAATTAATTTAAGGTCAAACTAATCCTCGAAAAAATCAATTATAAAACCAAATGTTACACTTATTATATATTGGACGGAGGAAGTATTTTATTTACCAAAACGTCAATTTAGCTCTGATGATAAAGAACTTGGGGATACTCTCTAGGCCACTTGGAATTTGAATATCGTCCATATTGCGGCAAACAGAAGAAGACTCGATGAAACAAAATGGCAAGAGATAATGACGCACATGACAATATATTCAACTGGTGAAGAACACCAATTAACATGCGAAAGATGCATTGCAGATTTCGAAGTTGAATGTTTCCAAAGCCTATAGATGTATCTGATGGTTCTTGACTCATCGGAAAAATACTTTTCGTATGTCTAATATAGTTCAATTCAAAACGATTAATTGCATAACTACAAAAACTATATACATACATAGTACACCATTAGTGTTAAGTTTAATTACTCAATTAGTTATTTTTTGGTTACGTTTGAAGTCATTATGTGAAGATTATATATTTACTCTATTCATTTTACTATATTATTTAATAAAATAATAATGTTGTACAAGATTACGGTTCACACGCGTAGCGTGTGATGTTGTTTCTAGTTACATTCTAATGACAAAAGTTGTAACTTATTTACTGATGAGTTACTTTTGATGGACAAAACTACCCTTTTCAATTACTATTAATTTTTGATTTATTAATAGGATTATTATAGATTAGTTGTATTTGACTATATGTATTATTTTATTTTTATTTATCTATTTTCATATTTACATATTAGGAAAATCCCATGATTATAGCTAAGTTGACCATGCCTAATTTAGTTTTATCTAGTTTTATATATATATAAAATAACGCACAAGGGAATTAGAAAATTCCATAACTACACCAAATTAATTACAAATTAAAATTTACTAAATTAAGTTAGGTGCAATCTCATTATTATCAGGATTCTCAGGCCCGATTTACTTGAACTCCTCTCTAGAAATGAATCGTGTATCAAACTTGTCAAAACATGTACCTAGCTCATCATAATAATCATGTATTCTAATTGTATAGTCCCCAAAAATCATGCGCATACTTTCACGGGACAAAACATGTACCTTGTACGCAAGTATACCAATTGCGAAGATATGTACTTTTTAGAAATAAGTGTTTAATTTCTTTCTTGTCTATATAATTTTTATGTGCTATAGTTGTAGAATCATGTACCATTAATATTGGCAAATGGCAACCCTCACATGCTCCCATAAACCAAGATTCAATATTGAACTCATGTATCACACGAAAAAGTGACAGAAAAAATCATGTATCCAGCTACAATTATGTACCCATAAATCATGTACCACTGAAATGTATTTATGCGCCAAGTATTTTCAGGTACAAGCATATGTACTACGGTTCCAAATATACTTTTCACATGTACTAAACTTAAAAAACTATGTATTGTATTACGCAATAACATGTTCTACTTGTATGCATCTAGCTAATTTTTCCATGAACTTCAAAAATCATGTATTTTTTGAGAGGACTTGTACACAAAATTAAGAAAATGTACCATGATGTCTATTAATCTTTTTTTTTTCTTTTAAATAAAAAATTCATGTACCTATCTCAATTTCTATACATCAAATCTCTACCACAATACATGGAAATAAAAAGACCACCGGCAAATACAAGGGAAACAATATCATCAGCCTTGCTATATTTCAGTAGCTTGCTTCCAATCCCTATTCCTCAAAGATTTCAACAATGTCAGTTGCTTTAATATTGTTCGGCTTCATTACGGTTGGGCATGCTACCCACCTCTACGTCACCATCATGGGTCGAGAGTAAATATCGTTCTTGCTATCCTTGGTTCAAGAATCAGCCTTGTCTTCCAAAAAAAAAATGGATCAATTCATTGTACCTGTTTTGGGACAAAAGTAGGACACCCATTACGATACACAAAGTCGAATCAGAAAAAATTAATAATAAGTATACCACAGGCCCAAGGTGTACCTGGTTACGTTATGATCCGAGGTAGAGTTAAGCATCAAATTAAATAGGTACCTGATTTGGCACAAGAACAACTCATCGATCGGAAATTGGAGGAGGACTGCTCGGACAGGAATCAATTAGCATAGAAGCCAATTAGCCGACTGAAATGAGATTGGAATACAACTAATTAGCTAGGGATAATGGTACCTAATTAAGTAATTATGATAGGGGGAGTTATTGTCTTGAATTTGAAAAATAATTTAGCTTGGAAGTAACGTATGTACATATATAACTGTTAGTTTTGTTCATAATCCACAAACAAAAGTTTGATGCACGTATTATATTTCTTCCACATGAGTGCGCATTCAATGTGTTTAGTTGGAGTAACTTATAAACTTAGACTGTAAAATTTCATGTTCATCCCAGTAAGTAAATACTTCAAACAAAAGCTAGCCTACAATTGCAGAAAGGTTGAGTTTTAAAAGTGTAACTCATCTATGATTTATCTGTATGATATGATTTCAAAGAAAATATATACTACTACTACAACTCTTATATGAAAGCTGAAATGATGCTCAAGATCTTGTAAGGATACGCTCAATCAAGAAAATGTGAGACTTTTGAGTCTTCTCAGAAAATAAATACTTACTCCTACTACTGACGAATTGAATCTGATTTTCGTCCCATCACAAAATCTTGATTATTACTTATATGTAGGAGTATGATTCATTTCTCTGTCCAAAATTGACATTCAGTACATGAGTACTCAGTAGATTTCATTTCATTTCATCAACAAGACATGGTTTGATGTGTTTTTTTTTTCATTTTTCCCATTGACAATAAATTTCTCCAGTTGCTGTATTTTTTCTCTTGAATCATCATGGCCTAGGTTGCAGCTTGACCTTATGTGACTGATCACTAGATAGAATTATGTTATGGTTGTAACGATCCGACCCACTAACGGGCCGAGACCCAGCCCAACGGGCCGGCAAAGTTACTCATGGGTGCTCTCCGGGGTGATATGCTGGCCCCACAGACCAACACGGGTTCTAATCCGCGCACTTTGTCCTCACTCATGCGCGCACCGGGAACTTCCCAGTGGGTCACCCATCCTAGAATTGCTCCAGAGCAAGCACGCTTAACTTTGAAGTTCTTCTAGGTGGATTCCCGAAAAGAAAAGTGCACCTTGTTGGTATGAGTAGCGTTCTCAACCCTTTTAAGCTTCTGAAATCTAGGGCGTTACAATGCCCCCTTGTTTTTCAAATCAACAAATCTTTCAACATTTGCTCCATCCCTTAAATCAATTGCTTAATTATGTAATTGCAAAAAAGCAAGAAATGTATCATTTTGGTGCTATTACTAAGGATAGTATTGTATCATTTTGGTGCTATTACTAAGGGTAGTATATATGTGAAAGTTTGTTATTTTGCATGAAATAAACCAACACTGGTCACTGGGTGCAATTATTTTGAAAAACGCGAGACAACACATGACATTTGTAAAAATTGCATATTTTGGGCTACTCTACAGTAAATGTGAATCTTTTGTACAAGTTTAACACGTAACTAGACAAAAATATGCAAGTAGAAATGGTAGTGACAGTTTAAGATATATTTTTTCATATTTGAATATTCAAATAGATTTATTTGAGTAGTATATATCTGTTGTCATATGATGGTCAACATGGCGTCAATCGTCCACGTACTACGTATTATGGGCTCGAACTTAATTCATTTCAATTAAATTCAATTTCATGATGATTGATATCCTCTGTAAATTTACTTACTAATATATTTAATAATCAGTCAGAATAATAATAATAATAATAATAATAATAATAATAATAATAATAATAATAATAATAATAATAATAATAATAATAATAATAATAACAACAGTAGTAGTACTACTACACATAATTAATCATCATCACCAGAAGCTAGCTAACATTGACTTTTTTACTAAAATTCAATTTCATGCTGAGATTTGATGACGACGTTCTTTTCTTCTGATTACTTAGATTTATAGATGTTCCCGTCACTCAATTCCTTCTCATCGTTCTGGATACAAATTTCACATTTTTTTTCTTTGCTGTAATAATTTCTCTCTTTGTTGTTTGAATTCTCGGCAGCATACGTGTAATTAGAAGTGAATAAATAGTGTTGATATACCAATCGCACCTTACCTATTTCAACTTTACTTGGCTTTGTTTAGTTTTCGCCAACATAATTTGTTCAAGTCTGAGTTTGAATTACATTTAGACAGGAGAAATAAGAGATAATTAAAAGCGGTTGATATTTTTTCAACGGGCCTATTCCACAAATATTTTAGAAAGCTACCTGTTTTCAACGGGTCTATTTTACAATAGTTCAAAACAATTAGTGTTCTATGAGTCTATTTTGCAATGAACCCGAACTGTGTTCGACGGATCTTTTCTTAAATAATTTAAAATATATGATGATCACTTTTTTTTACATATATAATGATCACATTTTTGTGGGACTATTCCATAAATTCTCTATCAATCTTTACAAATATAAAGCAAACAAGTGAATGTTAGTTTTTTTTTTTTTAAATAACACTTCATTAACTTAAACGGAAAATGTTACAAAAGTGTTATTGACCGACGATACGACACGAGAGAGGACAAGGGACAAGTCCCTATCTACAACATCCCTTAGCCAAACCGGACAGACATCATACACAAACAACTGAGTAAACGAAGCTACATACACCAAAACATCACTGCCATCTGGAAAAAGGTCAGCTTGTGCACCCTTCTTGGCTAAAACATATGCAACGGAGTTACATTCCCGATACACAGACTTGACTGCTACCACCTGGAACTGCTTCACCTTCCTGTGAATTGCATCCACCAATTGATTTTGACCAATTCAGCAAATAAAAATAAAAAAGAAAAAAATAGAGAAACTTGCCTCAGGTAACTTCCCTCTAATTCTTTCAGCAACAACCGTGATCTCTGAAGATCTATATCAATTAGTTTATCGATTCCCATTTTGCATTCCATTATCCAGTAGCTTAGATTAGGTGCGCCAGCCGCCAGGTGTTTGAAAAAATTATTCATTATCCAGTAGCCTTACGCGCGCCAGGTGTTTGACAAAATTATTCACCGACATTCTTTTTTAATTGTTTTATGCACCTTTTTTGATTTTGTACTGTCAGCAACACATCTAGTTTTCATACTTAGAATTACGTAAAAGTGAATTACTTAGACACTAATCACATCATATGAGTTCATACTACAAATTTATGTGCAAACGTGAGGATCAGCATATACATACATACATAGTTTTCTTAAATGGTTCTTCATACTCCCTTTTCTCATGTATAAAGTATTGCTTAAATTTCTTTATGTTCATGAGAGGCATTAATGGTATGATTCCAATGTTCTAAAACCAACCTACATCCATAGTTTATGATATTTAGACCCTGTTATTTTTTGTTAAAGTGTTTCTGATATATATAAAAACATTTTTTTTATCATAGGTATGTGCAAGACTCTTCCGGAAACATTAATGATTTACTTGCTGAAGTAGTAAGAGTGAGATCAGCAGACCGAGCACGTAGGCAAAGAAGAGACCAGCCGACTTCAGAGGAAAGAGAAGAACAACGTGCTCGAAGGCGTCGTACACAAACAGGTATGAATATGATAACACATCTACATGCAATTTAAACTTTCCAAATTACTCATAATTTAATTTTAATACCACCCGCATCGGTGGTTTAAGGCTAAAGCCAATTTAAGGGCTTAAACTGGCTTTAGCCGCGTTTAAGCAGTTTTCGCCCGCATCAGTCACTGTTTAAACGCGGTTAAGGCCAGTTTAAGTCCTGCCACGTCATTTTTTTTTCAATTTTTTTTAAATTTATTTTTAGTTAAGGTAAAGAAGAATGAAGATTTGTTGTAAAGAATTTCATACGAAATCAAGTTAATAGATGGAAATCAGAAATATATTACATTAAGTTGTACTGAATTTGGAGTGTTGAGAGTGTTTTGATTTTAATTAAGAAGGGAAAAATGAGTTGGAGAAGGTGTGAGCAAACATATCCAAGAGTGGTGTCTATTTATAGATCTCGAAAAGTTCTATCCGTTGATAATTTTTATTTATTTTTAGCATTTTTATTTTAAAAGTTATGACCGTTTGAAATTTAAATGGGAAAAAAATTTAAAAATAAAAAATAAAATTAAAAAAGGGTGGAGTCCACGTGGCGCCAGCCTGGCTGGCGCTACTAAACTGGTCCTCGGTTAAATCGCATAAAACGCGGCTTAACCGCGTTATTAAGCCACTGATGTGGTCCAAAAATGCGGTTAAGCCGCGTTTTACGCGGTTTAACCACGTTTACCTCCTGCTGATGCAGGAGGTCTAAGGGATACGTTTTAGCTCAATGAAATTAAAGGATGTTCCTGTCATATGAGTAATTATTTTTCATCAACACATATTCCATATCGAATATGTATATTGATTTAATTCATGCTATTCACTTTTCATTACTCCAGTTTATTAGTTTTTTCACACGCCACGTATGAAATTTAATCATTTTACTCATTGATTTTTTCCGGCACGCAATGCGTGCACAATTTTACTACTTCACTTTTTAACTGACTTTTATTAAAAGAAAGGTCATTGTCTCTTTTTAACTGACTTTTATTAAATTAGTTGTGAATTTACTATTTTCCGTCGAATTTCATCGGGTTATTTGCTAGTTGTTGATCTAAAAGAGATTATTTTGAGAGTATATCTCACTAAATGTCCCTAGTATGTAATTAATCTGTAAACGAAAAATGAAAAATGTAACTTAGTAAGAAAAAAGGTTAAGGACTTAAGGGTATATTTGGTCACAATTATATTCAAGAATAGGGTCAATAATTTTGTTCAACTTAAAACTGTTTTTTTATTTAGGGTCCATATCTTTTAAGTGTCCTACTAGAACCCCTGATATCATAATTGTACCCACTAGATAAACAATTACATTCTAGTACCCGAATTTGACTTTTTCACTTTTCAATTATTGGATTTTGGCTGATCCAAAGAGACTTAGTGAAAAAAACATGGCCTTATAATTTTCATAATTTTTCTTTTTTTTTTTTTCCTTTTTATTTTATTCTCACCCTTATTCTTTTCTATTTTCTTCCTTTTTCTTTTTTCATCTTCTTCTTCTTCAATTTTTCGGTACTGGAGCTCCAATCGAGCTTCACTCATGGAGCTTCACTGTCACAGTGAAGCTCCAATCTAACTTCACTACAGTGAAGTTCTAATCGGTGTGAAGCTCTTCGACCGAGCTTCACTGTAACAGTGAAGCTCTGTGAAGCTCCAATTCTGGAGCTTCATGTGAAGCTCCGATTTGGAGCTTCATGTCCCAAATCGGAACTGTGAAGTTCTAATAGCTCCGGTCGGTGCTTCGGTCTCCGATCTTCTTTAAGTTTTTTATTTTTTTTATTTTTTAGGGAAAATTACTCAGACTCCCCCCTGTTAGACGTCCACTTTCATTTTTCTCCCTGCTAGTTTGAGAATTACATCTAGCCCAATTTTTCTCAAAACATTTGACCAACTTAAAACACAATATTTTTTTCTTGCTTCCAAACATGGCCTTACCAATAATTTTCTTTTCTTTTCTTTTTCTTTTAATTTTTTTTAATCTTTCTTCTTCACTCCGGTACCGGAGCAACACCACAGCTCCGATCGAAGCTGTAATCGGATCGGAACTGATTTACAGCTCCGACCAGAGCTGTAAATCAGCTCTCTGGTTGGAGCTGATTTACAGCTCCGACCAAAGCTGTAAATTAGCTCCGGTCATAAATGATAAATGCTAATAAAATTAAAATTTATAGTCAAATTGGTAAAACTGAAAATGTTAATAAATTAAAATTAAACTGTTTAGAAATTTAAACTGGAAATGTTTGAGTCAAATTTAAACTGTTTGGAAATTTAAAATGTAATAAATCAAATTAGTCAAATTTGTTTCCAGTTCCAGACGGGGTAGCGCTTTGCTCCAGCCAGCTCTAGACCTTCCCAAATCGTTGTGAGTTCAATCTAAGTGATGGAACCGGTGGGTATGGTTTTCGAAAAACCACAAACCCGTTCTCCATTTTCATTTTGGATAGCACCGCCTATACCAGTTCGGTTATTTTCAGTGGGGACAATCCCATCAACATTCAGCTTCCACCAACCAGCTTTGGGTCTAGTCCAGGTAAGATTAGTGTCCTTCTTAAGTTTCCCTTCATTGCCAATTGAAGGTCAATATTTTATATATTAGACAATAACTATGTATGATGGCTACTTGCCATTTAATATACTGGACAATGTTTATATCCAATTTATTTATTGTATGATGGATCTCTGTCCAATTTGTATATTTTGGTTCATTTTTTGATCAGATCTTACGTGTGAGTCATTCTTGCCAAAGTGGTTGTCACGTGGGTCACTTACATGAATGATTCTATTGTTCAACAAGCTCTGGCGGGATATTTTTTTGCTTCATTATCTTACACCGATCCGTCAGTATACAACTAGTTCACATAAACGAACGAGAGAATTTTTAATGATGGGTTGTTTGGTGCGATGAAATTAGAGTTCATGCCTCCAGCCTCCATAGATTTTTTTTTTTTCCGTTAATATGTTATTTATCTATTTTTTCTTTATCTGAATAATTGGATCTTTCAATTCCCAACAATCTGGGAGGAAGTTGGGGTATTGATGGCCCACTAAATAATTAAATGGGCCCAACAATGGACCGACCTTATTAGTCGTATGGGTTCAAGACTCAAGGAAAAAGAAGACGAAACCACGAAACCACCCCCAAGTCCACAACCAGATCAACCATCCCCATATCCGACAAATTCTTCCCATCAATATCCAACGACCCACCCATCATTCCTTCTAAACCGACCCGTCGTCTATATCCAACACACGCCATTTTTCCTCACTTGCCCCATAAAAGCTATTGGCCACTCCGTTTTTAATAATCCTTCCCACTAAACACCCTTCCGGCCTTCCCCAGTTGCGCTTTTTCTAAATTTGGTACCCAACATTGACAGAGAATCTACTCCTAGTAATCTACTCCAATTGCTGAGAATTATCATGCAGAAATCATAATACCTATTACCCGAGGAGAAAGGAAACATGCTATTGGACTATTACTGATGGTTGTATTTAGTTAATTATATAAGAGACCATAATATTCATACCTCCAAAGTAATCTTTGCCTTGAGCTGTTAAAAATTGATTTTGTACTCGTTTATTTAATGAGCTGAGAAAACTAACTCACCTATTAACACCACAATATGAAACAACACCGACCAAAGTTTATTTTTCACATATATAACTTAGATATACACTCTTTTATCATTTTTCATAAAGACAAGTTGTATAAACACTCTCTACTGGAACCAGATCGATCATATATAGGACCGATGAACCAATGATTGGATCTATGTTCACTTTGACATGCAGTATGTACCAATTATTCCGTAGTATAGACACTAGGCTTGGCTTTACAATTTATTTATTTTCAAACCGTCAATTTTACTAACTCGAGAATCAAACTACAACAAGAGTAAAAAGTGTATAAACCATGCGCTCCAAAACACAATTTCACAAACTACCACTGCATACAAGTTACAACATCAAAAACAAAATCCACTATATCTACATAGTGTCATCCTGTAATATACTAGCTCAGATAATGCCATATAAGAGTAGTTAAAAGAATCTTATCTGCATGGGAAGAAGATTCTCAGATTAAACCTCTGTATCTTATAAATTTCTGTAATAGCACGGTATTATTTGGTTCAGACTTTAAAGTCACTCAATCAAACCCATATCTCTCTGCTTTGAGAAATGGAAACAGTTTATTGGAGTATTAGACATATATATGTAACATGTTACAAGAGAATATCGTTACTACCAACTCCAAGTCACATATATATCACTTTCAAGGCAAGTGCCTAAAGAATATATCCTAGATTTCTAGTATATAAGATTTGCAAATTTTCCTTGGTCTATAGTCTCCATTGCGTACGTAAGCATAAGTTGTGTTTGTCACGGGGGCAATATTTTTCTTCACGCCTGGTACCCAATTCGATTTTAGCAACACCAAGCACTTAATTTGTTTACTTTTACCAAGTACCGGTCATATGTAGCAATTACAGTATTTTTATAAGTGCACTCGTCATGAATAGATTGTTTATTTTGCAGTAATAAATAATATCGGAGTCAAGAAGTGGATAACAATGGAGTTTGATGATTACAAAATGCCATTACAAGTTTACAACTTTACAAGTATAAATATTGCTAATTGCTAAAGCTAGGGTGGAGTAATTGACTACAAATAGGACATAGTGGGCCCACAATCTCGAATTTATGAAGGTTTTTTTAGTAGGATTGTCAATTTAGACTAAATCCCTAAACTTCAGCCCGGTCTAATACTTATCGAACCCGAAATTGATCTACAAAATTATGAACTTGATTCAATGGATCAAACTCAATGTGTAATATATCAGAATTGATTGGGCTGGATCAGAATTGATTGGGCTGGACCCAAACGGATTTGGTCACCAAAGTAGAGTTTTCTAATAAAAGTTTAAAAACAAAAGCATTCAATTGGAGACTTGGAGTTGAGTCCGTGGACAATAGAAGAGGTGAGCGATGAACCAAATTAGTCCGTACTATATCAAATTAAATTGACCGGTTTGTCATGCATAGATTTCAGGTTGTGCATGGAGGACCAAATTAAATACCCTTTTCTCAGAGTGCCATTGAACTCGAGTGAACCTAACCTGATCGAAAATAGTGCCTTCTCATAGAACCTACCCTCGGCTAGGGTCGACTGGTCAAGGATAGGATGTTCAATATTAGGTCTAATAGACCCGCTGTAACAATTCCCTTCTAATTGATATGTATCTAAAGCTATGTTTTAAAAAACGGGTCCGGCCGGACAGTTCGACCGGCTGAACCGTGGAAACCGTTGGCTGACGGCCTAAAGTACCATTAGAAACACCAATAAGCCGGACCCTCCAGAATCGGAAAAACCGGGTAAGAACCGGGAAAACCGGTGAACCGTTAATCCGGTGAACCGGCGATTTTTCCGGTTCTGGAGTGTTTTTTTTTTTTTTTTAAGGATCTTCATCTAAGAAAGCTGGCGTCTTGAATCTGCTTTACTGTTCTGCGTTTTTCTTCTCTTCATTTATCTGCTCATAGTCATGGAGAAGTTTATTGAAGGAATTATGTATAGATCTGAGAATTAAAAGTTAAATCTTTAGACATGACTTGAATTGAACGAGATGGAATTGAAGGAAAGAAAAAGGAGAAGATTGAATTATCAATCAAGCAGATCTAATGACATAATTAATTGAAGAAAAAAGGGGAAAGAAAATGAGAAGATGAAGAGTGAAGAACTGAAGATTCTCTCTTGCTTGTCCACTAGTGGGCTAGTAGCACTATATGATTTATTTATTTTACATTTTTATGAAGTACATGGACCGAGGCACTCCCTATCTTCCATTTGACAAATTTTTTGGTTTCTCAATTTTTTTAATGACTTTGATGACAAATTATTTGTAAATAACCCATAAAAAAAGTATAATAAATTTTATTGTGAATAAAAATTGATTATATTTTGTTAATATAAACTTTATCATGTATTACTCAAATATAATTTAAAAATAATTTGTTGTAACAAAAATAAAATAAAGACTCCTTATAAATTTTATAATAGAATGAGGGTATATTGTTTAAGTATAAATATATATAAAAATATTATAATGGTATACAGGCTTAATCCGGCTCACAAACCGGCTGAACAGGTCCGACCCCGATCCGACCTTTTTTGGGGGTGTCCGGCTCAACTTTCGGCTCCGTTTTTTAAAACATAGATCTAAAGAATAAAGAAAAAATTACTCGAAACGTAGAGGTCCGTTTTATTATTTGGCATGACAATCGAAGTCTGGAAATTTCCTACACACAATAATATTGTCAACGTGAACGTTATAATCAACTTCCCACTACGTCTACGTAAGTTTCATACAATAATATAGTTGGCCTTTCGAATTGGAGGTCAATAACCCAAAATGACATCGAGTCTGTTTAGGGCCGCGATACTTGAATAATAATAATTTATGTACTTGAATTCTTGTTGTCTCGTAAATGTAACAGATGCCTGATCGTCTAAGTACTGAAGTAGTTTTTGAATTTAACCATGTTGAATCAATGATATATGGGAAAAAATAGTACTTTTATTCATCGCCTCGTCGGACTTTTGTTGTGGGCTTGTGGCCTTATATTGAACAAATATTTGACTTTGGGGAAAAATTAACACAAAATAGTTAATGTCGCTGCCTACATTTGAAATTGTTGCTGACACAATAAATATTATTAACGGTATAAGCTAGGCAGCCCTTAACGGTAAAATACATCAAATGTTCTCTAATACTCCAAAAATTAATTATACTTCAATAAGTCTAATATAATTTCGACTAAAATATAGTAAAACATTAATACTAGTAACTTTTAATTATTTCAATTTTTTTTTCAAATTATTAGCACCAAAATCAATCCAAGAGTAATTTTTATAATCATTTTAAAACAGACATTTAGTGGGTCAAAACTCAAAAGTTCATGGCAGAATTTTTCTTCCTCTATTTTAATTTTCAATAACGTTGAGCTGGGTGTAAAAATCTTGAAAGTTTTGTGAAAGAATAACATTCTACTTTATGGACTCAAGTTGGGTTTGCCAATCAAAGATGGCAAATGAGTAAAGAACACACAATAGCCGGTATCGTCCCAACTCCATAGGGCCTAATTGTATGACGTGCCAGGTAATTTCGATGTCATTTTGATTAACTTCGTTAAAATCTCCATCTTGGGTTGATGACCAAATTCAAAGCATATTGACTTATTATTGAGTCCCTTCCACCAATATCACACTTAATGATTAAACCGGTATTGTAGTTTGCGGTAACTTCGACAATTTCGGAAATGATTTAATTTCATGGTTAAATGTATAAGTTCGGAATCACATATTGAAGTGTTATTATTATTATTATTATTATTATTATTATTATTATTATTATTATTATTATTATTATTATTATTATTATTTTAACGGTTAAATTTTTTATTAATAAGAATCAAAATTACAAGGAAAAAAAATATGCATAAGAGGTGCACACCACATCAACGAAATATACTTCAAAAGGACCAAAATAAACTAAGATAAGAATCTATCAAGATAACCCTTAAACAGAAATTGCTTGCGGCCGAGAGCTAAAATCTTGACCACTCCATCTGTCTAGTATGTTTTATTACTAGCAAGAAGCCAAGAGTTCGGAGTTGATGTGTTAATTGATCGGGTAGTAGTAACTAATAACAAATACGTACGTCAATAATAACTCTAATTAGTCTCAAAGTAGGTATTCTATGAGAGCTTGGATGGACCGGTCCAAGTCTTAGTTATCTTAAACAAGTAAGTACGGGTTAGATATATTATAGGATCTTCTATGATCCTGAATTCTATATCGTACGGAGTCGGCCAACACTCAACCGATAAATCATCATCAGTATTCTGAGACTCTTACTCTAATTAGTGATCTTGATGGACCAGTACTGGTATGTTCTGACGATGGGTCAGATACTCAGATCGAAGAAGCACGGTGGGACTTGCTTCGGAGCAGTAGTCTATAATTTAATCGGAAAGTTAAAACAAGTTGGCTCTCAATCCAAATCAATAAATTAGCCACCGGTTTCAACTTTGAAGCTGTATTTGATTAGGAGCTAGTAATGCTTTTTTCATGATCTTAATCCCTTTTTCCTCGGGTGGAGACAATGACTCTTGCGTTGCATACGTTTGATACAGGGTCCACGCGTAAAATATAAAGCTTATAGAAAGATATAGTATTAAGGAAAATTAATCACTGTTAACTCCGTGAAATTAATTTCGAAAATCACATTCAACAACTATTTAAGTGAGCTTTTATTAATTAAAAAAAAACATTAGCAAGTGAAGTGTATACTGTATACGGAGTATATTAGTAGTAGTAGTACAATGTCAATGGTAATTTAATTGGAAAAAAGGATGTGCATTATCGTGGCGCCACATCATTGCACGGAGATTAAGCAGGTGATGTGGACATTACTCGCACATTATCGTCAACACATTAATAGGAACAGATCTGATTTTCCCCCCTTCTTCTTAACGTTTATGGGAACGAATAGTCGATCTGTTGTGCATTATGAAATAGTCGATCGGTTTTTGGATGCCAATTAATACTACACCCTCCGATAAAATCAGATCTGAGGGTAGAGGTTGAGAACGATTGTATTGTAGAGGTTCAAAACGTTGTATTTTCGGTTGAGGTTGACCCTATTTGTATTTCGGAATTTTACTCGAGCATTGTTTATTCTACGAGCGTTAATTAATGAAATTTTTAGCCGTTTAAAAAAATACACTATACCCTCAGATAAAATGTGTGAATTTTATATTATCTATCGGAACGTGCCACGGCAATAAGCATGAACTATTAAAAATTTGCACACAGGCCACATCATAATAATCTTTGTAATTGGGTGATCGGCTGATCGCACACTGTTGTGATCTTCATCATTAAGGAGGGATGGACTTAAAATGCAAGAAGAATTTGATTCTCTTATCCTCCTGTCTCGAGGGATTGTTTCGTAGTAGTACAAACATTAATTTGAGGATAACAATTAACAAGTCAACTTGCAAGCTTGATCCTATCCAAAACCTAGTTATGTAAACACAAAATCTATATTATAGTTGACATTTGCTTCCTAACTAAATCAACTCTGTACATAAATTAAAAAAGAAAATGGAATGGGATGAAATTAATTGTTAATTATAAACACATTTAAAGTTTACGGGAGGGGAGGTGTTGGTTCGTTTTTAAGTTTTCTGATACATTTTCCTGAAATTCAGGATAGCTAGTCTATAGTACTACGTACTATTTGATAACTCACATAAAAGAGATTTGATTAATTTAGTAAATATGATAGAGTATACGGTAGATACTCCATACAATAATATTGCCGGGACCGAAAAAATATTATTATAAGAAATTTATTTCTAAGTAGAGTTTAGTATGTAATCTATTTTCTAACAAAATGACATACTATAGTGTAGAAGTACAAAAAGTTATTACCAAGATGCTTTAATCATTCTTGACAAGTTAGAGGTGTTTTGTGTTTAACAATAAATTTCACATGCATGTGAATGAGTTGCGTAAGCACCCACGATAGAGTTGTTTCGGGTTTAATAAGAAGTTTCACATGTGAATGAGTTACTAATCACACCCAAGGTAAAAGATGTGATTGTAACTCAAAAGTTAAAGTCTATTTTATAGACAACTTTGCAAAGTATTACTGCCGAAAAAACCTTGACTAAATATTTCTCTCTCTAGTTTCTGGAACGCGCCTCACGCGCCATCCAAATCATGCCTCCCAAAAAGAAATCTGGATCTCAGGCGAAGAAGAGAGGTAGACCGCCGAAGAAGAAGCGGACGCCTAATCCACAGATCGATGAGCAGCCAGTCCCTGTCAATACTCCGGCTGAGAGTGTTGATCGATTGGGGGATGGGGGAGAGAATATTGTGGGGGATTTGAGGAATGATCAAAACCCTAGTGAGCTGTTGATTACGCCGGAAGTGACTACGGTTCCTCCGGTCTCTTCTGGTCCGACGATTGCTCCGTCAGAGGGTGCTACGGTTCATCCGGCTAATCCAGGTGGTGAGATCCCTGCAGCTCGTGTAGATCGGGAGCGGCCGGTTGCAAGGCGATTGGTTTTACCTGGGAATAAAGCTCCTGAGGTTGCAGGTGAGAATCAGTCTGATTCATATGTTGATGTTTTGTCTGGTAACCGACAAGCAGAAAATGGTATGCTACTGGAGTATGTGGTGCCGGACATGGATGAAGATGGTATGTGTGTCTGTGTTTTCTGATGATAATATTGCTGAGGAATTAGAAAAATGGAAACACTCTTTAGTTATGTATGTGATTGGGGATTCTCATTCTCTGGTGTATATGGAAGCTTTTGTTCAGAAAGTATGGGGCAAAATAGCGCAACCCACTGTACATCAAGTAGAGGAGAGTTACTTTATTGTTAAGTTTAAATCCAAAGGTGAGTGTGATGCAGTGATGAATGGTGGTCCTTACACGATTAAGAACCATCCAGTAGTGTTAAAACCTTGGACTCCAAGTTTTGATTTCTCAAAAGAAGACTTGAATGTGGTTGCTGTTTGGGTAAAGCTACCTAAATTGCCTATCATTTTCCAAGGCAGAAGGAGCTTGGGGCGTATTGCCAGTCTGATAGGAACTCCTATTAGGACAGATGGGTATACTGTCAAACAATCAAAGATGGATTATGCTCAGATTTTGGTTGAAATTGATATCAGTCAACCTGTTGTGCAAGAGGTTCGTCTCAAGAATGCTAGAAATGAAGTAATGCATCAGCCTGTGATTTATGAATGGCTTCCAGCCTACTGCCAGAAATGTCAATGTTTGGGTCATGTATGTGATAACCAGCAACAGAAGCCTAAACTGCCTAGACAAGTGGGTAGAGGTCCTAAACGCAAAGAAGAGTGGGTAGAGGTGCAATCAAAAAGGAGAACTGCTGCACAAGGGGGAGCTAAGCAGCAAGTTGAACCTCCTAAGTCTGTCTCTATGCCAAAGGAAGACTCAAGTCAGCGGAAAGAAGTGGTGAATTCTTCTCAGAAGAATAAGTTTGAAGCCTTAACTTCAATTCCTGAAAATGTGCCAGAGGATTTATCACTTCAGTTTGGTAGTTTGGATTTAAATGATAGGCCACCTGGGCCTGATCCTCCAAATTTATCATGAATATAGCCAGCTGGAATGTCAGAGGGTTGAATAAGGCAGCTCGCCAAGTTGAGGTAGTTCGGTTCTTACGGAATAATTTTGTTTCTATTGTAGGTTTAATTGAAACTAGAATTAAAGTGAATAAAGCAGGTTCTGTCCGGAGAAAGTTTGGGGCAGGATGGCAGTTTGTAGATAACTACAGTTTTGCGCCTAATGGACGCATTTGGGTCTGTTGGGATAGTTCAAAGGTCCAGTTTCATGTTATTTCTTCTACTGGCCAACTGATTCATGGACTTTTGATTGACTCTACTTCCAGCTTTCAATCCTTTATCACTTTTATTTATGGTGCCAATGAGAGTGATATAAGGTTGCTACTATGGAAAGATTTAAGGCAGATTTCTGGGACTGTTAATGCAGCATGGACAATTCTTGGTGATTTTAATAGTGTTCTTTGCACGGAGGATCGAATTGGTGGTAATGCAATTACTGAGGCAAAGTGCAAGGATTTTAGGGACATGTTGCGTGATACTAATTTGCAGGAATTGCAGTATATTGGATGGGAGTTTTCTTGGTGTAACAAGCAAGAGAATCGTCTTATCTATTCGAAAATTGATAAGTGGTTTGGTAATATGGAGTGGCATCAGAATTTTGGCCAGTTTGTTGTTGATGTGTTGAACCCAGGATCTTCTGACCACTCTCCTCTTTTGTTACATTGTGGGGGTATAAGGCAGGGAGGGAGGAGAAGACAATTTAAATTCTTAAACTGTCTTACTTCTTTTTCTAACTTTCTTCCTACTGTCCAACAAGGGTGGAATGTTGAGGTTGCTGGAGTTAAGATGTATCGAATTTGGTGTAAACTTAAGGCAATTAGAGAGTTGTTCAGGGGGAGTACAAGGCAAGTATCTAACTCTGCATTAAAAGTTGAAGCTGCATGTGCTAAAGTAGATATGTTGCAGAATGCTCTAAAGTTAGATCCTCTGAATAAAGATATATTCAATGCTTCTATGGTAGCTCAATCTGAGATGACTAAATGGACAGGGATTGAAGAAAGTATCTTGAAGCAAAAAGCCAAGATTCATTGGCTAAAATGTGGTGACGGTAACACAAAATTTTTCCATGCTTCGCTTAAATCACGTACTCGTCAAGGTATGCATGTTCTTTATAATGCTGCGGGACAGAAGTTAACTAATGAAAGTGATATAAAGCAGGAGATTTGTAGTTTCTATAAAGCTTTACTTGGAGCACCGGCTGTAACTACAAGAGCAGTAGATGTCAGATTATGCGAAGTGGGCCTGTTCTTAATGGTGTACAAAGAAGGCAACTGATTTCTCCTATTACTGATGCTGAAATTCTGCAAGCCTTGCATACTATAGGTGATGATAAAGCTCCCGGTACTGATGGGTTTTCTTCTAAATTTCTTAAAGATGCGTGGCCTATAATTGGAAATGAGGTTTGTGGTGCGGTGAGAGACTTTTTCATGACAGGTCAGCTGCTTAAGAGTGTTAATGCTACGTTAATTACTCTTATTCCTAAAAGTAACACTGCTACCACCATAAGAGATTACAGACCCATTGCCTGTTGTACTACACTTTATAAAATAATTTCTAAAGTGTTGACTATGCGAATGAGTACTGTTATGGGCAGTCTTGTAAATGAAGCACAGGCTGCTTTTGTCCCAAACAGATTCATTCATGATAATACAGTTATGGCCCAAGAGATTATACGAGGTTATGGTCAGAAACATCTTTCTGCACGTTGTATGATTAAGATGGATTTGCAGAAAGCGTATGACTCCATTCAATGGGATTTTGTTGGGCAAGTTTTGAGGCTTTTTGGCTTTCCTGACAAGTTTGTGAAGTGGCTGATGGTTTGTCTGACAACAGTCACCTACCAAATTTGTCTTAATGGCCAACTTACAGAGCCATTTGAAGGGAAGAAGGGTCTTCGTCAAGGTGATCCTGTCTCACCCTATCTTTTTGTACTTTGTATGGAATATTTGAGTCGAATGCTTGGTACTTTGGAGCGAAATTCTTCATTCAGATATCATCCTAAGTGTAAGGAGCTGAAGATAACACATCTTGTGTTTGCTGATGATCTTCTTTTCTTCTCTAAAGGCTCTTTAAAATCCATTTCTGCTATGCTTGATATCTTTGATCAATATAGTTGTACGTCAGGTCTTGTGGCTAATATGCAAAAAAGTGAAATCTACTTTGGGGGTCTTACTGAGGTTAAGAAAAGCCAGATTCTTGGTGTGGTGCGACTGAAAGAGGGGAAGCTGCCGTTTCGATACTTGGGTGTTCCTCTCAATTCTAAACGACTCTCCATCCAGAATTATCAACCCCTCATTGAGAAGATGGTAAGTAGAATTCATCATTGGACTGCAAAGTTCCTATCTTATGGAGGTCGGTTACAGTTGGTTCAGAGCATTCTCTTCTCTATTCAAAACTATTGGAGCCAAGTTTTTCATCTGCCTAAAAAAGTCCTGAAAGTTATTAATAGTGTCTGTCGACAGTTCCTATGGTCTGGGAATAACACTGGGAGGAAATCTCCAGTTGCATGGGATTCCGTTTGCAGGCCCAAAACTGAAGGTGGGCTTGGGCTTGCACATCTTGAAACTTGGAACAAAACCAATATGTTGAAACTTCTCTGGGCTTTGAATTCAAAAGCGGATAAACTTTGGATTCGTTGGATGCACGCATACTATATAAAAGGTATGGATTTGCTTTCCATGAGCATCCCTTCTCAAGCATCTTATTTCCTGAAGAAACTTTTGAGATTGAGGGATAAGGTTAGTAGTTATGGTGACTGGCAGCAGCAACTAAATGCAGGGACCTTTGACAAGAAGAAGATCAACGTTTGTTTGCGGCCAGCAGGGGGGAAAGTAGTCTGGAGGGAGCTTATTTGTGCTAACCAAGCAACTCCAAAGGCGAGATTTATCCTTTGGCTAGCTTGCTGGGGGAGACTTGCGACTAAAGACAGACTATGCATGTTTGGAATAAATGTGGATGCTGCTTGTGTATTCTGTGAAGCTGGTAATGAAACTGTTGCGCATGTCCTTTATGAATGTCTGCATGTAGAGGTGGTCTGAAAGCCATGTTTAACTGGTATGGAAAACAGTATGTGCATACTAGTTGGCAAGCTTGGATGGCACTTCTTTGCATAGAAACAAAGGGCAAAACTGTGAAGAATAAATTCTTCAAAGTTATAGTAACAGAGTTCGTTTATGGTGTGTGGTTGGAGAGAAACCAACGCATTTTTGAAGGTCGCAAGCAAGGGTTGATTCAAGTACTATGTGCTGCCATTCGAAGAGCTGTGGGCAAATGCCATAAACTTTTTGATGCTATGCGGCCGCAAATTTTGAGCTTTCCAAGCTTGTAGTTTTGATTGTTTTGATCTTTTTGGTTCTTTTGTTTTTTTAGTCTTTCTGCCTATTGAGGCATTTTTGTATTGAGACGTTTGTACTTCATTGACAAGTGGAATGGAAAAAGCTATCTTCGTTCCAAAAAAAAAAACTTTGCAAAGTATTTTGGATAATAAATTGTATGTTATGTATGTAACACATACAATAATTTTTCATGCATGCAATTTATTACTATATGGATGTATAATTCATTAATTCGGGACTTGAAAAACTCATGGGATATCACAATATGAAGTTTATTCTTATTTATAATTAATCCCAATTTGAGTCCGAGAAATTTTATTACTATAATAAGTTTATTACTTTATATAGTAGAGATTATTACAGAATACTACCCTGCTAGACATCCCTTTCTCAAAATTGTACCCAGTATATCAACAATTACGTTCTAGTGTCTCAAACTGTTTTTTGGGTTGACTTAACTCTAATTACAGAATTGTCATTGGGTGATCCAAACAAGGCCTTAACTTTCTTTTTCTTTTTTTCTTTGTTTTTTAAATTACATAATTTCTAAAATTTTATTCCAAAATGAACCCTATAAACTTAATATTAAAAATGAAATATCACAAAAATAAAATATATATTAAAAAATAAAAAAAATTAAAAAAAATCAAAAAAGATCGGAGCTCCAATTTGGGGCGTGAAGCCCCAATCGGAGCTTCACTGTTACATTACAGTGAAGCTCGGTCGGAGAGCTTCACACCAGTCAAGCTCGATCGAAGATTCACTGTGACAGTGAAGCTCCATGAGTGAAGCTCGATCGGAGCGTCACTGTCACTGTGAAGCTCCCATCGGAGCTCCGGTACCAGACATAATTTCGGTATCGAAAAATTGAAGAAGAAGATGATGAAAAAAGAAAAAGAAAAAAGAAAAAGTAAGAAAATAGAAAAGAATAAGGGTGAGAATATTTATATAAAAAAAGGAAAAAAAGAAAAAGAAAAATTATGAAAATTATAAGGCCATGTTTTTCTTACTAAGGCTGTTTGGATCAGCCAAAATCCAATAATTGAAAATTGAAAAAGTCAAATTCGGGTATTAGAATGTAATTGTTTATCTAGTGGGTATAATTATGATATTAGGGGTTATAGTAGGGCACTTAAAAGATATCGACCCTTATAGAGTATTACTTTAGATAGTTTTTACTGTATGTTTTCTTCGTTTGAAAACTCATTATTTCCAGTTTAGTTCAGTTTCATACAATTCAATTTTGTTTAGTTTTGTTCAAACTTGGTTAGTTGTATTTTATAATGCAAATAAATTTAGTTCAGATCAGTTCAATTTCATTCAGTTATGTTCAATTTAGTTACGTTTTACTCAGTCATATTCAAAATAAAATAACAATTTTTTAGTATAGATATATTATGACATAATTCAATTAAGGGTGTAAATAGTTAATCGCACTCGTGAAAATTGACATGACACGCCAATGGGATAGGCTAGGAGGCTACGCTGATTCGTATTCAGAGCTTTCCAGTCATTCATTCACCCATGCACAGTGATAGATTTCTAATATGCACTACGCAACTTTCTAAAGATTTCAATCTTGACCTTTATTGGCTTTGGCCTCTGGTCATTCATTCATATCGACAGAAGATAATTCATGCACATTCATGGTGTGAAGTGTGTGAACACACTCGGGAAATTATTATGGGTATATGCATGAGTTACCTGAGAATTTGGTAAATTTTGTTATTTTAAATAATATATCACATTATTATATTACATATGGTTCACATTTGAATTTGATCAAGTGATTGCATGTACACATTTATAGTCATATCTATATATTTGGTCACAAAAACGTTCACTTTAGAATTTTTCACGTTTCACCTAATTAAACTCTCAATATGGGACAATATGAAGGTCAAATACGGTTCACATAAAGCATCTCAATATACAAAAATTGAACATGTACTCCTCACGTTACTATAGATGGTGGTATACGGTATACCCTATATCATATATCATATCAGTCATGTACTCTGAAAACATGTTATAATACTACCTTTTACTTGGATTTTAAAAAATAAAACATTAAATCAAGTCATAATTAATTGTACAAATTCAAGAGTTAGATTTCGTTATTTTTGTCTGAAAATTGATTATTTTAAATTCAGTTAAATTTCATTAAGTTCAGTTCAGATTTGCCTAATACTTCCTCCGAAAACTTAATAGGTTCACACTTTATTTTTGTTGACTTTTCGATGTCCGGTTTGACCTCAAATAAATAATAACTCGTTAAGAAAAAAATAATTTTAAAAATTATATTATAAAAGTATACTTATTATATTTGTATAATATAACTTCTAAAATTAATTCTTTTTAATCAATTATGATTAATTCGAGGTCAAACCGGACATAAAAAAAGTCAACAAAAATAAAGTGTGAACCTATTAATTTTCCAGAGGAAGTAGTATTTTGTACTACAAATAAGTTCAATTCAGTTCATATACATTCAGTTCAATTCAGTTAAGACTTAGACTTTATCGTTAATTTTATATTATCACTTTTTAAAAGGGATCCTCTAAACAATATGAATAATATTGAAGGGCACAACAATAATTACATGTTTGATGATGCGACAATGAGAAGCCATGAGGCAAAATCCAAATATATGGAGCATGATATGAAGGTAAGATATTGGTGTACTAAAAATTTAAAAATTGAACATGTATTTCTTGGTGTAATTAATATAGATGCAATGTCCCGTATTTTATACCGATTAAGATGGATGGTGAGTTGTGACAAATGATATATTAGTAATGGTAGGCTCCAAATATGGGGTTTATTTGAGACTTAAACCCCATAAGTCTATTTCATTTTTTGTTACAATGGTTTAGGCTTATTATGGGTTTTTTTGAATTCCACATGTCACATACATTCCACATGCACCACACAATTTGATGAAATAGAAAGAAAATGAAATTAAAAAAAATTATTTGTGGCTTATTTGGGGCTACAAATATGCATACCCCAAACATGAGCTCCATTAAGGCTCCAAATAAGACCTCTATTGCTAGTGATATATAAGTAAGTGCCATGTACTAGGTCCCATAATACTACTAACATTTGTGGTAATTTGTAAATTATATACTTCCTCCATTTTTTTTTATTTGAAATTTTAACTCAATGCACACAAATTAATAAACATAATCATTAACCTATAACTAGTTTAAAAATAGAGTTTTGACTTTTCCATCATCAATTCACTTGAAGGATTTAAAGAAAAATGAGACAGGTCCCACCTATTATTTGAATTATATAGGCCAAAACTTCAAACATTATATGAAAAATATAAAATTGGTCAAAACTTTAAATAATAAAAGGTGGAGGAAGTATGCCTTTTTTAAAACGGAGACTCTATAGATAAGTTGCAATACCCCGTAGTGTAAAGTGGTGGAATATATCTCTTTTATGCACTTTCTTATTTTTATGTACATGTTCATCATTTTATTTGCCGTTTTGGAAAAAAAAAAAACTGAAATAATTATGATCAAAATAATATCTAAGGGCACAAAAGTAATTGAACTTGTTAAATAGATAAACTTTTCAAAAAAGGAAATTTTTGATAATAATAAAATGAAATCCCCACAATTTGTTCGTTCGTCCATTACTTGCACAGTTGCACCTCACCGAAAAGTCACCGTAACTCTGACGCACACACACTTCACGGATTTTGATAAACGTCGTCCAAAAAAGGATTGAACCTAACCACAGTTAAACTCAAAAACTAACCATGGTTAACCCTCCACACACTACCCTATAAATTGGACCCTTCCCATCCTGGCCATCCATACCAATATCTCGTCACCTTCCCTTTCATTTCCAAAACTTCACTACACACACTTTGATGATCGAAACTCTCACACTCTTCAATTAAATCCATTATCACTTTCCGGTAACGTTAATAAAATTTCGTCTATTTAAAATTAATGTTTAATGTAAAATGTCTAATCTAACTAATAAATTGTGAATTTTACGCGTTTGTGCAGAGAGGAAATGGCAGCTAACGGTACCGGACGTGTTGGTGGTGGTGGTATGGGGCGGAACGGGCTGCCGAAGATTCATACGGACAGGAAAGAGAATGAAGTGTGCCACGATGATAGCGCGACGCCGGTGACGGCTCAGACAATCGACGAGCTTCATTCTCTCCAGATGAAGAAATCTGCACCGACTACGCCGCTGCTTGACGGTGGTGTTCAGGGACAGTTTGCTGCTCTTGCTGAAGAAGAACGCCAGAAGCAGCAACTCCAGTCCATAAGGTATATAATTCTATAATACTCGATCCGTTCGGATGAATAGCTTAATTTTTTTAATTATGTATTTTATCCTCTAATTTTGTTTTGTACTTTTGGTCTGAATAGTAGGGTGATTGAGTGGCAAAAGATCGGTGGGGTTGAACCCCAACCCCGCGGAGTATAATATTAATATATGTTTAGTTGAACGTATAAAGTGGCAAATGAGCCTAGTAAAAATAGGATAGTTAGAAAAATAAACAATAATAATAATGTTTTGGACTTGTGATATACTCCGCTATATATATTACTTCGTATATCATAACATAATAAAGTGGAAAATGGATAAAAGGGAAAACCTGAAATGAATAGGAATGGGACTGCAGAGCCAGGAGGGACTATAGTTTACTCCATCTGTCCTCATATCAATTTGGACACAAACATTAAGATTAAAGTCTTTAAATAATTACAATAATTATAAAGAAAACAAATAAAATACTCGTAATAGATATAATGAATATAAAGTCGGAGTTGATGATTTTAATTTTCCATATAGATCAAGAGTCAACACGGACTAGAATAGTTACCAAAAATTTACTATTTCGGATGTAGTTACCAAAAATCAAACAAACATAGCCATAGTAATATACGTAGTCCTCTCGATAGCTAAAATATGCATCGTAGTTTTGTAATTAATTTGGAGATTGATTTCTAATTTTATGAGGTTAGCTTTTTAGAAAGAAATGATTTTGTTGATGTCTTAACTTCAAGACTTTCCTTGATCTGTGCTACTTGTGGGATCGGGACATCGGGTGACATCATTTTGTTTATGTAGTGTATTTCATGGAAGTTTTTGGTGATAGATTCAAACATTTTAAGTATTTAAATTTCTCAACTAATAAAAATAAATATGACATGTTTTGATAGATAGGTGACTCTTGTTCAACTAGACGCATTGAACAAGCATTGACCAACCTTGTAATAATAATGTGATGACTTTGACTTTACTTACTCCTCCTATGCTACTATAGTACATTTAAGATTTTGTGAGATGTACTCGTAATTCGTTTCTTGTAAATTACTAACAAGTCTCGTGAAGGCGTGAACTATTGGTGATATTTTGGATTACTCTTTAAGTTTGATTGACCTGAGTCCTGATTCAATACACTTTGCTCAGATCTGATTAACTGAATATGGTCAATTTCACATGGCTTATCTTTCCATTTTCTATATCGGCGTGTTGCGTTTCGAAACATTTATTGCCAAAGATGTAGTAATTGATTAAATTTAGTCTGGTGGTCTTCAGAGCTTTACATGGACCATTTCCTGGAATTGAACATATTTTTCATGTATCATATATTCATATATAAAATCTTGAATCTTGTACTAATTGACTTTGGAAACCCCTTTGCCTACCAACCAGTGCCTCATTGGCTTCACTAACAAGAGAGTCTGGACCTAAGGTGGTCAAAGGAGACCCTGCCAGGCCGTCGGACACACCTCGTGTTGTTGCTGCGCATACAGGCCAAACCCCTCGTATCGTTCCAGGCCAGAAACACCATTTCGAGCCTTCCATCGCTGTCAGTGATAGCTCCTTGAAGTTCACGCATGTTCTCTACAACCTTTCTCCTGCAGGTAACTTTTAAAACAAGCTGCTCATTAATACATCTCATTATGCACGAGCATTAGTAGAAATGGTGTACTATCATTTTAGTGCATCGAGAGACACTAGCCAGTGATGTAGTCATGTAGCCAATGGTTTTCCCCTTGGTGGACTATCTTATTGCATGCGATGGCAAATCCCGTTGAGTTGTAATATCTCGATGATCATCAATGCAGAGCTATATGAGCAAGCGATTAAGTACGAGAAAGGGTCGTTCATTACGTCTAGTGGTGCTTTGGCCACCCTTTCCGGTGCCAAGACTGGCCGTGCCCCCAAGGACAAACGTGTTGTTAAGGATGAGATGACTGAACAGGATCTTTGGTGGGGAAAGTACGTACCAATTGTTTATCCTGTCTTGTGGTAGTAGGGTCGATAAATGTTTATTTTCATATTCTTTGTTATTCATGATTTGTGTTTGTATGTATGTTTTAGGGGATCACCAAACATTGAGATGGATGAGCACACTTTCATGGTTAACAGAGAAAGAGCTGTGGATTACTTGAATTCACTGGACAAGGTACTAAGTTTTACCTTTGCTTGCTTTACTCTTTAGTGGATCACTTTCCACATAATTTGAAGGTCCCTTGAAACACAGTTAAAGTACTTTTTTCTTGTGAAGTATCCAATGATCTGTTAAGATTTGTAGAGTAAAATTTTCAAGTCTCTTAAAGTACTATAGAGTGAGGTTAACTCTGTTTCAACAAGAAATCATGACCTGTTGTCTTATTTGAAGGTCACTTATCACATATTGTTTGGTTTCAGTCTCCTACTCTATTAGTACTCAATGCCCATACTTTTCTGATCCTGATAAAACCTATCTGGTCTTCTTCTGGTTATTCTTCTGTTCTTTTTGGGTGTACTATATTGGATGGCTTTATGTTGGTAATAAGGAAAACTTAGGACGTTAGAAGGTAAACGTTCTTTTGTCCGACTTTGGGAATAGAATACGTTCTTTTGTCCGACTTTGGGAATAGAATACGGATAATGAAACTTAATGATAATCTAGTGGAAACTTGATATCAGACTCACAAAAAGTGACTCTTTTATTTGACTGATCTCAGGTCTTTGTGAATGACCAATTCCTGAACTGGGATCCAGAGAACCGCATCAAAGTCAGGATCATTTCGGCCAGGGCATACCATTCCTTGTTCATGCACAACATGTAAGTAAATGTTATCAAACATCAAACCTTTAACTTGCTGATCTTATTTGCAGTTCTCTATGCCAATAAGCCCTTCCAGATAAGTAACTTAATTTTTTCCCGCCTCCGCGAAGTATTTCAATCTATCTTAATGGGAGAAACGAGTGTGAGAGACAAGTTGCGGTGTGACTTGTGAGGCATTCGTATATCTTAGTTATTGTACCGTTGGATAACTGGGTGGGTGACAGGTGTATCCGACCCACACCTGAAGAGCTGGAGAATTTTGGTACTCCGGACTTCACTATATACAATGCCGGACAGTTCCCTTGTAACCGTTACACACACTACATGACATCATCCACTAGCGTAGATTTAAATCTCAGTATGAGGGAAATGGTCATCCTCGGCACCCAGTACGCCGGGGAGATGAAGAAAGGACTTTTCGGTGTTATGCATTATCTCATGCCTAAGCGTCAAATCCTATCCTTACATTCGGGATGCAATATGGGCAAAGATGGAGATGTTGCCCTGTTCTTTGGCTTGTCAGGTAAGGTACCATCGGTGTCCGTAAAAACCCGATGGTATTAATCGATATTCTTCTCTGTGCTAGACTTTTTTCAGTTTGCAACGTATGACATGGTACTACAAGCTACTAGTATTATTTTTCAACTAAGGTCTAAGATTGTATTGTTTTTTTAACTCTTGTTAGGAACTGGGAAAACTACGCTGTCTACTGATCACAATCGGTACCTAATTGGGGATGACGAACACTGCTGGGGCGATAATGGCGTCTCTAACATTGAAGGTGGATGCTATGCTAAGTGCATTGATCTCTCGAAGGAGAAAGAGCCTGACATTTGGAACGCGATCAAGTTTGGGACTGGTACTAATACAATCCACTCGGTAACTTTCAATTCTGCAAGTAATGAAACTATACTTAGATTTTCCCTATCCTTATTTTTTGGCAGTGCTGGAGAATGTTGTGTTCGATGAGCACACCAGAGAAGTGGATTACACCGACAAATCTGTAACAGGTATTTTAATTTTTAACATTGCTGTTCTTTCAAATACAAGTTCCAATGAGCTTTTCTGACTTTCAATAACTTTTATATAGAAAATACTCGTGCTGCGTACCCGATTGAGTACATTCCCAATGCAAAAATTCCATGCGTTGGACCACACCCTAAGAATGTTATCCTTCTGGCCTGCGATGCTTTTGGCGTTCTTCCGCCAGTGAGCAAGCTCAGTCTGGCACAGACTATGTACCATTTCATCAGTGGCTACACTGCTCTGGTATGCAAATTGGCAATAAGTCATTTTATTGTTTTTATAGCCCAATCCAATCTATTATTGATTGGAATGTTTGCCTATGCTTGAACTTGTGAGTCTAATAACGCAGGTTGCTGGTACCGTGGATGGAGTTAAGGAGCCAACGGCCACATTCTCGGCTTGCTTCGGTGCTGCGTTTATAATGATGCATCCGACCAAGTATGCTGCCATGTTGGCCTCAAAGATGCAAGAGCATGGCGCCACTGGTTGGCTTGTCAACACTGGCTGGTCTGGTGGGAGGTATGGAAGTATTAGTAATTCTTTCATTTATTTGGTGATGTACTAATATACAATTTCAACTCATTTAACTATTCTACTACATTCAGATATGGTACTGGGAGCCGTATCAAGTTAGCATACACACGGAAAATCATTGATGCGATCCATTCAGGCAGCCTATTGAATGCTGAGTACAAGACGACTGAGGTGTTTGGTCTGGAGATCCCAACTGCGATTGACGGCGTTCCTTCTGAAATTTTGGAGCCTATGAACTCTGTAAGTGCCCGACTTACAGAGTCATAACTTATTTTCACATGATCCTGCTCATTAAATCAATCAAAACTTTAGGCAAACAAGCACCAACTCTTATCTCCTATAACACACTAACACGATCACGCACTATATATGTTAGTGTCGTGGGCTTGTAGATGAATCGATTGTGCCTGCGTTACGTTTGTGATTAATGTGTTGTATTTGTTTAATGCAGTGGGCTGATAAGAAGGCTTATAAGGCGACACTGCTGAAACTGGGAGGACTATTCAAGAACAACTTTGAAGTGTTTGTGACTCACAAGATTGGCAAAGATGACAAGCTCACTGATGAGATTCTTGCTGCTGGGCCTAATTTCTGATCAACTATTATAATGCTATGTAAAAATAATTATGTGGGAGTATTGGACTTCATGATTAGGTCAGAATAATCAAGTTTATTACTTTTTGTCATGAGTGATCTGGTATTCTGATTCCTGTTGGCTTTTTGGAATGAAAGAAGAGGTTTGTAACCGTATGTTGTTCAGTGGCATGTGTTAATGAAAAGTACCTTGTTTAGGCATACGTCTACATCTTCACACAAAACCGATAGTTACAAAACTACTATTCTTCATAGTTCATATGGCTACTTAGCCTATGTTATTTATTTTCATATGAACTTAACGTAACTGATCGGAAACTGAGCTGAACTAAAATGAATTGAATGAAGCTGAACTGAACCTATTTGTAGTACAATATACTATTAGGTGAATTTGAATTGGACTGGACTTAATGCATTTGAGCTGAATTGAATTGAACTTAAAATAATTAACTTTCAGACGATAGAACAGAGACTTAATTGCCCAGCAAAACTACAATTCTTCATATGGCTTTGTCAACATGGAAGGCTAGCTACTAATTACTAAAGCACTCTTGGTGAAAAGGAATATAATTGATGTTGATAATTGTTTGAGATGCAATGTGGAGGCAGAATAGTTGTGCGCCTTCTACGGGATTGTCGGAGTTCTGCAGTATGCCAACAAACTGGTTGGAATTTAAATCTTAGTAATTGGCTCTTTATCAATCTTACTAAAAAACACTTTTGGCTAGGATTGTTCATCGATTCGTCATTCTCTAACTCTTGGATTCTTGCTAGTAAGATAGACATACTCAACAAAGGGGATGGTCAAGTGTTGGTACGGTCATAACGAGAGTTTGGTTGGACATGCTTTTATGCTCGGTATGATTTGGGATTAAACTATTTTTTGTGCATCGCTTATGCACCTCTCTATTGTATCTCTCAACTTTGTTTATTTAATAAAATTTTGATGTAAAAAAAAAACGTTTTTTAAATGTCCTTGTCCCTTATGTCCCATGGTATAAAGTGTTCTTAGCTACCACATGGAATATTTTAAAAGCGCGTAATAAATTTATGTTGCGAAATAACATGATACCGCTGAGTGTGATTGCACACCGGATCAAACTTATATTGGTTGATATGATTTCCGCTTTCACGGGGAAGTGCGCAACAGCATAACGCAATTGAAATGTACACATTCAATGTCTTATACCTCGTGAGTCGTGAAGGTTCTGTTAATTATATTGCATCCAAGTTTTTTTTTTTTTTTAGAAGGGAAGATACTTATATAAAAAATTATGATAAAAAATCTTTTTACGTTACAAACCGAATGAAAGGAACTAAAAAAACAAGTTAAACATTTTCGGTGCCCTACCCGATTCGTCTAATTTGCTGATTTTTGTAGTAGTAGTTTTCTTCCAATAAATAAATATATAAATAAATAAATTTCCTCTTACAGTGAACTAAGAAATTCAATAAGGTAAAGGTAAATCAAATTATACAAAATTGATTTTTTTGGCTTAACGTGAATAACCAGATCAAAATTTATATAAGTGGGGTGGATCAAAATTGAATTTATGTCATAGAAACACACTTATATATAGTTAGACGGCGGTCTTTGGTTGTATATCTACATTGGTAGAGATTCATCATTGTATTCTAGTGGGGTGTAACCATGTAAGTTGAGTGGTAGAGATTCATGTTTGTATTCTTTTGGGGTGTAGTTTCAATAATGTGTTTTGGATGCATTTCTTATACAATCTTGTCAATTGTACATATGTATTGAACTTTTTATAAGTAATTATATATGCTAGCTCATCTACATACACCACTAGGTTGTAAAATAAATGTTCCTCGATCATCACTCATTTATAACGTATATTTGATCGCAGTGACATATGAACTTAGTCATTTATTTTTAATAAACATCTGAAAAACATAATTAAAAATAAATATAATTATCGAACCAAGTATTAATTACTGTCTACTAAGTAGGACATAGAACATGTTGGCTCACTAATGAGGAATGAAAAACTTATAGAGAAAGTGATGATTTGTTTATGTAATCCTAATCAAATAGGGCATAGGCATTTTTTCTCACTACACGCTTTGGCATAAGCAGAATAAGGATCAATGGATCAGTCAGAGATTAATGCGTCCGTAGTCTAACATTTCTTTTTGTTCCACACATATTTCCTTACGAAAAATAACTCGAATTTACTAATCAGTCATGTGGTTAATTTTTGGACTTTTAAACATAAGAGTTGTATGTCCCATAATAAGTTTTACTTTTACATTTGTTTTCACAGGTTTTCTATATGTTAAATGTGAAATCAATAAAGAAATTATAATTTATATGAAAAAATATTTTAAAATTACAATTATAATGGTCCTGGGCCTTTAAAATTGTTAATGCGTACTATCAATAAAGGTGTGCTGGGCCTGGACTGATGAACTAGAAAGTTCTAAAGTCATACCACTAGGCACTAGTCCACTACGATTTCTCTTCAATTACGTGGAAAATAAATTAAATAATCACTCATTTTGTAACGCCCCAAATTTCAGAGACTTAAAAGGGTCGGGAACGCTACTCATACCAACAAGGTGCACCTTTCTTTTCGGGAGTCCACCTATAAGAACTTCAGAGTTAAGCGTGCTTGCTCTGGAGCAATTATAGGATGGGTGACTCACTGGAAAGTTCCCGGTGCGCGCACGAGTGAAGACAAAGTGCGCGGATTAGAACCCGTGTTGGTCTGTGGGGCCAGCATATCACCCCGGAGAGCGTCCATGAGTAACCTTGTCAGCCCGTTGGGCTGGGTCTTGGCCCGTTTGTGGGCCGGGTCGTTACACATTCACTCCCTCTCAAAATCTACCGACTTTTAGAAGTATTAACTAATTATACCATAACTTTGAAAGAGCACAGACGACACGGGTATGGCCGCATGGGCGGTTTGTTGAGATTTGAGAACAATTTCCAAGACCGTAATTATAGGATAAGTATGTCATTAATCACCAGTCACGCACACGTTTATTTCGCCACGATAAATGTTAGGTTAGTTATAGGAAAATAAAGGAAAGTCAAAAAATAAGGGTGGGTTTTTGGACAAGACAACCATAATCTCTCCACATGGACCGGCTAAGAAGGAAATACCCGGTTCATCCTAATCCCGGGTCGGAATTATTCATAACCTCGCATCCCCCAGCGCACGATAGCACACACCCCCGTTGTTCTGGGTCCTTCGAATTTTGCCATACTCCAAACGCTTTAACCCTACCCCTTATATTTCTCCCCTTTGCCTCTCCTCAGATTCGCCGTCATTTTTTAGCCTTCTCGCTTCTGGAGCTGCCGTTTCTCTCGTCTCGCTTTCGAGGTAATTGTCTTTTTCTTCGTTTTTTATCGGATTTTGATCGAATTTGTGAGTTTTTTGGGTCAGATCTGCCGATTTCTGTTGAAAATTGGTTAGTTATGCTTGAATTTGTTCAGAAACTGTTGGTTTTTGCGGAAAATTAGGGTTTCTGGTATAATTACACGGCTTTCGATGCGTCTTTGAATGAAAATTTGTTAGATCTGGTCAAATTTTTCTTAAACCTAATGGATGTCCTGTGAATTTGGTCTAATCTGCATTATTTTATCATTTTATGCAAAAGGGGATAGATCGGGTTGAATTTGTTCAGGAATTTTGTTGGTTTTGATTTTTGCATTTTTGCAGAAAAAGCGGAGTTTCTTTGGTATATATACGTCTTTTAATGTGTTTTATGTTGAAAAATTTATTTGGTTTGGCTGAATTTGTGAAAACACGATTAGATTTACAGAAAGTATTGGATTTTTCTTTTTCTTTTAAGCATCGGTTTTGTTGTATTTTGTGGAAACTATTGAGAGTTGACAGATTTGTTTTTGTTTATCCAGGTGTAGCTGCTCGGAATCTAAGAGATACAGGAATTTCTTGAGATCAATGGGGGGATATGCTAGTGATGTAAGCATCTGTGGATGAATTCAGCTTATTTTTCCTATGTTTTTTTATAAATATACTTCTGGTTTTTATATATGTTTCTGTTGATTCAGGAATATGAAGATTTGGATGAGTATGAGGAAGATGGTGAAGAACAAGAATATGGAGAAGAAGAATATGGAGATGAGTACGAAGAGGAAGCAGTTCATGAACCTACAGAGGAGGAATTGGAATATCTTAGACTCAGGCAACGCCTGAAGGAGTCTCTGAGAAAGGAGATGGGGAAGGAACTGGGGACTGCCAATGGAGGTTCCCGTGAACACATGAACTCTTTCCGTAAGGACAAGTGCGTTTTGTTTCATTTTTATGCGCTATCTTTCTTTTTTGAGATCGATTGGATTTAACCAATGTGAATGAACATTCATCTGGGTTTAGTTTTTTTTTACCATGTATGTAGGCTCATGAAATCATCGGCCCAATACGAAGAGTTCTGTTTTATGTTCGTGCGGTTTATATTGCTGCCATTGCAACTGATATTATATTATCATTTCTGTAGCCTCTTCTTGAATGATCCACCCAACAAATATAGTGATCTATGTCTTCTCCAGAATCTTCCATCTTTTTTTGTCATGGCTTGAAAAAACCAGTAAGATCTTGATATTCTTAGTTGAAGGTTTTTCATAAGCTCTAGTAAATGGGAGAACCAAGTTTGGTGCTCTTTTTCTTCACATAAAACTTTAGTGTGTTTGAGGCATTGTTTCTTTAACAACGGTCTGTAATATCTAGGCCTTGTCGATCTTATCACCAATCTCCTTTCATGGCCTTTATTCTGTGTATTCCTACGGGTTGATTGTCTAAAGCAGCATGTAACATTTGGTATGCTTTTCATCGGGCAATGTTGTGTATGCAATCTAATAAGTTTTAATGATGCAATCTCAATTTAATGTTTATTGATTTGCAGCTATGGTTCATTTTTTGGGCCGTCTCAGCCGGTTATTGCTCAACGTGTAATTCAAGAAAGCAAGTCACTGTTGGAGAATCCAGATTTGGCAGCCAAATTTTCAAAAACAAGGAATACTGTACGTGCAGTTGCCTTGTATTTTGTTATGTATATTAGCTTCTTGCATGTGCGAAGTATTCTATTTGCTATGTTGAAACATGGCCAATTAAGTATGTGATTCTAATTTGTTTTTTTAAAACTCATTTTGTGTAGA
Organism: Plantago ovata; assembly: GCA_028274465.1. Taxonomy (NCBI): domain Eukaryota; kingdom Viridiplantae; phylum Streptophyta; class Magnoliopsida; order Lamiales; family Plantaginaceae; genus Plantago; species Plantago ovata. The sequence continues at coordinate 5,674,589 of CM051457.1, read as the reverse complement.
ACAATAAGCCTAGTACATCATCAAATGCTGCTGGATCAAAACCTAGGGCCAACCCGCAAAAGCCTGTCAATGGGGTAAACTATATCTTAATTATGCTTTTTTGTTGGGTTCATTATACTTTATTGTCGGGTAACATAATCTTTGTCTAACTCTTGTTTCCAATAATGCAGTTGAAGAAAAAAGTGGAAGTGCTTAAAAACACTAGGGACTATTCTTTTTTACTTTCGGATGATGCCGAGATCCCTTCATCCACAAAAAGTCATGGCAATTTATCTACACCCAGATCCGGTGTGTTTTACTTGTTGCTCTGTGGATCATTGTCACTAGCTCATTTTATTTTTAATTCCCAACTGGACTCATGGTTCTGTTTTTTTTCTTTTTTCCTCCCAATTTTGATTATGTTAAAGATGCGTTGTCCGCTCAAGCACAACTAAAAAGCAGACAGGCAGTGGTTGATCGACAGAGAGAACTCAACATTCGTGATGGAAGAAAGCAAGTTGTCTCAAATGGCCAGCCCAGACCTAAAGTTGGGTCGGAGAAGATGGCTCCCGGCAGTAAGTTATCCATGGATTCCAGAAAACAGTTTGGCAGCAATAGTGCAAGTGGTCCTGGCCGGCCAGTTAGCCAAAAAGGTTGTGTGCCTTCAAGGAATTCTATGCCCGCAACAGGCAAGAATGTTTTACAAGCTGATTCAAGAAGTTATCCGATTGCAGCAGGTTCTCACAAATCAATGTCTTCAGTACAACAAGGCATGCGCAAACCTGCACTATCACAGTTACATTCTGGTGTCGGTGTGCAACGACCTCAGCAATCTGGAATGCAACGACCCCAGCAATCTGGCTCGCAAAGACCCCAGCAATCTGGCTCGCAAAGACCTCAGTTGTCTGGCTCGCAAAGACCTCAGTCGTCTGGCTCACAAAGACCTCAGCAATCTGGCTCACAAAGACCTCAGCAATCTGGCTCCCAAAGACCTCTGCAATCTGGCTCTCAAAGACCCCTGCAATCTGTCTCTCAAAGACCCCCACAATCTGGCATGCAAAGGCCTCAGCTATCGGGTGTGCAAAGACCCTCACCATCTGGTATGCAGAGAACTTCACAACCTGGTGCGCAGAGACCTGCTTCATCCCACATGCAATCTTCTCTTTCGAGAAAGACCTCAGTTCAACGGAATGAGTACCAAGACTCAAACAGGCCCAGGCCTGTTCCTAAATCGAGTTTGTCTTCTTCTAAAGATGAGGTGACTGTTGTGTTTTTGCACGGATTAGTCTTAATGTTTGTTTTTCAATACTGCAATTAGAAACTTTACCCTGTTATTCTTGATTTTCTGAGAAATATCAACTTGTCCAAAATTTTACCGAAAACTATTCACGACAAGAGCTGCCTTTTGGTGTAAAACACATTGTTCAAGTCTTCCTGTTCTAACTTATAAACTTTTAGCAGGTGAGGCGACAACAGTCGAACATGGCGGGCCGTGGTGCACTGGCAGATCAACGGCAGAAGGCAAAACCTAAGCGGCCATTTGCAGGTTCTGATGATGAAGCAAACGTTTCTTCACTGATTCGTAATATGTTTGGGTAAAGTTTTTGCCTTCTTGGACTTTCCTCTTTTCAGTTTTTTTAATTGAATGAGAAATGTATCTGATCAAGAGTTCGAACTAGACTCGATCACAATCTGAACCATCTTATTTACTTCATCCAGGTATAATCCTAGAAAATATCAAGATTTATCAGATGATGATAGTGATATGGTGGCTGATTGGGAAACAATTAAAAGGGAGGAGAGACGCAGGTCAGTGCCTGGAATCTTGTTATCCTTTGGTTTGCTTTTGGTTAATGGCTTATTATCGTTGCTTTTGTAAATTAATCTATTCTACATGAAGAGATTAGTTTCCGAATCCATTAAGTTAATCGTATTTTTTAATTTTTGATGTTTTACTTGTTTCAGTGCAAGAATTGCTAAGGAAGAGGATGATGAAGAGCAACGGAAGGAAGAAGAGGAAAAAAGGCGACTTGCCAAGAGGCGGAAGATTGCTATGGCTCGTTAATTTTTGTATGATCCACATGACTGGAACCTCATGACTGTCTTAGATTTTGAACGGGTTGCCACAAGATGGCCCTGACTTGCCTGTCTGTCTATATGCTCAACGGGTTGCCAAGATGGCTCTATCTAGATGTTGAATGGGATATGCCAAAAGATGGCTTTTAAAACTGAGTTTGTCATTTACCCATTTTTTATAGGATACAACCCTAGATAGATCTTTGTTTTTCGCCTTTAAGTTAGTAGGCCTTTCTGTAATTTTATTAGCTCTAATCGTCTGTAGTCCAAATTTACATACACTTTTCTCTTGGTATAGTGACAGCTTTGCTTTCTTTGATTTCATTTCTATTTCCTGTTAGACTTCAAGATATGAATTTGTTGATTTCTGATTGGAGGGAAAAAAAATGAATTTCATTTTGTACATACAAGACCTGAAACCTTATTTTGGGTATCTGATTGGTGAGTGGGCATGTCATCAATGTGACTTCAATTTAGTTAATAAAGCCATGTTATTTTGTTAGGGTGTGTTGTTTTTTGATAGTGATTTTTGGATTTGCATAACTTGGAATAATAAGCTCAGATCTAGTTATCTTGTACCCATTTTTATGTACTGTGGTCTTGATCTTGTACGCATAAGTTGGGACCATGGAATTGAAACCGTAGTTGCGTTATACTTGGAAGTTGGAAGTGTCTAGATTTTACTCCGTAGATCACGTCTCTTAATGAGTTGTCAAAACAGATTTGCCTTTGGAGCTCAATCAAGACCCTGGTCTTCAGAATATAACTGTTTTACATTTGAGCTTAATTATTTGGGTTTCCTATTAGTTACTATGTTTTGCTGTGCTAGGACTAGGACTGCTAATTCAGAAGAAACACTTCTATAGTTAAGGTCTAGAGGCGGATAACGTTTCAGTTAACTTAGTAACATAGTATTGTTTTACGTTTTGCTCACTTATACTCGTTAATACAGTAAAGATTGATTGTGAGCTACGAGTTGAACTTTTGCCTTCATATCAACACAAGTAGTGAAATTGGAGCCTAGAACGGATTTGCATGTTCGGTGTGGACCGGACCACCTAGACTGGACGACGATGGGGTGGTACTACTAATAGGGCAGCCTTTCCATGTGATTCCTGTTAGAACAATATATACACCATCGTTATCATCATCAACATAAAGAATCAGAAATTTATTGTCAACTACTCATAATTGCTATGCATTGAGAGTTGTTATGTGATGGATGTTATTGTGTCCTAAGTTTTTCTGGTTGGTGATTTGAAATAAGTTTTGGGAACATATTTCAAACTTTTAAATGATCAAACGAGTTGAACATGCTAAAAGTACGAATAGTAGGATTCAACACCAAACCTCTTCAATATTGATCTCCGTAGTTTTCATCATATCAAGATTGTTATGTCAAAATTTCTTCTATATATAGGTGAAAGTTGGTTTTCCTACTCGTACACTTACTTGGGTTGTCAGATGCTTTGGGGGTTTGGTTTCTGATGATACTAATTAAAATATGTCCCACGTACCTAGGATGCTCAAAGATGTTTAATCAAATGACTAGACTTCTACTTGCCTAGTCCACTAGGGGCTTTTGAGCTCAAATGATCCCTATGGAGTAATTTGGAACTTATTGGTGATCATCAAAGAGAGCTTGGGTTTTTACCCAAGATGACTTCTCAACGAGGGCATCATAAAGTTAATCTTACATTCTACCTCTTTCCTACCTATAACAACTTCACTTCAAATAGTGAAGTCTACCTACAGATTTGTCAAGAACAAACTAGTTTTGTAGTACTAATTCACCCCCTCCCACCCCACCACCCCCCTAACAAACTTTTCGTGCTTTGTGAGTTTGTGTAGCATGAGATTTACTGGAGAAGTTGAAGTTGATTGTAGTTGGACTATTAACATTGCACTCACTTTGGTTTGAGATAGATGGTTTAAAAAACTAGAAAGCTGAACTTGATTATTATGTTGTTTATAAGTTGGTTTTGCGATTGGGATTACCGATCATTGGCCACCCTTGACCTAACATCTTGGAAGATTGCATAAGTTTCAACCAATTGCTCTGGGAGATTACGCAACACACTCCATGTGATGATAATGGTTGTGCGTACTCTTATGGGATACATAATGTGGGGCTCTAAGTGTTTATGAAAATCTCTACGTTCCTTGCTTTAAAAGGACGTACGTTGAAGATGATAGATATGTCTGTTTAATCTACTAATTTTCAGGATCGAGTTGCAAAACAAAGTTTAATTAGAGTCTTAATCCAGTCATTTGTGGACCAGCAAATAGAGAAAAGAAAAGAAAGAGGAAAAATTAAAATTGGATTTACTAATACCTCAATTTCTCATGTTTAAGAAAAGACAGAAAAAATGAAGAAAACAAGATCTGCCAGCCAATAAGGGTCTGTGGTACAAATTTTCCATGAACATGGCAGGATGTACCTTTTGTTTTTATTCATAGATATGAGTTCCCAAAATTGTGTATAGAAGCTGGAAAGATCCAAGTTTTGTGATATTGAGCAATTCATTATTGAACCATTCATTATTTGGACCACTAGTACTAAACTAGATGCACATCCAGAGTCCAGACCATACCTCAGATATTATTAGGGGCACAATCCTACACAATCCTATATCAGTCAGTGTTTGCAATTTCTCAAGTTAGATTCTAGGACCTTTTTTTAATGGTCTAATGAGAAGGTCTTGCATTTATAACTGTTGTTTTTAAACTTCAAATCATCATTCATCAATATATATATAACTTCAGTGTTTACCAAAAAAAATAAAAAAATATATAACTTGAGTAATTATACCAAAATCCTCCAAAATGTACCATAATGAAGAATTATCACTAATTCGCGAGTTCATAGCGAATTGGGTGTGAATCAAATTCAAATTTGTCCTAATATTAATTCGTCGGGCTAGATTTGACCCGAAGTACAAAAATTGAATCTTTTGTGAACTTATAGGACAAAATGTGAAAGTAATAAACTTACCGTATAAAATAGACGGAGTAGAAAAATTATGGTATATTTGAGATTTAAAAACAGTTTCTGGAGTATCGTTTGCTAGATCAATGAAACAGATCATAGATAGTACGAGTACATGTGAAATATTTAATCAAATAATGTAAAATGTCACTGTCACAAACCTTTTCGTGCATGCCTCACTAATCACTATATATATACTATATATATATATAATATATAACCTTTTCAATCATCCAACTAAATCTGCTACACCGTTTAAATCAGATTTTTTTTTTTTTTTTAGAAAAGATGCTTATATTGCAAAAATAGTAATCAAGTTACATCCGGATTGTCAACGGGCAAAGTTGAAAGGCCATTACTGTCTTCAAAAACATCCTGAGCTAACTTGTTGCAAGTACGTCTAACAAAACAAAAAGAAAAAGACTGGAAATTCAAAACTAAAGCCTTAATGTCTTCACTATCGCCCCGGCAGAAGTAAAGCAAAAGGATGAACTTAGAATATCTTGGATGATACGTAGACAATCGCCTTCAAAGATTACTTCTGTCAACTGTAGAGTCTGAGCCAATAGAACGGCCTGATATGCAGCCAAAGCCTCAGCTATTTCTGGATCGGATATATGTGGTCTCCAGACACGTTGCCAGCGAATAACCCGACTAGTATGATCTCGTGCGAAAATTCCCAGACCTGCCCCTGCTCGAGTACTGGTAACAGACGCATCGAAGTTAATCTTGGTGGCAGAAACAGAGTCAGGCGGCCTCCATAGATCTGTCCCCACAACCGGACTTTTGGAAACAGCATACATTGACTTGGCCTCCTGAAACCGTTCAATATACCGGTGCACAAATCTGACTGATTCCTCCGCATCATATCCTGTACGTTCATGGATCAGATTCTCAAAACATCATTTCCATTTTTTAATGTATATGAAATCCATCCCTGTATATTATTAAATTAAAGTAATAATATAATAAGCCGGTTGATTTACCCAATTGATTGACCTACCAATCAATTCTAATCCGTTGATCTTGCTTATCCAATTTCAATTTGGTGCGTACATGTGTCATTAGTTAATTAAAAGACATAGTGTTCGAATCCTGTTGGCGTGATTTTTCTCCATTATTTTCATTATTATTATTATTGAAGGTGGTTGGTTCGAATCTTGTTGGCGTGATTTTTCTCTATTATTTGTATATTAGTTGAAGGTGTTGGGTTCGAATCTTATTGACGTAATTTTTTTCTTTTTTATTTATTCTCTTCTTAAATTTTTATTTTTTAACATAAAGTTGTATGACGTATTATACTTAATTTTAAAAATAACCATGATATGTTCTTATAAAAAAAGACATACTTCCTCCGTCCAATAATAAATGTAACACTTGATTTTGTTGATTTTTTCGATGGTCATTTTGACATTAAATTATTCTTAAATCATACGATAAAAATAACTAAAAACATCATATTATGAAACTAGAATGTTTATATGAAGCACTTGACAATATATTCAACTGATGAAGAATACCAATTAACATGCGAAAAAGATGCATTGCAGATTTTGAAGTTGAATGTTTCCAAAGTCTAGAGATGTATCTGATGGTTCTTAACTCATCGGAATAATATTTTTCGTATGTCTAATATAGTTCAATTCAAAACTATTAATTGCATAACTACAAAAACTATATACATTTATAGCACACCATTTATATTAAGTTTAATTACTCAATTAGTTTTTTTTTTTTTTATTACGTTTGAAGTCATAGTGAAGATTATATATTCACTCCATTTATTTTAATATATTATTTAATAAAACAATAATGTTTTACAAGATTACACTTCACACGCGTAGCATGTGACGCGGTTCCTAGTATTTCAAAACACACCATGAATCCACACTTGAGATCACAAAACTATAATAAACACAATGATGAAAATTCAATTACAAAATAAATATATGTTTTGGTTGGTTACTATTACTATTATTATTACACTAATTTCTTTTCTTTACTTTATACCTTTATACGTTTCATTCATTTATTTATATTTTTTAATTCATTTTTTTTATTACAACTTTACTATGGTTTCCACCATTCAAATTAATAATATAACACACACCTTTTAAAAACCATGTGTGCGGATTTCATGAGTTTCGATACGCTTGGGCTGTAGCTACTTCGTCTTCCAATAGGTTAAATAGTTGAAAATATCTATAATAGTTGATTTAGTTATGGATAGCCTAATATGTAAGGTTTCAACAATTATATCTTATCTAATTTATTTAGATTCTTTTTTCATTTATAGTGGTAGTTATGGAAGGTTGTTGTCTCGGAAACTACTACTCCCTCCTGAATACAATATAAAATATTTTAGCATTTTCACACATATTAAGAAAATGTGATTTTCATCAATTTTGTTGTTGAAAAGGTTGCAAAAAAAAAAACATGTTGGTATTTTGTAAAAATAAAATGACCAATGAGAGATGAGAACCTTGCATAGCTTTTGTAAACAAAATATAAAAAAAATGGGGTTGACTGCATAAAAATTTGTTAAAAACGCAGAATTACATGACACCAACTTCGAACATCTTATATTTTGCAAATGGTAAAATAACTAAAACATCTTATATTGTATTCAGGAGGGAGTACTATATAACTGTTGTAGGGCGTCACCAATTGTTTTACGCTCGGATGAATGAGATGATGACTTATTAATATTTCTGTTTGATGTGTTGATCTTTCATTCGATGATGAACTATGAGTCTATGACGATTCTTGTTCTGTGTTGTTCCGAATCTATCCTTTTCTTAGCCAATTACTGTTGGAGTACGTTCCGTTCATGTGAATTAATTGATTTATCGGTGATATCAAGATTACGCAAAAAATTATTTCATTCAATAGGAGGAGAGAGTAAAGAAACGTTAGTTTAAATTCTTATCATAGAACAAAACAAATTTGAACAAAAACATTTCAAATTTTTGAAAACTTCTCGAAAATTTAATTCTACAGATATTGAATATTGATAACATATTAAAAATATTTTGACGTGGTCCATGTATTTATTTTTTTAATAATTATGTAAAATAATTTATGATGTTCACGAGAAAATTGAAAATAAAAAATTGTCGTCTTCTGCAACGCCCATTTTGATATTATTATTGCTGCGTATCAAAAACTGAAATCCATTTCTATATATTTCCATTTTCGTGCATTTTTCAAAAATGTCCCATCAGAATCAATGTCAATCAATGACGACGTTACGCCACTTCCCCCTGTTGCAGAAATTGACGCCGTCTTCTTCATCTTCCAATCCATGTCTCTGTAAAGGTTCTCATCCTGTTTCTGATTCTCGTTTTTTTTTTTTCTGATTCGAATTTGTCGTATTTGACAATCGAGCTGTTTCAGCTGAATTTGTATCTGTTTTTCCTCAGGAACGTTGTCGTATTGAATGTGTTTGATGTTTCGGATATGAGGAAATTCGTCTGTGCTTGTACAATGGAAATGAGCTAGGGATATATATTTTTTTTTGTTTTTTCTGTAATTTTCTTTGAATTCATGAAAGGTTTTTTTGATAAGAAATTGTTGGTAGAAGATAGAAACGAATGTTAATTGAAAATGCCTTGCATTAGAGCTCCAGCTGCGAAAAAAGCGACAACTCTTACGGTTAGCTTCGCGTTTGTTGATTGAATTTTGTGTTTTCACGTAGGTACGGCTATGTTATGATGAAATGTTTGGTTGATTGTAGGTAGCTGTAAAATGTAGGCCATTAACGGAGAAGGAACGCGGTAGAGACATAGTTCGTGTGCAGAATGACAAGGTTTGGTTTCTTAGTGTTTGTTTTGTAATATTTGTGGAAATGTTATTGATGAGAATGTGAACAGTGTGAAGCTATGTCAATGTAGGAAGTGCATATTTTGGATCCTGATCTTTCTAAGGACTACTTAGACCGAATACAGAATCGTACTAAGCAACGGAGATACACTTTTGATTATGCATTTGGTCCTAGCTCTGTCAATGGGGTACGCATGTCCCCCTTTTACACTCTTTTTATGTTTGAAATTATATGTCTGCTTTTTTTTTCTTTTCCTTTTGATGAAAGTAATGAGCAGGTTAATACTTAATAGTCAGAACCGTAGTTGTTAGTACTCATTCTAATGTACAAACTGAGCCATCTTTCGAATGCCTGATATATGTTTGGTCTAGTTTCTATGTTTTGTGAACTTATGCATACGTTGAAGAGCCATGGAACTGTCCTTAACTAGTTGATCTTGTATTCTGATCATGGAGTACACTGAATAAGAGGCAGTCTACGTATTACAATTTAGATGCCTACAAAACCATTTTATCAGGTTTCCTTTGATTGAGAATTATCCATTAGGTCTCATTTGTTTGATGCTTGCATAATGAGGATGTTTTACAATAGCATATTGTGCTCTTTCTCTTTTGCTTATTTGCACTTACAATAGCTGTTAGATACTTTGGTCTTCAAGTTCAAATGAGTTGCACGATGTAGCTTTATGCCATAGTAGACAACAAACTGACAAAGTCTAGTTTAATCAGATTAGAAAACAAATGTGGGGTTTCTATTATGGGTTTTTGTTGTCGATGGAGTTGATACATGTTCATACCTGGAAGTTTTCGGGGGGTAACATTGTCTTGCTTCTACTTCAGGATGTCTACCAAAGTATATGCTCCACAATTGCTGGTGTTGTTCAAGGGCTCAATGCAACAGTATTTGCTTATGGTTCCACTGGGAGGTACCCTTTTTTGCTTTACTTTCTTAGACAAAAAAAAAAAAATCACTAGAGCACACAGGGAGTGCTCAGATCATTATTACAAGGTTACTTAGGTTTAAGACAAACATCAAAGGAAACAATACATAAGGATCCATATATCTTACCAGTTCCCATAACAATCCTATCCATAGAAACAATATGTCAGGGTCTATATCTCACCTGTGCGTATGAATTCTCCTTTACAGATGATACAATTCATCCAAACTTGAATGTTCTACAAGTTTCTGGCTTCATTTCATGTTTCTTATATAGGTTTAAACAATCAAAATAATTTGAGCTCCCCCCACCACCCATGTTTTCTATATAACTGCAACGATAGTGAAATCCATATATCCTTCTTCACTGTGTGTGAGGTACTTTAAAATACAATCTAAATTTACCCATCATCCACCTACTGAGTGCAAGAGGCACCTAACAAGTTCCAAAGTTTTCTGTGGTTCGTGAATCTTTTATGTCCGTTGAATTCTCTCAAATGCACGCCCAGCTTCTGCAAATTGTTTTGGTGCATGTTACTGACATACCTATCTCTTCCCGGCCATTTGTCTTAAATGTATTAATTGGAAAATTTCTCAGTGGCAAAACGTACACCATGGTTGGAACTCAGGCTGATCCTGGACTTATGGTTCTCAGCCTGAACACTATCTTCAATCTAATTGAGAAAGACAATTCCTCTGATGATTTTGAAGTGAAGTGCTCATACCTTGAAGTATACAATGAGGTAAGTTGTTAACTTAATTCCTTGAGAAAATCAAATTATACGTTCACAAAAACTTGTTCATGATGATTTTGTTGCAGGTCATTTATGACTTGCTCGAAAAGTCTTCAGGCCACTTGGAACTGAGGGAGGATCCACAGAAAGGAATAATAGTTTCTGGCCTAAGAAGCATCAAGGTAGTCATGTGACTCGTTTCTGTCGAAATTGACATGTAGAACAATTATAGAAATATGTTTCGGAATCACCAGTATAAATATCCTAGTGCAAACTTCTCCAAGATGTGTGTGCTTTTTTTTTGTCCCTCGCTGTCTGCTGGCTGACAAGATCTTCTGGGCTACAAGTACCTAATGCCACTTATGTATGTGCTTAGGTTAATTCAGCTGATAGAATTCTCGAGCTATTGAATTTGGGTAACAGTAGAAGAAAAACAGAAAGTACAGAGGTTAATGCAACTTCTTCACGGTGTGTAATCTTCTTATGACCTTCTCATTTATTTCTGTATTTTTATTCTTAAACCCCGCACCCAACCCAATGGTTTGACCTCTGCAAGTGTAAAAAATGGGGCATTCTCGTTGCATGCCCAAACTTACTTACTAAAGCCATCCCCTTGGGGTCCTTAAGGTAACTACTGCTGGTTCCTTGAAATGACAATACTTGCCATCTCATTATGAGGACACGGACATGATTTTTTATTGTAAATGGCGAGTAGTTGCATGAACTCACTTGTGCTCCTTCTGTAATGTCATATACCATTTGTCAACTCACGTGGTGTCTGAATCAGTACTACATGGTCCAGTTCTAGTGCCAAAAATAAAAATTTTATTTGTATCTATGGTGCACCACCTAATTTATTTTATCAATCCCCTGTTATTTCCTTTTGCCTCTTTCCTCTAGCTTCCACGTAAATCAGGTAGCTTCAGAATTTATAATCTGGAATTAGATATTGCTGCAGCTTAGTCTGAACAATGTGGTAGTCTTGACTCATGAGTAGGTCAACCTTTCTGCAATATTAGACTCAAATATAACATCTATTTTGCAGTTCACATGCAGTCTTGGAGATAACTGTGTCCAGAAAGCAGCGAAAGAATTATCCGAATCAGGTTATGAGAGGAAAACTTGCATTGGTAGATCTTGCTGGCAGGTCTGCTTAGTTCCTTATATAATCAGTTTGAGCATTTAATTCAGTTGAAGCTATAATCATGTTGACAAGAATTCATAATGTAGTGAACGGGCATCTGAAACAAATAGTGGGGGACAAAAATTGAGAGATGGTGCCAACATAAATAGATCGCTTCTTGCTTTGGCCAATTGCATAAATGCTTTAGGAAAGCAGCAGAAGAAGGGCCTGGCTTATGTTCCATACCGCAATAGGTGTGTTTATGCGTTTATCCTCTGCAAATGTTTTATCTTTTATGATTATTTGGTGTTAATTTCCTGATAAACTAAGTTATCTGAAATTCACTTCAGCAAGTTGACTCGGATTCTTAAAGATGGCCTTAGTGGTAATTCTCAAACAATAATGATTGCTACCATCTCACCAGCTGACAATCAGTATCACCATACCATCAACACATTAAAGTATGCTGACCGAGCAAAGGAGATCAGGACACATATCCAGGTAAGAAAAAGCTTATTGTTCTTTTGAGTCGAAACCTGCTTTGAGCTCATGAAATGTCTGAACCTCTACGGATCCATTATAAATTTATAATGCATCTTATATTAGATTGAGAACTCCAATCAACTCAAGAATACAATTTTTTCTAATTTCTCTGTATTTAATTGAGATACTCCACCATTCCCATCAGATAACAAAGTTCAACCATTTCATAAATTTTCCTAAGATGTCATATTCTCTTGTTTGAATGCTATACGTTGCCTTTCACTGTCATTGATTTTGAATTCTTATGCACGTAATGTCTTGTGCTGATAATTCATCATTATCATCTCAGAAAAATATAGGGACACTCAATGCTCCTGTATCAGATTATCAAAAGATGATTGACAATCTTCAGGTAACTAGTATATACTTGTTGTGTGAATTTTGAAACTGGAATCCTGTCATACGGGATAATTCAAATTATGTTGCAGAGTGAAGTTGGTCGGTTGAGAATAGAATTAGCTGAAAAAGAATCGCAACTTAGTGCTAAGCCTGCAGAGAGGGCAGTGGATGATGAGTTATCTTTGTTGAATGAACTGAGCCAAGAAACCAGCGAAAATGTCCAGGAGAGGATAAATTTGCAGAAGGCCCTAATTGAACTAGAGGAAATTAACCTTCAGAATCGGAAGGAACTCCAACAACTTGATGATGCTATTGCAAAACAGCAGGTTGCCTATTGTTTCTCCCCTCAAATACATTTCAAGATTCTTTATGAGATTATTTTGTCCATTGTAGGAACTAGTGGCTTGATTTTGATGGATTTGGCTAATATTTAAAATAAAACTGTGAAATGGTAATGCTTCATTTCATGAAAAGGCTGTGTTACGCCTGACAATTATACACCCCCCCCAAAAAAAAAAAAAAAAAAGAAAAGAAAAGAAAAGAAAAGACCATCTTGTTGTGGGAGCCGCTCTGAGGCACTTATGGAATGATGATGAAATGTAACACTAACTTCGCCAGACCGTAAATCTTTATTGTTTTTTTAAAGTTTTCTCTGTATGACCTAAACTTGGTGTTCTGTGTATACATATTGGTAAACTGTGAGCTATCATTCTTAACTGTGTACTGGTTAGCAACTACCCTAAAGCTGCATCATGGTTCGTATTTGCAGGTTATTGAAAATGATGGAGCTGTTGTGCAGGCTTTACAAGCTAGGCGTCAAGTGATTCTTGATAATATTCGTGACAATGATGAGCTCGGTTTTAATTATCAGAAGGTTGTATCCTGGAAATCCTTCATGTTATACAATCTTTTCAATGCTATCATGACCCTTATTCTCTGATCTTAATATGCAGGAGATTGAAGCAAATGAAAAACGCAGGTGTCAGCTACAGGATATGATTGATGAAGCTATTAGCAATAACGGCAACAAGACATATTTGGGCATTCTCAGCCAATACAGACTGCTGGTAACAATAATTACAGATTTATGCGAACTTTTTTGTTTCTAAAAGACCATTATTTGATGGAAATCTACAAATGTCCACGAGTTCTTATTGTTGTTCTGTTAAATGATGAATTTAATCTGAAATTGAAATTTGTTCTGTAACCTTCAGGGAATTACGAATGCTGAACTTCAGTTTGAAATGGCAATGAGGGATCAAATCATTTACAACCAAAGAGAAGCACAAAGAAACCTATGGAATCTGGTCATGAGCTTAGGGCTTGATGAGAAGCAGATAGTACAAATGGCAGCAAAGAACGGATTAACTGTTGAGGATTGGGTGCTCTCAACACCACCTGGATCATCCTACATGAATTCACCAATACATATGTCTCCATACAACGGACAGACTGGTGCTGCAGCATCAGCATGCTTCTTTCCTCAAGAGGGTGAATTCTGTTCTACATCTTTTGCGATGGAAGATCGGAAGAGCCCCCCTGCATTTCGCAGGGCTGAGCACCATAGTTCATGTTACTATGTTTCTCATGGTGTAGACCCTTCAGCCTACCCTCAGTGGCATGAAAACCAGTCAGGTTCAGGGTTCAGTAGTGTTTCTGATCAGCGATCTCCCAGCTTACGCTATTCAGTTGCATATATGAGCAATGGGAACTATACGCCCCCTTACACATCTTCATCCTTCCAGGAGAACTATGGCCAGGTAAAGGTATTCATTTTAGCCACACCAGAGGCAAAAGATTTAAAGATCTTTTGTACCACATTGTGTTCCACGCGCTTTAACTTGCACACTGATCTTAGCCATCTATTTTCAGCTCCACCTTTTTTTTCTTTCACTTCTGGCACAGAGGATCCACTCTGCATCATAGGGAAAGTTCAGTGACATTATTACCTTGAATGAGAAAAACTTACGAAAGCTTACTTTATTTTTTCTTCTCTACAGGATGCATGGCCAGTACGGGGCATTTTGCAGGGAAATTCTCCGGAAGTAAACATGAATCCATACGGTGGAATGAATAGCACATGGGATCCATTCAAAGGTATGGCCATACGCCCTGGTGAGACGAGGTTGTGTGATTTTGGGCAAAGTCCACTGGACCATGTTGCTAACAAGAGCAACACAGAGTATCCTTTCTGAAGTCTCCAACATCTTTGAGAACTAACAACACATAAACGTCCATGGAGATCAGTTGTAGGCTCCAACATTCTTTACATTTGTTTATCTACCAAAAAAATGTACATATCGCATGTAGCTTTAGTTGTAGATGTATTAGTTTAGGCTGTCTGATCTGGTCATCATTCTTTCTTAGATCATTTCATATCTGAAGGCAGTAGGAACTTGCTATTAATCATGCATTTTACACGCGATTCGTGGCATGGGTTAAGATTTACCATAACTACCAGGCTGGGAAGCTTCTGTTGGGACTAATGTAGATAACTTTCACTTATGGTGGTAAGGTGGTTTCGCTATTTTCTTTGAAAAGGTGTACAAAACTAAAATCCGCCCGGCGTTTTTGTTTTTGGCAAAAAACACCGTGGGTTACCTTTCTTTGGCTAACCCAAAATCACAATGAATATTTACTAGCAAGACTGTAAAAAAACATGACGTATTGTTAATGTTGAAACCTTGCCCTATGCTTGAAATTACTTGTATTTTGGTTATTATCAAGTTTTAGATTCTATGTTAAATAATCTCGTGGAATATTTTATTTTATATTGAGATCCATCTTTATTTTATATTTTGAACTATAATAGTAACATATGTATATGTTTACCGCGTAAAATAACCCACAGAAGAGCCGCAGTTTAGAGAAAACGAAAAACCCTATTGGATGAATGATGATTTGGACTACCGACAAACCATCCTAGTCATAGACAACTCGGCTAGGATTTTTATGAAAAGCTTGGGCTCGCTAGAATTTCGTTTTAAAAAAATCTATACCCACTCGTGTATACCCTTTCATCGGTTGGATGAGTCCGGTTTCCCGCTTACGTTTATACTTTATACTACTGGATACCACTCACCATTCAGAGCTTGGGGAATATATAAACCCAGAAAGGAAAAACACATAAATCCAGAATGGGAAAGTTAGAATCAGTTAACAGACACTATCACTCAACATTAGCTATAAGAGTATGGGAACAGCAGCTCAATAAGCGGCCTAACCCTACAAACCCCACCGCCTCACACCCTCACCGGCCACCGCCATGGCATCTTTGTCATAAAATTCTCCCTTGATGGCCACCTCCTTGCCTCCGGCTGACCGGCTTCGCCGATGCCACCGTCCGTGCTTGCTCTAAAGACACGGCCACAGACTTCAATTAATGTTTCATCTACTTGTCAAGCAAAGCTTGTCTATCCAGAAAATGGGCCCATTTCAAGAACAATTGGACGAGACCTTAATTTTGGACCAATACTTGGAAATCAAGTCCAGTGACTCCAGTTGTATATGGGGATCACGATTGGAACAGTATATGAAAATGAGTGCCCTAAACATGATTCAGAAATACATGTGATAACCTTGAACGTTAATAATCTTACATGCTCACGTTCATTTGTTAGGCATAGTGCATCGGTGCATTTGGAGATGTCTGTTGCTCTTTATCACGCATTACATACTAATACAATGTCCTGAGACAGGTTTATCCACCGTGCAATGTTGAGATGAACACCACTACATCCTTTTCTTCCAGCACTGTGTCGAGCTGCCCACTCAGTTCCCAGTCACAGTCATTGATGAGGACTAGAACTCCAGGTCTCCTGCAAGTAAAATGCACATCAAACAAATGTCATAACTTCGAAAATTTGTTCAAGAGGGAGAGCACTGGGATTGTTCTTCATAATCAGTCAGTCAATCAATAAAGCCACATTTTTAGCTTAAAGAAGCTTAATCAATGTATCACAGAATGCAAAAAGCATATTTTCGTACGAGTTGTTCTTGGAAAAGTTTAGTGCTATAGGGTGCAATCCATATGTATGTATGTAGCATCAAATAAGTATCTAACTTCATAATATTATTAAGATTTCAGGAACCTATCTAGAAACATACCAACACTCATAAGCAAGGTTTAGCTCCCTGTTAAACTACTTTAATGAAGAAAAATGTTGCAGATGAAAAATGGAGGCTTGGATACACATGCCACAAGGATTGAAAAGTATGTCCCAGGATAAATACAAGTAAATTACTTACACAGTGTCTCCTTTCATAAACATTTCAGGTCTTTCCTTGATTAAATTGGAGCTGACCCAAGAGAGCAAGTGTTTCATGGTTAACTGTATAAAACCAAACAACATATACAATCATACAAAAGAAAATTTGAAATTCTTGACCAGAAAGAACACGACAGTCATGGGCAACAGACCTTGTTTACTTTGTCTTGTGGCTCTACATTCACCTTGTGGATCTTCACAGAATTACACAGAAGCTCCAGCCCACCACTGGCACAATGCAAAGATATCAGAAGAGGTACATAAAAGATAAGAACCTCAATTAAATAGAGATGTAATTCAGCTGTCATAAGCGGAGAGGATAGAATGCACTCACATTGCATCCTTATTTTACAATCACTTACATTTCACCTATAACCCACAACTTTTTGTTTGTGGCCAAGGTTTTATTGGTTTCTTTTACATGATAATATCAAAGAATACACCATGGTTTCTACGGTATACGTAGACATTAAAAAAAAAAAATTAAAAATAATAGAAGAAGAGTTATATGTTTACAAACATTTGAAGCCTATTCAACTTATTATGCACACACACTTCAATGGTTATTTTACATCATCTAGTGCATATACATTGATTTCACTAACAGGCTCCATATTGTAGGCTTTTCCTCCCTTTCGTAGGGAGGGCAAGCTACTGTTTGGTAATGTTTACTGGGTTTCTTTCATGTTAAATTTCGAACATATACAGCAGTAGTATATGTTTGGTTTTATGGTTGCAGTGCATAGTACGTTTAGACTTCACAAGCACATTAGAGAATGAGAGTGCTTAAAGTCAATAACTCGTGAAACATACTCGACTCACTATCCACAAATAAAGTTGAACCTAAAAAATAAATAAATACATATGTAATAAAAATATTCTTCTTATCCTATCAAGCTTAACATTAATACAAAAGCCAGAGAGTTGTGTCAAGTATACACTGCTTCGTAATACTTCACAAGAATTCTCCCCCCTTCAGTAGTGCCCTCTACTTATACTATTCAGTTCACTCTATTAGTTGTTCATTTGAACATAGACAACTAGAATCGACTAAAATGAATGCTTAAAGGCACATTGAATCTTCTAAGAATAGATGATTTCCATTCACCGTTAATGACTTAAAATTGAGTTCACATATGAATGCTCCGCATATTAGTTCTATATATCTTCCTGTGGGGTGATAACAGGTAATCAGGAGGAAAACCACAAAATTCAGTCCATCGAGATAACTTTCTAACAAGTTGACTGGAAGAAGTAGCTGTAACTACCACTAATAATCAACTATCATCCTCCTTTTCTCACTAGAGAGGGTTATCAAATTAGCTAAGGAAGCACTCTAATAGCATCCAAAAAGCAGTAAATACAACTTTGATCGAAGCTCCAGTTCAACCAAAACAAGGAAATAATTAATTGTCAAGTGTCACAGTGCAAATCATCTTATGCTGTACATCTGCATATGTATAAATTATTCCTCAAGAAGCCCAACTTGTTTTCAATATATCGACATACAGCAATGATATGCACCAGGGAGTCTATTTTGATGTTATCAGATACTAATAGCAGCAGGAGGAGGATATAACAAAAAATTATCTAGGAAAAGCATAGAAACAAAATTGGGAAGTAAAATTAGGAATTACATCCACCTTCAATCAATCGACATCCCTCCTGTTCATCATATCATATTTCTAATTTGTAGAGTAAATTCAACTTATTATAGAGCAAAAATTGAAATCAATTGCGAAAGATAGAAAGGAACTTCATATAATCACATCTAAACTTATTACTTTAGAGATTACAGAAGATAGAGAGGCACAATCAATCACTTTAACAGAAGAAGAATGAATCCGAAAACGAAGAGATAGAATTACCCGAATTCGAGAGTGAGCTCCATTGCTTCAGGGAAGGAATCCAGTGAGTACAGGCAGGCAGGGTTTTTAAATGGGCAAAACCCCCAAAAATGCAGCAAAATAAAATTCCCGCAGCAGCGAATTCTAAACATTTGATTGAGTACGATTCTCGGCCGAAGCGCGATCTATGGAGAATTGAGATTTTTAAAAGCGCACTCTAGAGATCAACTAATTTATTATTGACCAATAATAATAATAAATGATTTAATACGAATTTTCTATCTTTCTTTAAAGGCGCACTCTGGAAGTTGAATGTAAGTTGGATACCACGCGCCATTCGGAGACTAATAAGAATATATAAAACCCAGAAAAGAAAAACACATAAACCCAAGAGAAGAACAGAACGGGAAAATTAGAATCAGCCAACAGACACACTACTACTACACCACTAGCTATAAAACTATGGGAACAGCAGCTAAATTAGCGGCGGAACCCTACAAACCCTACCGCCTCAAACACACCCTCACCGGCCACCGCCACGACATCTCCGTCGTCAAATTCTCCCCCGACGGCCACCTCCTTGCCTCCGCCTCCGCCGATGCCACCGTCCGTGCTTGCTCCCTCTCCTCCCCCACATCCGCCCCTCTCATCTTCTACGCCCACCACCTCGGAATCAACGACATCTCCTTCTCCCCCGACAGCCGTTTCCTCGCCACCGCCTCCGATGACTGCACCGTCCGCCTATTCGACGTCTCCACCGGAGTTCCGGTCAAAACCCTAGCTGGACACACCAATTACGCCTTCTGTGTGAGCTACAGCCCTCACACAAACATGGTGGCTTCCGGTTCCTTCGACGAGACGGTTCGAATTTGGGACGTTAGGTCAGGGAAGTGCCTCAAGGTGCTGCCGGCGCATTCTGAGCCGGTCACGGCGGTGGATTTTAACCATGACGGCTCAATGATTGTTACTAGTAGTCATGATGGGCTTTGTAGGCTTTGGGATGTTTCTACTGGGCATTGTGTTAAGACTTTGATTGATGAGGATCATCCTCCTGTTGGATTTGTTAAGTTTTCCCCCAATGGAAGGTTTATACTTATCGGTTCGCTCGATAATACCTTGGTTAGTCTCATTGTGATTGCTCTGCTTGTTTTGCGTTTCTATTTTTTTTATATTTCATTTTGTTATTGTTTGTGTTGCAAATGTAGGTGGATGCTATATGGTAAAGCATGTTTCTTTATTGTTAGTAGACGTATGAATGATTAAGAACAGACATGACTTCCTTGGTGCGGATATTCCTATTGCATAGGGGCTGGAGTGACTGGCTATAGCTGGTTTCAATTAAGGCTGGTTTAGCAAATTAGGTCATAGTGTAGTTGATTTGGTAGAACTAGAATACAGGAACTGATAATCTAGCTTAGTTTTCAATACGTGAGTTGGAGTAGCTTTTCAAGTCAATCAACTTATCTTGTAGTAGCTTCGCAATTGCATAATTGAATTATTCCAGTCAGGTCTTGCAGTAGCTTGGTGTGCATTTTTATACTACGTAGTGTGAGATAGCTACTATGATTTTTATCTGGTGAAGTTTATAAGTTACTTGTGAGTAGGAATCTTGGGATGGATGAGTTTTGAATTGTAGGAGGTCATAAGAAAGTGAGATTCTAATTACAATAGATGAGTAACGTGGCTTTCCATGTGCTTCAATGACTAGTAGCTAGACTGATACATTACGTAACATGACACGTAGCAAACTTGATGCAAGCATGGTAAACTTTATAAAGTTGGCCTTAAAGAGTAGGAATCTAGGGAATTGATATTTCTTTGGATAACGAGGAGGTCATTAAGACATGGACTGGGATTTTGGAAACGTGGCTTCACGCGTGATTGGACGAAATCTTGAGAACCTGCATCAGCGTACAATTTGCTTGATGTAATGCTAAATATTATAAGAGACTTAGCAGTTAAAATACCAAAAAAGACCATACATTTTGACTCGACATGTTTAATGTTTGTTTTTTCATAAGAAATGTTTAATGTGAAATTTATTTGATTTTTTTTTTCATTTTTTTTTGTCTTGTTAAGCTGTGGTTTCTTGGGAGATGGATCCTGTATGTAAATAGTAAGATCCTGGTGTTACTTGGAGTCTCTCATTTGTAGATTATGCGTTGTTATCTGATTTTATGGTTTAGGTAAGCTGACCAATTGCCATAGCTCAAGTATTTGCTATTTGGTCATCTTTGACAAATCAAGCCCATTACTGAAGTCATTAGGAAGAACCATAATGTTCTGTTTTCCTCATTGTGTTATTAAAATGTTGAAAAGTTGAAGTTTAGAGAAGAATACATAGACTCCATTTGGTTGATGTAGGGTATTGTTAAATGATGAATGTGCTTCTCTTGATTTCACATGTTCAGTTAACAAAATCTGCAGATTCTGCACTATTGGTACAAGTTACAAATTTGGTTCCAAAATGCGTAATTCTTTGTTAATTGGTAGTACATGCGTTTTGACGTTCTGTTGATGCTCCTATTTAATTTTGCACTTTTATGTTTGCAGCGCCTCTGGAATTTTTCAACTGGAAAATTTCTGAAATCGTACACAGGCCATGTGAACTCCAAATTCTGCCTTTCTTCGACATTTTCTGTAACAACTGGGAAATATGTTGTAAGTGGATCGGAAGATAACAGTGTTTACATGTGGGATCTCCGGTCTCAGAAGTTGGTTCAAACACTGGAAGGCCATACAGGTACCGTTCTATCAGTAGATTGTCACTCTACTCAGAATATGATTGCATCGGGTGCTTCTGGAAAGGACAAGACAGTGAAGATTTGGACTCAAGACTATTGATTTGCGTTGTATGAATTCTAGCCCTAACTGTTTATATCGTTGATATTATGTTGTACTACTATGTGGTGTAAACTGTTGTGCTGTCTTAACAGTCAATTGTTTTTATACCTCCCTATCTAATTTAACTAGAAATCCCTTCTTTTAATAGTTCATTGGCTTCTAAGCTATTTTGCAATGTTTTCAAATTTCAAATATGGATTCTGGTTTCTATGTGAATTTTCATAAGCCGAAATAACTTGAAACCCACAGAGAAGGCAGAAGCTTTTAGAAGTTGGCGACGTTAAATTTACTCTTTGTCAAACGATATAACAGAACTATATAAAAGTCATTGCGTTTTGCGTGGCTACATATACAGGACGGTGTGTCACGACTCACGAGACAGGGATACGAGGCCGAGTCATTGTGTCCGTATCCTCAACCTGTGGCCCAATGGTCGGGCTTCTAGTGTTCTCATCAAATTTGTATTTCATGAATTTGAGGAGAAAATACAGCTTGCATTTCTTCATGTTAAGATAATTTGGGAATGACTATTTTTTAGTGGTTTTAAAACACTCCCTCAATTTGAGGGCACTATCCATATTGGCTGTCACTTATCCCCATGACATTTTTATATGAATGTCTTGTTTGTGCAACAAGTCTAATTTAGCTAATTACTGCAAGAATAATCAAATATCAATAAATCAGTCAATCTTCCAATGGTTCAAAGAGCAAAGGCAAGCTAGTTCTTCTGTTCCGGTTTACTTTCTCTCTTTCTGACAACTTTGTAATTTGTTCTTGTTCCGTGTGTATCGGGGTGCAGATGGATGATGATTTGCTCCTTGGTCATGCGATCTTGTGCATGATACACCTCCATGAGAGAGTGATGGCGTTAGAGCAAGCAACCGTGGAACAAGCGGTGCTTGCTGGGAACTCGCTGGTGGAAATGGAGGAAGATTCATCGGATGAGGGAAGAGGCGATTTTGACTTACCTGATATTGAAATGAAAGTTAGTGACATGAATATGCTTCTGAGAGTTCTATGTGAAAAACGGAAAGGCGTATTGGTAAAGATGATTGAGGAATTAGAGAAGCACAGCATGACTGTTGTTAGCACCAGCTCTTCGCGATTCGGAAGCTTTCTCCTTGACATTACAATTGTAGCTGAGGTATATTCTCCTCGACTTCAAAGGTTTTAAACAAAAAAAAAAGCATAAGTGATGCTCACTTTATGTTCTCCCATCTTTCATGTTATATTAACAACCCCCATGATCAGTGAGCACTTGGGCCTTTTCAGTGGCTTTAAAGTTTGAACTGGAGTACTGTGTTTGCAAATAGGCCATGTAGCTTATTCTTGGAACTTTATAAGGCAAAATGACTTTGAATCCCAAATATAAACCAAAAAACATGGCATCCGTGAGTACGATTTTAGAAACACCCGTAAACCAGACATTTCCCAGATAAAATACATGAACATCGCTTGCATATGTTATTTGAAACGGATGAGCTTTTGTTTTTCAAAGTGTACTTTATGTCCCTTGAGGTTTGTATATACTTTTTCATCATTGGTAGAATCTAACAAGATAAGTTTCATTCTCAGATGGAGGAAGCACTCAGATATCCAGTTGAAGAACTTGTGGAAGATCTGCGTTCTGCTTGCATAGAGTAAACAAGCTAAGCAAATCATTGAGCTTCCATCAGTTTTGGGGAGAAATAATTATGTAATGGTAATATTATCATGTACAAACTGTTTTTACTGGGAAGGTAATTAAGCTTATGTAATGTACTCCATAATACAGAAGTGAAATTAAAGGTTTTACTTGGGTATTTTTTGAATTTTTGATAATATTGGCTTGAATAAAATTCTACATGTTCAAACAAATTTGTCTCAGTTGATTACGACCTGACTTGCGTGGTCCTTTGCTACTGATAGAACTCCAAAAACATTTTATGGGTGAGCTTTGCTAGCTCCACATGAATGAAAAACTTTTTCTAATACATTGAAGGAAAGAAAGGTAAAATACAAAATGCCATCCTATTACCATGTCATAAAGGCGCCATTATGTTAAAACTTTAAAAATTGCAGTAATTTAAATCAATACCCGAGAAAAGCAGCGCGAGAAGCTCAGCCAGCATATTGCCTCCCACACATCCGATGCTTTTAGCAACAAAGAGGCACATTCTTAGTTCATATATTGTGCGTCTTTTGTAGTTTCCCTCACCCTAATATCGTAGAGCAGCCTAAGGAGATTCTGCAATGAAGTAACTTTAAGTAATGCAAATCAACGACCAAACAATAACACGTCAAAATATAGGCATTGTAATTGTAAGGTAGGGAGGTATATAATTGTGAAACATTTAGCATCATGTATATGGATTTCAGCAGTTCATTCCCTAGGCTATTCTTTTTATATACATAATCCATACCTATATATAAAGCTATTTGATTTGATGTAATATTCTCATGGGCGCACCTCATGTGTCACAAGGCACCTTTGTTAATAAGATAAATACTTGACCTCGCGTCTAACATTTAGGAAATTTTTTGTCGCGAAACATATGGTTAAAAACAATAATATAAGTAATAATTTAGAGAGAGAACAAGGAAAGAGACATGATTCAGAAGAAGTATATACCTCGTGTACTAATGTGTATCTCAATGTCTCTGCTTGACATGAATCATCATGAATTCATGATCTTGATGCCTTGAGTTTTTACACTTTGTATGATGGTAATATCATGGTATCGTTTTATCATAGTGTTTATAAATTTCTAATATAAAGATCGATATTGGAATCTAATGTCTAGGGTAAATAAATCCTTATAAATAAATTGATATATAGAACACATTAATATTTGTTGAACATAAAAGTACTAAACAAATAATTATATTGTTTTTTGTCGCACACATTAATATTTTTTTTTAAACGACAAATATTACAAGTACTCCTACGTACACTACTATCATAAAAATATCATAAACCATCTTATTTCTCCACACATATACCAATCTTATAACCCCGTCACTGCCATGGATCGATCGATCCATTCACCTCTCATTTCACTACTCCAACTCCTTACCACTCCACCACCTTACGACTCCCACAAATTAATATTTGTTGAGTTCCAACTAGGGATGACAATGGGCCGGGCCGGACTTTCATAGGCCCGGTCGGGCTCGAGAAGCCTAGCATTAAGCCCAGGACCGGCCCATGGCCCGGACGGGCCTGAACATTAGGCCCAAGCCTGGGTCCGTCATGGGCCTGGCCGGGCCTTACGTTTTTTATTTTTATTTTTTTTCTTCCATTTATTTAGTAATAAAAATGTTTTTTCGAATAATTTTTATTTAGTAATATCAAAATTAACTAATAAATTATATAAATATACTAAAAATATAGTATATAAAAGTATGAAAATCTTAAAAGTATAGAAAATTATTCTAAACATATACTCCCTCCTATCTTTTATAATTGACGTTTTGGATTTTTAACAATCTTCAAAATAGTTGTCGTTTTAGCTTGTTTGCATTAATTGTCTATACTATTAATAGGTATTAACTATTATTAGCCACAAAGATAACCCGATTGTGATTGCTTTTGAAATTATTTTACTATAAATAGGCCTCATAATTGCCTATATATAGGGAATAACTACTTTCCTTAATATCTGTGCAATGTGTAAAACGACAACTATTTAAGATAGGGGGAGTAAAATAAAACATCATTTAATATTACAAGTGTATAAATTATAGATTCAATAGTTATAAATACATATTTATATATATAAAACATAAATGCTATATATATTCACGGGCCGGGCCGGGCTCGGGTCAGGCCTACGGGCCAAGATGCTAGGCCCGGGCCCATGGCCTAACTATAAGCCCAACCCAGCCCATGGGCTGCTCTTGGTCGGGCCTGGGCCCGGTATATCGGGTCGGGTCTGTGTCGGCCCCGGTCGGGTGGTCCAAATTGCCATCCCTAGTTCCAGCTCACAAGATGTTTAAAATACTATAGATCTGTTAGGAGTAAATAACAGTCAGAACAGTTTCATGAAGATTTTTAATAGTGTAAGTAAATATACAGTTAGAGTAAAATCATTTTAGTACCAGCTTAGAGCACCTTAATTAAAAAAGGATCTCTTACCTTAACAATCACACTTTAGAACAAAATTAATTTTTAAGTTGACCAAATCCATCTTTTGAAATCTTGTTCTCTCAACCAAACAAGCCTTAGGCCTTAAGATTATGTAAGAAAAAAAAAAAAAAGCTAAATAGGAATTAAAGAAAAAAATAGTGGCGGAGCTTAGAGCTAAGGCCGTTTGGCTCGTAAAATCTGAAGAAAGGTAATATTGTAATCTCCATGTGTAGTCAACTCAAAATGTAGTTATATACTTATATACGTATATGTAATTGACTAACACGAAGAAGATTTATTCAATTATTCTTAATGTATAGAGTCCTATATTCTGTAACTCTAAGTGGCAGGAAATAGTTTTGAATAATATTTCTACCACAAGAGCAAGGTTTATACTGTGGCTGGTTGCTTGGGGTCGCTTAGCCATGAAGGATAGATTGATAAAGATGCATATAATGGTTGATCTTCTTTGTATCTTTTGTGGAAGGGTGAATGTGACATTGGAGCATGTAATTAGCCCTGTTTGGTGTGCGCTATTGCGTTGGCATGAACTGAATCATGTTCTGCAGGACTGGACAGCAACAAGACAATTCATACGCAGGCAGGTTAGAGGTAAATCGTCCAGGAATAAATTGTTTAAGGCGTTGATTATTGAGCTGATTTACTGTTTGTGGAGAGAGCGCAATGCTCCAATTTTCGTCAGAATATTGGTGATTTGCAGCTGATCCTACTTTTGCCAGATGTTTTCAAATCCCCAAAGTTAGTGAGTTCAGTCGACAGCTAACAGGATTCGTAGTTTTGTACGCTGCTCATTCTTTGGTTACGAAGTATTTTCTTGTAGATTTGGATGGCTTTGAGTTTTGTTTTGTTTTGTTTTCAGAGTTGAGACGATGTACTGAAAGTTAATACGTTTTAGTACTTAGAATGAAAAACTGAATTTGTTCCAAACATTAGTTAAAGTTCAAATGTGACATTTGGTACGGACCGATATAGAATTTTTTAAATGTAAAGTGTACACAATCGTAAAAGTTCATGTCGAAGACTACATAGGAAATGGCACATTATATTAGTACTAATACTATAAATGATGCATAACAAAACCAAATAATGGATAGATTTGAATAAATTGAAACAAACATGCCCTAACATGAATCTCAGAGAAATTTCGACAAGTTCAAAGTACAAATTGGATTTTAGAGATCCTTAATGGCCTAATGCATTAGGAAAAGCTCCTCTAGCTGTTAGTACTTTGGGCTTCTTCATGACTGAAATCACGCTTTCATCCGCTTCAATTGAGAGTGGCACGAAGTGCTGCCACGACTTCTTTAGTCGTCGAGCTGTAGTCTTCCTCCATCTTCACCAAAAAGTATGAACATAGGAAGTTAATCAAATAATGTACGAGAGAGATAGTTGCAAAAATTTAACGAGCACGTTGCATTTTTTTTAGTTAAAGGCAAAATAATAACTATAGCATGCATACTTTTATAAAAGTACGTACAAAGTATGTAACATATGTTCTTTACGTGATATGAATATGCATAAAAACTCATAGCGAACTTCTAATGTAACACATGTGACATGTATACTTCATGTAAACAAGATATGAGTACACTTAAAAATTCATAGCGAACTTATAATTTACCTCCGCGATGATAGTGATGTCAAGAGCAGACGCCCCAAATGAAGTGACATTAGTGTTGACAACAAGGAGATTAAGGCTCTCGACCTTAGTAAGTAAGTTCATGAGAACCCCCTTCTGTTTTTGGCAGTGTATCTTGAGAAGGATATTTTTGTTGGCAACTCTAGCTTCAATTTCAGGCATTTTCTGCTCATTTGAAGACCCTTCATTCTCCATCACTACTTTTCTGATAGTTTTTTTTTGTTAGAAGTTTTTCTTCTTTACCTCAATTTGCAGCTTGTTGTGACAAAATATTGTTCAAGGAGTTGTTTAAATACTTGGTGGCATCTCCACAAAGTCTTATCCTCATCATTCTACGTGGGACTAAAAGACAAGTTTCAAGTAAATATGGAGGAAACTGCCAAAATCCCTTGTGATTTAGATTTTATTGCACTAAGGACCTCTTGTTTTTTGAAATTGTAATTGGAGAACTCATACATTTGTAAGATTTCATAATTGTATGCTTAAAGAAAAAAAAAATCACGTTTAGCATTCTTTAAGAAGTAATGCAAAATACTCCTCGCTCAATACAACTCAAAAGTTAAAATAAACTAATACACATGACATACATAGGATAACTTGGGCATTTTTTATTTTTTTTTAAACATCAAAATTTTATTAATCAACTAACAAAACAGGTTACAAGAAAAGTGCATAAAAAATGCACAGAAATCACAATCGTAAAATGAAGTTCAACCCCAAAACTAAGTTATTTTATGATAACTTGGGCATGGAGCTTTAAATCTCCAGTAATTATAGTGATTTGTCACACAATTTCACGCTTAATTTAATATTAGCATGCTGCGTATCTAGCTGGATATGACGTCTTTAAAGTCTATAGGACAATGGAGCAGTGTAGTTGCAAAACAAATTACAATTAGTACTACATTAGTATTTCTTTACCAAAGATCAAGCCGAACAAATTAATTAGTACTTATTCGGAAATTCATAATGTGAGCATTGTTCTTGTTTGATGCAACTGTAATTGGAATAAATACACTCTTAGGAAAAATGAGTTCTTATGAGAAACAATTTCCTGATAATTTTAAAAGTGTGAATTGTCACTTGGGTTGGGTGCAAGCTTTCTACCAAAGACGGGAAGTTTTGTTCAGTTCAAAAGACAGAGGGGTCTAGTGCAATAAGGGTAAGTACTTGCTGATGAACATGTGATGCGAGAGCCAAGCCTATTTGTCAAGCATGAGAACCGAGTGCACTTTGTTTATGACAAGCTAAAGTACATGCCATGGAACGAGGTCACTACTTCCCAATATTTTATATAAAAAAAAACACACTTACTATTTTATTTTATTTTAAATGCCAAATTTTATATATATTAAATTAAAAAATAGCATAAGAAATGATAGAAGTACAAAAACACACTTACTAGTTACTACTAGTATATTTTAAAACCAAAACCATCACTTTGTAAAGGAACTTTTTCGACACAGTACAATTTTAGCTTTTCGCTTACCAATGCAAGTATGGTGAGACGGGGCGGCCGATGGGAATATTTCACGATTTATTTGTGACTGCATTATGATGATATAGTGTGCAGAAGCGAAATTGAAAAATGATTCAGAAAGTGCGACATGAAAATGCTAATCTTATTATTTTTAGACAAATCACAAAGTTTTATGTCAATATGATAGTGATCGATTGTTGTTGGGCTTGAAACCCAGTTCATGTTTGACCGTTTAAGTGGTACATCGAGACTTCATTTTAATTAATGAAGTATAGACTTGTAGAAATTTTTGGATAAGAAGAGAGACTACTGATGATAACACTGGTAAGAGCATGTCCACGCGGTTGACTTCACTTGTATTTAAATTTAAATAATATAATAAGTCTTAACTTTTATGGTGGTGGTATTAAGTGGTAGTCCGGTCCGATCTAGGGATGGCAGTTAGGGCTATCCGGCCCGGTCATAAGAAGCCCATGGGCCGGGCTTGGGCTTATAGCTAGGCCCACGGGCCGGGCCGGACCTAACATCTTGACCCGTAGGTCCGAGCCCGGGCCCGACCCCGGACCGACCCGTGATTATATATAGTATTTATATTTTATATATATAAATATGTATATATAACTATATAATTTATAATATTTATAGACTTTTATTACTAAAAGATGTTGTAGTTTATACATTTGTAATACTTTTCTATACTTATAAGATTTCCAAGTGATATACAATCATTTTATATACTATATTCTTAGTATATTTATATAACTTATTAATTATTTTAATATTAACTAATTTTAATATGTCAAATAAGGAAGTTCATGATAAATTTCAAATGATATAAAGTGATATCAAAATATTTGATCTCAGTCAAAAAGATATAAATTAAATAGATTCACCATTCTACTAATACTACACTACATAACTAAAATAACAACATTTAGATTACTAAATAATTTGGCAAAAAAAATAAAAATCTAAGGCCCGGCCTGAGACGGCCCGGCCCATGACGGGCCCTGGCTTGGGCCTAATGTTCATGCCCGTCCTGGGCCCTGGGCTTGATGCTAGTCTTCCCAGGCCCGTCCGGGCCTCTGAAAGCCCGACCCGGCCCATTGCCATCCCTAGTCCGGTCCGGTTATATTGTTATAATCGGTTCTTGTGTATATACCGTTTCGCTTCCCCTAATTGTGTTTTTGAAAACATGTCATTAGGCTTCTTTAAGTGGAACAAACCCCGTCATTGGGCTTCTTTAAGTTTGTGTCATATTATAGTAAAGAATTAAATAATTTTTTTTATTTTTTTTTGGAAACAACAAAATTTATGGAAATATCAGAGTCTTTGTGTCATATTATACTAGTAAGATTCTTCCTAGTGATTGTATATGTAATTAGGTATGTCCTTGTTACTAAATATAATAATAGTGGCAAAAATAAAGGGGTAATTTACTTCACTATTATCTTACATCCAACGACGTTTAACATTTTTTGCAGTCTTTGGTTAGTGAATTGATGGAGAAGCTGCCACAAACCTTCGACTGCTTGACTAAAATTACCACATAAACGTTTTTTCTGTCATCAAGAATACAGTTACGGAATATCATTAAAAATAGGTGGACATGATGTCAGGGCCAAGAGAATATACAACAAGAACTATCGAATTGGTGGATGTCAAAACTCCAACGCATAGGAGATGTATCGACCCGACCAATCCGGTCGGCGTGGTTATTCTTGGACGGACCCAAACACGTCCCCACAGTATGATATTGTCCGCTTTGGGCTTGAGCCCGCACGGATTTGCTTTTGGAATCACCCAAAAGGTCTCATACCATGTGAGAGTGGTGGTCTAACATATATACCCTTTATTCCAATTACTCTTAAGCGATGTGGGATGCGGGGCATTACAAATGGTATCAGAGCCTAGACCAACCCAAAGCCCGCACCGGGTGGACGGTTGGTAAAGGTTATTGTCAGTTTGTCACCCCCACCACTTAAGGTGCTCGACGAGGACGTTGAGGCTTTAAGAGTGGTAGTTTGTAATGCCCCGCATCCCACATCGCTTATTGGAATAAAAGGTATATATGTTAGACAACCACTCTCACATGGTATGAGGCCTTTTGGGTGATTCCAAAAACAAATCCGTGCGGGCTCAAGCCCAAAGCGGACAATATCATACTGTGGAGACGTGTGTGGGTCCGTCCAGGAGTAACCACGCCGGCCGGATTGGTCGGGTCGTTACAGATTACAACATATGATTCCATTTGATCCTAGATAACCAAAGTGCTTTGGTATAAGGGAGGCATATTCATCAGAACATCTAACACGAAGTATAATATAAGTCCAAAATTCCAAACATTTTTTTTTTTTTTTGTTTTTTATTTTTTACTTTTGTTCTCTTCTTCTTTAATTATAATACAGTACCGGAGCTCCGGAATCCAACACTCAGATCTAGAGCTTCAAGTTCCGATTCCGGAGTTTGAAGTTGCAGAGCTCCGATTTGGAGCTCTACAACTCGGGTTGGAGTTGTAATGAGCTGATCGGAGCTCTGTTCTTCAATTTGTTTTTTTTCTTTTTAAGTTTTGAGTTTATTTTGAAAATATAAAGTTTATTGGATTTATTTTGTAATAAAATTTGGGACCATTTTAATATTTAGAAAAGTTACGTGTGATGTTGAATTTTAATATTTGAGTATAAATTTGGTAAACTTGAATATTTGAGGAAAAAGTGCAAGAGATGAAAAATGAACATGTTTGGTCAAAGACAAAATCAGATATTTGATATGGAAAAAAATAGTACTTTCATGACTTTAATTCGCGAAAATTCAAAATAGTACTTCCAAAGCAGTTTTGATACTGCCAATAGTTCATTAATCAATCTTTAACATACTCCTTCATTCTATAATTACCAATAGTTGAAATAACAAATAAGGTAATATTCAACATTTAATAATAATCAACGTTAACACTACAAAAAATTTCCTGTTTAGTGACGGATTACCGATTCGTCACTAAACCGTCCAGCGACGGATAAGGGAAGTCGTCACTATATTGAGTGTCACTAAGATTTAGTGACGGATGAGCTAATCCGTCACGAATTAGTGACGGATTTCGTGACGGATTAGTGACGAATAAAAGGTTGACCATGGAAATTTAAAAAAAAATAAAAAAATTAAATTGTAGTGACGGATAAATCTTATCCGTCACTGAATTGGTTGACTTGAGTCAGCAACTTTCGTGACGGATAAGATTTATCCGTCACTAAATTTGGATTTTTTTAAATAAATTTTATTTTTTTAATTTCTTTAATTCACCTGCAATAAAATAGAATATTAAAATATAATTTTACAAATGCAATAAGGGGTGCTGCGAGAATCGAACTCGCGACCTCTCGCATTTAGCGAGAATCATACCACTAGACCAAACACCCACTTTTCTATTCTTATATATACTACTCGAAAACTAGGACCGAATAACATATATTAGAACACATTAATACATACTAGAATTGTATAAGTTGTAGATATAAAATAAATTAATTGTACTGAACAATTAATTAACCGAGGAGAAAAATGCACACCCCAATAAATAAATAAATATGACGAATAATATTCAGACAAATGTACGTCTATCAAAAAATGGGAAACTTTAGGGACATATCTTTAAGCACTTCAAATCTTCAATCAATTTCATCTACGGTCCTTAAATTATGATCATCACTAAAAAAATATCAAACACTACTTAGCAACTAAAAATTATTGTCTTTGTACAAGATGTCGTTTTATTCATGAAACGATCCTTATGATTGGCAAGATATGACGGAGTTCCGTCAGCTTTTTCTATAGGAACATTACGTAAAGGGAATATGACGGGAAGAACTGAATACAAAATGCGCCAGATAAAGCAAACAAGCAATATACCTCACATGATGGAGGCAAGGCCGTTTGAATGAACAGTAAATCTACAGTTAGCAATCAACTGTATGCACTCTTCTAGACCAGCAAAAATTGTATACTCTCCACCAAATGGGTTCTTTCGAAAATACAAGTCAAACCTGTAAGTGAACATGAGAAAGATAAATTAAACAAGATGTGTTCAACCATTGGCAGTTTAAGATTATCTTTGCAAATGCATAGGGGAGCGAAAAAAATGAATGCCATCACTAAACTACCAATATCATGAATAACATCCTCCGAGACCAATTAATTTTTTATACGGGTTTGATAAACTGCAAACAAATTCAGCTCAAGGAGCTACATACATATCAAGTTGCACACAGTTGTTCTAATATGACATAATTATTTCTCATTAAACTTCATTGCTACTTATATTGATGCAACCTCTACCTGATTTCCAGTAACATAACATAACAAAGACACATACAAGCTCTGTAAAATTGCCAATGTATTTACCACACCTAGATTCACTGCTGCATAGATTCTACCAACGCCAACTCCAAACACACTAACCACAAAACAAACAAATCACAAACGACACAGAAAGTCACAAACTTTCCTAGATCTAGCTCTAGCTATTAATTGAGAACTTCATAACAGAAGACAAAGAAAGTTTCTACAAGAAGTGTTCTGAACATTTTTGAAAATTTCAAACTGCTTTTAGTTTAATTAGAAGCTATCGAACAATCAACTTTGATCCATGCTCAATAGTAAACCTTCCAAGTCATGAGTAATGCCAGGGGTACTCATCCCAAGCCTGTATGTACCATTGATCCCCTTCCTTGGCGGAAGAAATTAAAAAGTTACACACAGACAGAGCAGTTTAATTTGAAGTTCCTGTTAGATGTACTTTTGTGTAGTAATAGAAGCTTCAATGCACCATTCATAGATCGATAGCTCTAGACTTGCTTATAATGTAGTTTGAACCATGCAGAGAGTAATTAGTATTATTCAAACTGCATATATGTATAATTTTGTAGTCTTTTAATTAAGTTTTGACCTATCACCTATACTTGTATGTCTATTATTGAAAAAACATTTTGATCATCTCTCTCTGGCTGCCAAATCTCTATCAATCTCAGATTCTCAGAGACATATACTTAGAGTTGTTTGCAATGTACTTTTGATCCAACTATATGTACAGTAAGCTGATTTTTATTCTACTCTAACTTACCTTAATTTTCACCTCAAAAAATGTAGCAGTAACTTAGGATATCTGCCCAAACCAGAATAATTCAATTGGGAGCTAAAATCTTTTGTTGAGCAGAGCATATATGAAGAATTCAGGTAGGTACATGGATTATAATTTGATTAATTTCCCAGTATATATACTAGTAATAATAAATTTCCGTCTCTACTGGAATTAAACCTCAAACAGCTAACACCTAAAATAACTCTCAGACTACTTGCTCATACACAAAATTAACCCCCAAACAGAATCCATCTTTCGTCTCTAATCTAATCTAAGCTTGTACTAACAATCTGAATTCAATTGCACAAGCGAAACATCACAATTAACACAACAAACCCTCTAAACGAGAAGCCATATCTAAAATTGACCAAAACAAATACTAACAGAGAGGAGCGGCGGCGGTGGTAACTCGTCGATTGGCTCCGGTTTGGGCTCAATTTTGGGAGTGAGGATCGGAAAGGAGAGGAGCTCTGGAGCTTCGATTTGTGGCTGCGAATTGGAAAAGGGGAACTCGTCGATTGGGTTGAATTTTGGTAGAGAATAGGAAAAGGGGAAAGAAGAAGAAAGGGAAAGAAGAAGAAAAGGGAGGAGAAGAGAGAAGAGAGAAGGAGCGAAGAAGAAAGGGGGAGAAGAGAATGACGGATCGGTCGGTGGATTGAATAAATGCTTCTATTTTCTTTTTTATTTTTATTTTTTTATATTTAGTGATGGATCGGGACTGATCCGTCACTGAATTTAATTTAATTTTTCTTTTTTTTAATTTTAATGACGGATAAATTTATCCGTCACTAAAACTAATTTTTTACCCTTTATTAAAATTCTTGGTCAACTATTTGACGGATAAGCTTACCCGTCACTATTTAGTGATGGATTAGTGACAAAATAGTGACGAATGGAGTTTTTAGGTCTAATCCGTCACTAATTCGTCACTGAAAGCACCGATTCGTCACTAACTCAGTGACGGATATAATCCGTCACTGAGGCGTCACTATACAGGAAAATTCTTGTAGTGTAATACATTCAAATATTTCTGTAGTAAATTGCATTTGCAAATCAACATGCAAACTAATTTATCATTCCAACCCCTAGGAATTTGAAAATGTAATACTTAAACTAATAAAGATGGAGATGTAATAAAAATATCTAACGAGGGTATTAGATAAAAGAAGCCCTAAAGTTAAATCTAGTAATCATTATTTGTTATACAATAGGAAATCGGGTAAGTTATTATGTACACATTACAACCATCTGATAATAATGTAATATCTTCAAGTATCATTCTTTCTCACTATATACCTTTTTGTTGTCAAATACTTCATTCGTTTCATTACAAAGTTCCTAAGTTGACTATTCATCGCAATCTTTGACCACATATAATTCATAAATTACATTAGAGAAAAATATAATAAAATTATATTATGAAATTAAATGGAGTATATTTTCATAATCAACTTTTAATTTACATTGATATAGTTTAATTTAAAAACTATACATTGTCAAAGTTCGTGATGAATAGTCCCCTTAGGAACTTTGTAATGAAACGGATGAAGTATAAAACTAGGCCTCTCAATGGGTAGGGTCTTACCCTCTATGGACCCTACCCAGATCTGGACCCGGAAATGATATGGATCTGGGTCCGACTTTTTTTTAAGACCCTTGGACCTTAATAATTAGGGTCTAGACCCAGACCCTTGGACCTTAATAATTAGGATCTAGACCCAGATCCAGACTCATCAAAAGGGTAGTGTATGTGTAACGGTTTAAAATTAATAGGGTAGAATTTAGACCCAAACCCTGATGTAATAAATGGGTAAAGATAGACCCTACCCATCGAGGGTTAACCAACTCACTAAATTAGTTAATTAGATCTGCATAGGTTGTTGTTTGGCTAAATTTTAGTCATCATATATTTTGATATCTATATACGTCTTTTTCTTTTTAAGAGTGCATAGTATACTTCTTGAGGAGCTCTTCTCCCACACGGTGAACATTTTGCTTGTATAATCAATTTCCACAAACATGAATATTGTGGTTCAATAAACCATCTTGATTTAATTGATTTAATTGATGCTTGAAATATATTGTGTGAATAGTTGTAATTAATCATGTTTTGTTCCCGAATACTTTGGAAAGTTATATCGGGAGTATCTAATCCCTAAGTACCTGACCTAGTCTGTATGAAATGGGATTACCCCGATATCTCACACTTCAATGTTCCCAACGAACACTGCCCAGTTTTCTATATGGGCTAACTAATTACGTACATGGCCCATAGACAGACTATGACTCGGCCCCATGTAAAATAATATTGGGTTTTTTTTTTTTTTTTTTTTCAGAAAACATTCATATATATAAAAAAGGAAAATTCAGAGCGACTTGCACTAGTATAATGCAAGGTGTATCTTTAGATTAGAAAACGCCCTGCACTATGGTGTAAGGTAGTTATCTGAATACAATTTTTTCATCTTTTTTTATGAGTACCGACCTGAATGGAACCATAATTTTGGGTTGTACGCTGAATGGGTAAAGATTAATAAAGAAGCAATATGTAACAATCATGGTAAATAAAAATATATATAACGACGCGACTGCATGTATTTGTGGAATGTTTTGGATGTATGCTTGAGGGAATCTTGACCCATCTCACGACTCACATGGTGCATTTTATTGGATTGATTCGTAAGCAATATGCCAATTTTTCTGTAAAAGGTGTTCCCCTCAATTTTGAAAGGATTTATCGCACACTACATATTTTGTACCCTTCCATTTTTTCGAAAGTATACAATTTTGTACATTCATCATCAAACAATCTCTAACAACACTTTATAGATAAAGAAATTGAATTTTAGTAATGGGCATCGATAGAATTATAGTAGTATAACTCTATAAAAAAAAGTTCAAATTATTATGATGAATTACTTAATCTAATTATTTACACTAATTCTTACATGCTCTCACCCACCTGTGCTTCTATAGTTCTATATTTCTAGTAGGTCATTTGAGTACAAATTTAATAGGCCCCATTTAATATTGATGAAAGTTGTTTGAGCGGAAAGTTATTACTACAGTATAATATAATTTCATCTCTACAATTTTTTTGTTAAGTTAAAGATAAACTGTAGTATACTATCCCACATTTTTTTGTGTTGAAAAAAACGGAAATTCTGGTGGTAAAGATAACAATTGAATACGTCTCTATCGTTTGAGGATGAGGGTAGTACTAACTTCCTGAGGTTGTTGCAGAGAGAGAGAGTTACTCAGTCTGCAGCCAAAAGAACACAAGAACAATAAATGCAAACATAACAGACAACACACACCAAAACATTAACATTAGTAGTACCAATATGGCTATGCACCATGATTTCATGGACTACAATAATGAGGATTTGGCCACCATACTCGGGGATACTTTCTCCAACACCTGGCCCACCGCCGCCAGCCCTCTTTATTCCCCTTCTTTCACCACCAACTTTACCACCGAACCCCTGTTGGTCAGCCATGAGCCACCCCCAAAACAGCGGAAGCTAGACAATTTCGGAACCTTTTCAACTATGAGTGACTTGGACAGGGCTGCTTCCTCATTTGTTGTCAATTTCGGTACTCAGACACAAGGCAACTGGAATGCTAGGGAGACAACATCGCCTGAGGTTCGAACGGGTCAGAAAACGGGTCGTGTCAGGGCCACTCAGCCGCAACCTTATGATCATATATCTGCAGAGAGGAAGCGGCGCGAGCAGCTCAGCCAAATGTTTATTACTCTCTCTACCATTGTTCCTGGACTCAAGAAGGTTAGTTTTACTTTTTATTTTCTGATATATAAATATACAAAATTTGATTAATAAATTGATGGTTAAATCATAAGTACATGATAGTTTTGTTTTATAATTACTCTACAATTTTGGATTCATATTTTAATTTATCTCTAACTAGTTAAGTACATTTCGCACATTTAAACCTATATTTTGTAACCATGTCAGTATTAAAATCACTGTCTCTATGCATTAATTAATTTACTGCATGCTGCAAGTCTCATATTTGACATATACTAACTTGAACAACTTACATACTCTATTGATTAAAATAGGTGGATGGGATTTTACTCAAGTAATCCGAGATTGAATATTTTTAACTTTGTGTTAAAAAAATTTTGAGTTTTGACGTTGGTCTAAATTCAATTTTGGAGTGTACTACTTTGTTACCCTTTTTGATATCATATCTGCGCCGCAGAAAAATACTTTATGATATATAAGTACTAGTATATTCCTTTCCTAGGAAACCTACAATTGGAAGAATACTTACCTCAAACACTGCTCCTAAAATTTTAAGAATTGGACCAAACTAATCTGACAGACTGACACTGAGCCAGAGTAGTTGCATTAATTATTTTAGATCTTTGTCGTTGTATGTACTTTTGCACAGGTACAATTTTGCCTGCCTGAGCTTCACTTCACACATGTTACATAAATGAACAAGATAGTGTGACAATATATAAGTATCTTAAATGTGGAATTAATTAATTTTCAGTTGGACAAAAATTCTGTACTTGCTGATGCCATTGCCTACTTGAAACAACTCAAAGAAAGGGTGACAGTTCTGGAGGAGAGAACCACAAAGCAAACAATTGAATCGGCTGTGTTGATCAAGAAACAAGAAACAACGACAATAATGGAGAACCAAGAGCAGCCATTGCCAGAAATCGAAGCTAAGGTCTCCGAAAATACCATACTTGTCAACATTTTATGTGAGAAACACAAAGGCCTTGTGGTTAAAATACTTGCCGAGGTGGAGAAGCTCAATCTGGTTGTTGTCAACACCAGTGTCGCCTCGTTTGGGACCCAGGCGTTCCACATTACCATCCTGGCCGAGGTAAGAATAATGTACATTACAGCGATATTCTTAGAGGCGGGCTAATTTTCTAAAAATGTTCGTAAATTAATTATATTTGTATATATATTATGTTCTTCGCAGATGGAGAAAGAATTCAACCTTACACTGAAAGACGTCATCTCAGCTATGCGTTGTGCAGTTCTGGCCAGGGCA
Source organism: Plantago ovata (assembly GCA_028274465.1). Taxonomy (NCBI): domain Eukaryota; kingdom Viridiplantae; phylum Streptophyta; class Magnoliopsida; order Lamiales; family Plantaginaceae; genus Plantago; species Plantago ovata. The sequence continues at coordinate 5,635,663 of CM051457.1, read as the reverse complement.
TAGAAATCATCATCAGATGTATATCAACGGGTGAATATATGTGATGCTATTAATTAGAATTTGTTTTGACCGTAACGGAGTAAGCTAATAGTTTTCGACTCGTCTAGTAAGATTTTCAAATTTGTAATTTACGTGTGGTTCTCTCTTCCCATTTGAGATGTAGCCGTTTCTAATGTTGTACGTAATAGTTGATGTCTTGATGATTTTAATTGTAAAATTCATTCATCGTACGTTTGTTGATAATTAGTGATGGGGCATGTATCCGATTTTGTGTTCCAATCTTCCAATTAAGTTGTCTGGTAAATTAAAGGAGCAATACAAGACATGATCATGGTACATACACTCACATGCTACTTGGTACAAATTTTGTATTGGAATTTCAACATGTGATCACACTGGACTGGAGAACATGCACGGACCCTATCATTAGTATTCTATAACTAGCACGATTGATCGAAAAGCATTATTTAAATTAACTAAGGGATAATATCACATGCATAAAATATTTATATTGTAACACAAGAGATACGATTTCTTTTCTTTCGGGTATTGCTATATGGTTGTGTTTTTGTAATTGACGATAAAACATCTAAAGTTTTAAAGTTTTAGAGAGTCTCGATAAAGTATCAAATTTTCACGTTGTCTTGTTAAACTGGATCGGATGGTAGATACCATGTTGAAGTTCAGTCTTGTGAACCACTCCAAGTATAAAGAATAGTATGTGTGTGTAGTATTGAATGAATGAATATTAATTACATTTCTCCACATGGAGAAGTACAAATATTAGTATAGTGTTCTTTGAGTTCTTGATCGTTACCAAGTGACTGCTTCAAATTATGCTATACGTATCAAATAAATTCATGGGCCCTTAATGAACTTGGCCCAATTAGCTAGTTAGTGGGTTGGGCCTAAAGTCACGTGGGACTGGTGGGCCCTCACGATCCTGGAGACCATAAAAAACCCATCAAGTAGCACGTGACCTCAAGCTAGCCCTGGAGCCCACTGACCATAACCTGGTCCTGAGCCCTTTAGTAACTCAGCTAAATTCTAGGGACATATATATTTACGGTGCGGATCTTCTATCCCATTTTTTTGTATCCCATTTCATGTTCCACTATCCTACATGTGACCCGTGGCATTCTTATTTTACTTACCTAAATTAATTACACATGAATTAACTAGTTTTTTTTGTTGAGAAAATTAACTAAGTAACTAGAGTGAAAAATATTTTTTTAACTATATTATTCGTTTTTTTTTCCTTAAAAGAAGCACTACACAAGGTCTTGATGAGGTTCTTGATCATTAATTCCGTCCACTACGTACTGTAAACAAAAATTAAACAGACAAATATACTAATTATGATAATTATGAGGTCCAAAATAGTAACCAGTAAAATGTAACATAAAAAACTATATAAACCTTTCATCATGTTATTCTTTTCCTTTTAGTAATTATCTATAAACCTTTCATCATGTTATTCTTTTCCTTTTAGTAATTATCCAAGATCATCTCTAGATTTTCTACTAATTAAACTGCTAGGATTTCTTAATTATTAGGAGTTAGAGATGGTTTAGTTCAGAAATTATTTTATTACAATTAATTCATGTGTAATTAAATAAGTTTTTCTAGGTAAATAAAAGTGGGACATGAAATGGGACACCACAAAGTGGGATAGAAGATCCGCACCGATATATTTACATATCATCAGGTATTGAATAACATTTTTTTTAATCAAATGGTCTCATTTATATGTCCACCTTACAATTTTAATACAACTCCATTTTTTTTACAATTTATTCTCATTAATTACCATTTGGTTTCACTTTTTAGATTGATTGGAAAAATAAAATAAAGTATCCGGATACTAAAATACAAGTATCGGGTACTAAAACTAATAAGATACTAAGTGTTGGATACTAATATGTAAGTACCTGGTACCAAAATTAGGAAATACTCCCACAAAGTGTTGGGTACTTAAATACAAGTATTTAGGTATTTTAACTAGCGAGGTACTAAAATTGAAGTACTCGGTACTAAAACTAATGAGACAAATATGTAAAAAGAATTATGATAGTACAAGAATTTATGCAACACGCGTTGTGTGTTGCTGCGTGCTATAAATGAAGTGAAAAATTTATAAATAGTGTATTGAAATGTATAGATTAATAAGTATACTGAATAGGAATATATACTAACTGATAATTATCGAATAACTAATTGAGTAATTGAATTTAATAGAAACGATATTCTATAAATGTATACAATTTTTGTTGTGATGAAATGAATAGTTTTTTGAATTGAACGATATTAGATGGACGAATATTATTTCTCTAATGAGTTAAGGACCATCCGATACAACTGTAGGCTATTAAAACATTAGATTTCGCATGTTAATTGGTGTTCTTCATTAGTGGAATATACTATTTTGTGCGTCATTATCTCTTGACATTTTGCTCGATGCTTTAATTTTTGTTATGTCGATGCCGCATACTCCTATTATTAGATAATGAAGAGGGGCACACAGAAATAGTTGATGGATGGATCTCTACATGAAGTTAAAATCAATTCCAAAAAAATAAAAATAATGATGAAAATATTAAATCCTAAATTTAGTTTAACGATTGGGTAATTTAGAAATTTGATGTGAAAGAGAAAAAAAGAAGTCTCGTTTATGAGGAAAAGTAAACGTAAAAGAGAAAGAATGAATCTGGTTTACCCACAACACCGCCCTTCCCCCATCGCCATTAATATAAGATCCGAAGTCTTCACAAAATTTGATTTTTCATAATCTACTAAAACTTATATCAACATCAAGTTGGAACTACATCAAAAAAAAATAAATAATAATAATAAAAAAAAAAAATCAAGTTGGAAGCAAGATCAAAAAATTAGTAGAATTATTTCATCTCTCAAATCTGTCAAGCAGATGGTAAGATATAAAAAATTGATTTCGGGACCCAAATTCTTTTTAAATAACTAATAAAAAAATGTTACGCTAACTGGATTTGAATCCTGCTGGACCTTTCTACATAATATAATGAATAAGAAAAAAGAACAAAAATATTACGCCAACGAGATTCGAACCCCACACATATACTTAAGAGGACACATGTACGCACCAAATTGAATCGAGTAAATAAGATTAACGGATTAAATTCAAATTCAATCCATTACTATTAATTCAGATGACAAAGTATGAAATCAAATAAGACTAGATGATATTATTTCCATTCAAGTAGGTTTGTTTTTACTATTACAAATTACAAAGTAATAGAATTATCGGGTACCAAATGGAGAATTATTTTTATGAAATAACCCTTGTTCTAAGTGTTAAAGTCCTATGAGATATACATTAAAGACACAAGATAAAGAACAATTAAGATATTAGGGCTATGCTATGAGATATAGTGTTGAGATTATGAAGTGGACGTTCCACAGTTTATTCGAATTAAAATACCACATTATCTGACTGAAAGAAGAAAGAAGTACTGCATGTTAACATCAAATTGTAATACTAACATTTTCTTTTGTTAATTCCATTCCACTCCCTTGTCGATGTGACAATGATTCGATACCTCGAGGATATTGCTGACATTAAATTACAATAATACACAAAATAATAATTCCAAAAGAGTTTAAAATTAAAACAGAATTCTTTTTTCAGTTCCCATTTAATCCCTTGGCCTTGCAATTAGGAGATAGTAACCTTGAGGGTATTGTTGGCATTAAAAGATGTCTACACAAACTTGAACATCAGTTGGAGGGGGACATAGCCATGCTTCTTGATCAAACCAAACCAGTCGCCATCTAATTTCAATTCGAAAAACACTCCTGCTTTAATGTTCATTTTGGTAATATGTCGTTTTCTAATAATTAAAACCATGATTTGATTGACGATTTTGTAGACTTCCAAGTTACATGATTTATGGAATTAGAACACTAATTAATATGATGAAATTCCACTCTCAAGGGATAAGTGTCGATGGGGTGGAGATACTCTTGGCAGTACTGAAGGAAGAAGAAGGATATCTACTGATCAAAATCGGGAAAAAGTTATTTTGGGTACTCTACGATGATAGGGTGCCACTTTGGGTGCTCTAGAATGGTATTGTCTAATTTGGGTATTCCATGAATATACCATGTCCAATTTTGGTACTCCGGTCAGTTTCCCGTTAATTTTGCCTACGTGGCGCCAGAATACGATGACGTGTTGATTTTGATAATTGACCTTAGGAAAAAAATAGATGACACGTGTCATGTCCAAAATTAATCTTACAATTTTAGTTCTAAATAAAATTGATTTTTTTATCTAAAAAAAATATATAATTCAGAAAAATATTTTTCAATTATAAAATTAATAAAAAATAATTTGGGAAAATATGGAAAATAAAAATAGTTGTATTGTGTTTCTTAATTCAATAAACAATATTTAAATTATGTTAAAAAATGAAAAATAAAAAAAATAATTTTAAATATTTATAATATATATTTGAAATTAAAAACATTAATTTTATTTAAAACTAAAAATTACAAGATTAAATCTGGATGCGACAAGTGTTATCTACTTTTTTTAAAGGTTAAATGTGAGCTAACGGTCAAAATTAACATGTCATCGTATTCCGATGGCCACGTATGTAAAATTAACGTGACATTGACCGGATGACCAAAATTGGACATTGTATATTTGTGGAGTACACAAATTGGACAACAACATTCTAGAGTACCCAAAGTGGCACCCTACCATTGTAATGTACCCAAAATGATTTTTTCCATATCAAAATCCCAACCGTAATGATGAAGCACCGATTGTATTATAATCACAATAAATAAAAACTTACAAAAACCACTGTAAATATTCCAATTTGTCTTTATCGGGTATATATATAGACCATATAAGTTCGTATATGCAATAATAATTAGCATGCCCGCTAAATCCAAAATAATAAAAACAACAAAATCTTCATTAACAAAATCTGACATGCCTTTTTAAAAAAAAAAAAAAAAAATCTGACAGGCATTTTCTACTTAATCTTTTTAATTTCTTTTGTTATATTTATAACAAGTGATTTATGCTTTATATTATACGGCACATAAAGCATTATGACGCAATAACTACGACATGTAGTGAAGGGCGGAACCAGAAATTAAGGTTATGAGGAGATAAAAGTTAAAATATCATAAACATTATCTTTAGGAAATTTTAAAATTCGTAAATTGTACATAATTTGTGTGTGTGTGTGTGGGGGGGGGGGGGGGCGTCCCTGCAAATTTTTGAAACTTTTACATCATCTGATGACCTTTGGTAATTAATTTTAGGCTGCTCAAAGAATCCCAATTTTTACTAGTCGTTAGGCCATAATTATGATCAGCACTCACATACTTAACCCATTCACCCACTCTTTCAATTAAAAAATTAATTTTTATCTCTCATACACATACACAATCTGCCAACCCACCCACCCACAACAATAAAATATTATTTATTCGTGATCACCACTCACCCAATCTTCCAATTAAATAAAGCTTGTGTTTTCAATACTTTGAGGTTCGATATTAGTTTGAGTGGGATTACGACGAAACTGGGTGGGAGGAAACTGAAAGTCCATATCTATTTCATAATTTGAGAATTCTTGAGAAGCAAATTGTTGGTAATATGAATCCATTAGTGAGATAGAGAAATTGAAGATCGAAGAGGTTTTTTTAGAAGTATAACAAATGTGGTATCTATTTATAGAGAAAAAACATGATGAATTTTGGTATAACTTTTTTGTTGTTTTTGTTTTTAAGATAATCAGAATATAATTAAAAGATTAAAAAAAAAATCTGCAAAATTCGGTTAACCAATAGGGAGGGGACATGTGTCCCCTTACTATTGGTTAAATTCAATCCAATCTCAAACATGGAGCATGGCTTGAGATCAATGTGGCGTAAGTGAGCTTGCATTCCTCATTTTCATTTTTCTTTTGTTTAAATGGTTTTTGTTGGGGTCCACCCATGCATCTAGGATCTATGCATGCCCTTGCTGAAAGGTCCAAGAATATGTGCCTACAAATCGTTTTGGGGAAATACTATTGTTTGAATGCCTACCTTTCATTGCATACAAATAATATGTACCACATAATCACTCATGTATGAGTAATTTTTAACCACAAAATCAATGAAAGTGTAGTATTACTACCTATGGATAGTTTGATTTTAATATAGTGAATGGATTTTTAGTGAGATCCATCAAAATATATCGTCAAAGTTGACATGTTGATTTTGATCTAGAAAAATCAAAAATTATTCTTAAAAATTATTCTTGAAAGGTAAAAATTTACTCCAGAAACGGAGAAACATCCATGGCCGGCGTATCTTTGTGCTTTAGAATTTTTCATACGTGGATAGTGACGATCATGTAGAACAAAAGCCTAAATTGACGGGAGGGTATGACGTGGTATTTAAACAAATTATTAAATTAAATGTATGTTCGAACTAATGACCCGATCCTGAACCACACACGAATGCATGATTCATTCTTGTCAATTGTCATGATATATGTTGGATCTTGACATTAGTTGGCCAAATACCACAAATAATAATCCAAGTGTTTGCGGGAGTTTTTCCGATCTGCATTATAAGAAATTTCCGAGAATATCTCTTTCAAGCTATCCACTTTTTCCTATTTCCAGAAAACTCTTTTGGTATTTTCAGCCCTACCAAAGTCTCTAAAAAGAAAAGGAAACAAGTAACAAGGTAAACCTCTAAAAAATTGTGGGTATAAACTAAACTGTGTTATTTTGTTTAAGACACTATTTAGCAAAAAAAATAACACAAATAGATGGAGGAGAACTAAATAGTCTGTGTATGTTTTATGATTTTCTCACAAAAATTAAATAAATTATGTTTATGGTAGGAGTACTAATAGTACTATTTAACAATTTTTGGTACCTGATTAGTTTTTTTTTTTTTTTTTCTGTATTAGATATAATATTACTTTGACCATGATTAGTCAGTTTAAGGCGATTTGGTTCCGTCAACAATTGTGATCTCTAACACAATTCTTCAAACAATGAAGTGCAGAATAGCTATTTGCTATTCTAACGGCTAGTAGCCTAGTGCAATCCCTAAAAATTGGGATTGTACAAGCCTAACAGGGAAATGTATAAGCCAACTTTTGCCTTTTGATAAATTGCAACTGAGTCCACTGTCTTCTTCTTGTTATATTCTCAGTCCTTGTCTTCTTTGTAACCATAAATGTGATCCCTGAATCTGATATTGTGTTCTGTTTATTGTTTTGCACATACATTATTACGTTGTATTTGCACCATATTACTTCACTAAAGTTTAACAATTAAGTTTGATTTCTTCTATCACATTAATGTTACGTTAAAGAAACTGCTGCAAAATCCGAAGATAAACGAGATCACAAATTTTGTTAATTAAAGCAACAAGTTCTTTTTTCTTCATTATTATTTTCCTTTTTTTTTTTTTGGTAGTTTCTCTAGCTTCATTTTGGTTGATTGGTAGATAGTATGAGTCACACATACAATTCTAATTTCTTCTGTATGACGTGCTAAAATTGTGATATCTCATAGTCATACATTTCTGGCCTCTTGTAGTGGAAGAAAAATCAGTCACACATATTTCTTTAATTTTTCTATATATATATAAGACCTGCAATTTATCCATAAACAGCTCGATCGGACCAGCATTTTTCAGGAGGTTTCTTCTTTCTTTCTTTCATTTTTTTTTTCTTTTCCGTTTAATTTTTCTTCAGTAACATTTTGTTTTCTTTTCTGGTTATGCATTTTTCATTTTGTTATGGAGTTCTAAATTTTAACTGTTTTTTATTGACAGTTGCAAAATTACATTTGTCGATCAATTTTGGGTTTTCTCAGTGTTGGTAAAGGTCAAGCGCGTGGTAATGGACTCATCAGCATTGGACTGGATATCAGAACTGGTAATCTATACTAGCTTCTCATCAAGTTTTATTCTCTCTTCGGTTCAGTTCAAACTTCAAAGCAGTATTTTTCAAGATCAAGGCTTATTTACCATTTTCCCTCTGTCTGGTCTTTTCAATGAGTAGTATTCTATGTTTAGCATAATACATTGATAAACTAAATGACTAGCTAGTTAGCTGAAATTGATAGTACTTGTAGATAACATAACTGAGGTGGAAGTATTTGTGAAATTGACAAATAAACTCATCTAACTCATAAGTTGATATAATAGACTCGTGCTAACAGAGTCATAAAGCTTTTTGTCTTCTCGGGTTCTTATATATAAACCCCGTGAATTGTATCTTCTCTTTATTCAATAAGTAGTACGAGTACATGTTAGTAAGAACATAGATTTACTTGAGGGGTATGGACTTGTAATCTAAGAGTTGCAATGAGCTACTAAGCTACTGATCATGAACTTGTCATGATAGGGCCTGGAAAGTTCAATCTTCATGGATCAATCAGATTTCATGGACTCAATTGACCAGGATTTGGCTGCAATACTCGGACAAGACCTTGAACCTTGTTTATCCCATGGAAACAACAATTCACCATCTATTTCATCCACCTTGATCGATATCCCAAGCACCAATTCAATAACTTCTCTGTGCACAGAACCACCAGCCAAACTCCAAAAGCCCAACAACTTCACAAACTTTTTCACAATCCAGAACGCGTCTCACCCTGATCGTGCCGTTCCCATCATCCTAAACTTTGGGAATGGAAATGTTCCCAATAATCCAAAACAGGGGAGTTCCAAGCTCCTTAACCCTGATGAGGAAGCTGCGGTAACTCAAGTACTCCAATCTCAAGTCTCTCCGGTAAAATATCTGGAGGAACAATCGAAAAATGCCCAAACGGTTAAAAAGGCGGGTAGGATTCGCCCTGCATCGCAGACTTATGACCACATCATTGCTGAGAGAAAGCGACGGGAGCAATTGAGCCAGAGGTTCACCGTGCTTGCAACCATTGTTCCTGGCCTAAAGAAGGTATAATCTCCGATCCCCCTTTATTTCCTAGTTTTCATAAATAGTAAGACCGTAATAAAGCTAACTGTAGTTTAATTTACAGATGGATAAAACATCGGTTCTTGGAGAGACGATCAAATACTTGAAGCACCTCCAAGAAAGAGTGAAAATTCTAGAAGAACAACAAACCAAGCAGACCATGGAATCCGTAGTTCTTGTGAGAAAATCACAAGTCATTTCAGACAAACAAGGAGTTTCTTCTGATGATGACGAATGTGGAAGCTCAGACGTGGAGCATCCATTGCCCGAGATCGAAGCTAGAGTCTGCAATAACCATGTTCTTCTTAGGATCCATTGCGAGAGACAGAGAGGAGTTCTGGTTAACTTGATTACCAAAGTTGAGAGTCTCAACTTGACAGTTATCAACAGTTATGTCAATCCTTTCGGAACTTTATCCATCAACATCACTATTATCGCAGAGATAGAGAAAGAATTCAACTTGACTGTGAAACAGGTAGTGAAGAAGCTTCGTGCTGCTCTTCGGGGATATTGAATGAACGGCAATCGCTGGAACATTGAACGGGTGCATCCATATGTAATATTTTGTGTAAATACTTTGTACTTGATACGAACATAATACGTATATAGAGAGCTTTTGCAAATTCTAAGATGATCCCATTTACAAGTTCAAACTTGTATATATTGTGATTTAAAATAAATCAATCTTATATGACATTTTAATTAAATCACCGGAAGGTATCTTGATGATATTCACTCAAGATCACTTTCCTGTATGCGTCATCCAGATATATCTGGCAAAAAGAAAGGGTTTGTCAATCTCAAATACGATCTTTGTCGAGTTTTGAGTTTTGCTCATGAGCTTTTCACTAGCGGCTAAAGTAGGAATAATAATTATTTAAAGTTACATATTTAGCTTTAAAATGTTATTTAATATGTTCGTAAATAATAAGTAATGTTTTCAATTGAAATAATGTAGGATCGATATAACTTGTTTTTAGATACAAGTTCACACATGTCAGACGGAGTTGACTACGGTTTTGAGAAACACCTAGGTCAACACTGCAGTTTCCTGACTGTAAACCTGCAGATTAGCTCAACTAACACATAATATATATCAAAGTTAAAGCACAACAAAATGTAAATAATAACCTATATTTGCAAAATATTCAAGCAGCTTTGTTAAACTTGCTTGACGTCGTCCCCGACGAAAAGAACCATTCGTAAGAAATACGTTTGGACGAATCCTTTGAACTCTCTTTATTTGGTTAAAAACAACACAAGTCACCTCACGATGTATTAGATATCTCCTTAATGGATTCAAATCTAAAATAAACAACATCGTATTAATTAATGGGTGAGAAAATGTATCTCGTAATGCCAAACAATAACAACCAAATTCACTATCAGCCAATCTTATCCATCACCAAAATGATTATTGACTGATTAGTACTAAAAGTAGTGATGCTTAATCATTAATCATGAGAATGAATCCAAACTTAAATAAACTAGTCTTAACTAGATTTCCTGGGGACTCCCAACTTGCATTTCCCAAAAACCTTGACAATGACTTTAAAATACTCACTGAACATGCCATTACATGTACATAACCTATGGCATAGAAAATCAAGAACATGTATACTCCCTTCCCTCTCTGTTTGTTAACTTATGAATATTTTGGTTAGTATTTGTCACTCCGGTTATCAGTAACAAGTTGATTTGATAGTACCAACTTAACCGCATTTCTTTCTCTGTCTCTTCCAACTTCTTGTTATCCATTTTGCAGAAACAGAATAATTACAGAACCAGGAAGATCTCAAATGGAGTTCTCAACAGACTCATGGTTTTCTCAAATGGTCATTTCTAACTACCATTGTTTGAGTTGTTTCTACCTTTCACAATGTCACGCAACAATCACTTATGTGAACAGAACTAACCGTATACTGTGTTCTTCATCAGGGTGGTGAACAGAACCCAATCTTTGATGATGAAACTGACTTCCTTGGTGTTGAAGAAGAATCTCCAAACAATTTAACCCCCACATTACTGCCATTAGCACTCGAACCGCAGGGGCCTCATGAACAATTTGGTAATCCTACGAGGAACTGTTCCGCCCATTTCATTCTGAACTTTGAAAATGCGACACTCCAGGGCCCTGAAGTTTCAAGGCACGAAAATTGTAAGGCGAAGAAGAAGAAAAGAGTTCGTATCAGGCGGCCTTCCCAAGTGCACCATCACATAATGACGGAGAGAAAACGCCGTGAGCAGCTCAACCAGCTATTTATCACTCTCTCAGGCCTTGTTCCTGGCATCAAGAGGGTAATTCTGCTTTCTTTATACTCTATATATCATCTGGTTAGAAACATTTTGCAGTTTACTTGCCTTAAGTTTGGTTCTTGAGTATTGTAATTTGTAAACTTCCTAATGATTTACATCTATACCAACCTTATGACTCAGTCAGATGTTGAACCCCCGACCTACTCTGTCCAGCACCTTACCACTCGAACACCCTTATAACTCCTACTTCCTCATGATAATTAATAATGTAGTGTTGTGTTTTGTATTTTAGCTAATTAATATAAATGGACTGATTCAACTTCTGTATAAGTTTGAGCTTTCATACAGCATGAGATGAACTTGTTCCACACTTCCATGGCATCGCCCGAGTTATGCTAGATTTCCACGATAAATCTGTTATGTGCAGGTGGATAAAAATTCTGTCCTGCGAGATACCATAGAGTACTTCAAAAACCTTCTGGACAGATTGAAAATTTTGGAGGTACAAAGGAGAAACCAGATGCCGGAACCGATGGTAGTTGTAAAAAAATCACAGTTCACGATTGAGGGCAATTCCATTCTTAATGCGGAAAGTATTAGGTCGAATGAGCAGCAGTTGCCAGAAATTGAAGCAAAGTTGTGCAACAACAGGATTATACTGAAAATCTATTGTGAGAAACGGAAGGGAGTTCTTGTGGAGTTAGTTGGACATGTGGAGAAGTTCAATCTTGCTATTGTGAACACGAATGTGGTTGCATTTGGAACTTTCACAGTTCACATAACCATTGTCGCTGAGGTAATTAATTATAATCATGTTAAAATTACGTTTTTGAAATATGTTTAGAATTCGTATTCATCAAGTGATTTTGTAAATGCGATGAATTGTTTCACTTCGTTGTGTGCGGGCAGATGGAGAAAGAGTTCGACTCGACAGTGCAGGGTATTGTAGAAGATCTTCGTTCAAGGATGCTACAATGTTAGATGACACACAAATCAAGACACAACACCAGAAGAAAGCAAACATGAAGAAATGCAGAGCAGTTTAGCTTAACACTAAACGTTTTATTATCAGTTGTACGCGTAGTAGCTTCATTTGTTGTACCTTCAGCTAAGTTTAGAGTTTAGACAGTTGGCTATTTAAGCTGCTAAAGCTAAACTCACTCATCCAGTTCATCTTTTCGAGTCTGATTTTACATTGTAGCTAGTAAAAACATACAGTATAGTCTAGTCATTTGGTTTCAAATTTTGTAATTTTGTTGGAATATTTCTCAGTTCTTATTGAGAATTTGCTCCATTCAGTTCTATTGATTTTAGTAGTATATCTCCTTTCAATACTCCGTGTTTTGTTTAATTACAACTAGCTGCCGAATGCTGTGTCCTGGATGAGACTCCATGTTTAAGTTTTGGTGTTGTATTTTGACCGCATATATATCACTTTTGACTGGTGTGAGACCACTTCTTTAAAAAGAACAGTGAGGTCCCGCAAAGAATGCAAAACTTGGAAGGACAATAATGGATGAAGCATCTTCCACTTGCTTTAAAAAGAACAAAAAGTTGATCAAACCCACAAATTATTATTCATTTGAGACTTTGATCCCTAAACTAATAAGTTTGGCAATTAATCCTCTCAACTATTAAACTTTTGAGACAATAACCCTGAAGTGACTTTTTTTTAGTTAAATAAATGGTAAAATAACATTTGTAGGTGTTTAAATTTTATATATTCAACACATAAAAAAAAATTATTCATATTTCATGGTTACGAAGTTAAATTTCACATGACATATAAAAAATTACAAAATATATTTCCTCCGTAATTAATTTATATTGGCCTTTTCAAGTTATTTTTGCCACAAATTACTTTAAATTACATTGAAAAATATATAAATAATATTATATTTATCATCAAAGTACTTTAAGTATAGTTTCACAATATTTTTATATATTTGTTTACATTATAAATTAAAATCAATTCGTTGTCAGAATGATTTCAAAACATTTAATAAAAAAATAATAATGGAGGATGAACTAATTATAAATTATTTTAAAATTATAAAATAAAGTTTGAACGTCACTTAAACATCATGATAATCGACAAAAATAAATTTTGTATCACAACATCTAAAAAATTAACATATTTTGTTGATTTATTAAGAGTTTATTATTAAATTTATTAACTTGGGGGACATCGTCTCAAAAACATGATAGTTGAGGAGGTTAATCACCAAACTTATTAGTTAAGAGGACATAATATCAAAAGAGTAATAGTTGAGCGGGTTTGATCCAAAGAAAAAAACACTCAATAGTTTAACATCTAACGTGAAAACATTTCAACGACGACATTAAACATTGGTCTCATATGGTAAGTCTTTTAGCTAGTAGATCTCTTATAACAATACAGTAATTGCAATATCATTTGCCTAAATTTTAATACAGAATTCTCACCGAGAATATAAACATATTCATTAAGTTTATTACTCAACAAAACATCCCATTTTAGTATTGGGCCATTAGAATTATTATTTTCAATTTTTGTTTTTTTGAAACCCTGTGGCGAATGTTTCAATTTGTTTCAACTATGACCAAAAGTGTACATTCCACTGTTGATTTATATTCAGTATTTTTTTCTTCTTTCAAATGAAAGGTTATTCGATCATACTCTATTATATTTTACTTGGCGGCAGATACGAATAGTCGAGGGCATAAGAACAAAAATTGGTAGTGGAAAAAAAAACAGATTTCTGGGGAACTTGCTTCTCTCGTGATAATGGAGAGTCATGCTTGTTTCTGGAATTTATCAAATGTAGATATTCTTTTTGGCTATTTGTTGTTTGTCTGCTTTGGTGATTTTGATGTCTTCATTTCATTCTAGTACTACTTGAATGAACTCAATTGGATAATCTCAGACATCACACATGCACGTTCCCATGCTCCTTTCACCAATTTCAAATCGCCAATATCAAAATCAAATCTGTGGATGTTATACCAATACGGTGCACTGTATAAATTAAAATTACTAAAAAGCATGTTTTTTATGTGTTTGATAATTTGTGATTTAACATATCACTCGAAGATGAATTATGACTTATGAGTAATTATCAACATCAAATCAATTATTGGCCAGTACATCACATAGGATTACGTCTCCACTCGGCACTCGTAACTAATCAATAAAGCAAAGTGCAAATCATTTGAACCTGCCGAGAGAGAAGGCAGGGCAGGCAGAGACAAATTTATCTTCTTGTTTTGGTCTCTTTCACAATTAATTTCGTCCTAACGTTCCATAATTAAAGTTTCTTCTCCAATTATATTTCGGACCACTAAGGTCGTAGCGGTGTATCTTTGTGTTTAGGTTCACATCACATTCACTCTCATGATCCGGATCGAAATGAAAGTCTCTTTCTGGGACCAAAGGTTGTAGTTTTTGTACTACGATCTATTCTACCACAATCTGATAATTGTCATATTCAAATGACAATATTAATTAGTGTCATATTATTACATTATTACTAGGGAAGTTGATTATTTGGTCATTTATTCTGGGTGTTGGGGGTACAAAGGTGATCATTGCAGTAAGATACAAGGGACCTTGAAGGCTTGAAGAGCCGATTTTTTTTTTCACCACTACAATATGTAAATAGATTCTATTTACAGAGTGCATGAAATCATAGAATCAAACTAAAAACTCAAGTTGTGGTTAAATGTTCGAAGTATTCGCCATTTTGGAATTCACATGCACCCGATCTGATGAGTAAGTTCATAGGCCATGCGGTTCAAAATGAGTCACATCACATTTTCCAGATTAGCTTTTAATCATATGATCCACAACTTACTTATAGATAAATATGGTAACAGAAACATTTAAAGTAACTTTTTCTATCATTTTTCCATCCATATAATTTATACTATTAATTAATTCAGAAATTTTAGACAACTAATTTGGAAAAAGGACAACAAGTCTAACTAGTAGGCCTGGCTGGCAGTCCGTTCCGGCCCACTCGTTTCGGACCTCTAATTGCTTGATAATCGGTCTGGGCTTGGAAACCAGTTACAGGCCACTACGATCGGAACATCCAAACATGGCCGAACTGCTAGCTGGAAAAAAATAATTAATTGCAAATCAATGTCAATCTCAATTATACTCATTATTTTTTAGTGATACATCCAAATCTTTCTACATATTAGCTATGTTATGTTTTGAAATTCGGACCCGGACACCCATCTGTAAGAGGTTCAATCGGTTTAACCGTGGGTCAACCCGGAGTCAACTTTGATTTTATCATAAAATATATACATAATATTTCAATACAATATATATGAGATTTTGTCAAAAAAATATAGATAGGATATATTTTACACATCTCAAAATTTATTAATGCACCACCATTACGTAATAAATAATCCAAAATAATATTTTTAACCACTAATTTAAAAGTTCATTCATAATTAATATAAATGACATAGTATAGAATATTACAAGTCAATTGAAAAATCCACAAATAACTTGAGGAAGGAAAAAAGTGCCTAATCTTTCATCTTAACGTGAATAACTTGGAGTGGAAAGTTTTTTTTTTTTTTTTTTTTTAATTTAGGTTGACCCGGAGTTTTACCGGTTCAACCTCCGGTCGGACCCTCAAAGGCGGTTTTCTGGGTTTTCCTCTCGGATGTGATGTTGTGTAGAGGTTCAATCGGTCGGAGCGGTGGTCCGACCACGGGCTTTAAAACATAGCATATTAGTATCATAATATGTTCTGAGTACAATCTCCTCTATCTAATTAACGAACTAATCTAAATAAGATAAGAGCATTCCTTATGAAGGTTTTTTTGGGGTTTAATTGAGGATCAATTAAGCCTAAAAATGTCTCCAATGGGGGCTATAAAGAGGCTACTAATTAGTAGTCCATGAAAATGGGCTACTAATTAGTAGCCCAATTTAAACCCCAAATATGGGACCCACAAGAAAAACAACTACATTAGAAGAACTAATGTGGGTCCCACAAATAAAAAAGCTCAAATTAAGCCCCTAAACCATTAGAGCCTTCATTTGGAAGGGACTTTTTTGGGGCTTATATGTTTAAAACCTACCCAACATTTAAGCTCCAGCCATAAAGAATGTTGTAAATGACCTATTCTTGAGATTTTGTTGGTTTGAAACCTACCAACCATCTAACTAGCAAATCTAAATTAACATTTGTTTGCTCAAGTAGTAAGGGACTCCAATTTATTTAAGTATCTAAGGATGCCTAACCGCCGCACCTAAGGGCGAAGGCGGGACACTGCGAGACGTATGTATAGTTATGTATGGTCGGCGGGAGGGGGGGGGGGCTAGTGAATCTGAAAACCTTGACAATAAGTCTCTTTTTTAGGAACCTTTTGGAAAGACAGTCCAATGGTAGTACTATTAGGAGTAGACTATTGGCATTTGTAGCCTTAGGGAGGAAGGCCGCGGCGGAAGTCTGAGTTGTGATACTAATTCGGTCTTACGTGTATCGAAACCAAGATCCTTAAATGACCAATTGGTCTCGTCATTCCCTTTTGGAAAGGTGCTTTCATACCACTTTCTAAGGGCCAATGCCCCGCGACCATGCAATCTTTATTTATGGAATTGTGACATCTTGGGAAATGCGCAGGTCTCAAGTTTGAATATTGTAGATGTAAAAAAATATCATTGGAAGAGCCACCCCTGAAGAAGGTCCCGAAAGTGCTCGGTTGGATTAGTATTATTTGATATATACGAAGAGAGGGGATGCTAGACAATTTTTTTTTTTAATAACGTTGGGAACTCACAACAAATACTCTTTGATATATATAATTGCATGTGATTGACATAAGCCGGGAAAATTACAATTTTGGTCCCTTATGTCTCCATCCTCCGTGTATTTGTTTTTTTTTTTAATACATTGCAAATACGGTCCTCTTTTCCCAAAAACTTAGTTACTGTTGATTTATCCGATGATTTGGCAATCACATGGGCGAATTAAGGTGGAAAACGAACTAAGTGGCTAATGAATTAAAGAATGAACTAATGGAACGAATTAGTATGTATAACATGTCTTTACGGCAATGGTAAGCTGAAAACAGAGCTTCATCAAGCTCTTTTATGGTTGGTTGCAGTTCTGGATTTATTTATGGATTCTATGATGCAGCAAACATATTCATCTAGTCAATAACAGAGCTTCATCAAGCTCTATTACAGAGATTAATCAAGCTCTGTTAATACAACTTAATTAAGCTCTACACGGAGCTTTATAAGCTCTGAAAACAGAGCTTGATGAAGCTCTGTTACGGAGCTTTATTAAGCTCTATTAACAGAGCTTAATTAAATTAAGCTCTATGCATACCGCTTAATTAACAGAGCTTAGTAGTTTTATTTTTGTTAATTTGTCGTGAAAGCCACTTGGTCAAATCATCATCCGTTTTGTTCTATGCACTATAAATTTCATGGCTTTGGTTCTACCCCTCATAAACATGTCTTACATGTTGGTCTATTTGTAAGTAAATTCATTTTTGCTTGGAACCCCATTGTCCCATGGTAGCCTTGTTTTGGTGGGAAAAGCACATAAACAAAGCATAACTATGCTCATTTACAGAGCTTAATTAAGCTTGACCAAGCTCATAAATAGAGCTTAATTATTCTTATTTATAGAGCTTAATTAAGCTCTGTAAATGAGCTTGATTGAGCTCTGTTTTATAGAGCTTGATTTTTTTTGTTTTGTTTTGTTTTTTTTTAACTCAAAACCAACATAGAACCTTTCCGTTTTTTCAGTTCAGTCTGAAACTCGAACACTCAGAGCATACTGACTTGATCAAGCTCTGTTAATAAATGTTCTTACTTCACCAATGATCCCTCCAGATTGCACTAATGGGTTACAAGTGTGTTAGCATGTGTGGATTTTTGTATGGAGTGTGTTTTATTGTCATTTGGAGCCTATTTGGAGGTGACTAGGACGGGTGGAAAGGTGGTGGCAAGGTTGTATAGCTTAGTTCTTCTTGTATCTGCTATAATTCACATCAAGACGCCGCATTATACGAAGAAAAAGGACCGAGAGCGCAGAGTTCGTCTGGAGCGGACTAAAAGTGCGGAGGACGGAGACATAAGGGACCAAGAGTGCAATTTTCCCACATAAGCCAAAGTTTAATTACCCGCATCCATTTGGGACAGGTTAAGAGAGAAAAAAATAAAGAAAGAAATAAATAAAACGGGTTCCTATATGAAGGCATGAAAAGTTGGTCAGAGTTTGAGGGCCAAGTGAGCTTGACAGAGGAGATATATAGCTAGCTGATCATTTACTTGTATTTCTGCTAAGTTCCTCTTTTGCAGAAATTAATCCACAATAGAAGAGTCTACGTACTTATCATATCATGAACGCTTCAGATTATCCATGGCTTTCTGAACTGGTAAGTTCTTTTCTTTTCTTACATACAAATATGATCTCTATATATATTTTTTTTCCGGATCAAATCAGTTGTTCATATATAAACTTAACTTTGAACCGATGGTACTAGCTCAACTCATGTAGTCATGTAATGAGTTCTATAGAATCCTCATCGACCAAAATTTATATTTATTGTTTCATTCAAGCCTTCCACGCTTATATTTCATGCAAGCTCACCGTATGCTTAATTTTTTCCACAGTTTATCCAAATGAAATCGTGATTATCTGAATTTATAGATGATTATATTGCACAATTGAGATAACATTGAGTTCTAAAAAATAAATGTTTCATATTTTCCTTAATTACTGGGAATTTGTAACCTTATAGCTATATAAACCCTTTTGATACTGTATGTATACCATAGATACACAACTGTTACCAAACTTGTAGTAGATGAAAAAGAAATTAAAGGCTGTAATCTATCTATCTATCTATATATATATATATATAGATATATATATATATATATATATATATATATATATATATATATATATATATATATATATATATATATATATATATATATATATATATATATATATATATATATATATATATATATATATATATATATATATATATATATATATATATAACATCTATTCATATAGCTTAGGAAAAATAATTTGTTAGATGTGTGAGCTAATATTTCATGTGATATGTGTGTGAGATTTTAGGGACTAGACAATGCAATATTCATGGATAATGACTCTGATATTGTGGAATCATCATCATATGATGAAGAGCTGTTAGCTGCATTAATCAGACAAGACTTGGAGAGTTGTTTGTCTCCTGGGCACAACTCTTCATCTTCCTCAACTTATGTCAACAATATTCCTAGATCAAGCTCCATGACCTCCTTGTACACTACTTCACCTGGCGGCGTTGACAACCATGAGAAACACCAAATGATCCTGCCAGACAACACCATGCCCGTTAATAATGGTGAAATTACCGGGGATCAAGCTTATTCTGCGCCAATAATACTAAATTTTGGGAGTTCTAATCATTCAGAAACCCCCCAGCAGGTGAGGCTAGCTTGAATGATAATATAAATAAAAATATACCTATTACACCTGGCGTAATACGCTAGGCCGGGTACTTATATAAAATGATTATACCTGTGACACAGGTGAATCCTAGGCCGGCAAATCATGAGGAAGAGACACCTAAGTCACAAGGATCATATAATGTCGTCGATCTTGAACAAGCAACGAAGAAGGATCGACCAAAGAAGAGAAGCCGTGTTAGACCACCATCACAAACGTACGACCACATTATTGCAGAGAGAAAGCGGCGCGAGCAACTCAGCCAACTTTTTATTGCTCTTTCAGCCATTGTCCCTGGCCTTAAGAAGGTATACTTCAATTTTTTTTACATAGTTAAAAGTTAAAAGTAGTGGTTCATCATAAATGTTGTGGCTAAAAATGTGAGGGTTTTTGTTTAACTCTTGTTATACTTAAGTGCCTATGTGCTTTATGTGTTGCATCATAGACCGATAAAAGTTCTGTTCTTGGAGATGCCATAACCTACTTGAAACACCTCCAAGAAAGAGTGGACACTTTGGAGGAACAAGCTGCAACGCAGACGATGGAATCGATTGTCCTTGTGAGAAAATCGCAAATATTTGAAGAGGATGAGGGATCTTCCGAGGACAAGTGCGCGAGCTCAGATGAGTCGCGCCTGCCAGAGATTGAAGCTAGGGTTTGCAATAACAATATTCTTCTTAGGGTACAATGTGAGAAGCAGAAGGGTGTTCTTGTCAATTTGCTCAGCAAGGTTGATAGCCTTGATTTGGCTGTTATCAATACTAATATCATTCCTTTTGGAAGCTTGGCCCTTGACATTACCATTATTGCAGAGGTGAAATTCCATTTTAGTGTCTAATTACTTTTTACTTCATGCTCATAATTCATATACCTTAGTCTAAAATGTCTATATGCTCATAATGATTTTTTATTATTTAATTTTTTTTTGGACAGATGGAGAAAGATTTCAGCATGAATGTGAAAGAAGTAGTGACAGCTCTTCGTTCAGCTCTTCAAATAGCTTAATGAATTCATATAAATGATGATATATAAATATTTTCTTTTCTTTTTAAATACTCTGATGTTATACTTAAAAATTGGAGCTGTAACTTGTAAGCTACTTTCCTCCAGAAAACTTATGTTACTGATTATAATTTCCATTATACTTCTACAATATTATTTAATAACATATTTTTTTGAGCTATCTAGCTCCTTTTATCATATTGAGTATGTGTGTTTTGCACGAACTCAGCGGTCATCTAGCTCCTTATTTGATAAAAAAAAAAAAAAGACCGGTATATTGTACTAAGTATGTTCACTGAATTCCTCTTTTCAAAAAATAAGTTAGCTAGTCATCGCCTTATCCGTTTACATCAGTTGAGCAAATCAATTTACATTTTTTTCACGCAAATCAAACATGCCTTAAAGTTATAACAAGAAAGCACAACAAAAGCACAAGCCACAATACAATAATATTGTGGAGGGAAGTGGGGTGGAGGAGAGTTGCAGATAGGAGTTTGGGAAGGTGATACAGTGGGAGTAGGAATGGTGGAGGAGAGATGTAGGGTTCGATTACCAGCGAAAACATAAGGTGGTATATAGAATATATTAACTTCAAAATAGTGGGGTGTGTGGGTGATAATTATATTTTGGGACTAAAAACTGTAATTGAAGATTTACTTAGTATATAGTAGAGATATTAACGTGCAGAAACTGAACAAATTAATAAACATCATCGCAAATTAAACGGCTACGGTTTTAGTTTCCAACTTATACTGTTTAATTTTGGATGAGGCCAACGTACGTACCAAATGTGTACAAGCAAATTAATACTACTATCATACTGTGTGAGTTGAATATAAAATGAATATAATTGTGTTAGCCTGCGTTTTGCATGATGAATTTATATATATGGAAACGGCAAGATTGAGCAGTTTCTATCTGTAATATACTCGTATGTTACAATTACAGAGAGGTCCCTTTTTTTTAGAGAATTTGATTTGAGTTTCGTATGAACGACGACAACAGGATGAGGTCATCACTCGTGAGAAGCAAGGCCCCATTTATATTCTAAATGTACTTCCAATTCCAATGAAGTATTTCTACGAGTATAAATTATCTATTTTAATTTTTTTTAGATACTTACCAATTTGTTCTTGTGATCATCCTACGATTGCTCAAGATTAAACATGCTTAAGTTTAAAATTTTTCTATATAAATTCACAAAAATAAAGTTGCACTTTATTGTTGTGAATAGTGTTTTCAACTCTTTTAAACTCTTTGTAATTATGTGTCGTTACAATGGTATTAGACCCACACCATCACAAAACTCACAGGGGCTGGCGGCTGATCGGAACAAGGCGTGACAAGAACATCGACAATTTAAGAGGGGTGAATGTAACGATCCAAAATTTCAGAGAGTTTAAAGGAATTATAAATACTACTTATACCAATAGTATACCTTTTTTTTCATGTATCCATCCAGAATACCTTCAGAGATGTGCATGCTTGTATTGGAGCAATCATGTAATGGATGATCTATTGGGAAGTTACAACTGATTGAGAAAAAAGTGCGTGTAAAAAATTAAAAAAAATTAACTTGTGGTGTGTTGGTCTATGAAGCCGACATATCATCTCAAATTGCAATTTAAAAAATAATGACTCAAAGAATCGCAACTTCAGTGCATTATTGGTTGGCCGTTACATTCTTTTTCCGTGATAGTAGTATATATACATATTATGTTCGTACATTACCGTGGGCTACTTGACGTTTGTTATTTTCTTTAATTTTGTTTCGATGTAAATTTCATTAGAAACACTTGTATTACATGCACCTCGAAGAGTCTTAATGTGTGTGGAAGTTATAAAAGATTCCATCTGTTACACAAGTTCCAGATTTTAGGAGCTTGACGTTTGTTATTTTCTTTAATTTTGTTTCGATGTAAATTTCATTAGCATACGAGAAACACTTGTATTACATGCACCTCGAAGGGTCTTAATGTGTGTGGAAGTTATAAAAAGATTCCATCTGTTACACAAGTTCCAGATTTTAGGAGCTGGAATTATACAAGGACATATATCAGAGCCATAAACATCAAAACCAATTTTCGCTACCAGACACAGGTTGATCATTGATGCTCTTGCCATGGTACAGTTGCAGTCTTCATATATTAGTATAACTTTCAATATATTGATGAATTCTATAATAGCTCAAATTAGTTTTCCATATTTGAAATGCATCTAAAATCTATAAAGTGATATGGACTTGTTAACTCATTTCAACCTTTTCTAAGTCAGTCTAAAGGAATGGAAAATTCAATAACGTATGAGCGGATTTAAAATGTGACTTTCAGTTTCTAACACCATTTTTGACAAATATAAGTGGTTCATAATGATTCGATCGTGTATTTTTCTCTTATTTCGTATAGATGTGTCATAAGAATATTTCACTATAATTTTATTTTTACATACTACTACTAATATATTCCCTTCCTTCCACTTTAAATTGATGCTTTGAGTTTTGCTAACATATTTTTTTTTAAAAGATAACGATGTATTGATATCACTTCCCAATGTTATTTTGATATACTCACCTACTAAGAGGGTAATACAGAACCTGGATAGGTGCGGGTCGTAAATTAAATGGCCGGTTGGTAATTAGATTGGTATAGTATCAGTCATAACCAAGAGCCAAGATTATCAAGTTACACTTTGGCCATGCAAATAGAACCAGCAGCAATAAGTTGTTCTATTGCAGGGAACTTTTCACATATGGATCGTCCTCGTATTTCAAATAAAGAGGGAATTCGAGAGCTTTCTCTGCTGTATCCCGGTCCTCGTGAATCTTTGCCACTAGGCTTTCAAGGGATGAGAAGTTTGCCTGTATAATCATGAACCAAATACCTGTTCAATAACAAATCTCAACTTCTTTTATGCAAACACAGTGTCGAATAATACCTCTGGCCGTATGTAACCCACTATAGCAAGATGTAAATCTTCGCCGTAGAAGTCCTCGTTGAAGTCATGGAGCAGCCATGGCTCCTATTATAGTAAGATTATCAGCAAAGAATAAGACATGAATAGAAGAAGAAGAAGAAGATAGAGCAGTTCTGACTGGAACTCACGATAGTCTTCTCGGAGTTGTTGAAGTAAGGGTTCCAACCTATGCTCATTACCATCTTATAAACACCTCGAGTTGCTAATCCAGCCCAACCAAAATAAACTCCTGAAGGGTGTTCCGAAAGCATAGCTGAATAGCCCTCTGCAGACAGATTAGCTGGCCAAGACAGTAGAAAGACATGAACCTACCATCATAACTATAATTGTAGAACACTCATATTCATTCTCAATAAATAACAGAAACTACTTAAGCAAGCAAGATTTCATTTCTGATCCTTCGACTTCAGAAGCCCTTCTACTTAGTCCTATACCTTCTTCTCATAAATTTTAGTCCTCCCAGAATAACTGTATACAATTTACATTTCAATGTCAATGAAATGTTAGTCCAGTTTGCAAATATAGTCTTGTATATTCTATTAAGTCAGAGGTCCATTATTCGTGGAAACAATATCATGTGATCTTCAGTTGAGAATTTCACATTTTCCATGCCTCTAGGAAGAAGTTCCTAAATAGTACTAATGGAGCTTTCAGTCATACCACGCTGTTGATGCAGCGTTGATATGATTCTAAAAGACCGGAGAGGGGAGAATAGTAGGAGCATTTCAATGCTACTAGAGGCTTGATAGAACCAAGCAGGTAGAGAATAAGATTTTAGGGAAACCGGCAAAGATTTGCAGAAAAATCTGTTCTTTTTATAACTGAACGACGAATGAATAAAACTAAACCAACTCTGCGAAGGGGCGACCAACTTGTAATGAGTGACTCAAAGAATAATGTCCGTGTATGAAACTAAGTTGCTGCTATTTATTAAGCTAACTACTATACTAAGCTACTAATACTCCTCAAGACTTTATTAAATAAAAGGAAATTAACTTCTACTATGACTCTACTTATTTCTTCTGACATAATGTGAGTACATGTAAGCTAAACTTTTTCAACCTCAAAGAGACTGAAAATTGTGCTGCTGCACCTTTTTGTCACTGTAATGCTGATTAGTAATAGAAAAAATAGAAAGGTAGTCTTATAGATTGTTGGCCATCTAATCATCCGTCTTATAGATTATTGGTCATCTAATCATCCTGTAGTTACACGTTTTTTCATCAGGGGTTCTTACAAAGTACAAACTCCCAGGATATAACATTGGCCACCTAATTAAAACAGTATCTTTTGGTTTAGAATCCAGGAAGGATGTCTTGCAGCCGCAGGTGCTGAATTGCTGAATTTAAAAATTCTGCAATACCCCTCTTAGAACAAACTTCATATAAGGTTCCCTAACATAGTGTATTTATTCCAATTGCCAATCACATACAAGCATGCAGGACGACATTTGAAATATAAGACCAGTTTTCATGAAATTGAAAAGATAAGGAACTAGATATAAAACATAAGGGGAAACATAAACAACTGAGTTTAGGGCGCTTTCTAATTAGAGGACCAAGAAGAATGTAATATATGGGAGCGGATCCTCTCCTACACTTTTCCTCCAACATTTCTTCCAACATTACTTTTATTAGTGAAACTTGCTAAATCAATAAAATCATGATAATTATATTTGATAAATAATATTTTTACATCAAAAACTGATTTTTCTGTATTTATACACATTAGTATTTATGTTTAATTATTTTCATTTTACTCATTATATGCTCTTTATTATAAAGAATAAGGTTGAAAATTACTTTAAAAATATTTTATATGCCAAAGTATCTAAGTAAATTGATAAGTATTCTTCAAAGAGTAGGTTAATGATAAAAGGAGTTAAAAGTTATTACTAAAACAGAAGCACAAACATTGTCGTCAAAATTAAATAAAAAATATAAAAATGCAAGGCAAGCTATTTTCACATAATAGAAAAAAAATCAATTTCAGATGTATTGGAATTAAATATATTATTTATCAACATAAACAATAGTTAAAGGAAGAAAAAACTTGTAAATTTAGTTTAAATCTAACTATGGTTTGTTTGATTGATTTAGCAAGTTTCACTAATAAAGGTAATGTTGGAGGAAATGTTGTAGGAATAGTGTAGGAGAGGATCCGCTCCCGTAATATGTTGCCTACAAATACAATGAATATCAGCAAGAATACAAGTTCATGAGTATTAGCAAGTCAACAAACCTGTCGGGATTCCAAGCACCTTTGAGCCACGTCCAAAACCTTTGATCACAGGACCACCAATGTACCAAGGTTCTATAGGTAAAGTACCTTCTACCCCTGCAGAAATGTCTTGGGTCAGTGCACCGGCATAGAGTATGGTGCTAAAAGACAACAGTTTAAAAAGAGACTCACAGTCTTCAAATGAAGGTAGACCCCACTTCTCAGGTCGCAGATCTAGTAAAGAATTAATCGCCTCATCCGCTGAGGAAAAAAGATGAGATTGTTTGGGAAGGGATGGAACAGCAACCACTTCCATTCCAGCTGCCTTACCAGCAAGAACACCTGGCCTAGCATACAGTAATCAATGCTCCCATAAGTAATAATCAACTTATTCACCGGATATACAAAGACATAATTCAAGAGAAAGTTGAGACATTCTATTCTATATATCTAGACCGACAAAGATTCTCAATATCTGATATGAACTTTCATTTCTACATAAATGTTGAAATAAATGGTTTTTCAATGTCATGTAGAGGAATGCCACAATGGGAAAACGTACTTTACTCAAATTATCTGTATCAACTCATTGCTGGAAATTTATCGCTGAATATACAGTAAATCCAAAACTCACAGTGAGTCTTCAATAACAAGACAGTTTGAAGGATCCATGTTGAGCCTCCTAGCAGCTTCAATAAATCTCCAACATTGAAAAACATCATAAGCACCGACATCTTCGAACACTGATGGTACTGAAATGAAGCTTAATTTCTTCTTACATTTCAGGAGATGGTTTTGGATTAGTGACTTCGTTACCTCCAATGATAACAGAAAACAAATCTTTCCAGCCTGCAATCAGAAACCATAGTCCATGTGATCCTTAATTCATTATATGAACAAGATAGGTACCTACTCACAACAAAAACAGGTATTACATGGGGATTCTTCAGTTCAACTGTACCCCACATGATCATACCTTGTTGAAAAGATATCTTGGTCTCAATATTTTTTGTGGAAGAATTTGAAGCCAGGGCCATTAGCACACCATGAGCCCTTAAATGCTTAAGTAACCTGTTGGCGCCAGGTTGAGCCTTGATATTGCACCATCTACCATGAAAAAAGGCATGCATTTTAGTAAACTCAAAACAAGAACAAACAGAGACACTGTATACAAGCTAGAACTGTGTATCCAGAAGGAGGGACAAAAATATAAGAAAAGAGAAATTGAAATCCCTAGTCTTTTTTAACATCCGCAGGGGGGGGGGGGTGTAAGGAAGGCATGTATCTTAGTTAACTCGAAAAAATAACAATAACAGGCTAGAACTATGTACCAATAAAATAAGAAAGAAAAAGAGAAATTGAGATCCCTAGGTTCTTTTAACATCCCAAGGAACTTCTATCAATATGCAATTGTAGCTCATGCTAACAACTAGATAAGGATATAAGACAACACTTTCACTCGAAAAAGGAAAACAAAAAAAAGTAAATGAGTAAGGGCATTCTTGCCAAAAGTTTAAGACTACAAATCCATGCACAATTAGCAATTATTGCTATTCAGTCACTGATTTATTATCACAACCCACCACAAGGAGAGCTGATGAAAGTTACTCTGTATTTCAATGATTGTGGAACCCAGTATAATAAGGCAAACATAAAGGAAGGGTAAGTAAATTACTGCTCGGAAAAGATTGGGGTGATTTCTGATAGAAGTTTATCGGAAGTTATTGGAAGTCCATAGTCTTCGATGACAGCAGTTGCAGCTTCATAGGGCGTTTTTCCAACAATTCTATGAGTTGTGCTTTCATCCCATTGCTTTCCGTACTTAACCAAGTAAACTTTCAGAACATCTCTCACAATGCCATCTGAAAAAACAAACGTTTCATTAACCACTGAGAAAGAGCTGGAGAAAATATTTCAATCAGTCAGATGCACAACCCCACAAGCATGGGATAAATAAATAAATAAATAAATAGCTCATCTAACTGCCATGGGCACCCTTAAAAGGAAATAACTCATCTCACCACAAAGAATGAGAAACTTTTTCATTGTAATTACTAATTAGAGTACACATGGACAGGGCAAAAGCTATTGTGTGTTATATAATTAATATAAATAACATTAACATCATTTTATATTTGCTTTAGGAACAGTGCGAGTGAAACATAATGTTACCGTTGTTAACAAGTGTTCCATCCAAATCGAGAATGACACATGACACTACTTTCCTGGAAAGAGTGGGTATTGACATGTTTAAAGATTATCGCCCAGCTGAAGCAAAGTTTATCAGCAACATCTGAAACCTTGAATGTGGCTATAGACAAAATGGGAAGCTCCGGAGAAACTTTTCCTGTAAGAAATTGATGATCATGCCGGAATGATTTGAAAGTATAGCAGAAACTAACAAATATACAATTTGCAAATACACGTTCAACTCGATCAAATTAAATATCGTTAATAATCATAAGTAAGTTGGATAAGTAATACTAATGCGTGTAACTTTAACAAAATACCTCAATTGTTTCATTCCAAGACTTAGAAATAGAACTGCCAGCATTTCTCAGTCTAAAACCGAAAAACTACATCCTTAATCAGATTCCAAATGTAAATAAGTACAAAATAATGAGATATCCAAACCAGATAATTGCAATAGAGAATTTAATAAAGTTTGCAAGATTTGTCAAGTCAAGTACAAATTGCAACACCATTACATTAACATAATTCACATAGAAATTGGCTGAGAAACCAAACCAAAGTTCACATCACATCATTCTATTTATATAATAATTCATACACTTGCAGATGCACTCTAGAATAAATAGAATAATAGATCACCCTACAGCTCATCCAACTAATCGTGCTTTCAATTTAACTAAAGTGCACTCTAATCATAGTAAAATGCGCTCTACGCTATAAACTAGAACATTGTCCAATAAGTTATTTGGATAAGAAATTAAGAACATACCTTGCAGCAGCGATCAATCAGCACAGCACATGGTATCGCCGGGAACTGTGGCGTTTGTGTGATGAATAAGATGCCGATGCGGTGGTATAAGGAGATTGCGAAATCGATTGAAGAAGAAACGAAAAAACAGAGAGAATAAAAGAATCTGCCGGATTTGCTGGCTGCTAGGTTACCTGAGAAGAAGAAGGAGAGGGAGGACCTGAGAAGTGAGAAGTCATTTAAAATTAGTTCGTCTAAAAGCTCGATTAGATCGCTCCAAATTCGTAAGAGACGCTTTAGGGTGATTTAGTCTTCTTTCAGATTCATCTCTGCGAGAAAATATTGCACCTTTTTTATAGTCGAGAGGAGTAGGGAAAATCAAGCAGCAGTGCTCGAATGTGCTTGATAATTATGCCCATGACCAAGAGAGAAGGAATTCATTTATTTGAAATGTTACTTCAATTCCACGGTACGTTAAGGCGATCGATTAATTGTTTATTTCTTTGTATGTGTGTACATTAGTCTTTCAATCTTAATTTTAGTTGAAGGGAAGACAATCCATTTCAGACAGATATATAGGGCTTAATTAAATTTTATTCAAACTCCTTCCTCAATTGCAAATACAGATTTTTCTTGTGTACGTGCATGCGTTCATTTTAGTAAAGACGAATATGCAGCCTGAGAGTTATAATACTACGAACTAAGGCAATTTGTCATCAACCTGGTCATGGTTCCAGGATGTTGTTGGAGTAAGAGTTGTGGAACGTTTATGTCACCGTGAAAAGGTGTGGGACTTCCGTATTACTAGCTTTTAATTGTACCTAAATATAATGTTCTTAATCAGTGAATATGTAACTGAACAGGTTAGTATTCTCTAGGATTGAATGTGATTTCTGCCACATGGTGAATCAACTTCTACGGGTTAATTGCAGATTTGGTCCTCTAATTGATGGTCATCTGCGTTTTTGGTCCTATGTTATGCGAATTGGCGAATTCAGCCCCCGAATTGGTATAATTCGCCGTATAATCGTCTAATTCGCCGTATATTGTCATAATTCGTCCGTCCAAGTCATTGCATGTTGCCCTACATCATCCACATCATCACCACCTTCACATATATAACAGAGCTTCACATGGTCTTGAAACTCAAGAACAGAGCTAATTAAGCTCTGTAAATGAGCTTAATAAAGCTCTGTTTCATAAAGCTCTGACAGAGCTTATGAAGCTCTGAAACAGAGCTTCATAAGATCTGGAAATAGAGCTTAATAAGCTCTGTTTTCGGAGCTTCATAAGCTCGGTTACAGAGCTTAATCAACATATGTTTGCAGAGATTGATCGCAATGAACAATAAACAAGAAATAAAAATTGATTTTGATTGAACAATCGATTTAGGGTTTATAGGAAATGAAATTTTTTAATTTTGGGGGTGAATATCTCCCAAAAACTCCACTAGTTCGTCTAAATTCAGTTCTTCATGTCCATTTAGTTCGTCCTAGTTCAGTTCGCCGCCACCTCCATGTCCAGATCAGCTCCACCTCACCCGTATATACGTATTTGGGCGTCTAGGACCGTATAGGAAAAAAAGAGGACCAAAAATGCAGAGGACCATCACTTAGAGGACCAAATCTGCAATTAACCCCAACTTCTACCGTGTTACTTTCATCTGTATTAGAAATTGAACTACCATGCCTGTTCCATAAGCTTGTGGTTTCACTTGAGGACACATCAGTTAGCTATTGTACGTGTTGTGGGTTTGTTTTGCTTTCTTTGTATACAAAACATAAATGAATATAGTAGTTCTAATTGTCTTTTCATCTTAAATGGTAACTGAGTTGCTATAACATGTTCCTTATTTTGATAAATCTATATCCAGGAAAAATGTTATACCCCCTTATGTTTTTTTTAATGTGATGCTGTAGGGTAACCGGAGGGAGACAGGCCTCTTGGGTACTTTGTCCTTCATGCTCATGCACAGTACAGTGTGGAAAGTATTGTTTGGAAAAGGGGCTTCTGCTCATTTTGTTTTAACCGCTGCTTTTGCTTCTTGGACTCGCTTCATATCTGTGAAAAATATCCAATTAATCTGTGGCATTTTCTACGAATCTTCTATATTATGCCTTGTGTTTTCCACTAACTGAGTCAACTCTTGCATGCGATTGCTTCTTAAGCGATTTCACTATGGTGCTTTTGAACTGGTTGAGTCATAAAACTCACACTGCATAAATAAAACCGAATTCTATATTTCCCATGCAAAGTGTGGCAGTCAAATATAAATCCTTCTTATTGGTAAAATTTGTTGAATCTTTTGAGATATTTCTAAGCACTATGAACCGGATTCAGACATATTCCAGTTTTATTGAAGCCATTACAGTGTCTTCTCTTCCTAGGTGGCAAGAAGGATTCTGCATACGTATACATAATACATATACAAAAGAAGCACATAAAAATGGCCTCTTATTTCCTTGTTTTGGTCTAACTTACCCCAAAACCTTTCCTGGACAAAAGTTTATTCCAGAAAAGATGTGGTTAATTCTTCGCGATGTTGGCTTAACTGCTCAGCTCAGATTACTGTTTACTGTATCCACAAAGCTTTCATGGCCTGCACTTGTCCAAACTCATTAACTAGCTAGAAAGCTTTAATTAATTTAATCTATAGCTTGGAGTCTGAAGGCTTTAATTAATTAGCCTTTATGAGCTGAGGATGAACTCTTATCCTAGACTCTGATTGAACTATGTGCCCGTTATAGTTAATTCGAGTTCACCTTATCTTAATACTGTATAAGGTGGCCGACTCTCTTGAAAAAGGCACCTAACATCAAGAAGCTCATGAGTATATCAGTGGAATACGAATAGTTGAGGGCATAAGAACAAAAATTGGTAGTGGAAAAAAAAAACAGGTTTGTGGGGAACTTGCTTCTCTCGTGATAATGGAGAGTCATGCTTGTTTCTGGAATTTATCAAATCTAAATATTCTTCTTTTTGGCTATTTGTTGTTTGTTTTCTTTGGTGATTTTGATGTTTTCATTTCATCTCATTCTAGTACTAGCGTTAACTCAATTGGATCATCTCATTGCATTTATACCCCCAATATGAGGCTAATATTGTCATTTCAACATGATCATCATCAGTATGTGGTAGGACGCACACAGTATGAAAACTAGTACAACCTTCGGTCCCAAGAAAGAGAATTTTGATCGAGATGCAAGAGAGTGAACCTAAACATAAAAGATTTACAATTATGAAATCAAACCACTATGAGATACAATATTTTGCACATGCAAGTACTTTATATCTTAAATATTTGATGTTATATAGCACATACATGAGATTATTTATTTTTGAAATTCAGCTTATTACCGTATGCATGGATAGAGAATTCCTTAAGACGGACTTGAAAAGGAGTCATGGAATATCACAATGTGAAATTTATCTTATCTATATATAGTTGGTTCCAAATTGGGACCGTGAATTTTTATTACTAAAAGGAGTTTATTCATTTAAGTTTTTATTGTACTATGTATGATGTAAAACATCCAAACAGTCGATATCCTTGTTGGAATATTTGCATTTATCAGGATAGTATCTGTATGAAAAGGAAACTGGAAAAGAGAGTATATATATGTAAATAATGCTGCAGAATGACGGGATAGCCCGAGTTCTCTGAGATAATATTTGCCCTGCACTCGTGCTCACAGTACAACAAATATATCCCCAAGATAAGACTGCAGGAGAATTAATAAGTAGCACACCAAACTAATTCGAACTGGTTTTTATCAATATGGAAGAACAGATTATATGTAGTAGTAGAGGAGAAGAGAGCAGATGAATGAGCGAGTTTTACTACAGCAGGATGGTCTTATTTATAGTAGCGAAGTGGTGTTAATAAACAGACATGACTGCTGAAAGAAAGCTTCTCGAAAAGCTTTATGTCTGTTCATTTAATGAACACATCATTTAGGAAAGAAAGCTGTTCATTCAATCTTTTTCAGAAAGGACACAACTTTTCGGAAAGGAAAATTCTGTCCAGAATTTTTCACACCTTTTCGGAAAAGAAAATTCTGTCCAGAATTTTTCCTACAGTCCGATCCAACAAGCTTTTCGTATTGGGCTAAAAGTATTTTGTCCAAAGAGAATATATACACCACCACCTAGCCTTGACAAGCCAAGCCCACGACCCGGGCCCGGCTCCGGTCCGCTTGGGCGAACCAAGGAAGCATTAATCTAGGTCCTCCTCCCTTCCAAAATCATGGGTACCTCCAAGGGGTCCAAACCCTCTTGCAAACTAGACACTTATGTCTAGCTCATACTCTTTCCATTTTAGCTATGTGGGATAACTTCCAATTCCAACTCTTGAGCTTCCTAGCTAAATTTTCAACCAACACACTTTGAGCTTCAATTACTCTTTCACCACCAAGTGAATTTTAGTAATTCTTTCTCAAGTGTATTCTACTATCATAGTAGATTATGCAAATTCAATAAAACACAAGTTTTGAATGTGTGAGCGCTTTTTGGTTAAGCCACAAAGTCATAGAAAACCCACTTTGGAATTAGCTAAAATTCCTACAATCCTAATTAAAGCCCATGGAATGACGTAATAGCATGTAATTCACGTAAGTAAAGTTAAACCGCATCAATTTGTGATAATTTTATTTTTATTTTTTTAAAGCCGAGTTTCTATATAAGGCATGAAAAGTTGGTCAGAGGTTGAGGGCCAAGTGAGCTTGACAGATACGGCTGCGTTAATTTGGAGCTAACCAAGTACTAGGTGAGATGACTCTCTTAAATTACTCTTCATCTAACACACAACAAATTCATGTGATCGTTTACTTGTATAGCTGTTAACTTCTTTTCCAGGAGAGAAGAGTCTAATTATCATATCATATCATGAACGCCTCAGATTATCCATGGCTTTCTGAACTGGTAAGTTCATTTCTTTTCTTACATACAAATATTATGATTTCTATATTTCTTTTTTCCGCATCAAATCAGTTGTTCATGTACTCGTGTATTACTTTACTTTGAACCGATGGCAATCTTAGCTCAATTCATGTAACGAGTTCTTCTGTATATAGAATCTTCATCGACCAATTTATATGTATTATATTGTAATTCATTCAAGCCTTACATGCTTATATTTCATGCTCACTGTATGCTTAATCTTTTCTAGTTTGTCCGAATGAAATCCTGATCATCTGATTGATTTAATTATAGATGATTGTATTGTACACATGATGAGATAATATTGAATTAATTGAATTATAAATTTAAAAAAAAAAAAAGTTTTGTATTTCCTTAGTTACTGGTAATTTAAAACCCTAGCTATAAGCCTTTTGATATTGTATGTACCTAGTGTAGTATACCATAAATACACAACTGCTACCAAACTTGTAGATGAAATTGAAATTGAAGGCTGTAATCTATAATTTACACACTTTAATTTATACATCAATATTCAAAGGACCTAATATGTATCTACTGAAATTATGGTACTGAATATATCATTAATATTTATTCATATAGCTTAAGAAAAATAGTTTTTGCTATATACTTCATGTGTGAGCTAATATTTCATGTGATATGTGTGTGAGATTCTAGGGACTAGACAATGCAATATTCACGGATAATGACTCTGATATTGTGGAATCATCATCATATGATGAAGAGCTGTTAGCTGCATTAATCAGACAAGACTTGGAGAGTTGTTTGTCTCCTGGGCACAACTCTTCATCTTCCTCAACTTATGTCAACAATATTCCTAGATCAAGCTCCATGACCTCCTTGTACACTTCACCTGGCGGCGTTGACAACCATGAGAAACACCAAATGATTCCGCCAGACAACACCATGCCCGTTAATAATGGTGAATTTACCGCGGATCAAGCTTCTTCTGCGCCAATATTACTAAAATTTGGGAGTTCTAATCGTTCAGAAACCCCCCAACAGGTGAGGCTTGAATGATAATATAGATAAAAAATAGACCTGGCCGGTTACTTATGATTTTACCTGTGAAATAGGTGAATCCTAGGACAGTAAATAATGAGGAAGAGACCATAGTCTCTGAGGCACCTAAGTCACAAGGATCATATAATGTCGATTTTGAACAAGCAACGCAGAAGGATCGACCAAAGAAGAGAAGCCGTGTTAGACCACCATCACAAACGTACGACCACATTATTGCAGAGAGAAAGCGGCGCGAGCAACTCAGCCAACTTTTTATTGCTCTTTCAGCCATTGTCCCTGGCCTTAAGAAGGTATACTTCAATTTTTTACATATAAAAGTTAAAAGTAGTGTTTGATCATAAATGTTGTGGCTAAAAATGTGAGGGTTTTTGTTTAACTCTTGTTATGCTTAAGTGCCTATGTGCTTTATGTGTTGCATCATAGACGGATAAAAGTTCTGTTCTTGGAGATGCCATAACCTATTTGAAACACCTCCAAGAAAGAGTGGACACTTTGGAGGAACAAGCTGCAAAGCAGACGATGGAATCGATTGTCCTTGTGAGAAAATCAATATTGTTGAAGAGGACGAAGGATCTTCCGATGAGAAGTGCGCGAGCTCAGATGAGTCACGCCTGCCGGAGATTGAAGCTAGGGTTTGCAATAACAATATTCTTCTTAGGGTACAATGTGAGAAGCAGAAGGGTGTTCTTGTCAATTTGCTCAGCAAGGTTGATAGCCTTGATTTGGCTGTTATCAATACTAATATCATTCCTTTTGGAAGCTTGGCCCTTGACATTACCATTATTGCAGAGGTGAAATTCCATTTACTGTCTAATTACTTTTTACTTCATGATCATATACCTTACTCTAAAATGTCTATATGCTCATAATGATTTTGTATTTTTTTTTTTTTTTTTCCTTGCACAGATGGATAAAGATTTCAGCATGAATGTGAAAGAAGTAGTGACAGCTCTTCGTTCAGCTCTACAAATAGCTTCTTGAATTCATATAAAAGCTGATATATAGTTTCTTTTCTTTTTAAAAAGTGGGGCTGTAACTTGTCAGCGCGCTACTTTCGTCTAGAAAACTGATGTTACTGATTATACTTCTACAATATTGTTATAATAAAATACTTTTGAGCTTTCTAGGTCCTTTTACCATACTGTGTGTATGTGCAAAATGTTTTGCACGGTATCATCATCAAACCATCAAATTAAATCACCTTATAAGTAGTGCATTCCACCTTATTTGATAAAAATAAGTTGGATCAACTTTTTTTTTTTTCTGGAGGAATATATATACAAACTATATAAGTTAATAACGTGTATAAACTGGATAAATATTATAAACACGGCACATTCACGGTTTTAGTTTCCGACTTTTAAAGTCTGGATAAAGCGGCCATATGTACCAAATCCAAATATATGCATTGGTGAAGGTTGAAATGAAAAACACGTACGTACAAATAAAACGTACCCTAATACTATGGAATATAAAATGAATATAAGTGTGTTAGCCTGCGTTTTGCATGAGGAATTTATATATATATGGGAAGTTTGGAACGGCAAGATTGAGCCATTTCTATCTGTAATATATGTTACAAATTACAGAGAGATCCCATTTTAGAAAATTTGATTTGATTGCGTTTGGTTTGAACAATGACAACAGGATGAGGTCGTGAGAAGCGAGGCCCCTCATTTATATTCTAAAGTCTAAACCTACTTCCAAGTTCAATGGAGTATAGAAGTACATGACTCCATGTAGTACATATATTTGGAGTCTAAACCTACTTCCAAGTCCTATTAGATCACTCTTTGATATCTATTTTTGGATTCTTTGGGGGTTAAACCCCCAATTATGTCTAAAATATTTTTAACTGAGTCTTTTTTGGAGCTACTATTTAGAAAATAGTAGCTTAGGCTAGCTCTCAATTAAGCCTTCCACATTAATATTTTATTATTTCTTGTTTATTTGTTTGGTTAATGGAATAATAATATGGTACATTGGGCATACAAATAAACCTCAATTGAGCCTCAAACCATTAGAGTCTTCAATTTGGAAGAGTCTCTTTTT
Source organism: Plantago ovata (assembly GCA_028274465.1). Taxonomy (NCBI): domain Eukaryota; kingdom Viridiplantae; phylum Streptophyta; class Magnoliopsida; order Lamiales; family Plantaginaceae; genus Plantago; species Plantago ovata. Next base: position 5,598,780 of record CM051457.1, on the reverse strand, counting down.
TTTTTTTTTTTTTGCTTCTATGTTTATAGCGTCAAACCATAAGGAGTGCTCTTAGATCACTACGGAGGATTTTTTTTTAGCTTAATTGGAAAGCCCAAAAATGTGTCTAATTGAGGCTTTTTTAGTAGTTCATGGAAAATGGCTATTAAATAGTAATTTTATCCTTTTTTTATAGGATGTTTTAGCCAAATGCACATGTACATACTAAGTAAATGATTGATTTATCTTATTTTACTTATCCAACAATTACTATTATGAATCTCAACCATATTGGATTGATTGTTAAGGAAGAGACTTGTGCACTTACGTGCAATTAAGGAAGGGAAAATTACATATGGATCAATTTAAGGCAAAACAGTGTGCCTAATTAATGAACATGATTATAAGAAGTTGTACGAGGAAGAGTTGATCATGTGGAAGGAACAGAAGCTGGTGCACGACCACATGTCCCGGAAAACCTGTAGAGAGTTCTCAACTCCGCAGGAAAATCCTTCTTCGTCAAATTCACATCAAAGAAAGAGTTCTCCGTAGGAAAATCCTTCCTCGTCACATTCAAAGCCAAGAGAGAGTCCTCTGCAGGACCACATGTCCCAGAAAACCTCTAGAGAGTTGTCAACTCCGCAGAAAAATACTTCTTCGTCACATTTAGATCAAAGAAAGAGTTCTCCGCATGAAAATCCTTCTTCGTCACATTCAAAGCCAAGAGAGAATCCTATGCGGGAAAATCCTTCTTATCACGTTCACAACCAAAAGATTCAATGTGTAGAAGACTTAGTTTTAGTGGATGTGAGAACTCATCAGGCCCGGAGTTGACGTTCGTTTGTGACCAAGACTCATTCCAACGAGGATATATCGCATGTTCCATATCCCTCAGCTATACACAAGTCCCGATACTTCGCACACTTGCGCTTAGTAGCCTCAACAACCGCCTGTCTAGGCACAAAGTCCAACATCCCAGACTGGGTCAAGGGGGAAGACCTGGTCAGATCAACACAAACATTTTGTCCCCTATCCCAAGCATAAAGGAGCAAGTGTGCAGGACGAAGGGACCTGTCACTCCCGTTCTCAAACCAATATCCACTTCATTGCTAACAGAAATACCAGATCGAAAACAGACATCCAAGAGAGTGTCGCGAACGAGGTTATGTTTGTGCTTGATACCCACTATCCCAGCACACGACACCGCATGATCACCAAACAAATCCCCATAAAAAACCAGAGAGAAAGTAGAGCAGGGCTTGGACACCGGAAACAAAGCAACACCAAGTCAATAGCCCAGTACACACCTTAGTTAAAATTAGTAAGAGCAATTAAGAAAAACTTTTTTAACTGATGCATATTGAAGAAATGAGAAAGCTATGGATATTGGGTAAAACATGTGTCTATTTGTTTGGAATGCTAGCTAATAGTATGAATATTTCACTTTTAAGAGTTTTTGTTAAAACTTTCAGTGTCATTTTGAAAAAGAATCTTGAATTTTAGAAAGAATGCGACTTTCAGTGTTATGTAATTACCTTTAAGAATGTTTGATTGTCTTCTTTTTTTTCTTTTTATTGTTGTGTTTGTCTTTTATTATATGTGATGATGTCCATCTGATTTCGGGATTCTCTGTAGATTGAAAAGTCATTACATGAGATGCGTGTTGCACATCCGGAATCCAATTTTGTGGTTGAGGTCACTCGCTACTACCAATTGGTTAAAAAAAAATTGCAAGAAGTTGAGAAGCCTGAAGATGATTCAAAGGCTGGGTAAGACTTTGATTAATTACATTGCCCTTTCATGTCCCTGATTATGTTAATCCACCAAGCTCATTGCCTTTTGCTTCTTTCTGTATCCAAAGCATCTTCATTCTATTGGTGTTTTATCAATTTAGTTTCCAGAACTTATGTTTAGGTGTCAGAACATTCACACTTTATTTACGCCCCACTTGAAAGTTGTTATCACTTGAATGTACTTCCTGATCGTAGCTTTCTTTCTTTAGTTCATAACTTTTTTCATTGGTTATAGATAATATTCTATCGTAGACTTGATGCGAAAATGGAAAATACCGAGAGAATAAGAGGTTTCCAAAAGAGCTCAAGCATTGGAGAGAGTTGAGAAGGGGCTGAAGGATCTGAACTAGGGATGGCAATTGTCGGGCCGGGCTTTCAGAGGCCCGGTTGGGTCCCAAAAATTAGCATCAAACCCAGGCCCGGCCCATGGTCCGGTGCGGGCCTGAACATTAAGCCCAAGTCCATGTTGGGCTCGGTCCGGGTCTTACGTTTTAAAATTGTTAAAAAAAAATTCAATTATTTAGTAATAAAAATATTTTATTTTAGTTATGTAGTGTACTATTACTTAATATTTTAGGCCCGGACCCAGACCCATGGGCCTAGCTATAAGCTCAAGCCCGGCCATGGGCAAAAAAAAGAAGCTCTTTGTGAGCAAGAGAGGAGGTTAACCATGATCACCTTGTTTTCCTTTCATTTTGATGTTTATGTATTCAAATGTGACATGCTTAACCAGCCCCCCACCCCCTCCTTCTTTGTACGTGCTCCTTAGGATGTTGTTAAAAAGGAACAATATCTTATCAAGAAAAAGGAAGATAATCAAGATATATTGATGTCACAAGCCAAAATCGCAAGCAAAGAGTTAGTAAGTCTAGCCTTATGGTTTCTTATCATCGTGTTACTTTATATTTCAATCAATTACCAGGAATGATCATCATTTGAGTGACATTTGTCTATTAATTTTGCACTTCAACCAAATAGGGTTCCACACGAGAAACGGAGTATTTGCACATTGTGTTAAGCAAAGAGTGAAAGAGGAGAAGTGGCCAAGAAATTGATCCTCTCTTAGACAATTGATACTACCTTAGTTGGTAGTACCAAGCTTAAACCATCGGAATTCTTTCGCATTGAAGCCTAGCTAGTTGTGGATTGAATTTGGTGTGGTTTATATATAGCAAAGCAAGGAGAAGTAATGCAGAACAACAGCCCAGAAAAGACCGATCGGTAAGTAGTGTCTCGATCGATCGTTTAACGGACGTATACACAATCCATGCACGAAACAAATGGATAGTTTTGGATCGTTGATTTGCATTACTTATCTATGCACAACTATGCACCCAAACCAAACTCGATGAAATAGGTATCATCTGTCGAGTCATGCACTCTCTTCATTTTATAACTTGGATTATTTTATTTTTATATATATGTGGCCCTCGTGCATGGCATGGCATGAGGCCTTGCCTTGCACATGTTACTAGTATTTTTATCTTTAAACATAAGTAAAAATTAATACTAAAAGTACTGTAAAAGGTAGAGTAGTAGTACATGTGAATCGTTATAGTATTTATATATGGTATATATATGGTTATACTTAAACAGAGGGTCGGACCATATGAGGGGTTGAAATTAAACACATTTGATTATTTTAAAGTTTGGAGATTTTAGGACCAAGTTTCTTTGGTCGGGCCTTTTCCATAATTTCAAATATGTCTATACCCACGTTATACCTCCGTTGGATTTCGAACCCTCAATTCTCATGTGCTACTCTAGCACCATTATCATCAAATCACCTTATGCCCTGTAAGAGTAGGGTAGGTTAGATTTGTCGTTTGAAAAAAAAAAAAAGCAAGATTATGGCTATGTTTAATTTAAGGTACTTTATTGCAATATATTACAATTTTGACACTCTTTCAATTAAACGGGAAAATTTCGGACAATAAAATCGTGGTAACCACACACCTGATATATAGAGGGAAAAAAAACAAAGTTTCAAAAAGAATAGGAAAACGGGCTCGTGCTGTGTACACTTTTTTGTTATTTGGAGTACCAAAATGGAATTTTAATGCGTATATAATACGTGTCCATTTTTTATTGTTTCACAATTTTTGGTTGGTCAGGTAAGTAGTTGTCACACGTTTGTATTATTCACTTTTTTTCGGTTAAATTGATTAGGTACCAAAATTGGATGGTATGTTGCAAATTTGTAATAAAGTATCTCAATCGGACTTTCATAACCACTCTAAAATATATAAATTGGACATGTCACATATTATAAAGTAAACAATCAATGTATTTTACCCTATGTTTAAGATCTCATCTCGGAGTCCATCTCGGACGACCTCCTGAGAAGGGTTAACCCGGGTCAATTCGGGTCATCTCGGATATTTGTCTCGGTGTTGTCTCGGAATAGATAAAAAAATATGTAAAATTATATATAGTAAATACTATACATATTTAATGTAATAGGAGTATAATTAAAAAAAAAAAAAAAAAACTAGCATTACACATTTATCCTAATTCATCATAACTATTGGACTGTTTCACAAATATACACATTATTAGGAGTCTCGAGACTTGGAGTACTAATTGTCTTATGACTCTAATTCACTTTCACTCCAATAAATTATCTAATTCACTGAACTCTGCCAATTCTCTCGAGCTCAAAATTTTATCTTCCAATGGCGCTTCTTCCATCTAATGCTTACAGATCTAGCTTCATTTTCTCAAGAATCAAAGATGGAGTTAATTTAAATCTTCTCTCAAGACTTATAAACATTACCGTCTTCTTAAAAAATGACGATTGCCATCTACAGCTCCAGCCTCCAAGCCTCTCACTTCGCCCCAAGCCTCTCACTTTTCGATGCCTTTTCTTTTTCACATCGGATTTGTTTGCCCAGATCTGCTACACTTCGACCCCTTTTCTTTTCTTTTTTAATTTTTACTTTATTTTCTCCTGGTTACCTTTGTCTCCGAGATTTTTCCGATTTTTGTACGTATCGGCCCGCTGAGGGCTCCGATACCCGGTATACCCGGATTGACCCGGGTCAACCCGCCGGGTTTTTAAACATAGATTTTACCCCACTAAACGAACTTGGGCCTAAAATCTCTTAACCAGACAGCTAAGATCCTGCCCGATGGACATGTCATTGAAGCCACCAGCCTAATCCCCCAATCCAGGCCTTAACCAGTTAACCTCAAGGAAATAGTTAGTACACCGTTTCAAAATGGTAGCAACAAATTTGGCGGAGAAGTAGGATTGTAATAAATGACACGACGATGAATAAGGATCTTAACGGAAACAAATTAAAAGAACCATTCATACTTGCACAAACTAAAGAAATGCATGAACTTCAACAATATCAAACAAAAGACATAATTTTCCAAATAGAACAAGAAGAAATTAGGTGCCAAAAATCATGAGACAAGAAGTGGTGGTGGTACTGGCTACTACGGTAGCAGCGGCACTGGTAGGGGCAGGACTGTTACTCCGCCAATGGAAGCAGGTTAGCGAGCGGAGGTGGAGGCAGGCGCAGAAGATTCTACGTAAATTTGCTAGGGAAAGTGCCACGCCTGTACAAAAGCTGTGGCACGTTACGAACCAAATGACATCCGACATGCAAGCCGGTCTTATGTCGAATGGGAGCGACGGTGATCTCCGGATGCTCGTTTCTTATCTTGCACCACTTCCCACTGGGTACGTCCGTACGTGTGTGCATGCCAAGACGTAATTCCGAATCGTTTTGGAAATGTACACTTTTTTATGACAAAAAAGTTTCTATTTCTAATTACTTTTAAAAGTTTTAAAATTTCACGTAGATTTCATCTCGGTGATCTGAAAAATGAATTATAGTTTTGAATAAGTCTGTAAGAGTTAAGCGTTAACATTAATTGGCAGGCCTGTTCTTATTATTGCAGGGAAGAAAAAGGAACATATTATGGGATAAATCTTAGAGGAACAAATTTTCTAATAGTGAGAGCCAAACTTGGAGGCAAAAATGAACCTGTTTCTGAAATAAGGAGACAAGAGATTCCAATCCCTTCTGAAATACTCGCCAATGCCGATTCGTCTAAGGTATAAAACTTCATTTTCATATGTTCCAGCTAGCTAGTAATGTGATCTGTTTCCATCCTGATTCGTCGTGTTCATTATATAGGAGCTATTCGATCACATAGCGGTTGAGCTGGCGAAATTCATATCAGCTAATGGTGCGCATGATGGAGAGGAAAGTGGAGGAAAAAGAAAACTGGGATTTACAGTATCAATCGCGGTGGACGAGTTTCCTGCCTCTTCTGGCATTGCCAATAAATGGAACAGTTTATATATTGATGACTTAGTTAAGTCCTGTTTTCTAATTAACTGTTCATGACATTAGAGTAGAGGACATATATACAAAACTTTGAGTGTTAATTCTTCTTTTTCTTTGGGGCGGAACTTCATCAGGTGGGAAAGCAGTTGGCGGATGAGGTCAATCAATCGCTAGAGAACAACGGTGTGGAGCTACGTGTTTCAGCAGTAGTAAGTTATATATTATTCGACCTTTCTAAGCTTATTTCAGCGATTACTATGAAGTTTGAGGTTATGTGAGAATACTATACTGCATTGTTTGATGTTCACAAACTGGATTGGATTGTAAGCGAAAACATAGCAGTTTTGTTGAGAATCGGAGAGATTTTGTAGGTTAATGATACTGTTGGACACTTGGCTGGAGGAAGATACTACAACAAAGAAACTGTTGCTGCAGTGACATTGGCTATGGGAACTGATGTTGCATATATCGAATCGCCTCAAGTTATTCTCAACCCTCCCGGAGAATCACAACAATCAGGAGAAACTGTAAGTGACTAGTAGCCAAAATTGCAAGTTTAGACCTTGTAGATGAGACAATGTCAGATTACCACTGCCAAATAAGTGCATTTATCATCAAACATTGCTACTTGTCACATTAGGCTGGTTTTCGACAGGTTATCAATATGCAATGGGGAGACTTTACATCTTCTCAACTTCCTTTGACAGAGTTCGATACATTGTTAGATGCTGCAAGCTCAAATCCTGGAGGCAGGGTAATAAAAACCTGATTAGTCTCATTTAGTTAAATAGTAACAGATACATAAATTGTGATGATCTTGAAAATTCTTGTTCTTTTTCCCGGTTTGCAGAGATTTGAAAAGCTAGTTTCAGGCATGTATCTGGGGGAGATTGTTAGAAGGGTGTTGCTTAAGATGGCTCAGGAAGCGGAAATATTTGGAGAAACCGTACCACTTAAACTTACAACTCCTTATTTGTTATGGTAAGTGAAAAATAGAGCATAAGTCAGAGTTTCAATTCTTTGATTTCGCGTACAATGTATAATCTGATAACATATAGGTCACCTGATATGGCTGCAATGCACCAAGACACATCAGAGGATTATGACGTTGTTAAAGAAAAACTATACGAAATATTTGAGGTAATAAAACTCGTATTTCCTATCATTTGTTTTCCTTTTTCTTTACTTTCTTGGACTAACTTTTTGATTTACTAATCACAGATAAAGAATACAACCTCAATGGTTAGAGAAACTGTTTCAGAAGTTTGTGATGTGGTGGCAGAACGCGGTGCCAGACTTGTTGGTGCAGGAATAGTCGCGATTGTGAAAAAGCTTGGAAGAGTAGAGAACAAGAAGAGTGTAATCACAGTTGAAGGCGGATTATATGAGCATTACCGCGTTTTTAGAAACTATCTTCATAGTAGTGTGTGGGAAATGCTTGGAAGTGATCTGGCAGATAATGTGATCATCGAACACTCTCACGGAGGTTCTGGAGCCGGTTCTATCTTTCTGGCTGCTTCACAAACACAAGATACACATTCCGTTGTTGAATCTTGATATATCGGTCCAGATTTTTCCTCAATCTGACCGTGACGTTGAATGTCTTCTTATGAGTTTGTGTCATTTTCTATCATGAAAGACTTGTCTTATGATTTGGTAACAAGGTGCTGTGCAACTTGTGTTGATGAATTTGAAATATGGTCCTGGATATAGGTTAGAAGTGGAAGAAGATGGCAGCACTTGTTGTCCTTATACATCATCATCAATAGGTCCAATGTAGAGAAACTGCTAACAGAAGTTAAAAACATGTTCATTGAGACATGCAACAAGACAAATCCACCCTGTAATGATGAAATGATCACTTCAGCATTGCTCAAGCACAGGCACATGTTCGGCTTCTTATCTCGGGTTTTTTCGTGTATCACTTCAGATACTCGTTTGAAATCGGAAAAGTTCAGGTACCGAATCGGGTGTTTCGGGGTTGTATATGTTTCAGATTTCTAAAGAAAGTTGCTAACATTTGTTTTTTATTTTTTTTCACTTTTTCCAGTTTGCAAAAATATTGCCTATGAAACATGGCATGATACTTTGTTATGTCACCTTTAAAGAGCTAATGCGTCAGAAAATAGATTGTGATTTGTGCTGGGAGTGACTATGGTCGAAAAGCCCATGACATGATGAGCCCAAAACTTAGAAAGGAGAACCGACTGGTCCCATTTCTGTTCAATCCCCATCTACAGTTTTGGACCACCATTTTCAACTTTAGTCTTTTCTTTCTTCTTTCACAATTTGAGTACATGTTATGTTATCATTAAATTTGAATGAAAATTATCTTGAAAGTATTTCTTTGTGCACATATCTCATTAGAAAACAAAAATGAACAGTTACTGATAGCATGATTTTGGATAAAATCATGAATAACATATTTAGAAGAAGAAAAAAGGAAACTCCAAAAAATCATGATATTTTAATTTGATTGTCTTATAAGCTTGTTGTTATATTTTGGACCATAAACAGTTTTAGGAATCATATTGAAAAGTGAAATGATGTGAATTAATATTTGAAGTATGTACTACTAATAGTAGTAACATGGGTCATACATATTGCGCATGCAATTGGGTATTAATCTATCTAACATTCTAACCACTCGGTTGTTGGGCTTACGGTAGCAGTAGGAAGGTACTTTGCGCATGTTTTAGAAATTGTCAACTTGTACCAATCATTCTCAATTATTTCCCTCCCTTTCCTATAATCATCAACTAAGATATACTTACAATGTAATTATGAATGTATCACATTCACCATCAAGTTGTTCTAGAATCTAGACTTTTAGCATAGTAATTCATCTTGAATCGAGCTCGTAATAAAAGTTTTAAAAAAAAAAAAAAATTGTTATAATTTATTGAGTCTAAAATAGAGTGGTACAAATGTGTAATGTGTCACGTGACTATCGAGTATCACATGCCAAGTTATACTAAATTCGTTAATAAATGAGTTTGGGAAGATGTCTGAACACATTATCGAACAAACTAAGTTAGAACCTTATTGAGTCGGATTGAGTGTACGTTTAGGCTAGATTTGTGTATACGATTAAGTAAAATATTTGGACCACTTGCCATTGTATCTCTGGAATTTCTTTTAAGAAGAAAGAATATATATAGTGTAACCAAATCATAAATTTAGGCTAGAAGTTAGATGATGGTTTGCCCTGGAGAGGGTCTGTGCAGGACTAATTGAGAGGGCAATATGAAAAGGACAAGAATTGAAGGTTCACTAAATGGTCGCAACAAACAAATATTGAGAGTAGGTTGTTTAATTTGTTTTCTTATCCTATGGTTTCTTCTATCTTTATCAACAAAAGGACTCGATGGTTATTACTTAACTTTCTCAACTTTCAAGTGCTAAGTAATTATCAGCTTCTGCATCATATTCATGTGCTTCACTGATCCTATTTCCTGTTCAAAAATCATCATTCAAAACAATGTATAAATTCAGATTGTTTAGGGGATTTTAATGTTAATACTGCTTTGTTAAGGGGCTCTTTTGGTAAATGTTTGTACTAGTTGGCAGTCAATAAAGTTAATTGAGGTACTGGAAAACAGGAAAAGCAACAGTGTAGAAAATGTGTCACCACGTTCATTGAACAAGTTTGACACTTTGACGACCTTTTAAATCCTAGTGGCAAATTGCAGTTTAACCCTAACAATATATGTTTTAGCCTTTTGGGGCAACTCATGTTATTTTAAATTTTATTTTTATTTAATTCCTAGTCGAACTAGGAATAAAGTCTGCTTTGGAATTAAACCTACTTACTACCTACATGATCTGATCATATACACTGATTCTATGTTGATTATAAACCTTCTTTGCAGGAAGCAGGAACCTTCATGGAGATCTGAAAACTTGGTGATGAGAATCCTTCCGGTCTTCCACTTCTAACTTCTAAGTTTGGCTGAAATCAAGATTTGCTTCAACTACAGGAGGGCCGGGGGCGGGAGGCTAATGTGGTAGCCGACCTCCTTGTTAAATTTAGGGGTGTTTGTAATAGTTTCAACTTAAAATAAGTGGCATAATTTAAGGAGAAGTTGGTAAAGTTGACTTATTAGATAATTTGATGGGTGTTTGCAAAAAACTAAGTAAAAGTTAGATAAGTTGTAGGAGTAGTGTTTGCAAATCTAAATTTTTGGACAAAAACAACTAAAATTCAACTTAATTTAAGGAGAAACTGCTGAAGGAGATACAACCCAGCTTCTCCAACTTCAACTTAGTCATCTTAATTTAAGAGAATTAAGCAGCTTATAAGCTATTGCAAACACTCAAAAAGCTGTTTTTGCTTAAAAATAAGTGATAAGATGGGTAAGTAAAGGTGTTGCAAACACCCACTTAGTTGCTCTAAGTTTGATAAGTATTTGTTGTGGCATTTCGCCTCTTTGCTAAACTTAGTTGTAGGGCCGTATTCTTTTCGTATCACATCCCTTTTTTTTTTAATCGGTATTTTTGTCACCCACCCAGTGGCTTTCTGAAGAATATCAAATGTAGTATTTCCAAATAGTAAATTTAAGTACACATTTAAATCACTTATCAAGGTGTCACACCAAAAGAACGTATTTAACATTTATATGACGACATTGGCACGATCAATAAATAAATTTGGTTAATTTGATGTGGTGTAAGTTGTAACTTGTGGTAATCTATAGGTTATGCACTCTGGACCTGCGTCTTGGAATCCAATAGAGTCTACCTGAGTTAAAAATTTTAAGATCGGAATTCGATCACCATTCCAACTCTCCAAATACTTAACTAGGAGCGTCAAGTAATGGAAGAACCATTTCTAATATTGCAATAGTATTAATATTTTTTCAAACATTGCAAAATGTCTTCCAAGATGGGCGTCCAAATACAATGAAGCGTGACAAAAAAAAAATGGTCTTTAATATTTGGTGCATCCGCATGAGAGTTTAGGCGGACTAATGAAGTTTAAAAATTGGTCATGATTTTACAAATTAGGTGATCAGTTTAGTACTACAATAGTTTAGTGATTATTGACGTAAATCTTATAAGTACTGACTTTGTACATTTTTCTCGTGTCCAAAATTCCCATGCAGGTTTCACCATCTTTATGCATTTTCTCCTGTAAAACGAAGGTTGATGCTTTGCTTGCGATTGTGGAGTTGATGAATTATTACTCATTTGTAGTACTATTAACTGTTGCGACGACATGCCGATAAAAGGGAATTGGAAAACAACCTTGACATTCACTTTTTTCTCTTTAGAGAAGGAAACAAAATAAACCTCGACTAGTTGCGAACCAAAGAAGAAAATTTCCGCCACTTTTAAAAAAGACACTGGGAAAAAGATTATTCCCACATAAAAATTTCACATGAAAAATAAACCGACTTAAAAAATGGATGGATACAGATCATACTGTACTGGGTCTCTCCATCAACAACTTTACATGTATACCGAGTATGTATGTACTGTGTTACTTTACGAGAAAAAGGATATTCCAAAATCTTACTCGACCACTTTTTTTTTTTTTCCGACTATGTATATATATACTCCCGGTAACTTTAAATCCCGACGTTATTTTTATTTATGTGTGACTTGAGTCTTGAATATTACTAGTACTGTACATGACCAATTTAGGAGGAAAGCTGAAGGTGGCAACGTAATCAAAGATGACTTGACAATTATTAGTACATGCTTCGTTTTGTATATTGCTAACGTAAATTCATTTTGTAAGAAAGGAACTTCAATTTCATTCAATAAAGTTCGGTTTTTGATTTCTAACTCCGACAATTTGCTAACTCACCAATTTTAGGTAACTACTTTCAAGTTTCAACTAATTTATATGTTAAATAGAGACAAAAACCTACGAGGTACAACACAAGCATCGAAATCCCTTTTCTAAATTCTAGCTTACTGATTTTATTAAATGTACAATCTTACTTTAAAAAAATAAAGTCTCTTAGATAAATAATAATAAATAAATCTAAATTTGATAAAACTATACATGTAACTTCTCGAGCAACTTATAGGCAAAATCTAAATTTGATAAACTGTGGATTGACTCTCCCGGCTTACCGGGTGGTTCCGAACTTGTCTCGATGGGAAGAGCGAATATGTCATGGTGATGGGAACTAGATCCACTCAGTAGGCTGGGAAATTAATTCAAAGGAAATAGTTTTGTTTGTCCTTCTTTCTATAGGCTGATTTTCACTTGAGTTTGGGGATGGGTCGCAACCTCTGCTCTGTGTGGTGAAAAAAGTAATTTAATTGAGAATTAAGAATAATAACTTATGGTGCTAAGTGAACTCGTGAGTTTTTGAAGTAATAACAAACGAAAAAGAAACCAGGCCAGGGCAAGGCATGCAAGCGTAATTCAAGAATTTAAGAGAAGTTTTGACTTTTGAGTTCAAGAACTTAAAAAGATAGTTAAGTTTAAATTCGTCAGTGTAAAAGGGCTCACAAGTTGACACGGACTATATTTTTCTTAATTCATCTATTAAAATTTGTGCCGTTACACTTCCAAATAAATTATAGAGGAAAAGAACAAAAGAAAAGCATACACCGCATTTTACATCCTATATTAACTCCCAACTATCGGCTTTTTGTTTTCCAAATTTAAATTTTAGTAAGAATAAAATAGCAATAACGGCTTGAACTTGACATGCACCTAACACATACTTGTACAAACTATTACAAACTCTCAATTATCTAATCATCTAGTATCAATTACTTTTGCTAAATATGTTGTACGATTGGAGTAAGTAGTAACGATCCCAAGACAATTGTTCTATTGGAAAAAGGAAAAATACTTTCCATAATAGCACTAAAAATAAATAAATGATCACTCTCAGATTTATTCTTTTTTCTTTTTCTTTTTTTTTTTTTTTTACTTTTACTTTCCTTTACTATAGATTCTTTTTTAAAAGTATACTATTACCCAAGGTGAATATAAAAAAATAAAATAAAAATAAAAAGAAAGAAAGAAAGAAAAAGTAGAAAAATGAGAAAAAGCAAAAAGAATGATCAAGAATAAATCCCAAGGCTCTTCTCCTTCATTTCCTTTCATTCATTCACACAGTCCTTCACAGCTCACACTCTCCTTCACTCCACTCCCACTTGACACCAAACAACACAACACTTGAAATCACTACCACCAAAACAAACTTGACAAACCAACAAAACACCATACTGCTCTGCTCTCACACAAAATGCATTTCATCTTCTTCTTCTACCTCCTCCTCCTCCTCCTCCTCCACCCTTCCTCCGCCGCACCCCACCTCCCCGAATACCGCGCCCTCCTCTCCCTCAAATCCTCCATCACCTCCGACCCCCAATCCTCCCTCTCCTCGTGGACTCCCACCACCCACCCCTGCACCTGGTCCCACATCACCTGCTCCCCTTCCTCCCCCCGCCACGTCACCGCCATCGACATCTCCTCCCTGGACCTCTCCGGCACACTCTCCCCTTCCATCTCACACCTCACATACCTCACCTCCTTCTCCGCCTCCTCCAACTCCCTCTCCGGCCCCATCCCCCCTCAGCTCTCCTCCTTAACCTCTCTCACTTACCTCAACCTCTCCAACAATGTCTTCAACCAAACCTTCCCAACCTCACTCTTCTACACCCTCAACTCCCTCCAAGTACTCGACCTCTACAACAACAACCTCACCGGTAACATCCCACCCCAGGCCTACTTGCTCACCTCACTCCGTCATCTCCACTTAGGCGGCAACTACTTCTCCGGCCAAATCCCTCCCGAGTACGGCACATTCCCCAATCTCGAATACCTAGCCCTCTCCGGCAACGAACTCACCGGACAAATCCCCAAGGAGCTCGGCAACTTAACCACTCTAAAAGAGCTCTACATTGGCTACTACAACACCTACACAGGCGGCATTCCAAAGGAGATTGGGAACCTGACGAACTTAGTACGGTTCGATGCCGCGAACTGCGGACTAACCGGCGAGATACCGGCCGAGATCGGCAACCTGGAGAATCTCGACACGCTGTTTCTACAAGTGAACGGCCTTGCTGGCGGACTGACTGTTGAGTTAGGTAACTTGAAGAGCTTGAAATCGATGGATCTCTCCAATAACATGTTCACCGGCGAGATTCCGGCGAGTTTTTCCGATTTGAAGAACATTACGCTGCTCAACCTGTTCCGTAACAAGCTGACCGGCTCTATCCCGGAGTTTATCGCCGATTTGCCTCAGCTTCAGGTTCTGCAGCTGTGGGAGAATAATTTCACCGGCATTATACCGCAGAATTTGGGGATGAATGGGAACTTGCAGGAGGTGGATTTGAGCTCGAATAAGTTGACTGGTTACTTGCCGGCGAGTTTGTGCAATGGTAATCAGCTCCAGACGCTGATTACTTTGGGGAACTTTTTGTTAGGGCCTATACCGGAGGAGCTCGGGCGGTGCGGGTCGTTGAGCCGGGTCAGGATGGGGGAGAATTACTTGAACGGTTCGATTCCGAGGGGGTTGTTGAGTTTGCCCAAGCTGACGCAAGTGGAGCTGCAGGATAACTTGCTTTCTGGTGGGTTTCCGGTGACGGAGAACTTGTCGACGACGTTGGGGCAGATTAGTCTTTCTAATAATCATCTGAGTGGTGATATTCCGAAGAGTATTGGGAATTTTGTTGGCGTGCAGAAGCTATTGCTGGATGGGAACAGGTTCACTGGCTCAATTCCAGCTGAGATAGGTATTAATAAATATTTAAAGCCCCATTTTGGATTCTTGTTTGATAAACTGTGTTTAATCACTTGTCTTTATATATATTGATGATAAATGTGAAAAGAAGAAACAATAAATGCATATAGAATAATATTCATAATCATCTTTGCGTTGTTCATGTGATCATAATCATGACAGTTCATTTGTTAATATAACTGAACGTATTGTAGATTACTATAGTTTCTCAGTAGTAGTCAATAAATAGAATCTTTGTTGTCAATGATAGGGAAGTTGCAGCAGCTTTCGAAGATTGATCTGAGTCACAATGAGTTTGCGGGCCGAATAGCGCCAGAGATAAGCCGGTGTAAGCTGCTGACATTTGTTGATCTAAGTAGGAACCAGTTTTCAGGGGATATTCCGAGTGAGATTACTGGGATGAGGATATTGAACTATTTGAATTTGTCTAGGAATCACTTGACTGGTGATATTCCAGCTTCGATTTCGAGTATGCAGAGCTTGACTTCTGTGGATTTTTCCTATAATAATCTGTCTGGTTTGGTACCTGGTACTGGTCAGTTTAGTTACTTTAATTATACGTCGTTTTTGGGTAATCCTAACCTTTGTGGTCCGTATTTGGGGCCGTGTAAGAAGGGGGTTGTAGATGGTGTTGAGAGGCCGCATGAGAAAGGTGGTTTTTCGCCATCGATGAAGCTTTTGCTTGTGATAGGGTTGCTTGTTTGTTCCATTGTGTTTGCTGTGGCTGCAATTATTAAGGCGAGGTCGTTGAAGAAGGCTAGTGAGGCTAGGGCGTGGAAGCTGACTGCGTTCCAGCGTTTGGATTTCACTTGTGATGATGTTCTTGATAGTTTGAAGGAGGATAATATTATTGGGAAAGGTGGTGCTGGAATTGTGTACAAGGGGGTGATGCCAAATGGCGAAAGTGTGGCTGTTAAGAGGTTGCCGGCTATGAGCCGTGGTTCGTCACATGACCATGGGTTTAATGCTGAGATACAGACACTGGGGAGGATCAGGCATAGGCATATTGTTAGGTTATTGGGTTTCTGTTCGAATCACGAGACAAATTTGCTTGTTTACGAGTACATGCCTAATGGAAGCTTGGGCGAAATGATTCACGGCAAGAAGGGAGGTCATTTGCACTGGGATACTAGGTATAAGATTGCTGTGGAGGCTGCCAAAGGCCTTTGCTATCTCCACCATGACTGTTCGCCACTGATCGTTCATCGTGATGTGAAGTCAAACAATATTCTATTGGATTCTGGTTTTGAAGCTCATGTAGCTGATTTCGGACTGGCAAAATTCTTGCAAGATTCCGGGACATCAGAGTGCATGTCTGCTATTGCTGGATCTTATGGATACATTGCTCCAGGTATCATATTTGGCAGTCAATTTCAATCATTAATTTCTTTGGTTAATGCATATAATGTTAGGTTGCCTGAATATGCTAATTGCAATGATGTTGATACTTGCATCTTTTCACTTTGGACTGTTTATTAGTCTTCATTAGTCTGTGTCATTTTTCTTCGGATATGACTTGTGTTGTGTTAAGTGTTAACTAATTCTTTCTTTGACATTAGTATTCCAATGTAAACCTGAGATTAGTTGTAGATTGGCATCAATGATCTTTGACTTGCATTTAAAAAATGTTAGGTGATCAAGGATTATGGTCTCTTTGAAAGTGATAGTGAATGACTTATTAGGCACATATTTGGTTGAAAGTTAACAGCTCCTTTAGTTTTTCCTTGTAAGCTAACAGTAGACACAACTTTGCTTGCATAGTTTACTTTTGAATTAGCCTTATAATGGCTTGCCATGTTTCTATCGTACTTGAGTTCTAGCTAAATATTAATTGATGTTTTTGTAACTTGTTATTGTCTTATTGGTGCTTAAGAAATGTGTAGTTCAAATGAATCAAGATACTTCAAGTTGAAAATGATCTGATTAGCTCATATCTTGCTCTCTACAGAATATGCCTACACGCTGAAGGTTGATGAAAAGAGTGACGTATACAGCTTTGGCGTCGTCCTCTTAGAACTTGTAACAGGCAGAAAGCCAGTTGGAGAATTTGGTGACGGTGTTGACATTGTCCAATGGGTTCGCAAAATGACTGACGGAAACAAAGAAGGCGTCCTTAAAGTCCTCGATCCAAGACTCCCCACAGTTCCACTCCACGAAGTGATGCACGTTTTCTATGTGGCAATGCTTTGCGTGGAAGAACAGGCAGTCGAGCGCCCCACCATGCGTGAGGTAGTGCAAATCCTTACGGAGTTGCCAAGGGCACCCGGTGGCAAGCCAGTAGATGACTCTGCAGCCACAGATTCTCCTGCACCCACATCCAGCTTAGACTCTCCTGCAACAGATTCAAAAGAGCAGCAGGAAAGCAAGGAAACAAAGTCTTCACCACCAGACCTTCTCAGCATCTGAATGGAAAACAATCATTTGGAGTAGTAGAATCTCTTTTAGCTTGATTAAGTTGGGGCTTAGCTAGTTATGGTATTGGATCTGCTTTTAATTTATTGTTAGTGTCTTATTATCTTTGTTTTGTCCTTTTTTCTATGTATTTTTCTTCTCTAGGCTTGGTTAATGGGTTTTTGCTCAGTGATGTTATTGCTTAGTTTCAAGTTTCAAGAAATTTGTGTACAGATGGGGATTTGTTAGCAGAAGCTTTATCACTGAAAGTAGTAGTAGTATGAAAATCACCTAACTTCATATGGCAGATTCTTGTTGCATTTATTTGGTCCTTAGCTGGTTTTGGTGTTTTGTGTTCATTTCTTTTGATATGAATATATGATATAGTACGTACTCTCTTATCTTTAAAGATCTTTTAAGATAATGGACTTTAGTCATAATTCTCTCTCCATTAAACATGAATTCTTGGCCATTTCAAAAGTGTCTAGCCAATAAATGTTGGGACTGAGGCTATTGACTCTTTTCACAAAAGTAGATAAAATATCAAAGCATCATAGGGATGGTTCTTTCCTCATAATGTTTCTCCACAAGTCCAAATGTGTGTAAGAGATTAGGAATTGTTTAATTACATTATTTACTTATACAAAATCAAAATGAGGTTTGGTTTATTGATAGGTGTGTGTCACATTTATAAAGTGTTTGTGGAAAATTAGGAAAATGGGGGCATGGAAGATTGGGACTGACTATATGGAGTGCTGTGCTGTAGCTTTCAATTACCAAGATAGTGGGTTGGATCCATTTGATCAATCAATATACATGTAACATGCCTCTAAGTTTATGGGTGTGTTGCAATTTTGAATAAGTATTGGTCCACTTTTATAATTATGTGTTATTATGAGAAATGAAAATGAATGATAAAAATAGAAGCACGAGTCAATAATGAGTGTACTCGTACCAAGTCTGATGTTGTTGCCTAGAAGGGAAGTAAATGGATCTCTCTTCATAAATACAAACACTTTATAACTTTAATAAATAAGTTTGCTATTTTCATCATTATTTTCACCTTATTATTCAATTTACTGTACATGAAGATGAAGGCCATTAATTTCACTTGCATTATTTTGATTTTTGGAGCATTGACCTTCAGTTGAGGGTATTCATTGTAGACATAGAATCTTGTTCATTTAATATTGCCATTCTTATCTGCCCTTTCTTGCTCATTTATTGGTTTCTATAACCTTCTACTACGTACTAACTTTTCATATTCATTTTCTATTAAAAGATGATTCACAACGACTTTGTAGAAGAGTATCATGGTTTGTGTGAAAAATCAAGTATCGAATCCAGCTTGATTCTGTATTTGGTTGTTTTTATATATATTACAGGTAAATTCAATTCAAATCTTCCTTCATTAAACTCAATCTATAATAAGCCTTGTATATAGAGAACTACTAAGCTCATTAGACCGATGACGATGAAACATAGCTCAATTGTTTCAGTGTTAATCAGCAGGTCGGAGATTTAAGTTATCAGGAAAAACAATTGTTTATACTCCATCTTCCTTTGAAATAATAATGAAAATGGAAAAGCTGATAAAGCCATTGATCATAGTGTTAATTATTGTTACATGCATGATTAAAAAGTGATTACTTTATGAGAGCAGACAATGTAGACACAAGAATTACAGATTAAAAGGAAGCAATTTGTCTGTCGTCCATTTGATATCCTATAATTTTAAATGTTTTGTTTATAAAAGAATGCTTTTGGACTAGTGGAAGTAATTACCCCTAACTAAATCGAAAATGACATCATGAAACAATTAATTAACTATGATAAAGAAAGATCTACTATAAAGAAAAAACATAACACACTCGATCGAGTGAGTCTATGACCCACTAATTAGTCTATGATGAGAATAAAATCCACGTTCATTAACATTGTCATCATGTACTTGTCCTATATATCGTGTGCCACTTGCATTGCATGTAATGGATATTAACTTGTATGATGATACTATAGCTATAAGTACTTAGTATTATACTGCCAACTCTCTCGAACATACCGTTTGATACTCAATTTAAATTTAAATGGTGGAATTTCATCTTTAAATTACATTAGCACATACTCATTTTGAACTTTGAGGTAATTAACAGTGTCAATATTTATTTATTAAGTCAATTTATATATAAATGGGCAAGTAACATTCTACGGTATAATGTTTACAAATGGTTTATACTTGGCCCAACATGTGATGACGTATCGTCTCGAAGAAAAGTTTTATGTACTTACTCCATCCCCGAAAAGTTTAATAATTTATTTTGTTGACTTTTTAAAGGGTCATTTATAAAAGTCTCGCTACAGTAAATTCAGATTTCAAAAACTCGCTACAGTAGATTTAATGAGATTTTTTGAAATCCGACTACAATGGACCTCAAAATCTTGCTCAACTGGATTAATAGCAAATTTGACATCCGAGGGCTAGTTTCAGCCACTAAAACTAGCCGAAACTAGCTAAAAATAGCTGAAACTAGCTAAAAATGACTAAAACAAGTTGAAACTAACTGTTAATTTTATATTTTTACTCAAATTAACCTTTAAAACTAGTTGTTAATTTTATAAAATGATTAAATTAACTCTAAAAATTATTTATACTAAACTAAATAAATTTAAAAAATATGGAAACTATAATTACAAAAATATAATCATTATTTTAACTGAAAAAAAATAGTTTCAGATTAGTTTCAACACATAAAAACTAGTTTTAAGAGCTAGTTTCAGACAAAAAACTAGTTTCATGAACTAGTTTCAAACAAAAGCTAGTTTCATAAACTAGCAGAAACTAGTTGAAACTAACTATAAATGTTAGTTTCAACATCATAAAATATGTTAGTTTCATTAGTTTCAACAACAAAAATGTTATTTTCGTTAATTTCAGCATCATAAGTGCTAGTTTCAGCAACAAAAAAAAATCTAGTTTGAGCAACACAAATGCTAGTTTCAGCAACACAAATGTTAGTTTCAACAATTAAATGCTAGTATCATTAGTTTAACCATCATAAGTGCTAGTTTCAGCCACAAAAATGCTAGTTTCAGCAACACAAATGCTAATTTCATTTGTTTCAGCATCACAAGTGAACAAAAAATGTTAGTTTCATTAGATTCAACAACAGATATGCTAGTTTCATTAGTTTCAGCAACAAAAATGCTAGTTTCATTAGTTTCTGTGTATAAAGATTGATTAGTTAGAAACAAATAGTTAAATATAATTAGCTAGTAATTAATTAACACTAATAGGTGTCAATAACATCATCAGAATCCATTTTAGCAAGAAAAATGGAGTCCATGAAGCAATTCAGATCAAAATTGATTAGATTTTAGGACACCAAAAAATAGAATGACCTTTTTTGTAAGAGGTTTTTTAAGATGGTTGTTTTAGCAATTAGGTAGGTACTCTATGGTGGTTGATTTATGTATTTTTATGTAATATTATTCATGACTCCTCAAAGCTTAATGATCAACGACTATACATAGTATTATCAATTAGGTTATATTATCATTTAGGTTTGTATAAAATATGTAATCCTAAATATAGTGGGACTAGGATCATAAATGAGCATCGAATATTGAACCAAATGTACACCATTTTAAAGGATGCAATGATCACTACACAGGAACGGTAGCATCTTCATTACCAATTTACCATTGCATCATTTTGTGTAAATTGATGAGAGCTGGATCCCATGTGAAAAATAGCGATACTATAGGGTAAAAAACTCGGGTAACTCAACTTTACACAAAAATAGAAAGTTACTGTAGTTTTAGATGGTGATCATGAGTTGGCAAACGTTGGGATTTTTGCCAAAAAAAGGTGAGATCAAAGCCATTATTTTCACTGTGACTGATGGATTGATTTGATGGGTTGAATGATGGATGGACCAGTATGTGAGATTTATTTCACTGAATTATGGTTTCAATGTAATGTTTCACTGCAGAAGTAAATTCTAAATACCGACACACCTTTGAAAATGTGCATGTTTGCAAAAGCTTCTAGCACAGAAGTTTTTGGCATGAAATGATCATAAATAGGCATGTTACTAAGGCAAGGAGAACTTTATTGACCATTATACATATGAATGGATCAATTGGTATATGTAATGTGACTCCGCCCGTGTACACCTGATTGTGTACACCTGATGATAGTGTGACGAATCACTTCAACATTTTTATTAACGTGAAGAAACAAAAGTTCTTTGAAGGAAGAAAGAGGAAACCAGTAAAATCAGAATTATTGCGCGAGAGAGAGATTGATAGATAGGGTCGATGAATGATAATATAGATAACACAACATATAAAAATAAAAATAAAGACACAACCGATGAAGATACAAAGTAACTGATTATTACTTTGTATAGATAGTAGTAACAAATATGATCAAATAATTAAAAGAGATTCTAACCACAATTTTGGACCGTGTGACTATTCTCATTTGGGTCAGAAACGTCATTTGGGCCGGATAAGCCACTAGAAATGAGAATAATTTAAGACATATAACAAGGTTTTTATATTTTATGAATGATATACTCCCTCTGTCCCGATGTCCCGATGATACATCTACGTTTGTGTTTTATATTAATATTGTATGTAAATGTGGGGTAATGGATTAAAAGGAGGTGAAATATAAGTGGAGATAAAGAAGTATAAAAGTTAGGTCCAGATTTAAAATAGAATAGATAGGATGTGTGGTAATTTCCAAAAATGAAAACATAAAAAATTGATTAAGACGTCCATATAAAATTCCATATTTATTTCAAATCGGAACGAAGGAGTAACTGAATAGTATTAATTTTGATTTGTGCATTTTAATCAAATTAAAAATGAGAAGCACATAGACAAAAAGATGTGAAAGAATGAAAGAACATTTTTAATTTTACAGAGTTGATGGGATAATACATTCATGCATGCATTCATTCAATCACGCAAAAAAAATTGTGCAAGTCTACAACACGAGTAACTTTATGTCACCTGAACACACGCTATCAGTTTTTGTTTCGTTTCCGTTTTTGCCCTTGCTAGGCAAATGATGATGGAAATGACATATGTGCAGCATGATAATAAGTGCATGATATTCATTTCTGAGCATTATTTGTTTTTGTTATGATATTACTGATCCCTAATCCCTATTGATCGTGTATACTGTACAACTTCACAAGAAAATATGAAAGACCGGTCGATATGAATCGTACGAGCTACGTAGTAAGTACTAGGCGTCTATGTTCATGTCCATCTTAAGTTTGTCTTCTACCTGATCAACATTGATCCTACTCATTGACCCTAAAAACCTACTGACACGAAAGATTTATAAATTATAATTTACTATTACTTCAAAATAAATGAAACAATTTGTTTTGTTAAATTTTATAGGGTAGATTAGACCTTAAAATATTAAAATATATAATAAAAATAATTAAAAAATTATATTATGAAAATATAAACATTCTAGTTTTATACTATAATATTTTTAATTATTTTATTATATAAATGATTTGAGAATAATTTAAAGTCAAAATAACTCTTGAAAAAATCAACAAAACAAAGTGTTTTATTTGTTTCTAATCGAGTACTTAAATTTTATGCTTATAGATATAGATGTATAGATGTTGAAGTACCATATGTCGGTATCCATTTGTAAATTTTGAATGTTTATGGAGAGTCGGAGACCATAACTCTAGGGTTATTTTTATAAGAATATTTTGGCGTTCCTATAATAATGAAACCAGGGCTATTAGATCAAAATAATCTTGACTTTTAAATAACTAAGACACTCCAACAATATTATTGGATTTTTTACAACCAGACAAGCCATAGTTCAAAAAAAGAATTTGAAAAAAGAACTGCGCGCTCCAGTCAGAAGCTTTTTGCAGCTCCGATCAAATCAACACTGTTCCGATCGAAGCAGAAAAAATCGATGGAGCTTTGCTGCTTAGATCGATGCGTTACTGTTGGCATTTTGAACAACTATTGACAAGTTTGAAAACAATGGAGCTAGACTAGTTCACCACAGGACAAAAAGAATCTTGTACGAAGTGAAATTTACATAGGATTCTAAAGGAGATTTCAAGTGAACGATGATGTTTATTTGTTCTAATAATCCAGTAATCTACCACTAATAATTAAAAAAGTGATGCTAATGAGAAAGTACTGGTAAACCTCTCCTCAATCAAATTAGTTGATGGAGTACTAAAAAAAAAAAGTATTTTTTACCCTGATTTTTCTCCCAAAATTCCATCTTTTCGTTGCTGCATGCAAAAGTATTTCTCCTTCAATCACGTTGTAGTACCATTTACCATGAACAAAACCAGAACCATCACTTTTAATCTCTCAAAGGCTCACGAGCTTGTTAAGTTGTATGATGAATGAAAAGAAACAATACGTTCCCAAATGTTACGAACCACGATGAAACAGATCTAACTTCGAATGCAAGTTCAACCACAAATCGAACCCCAACAACGTCAAGCCTATGAGACCTACTCACTATGTTCTTAGCGTTTCCTCTCAGAGAGACCCAATATCCAGTCCTTTATAATTGGTCGATGAAGACCAGAGGTGGAGTCATGATTTCAAATTTAAAGTGGGAGTGGTAGATCAATATGTTATAACACGAACGTTATCTAACAAAAACACAAGTAAAGACAAATTTTAAGATCCCCAATTCACCACTGGAAGTGGATAATTTTGTTCAAATAAATTAAGTTGAGGCCTCCTTCACATTGTTTAACTTGCCATTCTTCTTCAAGTTAAGACAAGAACTTCACTATCACTAGCTAGTAGTGGAGTTTGGAGCAGAGCTGTACACGGGGATATTTTGGATCATGGAACACGATAATTGATTATGGCCTAATCTACCGACACGAAAGTAATGAATTACTTATGCTTTATATTTTATTTTACATAGTGGATTGTAGAGTTTCAAAAGGTTATGGACAAAATAGTTGTCCATAGATAACCATAAGAAGTTACTGTAGAGATCATATGACAAAATAGGTTCACAGGCTTTCATCACATTATTGTACTTAGTTAATGTTTTTATAAATATAATAACAAGTTAACAACACTGTATGGAAAGTGAAAATTATTGATCATATCTCCCTCCACTAAAGTTACAATAATGCAGGAAAGAAAACAAAAGGTAAACAGTAAAAAGATAAATAGACTGGCATATGTTTTGCTTTTTAACGACCTCACTTAATTTCGAAAATGAAATGCGAAATCAACAACACAACCGATATTTGCAGAGACAAATCATATTCCCAGTCCCACCTTTAAAAACTTTGCCTTCAAATTAGTGTTGGTACTCATTCTCAACAACAGATCGAGATAACATAAATAACGACGATTAACATGCACCTTAGATGAGATGAGATGAGTAGTTAAATATTTTTAGACGAAAAGAATATAGACTAATTTTACTCGCTATGTAAACAAAAAGAAAAAAAAACTCGAAGATGAACTTATCGAGTGAGTCGAACTGGGGATAGTTGAGCCGAGTGGTCATTAAAACACGATTTGCATAATACAACTGCAGACAGATACTTAAATGCTTACTTATTTCTTGGACATTTTAACGGCTGCAGCCCCTACAGGCATGCAGCTACTCTGCTTCAATATATAGGCATTGTGAAACAGATCATAAGGCTAGGATTATCCGCATGCATGGGCATGCAAGTTTAAAAAAAAAAAATGAAAAAAAAAAGAATAAAAAGCTTGATCGATCTGCCAAGATCGATCACAAGCCACTCTGCTCCCCTTCCTATTGGTTACCCGAATTTTGTAAATTATATTTTTTATCTTTTAATTATCTTTATAGTAAAAGAAAAAAATTATACCAAAATTCATCATTTTTTTCCTCTATAAATAAAGACCACATTTGATATATTTTCAATACATCTAAAAAAACCTCTTCTAAAGTATTGTTAGTTTTTAACGTATTGAAGAAATAATGTATGTTTTAACGTATTCGTGAAGAAGTACTGTAATATTTCAATTTGTACTCTTTTTAATGGAATGTTCAATTGATATTTTTTTTTATTTTTCATTAATATAAATACAATGTTTTTTAATTATATTTATTTATAATATTTAAATAATAATTACTTGGTCCGGAAAGTTTAAAGAACCCCATTTGGTTTTGTTGGCTTTTTCAATGTCCGGTTTGACCTCAAATTAATCACAAATCATTGTGAAAAAAGTAATTTTAAAAATTATATTATGAAAGTATACATCTTATATTTTTATAATATAACTTTTAAATTTATTTTTTGCGTTATGAATTATGATTAATTTGAGGTCAAACCTGTCATAAAAAAGTCAACAAAACGAAATGGGGTTCTTTAAAGTTTCCGGAGGAAGTATTATATTATAAAATAATAATAATAAAAAATGTTATATTAATTGGAAGATTGGGTGAGTGGTGATTGATGATAAATGATGTTTTTATTGTTGTGAGTGGATTGGTTGGAAGATTGGGTATATTTATGAGAGAGAAATTTATTTTTTAATTGGAAGAGAGGTTGAATGTGTTGAATATAATAGTGCTGATATTTATATATTTATATGGTCTAACAAGTGCGAGCATATAAATGCAGCAGAGAGAGTATTTAATAAGAAGTGCATGGGAGAATATTCAACGATAAATATATGCACGGAGCGTTGCAACAAACACGGAGGGGAGGGGGGGGTCTGGGTGTATGATTAAATGAGAAAGTGAAGGTTTGAGGTGCCATGGATAGATATACATGAAATATGATGATTGCATGTCCTGCAGGTAAACAAACAAATTAACAATCAAAATCAGAATGCTTGTAGGGTTAGTTTGTACTATCATATACTCCGTCTCGGACAATTTTTTACGTTTATTTTGTTGACTTTTCCGTATTTTCATTTGACCTCTAATAAATCTTAAATTTTATCAAAAAGATAATTAATGAAATCATATAATTAGAAACGCTAAATTTTCATAATGTACTTTTATATTTTAACGTTTTTGTTATATATTAGGAGTAAATGGAAATCAAACGGAATAAAAAAAGTCAATAAAAATAAACGTAAAAAACTGACTGGGACTGATGATTAGATATGTACTACCTTATATTGATAAGTCATAACATAAGGTAACATAACATTGTTAGTTGTGTATTATGTGGGAAGAAAATGGCACTACTGTAGGGGCCAAGTTTTCCTCCACAATTGTTTATTTACGCTATTAAACAGCTACATGCCTTTCGATTTGATTTTCGTCTCTTTCACTTAGAGCCACTATTCAACCACATACATTTCAGATTTGGTTCATATTAAAAAAAGAAACAACAACAACAACTATCTATTGTTCAATTTAGTTCGGAATTATTTAGATTAAATTTATATTACAAATAAATACAGCTTAATTTTGACTTTTTTGGACGAATAAAACATATAGACTTATTTCTAGATCAGAGACTAGAATGATATTTGTTGGGCCTTACGAAAAGATTAGGTTTGTCAATAGTTTTGGAGTATGGCCCAAATAACTTCAGGGGTATGTGTGTGGCCCAAATTAGATTTCCTTTCTGGGAGCATGTAAGGCCGGTAGCCCGGTACCACTGCCGCGTCCAGTTTCATTCAAATCCAATTAGTAAGACTAACTTAGATTAGGGATGTAATTAGTACTACTAACTTAGATTAGGGAAGATATTATTAGAGGTGAGCATAATACAGCCCGCACAAATTGTCCGCCAATAACCCGCACCCGTCAACTTCTTTTACATAATATTAGCCGTAGTTGGATAAAAGTCCAACCGACGATGAATCGGTGGGTGGTGGGTGGACGGTTACATTACACCGCCACTAACCCATCTCATCTGACCCAACCCGTCTATATATATAATAATAATAAAATGACTCGAGTAGTTTTAGTCATGATGCAATATGAATTACGATTCGAATCAATAAAATGTGAAACTGATCAGGTTTAATATTTTGGTTAGGTTTTATGAAAAAAGCTGAAAGTGCTTGCATAATACTAATAAACAATAAGCACCGATCAGGTGGCCACTGGCCACTCTGGCCAACACATTAGTCAAAAGTTCTGTTCATGACCGAGCTTATCACTTGGTCAGAGCAGCAGCTACTACGCGTGAGTCTGTCTGTCTGACTGACTAAAATTCCATCTTCATTTTCAAGTTATCACAAATACATTGTTTTGGGAAGAAATCGGTTTCACATTGAATTTACATAGTTTTTGGGAAAATAGCTTCAACGGAGAAGCAGAGGTAAAAAGGTAAGCTTTCATGATATCATAATTTTGTTGTATTCTGATTTATTTCAACTAGTTCAATTATACATTGTCCCTAAAAGTGTTACTACTGAATTAGGATTAGGATTGTTCAATCAGTTGCATGCAGCATACTGTTGAATTCTGTTTAACATGCTGTGTTTAACTATTTTCATCAGTTGCTCAATTCTCTCTCTCTCTCTCTCTCTCTCTTTGAACAGATGCTGAATTAGGATCTTGTTCAATTCAATCACTTTTAGGGATACTGTTGAATTGTGTTAATTAAGGGGTCCGTTAATTAAGCAATTGTATTTTATACAGCTTCAGATATGTTCTTGTGTATAATCAATCTCCTCCAGGTATTCAATTGCCATTCATCTACTCGGATGAAACATCATCATCATGTCACAAGGTCAAACTCCAGGCATGTAGGTGGTGGTAGATCAATACCAGAAGGTTAGTTTTTTAGAAATAGTTATAAATTTATTTATATTGTTAACTGTAAATAGTGTTTGAGATAGTATAAACAATATTCTTACGTACAGGCAGTGGACAAGGGAAATCTAGGATACACTATAAAGAAGATGAAGGACTAGGTATTTATGGGATTAGTATCATCACACTATATATGTGCATCTTTAATTTGTTTTGGTGTTAGAAGACGACTATGTTTCGGATAAAATATGGATGCATTTGGCAGTTAACTACTTTGATATATTTAATATCATACTAATAAGTTGCATATTTGAACAGAAAAAGAAGAAGATTACTCAGATTCAATGTCAGACAACACGCCTAAGGTTAGAAGACTATCTAAAGGATACCATATGAGTGCAACAACAAGGATTGACTCTGGCACTGAACTATATATCACCTTCTGATGGTAGTAATATTCCTATCCTATCTACACTTATAACTTATAAGCTGAGATTTCTTACTAAAATTTTACAATACTTATTAAGTATTTAAATTCATTGTTCCATATAATTGTAGGAGTTTCACTTTCATTCCAGAATCATATGAGAGCTAAAAAGAGACAACTTGAGGTGATATACATAGAAGACGAAGACTCACCAGATTTCATGGATGTTAAAGAAGATGTTGAGTTAGGCCACACAAGATATGCAGGTACTTTACATTCATGTTCGATTATTCTGTCGTCTATATTAAAATTACTATTATATACTAATCTGTTTTTTTAGATTCTATATGTTTGATTTTGGATCGGAGTTTTAGTAGATTTATATAATGAGTGTAGTGTGTTGGTTTAGTGGCAGGACCCACAATAAAGTTGTGAGATAAATATTTGTCAAAAATGGAAAGGACGAAAAAAAGAAGAGGCGACATGTGCAAATCGTTCGTCTGAATAGCACTAATCGAAAGCATCATAGAATCCAAAAAAACGGACGAAAATGGAATACGTATAGAATCCAGAAAAATAGATGAGTACTTTATATTGCAAGTGTGATTAATTACTCTAATAATAATATGATGCACTGGTTTAATTAATTATACATCAACTATATATCAGGTAAGAGAAAAGAGCCTCAAGTGAAACATAATGATAAACAATAGGTGATGATGACTACACAACACAGGCAGCAGACAGATTTGGTAAGTTCCTATGTATATTAAATTAAAATTACTAATGACTGTTTATAAAGTAATCGACTTAATTGACCAAAAAATAAATCAATCATCTGATAATTTAACATTGTATGCAGCTGATATTGTTGTGAAGAAAAGTGACTGCTACTATAGGAGTAACTTGCAAACAACTGTCAAAGAAATCTAAGTCTTTGAATCTCACAAAAGCTCAATTGTATGCTATGAAGTTTACGCCTACCTGGTTTTTCTTAGAAGAGAAAGAGGATGTTCTAATTGATATGACCAAGAAGCATGAGTCTGATATGAGGCTTTTGGTAAAGAGGTTCGATGATCTGAGCTTGGGATTCAGGTTTGGTGACAAAGTGTTGCCATTTACAAAAAGAGATCTGGTCCTAATATTTGGTGTGCGGGACGGGAGATCTGTAATCCGGGTTACTACGGATTTTGAGTATACTCGCTGGATGGATAGGTGCTTCCCGGACATAATAACGTTTAAGGGAACAAAAAACCTGCCGCCACTTAAGATGTTACCATCAATACCATGGTGCCTATGTGCGTACTTGGAGGATTTCTCGAAAATATGCGAATATGACTGGTCAAACTTGATCATCTCTCAGTTGACTACACAATTAGCAACAACAAAGAATATGAAAGCAGCTGGATGTGCTATGTTACTCCCTGTAAGTGTAGTAGTATTATTCAGTATTCGTATGATTTATTAGTTTAGATTAACTAGATAAAAATCAAGCACTAATAAAGTTTTTGTTCATCCATAGTATTGGCTGTGCGAGCATACAAGAGTAGTAGTGCCCCGAATGGAGCAAGCTTTCCCAAGATTCAAATCTAAACAAACTGCACAAGAAGTTGTCCAGGCAAACACTTGATGATGCTGTTGGAAGAAACGTAAGTTTAATTTTTTACTAGTTATTCATATATCATATAGCAATTATACTGGTTTTATCTGTGATAACATTTTACAATATTGGATATTTTTCAGGAAGTGTTTATTAATCTGAAGCCTACTGAATATGAGAAGGCAGCTTTCAGGGATTTAATAGCATTTCAAACAGCTTCACCATGCAAAAATGATGCTGATACTCCGAAGCCAACATACAAATCACAATTAGCAAACTCAGATGAAGAACTGATGGATGATCATGATGATGACAAGGAGGAAACATTGGTATATGATATAGGTGATGATGAGTATAATAATACTCAGAGGAAAGATGATGCAAAAAAGAATGATGGGGATCAACTAGTAAGGAATGGAGGTAATCATTCAGGAGGTTTAGTAACAGCTGAGAATCAGGAGTCACAGAAACATGGAAATATTAACTCCTCCACTGATCATGCAATGATGTTTGATGCTGGAACGTCTCTGGATGGTCATGATGTAAAATTGTTGATGGAAGAAAATGATAAACCAAGGACTGATAACCAGAAGATGAGGGATCAGCTTATGGTGATATGGTCTGTGAAGAAGAAAATAACAAGGTCCGTACAAGTTCTAAGAAGAAAGAAACTCAGCTTGCAGAAATGAAAAAGGAGTTGGAACTTTTAAGAGAACAGAATAGGAATTATAGAGAAGAGTTTGAGAAGGCATCTGAAGCGTATGGATCTCTCCAACGAGCATATTTGTTGCATAAGAAGGATTCGCAGGTTAAGATAGATAGTCTGACCAAGGAGTTGTTCGAGGAAAAGGAACAGGTAGAGGTCACAAGGAGCAAACATAACAAGGTGATGAGTGAACTCGGGGCTTTTATTAATTCCATGTAAAAATCGTAGGGTTCGACCACTGAGAAGCAGTATTTAGCAGAGTTTTGATCAACTCTTTCAGTATAATACGTTCGGGTTTAAGGTTGTTAGAAACATCGTTTTGCGACTTGCGACTTGTGTGTGTTGCACCTCACCTTATTAGTACTGTGATTTCTACTTTTTGGCCATTTGATAGTAATGATAAGTCAGTTTGCGACTGTTCATAAGACTATTTTGTTAATGATAACTCAGTTTGATAGTATTCAGTCTACTACTTAATTCACACTTTTCTACTACTTAATTCACACTTTTCTACTGAATAGAATTGGATTCTTCAAATGTAGTTCAAACATTATGGTTTTGCAAGGATCATTTCAAGTTTCAAGTGAAGATATTTTGATTGCAGAGACCTGGAGAATTGCCTAATGCATGTGAAGGTAAAGAATGATAAGAAGGATTTATTAACATGGATTGTGATTCTCTTCTACAAGCTAGTATCTTCTTGAGTTTCTAAACAGGTGCATCAGATATTGAGAACTAAAACAATCTCAGTTACTTTCAGTTCAAGGTACAAGTAAAATACAACAACAATCACCAACTTTTATTCAGATGATTTAATCTTTCAAGAAATAACTTACGATGGAATAAATTCTTTGAGTACTTCTTTCTTCTCATTTCCTTGCAAAGGAGACACCCTTCTCGATGCTTCCGCCTAACTCTTTCTTTGCTTTCTCCAAACCAACCCTAACAGCAAAATAAAAAGGGTTTAAAAATCAACAAGTTTATTCTAAAATGCTTGAGGGAATTTTCATGATTTCCAAACTACAACAGGACCTGGGGCTGTATGCCTGCAACTAACGTGTGTAAAGCATATAATATATTGGGTGCACCTTTCATATTCATTTAGGGGACCAAGTGGATAGATTTCCTCGACTCCACTACGCCCTAACCGAACTTTGGATGCAAAGAATGGAAGTTCAGTGACCTGAGAGAAACAAAACTCCACTAGTTAATTAAAAGCACATGCTTACTCAATAAAACCAACTCAGATAGCATCATAGCACGAGTTTGAATCAGTATAAACACCTGCACCCCTATAGATTGATAATTTGATATATAAATATATCCCTACCACCCTCCCAGATACCAAATGGCACATCACACCACCACACACACACACACACACAAAAAAAAAAAAAAAGGTCACAGAATTTTATCTCCTATCCTAAAAAATGTCTCGAGTATCACTATCCTACATATAGGAAGCATTAAACGTGCCTGTGATGATACGAATGCACATTCCACGACTCCAGCATCTCCCTTTAATCCTCGTAAGCAAGCGTCAGCAAATTTGACCGCTGCATATGCCTGCAACATTTGTCAAAGTTTGATATGTGCTTTAGGCCAGATATCTATGGCAAGTTGCAAGTTTCGTCCTAAGATGAAGTGAGGGTACCAACAAGTAGTAGTAACCTACCATAGAAAGAGTTGCGGAACCAGCACCTGCTTTGGCCTGCATGATAAAGCAAACACTTTTAGTCAATCAGGTGCTGTCTCAGAGGCCAGAGCAAACTACATATAGGAAGAAATGAACTCTGCATAAACTTGAGTGGTTATCTGGAGATAAGCATGAGTAATCATCACCATTAGATGACAAACAACAACAAAATTAAGCAATGGTGTATAGGAGCTTTTTGGCTAAACGTAGAGCACTGTGTGTAGTTCATTTGTGGTCGTCAAATAATTAAACTACTGAATTCGACCAAGAGGCAAACCGACCTCAACAACTTCAGTCCCACCATTCTGGATACGAGAAGTCAGGTACTCAATCTCTTCTTTGGTGAAAGAACAAGGAGGTTTAACCTAGTCCCAAAAAAATAAAAAACTTTTAGTGACGCAAAGTAGTATGCACCCTAATCTAAAATTACATTGTTATCTCAACCTGGGAGAGCAGAGGTAAAATTGTCACGCCAGCATGACCTCCTACGACTGGAACATCAACTTCCCGTGGATTTAATCCCAAAACTTCAGCCTTCATTTGCATAAGACAAGGATGCATCAGTCGTTACACACATACACACGTCATAAGTACAATATTACTTCATGAAAAGGTGCTTAGAATAGTATAATAGGTAAACTTTCTTCAATGTGTGTTTATAGATTGAATGAAATATAATACTACAGCATTTACAAAATCAATGATCTAGTACTTCTCAACAATGTTCAAAATGAGTAATATGTGAAATGCAATCCAGGAATGGGAAATCTACACAGCCCCAACCCCATATAATTGAGAAATTACACATAAATTACAGCTCCGTCAAAACTTAACCTGTAGAGGGGGAGGAGCTTAATACTACTCACAAGTAGGCCAACAAAAATGCAATACAGAATGTGACTGATAGGAATAAAACAAACATCTGACCAGAGTAGAAAGCTACACGGTGACAAGAAACTTGCTTACCACAAATGTATTAGCTCTGACTACATCAAGCATTGTGACCCCAAGAAGTCTCTTTGGATCGTAGGTTCCAGCCTTCTTAAAAACTTCTGCTGCAATTGGAACTGTGGAGTTAACGGGATTGCTAATTAAGTTGATGATGGCTTTAGGACAGCATTTGGCAATTCCTTCACACAGGTTCTTAACTATTCCAGCATTAATGTTGAAAAGATCATCCCTTGTCATTCCAGGTTTCCGGGGAACACCAGCAGGAATTATTACAAGGTCCATTCCGGTAAGTGCATCCTCCAATTGTGGCTGACCGATAAAGCCACGAACCTATATATATCAAAGCATTTAATCAAGATCCAGTAGTCCAGTTCAGCAGTAATCTGATTATATTATTGAGAACAGTGCCATGTGTTTCGTTCCTGTGAAACTTTTTTTTTTTTTCTTTTTTCTTGTAGCTGGTATGGAAACAGCATATTATGTTCTTTATAATTTCTAACATCTCATACCTATGTTTGTTCTAGTAAAGAAAATATAAAAAAAGGAACTCCTATCAAGCTGTTGATTAGCATTAGTAGCTCAAACGTGAAAGTTAGACTAATACTATATGTTGAGCGGCTATTACAACCTAGCATATCTGGTATGAATAAATAGTATATGTTCTTTATACTGTATAACATCTCATATCTATGTCTGTTTTAGTAAGGAAAATATAAAAGCTATCAACCTCTTGATTAGCATGAGTAACTCAAAAGTGAAAGGTAGACTACTAAATGTCGACCAGCTAGTACAACCTAGAATCTCCAGTATATCCAATTAACTTTATCATTTTGTTTGAAGAAAATCATAAGTTATAAGAACTCCAAACACGTTTCTAGTAATATAAGTAAGTCAGCGTCTTCATAAGTTACCACTTATTGGAACAAGTACGAAATTTTCACATGAATGTTCATATCAATAGCCAGTCTGAATATAATTCGACAAACATGAATATATTATGTCCTGCTCCTCTGTGATCATTGTCCATAGCAGGCGACCCAAATATCGCCCAACATGCTAATGCTATCAGTAAACCCATAGCTTAACGGGAACTAATGATATAACTATCCCATATACCCTTCAATATAGGAGAGGGCCAATAATAGTATCATCTAAACTCCAATGGAATAAGGCAACCTCACAACTAAGAAACGGCATAACGAATAGAATAACTTACTACATTTTTACAGAATTTACCTAATTTTACATAGCCAAAAATTGCAGTAGCAACTAAATCAACTGTATAGTGGGTAAATCAAACACAGTTTCACATCCTAAGACAGTAAGAAAAAAAAACAAATTACCAAATAAAGTATAGAGAAATGGAAGTAAGTACCACAGCGCCAGTATCCATGTGACTGATATCGGCGGTGACACCAGGAGTGTTAACCACATCATATAGATGAAGCACCGAAACCAAGGGATTCATCTTCATAAGCATAGCCAATGGCTGCCCTATTCCTCCAGCTGCTCCCAATATAGCCACCTTGAATCCAGGCGAAGCGCCTTTGGCGCGGCAATCCGACCGACATAAACTCCGATCAACCTTCCACATCCAATAAATCAATAATAATTTCGATCAGTAAACTAAACATGAAAATCAGCAGCAAATCGAAGAATTGAATTGAAATTAATGAATACCTCGGAGCGATTAGTGAGAGGATTGAGGTGAGCTGAAATTCGCTCGATACGTTGATTAACATATCCTTGCTTCTCCATAGTTACCGGGAATGATATGTGATCACTCTGATCAGGGCTTGCCGTGTGTATCAGTGTATGTATGTAATGTGATTATTGAGTCTGTTGTATAGTATATATGTACTTGGAGAAGAAGAAGAAGAAGGAATGGGTGGGTAGTTAATGATGACGTACAACTTCGTTCAGAACTGATCGGGATGCGTGTAACTGGATTTTGTTTTGATAATTATTGATCATCTTGTTCCTATTTAAATTTTCAGAAAAAAAAAAAAAAAAGAATTTGAAAACCCATATTTATACTTGTCAAACTGGTTGCTCGGATTGTATTCGATTCGAATTGTTCGAATAGGATTATTTCAGAGTGATTTTGTTTCAGATAACTTTAGATCGGATATTTTTTTCTTGGTTCCAAATCTAACTTTATCCGGAATCAAAAAGGCAACCAATCGGTTCAATTCATTTTTGGATTGGGTTGTCTAAGATGGACCAGCTCCCAAATGCAACTGAATTTGGAATAGTGATAAGATAAAATTGATTATAAGGGCTCACTATGAAGTCCCTATCAAAACCCTCTTGTGTTATCAATTACATCTTAGTCCAAACTCAATTACATATTTTAATCCATTTGAGTTGACCACCACTTAAAACACCTTCCAACCAAACATGACTTAAGAAAAATAAATATTTTTCAATCACAAAATTAATTTAAAGATTTAAAAGAACTAAATAGAATTATAAACTAAAATAAAAATTAAATATTTAACAAAATCCATCCATCTCTTTCCAACCAAACAGTGGAGCAAGCTGCTCCGATCGGTAGAGCAGCTTGCTCCACCGTTACTGGCACCGGAGCTTTGGGGATGATGAAGGTAATTTTTTATTTTTATTTTAGTTAAGGTTTTTTCTTTAAAATCTATTTTATTATTTTAGTATTTTATTAATTTTTCTTTTAATTCTTTATCTTTTTTATTTGAAAACACTAAGACTTGTTTGGTTTCATCAAACTTCAATTTTGGAATAGTGAATTTTTGTTGACTTTGGACTAACATGTGATGTAATTGATAAACTAAGGTGGTTCATTTCGTTGTTAGAGACGCTAAGAGGGTATAAAAAATCAATGGACCCTTATGAGAAAATCAGTTCATGCTGGTGTGATTTATTAAGTTTAATTAAATAATCCCAAATAGAGTTAACTCTGCTTCAAAACGGACTAAACAGTTTTTACTGTAGTGGTCATTTGCAAAAGGTCACTGTTTGTGACTTCGAATGGTAGCCACACATTTAAATATTCCCAAAAAATTGTGTAAAATAATAATAATAATAATAATAATAATAATAATAATAATAATAATAATAATAATAATAATAATAATAATAATAATAATAATAATAATAATAATAATAACACCTCGAAATTTCAAATAGTTTATATAGTTTAAAGCAATTGAGAGGGGTGACCTATTACAATTATAGTTTGATTATTTATTTAGTAAACATAAAAGCCTCTAAGTTCTTGAGATCAAAAGAAAATAACAATGAAGGAGGTGAAGGACTGAAGGTAACTAGAGGATAATATGGATTAACTGGACTACATATGATGTCTAGGGTTTGGCCCAAGTAGATGTTGACATTCTAGACCACACTGTAATGTAGGAGCTGGGCCTTGTGGTCTATGACTGGTTTGATCTAAATAGTTAAATGTAGGAGTAGGGGAGAAATTGCAATCAAATGCAGTTTCACACAAAAAAAAAAAAAGAAAGAAAAAAGAAAAAGAAAATTTCCATATGTTTTTTTTTTAACTAAAGAAATTCATTAGCAAATGGTAGGAACATCAAGACATCAAGAGATGATCCTAAGGACTTCTCCAACAGTTGATCCCAAAAGTGGAACTCAACTGCGCCACGTCAGCATTCCACTAACTTAATCCCACATGCTCCAACAGTTGATCCCCATTGATCTCCTATTTTTCCATTAAGTTTTTTATAGTCAATTATTCATTTCATTTTAAAACATTATATGACACTTCGAAATGCAATAAATATTTAGAAAAAATTATTAAATTAAAATAGTACAATAGACTATCGACTTAAAAAAATACATTCATGAAAAACTAAAAGTTAAACAATAAACATAAAAAAGAAAAGAAGAAATAAAATAATAAACAAAAAAAAGAAGAAAAAAATAAAAAGATGATATAATAACAAAACGGCAAGCTGGTAGTAGTACGGTGTAGTAGTCTATGTATATCATCAACATTCAACACAACAAGACAAAGAAAAAAAAAACAAATGCAAAAAGAATTAAAAAAAAAATCTAATATAGTTGAGCTTGGGCTCAACAGCCCAAGCTCAAGGCTCAACTACATGGATTGTTGCGTCTCTGATGGAGACGCAACTTCAGACGCCCGACGTTGGAGACGGTCTAAGATAGTGACAAGCCTGTTGGTAGTTTTGTTCGAATCAATATTTACATCATAAATCAACCAATTCGTACATTGCACTTCCATATGTTGTAACTATAGGATACAATAGTCGAATCAGTGTTAAGTAGTATATTGTGACTTTTGTACTTACTATTGTTGCGAGTAGAAATGTGTAGAAGTACGACGTTTATTTTATTTATTTTTATATGAAAGCAAATAGGATGTATCGGCTTGCAAGTTTCTGAAAGACTAGATTGCTTTCATTTCCATACGTCTGTTCTTGCTATTGCTCGACTGCCAAGCTGACTCATATCCACTTTACAATGCCTCCCTACAAAAATGATGTCCAAATACTCCTTCCTAGGGATGGCTTGACACCCATAGATCCTTTCATAAATGGAATTCCACCAACATACATTTATGTTTCGCATAATCTAATCAATCACCTTGGCCAATTCCATCTCATTTATCCACGACCACAATAACCTTGTTGGACTATAAGAAATTTATTGGTGGATTAAACATTAATTCGTGAATTAGTAAATTTTAAAGAGATTCAAAGAGTGGAGGAAGCAAACTCATACCATAAAGTCATAAACCGATGGGGGATATGAAAATTTTATGTGATACTGGTATGTATCCGAGTTTAACGTTTTTTTATTTGATTGATAAACCAAGGGCCTGATTGGTTGGCTCCTGTAGCATGCGAAATGCCGTTGACCGCAACAATTCCAGCCGCTTGGTATCATTTGGTCTGTGTGTGTTTTGGTTGCGGGCAGCACGGGGAATCGTGCAGAGGGGTTTTGAAAACCTGGAAAACACAGCCGATGAAGGGTTTCAAAACCGGGGGGGCAAAGTTTTTCAGTTTACATGCTACTCTGTTTTAGGTTGGCACATGGAATGACAAATATGGCCTCATGGAACACTGATATATTACAATGAATGACCCTGCCCTAAATGTATATAAAGCAAATTGGTTCCAAATCTGTGCATCTATTTCACTACAGCAGCCGCAGGTTCATTCTTCTTATCTGCCTTGCTCCTTTTTATTTGTTTTTTGCTTCTATTGAACTAAATTTGTTAATGTTTCATTCTATACAAGCGATAGTGCATGTTATAATCACTTAATTAATTAAGTTGAGTAGAATGTAATTAATCTGCTCTTCCGTTGACATTTTAGCTTCTTTCTTGATCATCAACTGTTTAATTGTTCCTCCTGTTAACAAATACTCTGTGATGTAGTAGCTCATTTTTTCTTGCAAATGGGGAAAAATTTTGTTTCTGGGCTTTTATTGATTTTGCTTCTGTTGTCGCCCCATTTCAGTTTGGGGCTTAAAGATAAATTCTTGAATCTTACCAGTCCCAATTTCACTAATCTAGAAGGTAGTGCACTGTTTGGAATTAGTGTATGTATCTAATTGTTGATGAAGTTGTTGAAATGGCAATGTAGTTTTGCTTGAATTTCTGTACTTTGCGATTCTTGCAGTTAGACAAGTTGGTGTTGCCATGGCTCATAGCTTGTAGTGTAGCAAAAATGGGACTTTTGTGTTTTAATCTTAAAGTAACATTAGGCTTGCCTTGTCGAAATTTTGGTTGTTAGATTGATTGCAAGTGCTATCTTTACGAATATTTGTGTAGATTATGTTGTAGGTAGCTTATAATGCACTAGCAAAGTGCCCTTCTATTTTGGCTTGTGCCTTAACATTGCTATGAGAGTTTAACTGGAAATACAATAAACACAACAATCTTTTTTGAGATAAGAAGAAAACGGGAAGTTCTTGTTCCATACAATTTTGTTGGTACCTTATCTGCCTTGCTCCTACTCATTTTTCTTATCTGCCCGCTCCTTTTCATTCTTCTACTGAACAAAATTCTAGTACCTTCCCCGTATTTTGATTGAATGGAACAAGAACTTCCTGTTTTATTCTTACAAGCAGCCTGCAGATTGTAATTACCAACAAAACTAGGGGGCAGAAAGGTAAAAGTCCACATAAAACGTAACATGAATGCAAGAAACGTGATTCGGCTAGTAAAACCGCATTTCAACATACCAGCTGGCTAAAATAAGGCTACATTAGTCATTTCAGCAGATTTGCCACAAAATACATCAACTTTACACTATCAAACTCATTTACCAAACACATTTTGCTACTACAATTTCACATCATCGGATGTACTTTAGATTTTTACCAAGCAAGTGTTTTCCCGTTTTTTGCTCAGTCAACTCACTCATTTTCGCATGCGAATTGGGTTCGGCCAGGTGCGGATGTACTTCAAAAGTTTGATCGTGTTTCGGAATGTATTTTTACCAATCGGTACCCAATTTTGGAATACAAAGGAGAAAATGGAAAGACAATGAAGGGAGCAAGATATACAGGAGGTATGCGGTATCGACTTACAAGTGTCAAAAAAATTCGGTTAGTTAGCCGACTCATATCCATTTTTACAACATATCATTACTGAAGTTATGTCCAAATACTCCCAAACCGTGTACTATCTCCTATATCACCGTTGTGATTATGACATGTGTCAATAAATAATAAAAGAGATCAAATAGCATTGATGATGACTAAGCACGCTAAACATACTGTTAACCATGGATTTTTATAACCTGCAAATAAACAATAAAAGAAGAAGGCAATAAACATGGAACAAGAATTTATTCATAACTTTTGGGTTACAATCTTCGTTGATCTCTTGATTCCTCTCTCTAATTGATGTGAATTGGATTACCGGGGTCAAATGACTTGTTCCAGATTTGGATCTAACCTACAATTTGGTAGTAGGGATTTGGATTTAGAGTTTACCTACAATTTGGTTGTAGGGAGTTTGATGAAGTCGTTTGTAACTCCATCTCTAACTATCTAGCTCTAATCACCATCTCATATTTATAGATGATTGATGACTCAGGGAACAAGCTAAATCATATCTTTAGAGATATGATAAAAATATCTCTTAATCCTATAATTATCATCATATATTTTGTGATAATTATCTCGAATTACAAAGATATTCTATACTAGTAAAACACCATAATTTACGCAATTTAGGTGTCTACAAATGCCCCCTCGAGACGAGTTGTAGAGTCTTGATGACGGTTGCAACTTGTCTCGAAACCTTGATGTACAAATCGAATCTTGATTTAGCATGCCCCAAGGGTGATTTAGCATGCCTGTAAATTCTTCGGCATAGTATTTGTTGCTTGCTTTAGACTTCAGTGTTGGAGACCATGGAGTATTAACAAGTTGATCCCTAGCCAACGTTTGAAGTTGTATGGATCGCTTGAAACTTCCCGTGTATGGAAAAGTGAAGGAAAACCAATGAGATCTTGAAGTGAGAGCATGTGTCTTGGTCTTTGACTTCATAACAAACATCAAGCTGTTTCGGCCATGATTTATTTTCCGAGAGAGGAGATGAAGAGTAAAAATCGTCCCACTGGGCGTGCCACAAATTTGTAACAAATAAAATTGCACAAGTGAAATATATTGATCTTGAATTGATTTGGGGTTACAATCTCTAGAGAAAATCTCTGATTCTAGTCAACGACTTGAAAAATCTACGCGAACTATTGTCTTGAGAGCGTCAGTTCAGGGGCCTTCGCAGCTTTATCTTGAACTTGACCGGTCTTGACTTGAATTCGCTTGGAAACGTTAATTCAAGGGCTTCGCGCTTGATCTTGAATTGAACGCCGGATCTTGAGTTTGACCTTCGCGAACGAGCACGTCTTCAAGGGTCGTAGAGACTTGATCTTGAATTTGGGACGTACGTTGCTTCGATCTTCGAGCGAGTGCCTCCACGAGCTTTTGCGTTGG
Source organism: Plantago ovata (assembly GCA_028274465.1). Lineage (NCBI taxonomy): Eukaryota > Viridiplantae > Streptophyta > Magnoliopsida > Lamiales > Plantaginaceae > Plantago > Plantago ovata. Next base: position 5,557,501 of record CM051457.1, on the reverse strand, counting down.
AATTCGATCTTCCGTTGCTGCTGCAAGTGTCTTCGCGACTTGTTCTTGGAGTTGGCTTTGACTTCTTGAAGAACTGGAGTTGTTCTTGCTTGAAAGATGCCTTTGATCTTCTTGGCTTGCTTAGGAATTCTTCACTTCTGTTTGAGCTCTGGCTTTTGATTTCTGAATTGTGTTTTTTTTTTGGTGGAGAATGAGCTCCTTATATAGGTGAGGAAAAAAAAGAAGGATCAATTCCGATTGGTCGATACAGATTTGATCTTATCTATATTTATTTCTAGCAACTAATTAATAACTGCATCAACTTTATGACATGGCATCATTTGATTGACCACGAATAGCTCATCTTTTCCACACAATTATTTCATGAGAAATAATATTAAATGGATTTAATAGCTCTAGAATTTTTCATGGCACAATTTGATAGGCCATAAATAGGCATTTAAAATCAATTAATAAATCTATAATAATTGGAATTAAATTTAGCAAACTCCAATTAAATACAAAAGTTTATTTTTTAATTGATTTAATAGACATTAAATTTAAACGTATACACATACCACATCCATTTTTACAATATCTCAGTTACCCTTGTCACACCTACTCCTTCCATAACTGGAATTTTACTAATTACTACTGTATGTGGTATGTTTAGCGTGCTTAATCATTACCTTGGCCACTTATTTTAATTTATTTGACCAAATTTATCGGTTAATTTAGCGTGACCTAATCATTATTTTCACTAATGATATAAGAAAAACAAGAAACTGATATGATTTGAAATTGTATTTCGCTTTATTAGGCATTAGTGAACTTATCAAAGTGTTTAATGAAATGTACGATACAATTGTTGAGTCATCGATTTACAAGTTATTTGTGACTTCTGGAGCTACGCTAGTACCGGAGCTCGATAGCAATATCCAATACTACAAGAAGTTTAATACTTTAATTAGGTAACAGTGAGTACCTAATTCTACTCCTGTACAAACAGTACAATCGTTGCATTCCGTGTGGCTTCAAAAACCTATCCATAGTAAGGTTAAAAAGACGGTTATAGTGGTAGGTCCATTTTTTACATGTTTCTTATAAAACCAAGCTTAGAAGTTAGGAGTCACTTAGGAGCATATAAAATGAATTGTTTTGTGTCACAAAATTATATATTCTCCAGTTACACGAAATTCAGTGAAATAAAATGAAAGTGGGGTTAGAAATTATAAGGTGCTAGTATTATACATAGATCTGAATTTAGTTTGTGAACAAAATGATTGTCCAGTTGATAAATTGGTGCAAGTTGTGGAAATTATAATGTAAGTTTGTCTTGTCCCGACATTTATCTTGGGCATGCACTAGCAGTCGAGCAATAGCAAGAACAGACGTCAAGGCAAGTTAATTGAAACAAAGAAAGAAAGCAAGATGTTCTAGAAACAGAACAAATTAAAATTATAATGTAAGTTTGTCTTGTCCCGACATTTTTATTAATTTTTTATTATTTGTAGTATAGTACTCCCTCCGTTCTCTTAGAATCTTCCTGTTTTGAATTTTTCCGATCAACATCTTTCAACATTGACTCCCGATTACTCTTAAACTGTAATAATAAAGTGTGTGACGAAATTATATTATGAAAATTTAGGTTTTATATTTTCATAATATAATCTCGTTAAATAATTTATCATTATAGTTTAGAAGTAATCGAGAGTCAAAGTTGAAGTTATTGATAAAAAAAGTCAAACCAGTAAATTTCTGAGAGAAAGGAGGGAGTATAATTTATTCATAAAATAAAATTAAAAAATTAAAGTTACAAGAGAGTAGATGAATGATTGGCAATAGTGGAGCAATTCAAAGAAGTAAATGATGGTTCACTTTCGATTTGTTTGCTGTACATATCCCTATCCACCGATCGATATATATGATATTTGAACATTTGACGTTTAAGGCACATTACCCACGCTTTGTCAGTACTAGCAGTTAGTTTTCTTTTCAAAATTACTTCCTCCCTCCCAATTTTATATAAACATCCACCCAAGTAGTTTGGGTTGATAAAACATAGGTGTAGGAGTTGAGATATAAGGTGGTATAGGATATTTGTATAAAAGTAGTGTAAAATTAGTTGTAATATTTGTCGTTTCAAAAAAAACAAAACAGTCAACCTGAAGATGTTGTAATGTTGTATAATGGTTTTTTTTATCAGCTTAAAAAACTATTAGTTTAGTTCATATAAGTATTAATTAAGTTCAATTTAATTGTGATTCAGTCTAGTTCAATTCGATTTTAAAAAAATTAGCTGAATGATTGAATCAAACAGAGCTTAAACTTAATCTCACAAACAAATACCTATAAAAGTATTGAAAAACGAATAAGTAGAATTATAGTTGATAAGTTGAATGATATTGTATTATTTGTGATTGGTCACATGTCATTTCGAAGTCATGCTATGTCCTAGTTTATTCTTTGATATTACATGTTATGTTTTAGTGACTGCTAATGCATACTTTATCATAGAACGAACCATTTGGATAGCTAGTAATAGTGTGAAATAAGTAAGATAAAGTGAAATAAAGGGCGGGCGGAAATGGAAATGATATTATTGATATTTGATGTGTGTGGGGAAGATGACAAATGTGACATAATAATGAGGAGATTGAAAGAAAGAAATGAGTGGCAAGGTTCAAAAGCGAAATCCATCTAGGGAACAATGCGGAATGGGAAAATATACATATTGCATGCAATGGAAAGGAAGGATAGAATATATTACAAGTTCATCGTCATCATTATCATGATGTTTGTAATGACCAGAACAAGAAGAAGAATGTTCAATTCATGGTATAGTGGTAGCTAGTGCAGGTGACAGAGATATAAGAAAAGAAAAAGGAAGCTCACTATCACAGTCATTAAATCATGAATGGGCTGAATTTCGAAAGGGAAATTTGTGTCTTACCAGAAACTATAGACAGATCGACCCAACATAAAAGTTGAAAGCGCCCCTTCACCACCCGTATAATTCAATGTTTGCAATTAATTTCCTTTGCTCGATTCATATTTTTCAATCCAAGTCAATTTCTCTATGTTTTTGTAGCTCTTTGGGGGTCACATTAAAGTTACTCAAGTACTACGATTTACCTCATTTATGTGTGATGCTGGATAGAAGAAATGTATACTTAAACATCATTTTTGTTTTTTTTAATCGAGTAAGGCTCTGTTTTTTTGTCTGAAAAAGTCTGAACTCAACTGATTTGAACTGAACTGAACTGAATGAATCTGAACTGAACTTATTTGTAATACAAAATATTAAACAAATCTGAATTGAAATGAAATGAATTGATCTGATCTGAACTGAACTGAGCTGAACTTGGAATGGGATGGGGTGGTCAATGTTTTAAAAGCATGCAAAAGTTAAGATTGTTGTTGGAATTGATGTTTTCTACGGGGAGAAAAAAAATAATAAGGTCTAAAGTGTTTACTCTTTATGTTTAATAGTGACGGAATTTATAGTTAATTCGCAAGTCTCACTTGTTCTTTTCCGGGATCACATTAATAAAAATAGCCTTAGTAGACTATACATTGTTGCACTCAATGAAACAAATGAGACTTGATCAGACTTACCTACTTGACCTAGTCGAGGTTAACGTCCATTGAATTTGAGGTCGGACAGGGTCATTCATTGGACATATTGTTTGGTTTGGATGGAGGTAATTGAGCCTTCGTTGAAATAGTCAAGCTACCTAGGCCAAATCTCAGGACAAGTTCAGAAGATGACTTATCGTTAGTGAACCTCAATCCAACTCCTGTACGATTGACTGTGGTATGTAGGACCCACAATGAATGAATAGTGAAAGAAGTTTCATTAGGATCGAATAATACTTCGGATACAATTTCAGTGCTTTAAGCCTAAATGGTAAAATGGAAGTGTCATAAGACATCTCCAGAATTGAGCCTCTCCTATGAAGATTCGGCATGTTCCTCCCAAATAGAGGTCTTATCGTCCCTTGTTCTGTTTGTTATTTATGTCTCACATGTATAATTATAGCAATAATAATAACTACTACTACTACAGATTTCTAATAAAAATTAGTTATATATATACGACAAATGGCGTTTACATCAAGCTTCAATTATATTATTTATTACTTTCTCCTCTGGTATGTGGTATGCCTTTAATTAACTCCATGTGCATATAGGAAAAATGTAAGTAAAACAAGAAATAAGACAGAATATAATCGATCGCAAAGTCAAAGCACAAAAATATACATAGTAATCTCATTTTGGCTTCTTTCTAATGAATTTATTCGTATGAAATCGAAAGGGAATTACGTCAAGAAATTCATATAATTTTATGTTACATGAAAATGTTGCAGTAGTAGTTTGTAACTTTGTATAATACAGAGCTAGCGTCAAATCGGTAAACCTTTTTATTCAAGTGATTAAATTACATTAGCTTGAAACATTCGTGATCTCGACAATGTTTTGCTTCGGAGCTACGTATTTTACTCCGTGTCTTATGTTGTGAGCAGCATATGGTTTTCATTTATACCATAAACAAGATATAATTCATGTCGAAATAAATTAATTAAACATGGTCTCGGTATCAACTTTAAACCCCATATAATACATAGTAATATATGTGGAGAATAAACTGATTTTCGTGGATAAGTAACTTAATAAAGAATGTTGCATCTATTGAAGTCTGCTTTGTTATAAGAGTAAGACCATCTATGCTCATCCCTACTTATACATCGTTGGACGTGTGAATTGAAATGACAAGATCATATGTTAGATGACTCACATATAATGGAATCGCCTCAAATTCTATTATACATGTAATAAAGCGTTTTGAATACTATTATAGGAGTACTAAACATCTGTCACGTACATATCCTCTCATTTGGTACAAAAATCAGTCAACAAAAAAATAACTTGTTGGGTTTAAAAGTCAAGAAGAATTAGGCACGGTCAGAAAAGGAAGTAGTACTCTATAAATATTGGTGCACCGAAAAATAAAAAGCGTGTCGAGGGAAGAAACTTTTGTCGTCGGAATTTTAATGATGCGATCGACAAATTATTTTACTTGTAAAACTAAAATAGAATAGATTCCAATCGTGCAGCATCAAATTAGTAGGCTAAAGGTGACGTGTCTTGTCTTCTACGGCGAGTCTGTTGTTGTTTTGACAAACCATAATTCACAACCAAGTGAAGTTTTGTAGAACAATTTTTGCTTTTCGCTTCCATAGATTTTCAGTATTCTTTCAATAAACATTCGATCGAATTCTTCTTTTCCAATTTATGTTTTTTCATACATTAACTCAAACATGAAGTTTGCATTTTGATGCAGTAGAATGAAACCGGGTAGAATTTCGGAGGTGTATGGTTTCATCGAGTACTGACAGAGGCATGAACTTATTTACCACATAGTACATTATAAGTAAGTTAGCTAATATCTATGATTAGATAGTTACCTCTTTTACGAAAATTTATTTATAAGATAATTTATACTCCGTAGTTATAAGTTTGATTGATAGCTCATTAGATACTTTTTTTTTTATCTTTTTGGTAAAAAAGACTCAAAGTCCATAGACTTTATTAAAATTTAAAAATGGTACAATGTTGGGAGGGGGTATAACTCGAAGGCTACCATTCTGACATTCTCCAAGTCACTACTGTCTAGAGATGCCATAAGGCAGCACATACATTTGCACTTATTTTGGTCTCCCAAGGTAAAGCAAGCAGCTCATTAGATAGTTAATTACTTGAGAGATGATATATGTGTAATTGGAGTTATAATGTGGTAGTGAATTTAGATTTGTCGTTTCAAACAAAAAACAATAGTTAATATTGAAAAACAAATTTCTTATTCTAACAATAAGTTATCGACTACAGTCGTACTGATATATTGTAGATCGTATGTCGTGATATTTTTTTATGCAACTAAATATTAGGTTAAATCCAGTGGCGAGGCCAGGTATATGCCCCTACTCAAAATTATTTTTCCTATTACATAATATGGTATTCACATTTTACCCATCTAATAATTTATTTTGACCCCCCACCAAATTTATGTAAGGTAACAAAACAAGGTACTCGTTTATTGTCAATTATGACTTAGCCAAAATTAAACTAAATTTGCAAATATTTTAGCACGTTAAGTTTGAAATTTCAATATATTATGGTGTAAACTCCATTTGTTTCATATATTTGTGTTTAAATTTAATAATCTCAATTTGAAATTGAGATAAAATGATTTTATAATTATTTTTCTGCACTTTTATTGCCTAATTTTATAGTTTCAAAATTTCCGGCCAAATATTTGTACCGCATAACAAATTTGTCCCTATGACTGATATTGATTGCCTCAACTCCCGGCTAAATCTACCTTAAAAATTAAAATAGATGGTTGTAATATATTTCCAAGTCTTTAACAACTTTATATGTACGATCCTACCAAACAAAACGCTAACCAATAGATCTACTAAACATCTGAAGCTAGTTTACACACGAGTGAGTTTGATTGAAGATAACATAATAATTAAAGCTCTTCAACAAAAAAGGAGCGGCACAAGCTCAACCTTTCAATTTTCCAGACTCGTAGTAACTAAATGCTAATTAAAGGACTTAATTGCAAATGTCAAATATGGCCTTAAAAACCGAGTAGGCCCCGCTTTAAGACCAACCCCCCGCCCCTTCGCCTCCTCCCACTCCCCAACACCAAAAAAATTAAAATCAAAATAGGACATAACCAAAAGTTCCAAAACACAAAGGAGCGGAACGCAAATATCCAACACCACACCCACTGCACTTTTCACTTCACCACTTCTCAATCTCACAGTATATACATAGACACTCACACACTCCATCCATCCATCCATATATTTTCTCTCTCTCTCTCTCTCTCTCTCTATCTAGCACTGCTTCATTTCTAATTATCCTAGAGAGAGAGAAAGAAAAGGCAAAGATTTGGTGAGTCAGTGATATGTTTTGGAAACCAACTGTGAAAATGCTTCTTCTTCTTCTTCTTCGGTTCCTCTACAACAACCGTCCAAGAAATGACGGATCTGCCCTTGTCCCACAATGAAGATAGGCAGCAGCAGCATTACACTGTTTTTGTTTTGTTTAGGGCTCTGACTGATGATGAACAAGCAGAGGGGTAAAAATGGAACTACGGAGGGAGATGGAGGATTTTGGAAGAAGAGGCAAACAGAATGGAGCCAGGCAATTAATACTTTTTTTTCCGTTTTTTTTTTTTTTTTTGTTTGGTATTTTTAAGTTTCTAGATCTCATGCTACTAATTTCTTAGATGCATACATACAGAAGTTTATTTTGTGGTCTATGGACTTTTTTCAAGAAAACAAAAAGGAATGAAGAATCCTTCTGAAAGAAAGTAGATTCTTTGTTCCGATATGATAATATGATGTAGTAGTACTCTTTAAACAATTATTAATAATAATATATATGTGAATTATCATTATTATTTTTCTTGTATGTTTTTTTTTTTTAATTTCTTGAAAATTGTTGGATTGGAGTTAAAAAAATAAATAATCTGAACAAAATTATTCTTATGCGGGTCAATATCAAGATTCGGAGTTTTGTGCGTTCACCCGGATATTTGTCAGTTTTATTTTAATCCCAAGTTTCATTCTTTAAGGAACAAACAAGAACAAGAAGAAAGAAAGAAGAAGATGACATAAATGTATAGATAGCTTGCTACTTCTACCTTCCCTGTTATAATGGGAGCTCTTTACATTTTTGCTACTTATAATGTGAACATGTGATAGTGATTACTGTACCAATTGTCCTCCCTTTTTTTCCTCATTTCGTTGGTTTTTCATTTTCCCATTTTTCTATGTAATTTATTATTGGGTGGGAAATTTTAGTCCTATTAACAAGAAAAGGTCAATGTTTGGTCTAGAAATCTACTACTACTAGTCCTATTTATTCATTTCTAGAATAAATTGTTTCTTAATTAATTAATGATGTAAGTAAGTATATATATACTCTATAGAGAAAAGAAGAACATATATAGAGCCAGGAATGAGGATTAGTTGACAATGTTTTGTTCTTCTCTGCTACCTTCAATGCATTATTCAGATTCTTCATGTACTTTGTGGACAAGCTGATTTTTCCAAATAAGAACAAAACAAAAGACACAACTTCATCAGATTGATTTACCTAACATGGGAATATTAATTATTGAGGAGTTAATTGCACTCAATCTGGAGAATATGAGTTGCTTGCACTCAATCTGGATAATGGATATCAACAATTTCACTGTTATTTTTGCATAATTCGTAATTTTGAGGTAAACAACTGTCACCCTAACACTGTTTTTTTCACAGTTACATTATAGTTCGAATCGGTACCACTGCGCCCTATCAAATTGTACTTTAGTCATGCTCTAAACATTATTGACGAAATCATAACTTCAAGCTTCGAGGGGTAAAATTACATATATAGTAATTTTGTCGGTCTGGCTCTTTGGGTGGCCAAATATGAAAAATTAATGATAGTATGATTTAATACTTTAAAGGGGGAGGATTCTCTATAACGATCACACCTGGTTCCTCCCTTGCTAATCAAACATATCAAACATAGTATTATTACCCGACCATCAAATTTCTTGACGCCACCCACAATCCTATGGAAATAAGACGTATAGTGAGTAAGATGAAAGGATTTTTTTAATAATAATGTAATAATTAATTCAGAGACGAGATGTGAGGTCTCAAAATTAAGTCCAAACATGTTTATCTACTTTCACCTTTTCAATTTATATTTTTGAAATATATTATGCTTGTTCTCATGAGTCATGACAAGCTTAATTTATTGTTAATTAAACTATATGTACCCGCTACGATGTCTAAGTGGGTTTAAATTCAAGAATAACCTCATTTTAGTCCCGAAGTGGAATTCCAATGTGATAGACTTTGTAATGTATGTATTATTTTATTTCATATTTTAGTGAAATTATTGTAAAATTCATGATTTTATTATTCAGTTGTTGAATTTAAAAGTAATATAATACGCCGGTTGATTTACCCAATTGATTGACCTACCAATCAATTTTAATCCGTTGATCTTACTTATCCAATTTCAATTTGGTGCGTACATGTGTCATTAGTTAATTAAAAAATGTAGGGTTCGAATCCTGTTGGCGTGATTTTTCTCCATTATTTTATTATTATTTTTATTGAAGGTGTTTGGTTCGAATCTTGTTGGCGTGATTTTTCTCTATTATTTGTATCATTATTTTAGTTGAAGGTGTTGGGTTCGAATCTTATTGACGTAACTTTTTTTTTATTTATTCTCTTCTTAAATTTTTATTTTTAACATAAAGTTGTATGACGTGTTATACTTAATTTAAAAAATAATCATGATATGTTCTTATAAAAAAATACATACTTCCTCCGTCCAATAATAAATGCTACACTTGATTTTGTTGACTTTTTCGATGGTCATTTTGACTTTAAATTATTCTTAAACCATACGATAAAAATAACTAAAAACATCATATTATGAAACTAGAATGTTTATATAAAGCACTTGACAATATATTCAACTGATGAAGAATAGTACCAATTAACATGCGAAAGAGATGCATTGCAAATTTTGAAGTTGAATGTTTCCAAAATCTAGAGATGTATCTGATGGTTCTTAACTCATCGGAAGAATACTTTTCGTATGTCTAATATAGTTCAATGCAAAACTATTAATTGTACAACTAAAAAAACTATATACATTTATAACACATCATTTATATTAAGTTTAATTACTCAATTAGTTATTTCTTTATTACGTTTGAAGTCATTATGTGAAGATTATATATTCACTCCATTTATTTCAATATATTATTTAATAAAATAATAATATTTTACAAGATTACGTTGCACACGCGTAGCGTGTGACGCGGTTCCTAGTACACTATTAATTTTGTAGTTAAATGTGAATATTATTGTTAAAAATTACTTCTCTGTCCCATAATAAGTTTACTAAGGTTGACTTTTTTTTAACTTTAATCGCAAATTAATTCTACATTACACAATCGAAAAATATAATAAAAATATATTATGAGATAAAAACAAATATATTTTTCTAATATAACTCAATTATATAGTACTAATCATGTGTATTATAATAGTACTTGACAGTCAAAGTTCGAAAACAAAGTTAACATTAAAAAAAGATTATTATAAAACAGACCATTTTACTATACTTGATCACATTCTAAAATCTAAATCATTTTGGAGATGAAAAGTTTTCAAGACATGGGAAGATGATGATGAATTGGTGATGCAAGAAATGTAAGCAAAAGCGAAATGACTTGACTTACCAAGTCAGTTACCGGTTCTGATTCTGGACCCGGGAGCCACAGATCTACCTTTAATTTATTACACTACATTGCACTGTGATCTGATCTGTGTGATATGATGAACCAAAACGAAACGACAGAAGCATTTCATTATCCTCTAGCTAGTACATACTGCAACTGTAAATCTTGACTAAACTGCGGTCCTTTCTGCACCTTTTTGCAGCTACCTCTATGTAATATCCATTGGTTCTTTTCTTTTTGGTGATGTAAATAAATCTTACTTGATCAACTTTTGACCCTTTGCGTGAAAAAGGTTTGATTTAATTAAGAAGATTCGAGTAAATGCGATTGGTTCTGTCATCAGGTGGTCTGCCAATCCTTGTTGGTTACCCAATTACAGTTCCCACCTATGAAAATAAGTACGGTCTACCTTCAATTCACCTACTACTCCAGGAATGTATGTTTTCTTGTGCTTTACAGTCACATAACTTAACACAAGTATAAAATGAATTTTGATCTTTGATAATAAGAAGATAAAATAATGATGAATGCAAAAGGGTAGAGGAATTGGTTAAATTTTTTGAAATACTATCTAATGATCGATAACATTTAATTAAATTATTTAATATAATAAGCCGGTTGATTTACTCAATTGATTGACCTACCAATCAATTTTAATCCGTTGATCTTGCTTATCCAATTTCAATCTGATGCCTACATGTGTCATTAGTTAATTAAAATATGTAGGGTTCGAATATTGTTTGCGTGATTTCTCCATTATATTTATTATTATTTTATTGAAGATGTTTGGTTCGAACCTTGTTGGCGTGATTTTTCTCTATTATTTGTATCATTATTTTAGTTGAAGTTGTTGGGTTTGAGTATTATTGACGTAATTTTTTTCTTTTTTATTTATTCTCTTCTTAAATTTTTATTTTTTAACATAAAGTTGTATGACGTATTATACTTAATTTTAAAAATAACCATGATATTTTCTTATAAAAAAAGACATACTTCCTCCGTCCAATAATAAATGTAACACTTGATTTTGTTGACTTTTTCGATGGTCATTTTGACCTTAAATTATTCTTAAATCATACGATAAAAATAACTAAAAACATCATATTATGAAACTAGAATGTTTATATGAACAACTGATGAAGAATACCAATTAACATGCGAAAAAGATGCATTGCAGATTTTGAAATTGAATGTTTCCAAAGTACATGGTTCTTAACTCATCGGAAAAATACTTTTCGTATGTCTAATATAGTTCAATTCAAAACTATTAATTGGATAACTAAAAAAACTATATACATTTATAGCACACCATTTATATTAAGTTTAATTACTCAATTAGTTATTTTTTATTACGTTTGAAGTCATTATGTGAAGATTATATACTCACTCCATTTATTTCAATATATTATTTAATATAATAATAATGTTTTACAAGATTACGCTTCACACGCGTAGCGTGTGACGCGGTTCCTAGTTAATTATATATATGTCAATGAGAGCACTCACACCCCAACCACATCGTCACAGCTATTATAGGTATTTTATCATTTTAACATTGAGTTAGGCTCTGTTGTTTTTGTCTTAAAATTAAATATTTTAAGTTGAGTTCAGATGCATTCAGTTCAGTTCAGATTTGCATAATACTCCCTCCTATCACATATAATTGTCGTTTGGGATTTTTTCTTCGTTGTAAATTAGTTGTAGTTTAGACTTGCACCCCTATGGTATTAATAGGTATATACTATTAATAGGTTAAGTAATGTGAAATCTTTTAAATTTAATTTACTAAGAATAGGCTTCATAATTGACTATAAATAGGAGAGATCAACTTTTTCTTAATATTTGTGCATTGTCTATAACTACAACTTAATATGATAGGAGGGAGTAGTATTTTTTACTACAAATAAGTTCAGTTCAGATCCATTCAGTTCAGTTCAGACGAAGAGAACAGAGCCTTAACAGATTGTCACGCGAACCTCCCACGAGTACTATCCTCTATAACATCTCCATGCATCTCAATACGAAAATACACACACCCAAAGTCTGAGAGAGTGAAAATTATTTTGTGTTTAGAATTGCAAGGTTGTACACGTTAATTGAGTTTGTGATTGTCAATTCACTTGGAGAAATATGAATGAAGTTGAATTCTAAAATACACGGTTTTTTTTTAAGTGTTTACATTTAAATTGCAATGTTTTTTCATAAAATTGGTATAATGTGTGTTTGGTGTAGTAGTAATAGCCACTAATTTTAAATTATGGGATAAAAAATTGTAAAACAAAAATTAAAAAGAGACAGATAATGAATACAAATAATATTACAAAGCCAAATGAGTAGTACTGATAAATTGGAGTGATGAACTTTATGGATATGCGGAAGTTATATGATACTCTACTATTTTATTCACCCCATGCATAGAGCTTTTCTACTATAGCATGTACTACTGTACTTCCAAGTTACAAGTAGAATTTGCATCTGTTTTTTTTAGTATGAAATGAAACTAAATTTATTTTTATCAATTTTAAGATGAAAATAAAATAGACTTAGTAATAGAATCTCATGTTTAAGTGGTAAAAGCATCTTGAAACGTACTTATCGTAATTACAGCAGACTCCTAAACAGAATTAGGCCTGCACTTAATATCAAAATGTTGTTGCCATCCATTAATGTGAACCATCATAACTTTGGTTTCTCAGTATACCTTCCAACCGGACATAAGCTAAATCCAAACCCAACCTGTTCCTCAAAAGGGTGAACAAGCTTTTCCATTAAACAACAACATACTTAAATTTTGAGTACTTTTGTCAAGAGGGACATAGTTAACTAACAAATAATCCGTGACTAATTGCTAATTATTTAATGTAATACGTACAAAAATTACTTTTTAGTTGAAAACAACCTCAAATTAACGACCATAGCTAGCTAAGATAACTTATAAAATACCACCGAATATAACAAATACTCGTATACTCGTATGCTTAGTTTTACAATAATAATGTTTATATTCTAGTTCATGTGATCGGTCAAACATGATTTTTGGGTTTAAGGAAAGATTAATTAGGGCGACCTGAAGAAACATGGCCCGCCTAATTAGACTGATAAATCAGCAATTTGTTCACACAAGTCAACGACATACGGACATAATTACACATGCATCAATCATGTTTAGGATTGTTAATTAGCCGCACGAATATATGATTACGGATTAATTATAGTCTGGGAATAACTATACCTAAACCAATCCACACCTAAACAGGACAAAACTTTCATTTGTTTCCGCATGGATAATTCATTAGACGTACTATGTAAATTTCAAATTTACTGCCAACTCGATCTCTACAGTATGTATAATTGTAAATGAAACGGTAAAAAAAAAGTGAAAATACATTGGTATATGGAGTAAACAATTATGAATTGTACCGAGGAGTAGTCCTAAAATATTAAGTGGGGGCAGATATGATTCTAGACATGATCCAACTGTAATTAATCTAATTTTGGATCCCAATGAATTAGGATTAGTGCATTCATAAATTTTCTAGTCTTGGTAATTGATCCAAGAACAAATACTACAAACGGTCGGAATCTGTTCACCACACGGGCTTGTTTTGTTCCAACTACCGTACGATTAAATTCACATTTGAAAGTGGCATTTATTCACCCGAGCGCAAAATTTGGAGTATGATAAAATTGTGTTACTTTGTTCTTCCTAACAAACGTTACCTATTAAAAGTACTTATGCACTTGTATTGTGAGTAACTCTTTACGTTTTTGTGTCTAATAAAAAAAAAAAGTTACCTATTAAATTAAGGGAAATTTTCATAAGGTCCCATGTTACTTTCATTAATTACACATTGTCACCTGCTAGTTCAACAATTACACATTACTCCCTGTTAGTGCACATCAATTACATATTACCTCACGATCTTGACTTTTCGCAAAAGGATCCATTGATTTTTTATACCCTCTTAGCGTCCCTAATAACGAAATGAACCACCTTAGTTTATCAATTACATTTTAGTCTAAAGTAAACAAAAATTCACTATTCCAAATTGAATTTTGATGAAACCAAACAAACCTTAGTGTTTTCAAATAAAAAAGATAAAGAATTAAAAGAAGAACCAAGTAAAATACTAAAATATTAAAATAAATTTAAAAAAAAAAAAACTTAACTAAAAAAAAAAAAAATTATCTTTGTCATCCCAAAGCTTCGGTACCGTAATTTTTTCCGGTATCGGAGCTCCAGCGCCGAAAACGGTGGAGCAAGCTGCTCCACCACCATTAACGGTGCAGCAAGCAGCTTGCTCCACCACCAGATCGGTGGAGCAACAACTCTACCATTGCTCCACCGTTACCGGCACCAAAGCTCCGATACCGGAATTATCCAGTACCGAAACTTTAGCGAAGAAGAAGATGGATGGATCTTGTTAAATATTTAATTTTTATTTTATTTTATAATTCTATTTAGATTTTTTAAATCTTTAAATTAATTTTTTAATTAAAAATATTTATTTTTCTTAAGTCATGTTTGGTTGGAAGGTGTTTAAAGTGTTGGTCAACTCAAATGGACTAAAATGTAATTGAGTTTGGACTAAAATGTAATTGATAACACAAGAGGGTCCTTTATGAGAAAGGATTTCGTAGTAAGCCCTTATAATCAATTTTCTCTTTCGCAAAATAAGGTCTGGAAAGTACCATTTTGTCCTCATTGAAGTTTTAGTTTTCAAAACATATCAAACACCTTCAATTATCATTTATTACATATTTGACTCTAAATTTTTCTATTTTACAAAATTAACTATAAATTATTTAAAATTAACCCCATTACTTATTTAAATCTCGAAATGATCGTAAGTATTATTGCAAAAGGATCCTATACAAAATTCTTAATTCATAATTCAGTCCTTTTTTTTTTTTCAGGAAATAAATAAAAAACTGATAAAAAATTATAAAAAAAAAAGAAAGAAAGCCCCATCGGAGGTGTCAAAAGCTCCGATCGGAGCTTTCACTCCGATTGAGAAAATTATAAAAAAAAAAAAAAGTAGAGGTTTGAGAAAAATCACGCCTACAAGATTCGAGCCAAACACCTTCAATAAAAATAATAATACAGATGATAGAGAAAATTCACGTCAACAAAATTTAAACCCTACATATTTTAATTAAATAATGAAATATGTACGCATTAGATTGAAATTGAAGTAAGATCAACGCATTGAAATTGATTGGTGTATATTAATATATAAATCAATCCTATTAGTATATTACTTTAATACTCGTATAATTTACTTGCAAATCTTATAATTCCGAAAACATTGCATATGTATAAATTACAACAAAATTTAATATTATAAATGTATAAATGACAAACCCGTGCATAAGAGCTTAGATGTTAGGCACGAAATGGGCCCTTCGGCCTAGATATATGCCGAAACACGACCCATCATCCACTCAGGGATGGGCCGAGTTGTTCAAATTACCATCCCTACTTACCAATATGATATTATCCGCTTTGGGTTTGAATTTACACGGATTTATTTTTGGAATACTATAATATTAGAGTGGTGTCTAATTATAATATTATATATACCATATGAGAGTGATGATCTAATTATAATATTATACTCTATATACCATTTATACCACTTAATTTATGTGGGATGCGAGTATTACACTGATAATCTTTGTTTGGAAAAGAAAATAAAAAGAATTGAAAGAACAAATTTGTTTGTGACTGTAAGGTTGGGCGTGGACCTCAAGGTTGGTTGTGCAGCAAAGTGAAGCCCAGCCCATTGTAGATGTGAGCGAGAACGGCCGTCCAAGTTTCGGAACCTGTTTACAAATTACAACTGGTTTATACGCTACGTATATTTGATCTTGAAATTCCTTAGTCCCGCCGGGCCAGGCCATATATTAATTAAATGTAGCAAGTTAATTAGCAATCACAAATTATCTTAATTTTACACTAAATTCGAATTGAAATAACATTATGGATGAATCATAGCGTGATGAATTGACAGGTGCTGTCTTTCGTCGTTGCATGATTGAACAAACACTTAATTAATGAGTAAAATTAAGCATGCAGACATTTCTCTCTCTCTCTTGTGAAAGTTGACATACTAGTTAAAAAAACATAGGCGGCAACTAGAAAACAATCAAGGTTCAGAACCAAAGGCTGTCTGCAAAAATCACAAATTCTCAATATGTCAGCTAACACCCATATATAAGCCATAATAGTGAAAACACTACAGTATAAGTTTATAAATGAAACGGAATAAAAGAAAAAAAGAAGCTTAACGCTAGGTTATATTCCTTTAAAAAAGTATTTAGTTCAGTTCATTCAGATCAATTTTATTTGTTTTTCATACCACAAAGTACAAACAAATTTATTTCAGATCACTTCAATTAAATTAAATTAAGTACCGCAAGTAATTAAAATTATAAATAATCGTTGTACAAATAATCGTTGTGTACATTGTATAACATATCACATTTGACGTAATGTCATCATCTTTTACTTCCATGACGAATTCCAGCCGTACAAAAAACTATTCCAACAATTCAAACCATGATTACGGCTTTCATCTCAGCATGATCTCAATCTAGTAATTATTCCGACTTAATTAAACTTACCGCTATGTTTTAATAGTCCGTGTAACTAGTTTTACAAGGTTGGACCAAGATGAGACATTAATTATTTGGAGCGTGTATACCCTTAAAATTCTAAAAAGAAAAATGTTATAAGTAGTAGCTAGTATTTTCAGTTATCAAGGTTTTTACTCCCCTAAACTTTCGAAATATTAATATATTTGTAATTTGATCATCGAATCTCATACGAAAGAAGTAATTGAAAAATATTATATTAAAATTCTAAAGATAATAATTATACTTTCATAATAATATAAAAAGTTTTACCTTTTCATTCTAATTACTAATTCAAAATTAATTTAATATCAAATGGTCACTTTTAAAGAAAAATTAAGGAGGAAATTACTATAAACAAACAAAATCCACTCCCAACAACCAACTTTTTTTCACGTTCCTATCGGAATCGATACTCACAAAGTCTACTTTTAAAAATCAAACCGACTTAGTCAAGGAGTCTTTTTTACTATCCAAATATTTCGTCACAATCCCTTAAATGTATGCAAAATCTAAACTAATTAATCTATTTTGCCCCTATCCAATTTTATATCACAGCATGTCACATTAATTTTAGTTTACTCACATCTCTTACAAGCCTGCACCAATTATATAAAAAAGCTAAGACGAGGTTTTGTAGTTCTAGTCTCCCATGGAGAAAACAACATTACTAGAGCCACCAAGAATATCCCATGCAAAATCTTTAAATGTTTGCTTTTCATTTGCTGCTTATGCCAAGAATTTGATTCTACATTTACAAGATTCTAATGTTCCCGTAGAAATCGGTCTCTCAGAAAGGGAGTTCTTCGATTTGGAGTCGTCTCTCGATTTCGAGTTCCCGCCTGATCTTCGTGCTGTGCTGCAGGAAGGGCTGCCTGTTGGACCGGGCTTTCCGAATTGGCGATCATCGTCTAGACAACAGCTAGAGATTTTGATCAACTTGCCGGTCTTGGGGATTTGTAAAGAGGTTTCAAGAAATGGATTTTGGTTGGAGGAATGGGGTGAACGGCCCAAGTATGATGATCGGGCTGTAAAATTGGCTGGTGGGATTCTGAGACGGGTTCCGGTTCTTGTTCCCATTTATCGGAATTTTTATATTTCGACTGAACCGGGTTTAGCAGGAAACCCGGTCTTTTATGTCGATGGTGGTGATGTGAGTGTTTGGAGCTTTGACATTTCCGGATTTTTCCAACGAGTTGAGTTTGACATTTCAAAGTTGCGGATAGGGCCCGGAGACGTATTCGCACCCCCTGCTTGGGCCGCAAAGGAAGCACGTGTAATTGAGTTTTGGACAGAGTTCACGACACGTAGTACCAACAGGGTGGCCAGCTGTGGAAATGTAGCACCCGGAGGCAAATGGTGGAGTGGAGTTTTGGCTTCGTGCTTGGAAGAGGTTCAATTGAAGTTGAGGGACGGGGGTTGGAAGGAGGATGATGTGAAGGAAATGATGATGATGGGCCGGGGCGATGAAGTGGTGCATGATACTTGTATATATCAATCCCCACCTGATAAGGAGTGTGTGAGAAAGCGAGTGAGGGTACTGTCAATCAAATTGTTACGTGCAGGTTGGAGCATGAAAGATGTGGTGGAGTCATTTGGACTTAACGAGGATTGTCATTTCGATGGAGTGTCTTTCTTTGATGCTTATTGTAAACCAAGCAATGAGCCAATTAAACCCACCTCATTGAGGAGTCGAGAGTCTTGCTTTGATGCTTGTCGTAAACCTAGCAACGAGCAAATTAAACCCACACCAACCACATTGAGGAGTTTGGTGGGTCTATAGCTCATAAAGCCATAACCTATTGAGAAACATAGAAATTAGGATTAGATTATTTAACAGTTGTATCATTGTTTTTTTTTTTTAGAACATAGGGAGTTGGCAATTTTTTTTTCATTTTTTTTTCCTTTGTAACTTTTAAACTGTTGATTTGCTCATAGAGCTTTATGTGTGAGATTAATTTAAAAGTCTACAACTTCTTCGATGAAATTAGCAATTCATGACTTAAAATGTTCTATGAATATATATATCGTGCCAAACTAGTTCCAACCATGATTCCACATTCCAGATAACAAGTAATGCCCCAAACTCTCAAATAATCATGTTGTAAGAATAATATATAATACTGTATGTTTTTTAGTTCTAGCATCAAACATATACATATATATGACTAATCATTGATACATCGCTTTTTTTTTCAAGAATTTTTTTTCCATTCCAATCTATGTTCAAGTACAATTCGTAGATCATCATGATCCATACGTCTATCAACATCAATTTCATTCAATTCAAATTTACATTATTCTTTCAGTTCAAATTTAGTTAGTTAACATTTACTTGTATAATTTCACTAGTAAATAACCCGTCGAAAAATTTATAAATAATTAAATGATAATCATTTAAAATGAATAATGACGCGCTCTCTCTCATTTATATTGAAAATGTTTTACGAAATGGTCCCATTGAATATTGAATATGAAAAATTTTAAATTGTTGCAAAATAAATCCATCAAACATAGTTAGTACATTCGAAATTAATACCGAAAAGAACCATAGACACAGTTAGTGTACTAAATTATTGTGGAATAGACCCGTAAAATAGAGTTAGTATTATGAAGTATTGCATAATAGACCCGTCGAACGCAATTAGTGTTCTAAATTATTGTGAAATAGACCTGTCAAACAGAGTAGTATTATGAAGTATTGCATAATAGACCCGTCGAACGCAATTTGTAAGTTCTAACATAATGCAAAATAGACCCGTCGAACGGAGTTACTGTTCTAATGTATTGCCAAATAGAACAGTTGAATGTTGTTGTTTAATGTATTGCCAAATTGACTCGTCGAATGCAGTTAGTGTTATAATGTATTTTCAAATAGACCCGTTGAACGCAATTAGTGCATTAAGATATGAAAAATAGACCCGTCGAATATAATTAGTGTTTTAAAGTATTGCGCAATAGACCCGTCAATCGTAGTTATCTCGTCAAATGCAGATCACATATTCATGAATAGACCCGTCAAACACAATTAATATTTTAAAATCTTGCGAATAGACCCGTCTAACGCATTTCGTGTTCTAAAGTATTGTGCAATAGACCCGTCGAATACTATTAGTGTTCTAAGGTACTGTAAAATAGACCGTTAGACCGTCGACCAAAGTTAGTGTTCTAAATTATTATGCAATATACCCGTCGAACGTATTTAGTGTTTAAAAGTATTGAAGAATAGACTCGTCGACCGCATTTAGTGTCCTAAAGTTCGTGTTTTAGAGTATTTTCAAATAGACCCGTCGGTCTCAATTAGTGTTCTAAAGTATTACGGAATAGACATGTCGAACATATTTAGTGTTCTAAAGTATTGCAAAATAGACTCGCCGGCCGCATTTAGTGTTCTAAACTTCGTATTTTAAAGTTTTACCTAATAAACCGGCCGAATGCAATTAATTAATGTTCTAAAGTATTGCGAATAGACCTGTCGAATACAATTAGTATTTTAAGAAATTGTCGAAAAGCCCCGTCAAACGCAGTTAGTGGTCTAAATTATTGTGGAATACCTATCAAATGCAGTTTAAGTATTGTCGAATAGACCCGTTAAATGCAATTAATTTTGTAAAATATTGTGAATAGACATGTCGGAGGTAGTTAGTATTCTAAAATACTGTACAATAGACCCGTCAAACATGATTAGTTTTCTAAAGTATTTGGAATAGACTTGTCCACCATAGAAAGAGTGGGAATGTGGGATTAATTTTGTTTCCCACATGAGATCATATATAAATAGTTTCTCCATACGTAGTTATTCATGTTCATCATAATATTTCATACACACTACTACAAATTTTCCATATATACTTAATTCTAGTTGTTTGATTATAACTACCTCGTAATATTTCGGTTACGATTATGTATAGATGAAAAATATTTTGCATTTTTATATGTGTCAAAATGTTAGAAAAACATTAATTGAAATTATGCTCCGTGCATAAAATGTAGAGTATTACTTTTTTTTTATCTTGAAAATGAAAAAAGAAAAATGACAGGACCGGAATGCTCATCTATTTCATCTCAAATTTCAAAATGGAATGTTAAATAAATCACGTGGATCCCAAAATCGAAATTCTAAAATTTTGCATTTCCCACCACCTCAACCCTAATAATAATAGAAAAGTTAATTTAATGGATATACAAAATATTAATATGAGTTTTTACAATGCTCAATTTAATAAAGAATTATAAAAATAAAATATTTTAGAAAAAAAGGTGTATAAAGAAAGATAACTAAGCATTGTAAAATATAAAATGATATGTTGAGTGCATAGACATGGTAAATGTGAAAGTACGAAATGTATTGAAAATAGTTGAATGAGAGTTAACTAAGCACCAATAAATCATATTTTCCTAACACGTATAAATAGATGGGATAATAACCAATAAAAATAAAATACGTGGCGAAATGAAAAGTTCTAAAATATTTTTTTAGTGAATATATAGATAGCTTTTTACAAAATATAATATACCTCAAATTATTTTTGCCACAGTTTATGTGATCAATTTGTTTTGTTTTTATGTAATATAGAAGAATGATTTTCTTGTCTTTTTCTGTAATTCAACCATTATATATATTTTATATTAATTATACGTTTTTTGTTTTATCATCTGTGTTTCATAATGCCAAATAATTTCAATTAATATTCAATATCACAATTTGTTTAATATTATATCTTCCATAATTTTTTTATTTATCAATTAAGTATAAGTTTGTTTACTTGAGAAGAAGGCATATGTAAAGAGAAGATTAATAGATAAGGATGGTAGAATGTAGAATTGAGACATGTGGCAAGAATGAATTTATGAGCCAATGAGAATGCAGGAAATTGCCAAGTGTCAACAATATGACATGAATTAAGGAGAGAGCTTGAAATATTACTCATTTATAGAATATATAGATAGATAGATAGATAGATAGATTTAGATTGAATTTGGTGAAAGTGCTTGATGGGCCTAGAGTTCTTTGGACTGAATTTTAGAACTCATAATGGGCCTGGACTAGACTGGTAGTTTATTTTAATGTGCACATCTGTTTCAGTTAAACTGAAAGTTGAGAAAACAAAATCAACACAAAAGAAAACCTGAGAAGACTCGCGAAGATATCACCGGAGAAGATACAAAGATGGCGTCCGCTATTGTCAGATCTGGCCTCCGTTCGGCTCTCCGTGGACGCGCCGCCCCAGCTTCCAACCGATCCTTCTCCTCCTCATCCTCTCCTCTCGAAGAAGCTGGTACATCTGATTGATTTGTATCTTAACCTAATTAGACCTTTGAGTTTTTGTTGTTGAATTATTCACGGAGTGTTTTACTATCTGTAACCTTCATCGATCGAGACTCGTATCAGATTCCAATTACTCATCGCATGTTCGAGATAGATTAAGTCTCGTATTCGTTAAATGTTTCGTTCGAATAGATTAAATTGGTAACACCAGGAGAAGTTCAATCAATATGGTCTATAGAAATTTTGATTTGATTTGATTGGTTTGGTGTTGTTGAATAGAAAATCCAGTTGTATGTCCTGAGCTGTTTACATTTTTTGCATTTTTGTTGAATTCAGCTGAGGCTTCCAAGTGGGAGAAGATAACCTATTTAGGAGCAGCATCATGCACCGCTCTAGCCGTCTATTGCCTCTCAAAAGGCCATCCCCATTACGAGGAGCAACCTGTAAGCATAGATGTTCTCCTTTTCGTTTTGGGCGCATTTTCGTTCCTGGTTCTAATGTAGTTATGTTATGTTATTCTGTTCAGGCCTATCCATACCTGCACATCCGTAACAAGGAATTTCCATGGGGTAAGTTTGCCAATAGTTTGAGATTTATCCACCTCTTGTCATGTTGTACGTGGTTGTATTTCGTAGCATAGCATGAATGCCTATGTTATTGTGGCCAATGATCCTTGGATAATTTACCTGGATGTTGCTTGCTGGTCCTGACTGGAATGATATTGAGTATAACGACTGAAAGAAAACACATTTTAGAACGCTTAGAACTATTTATGCTCCTGGATGCTAATTTGGGGTAAATAAACTTCTCCCTGTTTAAGGGGTCAGCTTTACTTTATGTAAGGAACTCTTGAAAATGTTCAGCTCCGTATCTGAAGCTCTTTTTATATGTCAGTAATTTTGAGTAAATTGAAGCATTACTTCTGAAGGTTGGAGTACATCGATTAGCTTTCAAGAAGTTTTCCATATTGTTAGTATTGCTGCTGTGACTAGTAAATTCTTGAAATTTGTACAGTCAGTGTCAGATTGGTGTAGAGTTGTTAAATTCAGGGAATAACGAATTCTAATATGAGCTCCAAACGTTACTTGAGATCCTGTATTCTTTGTGCTGTGATTATTATGTTCTTTCTTGATCATATCTAAATTGGAAACGAGGGGGCATTCGTTATTGGGTATGTCTGTTCACAGAGAGATTTCCTGACAGCGACCATTTTTCTAGGTTTATTTTTTGTTTTCAAAGTGTTGTAGAGCTACTTATTTTCAATTCATGTTGAAATGTTTTATGTACTTGCTGCTGTAATGTCTCAGATACTTACCATAAGTATACTTCTGAACATGTGGGTAAACGTTCCGTTTCAGGGAAAATAGGTGTTGAGTTTGATTTCCTGTAACACCAGAAAGCTAGGATTTAAAATTGTTATTATGTCCATTGCATAAGCAGATGTCATTTTTTGTTATATCTACTGGTGAAGTTCTACCTATCAAGCAGTAGTTCACATATTCAATATAGTATGTATGGTCCTGTAAGTCTCTTAGGAAAATACTAAATATTATCTGTCCCGAGCTCTAACATTCAATTTTGTGTTGCAGGTCCTGATGGTCTATTTGAATCAAAGCATCACTAATTCTTTTACATGCTCCGCGAAAATGAAGTTTGATGAATAATTTGTGGTTTAGCTCTTTTCTGCAGCGTATTTAAACTTTTGGCATTCACTGCTCTGGAAATTCTCTTCAACATCATATGTTGACAATTTGCAAAATATTAATTACTGTTGACTTTGGGTTGCATTTTCAGTTCTCTCTTTCCCTTTCAAGTAAATCTCTCTCCATTGCTCCTACCTAACCAAATAAAAGATGTGTATTTGAGTTGTATGGAGCTTTTCCATTGTTTATATTTCTCGGTGCATTACAAGTTATATCTTTCATTGCTATTTCGATTACATCATTAGATTGAACTTGCTACTGGGTAATTAGGTGATGTAGCATGTTGATATTGAGATTGTTTCACAATTAGTATCTTTAGTCCCAGCAAATTCACTTCTGGGGCACTACTAAGTTAATGAAGAAAACTCCTATGTTGTATTTATTAGCTTCGTAATTAGGTGATGTAGCTTGTTGATATTGAGATTGTTTCACAGTTAGTTTCTGTTGTCCCAGCAAATTCACTTCTGGGACATTACTAAGTTGCTGAAGAACACTCCTATTGTTAGTTTTCTTAGCTTTGATCTATGGTTATACTTACACTGGTGAATGGTGATCATGTAGTGATGGATGCATTTGTGCAAGGGTTCGAGTAGTAATAGGGTATAATTAATTAGACATGAGGCTTAACATGCCTCTATTTAGGAAAACTTGGGCTTTGTTACTCTCTTCTATTTGTGTGGTGTTGTGCGTAGAGATAATCATGGCAGTGATGATGGCATGGTTGAAACCATAAATATATTCTTAGCTTAGTACCAGCTCACGAGTTTACAGGTTTGATGGTTAATTTGCAAAAGTTATACACATGCGTTTTTTTAGATTGTTTACATTTGCATTGTTTTTTTTTCGAGGTTGATATAATGTGAGTGGTATTTAGTTTAGTTGTAGGGTCCACAATTTTTAAGTTTTAAGATAAAAGTTTACCAACAATCTTATCTTAAAAAATAGACGAAAAAAGAATATGTAAAAAATAAATAAATAAATTAGAGCAACATATGAAAACTGTAAAATTGTAACTTATGCATGGTCATGGACTATGGCAAAAGCACCATGGGTCGAGATTCATATGCATAGTTCTGTTCCATTGATAATGCTCAACACTATATTAGCCAGGTCCTTATTTCTTGGACACTATCTGCTTGAACTGAAGCTCTGAATTTAAAAGTCTAGCATGAAATAGAGCAAGGTTTGAAGTCCTTGATATTGACATGTTTATATTACGTGTAATCAGAGCAAGATATCTTGTAATAAACATGATAGGAATACCTAGTGTTGTGATTTGTGTGCTCCTAATATGGATCGTTGTCCTGCCTTTTCACTTGTACATACTACAGGTTCCAATAGGAAGTGTAAAAAACTCTTGTAAATGGACTTCAATGCTACACTTCAGGATTAGTATGATAACATAGATTTGTGTTTATGAAAGTTTGAAATGGAGAAGTGTGCAGTACACATAGCAGGTGATTGGATTTTCATACATAATTCTTGCAAATTGACCTATGGCCTTTGGGCAGGCCATAGAGGTACAGATTTGTTGTTGAGTGATAAATTGCACAAGCAAGAAATTCTCAGACATTGAAAAAGCTTCGGGAATCAGAATCACTTTTCCATGAAAGTACTTGAGCTTTCTAACTTGTCTGTCTTGCTTGATGCAGGCTTCAAAACATTCTCAACTTGATTTCTAGGAAAACTACTTCTTGACGTAATGAAACCAAACATAATGGTGCCAAAAAATCATAGTAATTCGGAGTATTATAATTCAAGATCTTACAGTTGATATAAAAGCGTTGGTAATTTAATTGGTAATTGAGACACCACATAATTATTATGAGGTAACGGGTTCGATTCCATCAAATCAAATTTGATTTCTATTGATACGATTACCAAAATGGTCATCATCGTTTCATTCATTCATCATCATCCACTCTGCAACTATAGTTTGAGAGACAAACAAACCGATAGGTAGATTCAATTTTTTTATTATTATAATTTCTCGAGTTTCCTCTGCTAGATTAATTTATTATCAGTCAACATTCCATTTTAATTCATTTACTGAGTTTTTGGGAGAGTTAGATTTCCATCATTAGTTGACATCACACCTGAATTAGAATCTTTATGGAGCCAACCTCCAATCTATATAAACTTTTATTCGAATGGTCTTTCAAACGAGTTCGAAATTGTCCACGAATACGGATGATTATTAAAAAATTGATACAAATTACTAGATTCAGTACTTTTCCATCGATTGGAGCTGGTGGATAAGATGTAATTATTTTATATAGTCCCAGCATAATTAATCAATAACCATAGTCATAAAACTTACTTGGAACTTAGTTCATAATTTGACCACATTTTAAAGATTTCTAGATCATTTCCCCATCAATGTAGTTGATAATAAAGTGCTTCCACTTACGGAATTGATACCTTTGCATTATCCGATCAGAGCTGTTGCAACAGTTGTGGATCGGAGCTGCAACAGCTTCGATCTAGAGTTACAACTACAATTCCAAATCGGAGCATGCAATTTTCCCTTAATTTACATTAAATTATAAATCTACACTTGGTAAATTTGTGAGTCGTTCCGGTTGAAATTCTATTTCAAAATTAAGTGACCGACCGAGTGAACTTTCTGAAAACAATAAACCCTACCTTCGTACATTACAATATTTGGGGAGGTTTTTGGTCGAAGCCACATCATCATCGCCGGAGATGGAGGTCTGTGCCTCTCTACAGTGAAAGCGTGCCTCCATACGGATCGATAGGTAAGATAATACTCGAATTAATTATTCGTTGGTTGAATTGAATTATCTCAGTCAATTCATTGCTTGTCACCGACCAAGTGTTTTATGGAATTTCCGTGTATTATTACAGTAAAAATGGTGTTGGTCTCTGTATTTTGTGAATGTTACTTCCTTGATCCTTCTCATACTTTCACGTTTAGTGACTTGTGTAGCTGCATTTTTTTTTTGAGAATTGTATTATTTGGAAAATTAATTTTTACTATTCCTCATGTTAGTACCTTCAATGATTTTTGTAATCCTGTTTCAGGGGTGGCTGTGTTTGTGAGTTTGGCTGACTGAGATTGATTCAACATTATAAAAGCTGCTGAAGCATCCTTGATCATTTCTAGCTGTGTTTCCAAGTTTAGTCGATTAGTACTAAGTTTATTAGTTCCGAAAGAAAATGTCAGACGTTCCTTCTGATTGTACCGTGAAATTCTCGTTTGGGTGCCTGCTGAACGCTGCTACGGTTCAGGTGCGTGAGCAAGTGTTGGAAAGCAATCATCGACGATCCTGACTTCAGAAAACTGCACGGGGTATGTCTGGTTGGGGCTCAAGTTAGGCTCATGATCAAAATTGCCGATTGTAATATCTATTCATTGTCTTTGGAATCACTTGATCATCCCGAAAGTGGCACCGCGAAGATTGAGGCTGTTCGTCATATTAGGAGTGTCTTACCTGAGGGTGTGCCTGATGATTGTGAATTTCCTACGTCTTCATGCAATGGCTTGAGTATCATTAAGGATTTTCTTATGGATAAGCCTTGGATTCTGTGGAATCCTTTTCTGAGTGATTGGCTTGCGTTGCCACGTGATTATAGGTTTCTGCGTAGTGACCGTGGGGAGCTAGGCTATGATCCTTGTACCAATGACTACAAGGTTTTAAGGCGTACCAGCAGCAACCATAGTTTTATCTACTCTCTTAAGGCGAATCAGTGGCACAGGATTCAGGATTTCCCCACTTCATCATATTTAGCTAGGTTCTGAGTCTATTTTGATGGTGTGTTGTATTGGATAATAGAAGAAACATGTTATGTAAAGTATATACTTGCTCTTGATCTTGCCGCTGAAACTTACCGCAAACTTCCTCTCCCTTCTGCTCTCACTCATAGAGCTAGGCATGGCAGATTGCATGCATCGGCAGGATGCTTATTACTGAGTTGTTGTCGCATGGGGTTGTTGAAATCCATTTGGATTTTGAAGGATTGTGGAAGTGATAAGACTTGGACCTGTTTGACTTCGTTTACAAATAAGCATCATGATCTCAAGCTAGTCTCCTATGTGAAGAACAACAAACAAGTTCTTCTCCAGTTTGTCTATGGTTCTCGTGATTTTTTACTCGTTGTTTGGGGAAGCAAGTCGGAAAGAAAATTTGTATTGAGTTACTCAAGCATTCATCTTGCCTAGTATATTCTGCGAGCCTTGTCTGCCTTCCTGGAGGCTCCAATGAAGCCAGTGTTGCTTTAAAAGGAAGATGCTTGCGGAAGAGGAAAAGGGGTTTCGATGTTCACATGTCCGGGTTTCAAATTGATACTTCGTAAGTTCAACACTTGCTGGTCTTGGGAATCTCTCGGTTTATTTGGTTTGTCAAGTTAAGTAACATGCTCTGTCATTCATACTCTCGGTTGATCCAGTTTTGGCACATTTCCTCATTATAGATTTGATTCTCTCTGTAAACGCTTTTCTTGATAGATCATTTCAGTAAAGCTATTTACATTGTTGTGTGTCGTAGCATAGTATGAATGCCTATTTTATTGTGACGAATGATCCTTGGATAATTTACCTGGGGCAACGTTGCTTACTGGTCATGATTGATGATTGGAATGTAATTGAGTATAACAACTGAAAGAAAACATATTTTAGAATAATGAGACCGAAATTATGCTCCTGGTTGCTAATCTGAGGAAGACAAACTCTCCCCTGGTTAAGGGGTCAGCTTTACTTTATATAAGTAACTCCTGAAAATGTTCAGCTCTGTATCTAAAGCTCATTTCATATGTCAGTTATTTTGATAAAATGGAAGCATTACTTCTTAAGGTTGATTACGTTGATTAGCTTGCAAGATTTTTTTTCAAAACTGTTAGTAAATTCTTGAAATTGTACAGTCAGTATTATATTGGTGTATGAATTCTAATATAAGTTCTAAACGTTACTTGAGATCCTGGATTCTCTATGCTGTGATAATAATGCCCTTTCTTAATCTTATCTAAATTGGAAATGAGGGGGGCATTAGTTATCGGTTATGTCTGTTTACAGAGAGATTTCATGACAGCGGCCATTTTTCTAGGTTTATTCTTTGTTTTTAAAGTATTGGTGAGTTACTTATTTCTCAATTCATGTTGAAATGTTTTATGTACTTGCTAGTTGCTTCTGTAATATATCAAATACTTGCCGTACATATACTTCCAATTTAGTGAAAATAGGTGTTGAGTTTGATTGCCTGAAACACCAGAAAGCTAGGATGTAAAATTGTTATTATATCCATTGCATAAGCAGATAGCATTTGTGTCAAATCTACTGGTGAAGTTCTACCCATCAAGCAGTAGTTCACATGCATATTCAATGTAGGATGTATGGTTCTGTAAGTCTCGTAGGAAAATACTATCTATTATCTGTCCCGAGCTCTAACATTTTGTTTTGTGTTGCAGGTCCTGATGGTCCTATTTGAATCAAAGCACCACTAATTCTTTTACCTGCACTGCCAAATGAAGGTTTAACTCTTTTCTGGAGTGTATATAATTTTTTGGTTCACTGCTCTGGAAATTCTCTTCAACATCATCCGTTGACAATTTGCAAAATATTAATTACTGTCGACTCTGGTTTGCATTTTCAATTCACTTCTTTTCAAGTAAATCTCTCTCTGTTGCTCCTACCTATCCAAATAAAAGATGAGTAATTGAGTTGTATGGAGCTTTTCCATTGTTCATATTTCTCGGTGCCTTACAGTTTATATCTTCCATTGCTATTTCGATTACATCATTAGATTGAACTTGCTACTGGGTAAATCATTAGGTGTTGTAGCTTGTTGATATTGAGATTGTTTCACAATTAGTTTCCTTAGTCCAGGGAAATTCATTTCTGGGACACTACTATGTTGCTGAAGAACACTCTTATGTTGGTTTTTTTATATAGCTTTGAGCTATGGCAAGACTTATGCTGGTTTAATGGTGATCATGTATTGATGGATGCATCTGTGCAAAGGTTTTGAGTGATAGGTATATCCAACAAGACACGAGATTTAACATGTCTCTATTTAGGACAACTTGGGCTTTGTTACTCTCTTCTGTTTGTGTGGTACGTTATGTAGCCATAGATAATCATGATCGTGGTTATGGAATGGTTGAAAAACCATAAACATATTTTTAAGCTTAGGTGCCTGTTCACGAGTTTACATGTTTGATGGTTAATTTGCAAAAGTTATAGGACATGCTAGTAGTATATATAGAACATTAGAACTGCATGCTACTGCAAACCGTAAAATTGAAACCTGTGGATTATGGCAAAAACACCATGGTCCATGAGCTATTTATACTTGAACAGTTGAACCTCCCTTAGCACGGCATAAATGTTGGAGCAGGATGTTGACGGATCGAGATTCATATATGCATAGTTCTGTAACATTGATAATGGTTTAACACTATATAGCCAGGTCCTTATTTCTTGGACACTATCTGCTTGTCCTGAAGCTCTTAATTTACAAGTCTAGTATGATACACAGGAACATAGTACACTACATACCACGGGACATGATAGGATGATAGGAATGAATTAGAGCAAGGTTTGAAGTCCTTGAAATTGACATGTTTATTTAGGTGTAATCAGAGCAAGATATCTTGAAATAAACTTGCTTTGATACCTAGTGTTGTATTTTGTGTGCTTGTAATAGGACCCGCTCGTAATATGGATAATTTCTTCATGGACTGTTGTCCTACCAATTCACGAGGAACTTGTTCTCTCTTGCATACTAGTCTACAGGTTCCAATCTTATGAATTAGGAGGCGGCATGTCATGACTCTTAAGGATTAGTATGATACTGCAGATTTGTATTGATGAAGGTTTGAACTTTGAAATGGTTCAAGTATCAAGTACACAAAGCAGGTGATTGGGTTTTCATTAGGAAATAGACCTATGACCACGCAATAGAGGTACAGTGTTGTTGAGTGATAAATTGCACAAGCAAGAAATTTTCAGACATCGAAAAAGCTTCGGGAATCAAAATCACTTTTCCATGAAAGAAAGTACTTGAGCTTTCTAACTTTTCTGTCTTGATGCACGATCCAAAACATTCTCAAGACATAATGAAACTAAACAAAAATCGTACCAAAAATTAGAGAAAGCTAGTTATTGACATAATAAAACTATACAGAATCGTACCAAAAATTATAGTACCTCAGAGTAGTACTATAACTCTTACGATAAGATATCTAAAAGCTTGTAATTTGTAATCTAATTGCAATTGGGACATCCCGTAATTATGAGGTAACATGTTTGATTCCCTAAATTGATATGGATGATTATTTCTCCGAAATAATTTAAGTTCTATGTTCGATGAGAGGTTATTTAGACTATATGAGTTAAAGAAAAGAATTGACAAGCTTACTAAGACCGCCTGCATCAGTTGCTTTGGGCGCGGCTTAGTTCAGGAAAAACGCGGAGCTGGCCATGAATAAAGTGGACGTGGAGTCCACTTTTTGGTGGACCCACCCACTTATTTTATTTATTTATTTATTATTTTTTTAATTAATTTTTCCATTTAAATTTCAAACGGTCATAATTTTTAAAATAAAAATGCTAAAAATAAATAA
This sequence comes from Plantago ovata, assembly GCA_028274465.1. Taxonomy (NCBI): domain Eukaryota; kingdom Viridiplantae; phylum Streptophyta; class Magnoliopsida; order Lamiales; family Plantaginaceae; genus Plantago; species Plantago ovata. The sequence continues at coordinate 5,526,000 of CM051457.1, read as the reverse complement.
AAATTACCAACGAATATAACTTTTCGAGATCTATAAATAGACACCAATCTTGGATATGTTTGGTCACACCTTCTCCAACTCATTTTTCCATTCTTAATTAAACTCAAAACACTCTCTCAACACTCCAAAATCCTTTCTTTTCCATTGTTTGTTTTCAATTTCAGTTGTTTGTTTCAATTGTTTATTTTCAATTAAGCAGAACTTGTTGTAATACTGTGTGTTTCAAATTCGGTATAATTTAATGTAATATATTCGTGATTTCTATATATAAACTTGATTTCGTATGAAATCTTTACAACAAATCTTCCTTCTTCTTTACCTTAACCAAAAAAAAAAAAAAAAGACGTGGCAGGCCTTAAATTGACCTTAGCCGCGTTTAAGCAGTCACTGATGCGGACGAAAACTGCTTAACGCGGCTAAAGCCAGTTTAAGGCTTTAAACCGGCCTTAGCCTTAAACCACTGATGTGGATGGTCTAACCTGAATATGTAAAAAATTTCAACCCACTTACTAATATTTTATTAATTATCTCTCCTTCTTTATAACCACTTTATCACTCTCTCTCCTACTTTATTACCCATTTACAATTAAATATTCATACAAATTAATTCTTTAATTTGATAATTTTTTACTCCTTAGGAAGTAACAAATGAAATGGAGTAAGTAAAACTTTGTTCTCTTCGTCTGAAGAGAACTGAACTCAATAAAACTAAATTGAACTGAACTTAATGAAGCTGAACTAAACTGAACTGAACTTAACGGACCTGAACTGAACTGAATTGAACGTATCTGAACTGAACGAATCTGAACTGAACTGAACTGAAGAATATTTTTAGTAATAATAATACTAGTAATAGAAATAGTAATAAATAATAATAATAATAATAATAATAATAATAATAATAATAATAATATGATTATTGTTTATTATCAACATTAAAAAATTATATACTTAAATCCATTTCATTTTAAACTATTTAAGTTTCCTTATATATTTTTCGAATTTCGACCATAGAATACAAACACACTTTAAAAAATGAACTTGTATGGATGGACTTTGACTATAAATTATTTTTAAATTAAACTTTAATAATACATAATAAAATTAGACTATGAAATATATGTAATTTAATTTTATTATATTTTTTTATATAATTTAATAGTTATGTGTTATCAAAGTATATACAAAATCAAATCAATTACCAGTACTATAATTCAAGTGGAAATTAATTGATTCGAGTGAAAATGGGACCACAACTTGTCTCTCGAGTCTCGACTCCCTTCCAATTTTGCGTGTTAATAAAATTTTAATAATAATAATAATAATAATAATGTTATTAAAAATTAAAAAATCTAAATAAATTTAATGAGCATGAACTGAACTGAACTTAATGAAGCTGAACTGAACTTAATGGAGCTTAACTGAACTGAATTTAATGAAGTTGAACTGAACTGAACTTAATGAAGTTGAACTGAAATGAAATTAACGAGCCTGAACTGAACTGAACTGAACTTAAAATAATCAAATTTCAGACGAAAAAAACGGAGCTTAAATGTTAAAATAGTAAAAGGGAAATGGTCTAGGAAATGTCCCATCAAATCAAATTTGATTTCCATTGATACGATAACCAAATGGTCATTCATTCATCATCCTCTCCCCTGCATGTATAATTTCAGAGACGCACAGATCGATCGGTTGATCCAGTTTTGGCACATTTCCTCATTTTAGATTAGATTCTCTCTGTAAACGACTTTTCTCGATACATCATTTCACAAAACTATTAACAGAGGCATATGATATCACAAATTTCACAACAGATTATCTTCTTTGATAACTTTCAAAAATTAAGTGCTCCGATCTAATGTAACAATGTAATGGCTGGTTTTTTTTTTTTTTTTTTATATTTTTTTTATCCTTTACGTGCCACTAATTCAACAAAATATTATGGAATTCTAAATACGAAACTCGAATTTAAAATCTTAGTTAATTGAATTTAAGCCCCTTGGTACTTTAATCAACAACATTTGGTATTACTACCTTTATTATTGTTAAGTGTGGAATAGAATATCACATCACAATTCAACTATATGTATGTAAGAAAAATGAAGATATATGAGTGGGGTCGATGATCTTTCAGTATCCAATTATCCATGGTGAGTAGTTAGCATCATTTGTACTTGGAAATAGGACTAGAAAATAAAAAAACTTTCAGATACGGACGATAACATTTAAAGCAACCAGCATTTCAATTTCATTTTGAGTCGGACTTGACATACCTAACAAACACAAGTGTAAAACTAGTCACTTAAAACTTAATAGAATATTTCAATCCTTTGAATTATTATCTTGCAAATCAAGAAAATGCCCAGCTCTATTCTATAGTAGTACGTTCTAAAACAAATCAAGAAGAAATGACTGTTGGATTGGAAAATAAAGATGAGAGAAGCATATAAGAAGAAAATCAGATGAGGAAACAAAATCTGTCTATTTACAGTTAAACCAAATCTTCCATCTGGTGCATTTAACTTACTCCTGCCAAATTTGTTTAGTGTAGATTTAATGCGTGTGTAGTAAGTAGTGTATGTATGTACCCAGAATTTATTGGTTGTACCAAAACCTGTACACTTCAGAATCTCTGCTATAATATCACATTTGTACCTCTACAATATTACTCACACCTTGCTAGCTAGCTGTATACAGTAGTAGTATACTACTGGCATGCCTTTTAATCATAACAGATTCTTATTGATCATACTTTTTACACAATCAAATTGGGAAGTTTTAATGATCTTCTCTTTCTAAATGTGCTCTAAACTCAAACTTCATCGTATGATGATGATGTTTAAAGTTGCCTAAGTGCGCAAAATATCAATATCAAACGATAATATATAGTACTCGCTCTCTAATTGATCGTACGAAATACAAATCGACTTAACTGAAACATCAAACATACAAATTCACCCATTAAGGAGCAAAAATAATGTACAAGATTCATTATAAAAAAAAGGTGGTGTTTTAAGGATTGAAGATAAGGTTGCCACATTTACATTTCCAGCTCATAGGCTTGTAGTTAGAATTGGCATCACTTCTTGCATACTCAATGGCTTTAACTTGGCTGCCATTTGTGTTGTTCTTGCCATTCTGTGTTTGTGGATTTGTTGGCACTTGAATGGCTTCACAGTGTGCACAAGATTGGCATCTATGGTCACACCGTGGCGGCCTCGAACCGATTTGAGCTCTCAGAAATGTCTTATCTTCATTCATAGTCTGTCCAAACCAAAATGCAGGAAAAAAAAAGAACTCAGTTCCAGTCATAAACCTTACATGATGACATGACTATATTCTCTACTTTCTAGTCCCACAATTTACAGGGTCCTGAAAATAGTAGCCAGTGTGGTAAAATGAATGATAATAGAAAACCAAGAACATAGCTCTTACCTTGGAATTGGCAGTGATTTCTTGAAGTTTTCTTCCTGAAACATAGAAAATATTGAATCTTTAACATGGGTTTTGAGTGTAACCAAGAAAAGATTTGATGGGCTAATGGTAAGAAGTAAAAAAAAAAAAAAAAAAAGAAAAAGAAAGAAAATTACCTTCAGCAATGAAGAATCTGAACTGGGATGAGGCTGAAACTAGTATAAAGAGTAAAGAAACAAGTGTTAAATGGTGAAATTTACGTCGGATTGTGATGTTTTGACAATAACCCATTTGTAAAAATATGGAGTAATTTCAAAGACGCTTCTTAAGAGTTTGTGATAGAGATTTTAATTAAGGAGAATGAATCAGAGGAGAGTTTTTACTTTGGACAAAAAAGAAAGTAGTGAAAAGAAATGTGATTGAATGAACGGAAGAGAGCTTATATATGTTTTGTCACATTTGATGTCAATCAGTAAAATTTGGTTACTCTTTTGGGTTTTGGGAATCTGGAGAAGTTTTGCTGTTGAAGCAACAACTGAAGAGAGAGGAGGAGCAGAAGAAGAAGAATGAGTGAAGTGAAGTGAACAAGTTGAGAATTATGGGATGTGTGCACTCAGAGGAACAAGACAAGAAGCTAAAGACAGCAACAAGCCACGGAATTTTTATTCGTGCATCATCACTAATGAACTTAATTGGCACTTCATTGAACTAATATGACAAACAATATTGACTCACTTCAATTCACTTTAGTGTAACATATTATTTTTACTTAACACTGAACTAGCACGACCAAATATGATCGACTCAGTTCACAAAGTAACCTCATGAAACGAGACTACAAGAGCCTTTCGGGGCCTCATTTTCAACGGATAAGATGAACTTGTCGTGCTTGGTTTTCTATAGACCTAATGAATACTCAAATACTGTTTATCAGGCACTATGAATCATTGTGGGCTGTTCAGAAGAGAAGAAGATTTGAAGGGCTTGTTTGCAAATTAACAGAAGAACAACTCTCAAACTTGCACCTCAAGCATCAAGACTTGTACATCCTGTTTTAATTTTAAAATAGTACCGTGTCCTTCTGTTTTACTTGTATATATAGATCAGAGGATTCTTTTCTCAATATCATCTTGTTGTATTCTTTATTTTCACAGACAAGTACAATTTCCTCTTGTATTTTGAGATACAATATTCAATTCAATTTACTTCCACAATTGTTGAAGTTTCTTACATGTTGTTATGGTATCGGAGCAAGGTTATTGTGAACCAAATGACAAGAGGGTCTGTAAGTTAATTAAAAGTCTTTATGGCCTAAAACAGGCATCTAGACAATGGTTCAATAAGCTCACCACTAGTCTTCTTACTTTTGGTTACAAACAGTCACTTGCTGATATTTCCTTGTTTACCAAAGTAACTGATACTTCTATTACAATACTATTAGTTTATGTTGATGACATTATATAGTCTGGAAATTCCATGGATGAGATAAATGTTGTTAAGAAACACTTGCATGATGCTTTTACTATTAAAGATCTTGGTGATCTGAAATATATCTTAGGATTAGAAATTGCAAGATCTGAAAGTGGAATCTCTATTTGTCAGAGAAAATATGTGCTTGATCTCTTGAAAGATGCAGGTTTTCTTGACTGTAAGCCGGCTGACACACCAATGAATCCCAAGCAAAGAATCAGTAAGGATGATGGTACAATTTTACTAGATGCTAAACCTTACAGAAGTCTAGTTGGTAAACTCTTATACTTGACAATTACAAGGCCTGATATTAGCTTTGTTGTTCAGTTACTTAGCCAGTTTATGTCTGCACCTACTGATATACACCTTGAACTAGCACACAGTGTTAAGATATTTGAAAAATGCTCCTGGTCTTGGTGTATTTTATAGCATTCATTCTGACCTTCATCTTAAGGCCTTCACATATGCAGATTGGGGTGGTTGCAAAGACACTAGAAGGAGTATCTCAAGGTATGCCATTTACTTGGGTGATTCTCTGATCTCTTGGAAATCAAAGAAGCAACCAATCATTAGCAAATCAAGTGCAAAAGCTGGATATAGAGTTGTTGCTAACACTTGTTGTGAAATCCAGTGGCTTCTTTACCTCCTTGCTGATTTCCATATCCCTCACTCACAACCAGCACTCATTTATACTAATAGCCTCTCTGCTTACTACTTAGCTCACAACCCTGTTCAACACCAGAGAACCAAACACATTGAGCTAGACTGCCACATGATCAGAGACAAAATCACTTCCAACACAATTAAACTTCTCCACATAAAAAATGATTACCAAACTGCAGATTTGCTTGCTAAACCTCTATCTGGTACCTTATGGGAACGTTTTTTGAAGAATCTTAACCTCAAAAACATTCATCAGGCAATCTGAATCATTGTGGGCTGATTAGATTGGGGGGGGGGGGGGGGTATCAGGCACTATGAATCATTGTGGGCTGTTCAGGAGTGAAGAAGACTTGAAGGGCTTGTTTGCAAATTAACAGAAGAACAACTCTCAAACTTGCACCTCAAGCATCAAGACTTGTACATCCTGTTTTAATTTTAAAATAGTACCGTGTCCTTCTGTTTTACTTGTATATATAGATCAGAGGATTCTTTTCTCAATATCATCTTGTTGTATTCTTTCTTTTCACAGACAAGTACAATTTCCTCTTGTATTTTGAGATACAATATTCAATTCAATTTACTTCAACAATTGTTGAAGTTTCTTACCTGTTGTTACTGTTAATTGTTAACACACCATGATATGGTTATAGAACATAAATGAGGGATTCATGCTCTCACTTGTTCCATTATAAGTTACTCATTTTAATTTTTTTTTCAGTCAACAGTTTTCAACTTTGACTCTCAGTCATCTCAAACTATAATGATAAAATATTTAATAATAGCATAAACTTAAAATGTAGAACATAAACTTTCATAATATAATTTTATTAAATATTTTACCATTATAGTTTAACGCGTAATTGAGAGTTGAAAATTTATTGACCGAAAAAAAGGCAAACTATGTAACTTATAATGGGAGAGACTGAGAGAGAGTATAGTCAAACAATAATTCCATTAAATTTCAACTGTTGCAAATCACTCAAATTTATACTTTTTCCCCATCGAGTTTAACATTTCATTTTGTTCTGTTGACTTTTTCGAGAGTTAGTGTGACCTCAATCTAATCTCATTAATCTCAGATCATATAAAAAAAGTTATAATTTTTTTTATTATATTATAAAAGTTTAATTAAATGTTATGATTTTATGATATAACTTTTTAATTACCTTTTTGCTATGGTTGAATATTAATTTGAAGTCAGTTTAAAGAGTCAACAAAATGAAGTGTTAAATTTATTAGGGGCTTTCTATTCTCAGGTCGGCTCTGTACCGACCTAAACTCAGGTATTCATTTAATAGTTGTCATGTGGCGCTTAATTTAATCTCATCCATTCATTTCGGTTCAAAGTCATTTTTGGTACGATGGATTATAATTAATTTTCTTTAACATTAAAAATCACCACAAAAATACAAATTAACTATAATGTCCTTAATTTCAATTTATATGATTACATATACGTAAACCTGATTAATTAATCTTAATCACAAACCAAAGTTAATTGATCACAATTAATTTATCCATTTTAATGATACATAAACTCTTGAACACTTCTAAATAATATACTTCGTAGTTAAAAAAATAAGCCTCTGTTATTGTCCTCTACAAATGTTGATAGCTAGTGCAATTAGATTATGGAAAACGAATATTGCATTGAATTGTTGTTGGAATTAATTTGATATATATTGGTTAATTTTAATTTTAGTTAAAGTAAATTTTATTTTTAATTTAATACTTATAAAATAGTAAGAACTTATTTAAATTATTTAAATGAATTTTTGAAAGTAGGGGTATAACTGCACATTTATATATTTTTATTCAAATTTAATAAATTAGAATGAAATATATAATAAAGACCTACGTTTAGGTTGGTACGAAATCGACCTGAGAATAGAAAGCCCCAACTTATTATTTATTATTAAAGGGAGGATGAAGTAGTAGTTATTGAGTTTGAACGGGTCTATTTATGAAAATACGGAAAAGCCCAAGACACAAATTGGGAAAGGTCTATTAGGGCCTCTTATGTGGTCTACTTGTGATTTGTGAATTGTGATTCATCATGACATATCAAACAATGAAACAATCCAAATTTGTGGTGGATGCACGTTTAAGACATGAAATTATGTGAATCATAGGCGAATGCAATCAAAAGCCTTTTGCTGTCTTCCTCTACGCAAGGACTTTCTTCTGCTTCTTATTCTTCTTCGTGTTCACATCAGCTTGATTTGGGCTTATTTTTGTGCTGAGAGTCTGAGACTGATGAAAGCTTTGTTGGTGATGAAATTAACATTGTTGCCGTTTAAACTATCACTTTTTCATAAAATGAAACTAATTAAATTAACAAGGTTGGTGTAGTTCGGGACTGGAAGTAAGGAGCTGGAGGATGGGGTTTTGGAGACAACCCCAACTTCAATTTTATCTTCACTAGAAACAGATAAACTAATTAAACTAACACGGTGTTAAAACTAAGGAAACTAACACTTTTGATGATTAAACTAATCTTCCAATCTCCATATCTTCAAATTCTTTAGTTGGCTCCACCTCTTCAATTTAAGATTAATCGAAGTCAAGTCCAATTTAGTTTTAGGCATCATCACCTTTCTCATACTATCAGAATCAAAATTGGATCCAATCCATTGCCTCTTCTCCACCAAAATTGTAAGCAAATAGCCTAACCACATCCTCTAAATTGGCATACACATAAAGTGTTTAATGGTAATCAATCGCCATTTTTCATCAACAAAATAGATTGGAATGAATTGATATAATGTTAGCAAGATTCGGGGATGTTGGATGTAATTGATTATCTTTAGTGAGTTTATTAATGTGTAATGAACATGTAGTTTTAATTTTAAGCCTAATTGTAAGTTTCCCAAAACTTTTCTACAATTTTACATAACTAAATATACACTTGCTTTATAAATTAGTAAAGAACTAAATTTTTTTATTCTTTTTATATATTTTTTAAATTTATGATACTTTTTCTTGTAGAAAAAATATAACTTGGTAATTTATTTTTCCTATTTACTATACTTGATGGCATGTGTTTAAAAATGTCAATTTTATAAAGATATAAAAAGGGTGAGCATGTTAAATCATATATTATCAACTCTACTATTAATTATTTAGAAATAATTTTTATATTAAATATTAATATTTTTCAAAAATAGTAATTCTAATTCAATAGTAATTTAGAGAACAGTTGCACGCATCATAATCAACTCTTATAGATTCCATCAATAAGGAAATTCTAAGTTAACCATACTAGACCACCAGACCAACACAAAAAGAGCTCGAGTAATCTAGAATACTCATCACTATCATAATATAAATATAAATAAATATAATGTGGAAAATTGTTGCATATCCAAATTCCAAACGACACAGCATCTGTCATCTCTTCTCCCAAAATGGGCTTCTCACTGGCTGCAATTCACACCGATTGATTCGATCATCTTCTCCCCATTGCTAGCTTTGATATTCTTCTCTCCCAACCCAATTAAGCTCAGATTCATGTTTATGGTAGTGCTCGACATAGCTTGGAGGAAGAAAAACCCATATTCATCATCTTCCCCTCATCTTCATTTCTGAGGAAGGATTGGAATCGGAGTACGGATTTTGTGTCTCCACAACTATTGAGGTACGCTATGAAACTCATCTACATTCATCAATCTACATTCATCATATCTTCGATTGGGTTTTTCAGCTTTTCCATTTCGTCATTACTCATCAACCTGTTTTGATGGGAGAATTGGGATCCATTCGTTTTTTTTAACGCTATAACAAACGTTTGCGTTCTAAGATTTATTAAAGCGCGCTTGTAGAAGCTTTGTGCTTCCAAAGCGTGGGAGCCTGTGTAGTAAATAGGGAACGCTTTTAGGCGATCTAGGTTTGGATGTAAAAAAAAGGAATTTGGTCGAAACACGATTTGTGATTTCACAAAGTAGGTGGTTTAGGTGGTTTTTTAATTGTTTTGTTATGATTTTTTTTTCCCTTCTTCTAACCTGGCGCATAGAAATCATCGATGGAAAATGAATAGATACAACAAATTGGTGACAATAATCACAAACCAAACGACGATCATCCCTATACTCTTCCATTCCTCATATTAACAACCAACACTCAACCCCTTCTCCTCAGATCGATCTCTCTCTCTCTTCTTCTTCTTCTTCTTTCAGTTTGTTGATTTGCAGCAGCTCTCTCAAGGTCTGTCTCTTCTTTCCTTCCTAATAAATTGGATTATTAGTTTATTACTAAGTTTGTTTTGTTTAGTGTTTATTGGATTGAATTGAATCGGTTTATTGGTGAATTGTTGTTGTTGTTTTGTTGTTGTCAATTGTTGAGCTGAGTTTCAGTGCAGTATTTATTTTTTCAGCTTGATTGATTCGATTGGTGGAGTCAAGTCATTGTCCTTGTTTTCAATCTACTCGAGTGATTTATTTATGTATTTATGTTATTGATAGATCTGGTAGTGGGTGATTGAGTGAGAAGAGATGGCTTCTTCCATCCAGTCATTCACTGGGAATTTGGTTGCCAAACCGAGTGCTTCCGATCTTCTTCTCAGGAATGGTGGTTTTTGTGGTGTGCCTATAAAAAAGGCGGCTCAATTAGGAGCCAAGAGCACAAGAGATCTCACTGTTTTGGCCAAGATTAAAAGAGTTAGAAAGCATGAGTATCCATGGCCAAGGAACCCTGACCCAAATGCAGAGGGTGGAGCTCTAATGCACCTTTCCCATTTCAAGCCTCTCAAAGACAAGCCTAAACCGGTTACTTTAGAATTCGAGAAACCTCTCTTGGAACTCGAGAAAACAATGAATGATGTATGTATCAATCTTCTTATATAATATAAATAAATAAATAGTAGTAATGCATTTTATTTATCTAGTGAAAAACACATTAACCCCCCCTTCCATTTTTTCTCCTCCCAGGTGCAAAAGATGATGAAAGAAACTGGTCTTGATATGAGTGAAAACCTTAAAGTACTCGAGAAAAAATACCAAGAGGTTTGTTTAGCTCATAATGTGCTTGCTATCTATCTGTCTTCACTTCTACTAGTCCAAGAGGACAACTGTTACTGCTGCACAGTATCATTATCTTAATACTCAATAACCAAATTCTTAAGCTATTTATTAACTTCAGTTTTATTTGTATCAACTGTTATTGTGCTAAAGTTTTTTTTTTCTTCAACTCTGATGGGTTACATTTCTTGCTGTCATGCTTGCAGAAACTGAAAGATCTCTACACAAGTTTAACGCCTATACAACGTGTGCATATTGCACGGCACCCTAACAGGCCAACATTTCTTGATCATGTCTTCAGTATTACTGAAAAGGTCTGTTACATTTTATACTCCCAACTGTTTGCCCATACTTTTTTTTTTTTTTTTTAATTTCATAACAACCAATCTACCTTTGGTCTTTATTGGTTCTTTCGTTTCAAGAATTGATATGTAACATTATGCTAGAATACAGGATTGAACACATTTTATAAGTCCAACTGTTTACCCATACTTATGTCATAAGAACTGAGTAATATATATGGTCTTTATTGGTTCCTTCATTTCAAGAATTGATACGTAACATTATGCTAGAATAAACAGGATTGAACACATTTTATAAGTCGAACTGTTTACCCATACTTGTGTCATAAGAACTGAGTAATATATGTGGTCTTTGTTGGTTCCCTTCGTTTCAAGAATTGACATCGGTAAGTAACATTATGCTAGTAAAAACAGGATTGAACACATTTTATAGTCTAACTGTTTACCCATACTTATATGGTGTTTATTGGTTCCCTTTGTTTCAAGAATTGACATTGATAAGTAACATTATGCAAGTAAAAAAAAGGATTGAACAATGATGAGAGGCATTCTTCTAGTTGAGTGAATGTTTTGATTTACTTTTGGCAGTTTCTCGAAATTCATGGTGATAGAGCTGGATATGATGACCCTGCGATTGTGACTGGACTTGGTACGATTAATGGACGAACTTACATGTTCATAGGCCATCAAAAGGGACGGCATACAAAAGAAAATATTATGCGCAACTTTGGCATGCCTACTCCTCACGGGTGTGTATTTAAGAGATTTTAAATTTTTTCATAAAATGTTTCCATGTAACATAGAAAAAAAAGCTGCCATTGTTTATCTACCGCTAATACTAACATGTGGCTTTAACAGTTACCGGAAGGCACTACGTATGATGGAATATGCAGATCACTATGGATTCCCAATTATAACTTTCGTCGACACACCAGGAGCATTTGCTGACATTAAGTCTGAGGAACTCGGCCAAGTACTGTTGCATACTGAATCTGAATCTGTAATTGCAAACTTCTGAGTGTTTGAAGTAGTCCATACTGATTATTTTTCCTTTCACATGTAGGGCGAAGCCATTGCTCATAATTTAGAGAGTATGTTTGGCCTGAAGGTACCAATGGTTACAGTTATTATTGGTGAAGGTGGCTCTGGTGGAGCTTTGGCTATTGCTTGCCCCAATAAGGTGCTAATGCTTGAAAATGCAGTCTTCTATGTTGCCAGGTGCTTCTACATCATTAATCTTCACGCTAATGTTAATATGACTTCTTGTCTGTCCATAATCTGTGTTGTCGTATAGACACAAACATTGTTAGTATAATTATACTCCCACTACCATTTTTAGGCTGTATATTTACTTTTAACTAGTTACGTTCGCAGAGTACAAGTTTATTAATTTATAGCTCCTTCTGACATGGTCATTTACGTTTCAATGTGACAGTCCTGAAGCATGTGCTGCAATTTTGTTTAAGACTGCGAAAGCTGCCCCAAAGGTAGTTAAATGATACCAATCCTTGTGTACTGGACATGCCAAGCTCACATGTCATAATTGTAACTCACCGTCCTTGTATTTCATTTCCAGGCCGCTAAGTTGTTGAAGATAACTGCTACAAAGCTTATGGAGCTAAAATTTGCCGATGTTGTTATCCCTGTAATACTCTTCACCTTTTTCTTTTGCTACCTGTGCATATCTCTTCCATTTCTCTCACTCTCTTCTTCCTTTAACAATTTATGTATTAATTATCGTGTGGCAATAATACCAGAATAAAGGATTGATTATCTTCAAACAGGACTTTGTCCTGTTAGAGTGTGGGAACTGGATATAATCATCGGAGAACCAAACGTTTAACATTATATGCATTGTAGACCCGTAATAATCCAAATTAGATTTTCCTCACATATATGTCTTATTTCTTTCAAACAGGTTAATGGTTTGATATTCTGATTTTCTATGAATTTGAATATCATGTCCGTTCTTGTAGGAACCTCTTGGTGGTGCACACGCCAATCCCGAGTGGACATCTCAACAAATAAAAGCTGCAATTGTGGAATCAATGGATGTGAGTAGCATTTTCATCATTTCTTACAACAGTGAGGATGTGTGCATGTGTTCATTTGAAGTCTAAGACATATTGTGTGTGCAGGAACTCCTAGCAATGGACACAGAAACCCTACTTAAGCACAGGGCCCAGAAGTTCAGGCAATTTGGCCGTGCAACGACAGGACTTAATATCGATCCCAAAAAAAAGATCAACATGAAAAGGACAGAAGTACCGCCTTCTGATGTGGAATTGAGGAACAAAGTTGATAAACTTAGACAGCAGTATATGGAAGCTAGTAAAACGTCTTCACCACTTCCTATGACAGGATTAAAGAAGGCGCTTAGGATGTTGAATCAAGCGATTGCCTATGATTATGTTAAGGCTGCTAAAGATCTAGGTGTGCATGAACAGTATTTTGCACGGGAAAAAGTTGAAGATGCCAAGAATTTAAAGGAAAATCTCGATCAGTTCAAGCGTGAATATCAAAGAAAGATTCCTTTGACTCCAAATTACTACAGCCTGAAATCTAAGCTTGATATGGTGCGACAATTGAAAGACACTGCATATATTGTACGCTTGAACAACCCCAACAAGCTAAAACTCAGGTCCTCGGAAGTGAAAGAGCAGGCTGAGTCGCTACTGAAAGAGTTGACAAAACCTGGATTTGCACCTGATGAAAGGACAAAAGCTAAGATTCGGGCTTTACGTGCACAAACGCAACAGGGCATTAAAAATCTAAAAGAGTTATTAGCAAAGAAGCAGCCCAAGGCCGTACCAAAAGTGACCAAGCAACTGTCAGCTGGAGGTACAGCAGTCGAACCGTCTGAGAATGGTGAGTTTCAAGCAGTTAATCTGGAGGTTAACTGTAGCAATGTCTTATGGTAAGTATGCTACAATTAATGTAAAAAAAAAAGAAAAAAACTCTGTGCAGGTTTAACATTCTATAAGAACTCTGACATACATAGTATTAAAACTCCAACTGCGTGTGTGTGTGCTAGATGCAAATCATTACTCCTGAAACTAACTTCTTCGTCAAAATCATCATGGTTTGCTATTAGTGATTGACCCAACTTCCAGTACTAGTGTTTGTGCATATCATTTTCGTTAGTTGAAACACAATTCTTGAGCGGATTGTTTCTGAAAGTCGTTGTCTTTTTGCTTGATTTTTGTGGATGTTGGTTTTCTGTTGCTGGATGTGTCCTATAACTTGTGTGGTTTTGTAGAAGTGCACATAACATTTGATAATATCTGTGTTTAACGTCATCTGCTACAATTTTGTGATAAGCACAATCACATTTGTGGATGTTGGTTTTCTGTTACTGGATGTGTCCTATAACTTGTATGGTGTTGTAGAAGTGCACATTACATTTTATAATATCTGTGTTTAACGTCATCTGCTAACAATTTTGTGATAACCACAATCACAGATGTTGAAGTTCTGGAAGATGAAACGTCACATCCTGTTATATCTGTTGAAACCTGATCAACACCAAATATGGAGAACTTTTCTGACGCTTTGTCCTCTACATGCAAAACTATCTTTTTCCAGGAAGCCAGGGGATTTAAAAGGTTGCAGTTAACTAAAGTCCAAAAGGTGATATTCAGGTTTCTTTGTTCATCTGGCTTTTGTTATTTGCACGGATTGGAGTTTTCTTTCTACATTATGTGACTTTATTTAGTTCAGTTGTTTTGGCTCAGATAGGCATAGAACATTGGACAAATCACTTGAGTTCCTGAATCAGCTGAGTGCCTTTTTTTTTTAGTTTATAATTGAACTTTTTGCAGTTTGCAGAAATACACTTGGGTTGTAATTTATTCCATAAACTTATAGTGACTCTGATGCAGAAATGCATCTGGTAATATTTCAATAATTTCTGTCAGGAACAGATCTGGCTTAGTTTCACTATTTGAATGGTTTACAAAGACTGCAAATTTCTCATAATTTTTATGCTTGGCCTTTGTGCACGCACAAGTGCGCAATGTAATATAATGTGCTCCTGTGTAGTCGAGTCCAAATGCATATAATTGTTTGTTACTACTGATGAGTGATGACTCATAGAGTGTAATTAATGATAACCGAAGGAAACAGGAAGTAGAAATAACTGCATAAACATTATAGAGTTAATTGTCAAAACAGTTTAGAGGGGGAAAGATAGCAAGATAAGGTTGCCACATTTATATCTCTCGCTCATATAGGCTTGTAGTTACTAGTTAGAACTGGCCGTACTTGCATACTCGATGGCTTTAACTTGGCTACCACTTGAGTTCTCGACTTCTTACCATTCTGTGTTTGTGGATTTGTCATCATTTGTTGGCATGGCTTCGCAATGTGCACACTGCACAAGATTTGAGTTATAATGGTGGCCGAGTGGTTAGGGTGCCGGAGTAGCATAGGAGATGTGGGGGGTTCGAAAATGGTGGTTTAGGTTTAATTGGAGGTATAAGGTTGGTATAAGAGTAGAGTAATAGTAGGGTAGTTATATTCGGCCGTTTCAAAAAAAAAAAAAGTAGCACTGATTAATTTCATGATAGACTAATCTAGTACTCTAGTGCACCAACTAAATAGTAGGTCCCATTAGTCTAGCATCTCATACTTCATAAATCGATTGGATCCAAGTTGATCTCTAAGAAATGTCTTACTATCTTCATTCATATTTGTGTCCATAACAAAAAAAATCAGTTCCAGTCACTAACCTTACGTGGTTATATATGACTATTCTCTAAGTCCCAAAATTCACAGGATCCTAGAAATAGTAGCTCAGGCCTCAGTGTGGTAAAAATGAATGAAAATAGAGAGCCAAGAACTGAAGAACATAGCTCTTACCTTGGAATGGCAGTAATTTCTTGAAATGTTCTACCCTGAAATAGAAAAGATTGAATATTTAACATGCGTTTTGAGTGTAATCAAGAAAAAAATTGATGAGCCCTTTACCTTCCGCAATGAAGAACCTGATCTGGGATAGTGGGATGAGTCTGAAAAGTATTTGAAAAAGAACAGACACAAAATTAAAAGTACTCCCATTCTAGTATAATTTATTAATTTTGACTTTTTTTTTTCCAACAATTTTTATTCACCATAAATTATCTTTAAACTAAATAATAAAATATTTAATGAAATTATATAATAAAAATACCGACCTTAAATTTTTATAATTTCGTTAAATATTTTATTATTACAGTTTTGAGAGTAATTTTTGTTAAAGTCGAAAACCCGTCACTCCAAAAAAGTCAAAATGGATAATTAATGGATAATTATAGCGGGACATAGAGGACGTATAAAGAGTAAAGAAACAAGTGTTAAATGGTGAAATTTACGTTGGATTGTGATGTTTGACGATAACCCATTTGTAAGAAATATGGAGTAATTAGAAGCTTCTTAAAAGTTTTGAATGGGATGTTAATAATTAAGAAGGGGAATCAGGGGGAGAGTTTTTCTTTGGACAAAAGAGAAATTTGATTTATGGGAAATTAAGTAGTGCAAAGAAATGTGATTTAATGAACAGAACAGAGCTATATATGTTTTGTCACAATTTATGTCAACCTGTAAATTTGGATATTCTTTTGGGTTTTGTGAATTTGGACAAGTTTTGCTGTTGAAGCAACAACTGAATACTGTATTAGAGCACATAAGGAAGAAGGGATCGCGATGACTCCCCAGGAGCAGAGTGTACAATAATTTACATGAGTAGTTCCAGGAGCAATTAGCTTGGCATGTAGGCCAGGGGAACATTTTTTTTGAAACGGCAAAAAATTTCATTAGTAAGAAGAAATAAGAAATGTTCGGTTACACAAACTAGACTAATACGTAAATAAATGGAAAAGTAGGGGTCAAAACACCAAGACCAACAATCATCCCAAACCGGGAACGATGCAAGAGCCAAACCACCGTTCCTGCATGCCCAACCGCACCCCCTCAACCCTTACGTCTTAAGTCTTAACTCTTTTCCCATCTCTCAACTTTGAGGACACATTTTAGGGTCCAAGTACCATTTTAGGCCAGTGGAACAATATTAAGGATAAATGGATCAATAACCAAGGTTAGCAGATATAGGTAATATAACAAAGGGTCCCTATAACAAATGAAAACCAAACTGTAGCAGGCTATATTAATCATAGGAACTGAAATCTAGCTAGATATGACTCAACTTAGGTAAGTCAGGTTATGGGAATACCTCTTTCTGTTTTACCTAAGCCTGATAATGTTCATGTTTGGGCACACTAAGTCAGGGGAGTTTAATTTACCATTAAATCTGCTTATAATGCCTTAGCACAATATTAACCCAATATTATACACCACCTAATTATGATTTTGCAGTGATGAAAACCATACACTCCACGTAAATTTGGCTCCATGTATGTATATATATTATCATGAAATGTCCGAATACATCCATATTGATGTGGACACTGTACCTATGCTTGAAATTATCAAATTAATTTTCAGCCATGCAAAGTATCCAAATTCATATAGCATAACCACCTAATGGAAAAATTGACGTGAAATTATGGACGTGTTTTGGTAATCTTTAATTTCATGCTGGACTGGACGGAATATGGATCATTAGCTAGCGAAGGCAGTTAGGAGTTGATTGATAATCCTTTTCATTAATTCTGATCGGCACTTTTAACCAAACTAATACACCAACTAATTACATCCTAACGGTATCCACTACGGGCAACTATCCCAATAGAGTACTATTAGACCCTTTTTGAGAAATGTCTCTTTTAAGTTCTAACGGTATTGCTGCTTAAAAAAAAAAAGGTTCTAACAATATTATTTTTTATCACAAGACTCAATCTCAAACCTCTTACTACAACTTAAATTAACAACATCTAATAACCAACAGTCTAACTCTTGATGTGTATCTTAATGTGTCTTCTACTCTTCTTCCAATAATAATTTATTTATGTGAATGAAAATCAAACCCTATTAGATTAATTGGTCACCCGTCACTCTCCTCCTAGTACAAAATTAAGGCTAATTTTGACCCCCTTGATTTTTCCCTATCCAATCTCTTGTCTCCACGCATGACTTGATGGAGCATATGTACTGTGGTTAGAGTTAGGGCACGGGATTATAAAACACAGGCCCTCGAATAATAGATCCCCTCCCTAATAGCCTAATCAAATACTCTCATTTACTTTCGGGCACGTAAGTTAATTTTGCAACGAAACAAATTAAAATAAAACGTCCTAAACTATTATAGCACACGGGTTAACTTATTTCATTTTTTCATACATTAATACGTACTGTTGTATTTTAACATCCCTTACGAGATTAGATTAAGCTTCTCATTTATTTTTATTGAGACAAACAAAATAAGTTGAAAGTTTGAGTCTTACTTACTATGTTCATGACCTATTCTTTTTGCCTGAGTATAAAAATATTGCAAGAATGGTTGCCCTATTACCACGTCATAACTTTAGGTGCAAGTTGATGGATGAAACATAAATTGGGAAAGGATAAACAAAAAGTTGCGTGGCATCTGTGGTATTTGTGGGCTTGATTCATTCTGCCAACTGGAACCCGGAAGGATGTTTAGTTTAGTTCGGCCTACCAAATTAACCCCAAAGCCCCACATTACTCACTGCTCTTTTCTCTTGGCTCTGTTTATAATATGAATGAGACACTCTCAATGATGGAAATTTATGAGTAGTAGAGTACTAGTTATTGATAATAAGATAAATAAATAAAGGGAAAAAAAGAAGAATGAAGAAAATGTAAAGCATAACTTTGGCCTTTGTGATGTAAGGTAGCAAACCTTGAAACTTGTGGTCATGATAGATAGCTTAATCAATTCATGGATTCTGGCCGGAAACTTTTCACTTTATCGATTCATGGATGAGATTCAAATGCACTACTATGCCTAATGTATTTTCTGTGTAGAATACTAGAGTAATGAAATAGTTAATGAGATTATGTAGGAAGTTGGTTTGAATGTTGTTAATCGGTGTCATATAACTAGAGAGTGTTGTAGTAGTACATGAGATAGCTTAGGGGTTCAAGCTCCGCAAATCGTAAGGTGGTATAGGCATAATTGGAGTTAGGAGGTGATAAAGTAATAGAATAATATGGTAGTTAGATTTGATGTTAAAAAAAACAAAAAAAAACTTGATTTATTGGCTATCCATGGGGTTGAGAAATGAGAAGGGTCAAACTCAGGGTTTTTCGTCCCATTGTGCCTTTCTCATTACAATTTGTTTATATCGAACTTAACTCATTTGATAAACGTGTAAAAAAATAAAATAGAATTCTTCTCTATTACCTTATCGATCAAGTTGTTCTCTTCGTCTGAAAAGGTCTGAACTGAAATGATTTGAATTGAATTGAACTGAACTTATTTGTAGTATAAAATACTATTAGTCTAAACTGAACTGAACTTAATCTGACGAAACTGATCTGAACTGAATTTAAAATAATCAATTTTCAGATGAAAAAAACAGAGCCTTACATCGATATCATCTCGTGCGTTGATATAGTGGAATATGTTTGTTCTCCCCTAATCCATTTGTTACAGAATTAGAATTAACAGCTACGTCATGATTCTGATTCATGAAGCTGGCAGAAGTTGGTATTTACTTTTTCTTTTTAAAGACAAATTTGATATTTGCTTTCTGATTAGTGATTACCATATTATTAGTATTATTCCAACGATATTGATCGATCTGTTCCTTTGTGACAATTAAACAAATTCGAAGTTGACTCTTTCTAACATTTCAACCTTTTAAATAATTGGATTGCCATGCATAATGATGAACTTAGATCAGCTGCATATAAGCCAAAAAGATAATAGTACCGTACTAACTTTTATAAATTCCCATCACTTTTAAAAGTCTCGTAGCCAATTACTATAACAATTTCATTCCGATATTAATGTAACTGTGTCATTGATAATCATAACGGCTCAAAAGGTATGGTCGTTATAATTTACAAGTAATATCGATATAATTATGCCCCAATTTTATTGATAACAGTCCAAAAGAATAAGTTTTTCTTTTTTTTTTTTTTTCAAAACTGAAAATTGCATTCAGATAGATAAATGTTCAATTACTGTCCTAAAATAAGTAGAGGAGGTATCCGAATTAAGTATATTACATAACCAAGATGGGGACATATCCCAAACAAAAGTATTTGAAGAATATTCTAAACGAGTTGTTATTCCAAAAGTCTTTTTCCTTGCTCATTTGCTAGCTTATCGGCTGCTCCATTGCATTCCCTATACAAAAACTCCACATTGGTGCTTTCCAGTCGATCCATCACTTTAATGGCGTCCTGCAATAGTATGTTTTGAAGAACTCCTGCTGCTTTTCCCCCTGTTAACACATTGCGCAAGAGTTTTAAAATCCGTTTGTATTATTACCTTTGAGCATAGAATATTTGTACATAATGTAAGACCAAGTTGTAAGACATAGAATTCAGCCATGAGAGCTGATGATTTCCCTATAAATTTTGCAGCACCAATAACAAAATGTCCCTGCTGATTTATGATAATAGCTCCAGCTCCTGCAAGATCAAAGATCGAATCAAAAGATCCATCTATATTTAGGCATACTTAGCCCAGTGGGAAGGCTTCCATCTACGGATAATATTCTGTGATGCTACTGGGTTTTGGGTAGGGAACATGATGTCTTGATCCCTTAACATATGGCAAAATCTATTTTTTCTTGGTAGAAATCAAAATCAATGTTTTTGAAATTTTTTTCATTCCTTCCTTAACTGCCATATATGCCAGCTTAGCATGATATTAGCATGATAAAATGTAATTTCTTTTTGTTAATCAAGGTTTGGAATAAGTTAGCTAGCTAGCTATATTTATATCTTCCTTTCATTTCAATTCTTAAATGTTACTGGGACAGTGTATCATGAAGTAACATTCAAAATTTTCAAAGTAGTCATCATTTACTGTATAAATGATGAGATGGGGACCGATGGGATGAAATCATATTTTGAAAAGGTTAGGTTCATGGAGTCTTCCGGTATTGCGTAGTGTATCAATTTTATACTATGTACCATGATGTACAACATATTTACTCTAACTTTCATAAAACACTGACACGGCGACCCGTTTTATAGGCGAAAACTTAGCTACAAAATTTTATTTTTTAAAAATCAATCACCTAATTTTTCTCTCATGTAACACATTTAGGCTATGTTTTTTCGCCCAAAAATTAATTAACTTTATTTATGTTCAAATTCAATTCAATTCACCTATATTCAGTTCAAACGGAAAAAAAAACAGAGTATTACAAAATAAACTTATTAGGGGTTTTTCATTTTCAGGTCAGCTTTGTACCGACCTAAATGTAGGTCTTCATTGGATGATTGCCATGTGGCATTAAATTCAATCAAGTCCATCATTTTCGGTTCAAAGTCATTTTACTTGTAATTTTGGGTACGATTGGTTAAAATTTAATTTCTTAATAATAAAAAATCTCCAGAAAATACAGATTAACTATAATACCCTTCTGGTATAATTATTATCTTTTAAATTTAGATCTCAATTAATGAAATTTAATTTAATCAAAAAGTAAAACGTTATTCACACATTCACTCATCTGTTTTGTTAAAATTATAATCAATCATATTAAAATGGTAAATCAATGCAGGAGATCGACTCTAATTAGGTAACACGAGCTGTGGCATTATTCAAAACACATAGGAAAAAAAATGATTCCAAGAAATCTCTGCGAGAAATAATTAACTAATCATGATGACCTCTGCATTAATTTGCAGAATAGAATCCAAATGGAACTAGTCCAGTTTTAATCACCTCTTAGACCACTATGTTTTCCAAGCGTCTAGATATAAGGAAAGAAGTCTTTTGCCAATTTGATTGTTTTGCGATGATAATTTTTTTAATTGGTAGAAGATTTTGAGATTAGGGTTCTGGGTTAGAATTGGGGAAGAACATGTTTGATCAGAATGTTTGATTTATAATCGGTGCTCATTGATTTTGGTTAATCCTGAAATTCAAAGATATAATTAAAAATATATATATAATACTACATTAATTGAAAATTTATGGGGTATAAATGTACAACCAATATTTATTAGTAAAATTAAATTAATTATCAAAAAATAATAATTTAGTACCGTTGCCACGTGGCAATCATCTAGTGGAGACCTATTCTCAGGTCAGTACAAAGACGACCTGAGAATAGAAAGCCCCAGCTTATTATTATTATGTTCGAAACAATTATAATAAAATGAGAATCATATGATAAGATGAGTTATCAGGTTTCCTCAAACACGATTAAGGCTCTGTTCTCTTCGTTTGAAAAAGTCTGAACTTATTTGTAGTAGAAAATACTAATATTAGGCAAATCTAAACTGAACTTAATCAATTTTTAGATGAAAATAACATAGACTATCATAACATCTCCAAACATACATCATCCAGACACACATTTCAAACCGTCGGTGAGAAACTAGTTAAATCGCAAGGATGGTGTTAAGTGATTGTCAAGCAATTCTACAGTGTGACATTATGATGGAATAAGATATTAGAATTATTGGCGGGATACAAATTAAAGTGAATTAATAAATACACATATCTAAAACGCAATAAATTGGAAATTTCTTTATATAAATAATATTAACGTGAATTAAATCATCCCCCGACAAACAATAATAATAGAGAGGGGTCCTGTGACTGCTTACCATTAGCTGTAACGAAAGCACCTCAATCTCTCATTTTCTTTATATACTCTCCAAAATTCTTTTTCTCGTCTCTACCAAAACAAAATAAAAAATATATTAAATAAAATAAAAAAATTCCTGTTATTCATATATATAAATACACCCAACAATTCCCTTTTTCTTCTTCTCATCATCACACAAAATCATTAACACACGAGTGTGTGTTAAGTGACCAATAATATAATCATCCACATTTAGATTATTAAAACCTTTGTTTCCTAATACTACACTACTCTTCTATAGAATGGGGTCATTTGGGTACCTTGTCTTCACAACATTCGTCCTTGCATTCCTTTCCTACACTGCCACTGCCCGACCGGCGACATTCTTACAGGATTTCCACACCACATGGGCTGACTCCCACATCCGCCAGATGGAAGGCGGCCGCTCCATCCAGCTTGTCCTCGACCAAAGTTCAGGTATAGTATTTCTTTCACCACAAGTTCGAACTTTTAGAATGATATCGAAAGTTGATCATATTCGTGTTTGAATTTCAGGATGCGGGTTTGGCTCAAAGTATAAGTACCAATTTGGACGTGTGAGCATGAAGATCAAGCTTGTTCCGGGTGACTCTGCTGGAACTGTCACCACGTTCTACGTATGTTTTGGATTTCGGCTCTTTTTTGTCTGAATAGTTTGGACAGCATGTGTTTAATTTAGGTGTGTGTGTATTGTAGATGATCTCTGAGAATTTTAACGTACGAGACGAGCTGGATTTCGAGTTCTTGGGAAACCGTTCGGGGCAGCCTTACACTGTCCAAACTAATGTGTTCGTCAATGGAAAAGGTGACAAGGAACAGAGAGTGAACCTTTGGTTCGATCCATCTGCAGATTTCCACACCTACACCATCTTCTGGAACCATCACCATATTGTGTGAGTTTTCGGTTTATCTACCTTTCGAATTTGAAGACAAAACAGTTAATATTTCTTCGAATGAAATAATTACGTTCTCCTTTTGGAAAAATTTTATCAGGTGATATGATTTGCCAACTTATACTAGAGTTCGTAAACGATATACATTGACTTGACTTTTCGTGTATTCTGTGTAGCTTCTCCGTGGACTCGGTGCCAATCAGAGTTTTCAAGAACAACGAAGCAAGGGGAGTCGGATTCCCAAAATCACAACCCATGTCAGTCCTTTCCACTCTATGGGAGGCCGATGACTGGGCTACTCGAGGTGGACTCGAGAAGATCGACTGGAGCAAGGCCCCATTCAGCACCTACTACAAGGACTTCGATATTGAGGCGTGCCAGGTACCAGGGCCAGCAAATTGCGCCTCGAACCCTGCTAACTGGTGGGAGGGTGCAAACTACCAACAACTTACCCCAGCTCAAGCTAGGAGTTACCGGTGGGTGCGAATGAACCACCTGACGTACGATTACTGCAACGACCGATCCCGATTCCCGACTAGACCAATCGAATGTGGCTCTGGAATATGATTTGAAGCCTCAGATAAATTATCTGCCATGAAATCACTGGAGTCATTTTCCTCCGTGTTTACATGCTTGAGTAAAAAGAAGCCTATACCCTATATAGCAACCTACGACCCATCTAGCCCATGCACAACGAAGGGCAAAACTGGGAATGCACATGTGCTTATTTAAAGCGCGATTCAATTTCTACAAGATACGGAGTATATACATACAGAAACGTTTGATGTCATTTTCTTCTGTAAATGCTCAATATATATATTCATCTGTATTTGTTGGCGTGAAGTTTGAATTCAATAATGGTCCTTCATGATTCTGAAAATGATGTAATTTTATTCTGAAATTGATGTAAATTTTCAAAAAAGTTTGTTATGAGAGCTGTTTTCTTTTTCTTTTAAGTCTATATTTCCATTATTGCTTTCCAAGTTTGTTATAAATTAATCCCGATTGAGTGCGAACCAAATAAACCTACCAGATCACATTGTGAGCCTATAGAAGTGTAAACGATGCAAGTTAAATAAACCAGTACAAGTTGGTATTTCTTTAGAATATAAATTTCAGCTAAAATGATTGTTTTTCCCTTTCAAAACATTTAGTTTTTATCAACTCACCATGATGAAATCGAGATGTTATATTAACGGTCGTTACGGTATCAGTAATGTTTTTGCTCAATATCATTGGCTTGCCAGTGAATCTTAGTACATCACTAACAACAAATTCTCAATAATGTAACACAAGATTACAAAATTAGTCGAATCTGAGTTTGAAAGACATAGACATTGGTAATTTGACATATGTGGGAGCTCCAGTCAATTTCATCGGTTGTGGAACATTGTCAAGACTGACCTTTTTTCTAAACATTATTATTAGTTTGTCTTACATTTTCAACTCTAATAAGAATCTATGGACCACCACATCTTTCATCATTTAGCTTATGATTAGATGATTGTACAAATGCAATTAACTCTAACAAAGTTTTACTAATTAAACTGCACCTGTTACAACAACTTTGGAGGATTTAATTACAAGAATAGTCTGTTGAAATATATATCATATTGCTTGACATAAGATACTGAACTAGACGTACATATAAGTTTAGATGAACTTCTTTGGTAGGTACTTTTAAGGGTTTTAAGGGAATGATAACTCAATTCTACTAGTATAGTCAAGATTTTGATCGATGAATCTTGCATACAGTGGCGTCTTCCAGGCACGAATCTGAGCTTAAGTAGTTAGTTATGAGGATCAGACAAACCATGCCCATTGTTGAGACAACTTGAGAGGTGCAAGAACTAGGAAACCAGACAAAGAACCACAGAAGCCACTCCCAATGTGCTTCCATTATTTGGTGAGACTGTCATGTCTCAATATTTAATTTTACCATCTTGCCTGCTGTGATTTGTTTGTTCAGTTATGTACAAGTACCAATCATGATGAGAAAGGACCAACAGGCAGTAGGCGCGGTTTGAGTGACGAGGGGTTATGATTTAATTTCTTAACTGAGGTCCCGAATTCATGCCTGGGTAGATAATTTCATGGTAATATAGGAAGGGAAGAAAAAGAAGACAGAGCAAATGTAAGAAGCAACGGAAAGAAAATAGCAGATACCGACTTGCCTTCATGTTGTTGTGGTATTAGTTCTTGTCATAGTAAGACGGTTACTTCTTCGTGCTAATTTTGACAGCGACTGGATCTGAACAGTACGGACAATTTCCAAACAGAACGTCAAAAGACCTACAATGCATGAACGGAATCATGTCAAGGAATCCAACTAGTAAATTGGTAAAGAAGCAAAATAAAAGTTTATATGCTATGCATAACAACCTTAATTGCCAAGCATTTGTGAACATGAGTTTGTAATACACAAAGAGTTGAGAAGTTGGCAGTTGGGGTGCTGGTATAATAATAACAACTTTAAAATGAAATGAGATCAGAGGAACGTAACATACTGTCTAGTGGTTGTAATGGAGCGAAGCCAGTCCCCAAGACATATACTGTGGAAAGCACGCTTGCAGTTTCCATTTTCACATGTATAATCAGTTGCACTTCCACTCGTCTCACCAAGTTCAACATCTATGATCGAATCAGAAAGTTAATGAACATCTATAACGATTCACAGGTCGATATAAGATGCCAGTCTATGTGAGAGATACTAGTATTCTATTGCCAATACTTAGCTACAGTGTCATGCTCTAAGTGAGACGGCAGTTCTTTGTATCTCTCATACGACTGGTATAAGTAACAATTACCTATGGGGAGATACTGAGCATAACAAATGCCACATTCAATCTGTGCCTCGTCCTTTTGGACATGTGGAGACGAGGGAAACTGAGTGCCAAAAATGCATTCAAGGTTCTCGGGAAATGTTTTGTCTTTAGCCCTATTTTCCAGAAAACAATGGAAAATAACATATCAGATCCGAGCACAAGCTAATGGCATGAAGAAGCAAACATTATCATAAATATACCATCTCTTGCAATTTCTCCTCCAATTTCCCATCAGCACATCAACTTTGTCATTTGAACCCAAAAAGCGACACCTATGAGATTAAAAGCTTATTATTCTGATGAAATGATGAAAATATGAATTACTTTGAGTCAAAATCCTACTCTGGTAGAGACAGTGGATCAGTCGGGTTGATAAACAGCATGATATAGCAGTCGTTTCCTTGACAAATGTAGAATAAATACTGTTAGTGTAAGAAAGAGAATTTAATAACGAAAATAGGATAAAGAAAGTATAATTGAACATGTATAATAGTAACAGTTAACCTATGTTAATTTGACGGTGAGTAATCCCAAGACGTGAATGTTCTGGGGCAGTAACCCAAAAGGTCTGATCAATGCAATCCAAGGTCGACCACAGTTGCTGGAGTTTATCCAAATGCTAAGCACCATTGACATCATTCATTCATTTGTAAGGGGAAGAAAAAAAACTCATTATCATCACAAGAACCACAAGCAGAAGCGAGAAACAGATCGGAATACCTCACGGAATTGCAGGACAACATTTGTCAATCTTGAGCTTGACGACCATTCAAGATTGAAATTGTAAGGTACGTCCTACACAGC
This sequence comes from Plantago ovata, assembly GCA_028274465.1. Classification (NCBI taxonomy): domain Eukaryota; kingdom Viridiplantae; phylum Streptophyta; class Magnoliopsida; order Lamiales; family Plantaginaceae; genus Plantago; species Plantago ovata. Next base: position 5,498,894 of record CM051457.1, on the reverse strand, counting down.
AACTCGCATAACTTAGTATAAATTTTGGGAAAAGTTTAAGATGTGGTGGTGAGAGTAGAACCAACCGCTGATATTGAAGGAGGACACTTGGGATAGGTATCATCCAATGCAACCTCCAGAATATGTTCTCTGCCCTTGTTGTCCCTAAACCAAGTACCACAAGCAATTGAAAACATTTAAAGCTACGCCTTATAAGAAACATCAACGGGATGAAACTAATAGTAAGAATTGAGAAGAATATTTCTAAAATTTCTTTCATTTTATTTTTCCATCAGTCCTCTCAGGTTTCCACAAGCAAGGTAGGAATAGATACCATAAAATTGGACTTACAAGACGCGGAAACTAAGATATCTCATATCTTCACCTAACTTCAGTAGGTGCTCCCAACCAACCTCTTCTACCTGTAGACATGCACGGCTTGTCCATCAAATCTTGAGTATGTATCAAGAATATTCAATGAACATATTGAAATGTTTCCATGGTAGTAAAACAACTTAAAGGCTAATAGAAATTGCATTTCATTTCACGGCATTATCAAACTACACTAAGCTCAACACCCAAGAACATGAATCAATATGGAAACTGAGAGACTTACAGATTCTAAAATAATAATAGCCAGAAAAGTAATAGATAGGCGGCATGATTCTGAATTTGTAAAGGTAAACCATCTAAAAAACGGATGAGTAACAAACACTTGAAACATTTTTCTTCTTTTTCATAAATATTGCAATTTCTTTTCAAAACAATAGAAAGACTCAGAAAGTTGGAGACACATGTTCAAGAACAAGTTAACAAGAGCATTTAGCTGTGTGTATACTATAGTAACAACATATGCCCAAAATTTGCATTACACAAATCATCAGAGAAAGAAGAAATTAATTACAAACATGAATTCTAGAAATAGAGCAAGGGAGGGAAAATAATTAATTACCTCGGCGTAAATCCTTTTTGAGAGGGAAGAAGATGAAACTGTCACCTCGTCGGGTTTATTCTGGTTGATTGATTTCTACAAAACCAAACAAAACAATTAAATTGAATTTATAATCATAAAATTCACAGCGTAAGAAGTGGAAAACGTTTACGGAAAGTTACCGACCTTGCTTGGTTTCATCTTCAGAATAAAAAAATAATGGAGGTAAAATACTATAACTGCTACAGAAATTACCAACCGGCAAACAACTGGGGAAGAAGAAAGAAAGAAGATACACAAAGTGACAAAAAAAACTAAACAAGACTCATGGGCTTTGTTGATTACGGGCGGGCAGATAAACGGGAAAATTTGCGCCAGACGCCGATTTACAACCTCGGAATTTTTTGTTTTTTTAGTTTATTTTTATATATTTATAATATTAATAATAACACTTTCTTTACGAACTCGATTTATTTACAAAGAAAACTCACTTAACTCATCCCTTTTGATGAATTTCTAAAAAGAGAAGTTAATTTTTTACAAATTAATGTTTAAATAAAAGTACTATATATTAGTTTTACATAATTTACGAATCTAAATTAATATCTATATCTTTTATTGATTTGTTACATCCACACAATGATTCAACTTCCCATTGTTTGTCTACGGGTTACTCGGTGAACAACTCATCCTCTTACACCTTTGCAAGGTCCTTATAGGAGGGGGAATATCTTGCTCAGGTATCCTTTGACAAGGCTACCTAGCTAGAAGATGAAGAAGTGGACGGATATTAAGAGGCGAGAGGTCGAGTTCAAGTTAAAAACCGGGGTAATGGTGAAGTTACGTACTATCCAACAATTCAAATCCCTACAAGTGCACAAGGGGCTTGTGCGAAGGTACAAGGGACCATTCGAGCTTGTGAGACGTATGGGGAATGTTTCCTATTGATTAGAGCTGCCTCCAAAGCTCAATAATCATCCGGTATTCCATGTGAGACAACTTAAACCCTATCACGAAGACATAGAGGATCCGGGGGGCGGGGGGGGGGGGGACCGAGTTGGGCACCAACAACGCACGTGACTTCTTTTGATAAAGATTTTGAAGAAATCATATACCACTGTGCCATCAGTAATAAAGGTGTTCCACCATACACCGACTAGCTTCGTTTGATGAAAGGGCCGCCTGATATCGAGCGTAGTTGGGAGCATGGGGAACACCTTGCTCTTTCTATGTAGATAACTTTAGGATGTTGAATTCCTAAATTCCACCATTTTTACAGCCCTAAATCGGACCTGTAAGTTCGTCAGAAAAATGTATGCTTTTGGTATGCTCGTCGGGTTATTCCTTCTTTGTTATCCATCAAAATTTCTTGAATATTAAATCCACGCGTTCTTCTCTCTTTGTAGATTGATGTAGGATCTTGAAGTTTCGAAAACTATTGAGTTTAGATACCCGAATCAGTCCCAGATACACCGTCCGAGCAGTAAATCTTTAGCGGCGGGGTGAGTTGGTCTTCCTCTTTATCTATCGTGACTTACTGATTTTTAGTTAATGTTGTTTGTTCGTACGTTCATATCTTTGGGCACTTGAGATTCACTTTTTATTTTGTGTAAACCGGACATAAATAGAGCCTGTTTTGATGCCGCAAACCATCGTAGCTGATTATTCAAAGTTAAAAGCCAAACAACACACGCTTTATGATCTTCTTTTTGCCGAAAGTGCGCGACTTTAGTAATAATATACTACTCATAATTACTCTCACAGTCTAACCTGACGCTTTAATTCCTGGAGCTCCAACAATGGCGGATCCTCAAATTCTCAAAGTTTATCTCCTAACTTCCTTCTTCATCCTGCTCATCTCATCGCGAACTATCGCTTCCAAACATGCACCTCGCTTCCTCGGGAAGTTCTCTTCCACCTCCAGAACCTACAGAGCTCCAACCTACCAGTACGAGAGTAGATACTTGGATCAAAACCTTGACCACTTCAGCTTCTCGAAACTCCCCACTTTCCGACACCGTTACCTCATCAACACCGAACACTGGTCCGGCCCGGATAAAATGGGCCCTATCTTCTTCTATTGCGGCAACGAAGGCGACATTGAGTGGTTCGCTGCCAATACTGGATTCGTTTGGGAAACCGCCCCTCGTTTCGGAGCCATGATCGTTTTTCCTGAAGTAGTAATTATAGTATTTTGTTTTGGTTTACAGTTTTATTTTTGTGTGTTTAAGTATTCGATTGAGGTGATTAAATTGGTTTGGTGTTTGGCAGCATAGGTATTATGGAGAGTCAATGCCGTTTGGGAGTAATGAGGAGGCCTATAGGAATGCGAGCACCATGGCTTATTTGACAGCTGAGCAAGCATTGACTGATTTCGCGGTGTTGATTACTGAGCTCAAGAGGAATTTATCGGCTCAGGGCTCTCCTGTGGTCTTGTTCGGCGGATCATACGGTGGAAGTGAGACTTTTCCATGTTATTAGTTAGCATTTAATTGTGTTTTCGTTGTGACTTGTTTTGCATATGTGGAAATGGAATGGTGTTGTTTGGTGAACTAAGGCATTTTCGCTCTTTCATATGTTAATTGTTGCTACTAGCATCTAGTTTTGTTTACAATGTTGTTTTAGGAGTTTTTGACTCATTGATGAATGAATATATGTGCCACAGTGTTGGCTGCATGGATGAGGCTCAAGTATCCCCATATTGCCATTGGGGCTCTTGCTTCCTCGGCGCCTGTTCTTCAGTTTGAGGATGTTGTGCCTCCAGAGACATTCTATGACATTGTCTCGAATGATTTTAAAGTATGCACAATTTGTGAAATGTTCTTTTCTTGTGTAGTGGTACTTGTAAGATAATCTGCACTGTGGCTCTTGTTTATTGACGTTTTATTGGCAGCGTGAGAGTGTTAGCTGCTTTAATACTATAAAGGATTCGTGGGATGTAATAGAATCTGAGGGGAAGAAAAGTAATGGACTTCAACATCTAACTGATACTTTCCGCATTTGCAAGTAAGACGAGTCATGTGCAATGTTGATGTATCCTTTGCAGGAAATTTTTGTGTATGATGTATGACTGTGACAAATTTTTTGCAGGAAGCTGGAGAGTGCTGATGATCTCTCGGATTGGCTTTCTTCCGCTTATAGTTATTTGGCTATGGCAGATTACCCGTATCCTGCTGATTTTCTAATGCCAATGCCTGGGAATCCTATAAAAGAGGCATGGTTTTGAAGCTTTATCTGATTTTATGTATTTTGAGATGCTTAAATCACGTAGTCTCCTGCTACCGGATAAATGAAAAATTGAAAATGCAAGATATCTGTATGTGAGTTTTTTTTTTTTTTTTTTTTCCCTTCAAAATTAGTTTCAGGGCTTTTGGATCATATTGAGCAGTAAAAACTACAGAAAGTAATTTTTGCAAGGCTAACTTACGGAAATTTTCTGTGATTGTATTTTATACACATGGTATATTGAGTCTTGCATATTCTGAATTTAGCATGCTTCTTATATAGCTTTGCTAATTGACTGATTGTCATTTTCAATTTCAGGTATGTCGGAAGATTGACAGTTCTCCCGAGGGCACTAGTATCCTACAGAAGATATTTAATGGAGTTAGTGTCTATTACAATTATACTGGCGCAGTTGATTGCTTTGATCTGGCTGACGATCCCCATGGTATGAATGGGTGGAACTGGCAGGTACATTCAAACTGTTTGATTCTTAACCTTTTCATTCTTCGCATCATGATAACATTTACCGGAAACATGGAATTAAGCATCTTGTTTCTTGGTGACAATTTGATTATCAGGCATGCACTGAGATGGTCATGCCATTTGCGAGTAGCAGGGATACCAGCATGTTCCCACCGTATGAGTATAATTATACTGCTGATGAAGTATTGTGCCTGAAAGATTACAACGTGAAGCCACGACCAACTTGGATAACTACAGAATTTGGTGGACATGTATGGAACTTCTTTCATGATGTCATATATATTTCACAAGTAAAATCACTTTAATCCTCCTCTTGTTTGTTCCATCGTGAAGGGATTCAAGGATGCTTTGAGAACTTTTGGAAGTAACATCATATTCTCAAACGGGTTGCTGGATCCCTGGAGTGGTGGCAGGTTGCCAGTTGCCTCCTAAACCTTCTGTTTATATAGATTTTGCTTTTGACATTCATTGCTTATTCATCTAACCAAACGTATCTCGCTGGGTGCAGTGTTGTAGAGGATATATCCGAAACTATTGTGGCACTTGTGACAGAAAAAGGTATCATCTATACTCAGGCTACTTAACAAAGAATAATGCATGCCTTTTAACTACTGCAGCAGCTGGACCAAGTTTTGGTAATTGGTTTGCTATAATTCCATGCAATGCTTATGAAATTATCCAGAGAATTAGAAAGTACAAACCCCATAGTTATCAATGTGATTCTCCACCCCTTTCATATTTGTTAATGTGGATGGGTCATGTAAAGGTTTCATATCCATTATGTATCCGTTCTCAAAACGTAGCTACGCAGTTATGATCTGTCACTCTGGCAGTTTGTCTCTACTCTGGGTTAAAACCATTTTGGCTGCTTCATATACTCTCTGTCTCACAGTCTCAGCTTTGTTTTTTTCCGGTGCATAATGACTGACACTTGACTGTTTATCAGGGGCTCATCACTTGGATTTGCGCCCCGCTACTCCAAATGATCCTGATTGGTTGTTAGAGCAACGAGCAGCTGAAGTGAGGTTGATCAGAGGCTGGTTGGACGAATATTACAATAAGAAGAAGGCAGTTTTCGACATCTAAATTGTTACTAATAGCAGAACCATGCATGTACTGTTGTAACTTTGTATAGTGCCACTAGACATTTCGAAATTTCCACAGGTTCTAATAACTTGATACTGTAATGTATTCGCTGGAAATATATTGTTGGAATTGGGTTCAAACAATTTGTGTTTTTTCGCGTTTTTCATTTCTTTATAACTTGATCATCCGTTATTGATTTTAGGAGATGATTATATCGTCGCATAGCTTGTGAGATGAACTTCACAACGGTATATTACACCTGCATACACCATTTCACGGTATGAAGTATATTCGTCTCAAAAGTAACATGTTGAAGCGTGTAAACCGTACCGATTTATCAGCCACCACAGTGAAATTTGTAGATGGATGAAAAGTGACCACTATCGTTTCCTCTCGACTGTTGTAAAATCATTTTCGCAACAAACAAACCGTAACAAGACACCAGTTAGTGAGCTTTATTTTATTTATGGTGGTTCCAAACTTTGAACGAGAAGAGGTTCCATGTACTTTGTTGGTGGTTCCAAACTTTGAACGAGACTACCAAATTAGTGAGCTTTTATCTTGTGTAGTAGGATTCTAAAAACTAAAAAGTATAAAAAGCAAGAGATATGACAACTAATTAAGCGGGCAAAATCTTGAATCCACTCTCAAATTTGTGAACGTGATAACGCAATATGGCATTTGCATCAATAGATATGGCAAGAAAATTAGGATCAACGAACAAGTACAGCCAAGTCTATATATTCTAAACACCCGATAAACAAAGTGAGAAAGATTAGCTGCTTGATTGGCAGCATCCAACTTAACCACTTTTCTTAAACTAGAAAATGAAGTTTTAACCACTATTCATTTGGTTTTGGGTATTCAATAAAGTGTTAATTTGATGGCAAACATCTAAATCTTGAATGTTAATCTAACTAATATGCTATTCCAAATTTAATGAGATACTTAAATTTAAACTTTAAAATGATGTATGTTTAGTGTTTAATCGTCACCTTGATAATTTGGTTATGATAATAAGTATGTTGAGTGAATGTAAATAAAATGACTGATTCTATTTAAATTATTAACATTAAGATGACTAGCCGCTTCACCAATCACCTTATTATCTACGAATATATGTTACCTTATTACTCGTTTTGTCAAAGAGACACTTAGACTACACCGGTATCAATGTAATTATTTGTATAGAAATACTTTTAATCAAATCGAATTATTTTGCGTAACAAATGAAATACTCCTAAATCGCAGTGTAATCTAACTTTACTTTTTACTGAATTTACACAAGGAAAATCAAATATTCAGTCAATCAAATTACTGCCTAGTCAAAGTACCCAAAAGAGTAAATTGATAGAAGTACAGCAAATACTCTTCATTGTACAGACTGTATAATATAATAATAAAATAAATACTGTAATAATTTCCTTTTTTATATCGTCCTTGAAATTTGAAAAACATCAAAACGGTGTCGTTTCCAAGAGCAGAATAAAAGCGAAAGTGTGCTGTTAGTGGTGAGAGTCCACTCACAACTTTCTTCTTTCTTCTTCTTCTCCTTGTTCCAAAAGTGTGTCCACAACGGAATCGAACTACAAACCATTACCAGAAATCAACCAAGATTTTACCTGGCATTTCATGGGGGAGCAATTGGCCGTGACGCCGAGTACGGCGGCGAGAATCCCGGTGTCGCCGACTTCAGCTTCTGCTAGGGTTTTGAAAACCCCTTTAAGCGATGAAGCGATTTGGAAGCGCCTCAAGGAAGCTGGCTTTGATGAAGAGTCCATTAAACGACGAGATAAGGCTGCTCTCATCGCATATATTGCTAAACTCGAAGCTGAGGTGACGCACTTTCTTTTCATATTTTTCTATAATATAATAATAATACTTGCTATTAATGCTTAGGTTTTGATATTGCTAAACCCCTTTCAGAATGTTGTGATTTCGTATCATTTGGGGAAGTGAGTTATTGTATTACCATGAATGAATGCTTTAGTTATTTAATTACATCTTATTGCTCCAAGAATTCAAGACTTTTGCTTCTATCGAACTTTGGGTTTCAGATATAGTATTTGGGATTCTTGATTCTTCCGAATGTTTGGTAGTGTTTTGGGAATAAAGATGCAAATTTACAATGTGAAACAAGTTTCTAGTGATTTACAGAGTTTTGGGATCCCTTGTTAATTTCATCTTAGTCTGTTGGAGAACGGAGTTTCGGTTAGTTTCTGATTGAGATTTGACATGAAGGCGCGCCCGTTGAAGGTTTCTATTAAGTTAACCCTTTGTTGTTTTGTTGTTGTAATCAGATGTATGACCACCAATATCAGATGGGACTTCTCATTCTGGAAAGGAAAGAATGGCTCTCAAAGAATGAAGAGGCTAAATCTGCAGCTGATGCAGCCGAACTGAAGTTTAAGCGTGAGCAGGCCGCGCATGCCTCAGACTTGGCTGCGGCGAGAAAACAAGAAGAAAATCTGAAAAAGAAGCTTGGCATTGAGAAAGAATGCGTGAAGAATGTAAATACCTTTCTGAATGTCTTCTTATGTACTAGTATGTCTTTTGTTCTGGATGTCCGTCTGATTTCATGAATCTCTGTAGATTGAGAAGACATTGCACGAGATGCGTGCTGAATATGCAGAACTTAAGGTTGCGGCTGACAGTAAGTTAGCTGAGGGGCGGAGTATGGTGGAAGATGCTCAAACAAAGTTCACTGAAGCTGAGAACAAACTGCGTGCAGCAGATTCTTTGGAAGCTGAGGCCACTCGATACCACAAAACGGCTGAAAGAAAGTTGCTTGAAGTTGAGCAACGTGAAGATGATTTAGGAAGGCGGATACTGTCTTCAAAGGCTGAGTAAGTCTTTGATTCATTACATTGTGCTTTTCCTGTCTTTGAATCCACCAAGCTTTGTTGCCTTGTCTTTCTCTGCATCCGGAGCACCTGCCCTCTTTTAGTGTTTTATTAATTTGGCTTTGAGCACTTGTTTTTGGTTCATCAGAACATTCACACACTTTATTTCCGACTCAATATACAGTTGTTATGTAGCTTTCTTTTACAAAGTTCTTTCATCGGTTATATCTGGCCATTTTCTTTTCATTTCAATCTCCATGCTACTGATGATGAAGTGACTGACTCGATTGTGTATGATTTTGATAATGTGCTTTCACAGACTTGATGCTAGAGAGGAAGAGATCCGACTTGAGAGGCAGTCCTTAACTGAAAGGCAAAAGGCTCTGCAGCAGAGAGAGGAAAGATTTCTTGATGGGCAAAGCTTGCTAAATCAGAGAGAGGAATATTTTTCCACAAAAACACAAGAATTGGAGAGAGTTGAGAAGGGCTTGATGGATTTAAAGTTTAGCCTGGAGAAAGAACGTAGAACGTTATTTGAGGAAAAACAAGCTCTGGAACTAAAAGCAAACTCTTTGTCAGCAAGAGAGGAGGTTAACCTTGATCACCTTTTTTCTTTTCAATTTGATGTTTATGTACTTATATGTGAATGCTTGTGATATTAACCTTATTTCTTTTCTTTCCTGTGCTCTCAGGATGTTGTTAAAAAGGAACATGGTCTTATCAAGAAAGAGGAAGATATATTGCTGTCACAAGCCAAAATCGCAAGCAAAGAATCTGTAAGTTTCGCCTTATGGTTTCTGGATAAGAGCAAGTAGGAAAGGTGTTTAGCTGACTTAATTGTTGAATCTGAAACTAAAGCATTGTGCATCTGCTTATGAGGCCTATTGAACAAATGGGATAATCTCCTGTACCTGTATTTTTTTAAACAACTTCACTATTTTACTTGTGGCAATCCTCGTCATAAATTATATTCTCCCAAGGTTGCCTAGTTAAGATATTTCACTTTTTGAAACTCATAAAACTTGGCACCTTAACTGAATCTCTTATAAGGATGGGTAGAACATGTGTTTTTTTTTCTGGAATGCTAATAGTGTGCATATTACCTTCAATAATTTTTATTAAAGCTGTCAGTGGCTTTTAATCAGCTGTTGTTTGGAGGCCACTGATCCTGTTAACCTTTCAATATATCAATGGTCAAATCTATAGTTCAATTAGTAATCAGCCATCTTCATCTCAATTTGCCTTTTTTTTTTCGCCTGCAGGAAAAGGTTCATCAAGTAATGTCTATCCGCGAAGCAAATTTGTCGTTGAAAAGCGCTGCTCTGGAGGCAGAAATTGAAATGAAGCGTAAATTGGTGGAAGAAGAAATTGATGCCAAAAGGCGGGCTTGGGAGTTGAATGAATTAGATATCAAGCAACGGGAAGACTTTATTTCGGAAAGAGAACATGAATTGGATGTTAAATCCAATCATCTTCTTGAAAGTGTAAGGGAATTGGAAGAGAGGTCAACAACTATTGGGAAAAAGGAAACAGATCTGTTAACTGCCCAACAAGAACTGGAATCAATGAAAAACAGTCTCAAACAAGAGAGGGATGAGATTAGTCGCATGAAGATGGAGATTGAGAAATCCTCTTATCTGCTGGAAGGGAAGAAGAAACATATAAATGATGCTGAAGAGAAAGCAGAGGCAATGGAAAGTGAAACAAATGAATTACTTGCTCTTGAGTTGAGACTCAAAGAAGAAATTGATACCATCACTGCCCAAAAAAGGGAACTTGAGGCTGAGGCAGACCACTTAAAATCAGAAAAAGCGAAGTTTGAAGCCGAGTGGGAGTTGATTGATGAGAAAAGATCAGAACTGGCAAAAGAAGCAGAACGTATTGCTGAGGAGAGTTCACACATTTCTAAGTTTCTGAAGGATGAACGTGAGAGCTTGAAGGCCGAGAAGGATGCAATGAGAGTTGAATATAAAAACAATCTTGAGTCTCTTGCCCATGATAGAGAAGCATTCATGACTGAACTAGAGCGTGAACGTACCGAGTGGTTTAGCAAAATTCAGAAAGAGCGTGCAGATTTTTTACTCGATATTGACCTGCAGAAGAAAGAGCTGGAGAACCGTGTTGAAAGAAGACGGGAAGAAATTGAGAACTACCTCAGAGAAAGAGAGAGAGAATTTGAGGAAGAAAAAAAGAAAGAACTTCAGCATATTGCTTCCCTTAAAGAAAATGTAGGAAAGGAACTGGAACATGTTAACTCTGAGATGAAGAGACTTGATGCTGAAAGAAGAGAAATAAATTTGGACCGTGAAAAGAGGGACAAGGAATGGGCTGAATTAAGCACTTCAATAGAAGAACTTAAGGTGCAAAGGGACAGATTGGAAAAACAAAGGGAATCACTTCGAGCTGATCGGGAAGAGATTCTTTCTCAGATTGAGAACCTGAAGAATTTGGAGGGTGTGAAAGATAGATTGGATTCTATTGCGGTTCTTGAGATGCACCAAGCCAACCTGCAGTCTAGCAAACAGAAGTCTTATGCAAAAAGATCTTTGAAACCATCAAATGAGATTGTGTCAGTTAAAAGTCGAAACAGGATCAATGGGTTTGGTCATGATACATCTCCTACAAAAAAGTCTGACAAGTCTTCCTCTCCCCTTGTTGCTCCTTTCTCGTGGCTCAAGCGGTGTGCTGATACACTGCTTGATCAAAGGCACAGTGACAAGAAGAGGAGGATAGAAAATGGTGGGGCAGCACTTAGATACGAAGATACTTCAGAGGATGCCTCCCCAAGGTACCCCTTTTGCATGAACTAAGATTTTTGAAGTCACTCTATGTGTTAAATTTCATACTCTTGTATGCTGTTTTCCTCAAGTTCATTTATGTTCTGTTTTGCAGTTCTTCACAGAAGAACACTTCCAACAGTGAGCATGCAGTTATGACGTCTAATGAAACTTCAGTTGGTGCAGAGACTACTGTATATATAGATAAAATCATCACTGTTCAAGAAGTAACAACTGTTGATATTGAAAGAGTGAATGGGGACATTGAGGTACTTTCTTATGAAACAAGTGAACCTTTCATATGTTACCTCCTGTTTGATGCTTGCAATTTTATGTTATGGACCTTTATATGTTGATTGGTGTTGAAGCCTTCTAGTGAGTTGTGACTACATATTCACCTGCTCATGTGTGTCTAAGGTTCATGTTGCATTGTTTAATCATGCTTGAACCAGCATTTTGTTCAAACAATCCAGTAAGTTCCTGTTCTATTGCCGTTTTTTTTTTTTTTGGGGGGGGTGGGGGGGGGGGGGGGGGAGCAGGAGTTCACATGGTCTTCATTTCAGGGTTTTCCCTTTTTACTTTATTTTTTATTTTAAATCTGAGATTCATATATTTGTTAATTGGAGTCAAAGTTAACAATGTGTGTTGAAAATAAATATATTCCATTGCAGAAAGCTCACCATTGTGATTGCCTGATTGATGGTTTTGCTGCTTACAGTTGCATTTTACTATAAATGAACTTCATAGTCTTAAATGTCTTAATAGATATGTCATAAATTTATTTGCATATCTGATTTATATATTTTCTTGGCTTATTTCCAATAACTTGTATATCTCAGTCAGTAATATTACTTGTGCAGGAAGTATCAGCATTCGAGCAGGATGCTGAAAAGGCTGAGAACAATGGGAAGCCTTAAATGACCAAGCAAACACCTTTCTTAGTGACTAGGATAATGAATAGGAATAGGTAATATACCCCTTATATTCGACCTCTTTCCCGTCTTCTTTCTATGTATTTGGTTATATACTCACTGATTGACGCTCCTCTTCAGGTAATAGGCACTCTGTTGGAGATGGTGACCAGCGGTGCTCATAGGGTCGTGTATGCTGACATGTACATTAACCGAGGAAAACATCTAGTACCTATGTTTAAGTCGTGCGGTTGTTTGTAAAATGGATCTTTTTTTTCCGTCATTGATGAAGCTCTATCTGGTGTGTGACCCCTTCTTCTCTTGCAAGAGTTGAAGAGTAGATGGTGTTAATAGTAGGAGTATATTGATAATGAGAGTTCCAAGATGGAGAAGTGATTTGTACTGGTCTGTGCCTGTTTCTAATAATAATATGACAGGAACCAAAGTTTGGGATTTTGAAATGTGGAGTTACATATTTCTTAAATATAGTTTGCCAATTAAGAGTGTGTTTCTGAATTCTTTACCATTTGAGCAAGTGGAAGTGCAAATTATTCCTTTATGAGTTTATCCTATATTATGGGCAACTTTGAGTATTTCGCCATTTATTAAGTGAAGTATTTTTTCATACAATCCATCCTTGCATCTTGGTTTCTGGGTACATAAGGACACCAGGATTTGTTCAAAGTGTCGTGTACAGGAATGGCGATTGCCATTTCACAAGTAGGCAGCATTAGCTATCTTGAATCTTGATACACATAGTTGGTTCGCTATTCTAATTTAATTTCTGGAGAACTTACAGAAGTGATGGCATTAGTCGTGTGCTTGAAAACTGAAATGACTATATTACACATGCAGTTGATATATACTTATGATCCTTTTTGTGCATACAGATCCTTTGCAGTTTGCATTCTGTCAGCGATGCGACCTCAAGAACAAGAAACGTCTCTTTCTGCAGAAAACTTGAATTTCATGTTACACATAAAAAGAAGTAATTGGGTTTGTTAGGTGGGTTTAAAATGGTGCGTTACCAGGGTTACCAGGATATTTGTTAAAAGATGCAACCTGCCGGTTCATTTGAGGTACATTTCATTTACATACTATGGAACTTATAGTTATAGACCTTGATCATCAACTCAAGAGGAGGTAGTTATGAAATGGCTATTGAGGTCTGGAAAATGATAAAGCTACAATTCTCTGATGACTGGGAGGAAAAAGGTTGGATTTTGAAATGTGGAGTTACATTACTTGAATATACTTTGCAATTAAGAGTGTGTTTGTGAATTCTTGACCATTTGTGTGATGCCATTCACCTACAACTCCTTTACAATCACATCATAGATCCCCAGGAAGTTGGAGAAGCAAACTTAACGGAAATTCAAACCTCAAATTACACTTCGGCCATTGTTTCAGGGTCCAACAGTTACAGTTACTGGTACCTGGATCTCATGTTCAATAAGGTAATAGGGGAACAAGGTCAAATATCAATACGGGTACAAATACACGTGTTGGCCATAAAGGATTTGGGTTTCAAGGACGATTTTAATAGCTTATATGAAGAGAGAACAAAAGATGAGGAAAGTTAGCAATATAAATAAAAGTCAAGGTGATAGAGAAATGAAGGCTGAAGCACCAATCATATGGATGCTTGTTAGAAATAAATTAGTTGGATGCAATATATGGTCATAAAAATGGGAGAAACAAGGAAATGTTTTGATGTAAACAAGGGAAATGGTGATCGAAAATTGAAACAATATTAAGGTGTTGGATGATCAAATCAATTAATGGATATAACGAGCCCAATTGACAATCCGATTTAGATATTACTAGAAAATGCGTCACACGCATATACGTAATCTTGTAAAACATTGTTGTTTTATTAAATAATGTATTGAAATGAATTGAGTAAATATATATTTTTCACATAATGTCTTCAAACATAACAAAAAATAACTAATTGAATAATTGAACTTAAGATAAATGGTGTCATATAAATGTATATATATAGTTTTTTTAGTTATGCATTTAATAATTTGAATTGAACGACATTAGACGTACGAAAAATATTCTTCCGATAAGATAAGAACCATCCGATACATCTGTAGACTTTGAAAACATTCAACTTTGAAATCTGTAATGCAATTTTCACATGTTAATTGGTGTTCTTCATCAGTTGAATATATTGTCATGTACGTCATTATCTCTTGCAATTTTGTATCGTCGATGCCTTTTGTTATGTCGATGCCGCAATATGGACGGTATTCAAGTGGCCTAATATCCTCATGTTCTCTATCATCAGAGCTAAATTGACGTTTTGATTATAAATACTTACTCCGTCCAATAACAAGTGTAGCACCTAGTTTTGTTGACTTTTCTGAGGAGTATTTTAACCTCAAATTATTTGTAAACATTCAAGTAAAATAATTAAAAAATTTATATTATGAAAATATAAACATTCTAATATCATAATATGATATTTTAATTATTTTTATCGTATGATTTAAAAATAATTTAATGTCAAAATGACCATAGAAAAAGTCAACAAAATCAAATGTTACATTTATTATTGGACCGAGGAAGTATGTCTTTTTTTCGTAAGAACATATCATGATTATTTTTAAATTTAGTATGGTAGACCATACAACTTTACGTTAAAAAAAAAAATTAAGAAGAGAATATATCAAAAAGAACAATAAAAATAATAATACAAATAATGGAGAAAAATCACGCCAACAGGATTCGAACCCTATATCTTTTAATTAAATAATGACATATGTACGCACCAGATTGAAATTGAATGAGCAAGATCAACGGACTAAAATTAATTGGCAGGTCAATCAGTTGGGTGAATCAATCAACTTATTATATTACTTTAAAAAACAACAAAAATTAATGTTCGAGTTTCAATATTTACATGACCATAGATGCAACGGTTCACAAACATGGATAACAAGAATGAAATAATAAACTTTAAACGGAGTAGAAATTTATACATGATAACAACGGAATACCAAGATAGAAAATATAAATTTATGGTACTTGAATCGATTCTTGAATTAGGTAAGTACCACTTCTAATTGATCAAGCAAACTGACACTATGAGTTTTTAGAGTCTTCTTACTAAAAAATCATTTAATACAGGTCTTGGACTTAAATTTTGTGGATGTAAATAGTACCACTAGGAGAGTGCATGAGTGCTACACTCACCTCTCATCATCTATTATTAAGGTATGTTCATTTCACTTTAAATTAAAATTTATTTAGTTAAATTCATTTAAGTTAAGTTCAAAATTTTTCTAGCTGAAATTTTACTTTCAGTTCGACTTAATTAGTTCTGTTCAATTCAATTTAAAATGTTTAATTAGTTTAATTCTCTTACTAATTATGCAATATAAAGTTTCTCATGACTTTACCTAATTATTTGGTGTATGAGACAAATTAACAAAATTATAAAAGTCGTGGTTTGAGATGCACACGCAAGTGCTATGTATTACAAGTATCTTTTTCTTTATTTAGTTTCACGCGTATCAGGTTTCTCTGGCTTTGCTTTCGAAAATGGAAGTTTCATGAAATCTTGACATATTCCCATTTTTAATTTAAGTGAATGCATCATGTGGTGCAAGCATAATCATATACAGTTGAGTTGATATAATAAACCAAAAAAAAAAAAAAAAAAAAAAAAAAAAAAAAAAAAACCTCCAAAATTCTATTATTCACTCTATGAGTCACCAATTCTAGATTGATTGATACCCGTTTTCTACATGATCTACTTTCTAACCGTATAAATGTATAAAAAATAATATTCCCTCTTTTACATCATCCAATTCCCATTATGTTTGGAATGATTGTTTAGTAGTAGTAGGTTTGTAATATATGAGTGATACTTGGTTACATTTTAAAAAAATAATAGTAGTATCCATCGACAAAGTTTGAGTAAACAAAAATATACATATTATATAATTTCTTTGGCTCACTCATTTTTTAAAGTTTTTTTTCCTCACCTTCACTTATTTATATTTTTCTTTTTTGTCTGTTTACTACGGAGTACTTTATTATTACAGATTTCACCAATTAAACACATATTACGAAATGACACACTTTCTTAATAATTAATATTAAGATCGTAGAAAAGAAAAAAAAGTAAACATACTTCATCGGAAACTGAGAGAGTATAGGGTTGAAACTTGAAACCACCATACTGAATGGAAAATATCAAAAAGTCGGAAGGGATTGAGAGAATAAGTTTTTTTATCAAATTTTAATCATTATTCTGTCTTTGAAATAAAAATCCAGACTTGCCCGTATAGCTCAGTGGTAGAGCGTCAGTCTTGTAAACTGAAGGTCTGTAGTTCGAACCTGCATGTGGGCAAGTTAATTTTTTTTTTTTTTAAACGGCACATATTACAATCTACTCCTATATTAATGTTATACAACATTCGAAACCACCTTATATCTCCACACCTAAAACCGCCTTATGTCTCCGCCTGACAAGTTAAATTTTTATTTTTGTATTGTTAATTTTTCATTTCAAGCATCCATGTTTTAGTCATATTGATCATTTTTAAGTTTAATTTGAATTCATATTATTTTCGAATTTTATTGTAAAAATATTTAGCGAAGTTATACTATAAAAATACATATAGGAATTAAATTTTCATAATATAAATATTAAATCAACTACATAAAATGAAAATCGATGGAGTAGTACAACACATATATAAACACCGCCCCCTACTATACACTTGCAAATCGGTCCAGGTAAGATGCCCATGGTATTTTGATAAATATGAAGATACTAATGTAACCGAATAGATTTAACAATTTAACAATGGTTGGTTAGTAACCAAATCATAACCAATTTTGAAGTGAATGATCTATAACAATAACTATTAATATGAAAAAGGTTTTGGAGAATGAAAGTAGTACTAATCCACAGCAAGTTTACTGACTTTCAATACTTTTTAGTGATCCTCGTTATTTCTATAGCTTCATATTTGCTTTTTTCCTAAACAATTAGAAATTAATAAGACATTACGAAAACTGTTAATATTAATTTTATGTGTATAATGATCTAAAATTCACATTTTGTATCTCACACAAATTTACAATTCAAGTTTTACGGATTTATTCATGTTAGATTTTTTATTACATCGACCACCCTATTAGAACAAATTAATTACATCTAACCCGGGGACTTTGACTTTTCACGAATTAAAACTTGGAAAAGACTATTTTAACCTCGTTTGAAAATTTGATTTTTTTTCTAGAACCAAACAGCTTCAACTTATATACTATGTATATTTTTGTTTAAAAAAACTTTAAAATCCGTAAAACATAGAATTGTGAATTTGTGTACTTTAAAATCGTTCTGACAATAATTTCGTGAAAGGAGAGAGGGTAGTGTATGATAGTTGATACTCCTAGGTGGTATATAATCCGTGATCAGATCAATTGGGAAAAATAACAACTACTGGGCTGGTGGGGTACTAATCTGGTCTGGTCGCATTAATTTGATTTCGTCGACAATAATTATAGGAAGAATAATTATGTATGGAGCCAATACTTGTCCATTCATTATTTTTTGTAATACTCCACCATGCATGGTTTCACATTGTTGCCAAAATCTTTTGAAGTAGAAGAAACAAGATAATTTCTTAATCTCAATACAGTATATATATCTCTGTTTAAGAGACAAGAAGCTTACACTTTAATTTTCGCATCATATGCTTCCTTCATTAGTTCCCTTTGCCGACACAAACTTCTTTCAGATTAACGTTATACGAAGTATTATTATTAACAATACAAATATGAACGAAACCAATCCCATTCGAATCTTATTTGGTATAATCACATTATATGTTCTTGGAATTGGAAAAGTAATAATGGTGATAAATTATGCTCCACTCAAGTGTTATTACTCCAAAGTGTAAGTGTAAGTTTGGCGTAATCTTATCCCTCTTATTATAAATTATAAGGTAATTTTCGACCATAATAAGTCTATTTGATGAATATCAATAAGTTGACTTATAAAATGATTAGTGTGAAAAATTACTCTATACAATATCTGTTTGGCAAAACGAACTGATAATGTGACTGATAATTGATTAGGTGACTGAAAGATGATCAATTAACTGGTAGATCGATGATCATTCACTTTTTTTTTTTTTTTTTTTTGTTAAATAAGCTATGTAGAATAGTTTATTAAAGTAGCCACCTTATAAGAGTCAATTAACATTCATCAAACAGATTTATTGTAATTAAACAGTCAAACAAAATTAAATCACCTTATAAGGTGACGCCAAACACACACATATAACTTATTAAAATAAGGTAATTGATAAGCTACTAGTCATCTCATCATTTTATTTTACGAAACAGAAAATAACAACTACTACTAAACAGAAAATAAAGTTCGAAGGGCCATTGTCTTAGTCTGAGTTTCAGTTTAGATTCTCCGGGATCATAACGTAGCTAGAGTCTTCTGGATTTCGTGCCGTCTTGATTTTTCCATTAGTTTTGTTGGCTATTTGAACCCTTATTTGTATTTGAGTTTTAGTGATACGCATTGTATCATGATTGGAGTATACACCTCTTACTTATCTACATTACATTGGGCTTAATGGAATTTTTTTGTTGTTTAAAAAAAACAACAGCTATTACTAATCAAACATTATATACCTTGCATATATATTTAACCAGGATTAAAGATCCTAAAAATATTCTAACAGCTACTACTAATTTGTTTCTCCCTATCTATAATCTCTATTTAACTTTATCTCACATTTACCATGCTTGGTTATCTCTGACCCGATACGTTAACTTATTTGTAGTATTTGGAATCCACTTACTCTATTCCAGTGAGACCTCTATATATAGCAACCAACATCACTCATGTAGATTACCAAACACAATCTTTATATCTTTCAAGGAATAGATACTTCTAAGATACATATTCTTGTTTGCTGCAGTGAAGAAGAAGATCAAGATTAATATATATGGAGGTTTGTGTTTTCACTTCACTCTCTTTGCACCATTTTCAATTTACTATATAATAATTCTACGTTTCAATACAAATCTTTATTTGTCTACGTGTTGTATTCAATCGCTAAATTTGTGTATGTATATAGAAATCTGCATCAAAAGGCACCATTGAAATGGTTCTTATTGAAACAAAATACTACTAGTTCTTTTGCTCCAAAGCATTTCAAATTAATTTGTGTCGGTAAAACAAGTTAAGCTTACCCTTCCCATCTCCCAACAAAATAAAGAAATAAATAAAAGAAATAAAAATTATACATTTGTTCACTTCAGTTCAATTCAGTTTATATTTGTTAAGTTCAATTCGCTTCCGCTCAGATTTATTAAATTTAGTTAAATTAGGTCACTTCAATTTACATTTGTTAAGTTCAGTTCAATTCAAATAATTTTTTTTTAAAAAAAAAGACAAATAAAACATAGCCTAAGTTGTTAATATAAATTTTCTAAACTCGATAATATGATGATAAATAACTATCAACCCATCTCAAATTTATATCTTAGTATTATCTCTTTTCTACCCTTCCTTATTTATATAGTAAAGTTTGAATAATTGCAACGTTTTCTAAGATCATGCTAATTTATTTATTTATTTATTTTATCTATTGGTTAAAATAAGCAATAAAAAACTCTCATCTTCACCCACCCTCATGCCATTGCTCACTTTTTTTCACACCCCAATGACCGAATGATTTCAATTGCTGTACCATCAATTGGTACCAAACTAAAAATAATATACTGTTTGGTGGTACCAATTTTAATCACTCAAGTGGTGTACCATCAATTAGTACATAATAAAATTAGTGTAGCATTTATTGGTACAAAATTTATCAGTTAGAACCAGCAAATGGTACAACAATTATATTTTGGCATCAATGTATGGTATAACTATTGAAGTGTCAATGATACTGGTGGAGATATAATATTTCAGTTATAAGTTGATGAGAAATTAATTTGTTTTCAAAAATAAAATGTAAAAATTAAGGAATTGGTTAATTTATTGTTTAATTTAATGTTAAGTCATTTAAAGATGATGAGGGTTAGAATTGTCAAAAAATGGGGTTGAGAGCAATTAAATTGAATCTAATGAGTTTTTTTCGAGTGGTCCTTACAGTAATAAAGTGACATAATTTGAGATTGAGATCAATAATCCCTTTCTGCCATCTCATTTTCTAGTTGGTTTTTTTGTTTTAAACTTTTAATTCTTTAACTTGTTTATCTTTTGTCATTGATTTACATATGAACCTAAATCTCTTATTCAATAATTATTTGGGTAAAACGATTTAGGCGTAAATGTTTGCATTTGTTTGTCTCTTATTGAGTTTTAGAGGTTGTTTGGAGCTTAATTTGACAAGCTCATTTTAGTTGCTAAAATGAGATTTGTGTTTGGATCTCAAACTTGTAAAATGAGCAACTTACTTCTAATATCATTTTTCCCTTTTCTTTTATCACTTCCTCTTTCTCTCTCTAGGCAATAACTCTAATAAAATCTTCACCTGTCATTTTTTTCACTCATACTCCATATCATCCATATCCTCAATTCTCCTAAATTTCCAAACATGGTACAAATCAAAAAAAATTCTTGTTACACATCATCATTAATCTATTCTATACACCTATTTTTCTCCCAAAAGTACACCAAATACAATTTCATCTCCATTCCTTAGTTGACTAGCAACTTGTAGTTGATTTGCTAATTTGATCTCCAAACAGTTTCTTAATTTTTCATCAAAACTCCTCAATTTCAAAAATACATTTCTACCCGCCATACATTACCTTCTTTCATTCCTCCTTACATGTAGCAGATACAGACCAAACCCGTTGACATTGATTGGGACAGTTTGACATTCTCCCTGGTGCACACTGATTACATGTTTATGGCTAAGTGTACGGATGGGGATAACTTTGCTCAAGGTGAATTGAAGCCATTTGGGAACATTGAGTTGAGCCCTGCTTCCGGGATTCTGAACTATGGCCAGGTTGTTTTTCAATTTCCATGTTTATCTATGTTTTTCGCGTTTTCAAGTTGTTGTTTTTTTTTTCTTTTTAACATTTGCAAAAATGCATTTAGCTATTGTTGTTGTTGCTGCGTTGTATCATCTATTCATCGTAAGTATTGTTTTTAAAATATGTTTCCAGGGATTGTTTGAAGGAATGAAAGCTTATAGGAAATCTGACGGGAACATTTTGTTGTTCCGCCCGGAGGAAAATGCAGAACGACTTAGAATCGGTGCTGACCGTATGTGTATGCCATCACCAACAATGGAACAGTTTGTGGAGGCTGTAAAAGCCACTGTTCGTGCTAACGAGAGATGGGTAATATAGTGGTTCAATTCTTTAACATTTAGGTTTTCTAGCCCAAGTTTTATGCAAGTTTTCGTAACTTAAAGTTGGTTGAATTTCAGATTCCTCCACATGGCAAGGGTTCATTATACGTAAGGCCATTGATTATCGGGAGCGGAGCTATTCTAGGCGTTGCACCGGCTCCTGAGTTTACCTTTTTGATCTATGCTTCTCCGGTTTCAAACTATTTCAAGGTAATAATATGATCTGGATTGCAAGCCAGAGTTAGTATATGCCTTAGAGTTTTGTATTTCCATGAAATGATCATCTATCTTCTAAAAATTCATGATATTCGTATTATGTTGTATCTGATTGTCTGATCTGTTCCAGGAAGGTTTAGCACAAATAAGTTTGAAAGTTGAGACCAAACTGCATCGAGCCACTCCTGGCGGTACTGGTGCGGTGAAAACTGTTGGAAACTATGCATCAGTGAGTTTCTTCGTTATATGAATACATATATGTGGCTTTTTACTTTTTAATCAGTAAAACTTTCTTTCATCACTTCTTGTATCAAAACATGTAGGAAGTATTGCTGGTTTTTTAAAACACTCGACTTTGAGTGTCATATTACGAGTATTTCTTATGCTCGTGGTATTATTAATAAATTTTTAGCCGTTTCAAAAAAAAGAAAAAATTGCTGGTTTTTTAAAGTGAGACTAGAATTATGCTCAAGTAAACATGCGTCACTGGTTCTACACTTTTGCGCCTGGAATAATTTTGGCTGAACAAATAAGCTTGGTAGTCTTATGTTTCTGTTTCACGTAGGTTCTAAGAGCACAGAAAACTGCAAAAGCACAAGGCTATGCTGATGTTTTATATTTGGATAGTATTCACAAAAGATACTTAGAAGAGGTCTCTGCCTGCAATATATTCATAGTTAAGGTATGATATATCTAATATCTAATGAGTTTTGTTAGAGAAGTTTCAACTTTCCAACTTCTTAAAACTATATAATCTTATGAGTTTAACCTGGATGACCACAGAATGGTGTGATTTCAACTCCTGCAACTAAAGGAACCATTCTACCTGGCATCACGCGAAAGAGTATACTTGAACTTGCAAGTAGCCTAGGATTTCAGGTATGCATTCTGTTTTTAGTTTCACAAGGATCAACATGTTTCTGCACAGTTATGGAAACTTGCTGTTGAAAAGTAAATGATATATTTGAAAAATTAACAGTTTTCAAAGTCATCTTAGTAATTCTACACCCGTGTCCTATGAAATACAGACTGAGGAACGACAAGTGACTATCGAGGAACTTCTTGAAGCCGAAGAAGTGTTTTGCACAGGAACAGCAGTTGTGCTTTCACCCGTAGGAAGTATTACTTACCTTGAGAAAAGGTTGCTTTCTTAACCAGTTTCATAATACTTGAGTTCTTGAAAAAAAAACTTTATACTAACATGTAACAAGAATTACAAAAGAGTGTTCATCTAAAAAACTGTGTGAATACGCATATCATGCATTTTGCAGGGTAACTTATGGGGTTGATAGTGTCGGAAAGGTGGCACGACAGCTCTATAGTGCGCTAACTAGCATCCAGACCGGAGTTGCAGAAGATAAAATGGGATGGACAGTTGAGCTCAAATAGGCTACATTATTATCCCAATATGATTTCTCATTGTATTCGTAGTTGTGCCATGTTTGAGTTGTGTATTATTCTTCTATAAGAATTTTATTATCTCTCTCCATATCCATACAGGGGATACGATGAATTATTATTGTTTTTCGCAAGACCATGAGAAATATATAAAACTTGTATTTTTATTTCTTGAAGTGAAACATTTCAAATATAATTAGCTATTTAGCTGCAAGACCATTACACTAGAAGAAAAATTGGAAATAGTGATCGAATTTAGCAATAGCATAAACTCGGCTGCTAAATGAGGGCTCGCTCGACGGAACATATGATCATCAGAAACAGAAAACGCTCTGCCACTTCCACTTCCCCACGGCCGCTTCCTCCACCGAGTTGAAGGCGTTTCAGCTCCTCTCCTCTTGACTCTATTCATTTCATCTTCTTCAATCAATCAATTTGGGTATTTTCTCTTTTTGCAAAATTCCAATAAAATAGCTTAGTTTGGTGATTGCATTTGATATAATTATAGTTTAATCTACTATTGAGTTGATATTGTTGTTGATTTGAAGTTCAAATAGGATATCTCATGAATTTTAGGTTCTTTTTTTTTATTAAATTTATTTAGGCTATTGGTAACTTTGAAATTATGGAATCGTTGTCGAATTATGTTGTTAGTTTAGCTTTCATTGGGTTTAATTATGTTGGTATATTTTGGCTTTCAGTTAGGTTAAAAATTCCATAGGTTTTGTTAGGTTCAAGTGAAAATGATGGATTCATGCCAGCTACAGAGTCTGTGGGTTTGGGGGAAGAATCAATTTCAACCTAAGAATTAGAGAGTATAGTAGCACCAGTTCCACAAAAAACAGTATAAAAATCCCATCTTTATACAATGTTAGTAGCTTCAGCAGCAGAAAATACAAGACTGAATACAAGTAGAGGCCTTGTGCATTGCTGCACCTCTACACTATCTTTAAAGTAATTTGTTTTCTTCTTGGAACTTTCCTTTCCTTTACTTTTAAGGCTTTAGCATTGTCTCAATTATATTCTACATGATGCACAGCATAAGTACGATCAGCGAGCATTCTGCATTTAGTAATTGAGTTAGCTAGTTTCTGTGATACATACTAGTAATGGAAGTAATATCTCTAACATAAAAGTGCATTAATTTGCTATGGTTTCTAAATGCATTTGTTGGTTTTATTATGCAACATGCAGGCTGAAGTGCTTTCAGGGCTTCTTTATCTTTACAGACTAAAGAACTCGCCTCCAGACAGGTACAACTGATCATTGCTTCACCTGACCTTTTTCTGGATGTTTAATCGTTAAACAACCGTCTGATAACAAGCATATACATACCTGTACATATCAGGTATGCTCTTTTAGTTGCGGAGCCCATGATTGATGTGCATGTGACAGACAAAGGGCTAGTCGGAGTAGTTGATGTAACCGTATTGAGGGACTACTCTGTTCTTCACTTCTTCATCATCTCCCAGGGGTGCAAGAGTACCTTTACATATCTGGCATTGCTGTTCTGAACAAATACAGGTTCAGTTTATAGCAAAGATAATCACTGTTTTCTGTATTACTACTACAGAATGATAAATTGACAAAGCAAGTGTTTGTTATGGAGGTGTCTCTCATGATTCTATGTGGTCCTCTAGTTCCCTTATTCAGTTATAGTTACCTTCTCATCAAGTAAAAGAGGACAGCGTTCACATATATATGTTTATAAATTTATATGTTTTAGTATGAGACAATTTCCTCTTTTCCACTTCCCTTCTATCCTATTCTATCTTAGATTCTTTACTGTAGGGTTTTCACTTTGCTAATATTGTAAATATCCCTGGGTTAATCAAGAATTGGGTAGGCTTAAGGTGATTTCTTAAGTAGAAACTTTTTAGAGATCACCATCACTTTTACTATCATCTTATGGGGGATCGTTTTGTTTTGATTTAGCTGATCTGATGCTCCTGCATGTGGGAATTTGGTTTAGCATAATGATCTTCAATTCAATGTTAAAACATGAAAGCGGAGCAGCAAATTCCATTACTCTTAGTTGAGAGACAAGCACTTAATTAAGCCATGATAGGAGAGAAAAATGTAAACTTTGTGCTTCGTATACTTCTTGATTCTCTGTTAAAAGTGCTTCTTAATTTTCAGATATTTCAAATTTCATAACCTTTGTTCTATTTTTATTCATTTATGTGTTTCTTTATTCGGCAGGGTCATCACCGCATAGCTGAGACCATAGGACTTTGCCTGTCAGAAGAGCATATAGTGAGCACAGTATGAGAATCTGCTACTAAAGCAACACTGGCTATTTGACCTTCAGTTTTGTTGAAATTTATTACTTCTGCATTTTGTCAATAAACAGATATTAAGGAGGCTGAGAATCAGAGGCTATAAGATAATAGATATGTTCACTGAATCTTATAGACTTGAGCGTAAGTGTGAAGTGACCACCATTCTTATTTTGTATGGCCTTCCTAGGTAAGGTGTTGTGCTACCGTGGCTTGTGTTTTTAGGTTATTGACAGGTTCTGTCCTTGCTCATGAGTGATGCATGCATGACTGTTTCAAGGTAATTTTTAGGTTATGAAATTCACTTTTGTGTTTAATGAAAGTAGGCATTTAACTATGAGTTAGGGTCTGTTGAATGGTGGAGTTTCAATTGGAAATAATTTGCTTATGTGGAAGGGATACTTAGAATTCTTGTTTGACTGACCTTCTAAGGGTACTTCACAGTTTGGTATGATTATTGGGTAAGGTAAACTTACGAAGAAGCTTGTTTCTTGATTGTGCAAGGAAAATAGGTGTTTGGTCTAGTGGTATGATTCTCGCTAAATGCGAAAGGTAGCAAGTTCGATTCTCGCAACACCCCCTTATTGCATATAGAAAGTGATTATTTAATATTTTATAACATTGTAGGTTGAATCACAAAAAAATAAATTAAAATCCTGCAAATTTAGGGCAGAATTTGTGACCGACTAGTACAATAGGGTATGATTGTCATTTGGTAAGTTGGTCTTATTCTGGTGATCTTCTTATTGGATCCTAGTGCTGATACAGGTCCAAGTTGTATAGTTGCCATTCAACTGGTCTGGTCATTTTGGAGCTAATTATTTTGTATCGTTAATTTGGGGATTCCCTCTTACTCCCTCCACTACAAGTGTTCAACCGTCTCAAGCTTTGGAACAAATTAGATGCCCGTCTTAATTGATATGCACTGCTGAATTTTTTTTACATTTTTTAGTCATAGTTAAGGGCATTGTGATTGTCTGATTGATGGGCTTTGCTGCTTACAGTTGCATTTTACTATAAATTAACTTCATAATCTTAAATGTCTTTTATTGATTTGTCGTACAGTCATGCTCATAATTTTCTTGACTTAAATTTTCACCAACTTGTTTGGTTCTTGTATAACTCGTCAGTGATATATTTTTTCTTTTCTGTCATTGATGAAGCTCTGTGTAGTGTGACCCCTTCTTCTCTTGCAAGAGTTGAAGAGTAGATGGTGTTGATAATAGGAGTATATGATAACGAGAGTTTCAAGATGGACAACGATTTGTACTGGTCTGTGCCTGTTTCTAATAATACTGTGACAGGAAGCAAAGTTTAGGATTTTAAAATGTGGAGTTACACGTACATATCTTGATTCTTGAATATAGTTTGCCAATTAAGAGCGTGTTTGTGAATTGTTGACCATATGAGCCAATGGAAGTGCAAATCATTCCTATTATCCTATATAATTATGTGCAACTTTGAGTTAACTATATTTCACCATTTATTAATCGAGGTCTTTTATTCATACAATCCATCCTTGCATCTTGGTTTCTGGGTACACAAGGACACCTGGATTTGTTCAAGTGTTGTAATTTGTATACAGGAACAGCAATTGCAATTTCACCAGCAGCGAGCATTAGCTATATCTTGAATCTCGATAAGAGGTGTACAAGGACCCAGGATTTGAAGCTCCGTGTTCTGCTTCTGAATACACATTTATCTGTTCGCTATTCTATCTTCTAGGCAACCTGCGGAAGTGATGGCATTGGCCTGTGTGCTAAGGAAAGGGAGTATTTCAGATGGGACTTACAGAGGATATAATGTGCTGAAAGAGATTACGCATGCAGTTGATATGATACTTTTGTGTATCCAGAATTCCGGATGCTCTGCAGTGTGCATTCAGTCGGCTATACTTGTAATTTCCTAGATGCGTTTCGAAGAAACAAAGATCTAATATATTTATATACATTTTAAATATCCATGATTTCATGCTGAACCGTGCCCAAGATGCTTGTGATGCGAACCATCTATTTTCACCCACATCACTTATTGCAACTGATCATCACCAAGGTTTGAAAATGTATCAAAATACAAGTTGTCAAAAGTACTACGAGTTTACTCTGCACCCACATCAAACTGATCTACTCGGATTCTTGATTTTCTCACACCATAACAAACATCTTAATATTACAAGAGTGTTAATTTGATATGGATACGCGTGACAGTAGCTAAATATAATAAAAATGGACCAAATTGTAATGCTTAAGCACAAAAACGATTAAAGTAATGTCACCTCGAACTTGATTTTAAGCTGGGCGCAGATGCAGAAGCTGATCGACCAAATTGTAATGTTTAAGTACCTTTCACATGTCTCTTCATAATTCACATCAAGTCGCAGATGATGAAATCCAATCAACAACGAGAAAATTTGAGTGGTCACTTGCTAAATGTTGCTGAAGTTGCATGTCTGAGGAGGAATGTTGTCTGCTCGACACTGGGGTATAACTGTATAATGTGGAAATATATATATTTATATATATATATTATAGTATAATAATCGAACAATGCAATTATTTTATACTTTTATAAGAAGAAGGATATGAGGTTTTGCTTTTGTAAATACAGAAGACTCCACAACAATGAAATAGGCTGAGCTTGTCATATGTACAAGGAGAATTGCAAGTGGTGAGATACAAGAGTTGCAACTGTTGAAATTTGAAGACTTGACTCTGAAATGC
Organism: Plantago ovata; assembly: GCA_028274465.1. Classification (NCBI taxonomy): domain Eukaryota; kingdom Viridiplantae; phylum Streptophyta; class Magnoliopsida; order Lamiales; family Plantaginaceae; genus Plantago; species Plantago ovata. The sequence goes on along the minus strand of CM051457.1, from coordinate 5,470,687 downwards.
TAAACCTGCTATCAGGAATTTCTCCAGGCAATGGTTTATCCATCTGCAAAGCTATTGAATCATCAATGCCCGAGTTGTGGAGCACCGGTGCAAAAAAAAAAAAAAAAAATAATTTATTTAAAAAAACTCGAACTTATTACCGTACCTCTCTCAGGTGGTTAGCATTTCTAACCAGGGCCGGCCCTGAGATTTAGGTGCCCTGTGCAAACAATTTAAACGGGCCCAAGTATTTAAATAAAAAAAATATATGTTAAAAATAAAAATAGAAAATATATGTTAAAAAGGACACCAATAGAAATTGAACCTACAACCTCCTAATGGCAAAGGCCTTATAAAGTTAACCAAATCCAATAAGCTACGTGATCTTTCTTTAATTTTTTTACATCGCAATTGTATACTTCCTCCGTCCCAAAACAGTTGCACCATTTTGCCATTTTGGACGTCTCATTAGAGTTGCACCATTTCATTTATTTGCCATATTTAGACATGGTTATAATAACTTTATATTCCATCAACACATTTTTGTGGCCACAAATCATCCATAAAGTAAAAGCAACACCCACTGTCAATATAACTCAATATTTAAATCTTTTCCTTATTTTCTGTGTTCAAAAGCAAATGGTGCAACTGCTCTGGGACGGAGGGAGTATATACATAAATTAAACAATCTATAAATTTGGGGCCCCAGTTTTTCAGAAGCCCTGAGCGGTCGGGCAGCCCGCACACCCTCAGGGTCGGGCCTGTTCCTAACTGTATACCGTACAAAAATGTGTCATAACATTACAATTGGTAACGAAAGAAAGGATAACCATACCGGTAGTACATGATAACCACGAGTAAATATTTATGCAACTATGATATTATGTATCAGGAATAACAAGTAATGAAGTAACTGACTAAGAAATTTAACATATCTTTTATGTCGAAGAAATTCAATAATAGTTGTAAACTTGTAACAAAGGAATAAATCAGGAACTGCCCACAAAGAGAAAAAAAGAAAGTGGCAAAGAGATTAAATGTACCCAGTGAGGCGTGGAGTGGATATATAATACTTACTCCGTCCCATAACAAATGTTAATTCATTTTGTTGATTTTTTTAGGATCAGTTTGACATCATATTATTAATCCCAAATTATATCATAAAAATAATTAAAAATATTATATTATGAAACTAGAATGTTTATATTTTCATTATATAAAATTCTTACTTGTTTTAATTGTATAATTTGGGATTAATACGAGGTCAAACTGATCTTCGAAAAGTCAACAAAATGAAGTGTAACATTTATTATGGAACGGAGGATGTATAAATTAGTGTAAGACCTATGATCTTTCTAGTTTACATTAAATGCCACCCACTTACATTTCAATTTTTGTAGCCAAGTCCTTGTGCATGGCTAGTTACATTAAAAACGGGGTTATTAAACGTAGTAGCAATTTTACTAAATGTTGGAAATTTATTAGTAATTTGCAAAAAACATCTTATTTTTAATATTTTACAAATAAGTCACAACAAAGTAAGATTAGAATGAACAATCAATATCTCTACAACTAAGTATATATACAACAAGTCATGAATTTATTATCAAATTATAAGGGGACAATAGAACCACATATATTATAAGTGAAAATCAAATGTGTGCATCAATAAAATATGAAGATCAATTAATATAACAAGTTGAAGTTTGATGTAATTGGATATATATATATATATATATATATATATATATATATATATATATATATATATATATAAAGAAAATAAAAAAATAGTAAAAAAAAATTAAAAAAAAAAATACAGCACAGCCAGCGCCCTGCCGTTCAGGCCCAACAGCAGGCCGCTGGCCTGCTGTTCGATTTGAACAGCAACAGCTGCTAGCGGCCTGCTGTGTTACGTTCCGCCGCCCATCGCCGCCCCAATTCGATGGAATCGGGGCGGTTTAACTAACATATATGATGGTTATAAAAATAAAAAAAACTAAAGAACTAACCTTGATTTGAGTTTGATGATATCTCTTGGTGTGTTCTTCAAATTGAATTGAAATATGTTGATTAGGTTATTGATTAGGGGTTTGATTTATTTAAGGTGAAATTGTGATGATTTTAAAAGTATTGGGTTAATTTGTAAAATTGTAAATTTATAGATATTTTATGTAATTTACAATAAATTTCCAACATTTAGTAAATTTATGTTCCAACATTTAATATTTGCCTAAAAAAACACCGAAATGTTGAAAGAAAAGGGGAAAAGAAATGTTGAAAGAAAAGGGGAAAAGAAAAGAAAAAGGAAAAAGAAAAATATAATAAAAAAGTTGGGGCCGAACTTGGTTGTACGTTGAAGCGCTGATGGACCTCACCTAAGCATTTTATCTTCACGTTTATTGCACAAAACTATTTAAACGGTAGTGTATAAGGGGGTTTATCCGCTTAATAGGCATAAAGGAGTACTACTTCAAATAGTGAGGATATAATAGGCATAAACAGAGCACTCCAGCAATTTTTGCGGTCGAATATCTTGGCCAGCGAAGTAAGAGTTAAATTTTCGGTCAGTTTCTTAATCTTTCTGCAAGGACCCATTATGTTTCGTATTGATTTTAAGTTCATCCCCACACACAAAAAAAAAAAAAAAGTAAAAAGAGAAGGCGAAAGCGAAACTCATTGGCTGGAATATACACTATAACAAATTAAACTGGCTAGAATAGGTAGTCACCAAAAGAACTGTAGTTGAGTATTGCATGTCTAATCTATTCCCGATTTAAATAAACAAACATAAAGTTTAGAACCATGATAAACTATAAATGAACTACTACTATAACTGAGCGAAACTATATAAATAGTAGTGATCAAAAGCTAACCTCGCATTTTCATGTGAAATTACTGCAGAAGCATACCCTCCAATATCGTAGCGCTGGGCAGAATCTAATTCCCAAAGTGCGGGTTTACCCTGTTGTGGCTGGAAATGTCCCAAGAATCTATCCGTCCATAAAACAATTGAGTATAAGTAATCTGAATAAAACAAAAGATAGAGTAGATCTTTTACCTCCTCACTCTCATTTGTATAAATGATAGTAATAAGTAAAAAATTCAGCAGACTTACACATTAATTGCATCCTGCTTCTTAGCATCCAAGTAAAGAGTACTGCAGTAGCGTTGGAGTGTTCTAAAAATCTCTTTGGACAATGTTGTTGCTTTCCATTGACCTCTTCTCTCTGGAAATATTTGTTTAAATATTGTTAGGAAGAGAGGAGGGAAACAATTATTGAAATTGTTCACAAGTACTACAATACTCAAAGGTGCAACTAGTACTTCCATTGACGTACCTTATTGTGAGATGCAGATCCACAATACTGTAAAGCAAGTGTGTCACCCATTGCTTTATAAACTTTTATCAAATCATCTGCCAATGGACAATCTAAACTAATGGAAGAAGTTTCAATGCATCCTAAAGCACGCAACTGGTGGCCAAGAGCAACCAGACCATAAGCATATTGCGCATCATTGGTACGATCCGAACAGTCTATGCAATTTGTTCTAAAAACCCCGTTCTGAAGACTGTTATACGTGCTATTGAAGAGAGCATTGATATATGGAGAACGTTGTGGATAAGAGACAAAAGCATCCTTTAGAAATAATATTGAATCAAGCAAAGTATGAATTTTACAACTTCAGCTAGAGCTTTACACACAATTGAAAGAATCGATCAAATACAAGATACTCTAGGAGCAAGTCTAATACATAATGCGAACCTTGAAAGGACTCACATTATTCCTTGAGGAGACATTTTTTGGCATAGAATGACAAATATTATCCTCAAACTAAAATTTAGATGACTTATTTGATATATATCATCAAATTTATTTTATCAGTTGACAAGCAAAGAATAACTTATTTTCTCAATTGATTACAAGATTTCACCAATTCATATCTTGTCCTTACCTTGAAGAAAGGAGTATTCGGCCATGAAAGAAACCAGTAATGTTCAACACGTTAGTCGCCACCTCGACTAAGTGGTTTGATACAAATGCAGATTTCCTAGGACGATGAATGATGAGAACTATGCTCGAAGAATAACAAAACATCGACCAAACATTAAAGAGAAAAAGGTATCTAACTTACTTTCTAGCGTTGCTCAAATCCCAATGAAGGTCTTTAAGCTGGGCTTCAGGAGCAAGATCTTTGTTGATAACTTCAATAGCATTCACAAACTCTTAACGAAGAATAGATTCTCTAGGCTTCTTCTCTTGGGCCTGGTAATAATGAAAGGATAGCGTTGCAATCAGTAACATTGTTATTTGATCAAGCATATATATGGCCTGAAATTTAAACAACCAACCAATTTCAAAGTGTACCTTAGTTAAATTTAAAACGATGATAGGATTTCCATATCTCTCTGCCAAATTCTCGAAGTGAAGTCTGGTGGCTTTGTAAGTGTGGTCCTTTTTTTATACTGGAAGAAGTCAAGTCAATAAAAAATCCAGTTGTAAATGCTGAATAGAAACAATAGCTATGGAAGTCATACATATGATGTCGGGTCGAATGTTCAGTTGTGAGGTCTCTTGAGACCAAAAGAGTGGTATGGAACCCCGATTCTGCACAACAGAAGATATTTGCATGGGACGTCCTTTCGGTGCAACCTCAAGCACTATTTGTTCAGTTTCAACATCATTTGCCACATGTCCCTTCTCATTCACACCCCGTTTTAAATATCTGCAGTATAAAGGTCAACAACAAAGATTCATATCAAATACCATCATCACAAACAAATGTTCGTTCTCGATATTCTGATGGTGAGTCAACCACATATGACATACCAAACGATGCAACAAAGTGCAAATATATTTTAATAAAATACAAATTCTTCATCAGAGACATATTTGTTCTTCTTTCCCCTCTATGAAAAAATGGGTAGTGGAAGATACACGAAATAAAACAACATTGAAAATGATGCAACCTTTTTATCATACATTATAAAACATGATTCTAGTTACCTGGTTCCTGCATAATGTCGGGATCGTCTAGCAATGAGAATTAGGTTGAACTTAACTCCGGATATCGAAAGCTCAACCTGTGAAAAGTATCAAAAATAAAAGGCACATGAGATCTTATAATCACACGAACAATGAACCTGTGTCAAATGTGGGAGGTGACAAATAGAGGTACCACAAAACTTTTGATCTTAGCAATATTTATAAGATACTGCAGTTTTCCACCAGATCCGGACGATGTATATGAGAAAGTTAGCAATATTTATAAGAGACTGTAATTGGTAATGACCTGTTTAAAGAACCCGTAAACTAATGCCACTGTCCAAATTACGTTCTTAAGCTGACTGCGAATTCCACGAGTTAAAAACTCATTCCAAACGAACATTGTCTCATATATCTCCATTCCTGTTTGATGATTGCATAGATTATTCTGAAGACTAAGCATGACGGGGTAGGAGTAGCTATAGTAGAAGTCCTTTGTAAGGTCCACCGAGCATATGAGCTTCTTGTATCTATTTAGACATCAGAGAAAAATGCAAAAACAAACCAAATAAGTATGAATCCAGTGAACATATTATAAAAGAAAACTAGAATCTCAATGCTGATTAACATCTAAGTGGTAAGTGGTAGTAAGTTAAAGTTCAAAGAATCCCCCTGAAATCATGGAGATACCTTGACTAACTCAACATGTAAAATTAACAGCACACCACCATCATTGCTACAACTAGTAATATGCACTAAAAGCAACTTAACATGCATTTTAATGATCCAAGGATGGTGCTAATATCTCAGAATGCGCAAGTAATGTAGTAAAAGACGGATAGACAAATTTATAGTTAAATAACAACACAAATGAAATTAAGCAGAAGACTATAACATGAAATATTGACATATATTGTATCTGCAACAAAAGATGCGGAAATATATAACAAGTGCAAAATAAAATAAAAAAAAAGTCTAAAAGAACAATCGATAGTATAGATAGAACATAACAATAATGTCCAATCCAAATGGTTTGGCTCTCGTAATATCACGGTCACTATACGTTTTATTAGAATTAACAAGCACCTGTTTTCATTCTTCAATTTCTTCAATTTAATTTATTGTGGAATGTGATATTGGAATCATCTTTCTCTTTGCAATGGAATAAATGTCATGGCCACATATGGTGCCAATTTTCCTTCTTTTAGTGATAAGAAGCATGTAATAAGGTCCCAAAAATTTAATAAAACCTGTAACCACAGAAAAATCACCAAAAATTATTAGACGGACATAAAAGACAAAGCATGATGTAAACCCTTCCGGTCAAAGTTTTTCATTTCCACTATTAGTAAGCATATCATACATCACTTATAATTAACACACTTATTTACAACTTTACCAACCCACTATCAGTTTTATATTTCATTTTTTATTTTCTACATTTAAATAATACCTCAATTCAAAATTTTATACAATATTTAGCTAACATCCATATTTTGTTCACTAAAAACACAAATGAGAAACTGCCAAGGGACAGAGGATGAAATATAAAATCACATACCAACTATTCCATAGCACATAGTGACGAATTTCAGACCACCAGTTGGTTGGTTTCCATGATGTATTCTTTTTAGGAGATCATAGCACTCTATCCCAGAATATGATGCAGGATCATCGGTGATGCTAAGCTCAGACTGCTCCAATCTACTGATTTTTAGGACTTTGTAACATGTTCTGTTTTTGTCCCACCCAACCATATAAAAGTTCTATAGCCACAATAACAAAGAAACAATCAATCAAAGATTTCCAGTAAAGGCATCAAAAGGAAAAGGAAAAAGGGGAAGAAAAAAAACGAATGCGCACAGAGGGGATCAAGCAAACTAGTTGAAGATACATGTTAAAAAACATTCATAATAATTTCGAGAGCATAAACAAAATAAATAATAACAATATAAATTGTGCACAACCATACTCACTTTAAAAAAAAGAATATATAATCAATCAACTCTAATGGGATGTTTATGAAAAAAAAAAAGTTTCATTCATAATATACAAAAAGAATTACATATACTATAAACTATAAAACTCAAAGTCTCAAACGTAAACGTGCATTGAAAGACAACCTCAGGCTCCTTTATAGGAAAATATGAAAAGGAAAGAAGAAATGGACACTATATTACTTCGATTATTGCATACAGGCACACTGAAGAAAGAAGAGTTACCATTAAGGATAACATGCTGCCAGTAGCTTTGTTGTTCAAAGACTCTAGATTATGTGAAACTGGGGTAATTGGCTGATTTTTTATCATAACCTCCCAAAAAACTCAACCTCAACTAGGAATGTTTCAGTTTTAATTAATTTTCTTGGCCGTTAAATTCCTGACACTTCAACACTTTAGTGAATTGCAAAAAAGTGATTGCTGCTGCAAGTGACTTGGACCCATTACGGTGGCAAAGTTAGCAGGATAAATATAGTAGATGCATGCATAAGGGTTTTGGCAACTGAACAATGAGCCATCAACATGACCAACTATTTGTATTCTCCGGAAAGACTATGAATCAAGCACTTAGAACACTATAACTAAAAGTTATCTGTGAAACTCTAACAAGAAAGAAAGACGAATTAAGCAGATGCGAAAATAATTAGAAATTTAACACATAAAAACACATGAACACCGGAACCATCAAGTCAAGATTTAAAAGAAAAATGCAGGAATTGTAAACATATTTGTTAATATAGTAATGTATGCATACCGAACGAGTCTTGTAAAGATTGAATGCCTGCAAATAGGTAACGCCACCGCCATTCTCTTCCTCCTCCAATCCCATGATTCTCATGAAGAAGTTACCGCAATTTATTGACTGGAATCGGAAATACATAAACTTAGTTCAGGACACAAATTAATCAAGAATCACGTCTTTTTTAATAAAAAATTAAAAGTAAAAGCACAGACAAAAACTCAATGAACCTTCAGCTTGATAAAAAGAGCATTAGCCCAGTACTCCAGAGGCAAAAGCAGCACGCGTACGCCTAAATAAGTTGAAATCAAAACAGGAGTACCAGGCGGTCCAGGCCCCCTCAAAGACTGGAAGCAAGTCAGCAACCAATCCAAACCAACTCAAGGAACCTTCCGCTTGATTCCAGGTAAGCCAAGAAAACAAAGACTTTGGATCACCAACTAATATATATGTCTATCTGTTGACAAGACTCAGAAAATTGCTTCAATGTTTCTTGATTTAATAAGCATGGCGCCACATGCCCCTTCTTCAACCGAACGGAACGGAAGAAGATGGGGAGGGGCGATCGAATAGAGATAAGAAGAGTATTATGGACGGGTTAGAAAACTTATGGTACATTTTTGGAGGATTTTTATCAATAAGCCCCCTTCCAAATTTTAACTTCGTTTAATTAGTTGGTGTCTGAGACAAATTAACAAAAACGGATTTATAAGTCGCGTTTCGAGTGCACATTCAATCGCTACTGTGTATTAATTATGTTTCTTTTATTTTTATTTTTTATTGTTTTTAATCATATCAGCTAGGTTTATGGGGCTTTATGCTCTCGATCCGAAGTGAAAGAAGTTTCATGGAATCATGACACCAATATTCCCATTTTGTATTTAATTAAAGCTTCATGTGGTGAAAGCATGCATAAACATATTATTATATAGGGTCAATTTTTTTTACCCCAAACCTTTGTACCTTTGTGGGATTTACAATTTCCCCCCAAATCAATCATAAAATCTTAACTCTCCCCCAAACCTTTCAAAAAAGTTGTAATTTGTCCAAATTAATTTAAAAAATAGTAAAAATAGAATTTATATTATGAAAAATCAAAATAAATTCATTAGGGACGTATCTCGTTCAATATATACATAAAAGTTAAATAAAAATTTAAATATTTTAGAAAATGAAAACATAACATTAATTTCAATAATATGTCAAAATTAAATTAAAAATAGATATGTAAACAGAATGAGTAACAAAATGAAGAGTTTAACAAAAATAGAAATATTTAATATAAATAAACATATATTTCAAAAAGAAATAAACTCAAACTATGCTTAATATTATTTTTATATAAAAGGATAAAAAGTTTGTTTATATTCTTTTGTTGTTTTGAGTTTTATTTTATCAAAAAATTTCCTCGATTTATTTTGTTTTTAGATTTTATTTCTTTGTATTGAAATTTATGTTGCTTTTTCACAATTTTAAACATCACAATTTTAATTTTGATATATTATTGAAATTTATGTTTCTTTTTTTTATTTTCTAAAAATATATAGTAAATTTTTTATTTAGTTTTCAAATTTAGTATTGAATGAGATGTGTCCATAATGATTTTATTTTGATTTTTCATGAAAGAAATTTTATTTTTTCTGTTTTTTAACTATTTTGGGCAAAATACAACTTTTTCGAAAGGTTTTAGGGGAATTTAGACTTTACGATAGGTTTGGGGGGAAATTCCAAATCCCACAAAAGATTTGGGTGGAAAAAAAATTTGTCCCTATTATATATTCAGCACAAATATATAAAATATAAACTCCGAAATTCTATTCGCTCTCTGAGTCACCAATCTAGTTAATTCTCTTTTACTTTTGAGAATCAAGATACCAGCATTGCCCCTATAGCTCAGTGGTAGAGCGTCAGTCTTGTAAACTGAAGGTCTGTAGTTCGATCCTGCATGGGGGCAAGTTCACTTTTTAATTGTTTCATATTCCAATAACTCAAGTAAACTTCATGTTAGTGTGAATGTTTGATGATAGTCATTGACCAATGTAGTGTATCAAAATAATGTTTGAGTATAACAGATTAATAATATTGAAAAAAAATGAATAAGTTATTGGAATAAACATTTAACCATATTCTATTTATTAGAGTATTCACGAATAAAAGGACCGTACATCACATGTAGTTTACTATTCCTTGCAAACGTTTCTTATGTAGTTATTAATGTATCAATATTGTCCGATATAAATGTCTAGAAATTTATCGTGACCTTAGATAAATTATTGTTTTAGGCATAAGATCTTATGGGTCACACAACATGGTAATGTTTATACAAATGAGTAACATAGCGATTAAATATTAATAATATTTATACACACACATCTGAATTTTATTAATTATTATAGAAATATTATATTTTAAAATTTGAAAAATTAATCGAATACATGTACACTTGGGTGGAATTTAGAATTAGGGTCCAAAAGAAAAAAGGGCTTATCAATACGCCCAGCCCAAATATCCTAGAGGCTGGGCCAGCTGGAGCATTCTTGCGCGTGCACACAGCTTAGCCATAAAAGGGCGGTCTCGTGAGCTCGTGACCGATGGAAGGGAGTTTGCTCTTTCTTATTTTATTCGAGTCCTATTTTATTTAAAAGATTAGATGTGGTAAATAGAAGAATGATGGATAGGAATGTAATTCCAGAGTCTTGTTCAATTAGAATAATACACTCTACCTAGTTAAATTCCATTATTCCAGATGTAACTTTTTTTTTTTTTTTTTTTTAATTCGATTGCCGGTGGATATCAAGGTAGAAGAAAGACAAATTAAGCTTGTGCATGACCAGTTTGACGATTTAATTGAAACAAAAGAAGAGATCATAAAGTTTGAGGATTTGATTGAAACAGATGAAGAGATCATAAAGCAGTCGGACGAAAAATTGGAAAAGCTATATCAACAACAAGAATTTGCTGGTGATTTTGCACTTCTGTTAATTTGAAGACAGGTAAGTAAGTTTCTTCTACAATCAGCAACGAGTAATCCGTCCGAAATCACATCAGTGGGGAAAAATAACGATATGCGCACACACACCCAGTACATATATATTACTACTTGATTCGTGGGGTACTAAATACTAATTGCTCTGTTCCAATTAATTTGGCTTCACTAACAATAATCACGTATGGGACCAATACTTAGCTAGTCCATTCGTTATATTTTTTTTCACTATAGTAAAATACAATATCGTGTTTTCACATTGTTAACAAAATCTTTTGAAGTTAGAAGTAGAAGAAACAATAAATCTTTTCCTGAATACAGTATACTATATTATCTAGACTCTTTAATTTTGGTATCACATGCTTCTTCCTCCTTAGTTCCATTTGCCGACTTTTTTGGTACCACAAACTTTTCAATACTATATATTTTGGAGTTCAACTTTTGGTCCATAAGATTAACATTACATTAACTTTATGTTAACATCCCATACAGATATGAACGAAGTCAATATTTAAACTTCATTGATCATTCGAAGAATCATATTGGTACACTCACATGCATGATATGTTGTTGGAATTGGAAAACTAATAATGGTGATTAACTATTTTTTATATATATATGCTTGACTTACATGTTCTCATTCTAACAACCAGTACTAGTAAATAATTTAATGAAAGATCCTAGTATAATTTTCTAAGTTTCTAACAGCCACATGAAGTAATTTTTTTCTCCCTAAAATGTCTCTTAAATTGTTATTTATTTATTTATTTTCTTTTTTTTTTCCCCCTCAAATATCTCATTGATACTAAAATCAAATAATTATTATTTCGGAGGAGATTTTGGAGGAGAAAAATATGAAACGTTTATTTAGAAACGTGATGAGTAGTACAATGACTGAGATTTTGGAGGAGAATAATATGGTAGCTAGTTAATTGACTTTTTCTATGAAATTTGAGCTCAAATATATCTGGAATGTATTCTAAAGAAATTAAGGTAATTGCGGTTATTTATTCTTTACTTAGCATATATAGCATATATAGAACTACTACATAACAAAACTTGAATATAATAATCACTTTAATAGAGTAGAAGTTATTGGTCAATATTATGATATCTTTCAATTATATTGCTTGATTGAGTTGATTCTCTCTGACCCAATACATTAACTTTTAGTAAGTAGTATGTTTAATTTGGATTAGTAATCATTATTATTATTATGGATTATGTTTCTTTACAAACTAGTGATGCTTAATTAGGTACAATTAATATCACTCACACCACCAAGACCTCTATATATATACACCCAACAATATCACTCATGTACACTACCCAACCACAATCAATCTTTCAAGAAATAGAGTAATAGACACCCATCAGATTCTTGTTTCTTGTTCCTGTCAGGAAGAAGAGGAAGAAGATCAAGATTGATATGGAGGTTTGTATTTTTACTTCACTCTTTGCACCATTTTCAATTCAATTTACGTAATTGTAAGTTTTAATACAAATCTTCATTTGTGTGCGTATATAGAAATCTGCATGCATCAAAACACAGCGTTGGAACTGTTTATATAGAAGCAAGAATTTGGTAGAAATTCAATTCTCCTAAAGCTCCGAATTGATTATTTTGATATTATGATAGAATTCCAACTCTTTTAAAATATTGAATGGATGAGAAAGTACAAAATGTATTCATTATATTAGTTCTCAAATACCAAATTCAAAAGTTTCGCATTAGACAATGTTTTCCAACACATATTCTTAATTATTACTTTGTTTGCTCGAAAGCATTTCATGTTTGTTCGAGTAAAACGATTCATTTAGGCGTAATTGTTTGCATTTAGACCCCGGCCTATGTAGCAGCCACAGACCAAACCTTCTTTCATGTCTGTTAACCTTCTTTCATTTCTCCTCATATGTAGACCAAACCTGTTGACATTGATTGGGACAATTTGAAATTTGCCCTGGTGCACACTGATTACATGTTTATGGCCAAGTGTACGGATGGGGAGAACTTTGCTGAAGGTGAACTGAAGCCATTTGGAAACATTGAGTTGAGCCCGGCTTCCGGGATTCTGAACTACGGCCAGGTTGTTTTTCAATTTTATGTTCATCTCTGTTTTTCGCGCTAATCATTTGCAAAATGCATTTAGCTATTGTTGTTGTTGCTTTTTATCCATATATTCACCGAGGATTGATTTCAAAATATGTTTTCAGGGATTGTTTGAAGGATTGAAAGCTTACAGGAAACTTAACGGGAGCATTTTATTGTTCCGCCCTGCGGAAAATGCAGATCGGCTTAGAATTGGTGCTGACCGCATGTGTATGCCATCACCAACAGTGGAACAGTTTGTGGAGGCTGTAAAAGCCACTGTTCGTGCTAACGAGAGATGGGTAATATAGTGGTTCAATTCTTTAATATTTCGGATTTCTATCTCAAGTTTTATGCAAGTCCTCATATCTTTAAGTTGATGTGAATTTCAGATTCCTCCACATGGAAAGGGTTCATTGTACGTAAGGCCGTTGCTTATCGGGAGTGGAGCTGTTCTAGGTCTTGCACCGGCTCCTGAGTTTACTTTTTTGATCTATGTTTCTCCAGTCGCAAACTATTTCAAGGTAATACTACTATATAATAGGTTCTGTTTACAAGCCAAAGTTGCTAAGCTAGGTGGTATATGACTCTGAGTTCTTTATTTCAATGAAATGATTATCTATCTTCTAAATTCATGATATTCGTATATTACGTTGGACCTGATTGCCTGATCTATTCCAGGCAGGTTTAGCACAAATAAGTTTGAAAGTTGAGACCAAACTGCATCGAGCCACTCCTGGTGGTACTGGTGCAGTGAAAACAGTCGGAAACTATGCATCAGTGAGTTTCTTCATTATATGAATACATATCTATGTGGCTTTTTGCTTTTTAATTAGTACAACTTTCTTTCATAATTTCTTGTATCAAAAAATGTATTACTGGTTTTTAAAGTGAGACAAGAATCATGCTCAATTAAACATGCATCACTTGGTTCTACTTATATCACCTTCTGTACCTGGAATAATTTTGGCTGAACAAATAAGCTTGGTAGTCTTATGTTTCTGTTTCACGTAGGTTCTAAGAGCACAGAAAACTGCAAAAGCACAAGGCTATGCTGATGTTTTATATTTGGATAGTATTCACAAAAGATACTTAGAAGAGGTCTCTTCCTGCAATATATTCATCGTTAAGGTACGATATCTAATGAATTTCGTTACACAAGTATCGCTTTTCCAACTTCTTGAAGCTATAGAATCTGATGAGTTTAACTTGGATGATCACAGAATGGTGTGATTTCAACTCCTGCAACTAAAGGAACCATTCTACCTGGCATCACGCGAAAGAGTATACTTGAACTTGCAAGTAGCCTAGGATTTCAGGTATGCATTCTGTTTTCAGTTCCACATGGACCAACATGTTTCTGCGTATCAGTTCAACAAATAGACAGATTTGAAAGTCATCTTACTACTACATGTGTCCTATGAAATACAGACTGAGGAACGACAGGTGACTATTGAGGAACTTTTTGAAGCCGAAGAAGTATTTTGTACAGGAACAGCAGTCGTGCTTTCACCTGTGGGAAGTATTACTTACCTTGAGAAAAGGTTGCTTTCTTAACCAGTTTCATAATACTTCAGTTCCGGAAAAGACTTTATACTGACATCTAACAAGAATTACAACAGTATGTTCATCTAACAAGTGTGTGAATACGCATATCATGCATTTTGCAGGGTAACTTATGGGGGTGATAGTGTCGGAAAAGTGGCACAACAACTCTATACTGCGCTAACTAGCATCCAGACCGGAGATGCAGAAGATAAAATGGGATGGACAGTTGAGCTCAAATAGTTCTCTATCATTTTTTTAATTTTTTTTTTGCAAGACCATGGGAATATATGAACATTTAATTTTTATTTCTTGAAGACTTGAAGTGCAACATTTCAAATATATTTAGCTGCAAGACCATTAACAGAACAACTTCGTTTATTTCCTTAGTCTTTTTTATATAAACGACTAGATTCCGTTCCTCCCCAACAGCTTAAGCTTTTGGGAGAGTTGGATTTATATCATGGTATCAGAGCCGACATCTGCTGGCTCACGCCCACCTGAGTTCGAATTTCCTCGGAGACAAAACTCTGTCCATATTAAATTTCCACTCAAATGGTCTCTCCAAAGAGGTTGAAATCGACCACGAGTACGGGGAAGTATTGGATAATTAATATAAATGACTTAAGCTTTTGGGAGAGTTGGAATTCTATCATTTTTTTCTGCTTACTCAGCTCTTGAGGTAATTCGATAATTCTGTTCTTCCCAAAAGCCTCAGTATTGTGTGCCCCTTGTCACTTAATTGGCAGGTGTGTTACTACCTTCATCTGCTTTGAAGTTGTTTAACAGGTCATCTATATTCTTATAATCTGCTTTTCTACTACACCTCTGAGGATATAAATATCCTAGAGGTCTAATTACTAAGGAATAGATGGTGGTCTATTCAATCTTGCATTGCGTATTCTCAGCTTAACTACAGTTGGAGGCATTTAGATTTTTTAGTTGAAGAAATACGAAGTGATTGAGTTCACTAGGTGTGATCAGACATCTATAGAAAGAATCATATATCCTCCGGTTTACGAACTTCCAAGCTAACTCCCAGAGACAATGCGACATATTTTCTACATCTATGCTACGAACTCAGGTTGTAAATAGCCATCTCTAGCTAATTGATTGATCTATATGATTCTGAGAGAAGCACCTACGTACTTTGCCTAGTTTGTGTCTTTTTGCAAACATCCCTATATATAGTGGACTGATTTGGCTTTAAACTCCTCGGCCGGAGTCTTTGTCGAGGAACAATTGGATGAGAAAAGTTGATCTGCTAAGTATATAATAGCGTATGATTGTCATTTGGTAAGTTGCTCTTCTTATTCTTATTGTATCCTATTACTGAAGTTGTGGGGTTAGTTGCTGATACAAAGTCCAAGTTGTAAATTTGCCACTCTTACTCCCTCATCTTTCATTATTCTCATTTCCGAAATAGTGTTAATTGATACGCGCGTAGAAGAAAATTTATATTTTTTTGAGTTATTGAACTCTTTATCGCCTATATAAGACCATTCAAATGAAATTTAGGTTGATTTTTGCACTTAGGTGGTGCTTAAATTGAACATTCGGATTGGGAGAGTATGTCCAATGGCCTCCGATAGTGTCATTTGTGTGAGTGGGCCCAAAAACAATAATAAAAAAAGGAGTTTCTAAGACCCATAGGTAAGCTTTTAGTACATTAATCCACATAATAGATACGCCATTCGTCCCAGTGAATTTTATACGTTTGTTTTGTTTAATCCTTTTTGTCCGATTTGATCTCTAATATAAATTCGAAATCATACAAAAAATAATAATTCATGAAATTATATTATAAACATAGAAACACTATATGTTCATGGTTTAGGGGTAATTGGAAGTCATAAGGAGAAAAAAAAAAAAACAACAACAACAATACAGACATAAAAAAATAATTGGTACTTATGTATAATAAAGTATGAATTTTTCAAGACTTTAATGTTAATCGACACACATCGAGATAAAGTAGTAATTTTTCGTGTAATTGGACTCTTTTATCACCTCTATACCTCCCTTCCCAAGTTAAAAATTTCACCTTAGTTCACCGAAAAAGTGATTTATATTGGCACGCATGTTCTTTATCGTTTTGAATTTTAGTAAATTGTCTTTTTTGCCCTTTAACAAGGTAACGGTGTACGTAAATATTAAGGTGTTACAAATTAAACAACAACTCGTAAATAAGCTCAATTGGGAGCAGTGGGATGTTGACAGTTGTTGGGAAACTACGGAGAAAGCTTCTTGTGAGTCCGATAAAATTTTCGATCCCCAATAGGCCCCACAGATGGGACAAGTACTCGGTGTGTATCGGTATATATGCTTTGCTTTCTTATTTCTTTTTATTTATGTTTTTATTTTTTTTATATTGAATAGGGAAATGGTCTAAAAAAGTCTCAAATGTCCTATTTTGGTGGACAAGTTTTCAACGCCCGAAGGGACCGAAAACGTGTCGTGATATTTATGTCCCAACCATACAAGAACGACATTCCAAATTAGTGGATCACACTCCCACGATCATATCCAAAGTTGGTTTGGAATAGCGCCATTCGAGTTCCCTATGGACTAAGGAAGTATGTCCAACGTTTCAAAAAAAAAATACAAAAAATCTATGTATAACAAAGTTGTAGCTTCATTTTTGTGTAGGTGGGACGTAAAATCCAAATTATTTTCAAGAGTTTTTTGGCCCCAAAAATTAGTTTTTCGTGGATTTTGAACTATGGCCAAGTTGTTGTTTTTTTTTAAATTTTAATGTTTGCCTATGAGTTTTGTGCTTTCAAGACTTTGTTTTTTAAAATTACAAGCGAAACATTTACGAAAATGCATTCAACTATTGTTACGTTGTTGTTCCTTTATATTTATATCTGTTGAAATATGTTTTAAGGGCTTGTTTGAAGGATTGAAAGCTTATAAGAGGATTTTATTGTTCTGCCCTGAGGAAAAAGGCAAAACGGTATATAATTTGTTAACTATATCGGATTCGTTTACATAGTAAGGGTTTATTTTACTGTATATAAGACCATTTCTTATATATGGGGAGTGGAGCTGTTCTAGGTATTGCACCAACTCCGAAATATACTTTTTTTTATTTATGCTTTTCCAGTCTCAAACTATTTCAACGTGATATATACTTTGTTTCCCATTTACAAGTACTGGAGTTACTATATGAATATGAGTTCTTTTTTTCCCATAAAATAATTATCTACCGTTTAAACACTAATTATATGATATACATTGGACTTTATTGGATGTCCTATTTCAACAAGGTTAGCAGAAATAAGTTTGAAAGTTGAAACCAAACTACATCAAACCACCTTGATGCGGTGTGAAAATGTAAAAAATTATGCATTAGTATGTATATCATCACGTATCATAACATGTAGGTAGTGTTACTGATTTGTAAAGTTAGACAAAATTGACGGTTAAGGAAAATTTACATAATACACCCCTTGAATTTATTGCATTAATCTCTAAAGTCCATTTTTCGTTAGTTCTATACATTAAAACCCTATGCCCGCCATTAGTCACATATAACAAACTACCATCATTGTTAAAAATAGAACACTTTGATGTCGTTGACGCTGTCATTATTATATCATAATGACGTCACTTATGAAACTTGTAATTCCGAATCTACCCAACGAGGTGTAAAATGTAGGATTTCGACATTTGAATAAAAATGGATCATGGACCCGCACGTCACATTATTTTTCAGCTGAAATGACCATCCAGTTTTAGAGTCTCGTAAATGAAAAATAAAAATTTGGATCATGGCCACATCACAATGTTTTCCCACTGAAATGACCAATCAATTTTAGAATTTTAAAAGGGTTGTAGATGTAAAGAGACGTAATATATAATTATATAGTACTATATGGGATGTAAATGTAATATATGTACAATATATAATATAACATGTTTTGACTTTAGAATACACTTAAAGACTTTTTTAAGTTTTAAAATGCCACTACTATTCTACCGCGGATGTATAATTAACTATTCAGGGATGCAAGTTTAGACAAGTTTATATGTCAGGAGTCTAATTAGACAAGTTATCTTGGTGTTTTGGAATACTATTGTAAGAACAGGGGTATCTAAGTAATTCTAATATATTTTCCGTCCATAAGGGCATTTTTGACATTAACTCATATTGAACGTCGACCCTGTTTGACTAATGTCAGAGAGTTTAAATGTAAAAAAAACTAACTAGGGGAGGCTGGACCTTAAAGCTATGTTTTAAAAGGCCCAAAGCCGGACACGAAAGTCAAGGCGGTCACCCCTAAAAAAGGTTGGACCGCTTCAGCAGTATCGAGCCGTATTGAAGCGGTATACATATACTCCTATATACAAATATTATGGCTTCATTACATATATAATAAACACATAAAATAAATATATTCTTCTTATATAAATATATAAACATTATCACTATATTGATTGAATTAACCTATTTTTAGTTTCTCAATCTTTGTCATCTTTTCATTAGGTAAATTAAAGTCCCAAATTTATTATTAATTACAATTAAAGAATAAGTCGTTCAATCATATTTTTGAATAACATATCTTACAAAATTACTAAAAATATCATAATTATTATTCTTTCCTTAAAAAAAAAGGACAAAAGTATACATTAATATTTTATATATACTTTAATAATCATTATTTTTAATATTTCATTTGCTATTTTAATGTGTGTGTCAAATATATTTATTTAATAAAAAATACAATTGAAACAATGATTACTTTATATAATGTTTTTATATAAATTCATTTGGCTAGTATGCTTGTACTCCATGCATACATTTGGCTTGGGTTCAATCCCCACTATTGACAATTACCACTCAATTTTATTATTAAACCGCAATAACCGTCGGCTCAGGCTGGTACCGGCTTACTGGTTCAACCCGGTTTCGGACGGCTTTGAACGGTTTTGGACCCTCCGGCATAACCCCGGTTTTATGTATTACAACCAGCCAGACACTTCTCGGTTCACGGTCTGACCGGTTCAGACGGCCGGTCAGACTCGAATTTTAAAACATAGCCTTAAAGGTGTTGCATAAAATGCAACGTGTATTCTACTACATCTACGCTACTAACTCAGGGTGTAAAATAGCCATCTCTAGCTAATTCATTGATCTATATGATTCTGAGAGAACCACCACCTACTTTGCCTAGTTTATGTGTTTTTTGCAAACACCTCTATATAGTGGCCTGATTTGATTAGTGTTGCGAAATCAAATTTGGCTTTAGACTCCTCGGCCGGAGTCTTTATCGTGGAACAATTGGATGAGAAAGGTTGATCTGCTGCTAAGTTTTAATCTATAAGTAGTACAATAGCATATGATTGTCATTCGGTAAGTTGGTGTTATATATTACGGAGATATCACTCAAGTTGTCGGATTAGTTGATGATACAAGTCCAAGTTGTATATTTGCCATTCATCTCGTCTGGTCATTTTGGAGAGTCGGAGTTATTCATCTCCTCATTTTGGAACTAATTGTTCTGTATCTTTATTTTATTTTGGGCACTCACTCACTCTGGGTGTTTGCAACAACTTATCCAACTTATCACTTGTTTTAAACATAAACAGCTTTTTGAGTGTTTACAACAACTTAAGCTGACATATTCTCTTAAATTAAGCTGAAGAAGTTGAAGTTGGAGAAGTTGAGTTGTACCTCCTTAAGCACTTTCACCTTAAATTAATCTGGATTTTAGTTGTTAGGTTTGCAAACACTACTCCTACAACTTATCTAACTTGTAAGTAGTTATTTGCAAACACCCATCAAATTCTCTAGTAAGCCAACTTTACCAACTCCTCCTTAAATTAAACCACTTATTTTAAGTTGAAGTTATTGCAAACACTCTTTTACTCCCTCTGGTTTCGCTGGTCTTTCCGAAACAAATTAGATGTCCATGTTAATGTTAATTGATACACACCGCAGAAGAATATTTACATTTTTTGAGTTATTGAACTCTTTAGCGTCTCTGTAAGACCATTCAGAATCAGAAATTTTGATTGATTTTCGCACTTACGGGGTGCTTAAATTGAACATATATTCGGACTGCGAGAGTATATATGTCAATGGCCTCATAGTGTCATATGTGTGAGTGGAAAAATAAATTAATTAATTAAATATCGGAATTTCTAGTTCCCAAAAAAAGAGAATTTTTTTATAGATTAATCCACATAAAAGTTATTCCCTATGTTCCATAATAAGTTTTCTAAAGTTGATTTTTTTTCGAACTTTGACTGCAAATTACTCCTACATTACACACTCAAAAATATAATAAAATTATATTATGAAAGAAAATAAAGTACATTTTTCTAATATAACTCTATTATATACTAATCATGTATAATATATGAGTAATTTGCGGTCAATGTTCGAAAAAAAATCAACATTAGGAAGCTTATTATGGAACGGCGGGAGTATATACTTTTCTAAACAAATTAGACGCCATTGTTAATTTGGTACACTAAGTATATGCATCTTTTGAAATGGCGAATCCAGGCTGGGTCAAGCTGGGTTCACTTGACCCAGTTGAGATTCATTTTCTTACTAAAATAGTACTACCATGGACACATATAATTTGTAGCCTAGTGGTCAATGACTCAACTAGGTTACTAAAGGGCTAGTGTTTGATCCCTTAGTTGTCCAACTTTGGTTTTATTTTTTGCACTTTTAATGTTTATTTTACATTTTCAGCCAAAAAATCCTAATTCTTTTACAATCTTTTACTTTATTTACATTTTTATTTACAATTTCTATGCTTATTTTTTCTTTTTCATCTAAAAAATTCTTATTTCTATTTTTTAACAATTTAACATTAAAAATTAGAGAAAATTGCTCATTTGTCCACTTTACTATTTTTTAAAATGCAATTATTATATGTAATATATTAGTCGTTTATACATTTTATAATTATATTTTTCGTGATTAAATTTTCGACCCCCCTCAAATTGAGTCCTAAATTCGTCACTGATCTTTTGTGTACCCGTAATGGTTAAAATGAGTAGAATTTTACCCCGTACGGAGGGAGGGGATACGGAGTATAACACCCATGTCATATACCTCGCCGCCCCCTTTTCAAATTTTGCACCGCCGCTCATTTTTGTATGCATTTATCTAATTATCTTACAGGATCAACTACTTTAAATACAAAGCGTAAGATATTGATCCAAGACAGGATACCAGTTTTTCGCCTACCCAAGTGTCACACGACTCCATTGAATTATAAGTGTTGGTATTTTCTAAAGTTTTGTACTTGTAAAGTGGTAGGAAAATGCCTAGAGATAAATTCTTTGAATTGAGCTGTTACCCTGGAATGACTATCAAAAAGACTCATTCAAAAGCCAATGGGGTCCAATAACAACAAAAGGATTGCTACTATAAAGTTATTAAAAACAAGGTCGAGTGAATTTCATTTCATTCATCCCACAAAGGTGTATGAAAGCTAGAAGAAATCTCACCTTTATTATGCTGTTATAATTGAGAGAAATACTACAAAACAAAATGCCATATATTTTTTTTACAAAATTAACAAGAGTCAAATGGTGTGGATTTAGTCTCCAGGTTCACCACTTTAGGTGCACTATTAGAAGAAGGGCGTTGAAAATTATTTGTTTTAGTGCATTTTAAAACGTTTACTAGTGATGTAGTGGATGAATTGTGATAGAAAAAGATGTGAGAAAAAAGTTTTCCACAAGTTAGAAAGAAGCAGTCTTGTTGAGGACCCCAGCACAAGATGTACACACACACAACTCTTGTGATGGATCACAAAATGGATTCTAATAATTTGCTTTCTGTAAGGAAACAAACAACTATATCATCCATGCCTTTTTGCAAGAAACTTTTACAAGATACAGTACTTTTAACATTGGATGTAAAATCTGTCATGGCATGTAAATTATGAGAAGTACGTGTGTTGAATGAATCGAACCTGCATAATTAGAAACAAAAATAAAAAAGAGAGGGGAAAAAAATTATGATCGGGAACTAAATACCTGACAGACAGATGAAGCACCCACTAGCTAGCCCCGGGCCAAGTGCACACCGTTGAAGTCCCAGGCATCATTAATTCGATACCATAGATGAACCGAGTGGTATGTTAGTGAAAAAGTGCCTAATCGGTAAAAAAATCCTTTTATGAGCAAGTTCATAAATCATGTGGTTTAAAATCGAACAATTCATAATTTATTCATAGACCATGATTTATGGAAGTATTTCATGTGATTGATTGTCGCTTGAAGTTATGGAAAAACTTACATATCTATACCAGTATGCAGAAGCATAAAATGCAGTGCCGGAACGATTCATGATTCGGAAGGCACTTTCAATATCGCTTCCCTTCTCGAAAGGCAACATATATATATCTCACTAGTATAGTTTTACGCGCGTTGTCTAAGCATGTGTTATGATTAGTGTACCAAGTTATGTCCAAAAACGTACCGAATCTGTAAGAATTGGGCTCTACTAAGAAAGAACAATTTCACCAAACTGAAAGGAATGTTGTTTTTGCAATATAGTATAAGCATGTTTTGGTTGATTATGAGATGTTGCATGAGATACTTTAAAATGTTACCAGTACAGTATGAACCTGGTCAACTGGTGGTAATGGGCAAGAACATGGAAGAAGTTTTTATCCTAATGTGAATTGGAGCGTTGTGCAACTAAGCATTTTTTTTTAGCGAAATTAAAGAGACGAAAACGACACAAGATAAGAGGTTCAATCAAGAGACAAACATGATCAATATATATGATGGTGTATTAATTTTGTTGCTCTGTCAATTTTTATAATGCCTAGCTTGTTTTCCAAAATTCAATCATGTCTTGCTTTCTATATCAATGGGTCCGATGTATAGAAGTATTTGTTTGAATTTGAAATTCTTTTAATTCAGGTGACATAAATGATCAAGACTAAAAACCTCCACTACACATGAATATGATCGCTTGTCGAAGACTTGAAAATGTGTTGAGAGCCGCCCATGAATCTATTTTGATAGGTTGCATATATATCAACTTGAATCTTCTTGCAATGGTTAGTAACATAATCTTGCCAAAACATTTGAGCTACTACTAGACGTCTAATGTGAAAGAAAATACATACGGATGGTTGAATATATTCCATCTAGGTTTGATCATAAATGAACTAAATTTAATTTAATGAATTGAAAATTAACATAAATGAACAAGATCGAAACTTGGTTTCAATTGAATCAATTCTTATGGTTAAAACCCCATATATATTAATGGAGAGAAGGTTCTGAAATCAACATTTAAATTGGATAATTATTCTTTTCTTAATAAGGTCTTTAAGGAGGTGATGGTTCAATTCTAATACAGTGTCAAAGCATACCCAAGTAGATGATGATGGTTTGTTGCCCCCATGGGTTTGAGCCGATGTATATTTTCATATTCAAATGATCATACCGCACTATACATGAGAGGACGTATTAAACTTTATCCCATATTGTATCGTTTGAGAGAAGGTCTATGAATTTGATTGGAGAATCCGAAATAGCCGACCCATGTCTACTTGTATCATTGCATGTAGTTTGTTGTGGTTAGAGAAGATATGAGAGCACTACGTAAGTACGTAGTAATCACACTTTTTAAACTTTTCTTGAAATTAACCAAAATATCCCTGAAGATATGTAGCTTTTGAAGGAGTCATGAATGTTCAATGATTGATAGAACAGGGCACCCAATATCCAACTTTTGCATGATAAATTATTTTTTCCAATTTTGAAATTGTACTTCAAATTCGACCACATCATCATATCTCAAGTGGATGATAGTATGTTTCTTGCAAACTTACTTGGGAAAACTGAAACCATTACCACTTGAGAACGTAACAAGTTACGAAGAAGTGTTATTGTGTTAAGAATAATATATACACGTGAGAATTAGGAGAAAATAGCGATTTTAATTCTTGATTCAATGTACGCGCGTGTGTGATGTAATTAAAGATGAATTCAAAGATGGAAAACAAGAACTGTGGGCTAATATGGTGGACTGTGTTAATTAACTTTTAAATTTATGGATTACGAAATAGCATATATAACTTAAAAATAAAGTTTTATTCATTTTGACAATTAATTGAGAGGGTCAAACCGTCAAAGTTAAAAATTGAAGTTAGCTCTAGCTAGGCTGCAAGAACTAGAGATTTTCCATGGCAGATTGCTTGTTTTCTTGTCAAGGTGATATAAGTAATAAATATTTAATTTGTTCTGATAATAATAGTTGTTCTTTTTAGAAGAAGTACATCATTATATAGTAATCTCAAAGTTTAAGTTACATAGGCACGACGAATTAAGTTGTTCAACTTGGTGCGTGGATGGAGTACATGCAATGCAATACTACTACTCGAAAAAGGACAATGAATTCAACAATTAGCTGCTTCATTATTCTCCACCAAGTTAAAAAAAAAAAAAAAGAAGAACTTTTTGTGTATCTAGAAGATCTTTGTTGATAATGTTCGAAATGTCTTTCAACTCTGATTAATGTCAATTGTGTTGATAATTGAGAACAGTAAAACTACTGTTTCTTCTCAAGATAAAAATTAAGATGAAAAATGATTAGTATACTATTAATGTCTTGACTTTTAGTGATTTGATCATTGTGAAGTGATTAGGACACGATTTAGAAAGGTCAAAGTAGATAATTATCAATGTCAAAAGTTTAGCTTAAAGTATTGTTCTCAGAATTGATAGTCGAAGACAATTGCTGCACCAGAAACATTCTTTCTATATATCACCACCAGCCGTCGATCGATCTTCATTTCATATCTCCTATTTTGTTTCTGCGTACCATATATACAACATAATATAGCTGTACGCCTCTAGTAGTCCTAATCTTTCTTATCTAATGAAGAATCCTAAGAAGCAAAAATTTAAAACAAAATCAACAATTGAACGTCTATTTTTGCCCAAAACCATAGTTTTCATAGAGTTATTATTATTTTAGTTTTTTTAAGACGTTGATCTTTATTTGTTATTTTTTTAGTAAACTATTTTCATTTCAGTAAGTCACTTAATTGGGAGACGGTCAATTTTATACAGTTGTGGTTAGAAATGACCCCCACACACGTACAATAATGAGAAATGTTTTACGTTTGGAACAGTTTGTTTTAAAGTTCTCGACTAGATTCATTCAGTTTTAAAGAGAAACAAGAAAAGGAGAGATGGACAAATATTATTGGCTATGAGCCCAAACATCGGTGTTTTACATGAACGTGAAAAATACATGTTTTAATGAAATAGTTTTTGTTTCGTATGAAATCATTCATGTTAACATTCATAAACAAGATATCAAATGTTTTCTGCTCAAATATAACTATTTTCGTTTAAAACATCCATCGGAGCTAACTTTTACTTTAATTATATTTGTCCAACTTTTTAAAGCTAGAATCAAGATATAGTTAACCACAAGTTTTGCCTTTGCATTTTCATCTTATGCGAGTTTATAATTTTGTTGGGCACCATGTTAAAGACCGTGCTAAATATAAATTTAGTTGGAGCTCAATTATCATTTTAATTGATTGTTTTTTTTCCAAAATAAAAAAAGCTCAAAAGGAATGAGAGCTTTGTAGCCATCATTCATGAATTCATGAAAGTTTATCATAATTACTTTATACCAACAAAATTAACTCATTATTAGAGTAATGGTAGCTTATGGAATCAAGTGATGATATAAGTGATCATCACATTGTACAAAAAAAGCAAAAAAAATATTAAGTGATCACATAACCATAATGTGGGTGTGTCTAAACTGAGATTCTACACTAGGATTAAAAGACAATGAGAAAGCTCCTGATCATGATATACAAATCTGGCAGCCAATTTAGTGCACTAGTATTAAACTAATCTATCCAATAAGAAAAAAGTTCATCTTTTTTCAACTCCACTTTTTGAATCTTTCCTTGAATCCCATCCCATGTTTCTATGTTTCTCCTTCTCCAGCTATTATATACTATCATCCTCTCCCCCCTCCATATCCAGTCCTCTCCCCCTCCCTACACATCAAGTACTCTACATATATACTCGTAGTATTATACGTATAATAATATGAGTATAATACTAGTGGGATATAAAATGAGGTACGTAAATAATAATTCGTGAGCGTATACACACGCAATCGACATATATATAAATCATCATAAGGTGACTGCAAACAGAAACCAACAAACTTGAAACACAATTCACTTTCAAAAGATGGGAAGAGCACCCTGCTGTGACAAGGCCAGTGTTAAGAGAGGACCATGGTCACCTGAAGAAGATGCTAAGCTCAAGTCCCACATTGAGCAACATGGAACCGGAGGCAACTGGATCGCCTTACCTCAAAAAATCGGTACTAATTACTCGTTCTCTATGTGTAATTTCGTAAACCTTGTGATCATAATTCGTGACTAATTAGTCTTGTGTCAAATATGATTAATTAGGTCTGAAGAGATGTGGGAAGAGTTGTCGCCTCCGGTGGCTGAACTATCTTCGACCAAACATCAAACATGGAGGCTTTACGGAGGACGAAGATAACTTGATTTGTAGCCTCTACATAACTATTGGAAGCAGGTATATTTCATTATCTGAAATGACAAAAATGAAAGAAAATTAAAGTTGAAGATGTTTTATCATAGTTGAAATCTCACTGAAACTGTAGAGCATGAACATCTTGATTTTCTTACTTACGGAGATGAAATCAATATTGAATTTCGAAATTCTTTTAAGTAATCGAAAATCTTAATTTTCTGCTTTATAATTAATAAGGTTTCCACATTTTTTTTTTTGTTATGTAGAATTAACAAACTGGGATTTTAATTCATGGATTGTTCATAATGTTCTAATGTATGGTAACTACATGTGACATCACCAGATGGTCGATAATTGCTGCTCAATTACCGGGTAGAACAGATAACGACATCAAGAACTACTGGAACACGAGGCTCAAGAAGAAGCTTCTAGGCAGGCAAAGGAAGGAGAATCAGGCTAGAAGGGACCTCAGCTTTGCCAACAAGCAACTAGAGAGTAGTACCAAGAAGGAATTCTCCTACGAAAACTTTTCGATGAACAACGCCTTCTCCGGCCTATATCCTCAGCTGCTACCACAGCTAAGTGAGGGTTACACTAACACAGGCCAAGAAAGCCCAAGTTGCATCGATGACATCCCGTTCATGCCTAATTCGTTCGGGTATCTTAATGATCATGATCATATGCAACCAAAGGATGAGATTTTCGACAACACAGTGAGCCGGCTTCTGAATTCTACATTTCCATTCGACACAAATGGTTTCGATGAGATTAATCCAGAAGAGATCATCTACAACGGTATGCCACAAATGGAAAGTTTCTCAGCATTGGACTTGGTCAATAGCAACACAACAACTTCAGTTTCTCAGGAAAGTAGTAGTACAGCCTGGGGAGATGTGAATTCCCTGATTTACCCTCCTGGTACAGTGATTAATAATGAATATTGCCAGCCAAGAATGGCACAACAAGAATGGTCGTCGTACTTTGGAGAGCCTAGTTTGCCAGGGTACTAGCAGTAGAGCCGACTGTACATCGATCAATGCATGATGTACATTTCCATTTCGGTGCTCAAGTTAAACTAGCACAGGGTGTACCTTTTGTGAACAGGGAAATTGATTTGTTTGTTTTTATTGTTACTGCTGCAGCTATTGTTATATATTGTTGTACTATCACTTTCATCAAGTGAGATCCTTCATTTTTAAAATTTCTGTTACATACTATATATATTTAGTGCGCTACTATTATAAGGCCGTTTGGCTATTAAATTTGTTTGATGAGTAGCAGCCTTTTTCTATGTACAAAGAAACTCTTTGTACGTTGCTGCTGAAATTGTGAATCTTAGTAAATCACTTTGATGAAATTACAAATATATATCCGAAAAAATAAACTTGTTAAACACTCAGATTGAACGTTGCTAATTAGTATAATAAACGCTATGCAGGGATAAACTAAGACGCGCGTGTTAGACACACTTCCTTTATTTCAGTGCAAATGTAAGCGGATAAGGAAACGAAGGATCGCTCCGATGGCTAATCAAGATGGTCAAAAGAAGTGTAATATTTAAAAGATGATAGGGGAAGGAAGGAAGGATCCATGAAAGTAATAGTATAAAGTAGCTAGGGAAAAAAGTGGGCTTGACATTTTGGACAGAACCTGTTTGATTTTAGCAATGGAAGAATCATAAGATGGATTTATCTGTTTGATGGTTATGCAGGTGACTTATTATTACACACTAACCAGCAGGCTGCTGCCTTAATTTGCTTTGCTTATACTATAGTATACTATATAAATAAAGAAGATTATATACTACTACTATAACATCATCGTCACGTACAAATCAAAAACAAGGAACGAGTAGTTCATTATCAATACTATTGCTGTCTGTAAAAGATAAAAGCTAACTGTATATCCATGTCCCAGGTTGTCTGTATTGCTTACAGCCAGCCTCATTGAATTCAGGATATTATCTTTTCCTATTGGCACTGGCAGTGCTCTCTTTTAACTTCTTCTTTACCTAAATTAGCTTATAGCTATTAGCTAGCTGCTATATTATAGGTATAGGATAGGAGTACTCATTGTTCATGAAATAAGATGCATGGCTAAAAGTTCATCACACAGCCAGTCGAGATCATTCTTGTTCTCAATATGATCTTTGACTGAGAGAATCTTAATGTTGATGAAGTGACAATTCTTTCACCTGGTAAGATTGAGTGGATATTTATGTACCTTAAAGTTTAATTTACGACAATTCTACGACTTGGTGTGTATTTGCAAAACCGAACTAATTGGGAATGATAGTTGATAAGGTGACTGACAACTGACCAGTCACCTTATTTTTTAAAAAGTTGCATAAAGTAAATTCTCAAATTAATCATCTTATTAGCATTCACCAGACATCTTAATTATGATCAAATGGTCGAACAAGTAAAATTAAATTATAAGGTGACGCCACGGATAATGAGTTGACTGATAAGTCACAATTAATCACCCACTTTATTTCTTGAAAAGATAACTAGCTAAAACACTATCAAATCAGACACTTTATATTGATGAGAAGAAGAAATATTGAATAATTTGGATTGTACCGTGGAACTAAAGTTATTTTGATCTAAATCGTATGAGTTTAGATTTATTAAATTAAGTTCAATTCATATTTCTTTAATTATTTTTTATACTACAAATAAATTTAGTTCAATTTATATTTTCTCATATGTAAATAATAGTAGAACGTAAGGCTCTAAATTAGAGACCAACATAACACCTCATTAGAGAAGGGAAGGGAGGTGCTTAAAATGATTTTAAAATAGTGGGTAGGTTTACCCAGATAAGATCGTGTCAAATATACACTACAAGCATGGATGGATTTTTTTTAAATGGCAAAAAAGTATTTATTAATAAGAGAGAATAAGAATTTTCTTTTTTTCTTTTTTTTTTGAACGGCTAAAAAATTTATTTATTCAATGAACCCGAGCATAAGAAATACTCGTGATACACCAACCAATCTTTTACGACAACCAAACCGGGAAAAATAACAACATGCTAATAACACAAAGAAACCAAATAACTAGTGCTAATAAACTGCTACTATCCGCACAAGAGAGCATAAGGAATGATCCAAGAACATGGATGGATATATTATTAATTATTTATCGCTAAGTTTTCTATTTGGCAAAACAAATGCCTAAGCTATACTGCCTGCATATATGCAATATATGTTTGCACATACCATATTTTGTTAAATACACCATTTTATTATTTTAACCTCTTCAGTGTGATTTAGTAAATTAATAAATAAAATAAATAAATAAATAAATTCTAGCTACTTGTTAATTTGCAAGGCTTTTGAATTGGTTAAACTCAATGCATGTATGCTGTAAGAAACCCGAAACGCAAAGGATGCCCGCCCGCCCCTACATATGCCCCTTATCGAATTCAACAATGCAAAGCACTGCTAGTCCAAGCTGCTAGCTAGTTGTAGTCATAAAGTCAACATAGTGCTTGTACAAAAGCTTGACCGCAAACTCTAAAGTGGTCCATGTAGTGGGATTCATATGATATTTTCGTGTTCAGTCAACTTAGTAAATTTTCAATTGTACCTCGATCAATCTTTCTTTTAAACAGAAAACCTTGCTTTTCTGAGGAATACAGCTTAAAAAGATGGAGAAAAGCAGTTCCAATTACTTCCTTTCACAAGTCAAGAAGCTGTTCATCATTTGTCAAATGTTGTTACGAAACTTTTACCCGGTTCTCTGACTTGCTAGTAATTGCACGTAAATTACTACTTGGCCACCAAGTCATGATGCTTCTTCTTATCTACGGATTAGTATACCATTTTTGTTTCTTGAACGAATTGCTCAAATGTCACAAATTATCGCACTTCACATAGGTTTCCAGGGACCAAATACTCTATTATAATCGGGTATCATTCTTTTTTAATGTGAATAGTTATCCTAGCTATATGTAAATTTTAAATTCTCTCTCAAGTAATCATATGAGATATGTATTACTAAAATTTCAATAAAACCTCTCACTCGTATGTCGATACCATCAAGGATCTACCACCCATTAATATGCATACACAAACTCATGATCAATTTGCACTACTCTTATATTATTATAGAATTGAGTTCACTATAATCCTCTTAAAAGCCCATTAGTCTGGGACTTGGTACTCCAATGTAGTCTCACAACATATTTCATTTTGCTAATTATTATAAAGAAAAAAAAATCGTCATTGTATTAATTGAAATGTTTTTTTCCAAACCTTTTTTTCTTTCATACATATATTTCTAAATCCTTTTTTTTTTCTTTTTCGTTTTTTGGGAGAAGATGTCCAATCTATCAGTGGAGTCTGATAAGTGAGGTCCAGATTGGTCCAATCCAGACCGGTCCACCCTTGGTCTGTAGCAGATCTGTGTTGGACCAATTTTCAAATTTTCGGATCGGACTTGAGCCTGATTCGGAAAAATCATCACGGATAAAACTTTTGGTCTCGGACCTGAGCTGTTGGAAAAAAAAAAAGATTGAATATATTGGATCGAAATCCATGGGTCGGTCCAAAACTGCCAAGCCTACTGGCAGGTTTCCCTCTGCGGCCTGCGCTACCTGCCGGGATCAGGATTTGCCCGGCATCACGGCAGAAGGCAAGGCGTCCACCAACGGCCAGTGCTAGCCCAGCTTGGGAAAATAAAAATCGAAAAGCCCATATTTACTGTATGGCCCATTAACACAATGAAATTGAGTCCGTTCTAATAAAAGCCCATTTCACCCATCAGCTTACTTGGGTCCAATGTTCAATTTCTCTTATTGGATCATCACAATTCATAAGTCCTCGATGCCCCTGCTTGAGACTTGTATAACCAATATATTTTCCTTATTGAAAATTAAATTAAACGAAGCTAAATCATTTCAAAATGGATGTTGATTAAGTAGATGAAGTGATTGTTTTCGGTAAGTGTAGGAAAATATTGTAGTTTGGCCGAAAGAATCAACATACTAATCTTACATAAAATTAAACATGAATACGTGAGAATGTGTCAACATATGATATCTCAAAATATGGAGTATACGAACATACCACACAAATAATTTTTTTTTTCTTTTTTGCCCCAAACACAAGTAACATTTTTCAAAATAAAAGTTGGATTTTCTACCCAAACACAAGTAACATTTTTCAAAATAAAAGTTTGATTTTCTTTAATGACAGAATTTATTTGTTGGCTTTACCATATCATAAATTAAAATGCATCACCCAACATATGTCATCTTTTAACTTATTATGAAAAAAAGGAAAATTGGGCAGGGGTAACTTGGATACCAATTTAACATGGTCGGCAAAGGCCAACATAGAGAATTTGGTGACCCTAAGATTCCAGACAAAGGTATCTTCATGTTTTTTTACGGAAAGTAGTTTGGTAGTTAATGAAAAAGAAAAAACAGAACGAGAACATGTGAGATGAAGAAGATCAATATTTTCTGGTAAAGCTAATTAATTAGGAGTATCCCGATCTTTTCGTAAAGACCTAACCGAGATAATTGGGATTCTGTAACCCCCGATCAATCAACAAATCTTAACAAATACTACTAATATTCTTTTGTCTCAATCACTTCTTTTTTTCCTTCTGACAAACAGTAATTGAAGAAAATGTCTATTTTATTTTATGATGATGATAATAATAAGAATGGTATTTTGTCCATGAGGGTAATATGCCCATAAAATCTTAATTGTTTCCTAGGACCATTCACATGGAAATGATGGAAAAAATGTTGGTACACAATCAACTCTATTTCTTTCTAGTGAGGTCTAAATATGACAAGGGTATGGCAAGTGGGTCTTCCTAGTTAACAGACACGACGTTATGTTCATATGTCAACTCTTGTCTTAACCGGATAATAGCCAAATCCCAAATAGGGCTTTCAGTCACTAATTAGGATCATAAACAGTACTCGGAATATTTCCACTGTTTCTATGATTATGGTTGTTAATGACAAGCCGGTTAAGCATGTTACTGACTAAGCGTCCCTATTTGACAGGTTATGAATTTGTTAGACATGTGATTGAGTTTTATACCGTGTCAAGACTCAAGATATATGTATGTATGGAATTGATTTAATTTGATGATAATGCAGGTGTTTCTCTGTTTTTCGGTCATGACATACTTGATGTAAATTAAGGATAGGGGAGCACTCATGTGAAACCCACATGAACACCACACCACTCATTCAATTTCTTCGACTTCAATTGATTGTGAGTT
Source organism: Plantago ovata (assembly GCA_028274465.1). Classification (NCBI taxonomy): domain Eukaryota; kingdom Viridiplantae; phylum Streptophyta; class Magnoliopsida; order Lamiales; family Plantaginaceae; genus Plantago; species Plantago ovata. The sequence goes on along the minus strand of CM051457.1, from coordinate 5,437,579 downwards.
TCTCTGATAATAATGGCCGCCCGTTTATTGACTTTCCCTCTAATCAATCACATGTCAACTTTTTAATATTTTCTTACGCTCTATAATAGTTAAACAAATACTACTATGTCTGTCCGTCCTAAACTTCCAATTAAGTTCCAATTAAGTTTAGTAATACATATTTCTTTAAACCATCTTTGAAGTGTCCGAATAACCGCGGGAGTTCGCTCAATAAATTTTGGACGTCATTCTTGTATGAGAGAGTGGTTGAGTTGTAACTTCTAAGGGTGTTGAAGTAGCACAAGAGAGATCGGAGGTTCGAACTTCGACGTAAGTATACGGTTGGTATATGTGTATTTGAAGTTATAAGGTGATAAAGGAGTAGGAGTAGAGTAGTTAGATTTGTTGTTTCAAAAATAAAAAACATCTTGTATGGGAGGAACATAAATATCCAGACGGGTTTTCGGACCTTTTTGGGGTTGATTTTCATGGGACTTGGTCCACCGAAATGGGACATTTGAGACTTTTTTCCGTATGTCTCTTTTTTTTCTTCGAAACAAAGTACACAACCATATATACATCGGTACACACAGTCTAACAAAATGTATATCTCTAGTACAATTGGACTTTTTGCCCCCTCCATACAACATTTTGAAGTTGAAAATTTCATCTAACTTTAGAGAGCTCAAATGACAGTGAAAGTGTCCTCGACGAATTAAGGGTGTCACTCTCATGTGGGAGGGATATTAATATCATGACAAGTGTTTGGCCGTTTCGGAGTCCAATTCCGTGGGCAAATATAGTCCACGAAAGACCGACTTTTTGGGCCCTAGATGCACAAGAAAAATATTTGGGTATTTTTATCACACCCACACAAGAATGTCTAGTAAGTCCGTTGGATGCATGTCACAATGATATGGGCCCTGAATGTCACTTTTAAGTACTCATAAGAGCGAAACCGGGTGAATTTTTTTACTTTTGAAGGATCAAATGATATGTACAAAAGATGTGTACTTTCTCCATTTGTACGTGTCAATTAACATGTGTGTCTAATTTATTTCGACAAAAAATAGACAAACAAAAAAAAAGAGTTAATTTTCGGTGGATTAGTCCAAAAAAAAGGTCAAAAACTGAATTTTCAAGGTCCCAGAATTTTGTAACTTTTTTAAAATTTTATTATCATCCTATACAAAAATGACTGTACGATTTTATTGTGCATATATACTCTCATAATCATTCAGACTCCATGCTTGACGTTTTAACCTGTTCTTCAATATTGACATCGTCTAAACAAAAAGAACAACAAAAAAAGGCCAGTGACATAAGCTACTGAAGTTGGAAACTTCGGAATCTGTAATTGGATACTCTTATTATTCCAGTCGAAGCTTAGTTTCCTTTTTTTTTTTTTTTAATCATTTTACTTACATACTTAAGATAATGCATATAAATTTTGAATTTCAGTATTAATTAATAAAATGCATGATTAACATAATTGAAGACTCAACTACTAAAACTGGTATACTATCAGACAAGTACCAGAACAAGTGAGATCTTAACGATCACATGGCAGTGTATTATGATGAAATTTGCCGCGTATCTGGATGAGATATCATTAAACATATTTTGGATTATATTCAACTTTTTTGTATTATTCATTAGACTGAATATTCAATGTCATTGATCAGGGAATAATTAATTATTTTTTAAGAGGGATCCTAAATCAAAAGTACTACTACCAAATTTCGAAACTCATGATCATAACTTGAGTCCTAACGACTAGCGACCGACTTTGACTTAGGACGGCCCAAAACAAATTCCATCAACAATTATTATAGAAGCATTTTTCTTGGCGAAATATAATACCCAATGCCATTCTAAATAACTTTGTAAAATTTTAAAAATAAAATCATTTCTACGTATGTTCTTTGCTTGCCCTATGGGACTAACCATGTGGGACTAATCATGGCCATGATATGGTATTTTAGGTGGTTAAACATAATTAGACTTTGTTCCTTTTGTTTTAAAAACCATTCAGTTCATATATTTTCGAATAAAGAGGATATAAGCTTAGTTAGATGCCCAAATTAATTAGACAATATTGAATTTAAAGAATATCTATCGGACACTTCTTCGAGCTCCAAGAGGGGGGCCATTGGGGTTGGGTCGTTCCCCTCTAAATTATTGAAAGAAAATTTCTATTGGTAATATTTATGATCTTTTAGGTTTCGCCATCTTGAACATTTCAAATAATCATGTATATATAATTTTGCTCTCTATTTCTTCTATATCAATTATTGGGTCCGTCCTTGCACGTATTGAAGTTATAAATGCTTGTTATTCCTTCACCACCATAAGTATGTACTCCGAAAGTAAAAGATGTACGTGTAATGGGTAAAAATGCAATCATCCATTCACACACACGGTTTGTTTTCAACAATCCATGCATTATAATATATCACTACTACTTATTTATAGACCGAAAATGTATCCAAACAATATACAACTAAAAAATATACTTCCTTTTATATAGTAAATAAAACTTAAATGAATATGCACGTAATTTTCCTCGTTTGATTGAAAAGGACCATCAACATTTTCGTCACCATCCAATTAGCAAATCTAAAAAAAAAAATCAAAAAGGAAGACAGCAAATGAATAGGTTGTGGAAGGCTAGAACAAGCTAGAAATCTTTTCGGTCATCATGAAAAATCATTTAAGCTTTTTAAAGATTTTGCAACCATTTCAAGTAACTTCGATCGATCGATCCTTGGGACCTCTACAACCAGCACCACTCCGCGTTATATCAAAGAGTTTGTTAGATTGCATGGCCTTTTGGCCCTTTTCACACCAGCATATATGTACTAGAAAAATTGAAATGCATGTTAGAACTGAGAACCATTACCATGGGTATTGACAAATGCAAATTGAGATTTTTAAGATGACGAGAATAGACCTTTTAATTATTATTTTTAATGGAAAATTTTAATTGTCCTACTTATACTCTTACACTAGTCATTTTCCACTTTATAACTCCAAATACTTCTAAATTAACCTTATGTCTACGTCAGGGTTCGAAATTCCAACCTTTCTTATGCTACTCCAGCACCCTTACCATTCGGTCACCCTTATAACTTCAATAATAGACCTTTTAATATGTTGTGCTCAGTTCGATCTCTTCGTTTGAAAGTCCTACAAATAAAATCAATTAATGCATCCATGATACATACTACTACTACACATTTACACATTTATACAATCCTATTTTCTGGAGACATATAGTTGAAACCATTTTGTGCTCTTAAATAGTCGGAAATGTGAACTCAATTTTCGCACCGCTAGAATTACGTACGTAGTTAATGACGTTTGCGGTTTGCGAGTAATCATTGAATTGATATTGATATATACTAGTAGACTAGTAGTACGTAGTAGTAGTAGCTTTTTTGACCATATCTCAATTACGCAAAGTGCAAAACATTATGATTGTATGGGTTGACATATTAGGGTTTCCCATATTCTATTCTTACCTCTAGAACGAGAGCCAAAAAAGTAATTTATGTTTATCTTTTATCAGTGCATTACGGAACATGTACATATACACTAGTTGCTAACAGCTGGTACTTGACCTGGGAATTAAACTAACTACATAATATTCCATTATCCTTTTTTATTTTAGAGAAATATTTCTTCATAAATTCCATTAGGTTTAATTTTCAAACATTTGTAATTGCAATGCAACAAATGACTTCTTTTTTAAACGGCTAAATTTTTTTTATAAAAAATGAACATAAGAAATGCTCAGAAACAGTACAACCGTGCTTGAGTAATCAAACGGAGTTTGAGATAGCACCACTCTCAAACTCCACCTCTCCACTCTCACAACATACTATCATCTAATACTCTTTCACACCTTGCCAAAGCTAAATCGCCCGGCCGAAACATGAAAAAACAAGGAACAACTAACAAGGATAAAAGTGGTCAAACTACAACCAAACTCTACTAAAGTAAGCAAAACGCCTTGAGAGGTGGTAGAACCCGGTGTAGAGTCCATGAATCCATAGAGGCCGAGAGCAACGATGGAGGAGAGAAACAACACACCCCAAGGATACACAAGCAACGGAAAAGAAGATCAAAACATAGAGTAAGTAGTTTAAAATAATTTTCTTACATTCCATTCAAACGACGATTTCCTTATCGCAACAAATGACATCAAAAAATGAAAAAAACAAATGTTAACAGCTGCTGGTTCCAAACACAATATCTATGAAAATCGACAAGCAATAAGAAAACAATGTACGTTACACAATATCTTAATTTGTTGTAAACTTTTGAAGAAATAATGAACAAGATTTTCTAAAGCAGAATCATTAAACCCTTTAATCCTAATCCATGCTTCTTGTACGGCATTAAACATAATTTGAATTAAGACTCTTTTGGTCGGTTAAAAGTGAAGCATTTGTTCTTAAGTTATACGAAGTATCCCATACTAAATCACCTGCCATTTTCCAACGTCGGTACAATTCCATCATTCCCTTTTGCAATTATTTTCGCCGCTTTTTACTACTTCTAATTTGATCGGCCTAATTTTATTTTATTTATTCGGCCAAATCGGACATTACCAAACTATGTGTATGTAGTATTAATTGTTGCAATTTGATACTAGAAATGTAATCAAGTGGCCTAATTATAAAATATAATAACAATAATGGATCGAATTTAACAATTAATTCTTTGAACAAAGTACAAAAAGTGTTTACACATTTAATGATATCGAAAAGCAAATCACTTCACGTCCACATGGACAGAGTGCTAGCTGCACTTACTACATTAATACAAAAAAGAATTTATGATCATACTCCGAAACTCAATATATTAAACTAATATATTGAGTAAAAAAATAAAAGGTAAATTTCCGTGGGGTAAAAGTACGCAGTTTTAACGGTGCGACTTGACTTATCGCTCACGTTCACGGTCATTAAACGATAGCCGAAAAACCCACTTGGCGATTGACCTTCGTCTCGGACTCTTGCACGAATTCTTCTTCGAGTTCACGATTTCCTCGTTCAAAGAAAATGTATTTACGAACGAACTAAGGCGCTCTATGGCAAGCTCTAGCGTTTGTTCCGACATGTTAGCAAAGCAAACACGGAACCAACCTGGCTCTACACAATGACACGATGAGCCAGGTGAGATGTTCAACCCGACTTGGTAAACAATCGTTTTCCAAAGATCCATTTCAGCTTCGAAGGTGTTGGAGCGTAACAAATGTCTCATGTCCACCCAACAAAATAATGCGGCATTACTCTCTAGGCATGAGATGCCTACCCGTCTTAGGCCTCGCACCAGCACTGCATGACGGTTCTTGAGGCGCTTTTGGTTCTCGACAATGTAATTTTTCGCGAATATTCTGTCCGACAACATGGCAGATAGGAGATATTGGGTTTGAGAAGAGACCAGCCCAAAACTTGACATTTTGGTCGCTGCGGAGACAACCAACGGGTCGTTGGAATAAACGCACCCGACTCGAAACCCGGGTAGGCCCAAGTCCTTGGACAAGCTATACACGATGTGGACCCGGTTCAAAAGATCCCCACAATATTTCCGGTTTTGGACAACTTCCATGATGCTTACAAAGCTAGGTGAATTGAAAACCGTTCCCGAATAAATCTCGTCGCTTATCAAATGAATGCCTTTTGCGTCAATAAAATTGACTAGAAGATTAAGCTCTTGTCGGGTCAGGGTTATGCCCAACGGGTTTGACGGGTTGGTGACTAGTACACCTTTGACTTTGAGATTACGTTTGTGAGCAAGTTGGTAAGCTTCCTCTAGAGCCGGTGCAGTGATACGGAAGCCATTTGAGCTTGTACATTGGATTGGTACAATTTCTACTCCGGTCCTCCATTTAAGATCTCTATCGAATCTGCATTAATACATAAAAATTCCATTAGCCACATTTTATTATTATTAGTCATAAGAGTACCACGTAAAGGTATATATACGAGTACATAATAATAAGTCGCAAATAACACTATGATAGGTAGTCATACCCAGGATAGTAGGGCGTTGGGAGAAGAAAAGCGTCGCCAGGCTCGGCTAGGCAAAAGATAAGACTCTCATTGGCGGAAGTGGAGCCGGCAGTGAGTACTAGGTTGTTCGGGTCGAAATTGACTTTGTTACCCCGAATTTCCGACATGAACTTCACTAGTGCCTGCATGTACATGAACGTCATATTATTAGTCATTTTTTCGACTTTTAAATAAAAAATGTTACAGTAGTAATTATTGTTAGCATGCTTACATTTTTAAAAGCGGGAAGGCCATGATAGTCTTGAAACAAAGCAAGCTCTCTAAAAATGGACTGTCCATCTCTTTTCATCCCTGCTGCGTCGGGATTTGCTTGCATCCACGACTCGAGTAGGTCGAACGAGAGTTGATTCTCGGCCAACCCCATTTGGATGATTCCTTTAGGGTTGGAAACCTCGTCGTAGGGGTTCTTCTCGTACTCCTGCCACCCGAGGAAGTATGACGAATCTTGGCCGTGCGAGTTACACGTGGCTTTAGTCGATAGCGTCATTCTTTTTATCTTTGTGATCGGAAGATGGTGTTTTGAGAAAAATTTGTGAGTGAGAAATGAGATGAAGATGTAGTCAGAGAGAGAGAGGGGAAATTGTAGAGAGAGAAAGAGAATGTGATTGGAGAATTCGGAATTGGCTTGGTTGTGTTGTTGTGAATTGTGATGATGTTATGTTTCTATCTGGGCTTGTCGAGTTGGGTATATATAAGAAATTAACCAGTCATATGTCGCAGATATGTTTTTGACTTAAGTTAGAGAGATTTAGTTTTTTATTCATCACTTTTTCTTTTCTTATTGTGTGATTTTGACATCATCTCAGAGTGAACAATTAATCCTATTACGTGCTTGCTATGATTAAAAATAAAAATAAATATGATGTAATTACTATTACACGCGATTAACTTTCAAAAAAAATAAAAAAAATGCATGAGACGCACTTTATTGTTTCCACAAACATAAGAGGAAAGGCATGTTTTATACGTTTCTCTTTTGGTGAGGATATTTATGAAATTGAAAAATAGGTTGGGATGGTAATTTTGTTTTTCCAGAATAGTGAGAACCGTGATTCCGTGAAGCCCTACTTTTAGGATTTAACTTTAGGGGTAGAAGCGTTCGTACCGGAATGGTAAGCTGCGACACCCTCGTATCCAACAAGTCAGTAGTTTTATCTTTAAAATGGGTGATTATTTGCTCTATATATAGATTAATTGAAATAGGGTGATTAGATATTTATTGCTGGGAATTATAACATGCAATAACATGTATATATATTATTAAATTAAAGTAATATAATAAGCCGGTTGATTTACCCAATTGATTGACCTACCAATCAATTTTAATCCGTTGATCTTGCTTATCCAATTTCAATCTGATGCCTACATGTGTCATTAGTTAATTAAAAGATGTAAGGTTCGAATCTTGTTTGCGTGATTCTCCATTATATTTATTATTATTTTTATTGAAGGTGTTTGGTCGAATCTTGTTGGCGTGATTTTTCTTTATTATTGTATCATTATTTTAGTTGAAGGTGTTGGGTCGAATCTTATTGACGTAATCTTTTTATTTTTTATTTATTCTCTTCTTAATTTTTTATTTTTTAACATAAAGTTGTATGACGTATTATACTAAATTTTAAAAAATAACTATGATATGTTCTTATAAAAAAAAAGACATTCTTCCTCCATCCAATAATAAATGTAACACTTGATTTTGTTGACTATTTCAATGGTCATTTTGACATTAAATTATTCTTAAATCATACGATAAAAATAACTAAAAACATCATATTATGAAACTAGAATGTTTATATAAAGCACTTGACAATATCTTCAACTGATGAAGAATACCAATTAACATGCGAAATAGATGAATCGCATATTTTGAAGTTGGATGATTCCAAAGTCTAGAGATGTATCTGATGGTTCTTAACTCATCGGAAGAATACTTTTCGTATGTCTAATACAATTCAATTCAAAACTATTAATCGCATAACTACAAAAACTATATATATACATTTATAGCACACCATTTATATTAAGTTTAATTACTCAATTAGTTACTACAAAAACTATATATATACATTTATAGCACACCATTTATATTAAGTTTAATTACTCAATTAGTTACTACAAAAACTATATATATACATTTATAGCACACCATTTATATTTCGTAGTATTTTTTTATTACGTTTGAAGTCATTATGTGAAGATTATATATTCACTCCATTTATTTCAATATATTATTTAATAAAATAATAATGTTTTACAAGATAACGCTTCACACGCTACGCGTGTGATGCAGAGTAATATATATACCTGTAAAACCAATGAGATCTAACTAACACCATAATTGGTTAAATTAAAGTATCATGATTCTATATCATGTTAATAAGAAAACATCACTACATGAATTTAGAGATAAAAATCAATTGGAGTACTATCTTATCATTTTAGTAAAAAGAAAAAAGAAAAAAAAAAATTAGATTCACATCAAGTATGGGTGGTTGAGTGGTATTGTGATAATAAGAAAGTTGAAGTGTACCGGATAAAATCTACCCATCTGTTTTTTTTTTTATTCTATATGTTTGCTTTTGGATCGGAGTTTTAGGAGATTTATATAATGAGTGTAGTATGTTGGTTTAGTGGCAGGATCCACAATAAAGTTGTGAAATAAAGATTTGCCAAAAATAGAAATGTATAGAATTCAGAAAAACGGACGAAAATAGAATACGTATAGAATCCAGAAAAATAGATAAATTTTAATTTTAGATTCATTTGGTTTTGTTCACTACTTCAGTTCAGTTAAGACTTCAGAGTTTTGCAGGTGAATTAAACTGAGATTTATCATCAATAACGAGAACTACATTGTTGATTAAATTATATACAATGGAAGTATATAATTGAAAAAAAAAAAAAAAAAAGTTCCGCGCTCATAGGAAAATGTCGTTGATATTTAATTGTGGATGTAGTGATGATATTGGTGGGGGCTTTGATTAAATGTGATTAAACGTAACATGTTACTTGAATTTTGAAGATATCCAAATCTTTCAAGTGATCGATGCTATATTGCTATATATTTGTATTTCATGCTCACTCTTCATATGATTCATATGAGTTCTATAATCATTGGCTGAATATTCAGGTAACAATATAGTTATTATAAGTATATATCCAAATTGTTTATTCAGTCAATAATTAATTAGTTAGACGAGTTAGTAACCTTATTTTGGTCAATGATTAGTATATGAAAATAAATCTATAGATTTTATACTGTTTGAGAAAAGAAATAAAATCTAGAACTAACAAAAACTTATTTGGAATATGATCTCTATTTGACCAAACTATACTCTAGAACAAAACAAAATAAATGAGGTTTGCAAATATACGTTTTCGTCTAAACATAATTGCACTAAATTGATTTGAATTTAATGATTTCCGTCTAAATATAATTGTAGTATAAAAAGATATATGCAAATTTAAAATTAACTGAATTTAATAATATTTTAGATGAAAATAACAAAACCTAATTAAAAGATTGTCTTTTAACAGTCATACAAACTTCCGCTTTTAAGTCCAACATCGATTCGATAGCATGGAAACATCTCTAGTCACATAAACAAGTATACCAAGTGGCCTAGATGAGATGGCTTAGATTAAGTGAGTGTTTGCAAATGTTTAATTAGGTGATTATCTGCTTTTCTACCTCAAATAAGCAATTTTTTGATGTTTGCTTTTTCTGCTTATGCGTTTACTTCTCTATAATTAAGCAGACTATCCGCTATAAGATAAAAGCATCCAGAGAGATGCTTTTGGAGATTTAAGCAACTAATAAAATAGGAAAGGTAATAAAATGTTAAAAATGTAAATTGTTAATATTTAAATGATTATTTTTATTTTAACCAAATACTAAAATATTAATTAACTTTAATTATAATCAGATTATTTGAACTTTAACCAAAATAATTAAAAAAAAATATTTGTAATAAACTTTTGCTAACATAATCAATCAGAACACGAATTGCTTTGTGAAAATACTACGTAACATTTAATCATATTTTCCAATCCCAATTTTTGAAACAGAATGGTTAATGAAAATGTACTACCGACATGACCGAACACTCCGGTTAAAGTGGACCAAAGCCCACCTATAAATGGGCCCTCAGCCATGGTCTAGGTCCATGTTTCGCCCTCACGACGGCCCGTCTCGTACTTTCATGTCGACCGGCCTCGACAATTTGTTTCGGGAGCGGCTAATCAATGTTAAATTAGCCAAATGTTATCTTTAGAAAAATACCGGAAAATTCATCCGAAATGTACCATAAATTTACTACTCTGTCCATTTTGTATCATAAGTTTGTTACTCCCACATTTTGTCCTATAAGTTAAAATAAAATTTAATTCTTGTACTTCGGGCCACGTCTAGCCCGTGGAACTAATATTTAAATCTAATTCACCCTCAATTCTCTATGAACTCGCGAATTAGTGATAATTCTTCACTAATTCGTCGAAATTATAAATAAGTAAAATTATTTTTTAAAAGCAAACATGGTAATTATTTGTATGACACATCATTGTAAAAATAAATAAATAAAATTGAGCATATATATTACACACATAACTCTAATTAAGAATTTAACATACCCTAATTGATTTTCTCAAATAATTAGAACTTAGAATAAGGAGAGCAACAACCAACCAATCCATTTTGTCTTCATGGCATACAGTGAAAAAAATCGGATCCAATTTTATTTGTTCGCTTGCATCGATATGTCATACAGAGGGGTATGCTCCACAATTACCTTAATTGTTTTGAAAAAAAAAATTCTTTAAACTTTTTAATAATGCCGGTGAAATAGTGAAAAATTATCACTAACTCGCGAGTTCATATAGAATTTGGGGTGAATCAGATGCAAATGTACCCTAATATTAGTTCATCGAGCTAGATTTGGCTCGAAGTATAAAAAATAATTTTTTTATGAACTTACAGGAGAAAATTTGGGAGTAACAAACTTACGGTTCAAAATGAGTGGAGTAGGAAACTTATGGTACATTTTGGAGAAATTTTCCGAAAAATACCATCTTGCACACATGTCAATAATAATAATAATAATAATAACAATAATAATAATAATAATAATAATAATACATATTGGCAATGTAAATTAAATTGTAATGTCATATTTATAATGTCAATAATAATAATAATAATAATAATAATAATAATAATAATAATAATAATAATAATAATAATAATAATAATAATAATAACCTCATTGCAGGCTTATCCTTGCAATGGTCGGCACCATTGTCGGATATACCTTAGTTGTGGGAAAGGTATTAGAGCTGATCTTGGTGGACGACCCGCGTTCTGGACTTCACCTCAATGTTCACAAGACTGAGATTTTTTGGCCTCTAGAAGATTCGAGGAGTAGGGTTCCTGGTGTTTTTCCTCCTTCTGTCGCCAGGACACTCCGTGGGGTCAAAGTTCTTGGGGGTTTGGTTAGTGTGTGTCTTGATTTTAGTAGTGAGCTTGTGGTGAAGAGGGTGAATAAGACTATCGAGCTTATGGACTATGTCGCGAAGGTTAATGATCCGCAGTGTGAGTTGTTGATGCTTCGTGCTTGTACGGGCATTTCGAATCTCTATTTTGCTTTACGCGCTTACCCTCCCGATTTCTTTCAGTCGGCCCAGTTTTCTTTTGATCGGGCTCTCAGATCCTCCTTGGAGCGTTTTGTTACGGCGTCGGGCCCCGGTTTTGGTGATTGGCAGTGGCGTCTTGCTACTTTGCCCTTTTCTTTTGGGGGCTTGGTGTTTATTCTGCTATGGATGTTCGCCATTATGCCTTTGTTGCTTCTCGCCTTCAGTCTGTTGGTTTGCAGGCTAAGCTTCTGTGACCTTTTCAGTAACCCCAGTGAGATCGTTGCCCTCAGACTTATGAAAAGACTGCCAGATATATATTTCACGAAGGTTGCTGCTTATGCGAAATCTGTTTTCTCTTTATCTCCTCGTCAGGTAGCTCTTTGGAAGTCTCAGCGGGGTGTCCATTCTTTTGATAGGTTGCGTGTAGTTCTTATTTCTGGTTTGGGGCAAACAATGAACGGGAGGACTTACAGGTGTGTTTTGGGTTATCGGCTTGGTGTTGCATTGTTTTCGATGTCCTCACCCTGCTCTACTTGCTCTCGGGTTTTTGATGGAGATGTGTTTGGTGATCATGTGGTGTCGTGTGCTGGGATGGTGGGTATCAAGCACCGACATAACCTCGTTCGGACACTCTCTTGGATGTCTGTTTCCTGTCTGGCATTTCTGTTGGTAAGGAAGTGGATATTGGTTTGAGCAGCGTGAGTGACAGGTCCCTCCGTCTTGCAGACTTGCTCCTTTATGCTTGGGATAGGGGACGGGATGTGTGTGTGAATCTGACCGGGTCTTCCCCTTTGACCCGATCTGGATTGGTGGACTTTGTGCCTGGACAAGCTGTTACTGAGGGATACGGATCGAGACTTGTGTGCAGCTAAGGGATATGGATTCCTTCCTTTCTCTTTCTCGACACTTGGGGAGTTGGATGTTGATGTTGTTGAGTTGCTTGTTAGAGTTCGGGGTTTCACTTTGGCTCAAGATACTGGAGCGCGTGCTGCTCATCATATTTTCCCTAGAATTAGTTTTGCTATTGCTAAGGGAGTGGGAGCCCAGCTTGTTTCTCGACTGCCCACTAATTTTGTGTAAACTTTCTTTGTTTTTGATTTATTGAATTCCACTTTATAATATAATAATAATAATAATAATAATAATAATAATAATAATAATAATAATAATAATAATAATACATATTGGCAATGTAAATTAAATTGTAATGTCATATTTATAATTCTATACATACACTACATACTCTTTTTTTAAAAAAAATTTTTACAACTTTTATCATCTCTCAAATCTCAACCACTGAAAATCGCATTTGGTGAAAGTTTACTCACAAGCACATTCATATCTATGCATGTAATCACAAAGTTCAAAATTTATGCATGTAATTCTCCGTGAGGCAGTGGCGGACGCATAAAATTTATAGAGAGGTCACATTTATAAGATGCAAGAACGGTGATATACAAGATTATAATTCAAAGCTATTGTAAATCGACATGCAAATATATTTATGCCACACACAATATTTTGTTGAATATACATTTTTTTAAATACAAATATTCGATTCATTTTATTGATATATTTTTATGATATCAATTGTAAACATATTTTAAAAAGAAAAATGGTTATCTTGACATAATAAAATTTGCAAATTAATGCGCTGTAAAATTATACACAATAAAATAAATTAAGTTAAAAGGGTGAGATGAAAAAAAGTAGAGTGAAAACCCCTTTTTAGTGAAATGATTGAAGCAAAAAGTGTAGGAAAATTTATTTTCATTAAAATAAAACTTTTGATAGAGATGGAAAAAAATAATTAAAAAAAAAAAGGAAGTAAAGGTGGTCTTATAAAAACAAACCAAATTGTTGACACCGTGATTCGAATTCTCGCTGAATGAAATGTGTGGTGTCCTTTCCGCTATACTACAATGCAATATTTGAAGTCATGTTCAAGGAACAATGAAATAGTAATCTCAAGGAAAAAATCAAGGGGGAACTTGACCCCCTAAAGTTCACCCTTGCCATAGCGTGGATACGCCACTGCCGTGCGGGACAAGCCCAGTCATATGTACTGTTATTATACATAAATTGATCTTTAAGCGATATATTGAGACACAACTCAAAGTTTAAGAGAGAGGGGGCTCAAAAGGCCATCAAAATACTAAAACCAAGTGTGTTTGCTCTTGAGAAATTTTGTAATGGATGACGATAGGAAAAGTTTCCAAATTGTATTGATTTATAGGGTCTACACTTATAGAGCAGTTAGTGAAGATAGGATTAACACAAAAAGACCATATAAGTGTACATCTCTTAACCCATTAATATACTCCAATATCAAAATCATCACACGTAAGAGGCGGATAGTACGACGTGACACAACGACGCAACACATATAAGCAATTAGGTCGGATGCACCACCGGGTTTTTCTTTCATCCAGCTCTTCCACGAATCATTTTAGTGTCCTAGGTTTTGTTGTCTACCTAAATATTCATTTAGTGTTTAGGAGTAGTTGTTGGTGTTTGTTATGTTGATTTCCCAGTTCTAATCAGGTGTTCTTGATGTGCTGCATTTTTATAAATAAATGAAAAATCACTCAGGTACATCTCTACCAACCCCAATAAAATCCCCAACATCGAAAATCATAATAACACGCTTGATCCGATCGGCAGAGAAAAAATAGGAAAATAGATCTGATCTAACAGACCGGTACGTACTACAAGAGTCTCTTTAAATAGAATAGGTCCGGAAGACGGCAACTCCAAGCTTTTATAGCAAGAGTAACAACAATGAAAAACACACGCATAAGTGATTATATTCCCTCTTCCACTTCTTCTTGGCTTGTAAGGAAAATATTTACAGTCAGAGATAAGGTGATGAATCTGCAGTCATGGCTTGATGCGCAGGCCACTGGTCGGTATGAGACGCAAAAAATTTACAAGGAGATGCGTGGGGTTCGGCCAGTGGTAATGTGGAGAAAATTATTTTATAGAAATAGAGCAAGGCCTCGTGCAAGCTTTATTGTCTGGACTGCTTGTCTTGACAGAATGTACACACGAGATCGATTGGTAAAGATGAATATAGCAACTGACCCAGCATGTGTACTGTGCGGCAACCAGCAAGAATCTGTAAGTCATCTTTTTTTGGTTGTCGACTTCTATGGCTGTATGGAATTGTTTATTGCGATGGATGAAGATACACCATACTCACAGACACTTTGGGGTGGAATTAGAGTGGGTTTTAAAGGAATCTAAAGGGAAATCTTGTCGTGCATTGCTTCTGAAGATGGTTTTTGTTGAAGCTGTTTATGCCATTTGGAAAGCTCGGAATGCAAAGTTGTTTACTCAACAACCTTTTGATATGCATATAGTAGAAGAGATTAAGAGTATTGTCAAAAATAGATGTATTGGTGATGAAAAATTATTAGACTACTGCTATAAATTGTAATAGCGCAGCAGTACAGTAGTAGATGGTGCTCCATTGTAGATTTGTCTGGATCTGAGGATCGACATTTTGTATTGGATTGTTTTTGGAATAAAAAGTAAAACAATTTTCCAAAAAAAAAAACACACGCATAAGAAGTTGATAGCACGAGTAACAACGATGAAGCACACACGCATAAGAAGTCGATAGCATGAGTAACGACTGCGAGTACACAAATAAACAAGTAGTTTTGATGATGCTCTAATATTGAGGAATTAGTGTAGAGTGAAATAACACAGTGATGAATTACACATAAATTAGTGCTCTATTAATTAAGTTAATATAAAACGAAGGTTATAGATCCCATATTTTTGTAATAAATTTTTGCTCAAATTTATATGAATTAACTTATTATCATCTAATTA
Organism: Plantago ovata; assembly: GCA_028274465.1. NCBI lineage: Eukaryota > Viridiplantae > Streptophyta > Magnoliopsida > Lamiales > Plantaginaceae > Plantago > Plantago ovata. The sequence goes on along the minus strand of CM051457.1, from coordinate 5,422,049 downwards.
TTAAAATATAAAACTCTTTCTTGACGATGTTTAAAATTCTGTGTTTCACTCTTATAAAATTGTAAAATTTTGAGAAAGTCCACGTCACATGGTATTGTCATGGGAGAAGCGTGATTTGTGCATGTGTTAAGCCCCACACTGCAAATTATAGTGTATCATCAAGGGACCATTAGTGGACCATATAAGCTTGATTATGGTGACAACTAACATGACTCACATATTGGACTCCCATACCAATTTGGTCCTAATTACCAAGATTTGCGAGACACCATAGGGACCATTTGCCACCTATTTTTCATAAAATGCAGGTCCCTCGTCCCCAAAAAATTCCAGTTTCGTCAAACAAAGGGCTTACAATTTGTCTCTATTGTACTATATAGTGTCTACTAGTACTATTAGTAGTTTATAGTGGATTTCTAATTCAAATGACTTCCAATTTCCAAGTGTATGCATGTTCATACAAAGAGACCAGAGTCTAATTAGACTACGACATGAGTTTTATGCATGTTTAAGGCTAGTAAATAAACTAAACCATGCATTAGTAACAAAATGATTTTGAGCTTACCGTTGTTAGTGTTGTATTATTAGCGCCTGTTTGTAGGTCTTCACGAGGTTGAGATCTCTGTTTTTCTTGTACGTTGTGGTTAATTGGTTTACTCGACTTTGAGTGCCATATTACAAGTATTTCTTATACTCGTGGTATAATTAATAAAATTTTAGTCCATTAAAAAAAAGTAACAAAATGATTTAGAGTAGACAATTTACGAATATTGGAGACCCCAAATGTACCATGGAACATATCAACTCCTCAATGTCAATACCATGGAACAGAAACAATATCTTCTTTCTTGGACTTTTATAGTAAATACTTGGACTGTAATATTCATCAATAATTAATCATTGGAGTACTCGTTACTCAAGTAGTCAATTTCCTTTGTATCGGACTGAAAACAAGTTGATCCGACTAATTAAGTAGTAAATCACACGGACTCAATATTATGCAGTAATGGAAAATGTCCATTTGTTAAACGGTATACTACTATATAGTAGAGCTTGTAATAAAGTTGTAAACCAATTGCAAGTATACTACTATATAGTAGAGCTTGTAATAAAGTTGTAAACCAATTGCAAGAGCTAGCTAAGTATCTCAAGGTCAATGAAAGTTACACTTAACAAACTTTAAATATCTATGTTGAAATATTGCACGCACGTATAAATGCATGAAATTAACTCATCTTGTACGTAATCAAATACGGCAATATTGGTTCAAATTTGCCAGTGAATTGTGCACGATTCTCAGTTTATAGGTGATCTATTTCACCAAAAACTATAGAACTTGCGGTTGAGAATTTTCTAACGTACTGTATTAGTTTTCACTTACGTATTATACATATATACGGTATTTGAAACATACATTCATTGTGAACACAATCAAATTCGTGCCTTGTGAAATTCAATTTCTTCAATCAGTGCTAGCTGTAAAGTTGATTTAATTCCTAGCTCAAGAACAAATATCATTTTCAAGATTTTGTAGTGGCTGTTATTTTTTATTTTTTGGCTAAAGAATATTTTAGACAACTCACATCAGTAAATCACTTTGCTTAACGTGTTAGTATGTTATAGCTAGGTAGCTAGCTTTTCCATAATTGTCTACTTATTTTAAAAACAACTTCACCAAGTAAATTCGAGTAATAGTAAAAAACTCCAAGGATCGATATTTACAAAATTAATTATATATACTCCACTGGCTAGGTAGTAGTGAAAAATATAGATGAAAATGATGGTTGTTTTATTAATGAGCTAGTTACAATAATTAAGGTTCCATGCACGCAATATATGTAGATGAATAAATAGCTAAGTCAAAAATTGAATGTTCTTTGAGACAATGGTGTAGAAAAATCTGAAAAAACATGACTCTCAGAGCGTGAAGGTGATCATGTACAAAATTATTATTTGGTCCCAAGTGATTTTATCTATAGAATTATTTGCTTTATAGATGTGACATTATATTTCTCCACTCCAGCTTCAAATGATAACGATCATTTTGTTTTCTTCCTATACAAATTCGATGTAATTTCAACCAAGTCCACTACTACTGATCAACCATTAGTAATAACTAGCATGTGTACAATAGTTTTATCATATAGTTGACGTATTGTGATGATTTAGACATACTATTATACACCTTGGACCATGACAAAGAAGTTTCAGTAGAGATTAGTTAATTGACCTGGTGATTATCGAGTTGGAGATCGTATCTCGTTGTTTTTATTTTGCCCCACAATGTCCTCTCTTAGTTCCGCCCCTTTAAGCGAAATACTAAACCTCCCATATATCATTATAATCTTAGGTCGATGAATGTGTCATGAATCTATGTACTATCCCGGGAAAACATATGCATTTCGTTGCTACAACATAGGAAGCATTCTTGTAGTTTCTGCAATAAAGTGGCCTCGTTTAGAAACATCAAGTTGGGCTGCCATGTTCTAGCTAGAAGCCAATTCTCATCTAAGACTTATGCCCACCGAGCTTAGAACTAAGAAACCTCTTCTTTAATTTATCTTAGAGGACAAATAATAAAGCTATTAGCAAAGTGGATAGAATATCTCAAAAGCCAACAATGTTTTTACTAATGCTCCCTCAATCATGTTCCATTGCCTCTCGTCAAGGACATCATCTAACATTGCAGGCCCTATACAGATCATACTTGCCCAATTTTTATACCCTTTCTAAAGGTTACACCAGTTCAGTTTCTTACAACTTGATTATACTAATTTCTTATACTTTGGTTGTTTCATTCTTTCTTTTTCCTTTTCAACTTAAAGAAACCCTGTGAAAAGGGGAACCTAATTTTATTACGGGTGTGCTAGTTTCATTTTTTAACTACTCTAAACCAACATGAACCAACACGCTAAGCTCGGTTTAGCATTACCTTATCCGTTAAATGAGTCTATTTGACTCGACGGAATCATGCTCTTTATGAACTATGAAGGGAAGTAGATTGAACACTTGATAATATATTTGGGCTTCGTTCATGGGCTCATAGTCATTATTAGCCCAATTCCAAAGAATAGAGTGTATCATCATTCCCTGTATGAAAGGAAAAATTGTAAATTAGTGATAGTTTTGAGAGTTTCTATCAAATTGATGTGAACTAAAATCTTTCCTACAAATTGGTGAAAACTTTATTTTAATTTGGTGATTCTGCTAATTTTAGTGTTAATTTAATTAACTGAATTTCCTATATTTCTCCAACTTACCACGTTTATCTTAATCAGTTAACCTCAGACTAAAATGTCAAGCGTCACTTTTAACCGTCTCCTTTTTTTCATCGACTTTCATCTAACCTTATTTGAGTAGATGCTTGCTTAGAGATGATGCATGTTACAGGTAACATGCTTGTTCATTAGAAAATGATGCATCCGTCAATGATTTACATTCAAATGATTGTTACATGAAGAGCACAAAATTTAGAATAGCTGCACACACAACAAAAAAAAAAAGAAAAAAAAAAAAAGTTGCTTGCTCATTCATAGATGCATTTAAAAATAATCTTATTCAGATACATGCCAAAATGTATGACTAAATAATTAGTCGACAATGAATTGCACAATATGTCATTTTGAACCTCATAAATATTGCTAACTTTCATACTACAACAAGGTGAACTTAAATATTATTTGTTCAAGTTACTATTCCACAAAAACGAGATGCTTGAAATATAGTTATTTAGGGGCTAATTGTATTTAAAGGCTTTATAATAGGGCAAAAAAATTTGAGCAGATGCTTGACATTGAATAGTATTGAGGATACTTGAAGGAGGCCTCTTGAAACGACTAAATATATAGGGGAGGCATTAGAAAAAAAATCATACACTATATAATAAGAACAAAGGAAAGGAAATTAATAGGCTAATAATAGAAAATTTTAAATATTAAGATACATGTAAAAAAATCATCAGGTAACTAATTAACTAAAAATTTAGAATCTGATCTTACAAATTAATTGAATTTTCTCTAATTAGATAAGGTTAGATTAGTCCAAACATATACAGACACTAATTTGTAGGAAGTTTTTAATATATTACTAATTTATTAGAAACTATTAGGATTGACACTAATTTGTAATTAACCCATGAATAAATGAGGTGTTTGCAGGAATTTGCATAATCATACAGTATTGCTGATTTTTCGGGTGAAAATGACTTTCAACATATTGCTGATCTAACAACTAGACAAGGAAACAAATGCGCTAGAAGTAGAACGTTTGCCTCCTTTTACATTCTGTGAAATCGAACATATTGTCTCCGACCCAGACACCCAGTTTATTTACATGCCAAAAAGTCCAGTTCAAATTTTATGTAGCTTATCTTTTGCAGTTTCCAACGTTCATGTGCACAAATAGACTGAAAAAGACCAGCTACCAGTGTAACTGCATAGTTGATAGGTGAGGTTTTTCGAAGCAGACTTGCTACATAAAACATGCTTAGCTTTGTACATGACTCGTGCAGCTACTGCAGCAACGAGTAAGGACGGAGCCACAACTTCCCTGAAGTTCTCAGCTAAATGATACAGCCAGGTTAGACACTTACACTTATTAATCCAGCATGCTTCCAGATGATTCAGGTACATATTGGTACCTCTAAACTGCTAGCTCATCATCATCTCTGCTTGGTCTCCACTTCCGATCATAGATGCTCCTTCTTTCTACCACATTAGAGGGTGCTAATTTCTCATCAATAAGGTCCAGCAATTCTTTTAAGCCAACACCAGTTACAGCAGAAGTTTTGACATTCCATTGAGACTTCAACTCACGGGCCAATTTGTTTTCTTGAACCTCCAAAGTTTTACATCTTATGGAGCTACCATCACAGTCAAACCATGAAGATTCGTCCTCGCACGAGATCTCACCATCAGACTCATCAACTGGTTCAAGAACAATGTCATCTTCACCACATCCTGATGCCTCAGTCTCGGTATAATCGCCAACATCCTGATTAGGTGCAGCATCTGCATCTTCATTGTCAGAGCACTTGATAGCATCATCTTCATTGTCTGTTTCAGCTGCATCAATTTCCTTGTCTTCAAGATCAACCTGAGGATATTGTTTCAAATAACCAAGCAAACCAGTCATGTTATTATTTTGGAATATGGATGACAATGGAGACGAATGGGAATTTAAGCATCCAAAAACATAGTACCCATCTTACACTTGGTTTTGCCAAAAAGACTCTTTCAAGAGTTTTAAGTACATTTTCAGCAATACCAAAATGGTTGAAAATGTGGCTTATTCTGGTGTTGTGCAACTATGCAAGTTTGAGGGTTTACTACTTTACCGTCATGTTATGTACTTGTCTGTCAAACATGTGCATGATACAGCTCATACTTAAGGGGTATGGTATTCAGGCAAAAACAATATCCTCCATCTTCCACTAGTGATATTTTCTCTGTTTCATAATAACCCTGTAATTTTCTCTGTTTCATCCCTCCATATATTCTTTACAGAAGCAGTTCCGAGAGTTCTACATGAAATAACAAGCAGGAAAATACACAATCAGGCTGTGTACCTTATTCCAAACTTCAATCATATTCTGGAGCTTCTCCTCAGAGACTCCTATCTTCTTCAGAACTTGCATTACAGCTTCTCGGTGTTCATCAAGATTTGGAGCACTAGAGTCCAGTACATGCTGCAAGAATTTTGAATTTCTCAATACTAAAGTTGCATTTATAATAACTTTGCCATTAGACTCGCAAAGACATTATGTAGCCATACCACAAGGAGGTCAGCTTCTACAACCTCTTCTAAGGTTGCATGAAAAGCTTCCACTAACTGCAAAAATGGAATACACGTCACCAAACCAAGCAAGAAAACTCCTAACATGAGAGTGCGCTTTTTAACATTTCGGTTACCTGGACAGGGAGATCTGAGATAAATCCAACAGTATCACTGAGTAGTACTTCTCTCCTGAAAATAACGTTCAGTAAATTATCAGCATGCTTTTCAAAGAGGCTGAGATCACATATTCTTAGCAAAAAGAAAAGAAAAAAACAGAGAAAAGGTTCAGACTTGACATACTAGTAACATAGACATACTATTAACATACCCAGATGGAAGAACAATGCCACGAAGCTTCGGATCCACAGTTGCAAACAATCTGACATACAAACATATCCAGACTAGAAATTAAAGAAGTGTACTACTATATGATATGATTTAGGTAGTGAGCACGGATAGAAATTGCTTCCTCCTTACCGATCATCACAGTAAAGATAGCTGTTTGAAAGTGCACTGACCAATGTAGACTTTCCCTAACAATGCTCAGAAAGTAAACAAATGATCTCATGCTAGTGAAGTTGAAAATACAGAGCAAAGATAAGTTCGAGATACCTACAGCATTGGTATAGCCAACTACAGCAACAGTAGCAATATCTTGCCCTGGTCTTTTTCGAGCGGCACGTTGCATGGCCCGAGTTCTCCTAACTTCTTTTATTTCAGATAGCAACTTCTTCCTCCGGTCAATGATTCTGAAAATTATACATGTTACTAAAGTTATTAAAATTATGTTGGTAATATGTGCATATCCAGAAGAGATGCACTGTGCCAGTTAGTTATGGTGGTAAAATGTGCATATCAGGGACTATTTAAACATAACTAAATATAAAAACAAGTGAGATGTTTTGCCAATTTTTTTTTTATCCTTCTTAAAGAGGCAATATCAAGACTCCAGATCAATATCCAAGCATTTTTTATCATAAAACAAGATAATCAGCCTGTAAAAACTGAATATGCTAGATAGAGCCATAAAAGGTTCACAGACATTCATAGATGGTCAATATGATAGCTTCCGCCAAATCTTTACAACTCAATTAGCAAACGTTTTAATAAAGCGAAGAGGCATAAATTTGATCCTCAACTATAGTACAGGTAAGAATAAATAAAGACAAAGAAATCATAAAATGTCCTGAAAGAAAATTTATTTTGTACAAGAATCATAATAGAGTCCTAAACACAATATACAATCTAACAAAAATAATGTACATCATCGCAACAGAGAATGTAGTAGTACATATGGATCATCATTTGTCATACCAAAAGCATATTCGTTTACAGGTTTCGTGCATGAGAAGTCATTGAGTGATTGGAAGGAATTTATCTTCATGGTTAATAAGTAAACAAACCTTCGCCGCTGAAGCTGAAGTTCAGTTTCACCAGCACCACTGATAAATCCTCGCCCTCCACTTCCTCTCCTGCAAATCAATAACAAGAACATGATAAATGACAATGAATGTGATACTCGGCAACAGATACAATTATTCTGCATCACGTGTCTAGCTCCCCAAACATTCACATGTTTCTCCAGGAAATTACATAACTGCATACGAATTGAACAGATTAGCTCACCCTCTGGCACTAACAACTTCTGCTTCTCCAATTCCTCCAAATGTTAAACGCCCACCAGGACCCCGAACTCGAACAAGCCTGCTTCTCTTGTACATCAGAGCTGCTAACTCAGCCTGTGGATGTATGAAAATAAAAGTGCGCTAAATGTCAATGTTGATTATTATTGAAGTGGAAAATATAGAAATGATGCAGAGAAATCGCATATTGCCTGAAGTTTAGCTTCCTTTGTCTGAGCATGAGCATTAAAGATTTCTATTATTAAACCCACACGGTCCAGAACAGGCTTCTCCCAACGCCTCTGTGAAAGCATCAAACCAGGATGTAAGTATAACGACGATGATGATCAAACTCTATACTCAAAGAAACTAATCTTTTACAGATGTCGGAGCTACAGCTCACAAAGAAAACTAACTTACTTCAAGATTCCGCTGCTGAATACCACTAAGAATAGCGTTAACAAAAACAGCATCCACCTCATCCTGTCAGAAAAAGAATAAAAAAAAAAAAAATTGAAATGCACCGTTAACCTTACTTCAACCACTGAAGCTCTGCTTTAATCATCAACAATTTCCCAGTTCAATCATGAAATACCTACCTTTGTCTCCAAATTGCTTAAATGGCACTTCACCGTGCTCACAGTGCCGACTCCAAAAAACGTATCTGTCACAGCATCATAAGCATGTAAACATTAGCTCCGCCCGGTACTCTTAGGCATGAGATAAACACATGAAAACAGTTGCTCTCATGTCAACGTTATCTAAGCTGGATTAGTATTCAAAATCCAGAAAAATGAACCGGTCTTACTTATCCCAATTGCAAACTCTTCCATTTTCAATATCCATTTACAGTCTTATTTATAGATTCGTTAGTCTGCTTCAAACATTGAAATAAGCATAATTCACAGATCAGCTAGACACAATCAATTATAAATATCGACTCTACTCTGTTATCAATTTCATTTATAGTCGGTTAGTCATATATTAACAAATCATTTGGCTAAACACAAATCAAATTTAAAATTATCAATTAGCAGAATCAAATTAGCATAGAATCGATCGACCTCAATTTTGAAAACTAAGAGCTATAATAATTAATTAACCACACCCACCGGCTCGAGGTTCACGGGACAACGGATTCTGGACAATAACGTGATGTGGCGTTTCGTTGTCCAGGCAGTCCGTCTCGTACAAACGCGGTTGCTCGAGTGATTTGGCCAGGTTCAATGCCTCTTCAAGCTTGGATTTCAGCCTGGAGTCGGGTCGGATCTTGGGCTGGACGACGAACAGCTTAGGCGGGTGATCGGGGTCTCTGTTGAATTCATCGCCGCCGCCGGTACTGGTGACGTCGCGCTGTCGAAGTAGAGGCGGTGATTGGGAGAAGTGTGAAGATAATGGCGGAAATCTGGTTGGGTTTGTAGGGTTTAAAAGGGGTTTCACTATCCTCAGCATTTCATCAAACACTTGGGGGGAATTTAGTTTTTAGTTTTAGCTTCTAACTCCCAATTTTCATCATTTGTTTAATTAGAGAGAATTAAGCACTTCATGTCGTTTCATCAACAACTAGTTTTGGTTTGTAACTTATAAATGCACCATGGACTTGGTTAATGCCGCGTTTGGATTTTGGTGGGTTTCAAACAAAAATCTACATGATCCACCATAGGGGTATTGGGGTAGTATTAATAACAACCCACGGCAGCTGAAAACTAGGAGCTATAATTAAATAATTAGCCACCCACCGGCTCGAGGTTCACGGGCCAACGGATTCTGGACAATAACGTGATGTGGCGTTTCGTTGTCCATGCACTCCGTCTCGTAGAAACGCGGTTGCTCGAGTGATTTGGCCAGGTTCAATGCCTCTTCAAGCTTGGATTTCATCCTGGAGTCGGATCGGATCCCGGGCTGGACGACGAAGAGCTTAGGCTGGCCTGGAGTCGGGTCGGATCCGAGGACCGGACCGTATGGGACGGTCCGGGTCTGCTCAGTCCTAATCTCAACCTTTAAAGTTGATAATAGTAGTTGAATCAAGAATCATTATATTCATTAAAGTCTATTAGGAATTTATGTTTGACATGATAGACGTCAAAATCTTAATTAACATCTTCATCAATGAAAACACAGTGCCAACACTACCCAAATCTTGCTCACAATTCACCTACCCCACCTCCTGATAAAAGAACCCTCCTGTGACAACCAGACACACTTTTGCACCATTCTTAACCCGTCGACAAAGTAGAATTACATATTCACATTACAAACATTACTTTCAATAAACAAACCCAAACTCCTACTCAGTCATGACTCAACCGGAAACTAACCTTTTGGGAACCCAAACAAACACAATGAACTCCCATTTCTTCAGAGCTAAGTTCAAAAACATTTTTTTTCTTAAACATGTTCTAAGTCCCAATAAATATTAATAATTTTACGGTAAATTCTGAGTTCATCGTATGAAGAATCATTTTGGAATGACTAATTAAGTACTCATACTAATTAAGAACCAAATGTGCACCATTGCAGTAGCCTATTCGCTTACCCTAAATTTGAATATTTGCTGCACACGAAAAACTGATAATACCTTTACGCTATGCATGTATAACTTTGAAGTTCTTAGTGTTTGAATTGCAAAGATGTCGCCAGTGTTTTAGGTAAAATGGCCTGGTTCTCTCATGATAGAGGCCAAAATTTTGGATCGATATCTAGATGCTGGCTAGAGGCTTTATATGTTGAAATGTCTTATGAATGGGGATGAATGTCTGATTGTTTATGATTTCGAGAATTTATGCAGATTGATAGATAGGTCCTTGCATGAGTTGAATGAGATGGGTGTTGAACATAAATTTCTGACTGAGGCCAATCGCTGCTGGGGAGTGGTTAAGTAAAAGTTTGAACAAGTTACTACAGTTGAAGATGATATAAAGGAATCAAAGGCTAAGTAAGAATTTGATTTTGCCATTTTCCTGTCTCTGTTTAATTCGACAATTTCATTGTCATTTGCTTCTTTCCGTATAACATTCACACTTTCCAGTGTTTTTTTTTTTTTTTTTTTTTTCTCAGAACATTCACACTTCCTTAGTAGCTTTCTTGAGTTTAGTCATTTTCTTTTGTTTTCCATCTTTATGCTAATCATGATGACCGACTATTATCGTAGACTTGATAAAATAGAGTTACCCTCAAAACTAGAGAAGATAATGTTAGCCGAAGAGAACTATACAATCTCGAACTTAGCTATATTTATATGGGCTCGTGCTCTGCTTTTCAATACATTTGTCAATTCAATACAACTTTTCATTATAATTTTACCCCGAGTCTTTTTGTAAATATATTCTAAAACCATTGCTCCTTTATTTGGTTTCTGAAGCAAGGCTCTTGTCGAAAATTTCTCTACATTTTAAAAAATGCATTAAAATACAACCATCCCAAAAAGAGCCCCAAAATAAAATTTCCCCCCACCCCCAAATCGAAGTCGCCCAGCTCAGCGTTTCACTCAAAGGATTTCTCCAGCTTGGCCGTTTCACGAATCGAAAGTTTCTTGCACAAGTTCGACATGTTGTTTTCAAGGTTCTAGTAACTGCCGATTGTAGAGACCGATTGGATTATTGATTAGGATAAAGCCAGTTCCATTTAGTATGCACTAGTTTTCTGTGTTGATTTCGTTAGCTATTGATTTCACGATCTGATTTAAGCCGGATTTGTCTCAGTTTTGCTGTTTCACAAATCGAAGGATTTTTATGCTCGAGGACTTGCACACTGATCTCCATCAGATCAGGTATGTGTTTATGTATGTGCTTAAGAGAACTTGAAAGAGAGATAAAGATTGCAATGGATACTTGGAAGTTTCAATTTCCTTGATGATAATCAAATTAAATGGCCAAGGACCTATATATACTTGGAAGGTTTCTTGATCCTTACGCTCTATAAATACACCTACGAAGTTCTAAAGAATTCTACTCTCTAATATGTACAATGGAGAGTTTTTCTACTACATTTTAGATCGTTCAATTTGCACAATAGTCCTAACCTTTATAGAATTATAGTAATGCCCCAAGACTTCTAAATCCTTTCTTGTGAACCACCACTAGCTTGCGCGGTAAAAATTTTCCGAAACGGACGGACGTCACAATATGGTCTTTATTGGTGTTTTATCAAATTTGGTTTCCAGTACTTGTTGTTCGTTGTCAAAACATATAGGAGTACATTTTATTTGTCTCTGTCGAAAGTTGTTATCACCTAAATTTACTTCCTGAGTATACTTTTTTCGTTTACAAAGTTTTTCATTGCCATTTATTCTTTTTGTGTCCAGAGCATCTGCCCTCTATTGTTTATTTATTTATTATTATTTTTTTATTATTATCAATTTGGTTTCCAGTACTTATTTTTCGTTGTCAAAATATTCACACTTTATTTTCGTCCTAGCCGAAAGTTGTTATCACTTGGATGTACTCCCCGAGTAGCTTTCTTTAGTTTACAAAGTTTTTCATTGTCTGGTCATTTACTTTTGTTTTCAATTTCTATGCAACTCATGATGAACTGACTGGCCTATTATGTATGCTCTTGATAATATACTATCGTAAACTTGATGCTAGAGAGTAGGTAACAATCCAACAGAGAATAAACTGTTTCCAAAAGTGAATAAGTATTGGAGAGAGTCGTGAAGGAGCTGAAGGATCAAAATTTAAATCTGATGTAACTACTTGGAGCTTTAGATCAGGGACTCTAGAACTAAAAAAAAGGCAAGCTCTTTGTCAGCGAGAAAGGATTAGACCCACTCGGACGGAGCTTTCCATGGCGGATTGGAACGGAGAAGCTCCGTCCACTGGGACGGAGCGTCCATGGCGGATACAAATCCGCCACTCCGACTGAGCATTCCATGGCGGATCAATCCAATTGGACGGAGGAGCAGTTTTTTTTTTTTTTGTGTGTGTGTTTTTAATTGTTTTCCAGTTCATTATCCAGGTCATGTTCTAATTCGCCCTAATGCATCACAATTCTCCCTAATTCGTGTATCTGAGTGTGGGGGACTGTATTTGTATTTTTTTAAAATCATTTGGGACCGTATTCGAGGGGACTTGGAGTTGAGGGATCAAATATGCAATTTTCCATATTTTCTTGACTTATATTTCCAATAACTTGTGGGATATCCATAAGATATTTTTGTCCCATCGATTTTTCTATTGTGGAGGTTGAAAGCAAAGATCTTGGGGTTTCATGTTTAATTGCTTGGGAAATCTGCTTGGAGGTTGAAGTGAAGAAAAACCTTGGTCATTTGTAACTGCTAAGTAAAATTAAGGTATGTCTAGCCAGTAGGGGATCATGATATGTATATATATATTGGGACAGTGCATATGCAAATATTTTGGAAATAAAAATGTGCTGAATTGAATTCTTTGTTAGAATATCGCACATCACTTGTGAGAGCTATAATTAGCACATATATTGGTCCAACTTCGATATGGTATCAAAGTCAAGGTTGATGATGGGTGCCCCAACCGATGCTAATTCCGGCTTGTCCAATGATGGCATTTATGATTCCACGTGTAGAGCCGACTAACCGCGGCCTACTCGTGAGGGGGCGTGTTAGAATATCCCACATCACTTGTGAGAGCTATAATTAACACATATATAAGTTGGATAACCTTATCACCTTAACAAGACCTTTTAAGGTGTTATTGGCCCAACTTCGATATTCTTTTCTCCTTTAATTCAATGGTTTGATTGAGACTATAAAAGAACGTATTCCACATGCCACACATAGGAAGTGTGCCGGGCATATCTATGCTAATATGAACACTCATCACCCGAAGAAGTTGATAAGAAATATTTCTGGGGTGCTTGTAGGTATTACGATGAAGCTGGTTGGAGAATAGCCATGGATAAACTTCAGCTTGCAAGACCTGGTGCATGGAGTTATCTTATGGATATCCCACTAGAGTTCTAGTGTAGGCACGAGTATAGTTGTGACATTACGAACGACCTACAAGTAATGTTGCTGAAAGCTTTTATTCTTGGATTGGTGAGTACAGGGGATTGCAAATCACAACTGCTATTGATGGCATTTTATCTAAGGTCATGGTTAGAATAATAGAATTCATGAACGGAGGGTGCATTCTGCTACTTGGATGGGAAAGACATGCCCAGTGACCGGAAAAGCTGAAAACCAACAATTCTACTTGTCCATATGATTCTCATTAATGGAGAGTAGTAACTCCAAAGGGTAGAAAAAGAAAGCTCATTTAATATTATTTTTTTCCCCAAAAAATGTTATACAAACAGTTTGTAATTTTGAATTTGATTCTAGAAAAGTAGATACATGATATACAATTGTTATAATGATCCAAGTGTCGTAACACTTTATTCGTATATCATGATTGTAACACATGCATTGTCATTATTAGGCTAAAAAGAACTTACCCAAAGATCGTTCCCCTCAAGTTCCTACTACGTGAGCACTTCAATGGACAAACACACACACACGAAAAAAAACGAAAAAGTTAGGTTGAGTCATCGGGACAAAGTTCACGGTTAAACGTTGGAAATTATGTTGAACTGATTGCATAACTATTTTTTTGTGGTTATGGTCTTAGTTTCATGTAATGTTACCGGTCAACATAGTAGGAATCCGTTGTTAGACCAATAATATCCATGACCACCCACCACCCACCCCACTATCCAACTTTTTAATAAAAAATTAATTTATCTCTCATCCACATACCCACCCTTCAACTAACCCACCACAACACCTAAATCAACATTTATCCATGACCACCCACCATCCATGATCCAACCAATTCAATTAATTTAATTTTTTATTATCATTTAATAATTATAATATAATTATAAAATTACTAAATTAATTTAGAAAATTTCTCCACCGTACTGAAATAACAGATTAAGCATTATATTAATAAAATGAGGATTTTTTGAAATGTGTAGAATGTAAGAAAGTTAGGTTTTATTTATAGAGGAGAAAAAATTATAAATTTTAATATAATTATTATTTTTAATTTAAAATAATACACAAATAAATTTAAAGATAAAGAACAAAGAGAAGAAGAAAAAGATAACCAAAATTGGTCGCTCAACATTATTTTATTTTTTTTAAATTGTAAGTTGGTGGGCCCCACCCACCAAAACAAGCCCACCACCTTACCGATATTCATGGTCTTATATATGTCTTAACTTGTATAATTACTAGTATGTGATGTTGTGTGTTTCATTATTACTATAGAACTTTTCAAGTGTTGTACTAGACTACTAGTAGTAAGTACTTCCTCGAACAACTTTTGGCGGTTCATGTTGGTATGGAAGTATGTTAATGTCACATACTCACACATGATGTACTGTTGGGAATTCAGTAGGATGACATTTGATCTTCAATTTTACTACCTTCACTCAGTGGGATGAATTGTTAAAAAGTTCATGTATAAGTATACTTCACTATACTACTACTACTTACTTAGATGCCCCTTCCTAGCACCAAAAAAGTGACATGTTGATACTGAAAGTTTCTATTTTTTTTTTTTTTTGTATGTATAATTTTTACGGCCATGTTAATAAAGTAACGATATTTTATAAAAAAATATTTAGTATGAAAAATAAATAAGAAATGAATCTAACAGCAGACTAGCGGCCTGTTGTTAAATTTGGGCGACAGTTGCCAAAAAGGAAAAAAAAAAAAAAAAGTAACTAACAACAATTTGAGTTGAATCTTCAAATTAAAATGAATGAAAGAAATATTAAGAAAACAAAATTAGATTATTAAGTTATTTAGTTATTTAATTTAACATCGATTTAAGTTGAATGATATCTTATTAGTGTCTTCTTCAAATTCATATAAATGAAAGAAACATTAAGTAAACAAAATTAGATTATTGAGTTATATATTTAGTTATTTAATTCGAAGTTTTATGTATTTTTTAAACGTTTTAGACTATTGATGGCAGTGGTCGGTATACCTTTGGGAGTGATTGCGACTGTTGTCTATGGTATGCAGCTGTACTTTTACCATACATCTGGCCACGTAGTCATAGTACGTTGCATCATTTGGTTTGTGGTCGTGTTGCTTCTTTCTTTCATATCCTGCTACATGGGCCGATGTAGACATTACGTCAAGGCAGTTCTATCCGTTATTCTCATATCCGCATATGTGAACTGCTTCGTTGGCGATGATCAAAATCTTATGCTTCTTATATCTCTTGCGTCTTCCATCTTAATGAGTTAATGGTGACAACCGTGGCGTATATTCTTAGGATTGACCCTCAGAAACCTCATGCGTGAGGGTCGGTATCTGATAGCTCTTGGAGCGGGCATGATACCCGCTTTCAAAGTTATATTAGATCCCTTTCTCAGAGAGCCAGTCTTATTAGCTACTCGTCCTAATGATTTGGAGGCGCCTTTATTGCCAGAGTCCAAAGATTGACGAGATATGTTTCATCTTGCTTAAATCTTGATTTCTGTATTTCTCTGAACAACTTTATTATTTATTTGTGTTAATCCTTGTCATAGATTATATCTTTCCAAAATTACCTAATTTAGAAATATTCATGTGAATATTACACTTCAATAGTTTTTGTTTTTAATTTTAGTGCCTTTTTGAAAACGAATGTTGGAGTTGAGAAAGAATGCGTGATGGAAATTAATAGGGTTAAGAAGTAGTATATATTTTAGGAATAAGTTTAGAATAAGGAATTAGCATTTAATAGTGTTATAGTTTTGGAAAAAATTGATCAAACCTCCCAAACTATTACTCATTTGAGACTTTGCCCCCAAACTAATAAGTTTGGTAATTAACCCCCTCAACTATTATACTTTTGAGACAATACCCCTGAAGTGAATTTTTTAGTTAAATAAATAGATAAAATGACATTTGTAGGTGTTTAAATTTTATTTATTCAACACATAAAAATGTTTATTCATATTTCATGGTTACGAAGTTATATTTCAAATGACATATAAAAATTACAAAATGTATTTCCTCCGTAATTACTTTATATTGGCCTTTTCAAGTTATTTTTGCCACAGATTACTTCAATTCAAATTACATTGAAAAAATATATAAATAATATTATATTTATCATCAAAGTACTTTACATATAGTTTCACAACATTTTTATATATTTGTTTACATTATAAATTAAAATCAATTCGTTGTCAAAATGTTTTCAAAACATTTAATAAAAAAATAATAAAAGTGATGGAGGATGAACTAATTATAAATTATTTCAAAACTAAAAAATAAATTTTGAACGACACTTAAACGTTATGATAATCGACAAAAATGAATTTTGTATCACAACATCTAAAAAATTAACATATTTGGTTGATTTATTAAGAGTTTATTATTAAATTTATTAAATTGGGGGCATTGTCTCAAAAACATGATAGTTGAGGAGGTTAATCCCCAAATTTATTAGTTTGGGGAGCATAGTATCAAAGAGTAATAGTTGAGGGGGTATTATCCAGTTTTTTCTTCTTTATTTATTTAGATGATAGAAATCAAAGAGAGTGGCAAGTCCAAAAATAGGAAGTAGTCTTTGTTATGGTTGTAATAATTTATTGCCGAGTCTTTGTTCTATTTACTTTTATTATTTTATTATTAGTTTTATACACCTTTTCCTAGTTAATTTCTAATTCCGAATAATAGTTTGTTTTTAGGTACTATAAATATAGGTCAAGTCTTGTTAGTTTACTTTTTATTTTTTTATTATTTTTTTAATTCAGAGAATTATTATCGTATTGATATTAAGGTTTCCTCCTAATTTGTGTTCGTTATTATTGAGTTTTATTCCAAATATCTACTCGTCGTTATCTATCCTACCTACTCGTCATTATCTATCAATTAATAGGCTCAAGAAGTATATTTTAGAAATAAGAAATTACCATTTAATAGTATTAGAGTTATTTATTTTGTTATTATTAAGTTAGTTGATTTCCTAGTTTTTAATTCTATTTCTTTTCCATTGGAATTCTCGAATTCTATTCCAAATTCTAGTTGATTTCTAATTCCGTAGAATAGTTTACTTTATTATTAATTAAGACATTTATTATCGTATTGATATTGAGCTTTGCTCCTAAATTTGTGTTCGTTATTATTGAGTTTTATTCAAATTACCTACTTGTTCTCTATCAATGCAAATAAGGAAACTTCCCTGTTTACAAGTAACTCAAGAAATGGGTCGTTTACAATTAAAAGTGCTTATAATTTCCTGGTTAGTTGTGGGGAAAAAGAAAGTATAGTAGATTGCCCCTGGAAGAAACTCTGGAATTTAAAAATTATACCAAGGGTCAAATTTTCTTTGGCTCTGCATATATACATGGAAGATTACCAACAACTGACATATTACCTAAGCATAACATTGTGCAAAATGATATATGTCAAATGTGTGATACACAACAAGAAAGCATGGAGCATCTTTTATTCAGATGTTCTGCTTTTCAGAATATACGATCGTGGATCATAAGTCCTGAAATTTGTAACTACATCAATCCCCTAGCCTACATAATTTTTCATACACAACAAAATTCAGAAGAACAGATCAATGCTCTTCTATTTTGTTGGATGGTGTGGCAAATTAGAAATGATAAAATTTTCAGGGGAAAAGCTTTGAATGATTATCAATTCAAGAGGCAACTCTTAGAAATGATAAATCATACAAAAAGTGTTATCAACACAAAAGTAGTACAAAACATAAGTGAAATCCCTGTAAAATGGAACCCACCACCTACAGGCTTTCACTGTGTCAATATAGATGGATCAGTCTTACAAGAACCTGGACAAGTCGGAGCTGGCTGCATCATAAGAAATGAGCATGGAAATTTTGTTACTGCCGCTGCATTATTTGCGGGAAGAACTGATCACAACACTGCGGAGTTTTATGGCCTAAAGATTGGCATAATCTTGTGCACAAACTTTAGTCTGAAAAAGGTGATCATACAAACTGATTCACAAGTCCTTATAAATTGTCTTTGCAGGTCGGAATTAGCTACACCAATTCAAAAAATATTGCTAAAAGAAGCAGTCAAAAGAATGGAAGAAATGGATGAAGTCATAATCCAGTTTGTATATAGAGAGTGCAATCAAGTAGCTGACACAATCGCTAAAGAAGCAAGCAAGCTAACCTTTGGCGATCCACAACGACTTATGAATACTAACATCGTCCGATGCTTCTATATTGTGTGGGACTCTTGCCTACAATGGATGAAGATTGTAATAGATCAGGATAGTAATACTTTTATTCGTAGTAAGAATAGTATGTAAGTTTAATTATATTAATGCAATTTGATTTTAAAAAATTTGGCATTAGAATCCGGTTAATTTTTCACAAATCCGCTGCCCATAATTTCCATACGTCCATCAAAATTGTCAAAGCCGTTTTTGCCTTTTCTTGTCATTATTTACACCAGGTTGAGTCTCCTAGCACATAATTCTTTCACGTGGCGTGACAGTGTGATAATCCTAAATCTCATACACCACAATAAAACAAGCTGTTCCGAACTCCTATTTGCTCAAAACCCAATTATTGTTCAACCTCGAGCAGATTCATCTCATCACCGTCGAACAAGCCCACACCCTTTATGCACCTTACAAATCAGCAAGGTTCAAAATCCACTATCCGCTATCATGTTGTGTTGCTGTTTGGTTGCTACAATCTTTACATTGATTTTCGGAGTTTCGCTGGAAGTTCGAATTGGAGTGTAAAACGAACTGCATTAACCAGTATGAATCACAATTTGGCGACATAATTGGCGAATCCAGTCTGGGTAAATAGTACTAGTATCAGCACATATAATCTGTAGTCCAGTAATCAATGACCCAGCTGGGTTCTTAAAGGGCAAGTGTTCGAGCCCTTAGTTGCACAACTTTGGTTTCATTTTTTTGCACTTTTAGTGTTTATTTTTCATTTTTTAGCCAAAAATTCCTAATTCTTTTGCAATCTTTTTGATTATTTACATTTTTATTTGTAATTTCTATGCTTATTTTTTTCTTTTTCATCTAAAAAATTTCTTATTTCTATTTATTTTCACAATTTAACGTTAGAAATTAGAGAAATTGCTCCTTCGCCCACTTTATTATTTTTTAAAATGCAATTATTATATGTAACATATTAATCGTTTATACACTTTATAATTATATTTTTCATAATTAAATTTTCGACCTCCTCATATTGAGTCCTGGATTCGCCCCTGGGGACATTCATAACCATAGCCATGCTGATAGCAATTTTAACTGATGTTGGATTTCAAGAAGAGGGAAGAATTTTCTGAAGGAATTGTAATATGAGCTGTATAGAGTGTCAGATAGATTTAATTTCTTCATCCTGTGTCAAAGTCCATAAGAACTACTTCCTCCATCTCTCTGTGTACAA
This sequence comes from Plantago ovata, assembly GCA_028274465.1. NCBI lineage: Eukaryota > Viridiplantae > Streptophyta > Magnoliopsida > Lamiales > Plantaginaceae > Plantago > Plantago ovata. The sequence goes on along the minus strand of CM051457.1, from coordinate 5,402,287 downwards.
CCTTCCCATTTGTTATTGTTGACTTTTTTTTATCTCCGTTTAACTTCGAATTAATCCTAATTCGAACCGTAAAATCAATATTTGAAGTTATATTATGAAAGTGCAAATCTTATATTTTCATAATATAACCAATATTAGTTTTGCATATGAATTAAGATTAACTCGGAATTAAACGAAGGCTAAAAAAAGTCAACAAAATCAAATGAGAAGCTTGTCCAGGGTCAGAGGAAGAACTTTATTTTACTGGATGTCACACAAGAACTCCTCGGAAAAGTGGAACAATCACATGCAGAATGGCTACAATCTATTCTTTCGGCTTAAGAAGGTAGTGTCTAATCAACTTATCCAGCACTCAGACAATGAGGTAAGGTTAGGAGTAGCTTCTTGCATTAATGAAATAATTAGAATAACTGCACCTGATCTTCCACATGATGATGACACGCTGAATAATTTCTTGTTTTAATGATATATCCATTACTTTTGGTAGTTCATATGATAAGAAGGTTGATATCCTCAATACAATGGCTAGGTGCAAATATTTCTTAATTATATTGGACTTAGATCGTGATGATTTGATTGTCGAGATGTTTCAACACTTTCTTAGAGGCATAAGAGATTATCTTGTGTTTGAATCTCTCGAAACTATTATGGTTGGTATATGTTTGAGGAAAGTGAGGACTGAGGAAGATAGACTAGAAAATCTACTTGCCCAGTTTTATCCGTTCTGAAGGGAAATTACAATCTAACTTCCAGGATGTTAGCCGAAAACGTTATTCAAACTTGTGGAGATGTTATTCTGCCATATTTGAGTGAGGCAACACCAATTGTGGTTGCTGTTCCACTTGAAGTAGTTAAGGTCGAGAATCCAGCTGCACATAATTAATGACTTATTGGCTACTGTTGATGACGAGTCTAATATTCATGGAGATGATCAAATTCTTCGATACGAGACTATAAATACAACTTGATGACGAGTTTAATTTATGTCCGGATAATGTACTTCTAGAGTAAAAAAATGCTGTGTTCAATGAATCCGCAACTAAATATTCGACTATAAATACAACTCAGTATCTAGAAACAAGATCAGTACGGGTTTTAATTCAAAATTGACATTGATCTCATTCGAATCAAACTGCACTATGCTACCAGAGGATACAATAGGTTCCTGATTGAGAAGTTGTACAACAAATTATCACGTAGAATGGATGGCTTGCTTCTTCTTTACAGTTGTGGCCATCATATTTCATCTCCTTTCCTCTTCATTCCAGCTCTTTTACCACGCGCTGGGGCCTGAAACAAGGATTACAACGCACATGATTATACGTATTTCAATTTAAGCTTCCAGAACTGCACCGTATGATAATAATTAGTAAATTACCTCAGCAGAAAAAGTTTTGAGAGGATCTCTGCTTCTTTTCAATTTTCCTTTTCCTTTGAATCCTTTTCGGGGTTTAGAACCACCAATTCCCATGGCAGCTCTAGCAAGCTGTACCATTTTGCTAGCTTCTTGTGTGCGTGGGTCCAATAAGTACTCTGGTACATTGCGCAGATGGCGTGGAGGGGCCTTCTTGCTCAGAGCTTTGTCATGTTTCAACAAGTCTGTTCAAACATAGAATAATCATCAGCAAGCATAGAACAAATGAGTAATATGATGTACTATTACAAAATTTGTATGAAGCGCAGATTACCCAAGTCCTTAGGGTTCTCTTTGAAATGCGCTTTCAACCTGAACAAATTCAAAGCGAGCAGCTTATTAGTTAGAGCTGAATGCATAAATTATACAGTGCATTAATGTTCTTTTTTTGTTTAAATAAAAGCTCATCAGAATATAAAACTAACTTTTCAGAATTGAGAATCTCATTTCTTAGATCCTGTGCACGTGATTCTCTGACTGCGATTTTGGTTATGCTCCTGCCAACATCCTGTAATGTAGACAATGTTAAACACTCTTCAGCACAGGAAAGCAAACATAACTTTAAGAGAACACGTGCTAATACATATAAATATCGGCAGAACAGAAACATTTATATCACTCTATATTCCAAGCACCAAATTCTCTTGTTAAAACTAATCCATGACTGGCATGTGGGAATTCAGCTACACAATCGTGTGGGAAACTATATGCAGAAGCTCCAGTCTTAGTTTCCAATTTTACATGAAAATAATTCCACATTTCAGGTGAGGCAGAATTCACGCAGCTTTAAAATGAGTACCACATGTGACGGGACACATTCATGGCGACGATGTGTGTGCGTGTTACACGTGTAAAAAACAAGTGTCGTAAGGTACAGGAAATAACGCATATTAAGATCTTTCACTCTTTAGAAGCAAACTCAATGAGCCAACTTGTGCATGCAAGATTTTGCTTGTGCTATAGGAGGTTCCCAATTACCTCAGCTCTGTAACGCAAGCCTTCCACAGCATCTTTACCAAGGTGAGGGAATGGAACAATGAACTTCGATTCTTCTGACTCCTTCTCACCGATAAGAGATTTTATCTCTTCAAAAACTTCCATTTCCTCTGGAGATACCTATTGCGAGAGGAACAAGAAGCTAATATGAGCATATTAGGACACAATAGTGAATCAGAGTTGCTGCCTGCAACTAATCTGCAAATGAAAGAATTTGCATCTTTTGGGTTTTGATGATATATTTGTAAGCTCTTATGCCATTCTAAAGATTAGAATAATTTCTGCAGCTAACTCAAGCTAATCATTAAGAATCTTACAAGAGACACAGAAACACCAGTGTTATATGCTCTTCCGGTACGTCCAATACGATGCACATATGCCTCAGCAGTTGTTGGCATCTCAACATTCAACACCTAAATCAAGGTCATAAAAAAACCATTACAGACAGAAATTTATCTCATAGAAATTGAAACTCAAGGTATAGTGGTAGTGAGAAATTTGAGACAAGTAGGGAAAGTTGAATAAATGAGAGATATCAACATAGATAAACAATGGAGACCAAGTACATTAGACAATTCTTTGTCAAACTTTCAAAAAATCAACTCAGGGCTAGATGGATTTTGGCAAGTCCTTTCCCAGTAGATTGGGAAACAAGCAGCAAGAAATTTCTCAATCCCCGGTAAGAAAGAGTCATATTTTATTTGCTGGGGAAAACATTACTATGAATATCACGACAAAATGTGTTTTCCTCTCTCCATACTCCATAGGATAGGATTGTAATGCCCACTTACTTGCCCAAGATCTGCCAATGAGTGTGCAAATAAATTCTTCCAGGTCAAACTTAGCCCTCTATATTTCAGATGACTTAAGTTGGGATCTAACAAGAATGTTTGTCCGAGTCGTACTCGTTAGGAATTGCCTTGCTATGCCATACAGCAATACCGACCGTTATTTGAAAAGTAAAGCATTATGATTTACGACATGAGGAAAAAAAATAAACATGAAGAATGAAAGTACAGTACACGTAAGCTGGAAAACTAGTTCAGCAATTATTATATGTAAACAACTAAATCATATAAATGATTCGAGCTTGATTAAGTTCACCAAAATGATAATAAAGTCGTATTTTAAATATAGCATTGCAAAAGAAAGCATTATAACAAGTTTTTCAAGGCAACTATCCAGACTAATAACACATTTTCCTAAAACCTAGGGTTTAAAATAGCATCGCTGTCTGATTGTCACCACTATAACAGCACATAATAGCTACTACTAAAATGTGAAGAGAGACAAGAAAGAAACGGTTTAGCATGTCAGTCAAGTGAGGGATGCTAAGCAACTTGCTACAGCAATCGCAAACGACCAGCTGGTCCCAATGTGGCAACTATGCAGTCTATGAGTCGCATGAAAAATTTAGAGGGAAAGCATAACACAGTTTTAAACAAGATTAATTTCATTCTAGCAGGCATAGAAAATCTGGATCCAACATATTAGATTACACATTTAATTAACATGTACAATAACATTTAGAACAGTGTAATTATCATGTAAGACGAGATTTAGAAGATAACAGAGCAACAGCTCACCGTGTACACATTTTGAAGTCTATTCCTCTTACAACACCGAATTCTGCATCTAATTTCCGCTTGGGGTGCCTTTTAGATCTTTTCTTAGAGGAGCGACTTTCCTTATCATCCGCTTCAGCTGATTGATTTTCATCAGTTGCAATCAGGTAATCGAATAGACCAGCACCAAATTCCTAGGTAAGCATATTAAAGCAAAGAATTAAAAATGATGCCAAATATATCACTGAGTACAGCTTGAAAAAATGAGGCAAGGTACAAAACTAAAGCATTGATTCAACCCACTGCATAAAATGCAATACTGCATACTGCAATCAATATACCTCAAGGATATGTTGACGAGAATTTTGTGGTAGCTCAGCATTTAAAACAGCAGATTTAACCCCAAACTGAAAGAACAAGATCAACAATCAGCATCACGATGATAAGATATACAACCATATACACAAAAACATAGAAATATAACAATGCGTTAAAATGTATAATGAGAAACAAAGATAGGTTGCACTTCTATATAAATACATATCATGATAAAATACCTGGACATCCACAAAAAAAAACATTTTGAAATCCCATGTTGTATCTGTTTTTTTTTTTTTTTTTTTTTTGGGGGGGGGGGTGATGGTTATCCTTAACATGGTCTGGGGTTGGTTTGAGGGACAGGCCGGGGTTGTAACAACCATTGCGAGTTAATTATGACTATTCTCGTAAGACTGGACTAAATGGTAAAGGGTTCTACTGTATAGCACCTAAAGTTTCCTTTATAGTATCATAGTAATAAACATAAGTAGACCTATGTAGGCTCAGTCAACCACCAATCTACAAAGTTCAAATATATGTTAACCCCCCCCCCCCCCCCCCAAACCAACAAAAATTAAATAATAAATAACACTATTACACAGGCATTATAAAGTAGTACTAAGCTTCATCATACATAACCAATTTTACCTGTTCAAGGAACAGCTTCAGCCTAAAACTCATGTCAATGGAGTTGGTAAAAATCAGCACTTTTGGCTGAACTAGCTTCAACTTCAAGAGGGCCAGGGTGTAAAGAAGCTTGTCTCGAGCATCGCATGAGATCTAAACACACAAACATCAAAGAGTTAAATAAAGCAAGAACATTCAGTTGCAGCAACAGAAGCAACAAATTAGAACTATCAGATAATTTTGATGACCATCGGAAAGGAAAATTCTTTCATGCAGGGGATACATGAATACCATACAACTAATAACTAGAGAACTATCACTTTACTGAGGAAAAGGAGAGAACTTCACATAAGATTGCTGAACACTTCTTGGGACAATATCATCCTTCAGCTCTCCCACTTCCGGCAAAGTTAGAATGTAGGGGTTATGTAGAATTAGCTTTTTTAGCTTGTCAACATCATCACTGCATACATGTAGTAATAAATAAGAGTCAGAACGAATAAATCGCTTCAGCTAAAAAAATTACCATGAAGAAAATGGCTTAAGGTCAAAGAAGACTTCAACCAGATATTAAAAAAACATAAAGTTGATTTGTGTAAAATGGGAAACTTTATTCTGTATTCCAGATATTTAAAAAAAGCTTCAGGTCTATTTAGGAATACCAGTCTCTATGAGAATTTGGCATAATAACAATGCAAGAAATAGCAGTGAGCTTGGAAAAAAAAAAACTATAGTTTGGGCAATCAAGCCACTTCTAGTTCCCAGATTCCAGACTGCCACAAAAACAGAATCATGCAAGATAGTTCTCTAACTTCTTGAATGAATGAACAAGTAATTTCCAATCTGGATGTAAAACGACAATCACATAAGTATGACTAACTGTCTAAAGTGAGCACACCTCGATGTAGCAGACATTAGGAGGCATTGGCAACGCTTTGGAACATGAGTTGTAAGAGCTTTCAAGTCATCCTCATATCCATATGACAAGAGAAGATCTGCCTGATTTACAAATAAATAAAACAGAGAAAATTATGTAAGAAAACTAATATATGTCACGTTTTACATGAATTAATTATGCACATAAAGTGGCTCAATGTATAACAGAGATAACTAATTTCTTATGCATGCACTTTGAAGTATGAACTCACTTAAGAAGCACATATATACATGTTAATCCATACAAATGGCATGATGTGGTTCCCCGCTCATATCTTACAATCCAGTCTATTGAACAAGTAAAATCTTCTTTTACAATATTGTTTACAGTTGTTGTAATAAATTCTCACAGCCTTTGTGACACTGAATTGACACCAAATTATGAAACAAATGACATGTCATAATGTACACGATTCATGATGTATTTTTTAGTCTAATATTCATTATTAGATCGGGCGTATCAATACAACCGACTATGTATGTTGTTGTGTTTCTCTTAGCAGTTGGTGTTAAGGGACGCTGCCCCCCCCCCCTCCCCAACCCCAACAATATGCAACAAAATGTATGTCTATAAAAAGTTCTAACTTCACGTATTATTGAAGCTAACAACATTTCCACAAGTAGAGCATACTGTTCAAAGTCTTAAGCACCCCATTTCTGCTCACAGTTGCAGCTTGTTCTTCTTATCAGCTGTATTATAGGTATATTCGAAGGATATATTAGTTGAAATAAGTTTAAATTTAAGTGCACTATGTGTAATCACTTTAAATGATCAACATGATGAGCATATTATTTGACAATTATGCCTGAAGTTCTAAGCAGAACTTTTCTGCCACAGCCCTTAAACATGAATCATATTAATGAACTAAAACCAGGAAGTTGCAAAAAGAAAAAAACAGACCTCATCTAGAACCAGGGTTGATAGTGATTCTTGAAGAGCTTTAGGTTGAATAATCCCTTTTGACAGGCATGTTTGTACACAAGCAGGTGTTGATATGACTATGTCCGGAGATCCAGCAAGAGCAGTTTTCTACATGTACATTCCCATATATCAAATATTACAAAAAATATTTAAAAAAAAATACTAAGAAGAAGAATGAATACGAAAAGCCATCAAAAACATCTCAAATTACTTATAGTCCACTAATTTCCTAAATAAATGATATATCAAGAAAATTGACCAACCATATGAGTCATAGACATGGTGCTAGTGAATTGGACAGCTTTGGATTGCACTCTGCACAGCTCAATCAATGAAGTGACCTCAGCATAAACCTGAAGGCAAAACACAAGAACGTGATGAACAACACAAGAGACAGACACATTGAAATGAAAAAGCTATTGAGTTGCCGAGGCACACCTGGTGGCATAACTCCCGAGTGGGGACAAGAATAATCGCGGAAGGAGCAACATTGGTTTTGGAAGTGGAATCTGCAAGTAGCTTATGAAGCAGTGGAAGCAGATAAGCTAAGGTTTTGCCTGACCCTGTTTTAGCTCGAGCAACCACATCTTTGCCTTCCTAGAAGACATGACATAAAAAAAATTAGTAAATATTTGCAAACACGGATTAAGCTACAGAAACACGAATTAAGCAGAGGAGAGGAAACTGACTAGGATAAGAGGAATAGCAACACGCTGGATTGGGGTTGGCTTTTCGATTGATTTCTTGGATAGGGCATGGAGTAGGCGCTGTTCAAGACCTAATTCTTCAAATGTCTCAATTTCTTCATCCACTTGTACAACACCAGCTCCTGTTTCTTCTTCAGATTGAGATAGTTTCACCTGGTGTTCTTCTTCAGCTGCTGCTGTTTTCTCATCGAGTTTCAATTCTGCAACAATCGTGTCATCTGATTTTACTTCTGACTTCCGTCCTTCTCTACCACTCTTCTTCCCCATAGTTTCACTTTTTTTTTCTTTCTTCCGGCTGGCGAGTAGTATCCCCGTACGGCGACAAACTGAGTAGGGTTTAACAAAAACAAAACCCCCGCAGAGACGATGCTGGGTGGGCTGGGGTAATGGAAATTGGAAACTAGGTCACATAATTCGCCACCCAGGCCCGTCCAACTGCTTTTCGTTCGCGCTCTGCAATTGGCGAATTAATACGTCTTACTTAGTGGTAGGGGGAACCGGGAAGGAGGAACAATGGGTATGGGCTAGACCTGGCAAATGGATTGGATTGGATTGGATTGGATTGGATCATCGGGTGAGTGAGTTTGTTTCAAATGATTTCGGATTGGAACGGGTTGGATCGTCGAATATGTTCGGATTTCAACTTTTGACGGGTTCCGATATCGGATTATAAATTTCATAACATACCGAAACGGATCAATTTCATATGGGTTGGTGTTGATTGAATATTTAGACGTAAAATTATTTCTATAATGAAAATTTATGAAAATCTTGACAACGAAGCTTAGTTCAGTTGGTAAGCTGCTTCACCTCCAACCAATAGGTTAGGGGTTCGAGTCACCATTTAGCCGATTCAAAAAAAAAATCAATTTTAAAATCTTAATTATAAGTTACTTATATATGAAAAATATATTTTTTAAATGAAAATAGTTATGTGTTCCCTATAAATTTAATTCGGATCACATTTAATTCGAATCGGATGAATTTCGAATTGAATTTGTTCAGGAGATTTTGGATTGTTTAATTCAGATAAAAATTTCTGATACTTCCGGAGCAGATAAATTCGGATCGAATTTCGGTCAAGTTTGTATGTTTGACCACACATTTTTGGATGAGACTCCGTATTTCGGGTCAGAAATGGAATTTCGGATTCCGAAGGAGGAAGAGAAACAGTGGGAGACGAGGCGAAAGAAAAAAAGAATCTAAACAAAAACATACTCCCTCCATTTTCTTTTAATTAAAGTTCTAGGCATTTTGAATCAATTCAAATTAATTAATTGAAGTTATAGGTTCTATGACCACTATTTGAGTCAAAATGGTAATTATTGCTAGGCAAAGATTTATTTTTAGACACCATTTTACTATTTTTTTATGCAATAAAATAAAATATTTCATAAAAGCACATATGTAGGCTTAATGATTACCATCCTTAAGTTATGTGCGAGAAGATTCCTGGCGATCCATTACCGTAAGTCCGTAACTATTGATCTTCATCCCGTTTCAATTTCTTCAGGTGTTTTCTTCTTCAAAATTTGAATCCTGGTTTGTTTAATTACGAAACTTCATATATCAATTTGAATTTTTCTTTGATTTGGTTAATGAATAGGAATCTATATTCAAACTAACATGCAAAATTGGGAAGTTAATTGGTCGGTGAATGTTGCTTTTATCTGCAGAGCATATCTTGCTTGAAAAGTTGACTTTGTCTATGAGATTCTCAATTCGGATAGTGGATTTAGTAAGTTGATTTTACATAGTTTCTGTTAGTTAGTAATTCATTATCAATTTTGTGAGTAGAGGTTTGATATTATCGGCAGGTTTTCATGTATATGCACCTTCGATCTTTATTATTTTTATCCCCTCCCAAACTAGTAATAATGGTCATGTTGGCTGTTGCATTTCAGTTTCAGTGATGATGATGACGACAGGAGGACGCACTTGAGTTGATCATGATGATTTGGTAAAAACAATTCAAATGTGACGGAGCAATGCGTTCATTTTCAGTGATGATTCTGATACAAAAGGAGTAAGTCGAGTTACAACTTTATTCTGTACATTAATCTTATTCCTTATGTGTTTCATTAGCTAAGTTTGTATACTAAATGGCAATGGCATATCGTGTGTGATCGATGTTTTAGGCCAGGAATGAGAGTCGCCACAGTTTTATTCACCATTTTGTGATGATTTCCTGTTTTAAACAAGTCCTATACCGGATATATCCTGCCCAATAATATCCCATGACTTTTTGAACAATAACTGAGTAATCCCATTAAAACCCAGTTCTTGGTCATCACATATCTGTTTGCCAGTTGTTTGGACCTCTAGTTTAGTCACGTCTCTAATTAGCAACAGACCTTCCGGTTAATCCCTGTTTCATCTCAGTACGTAATATTGATGATTCTTCTTATCAGATTTGCCTGTTATCAATCTACAGGCCAAATCTCCCCTTCAAAGTTCTGTAATACCATTCTTTCTAGTTTTATCCTGTAAACTAGCATAAAATAAACTGTTATTGCCATCACCTAGTTGCAACCAATAAATCTTCGTGTGTTGCATCAAATCTGCTCCTCCAGGTTTGACCACTTCTGATTTTAGCAAGTGGTTACAGTATGAACTGTGCATGGTGAATAATAATAGACTTGGCTAAATCAACTTTGCTTGTAACATTAGACTATACCATAGCTAGTTTCCAGCATTTACACCACACCTTTCTAACAATTTATACCAGTGGGAAGAAAATACTGTTGATTAGCCACACAGTTTAAATAGTGAAACTGTATTTTCCTGGCATTAGTTTCAACACCACACATCTCAATAGTAAGGGAGAATTATCCAAGTATTGCTTATTGAGATGTCAATACGAGGTTTGATAGATATTTATATATGGATATTTGAGTAGAAAATGTTCAAGTGCACCATGTATATTTTCATCCAGTGTGAGCTACTTGTTGTAATTGTAAGTCATCAACTACATCCCTAACTAAGCCCTCTGCATTCTGCCATTATCTATGTTAGGCAAATCAGACGTATAACATATGAACAGGGCAAGTTGTATCCTTAAATCAGAACTAACACGGAACTGCTTCTACTTGTGCGTTTTAATAGTTGCATGAAGATTATATTTTTTTCATTTCGAATTCCTTGCGTTTTGCACCATTGACTTTCTAACTAAAGACAGTTTCCTTTCTTTGTCTTCCGTGCTGTGAAGATGTTCTTTATCATTGTTTTACTAATTTGAGTTTGGTGTCTTTATGGGGAAATTGCATTTTTGTCCCTTAAGTGGCAGTCCCCCGCGATTTTGGTTCCAAGTCAATTTTTTTTGGCACTTTTGGTCCTGGGACCGTATTACATACTGTATTTATACGAATGGACTAAAATCGTGTGTACAAATCTCATATTTATAAGAAAATGACCAAAATTGCAAAAAACAAATTGACTTGGGACCAAAATCGCATGGGGACTGCCACTTAAGGGACCAAAAATGCAATTTTTTCAACTGTAATTCACTCTTTACCGAAGAGACATTCACGATTCTTGCTCCAAACGTGGATAGCCGTAGAGAAGGAAGAAGGGCTTCAGTAACATTACTAACACCATAATAATTTGTATCTAGGCATTTTTTTTGTCTCATAGGTTGTCTTCATCAAAATTCAAAGTCCTTCAGCCGTCTCCATCATCAATTTCTACGGCAGAAACTCCAACATTGTTTATCATCATCTTAACTCTTAAGCACTCGTAATATAGCTAATAGACAATGTTCTCGTAAAATATTTGTATTTCTTGATCAACTCTTTAGTTTGGTTATTAATAAGCTATTTTTTGTATTCCACACATTCAGAGAAATCTTGCATATTTTGGAAAATTGTATTTTTGGTCCCCTTAAGCGGTAGTCAGCGATTTTGGTCCCAAGTCAAATTTTTTTTTGCACTTTTGGTCCTGGGACCGTATTAGATACGAAGGGACTAAAATGGTGTGTACAAATCTAGTATTTATATGAAAGTGCCAAAATTGCAAAAAAAAATTTGACTTGGGACCAAAATCGCGGGGGACTGCCACTTAAGGGACCAAAAATGCAATTTTCCCGTGTCTTTATGCAGTACGTAGTATGAGTACTTCGTCGTAGGACATTTCAACAAGCACAGTGGAGCTGTGTCGAGAGAACTATGAGATGATGAAATACATGCAAACCTTATGTGGACTGTGGTCCTGGATTTGGATTAGGATTCTGCCTTACGGTGTAAATTTTACTAATCGTGTGACGTGATATGTAACTAGTGAAATTCCCATCCCAAACATGTTTCAGTACTTCTGTAAGTGTGCAAGCATTCATAATGCCAGAATATCCGAGTTCTATAATATTGTTTGTTTAACTATTACATGTTTCATACTGCCATATAGTTTGTTGCGTTCTTGTAATTTTGAGGTTAATGAATGAAGCAAGTAATCATGGGCTTGTTTGTTGAGGAGTATCTGTCAAAACTCATAACGTACCCCATCCTCTGTATTGCTTGATTTGTAGGTTGAATCATATTCTGCTATCAGGACTTGTGTTTTGATGAAAAGCTGTGCTATATATATACCACTACAATTGGTTTAATTTCCTCCAGTGCATACTAACATGTTTGCGGCCATTGTTATCTTCATTTGACAAATGTGAAAAGTAACTATTATGTGCCATGGGAAATATTAATTGTTACATGAAGATATATCATTGAGAAAAAGGTTGATTTGCATGCATGGTAGCTACTAGCTAGCTGTACTGGTATTATCAGATAAGATAAGCATCGATTATAATTTAACAACATATGGAATGGATGAAGCTGGAAAAAATGCTGCATATATGTCTTTTTGTAAAGACAGTAAGTAGTGTAACTTTAACTTTTGCAAGATAGTAACTTAACCTTAGCACGCTTGGAGACAATATCTTGCTCGATCGATCGATCCAAATTAAAGCTACAGCAACCTAACTTATATAATCATACCATGATAATTCTCACATTATTCCGATCCCTACCTTATTGTAAAGCTATCAATTATTCTCAACTATTTTCATCAACCCAAACCTTAAAAAGAAAAAAGGACATTAAAGCATCTGGTCAATAATACCTCAAATGATTCCAATCCTGTAATGGACACACTTGGCCTTAAAATTCAAGTGGCATCAACCATATATAATCCATCTTCAATGTTTGTTATGTTACTGCATGCGTATGCCTAGTTTGTTAGATGAGTTTCACAACAATACTATACCTGTAAAAACTAATTACGGATGGATGTTAAGTAATAATTGAGTTAAGAGTAGAGGGTTGAATTATGCCAACTATATTGAAAGTTAATGTGTTTTTTGGAGAACTTTAATCAATTACTTACATCAGCATTTTTTGTCCATTGATGGTTAGAGGGATAGATTGGACTTTGTAACTTCGAACTGGTACCTTCTTAAGGCCTTAAAGCAAGAGAATTAATAAGAGTTTATTGTCACGGTTCCTAGACAGAATGCATAGATTATATAGATTCGTTTTGAGTGAAGTTTGGAACATGTGATCAAAAGTATATTAGTCATCAATTTTAGCCAAATGATCGAGAGTCACCTTTTTACATGGTTAATTTAAACATGACAGAGAATATCAATGGACAAAAAATGCCACAGGGCATGCTTATTGAACATATATACTATAGAGAAGTACTACAGTGAGTAACTCAGTACGACATTGATGAATTAATGTCTGGGTCAGTGATGAATTAAGAGCTTAATGAATGAAGTACTTTTGCTGGCGTGGGGTTACACACTATAATCTGGGAATTGCACAGCAAAAAGGTAATCTGAGCTACAGAAAATGACACATCATTTAGTTATGTCGTAATCATATTTAATTTAGTCAAAACAAGGATAACGATTCGTTAATATCCCTGGCCCAGAATTGGCAAAATTACTTTACTGCCCTTATTGTACAATACTGTAGTACTATTTTTTTCTGATTTACTACACCAAGTAAATTTTAATGAGTTAGTTTTGAAAGATAACCACTATTTTCGGGTTCAGTACTGAATTTTGATGCCAGATATACGAGCTGAGGTATATTATCAGTTTATCACCATATATGTTGTGATGCATGGTAAATTTTCGAGAAACTAGACGGAGCTGCTGCAACACACTCGTACTGAACGAAAATTGATCAGATTCTATGTTCAAGAATGGATTTGCAGGTAAATGTAATGATGTAAAATGCAGATTTGCCTGCCCCCCGAACATGAAAAGCTGATGATGGAGGTTGTGTTGCAACTTGAATGATGAGGCAATGAATGTGAAACCCGTCCAAAATTTAAGTGTGTATTGGCCAGCAAATCTTGCACATTGCCTGCAAACACAAAACACAAATTTCCCAAAAACATCATTGTGATCTAATATATAGTCATGATTTCTAAAACCTTCTGTCAACTGAAGACATACTGGTAGTACATATATGGCTGCTGGCTGCCACTTTGTTCATCATTTTTTCCACTTTTCTACAGTCCATATTAAATTACAGATCATGTGTCAGTGTTATGTTTTCTTCATACTCTCAATGGACTTTTGTATGATAACCGAAGGAATCATGAACATACCGTTTGTTACTCAACTAAAGAGGCACCCTTCATCTCTAAATTAGGAGTAGTTAAGTTTGGCTCACCATTCCATCTTTTCATTTTAAACATTCATCTTCCCACTCTAAATTAGTCAATAATCACTATTCACATTTCAGTCTCCAATTAATTACTATAAATCTTACTATTAAGTTTCAATGAAACCAATCATGAGAAACACATGAAAAAAGTGTTGTGGTCAAAGCCTTTTATGCATCATAGGGAACATTGAGCTGTTATTTTTCTTCTTTTTTCAAGATTAGACAACTAGGAGTAGAAGAACATTGTGTAGGTAACATAATTGATAATTGTAAACAGAATCATCTGGATCAGTCAAAAGTAATTCCATTAAAGCCGCAACAATTTCCTCTAAAGGCAGATAAACTACTGCTGAACTTGTTGAATAACTAGCTAGGGAAATTTTCTTGAAACATTTTTGCTTTTTTCTTTTTCTCTCGCCTAAATCAGACCCACCAACCAACCAAAACAAATCAACCCACTTTTAGCCAATGCTTTCATGATTCCTACATTAAGAAACTTAACTAATCAAACCAGTTTTCTTTCTACATTCAACCAAAAGAAAGAGGATGATCATGATGTATCAGTCCATGCAGAAAAGAGAGGCACTTGAGGCCTCATCTGCCCAGACTGAATCCAAGGGCTTACTCCACTGGCCGAACCAGGATAAAATTTCGCACCCATTTGAGACAATCCAAACTGTGTCGCAAGAACATTGTTCTTATCAGGGCTACCTTCCCTGGAACTCCCCAAGCTAGTCACCAATGAAGACGGATTTGACATGTGGTTCGCCATTTTCCCTTGCTCATCCACCTCGTGCTGACTCATTGTGACCAGACCATTTAAGGGAACCGAGAAATTTGCAACTTTGAACTCATCAGGGCCTGGTTTTTGGTAAGTAGACTGATAAAGCGCCATTGTCCAGTCAGCAGCATCGTTGATGCACTCCTTGGAGGTGTTTGGTGGCTCAATTGCATTAGCTGGATTGGTTAATGCAGTAGCGTCTTTGTTTCTGCGTGCCATTTCTCCTGAAAGAAGTCCGTTGCTCTCCATGATGCGCTCCACGTCATAACGCGTTATGTCAAAGTTGGTAACTGCGTTTACACCCCGAAATTTGATAGCAGCAACATCATATGCCTCAGCAGCTTCTTCTTGAGTGCCTATATTAAAAAAGTCTCATCAAGCTGTGTTACCAAGCTGTGTTACCAAAACATACTTAATTGCACATATTAGTAAATTCTTCCTAATAAGTAATAACTCACTAAATGTTCCCAGATAAAGATCTTTGTTTCCAGCCACACGACCAATACGCGCTTGCCACCTGCCATGCTGGTGATGTCTGCTAAAGAACAACACAAGAAAAATCAGATTTCAAAGCAAAAGAAAGCTAAAGTTTCAATAAACAACTTATTCTCAATCAAAAATAATTTCAAGACCTTGTCACTCCTCTGTAAATTGAAGCTCCCCTGGAGAAACCACTGCTTTTCCTGCAATATTTGTAAGCAAGACAAAATTCAACTAAAGAACTTTATGAATAATTCGAGTCCATAGACGGCTTAATCCAAATGACTATATAAACTATAAAGTCCCAAGAAGTTTCACCTTCTCAAGTGTGCAACATATTCCTGTCTGCTCATGTTCTTCATATCTTCAAGCTCTTGTTGATAACTTTCCAACTACATTAACTCAAATGAATCAATGACTAACTTTTTAGAGTTCTGATTAAACACACTAGTACAATATTAGGCAATGACAAGGTTAAATTAAAATATGAAACCCCACCGGAAAGTTAATGTGAGTAGAAGGTCCCCAATACTTAAGTGCAGCCAAATCATAAGCCCTTGCAGCTTTGTCTTCCATATCATAACCCCCTAAAACAATTATATTACAGTTATAGATAAGATACACTTAAACTTGATGACATGTAATCATACTAACATCATAAAAGAACAGGCTTTTCTTAAGTGGCATTACCTAGATAGACTGGAAAAGGCATTCATATGTCATCCACCAAGAACCAAAATTTGAAGGAAAAGAGAAAAATATACTCAAATTAGTAAAAAAGCAAGTTTAAGCAAAAAAAGGATGTGTAGCTAAATTATGAAATGCCTTTAATCCACAACAAACCTTGTCTTCCTTTTCTAGTTTGGCCTTCTTTCTTACAACTATTATCCCATAGATGAGCCTCATATCTTCCTGTCCATCTATGCCTGATTAACAATCAAAATAAATCATAAATATCCACAAGAAACAATCAAGAAAAGCATTTTTAACACTAACTAAGAACAATGTAACAAAAGAGTTCTAAGTTCTAACCTTGTGACACCTCTATACTGAGAAGTTCTCTGGCCAAAAGTGTCAATGGACTTCCTATGAACAATCTGCTTCTGGTGATCAACTTTCTCAACACCTCTTTTCTTGGTCTCCACAATTGCCATGCAGTCATGAGCCACAACAGGAGCAACAATGTGCTGTGAACCAGTCACAGAGCTTGACTGAGAACCAGGGCTCATAGACAAAGTGAGAGACTTCAAGTCACCACCATACCCCATAGAACCACCACCACCGCCACCTTCGTCCACTGGAATTCCCATCTTCTCCTCCAATGCATGATGATGCTCAGTTTGGTAATTTCTTGCCAGCACCCAATTTTTCATCCCATCATCAGCAGACATTGTAGGGAGCTGGAGACCACCATTGCCACAGTGTGAAACCTCTTTAGACTCATGACTTTCTTGGTACATTTCCTCCTGGCTACCCCTGAATGAAGCATAGTTTGAGTATTCTTGGACATTGTTGTTGCTGTTGTTGTTGGCATGATGATCCGCTTCAGGGTGGTGGAAGTACATACTGTCCAAGCTTAGAGAAGGTTCAAAATTATGGGGCCCCATAGTTGCACCCCCAAAGAAATCTTCCAACTTTGGGGTTGTGGAATTTACCATCCCTAAGTAAACAAACATTAAAAAGTCAAAGACAGTTATAGATTCTACTACTGAATTCAAGAGTTAAGACAACAAACAACCCCCAGTAAAAAAGATTGGATCTTTTTTTTACCTTGTGGTTGAACTTGGACATGAGACCTGTTGATAGCTTCCATCAAGCACAATGAGCCATCTGACCTGATTGGCATCATGGTTAAGTTGGAGTAGTATCCAACATTTTCATGACCTTCAACACCATAGTAAATTCCTGGATAGTTAAAGCTCAGTGGAATTGTATCTGAAACAGCATTGGAGCAATGTTGCTGCTGCTGATGATGATGATGATCTGCTGATGATGAAGAGCCATGCTCCATGCCAGGACCAGAAAGAGAGAAACCTAACCAGTTATTGTTGTTATTATCACTACTACTCATGTTTCCTTTTTTTTTTTTTTTCAAGAAATGCAAGTTCTCAACTTTCTTTGCTTTTTCTGTCAATGATTGGAAACAAGCAACATGTTTGTTTGTTTTGTAGCAACAGAGTTAAGTAGAATGAAATCTAAGGCAAAAAACTACTACTAGAGGATGATGAGGGGTGATGATGATGAATAAGAATGAATGAATGAATCTTGTTTTCTTTCTTCTGCTTTCTTCTTTTTTATTTTGGTCACTCTGAAAAGATTTCTAAAGAGAACAAAGCAAGGCCCTTTAAACTAAACAAAAAGAATGAGTTCCAGCAAGCAATACAATGCCAATGCTTGCTCAATTCCATTGGGATCCGTGCTTGAGAAAGACATCTTCTTTTGCTTTTTTCTCTTCTTCCCCTCTCTCTCTTAACACCTCTCTTTTTTTTTTTTTTTTTTCCTTTTTTAATGGCTTACATACGAGAAATGCAGTGCACAGTGCTATTCACAAAAATGTACATGATGTGTCCTATAGTGCAGGACAAAGCCTTGACTATACAGGAACAACAAGCAACACTTGCTATAAAAATAATGAAATTTTAGTGTATAGTATGTGTATGCAATAATGATGATGATGAACAGCTCAATTTTTTGTTACTAAACTAGACAACACTGGTATGCAGAATAACAGCTCCTTGTTACCCAGAGAAGCCTCTGTACAGTTGGAAAAATCAAATATATCACTGATATGATGTGCAATTTCTCAACCTGTTCAATTTGCATTCTCATCAAGCCAATAACTACTATTCCTTAATTTGGTTCACATCCAGAGTTATATGTAACTAGGATACTATGTTGATTGATCTTTGATCATGTGTCTTCTCTAAAAAATTTCGAAAATCCATTATAAGATAAGGTACACAACATACTGATGGTTGGTGGACTTTGTATGCTCGCGGCCTAGGGTCTATTTAGTTTCACATAACATCTAACAAACATAAGTCCAGAAGAGGCATATTTGTGTGTGGGTGATCACCTAGACCACATATTATTTGCATGTGTAGCCATTTTATGCACCGCAGGTTGGTTCAGAATTAAAACACGATGTAGTTTGTTCAAGAGTGTGTTAAGTTGAGTTCGATTGGAATGGTATAGGAACTTAGGAATGTTCGAAAGAATTGGATAATAGCGAAACTAGTGTCCATTGGTAAACCAGAAAATATGATTTGGTCCAACTATGCGACTCCAAACTTGACATTTGACTACAACCTGGATACCACGAAATACCTTAGTACTAACTAAATCACACCCAAAATATCTAAGCAGCTGTTGTAAGAATTCCATAGTCCATAGAAATGATACTCCACTTAATCAGGACTAATAATAAGTCCTCCATCATGTACACAAAATTCAGAAAAGAAAGGTCAGTCTGTTTGTTGATCTCGGAGCTAATTAATAGGACATGATACAGCAATCAATTGGTCTGTCTTATGTTGTCCAATCCAATCCAAGGCAAATCCAATGCAATGCAAAGTAGATTTGTTATACTTCTACAAAATTAAATAAAAGGCTTTAATGGTACGTACAATTTGAATTTAAATATGGGGTCTCTCTATCTTATGGGATGGAAAATCTTGGCATAGATTTCTCCGGACAGAAGACAAACTCTGGGGGTCTGATGACTTCACAAGATGAACACATACTAGCATTAGCCCTCTGTGTACGGTCAAGTTGGACCTACTTGTAATAAAGAGCCTTATGAGATAAAATACAAACATTGATGGATGCATACTTATCTAATTGGCCTATAGGTGTCTACTACTGTAGAGCTACTCTTTGTTACTTGAGCAGGTCTATGCCAGGACTAAACGATGCCGTTTCCTGCAAAAAGCAATTTGTACAATTGGCCATTGAAAAAAGTAAGTTAATTTTGACTCATGAATGCATGCTTGTGGGTTATGCCATTGGCATGGGTTTCTTTTCATTTTTCTTTCTTTCTTGTTGAATTGAATTGAATTGAATTTTCAAGTCTTGTTATGTTGTGTTTTTATGGGCATTGGTTGAGTTGTAAAGGAAGGTTGAAGTGAGCCAGTGTTTGAAAGGCACACTATCCAAATATGGATATTGAGCAGAACCCAGATCTTAATAACTCTTGTGCATTTTGTTGTATTGTCATTGGTTCAACTATTGCATGTTGGATTGTAGCTGGCTTTTAGTGTTCCATTTATTGTTCTTCTTTTCAGTAGGGAGTAGGGACATTACATCACAATATTACATACATACACTAATATATCATCAGATCAGAAGAAATAAACAAGTGATTAAACTCACAACACAAGTTAAGTACTGCCATTTGGGATTTAGGACTACTCTTGAAATTCTTGACCATTTTAAAAGAAACTGAAATCTCTGATTTACCACTTCTATGCAATAAACACCTCATCATTAGCATTTTTGAACAACAATGATAAGCATTTATATACAGACATCCCTGGGCTGTTAGGGTTTAATTTAAGAAAAGTAATCCGTCCGTACCGGATCAAATGTCATGTTTGGATTAACGAAATAGATTATTTATGAATTTAAATTACAAGTATCAAAATATTCTTAGATAGTTAACTGTTCATGTGATATGGTGAATAAAGACAAGTGTGTGGGCAGTAATGTCACTTCACAAATTTACTACTACAAGTTTCACATAATAGAAAATAGAGAAATTGAGAATCAATATTCACTCACTCATATCATATGATGGTTCTCTAGAACATCTTATACAAGCAAAAGAAACGGGGGGCAAACTCTAGATTTGTAAACACCATGATGGTTGATTTTACATTGATTGCTAAGTGGAGTAAGATTCAGGGTCTTTGAGAGGTGAAGTGTACTATGATTTCATCAAATCACACAATTTCAAATACATTGAGAAAATCGAATTAGATGAGAAAGACGATTACATATGGAATAATGCAGTTTATCTAGACCAATACATGATGCAAAAAAACAAACTACTTAAAATACTTTCTTGTTTAGTCCGAATCGCCTAGAAAAGAACAAATCCCTCACCCAAAGGGGAGAATGTTCCAGAAAATTAAACAACCCCGTCATGTGACCAAACGTGATTGTTTTTGGTGGATTCGGACTCAAGACCTTACTCACTACATGTTGCGCAAATAAAGTTGCATCTGTTGATTTTGCACCTTGTGATGCCTTGGCTCTCTCAACTATGGCATCCTTAAAACCCTTGTAGATTTTCCAATCATATTCCCTCAACCTGTCAATCGCATTGCTCCCGAAATTCGACCTTATCGCACCAGGATGGACCAACACCACATTGATACCGAATGGACTTAGCTCTAGCCGAAGGACATGGGAAATAGCATGGACATAGGCTTTGCTAGCGCAGTACGACCCTGCCCAAGGGGTTGGGGCTTTCCCAACCACACTCCCTATATTCACTATGCTACCCCCGCGCTGGGCAACCATGTGTGGCACAACGTGTTGCACCATCCGTAATTGGCCTAACGAGTTGACCTCATACGCATTTCTGATAACTTCCAATGGAAGTTCCGCTAGTGGGCCCGTGCTGCCAACTCCAGCATTATTGATCAAAATGTCGATCTTGCCACGTTTCGATATAACCGACTCGACAGCATTTGCGACGCTTTCCTCAGAGGAGACATCTAGCTCTAGGGTGTCGATTTTATCGGATTGTAGTTCCACGAGATCATTCATACTCTGGGGGATACTTGATGCGAAAACGTGACAGTTTCGCTCCGCAAAAGCCTTGCAGTATTCATATCCAATGCCCCCTTTTGCACAGCCAGTGATCAACACAACCTTAGGATCACTCATTTTCTTTAGCTTTCTTTCATATTTTTCCTTCTAATCTTCTTTATAAATATACTGTATAAAGTTTAGAACTTTGTTTCTTGTTTTTGCAAGTGACACCAAGTCCTATAGAATATGCTGGAATTATCCCAGCTTGGCCGGCAAAGATCTTGGCCAGTAAAATTAAACAATAGTAACACCAAAGAGTATAAATTTTCATATCAATACAAACAAGAAGTATGTAAAAGAAGCCATAAAACTGTGCTGCAATAATCGAGAGATATAGTATAAAATTGGATGGTATCAGGCCTTGTGGGCTACAATACATTGATGTAAATGTTCATAGGTCACTGTTAAAAGTCTATTGAAGCACAGCATATATGCACAATAATTTCTTGGATATTAAATGTGGGACTTTATTTGGACAGACATAGTATATGTTTTCCATTCTTGGATAATCAAATAGCAGAACAACTGTTTCCAAAACTTATTTCATGCAGAGCATATGTAATGAGCCTGCAATATATTTGAAAATGATATATTTTGTGCTCTACAACATGTCAAAATCAAGCTAGGTATTGGAACTTGGCTAAAGAAGGTCATCAAAAACATCGAAAATCGAGATGTGCTAGTTAGATTTTGGTAGGGAATTTAGGATACACACTAATTTAAGTCCAATAAAAGTTTATACTAGATTACATAATTATTTGATAATTTTTGGGGTAAAATACATCTCCTCCTGGATTACTACTCCTGACACATAACAGTGGACTCCCATGGGATCATTTGTGGGTCCCACCTAAAATGTGTTGGGTGGTACCAAAAATCGGTATCTTCTACCCTAGACCTCCCCTCATGGTCTACCCTACAGTTCGAGGGGAGACCATGGTAGAAAAAAGTCCAAAAACCGATCTAGTCGATACTAGGATGGTCGACCCTATTTCAATATACACAGTAGGTCCTAGATCTAAATTCCCCAAAAAACCCTAGACTTCCTAGAATTGAATTAGCCCTCGCAATATCTCATAAGATACTCTATGTGCTAATGATGCCCACATTAGTTCCCTAGTCCCTACCTACACACGCATAGATACACTTGTAATAAATGGCAATAACAATGATCAATCAATCAAAAACAAAATTGGTACCATTCTCAATCTATGAATAAATTAAAATTTCATTGCTTCACTCAAACTCTGTTTTTCTTGGAAAGAAGTGCCATGATGACATTAGATTAGAGGAGTCATTTTCTTGAACTTTAACACACACACATTTTATTTGATCTCTCTGCATGCATATTAAGTTATTAGTAGATGGCATGAGAGCAACTTAAGGAGGGGTATGGTATGTATTGAAATGAAGCAGATGCCAAAATGGGAGGATTGAAATTGAAAACACAAGTAGGTTTTGAGAAGAATCCAAACAAGATCTATTGAGATAGATATTATTATATCCATCAAGCTAAATAGTCAACTGTGGAAAAAGTGGGATTAAAGAAAGCAACCAAAAACTGAGAAAGGACCAGAAAGAAGCCTGTTATTAGTATGCTGCTGCTTGCATGAGAGCTAAAGCCATTTGAGATATTTTCTCCATTACTTACTACAGTATATTAAACTATTAAAGTGCATGCCCTTATTTAAAACTCTCATGCCATTTTTCAGACAACTCTTAAATCCTTCCTATTCCCCCTCTCTCTGCCCATCTCTGAGATGTCACAATCTAAGGCATCACTACACAAGATTCCTATTTCTTCCTTTTGGTACTAAAACTTGCACTACTGTACAGTGTACTCATATGGTCAGTTAGTTAATTAGCTAAGTGCAAAATCTATTATCATTTCCTTAATTAGGTAGCGTGAGATTGAATCGCAATTCAAATCGATTTTTACTAACCTTAAAAGGTTTTACTTTTGCGCTAGTATACCACCATGACTCATCAATGAAAATCTCATGAAGACAGTCCCATACCATACTACTCCGTATTAGGTACAAGTGTTCAGACCATGTAGACTACGATATATTTCACTGGAAGTATTTGCTAATGGTGAGAAAGTGTCTTTGCATTCTATCCAGTTTATGGTGCATAGCTATTTTGAAGAAAGCAAATTCTGATAGTACAACTCTATAGATCTCATTCAGAATATCCTTATGATCGGATTGAACGATACCCCCGAGTTTAGGATGCACATCATATTAGTCACCATAAAACTTAATTAAAACGTTGGATTAGAGTGTTGTTTAGAAGATTCCCCACTGGGAATTTACCTCACAGCAAAAACAGTGAAAAGCTTCAAAGTAATAGAGAAAGCACAAGCAGGTGTAGGGAGCCCTACAGGGCATGTCTTAAGGCATCCCAATGCAATCACCAAAATAACCACAATCCTAGGGTCCTAGTAGGCTTGAAAGTAGGGTCAAGACAAGAAATAAAAGAGGAAAACATATCACTAGAGGCAGAGGGAGGGAAAAAAGCATTCAATTCAACTGCGCCAATGGCAGCTGGTTTGTGGTGGGGTTTTGCTTGGGGGAAAAAATCCAAAATCCTTTGGCCTTCATGTTCAAAGATGGTGCCTTTCATGTCTCCTAATTTTGACATTGACATAAGTTAGATTTGCAAAATAAATCCTGTCCCTTGTAAAGGTGTATGTATGACCTCAACAATGATAATTAATGCTACTATGATCATTGTTTTGGAAATTGATGCTTCTTTTGATTATGGAATAACAAGATTAATCAGAATGTATTGAGATTGACAGCCAATGAACTACATTTCCTGGATTAACTTTTTCCTTTTAGCCGATGGAATATCAACCTAGACAAGTTAATTGAGAAGAATCTATGCCGACATTGTGAAACTAGAGAAACATGGAACCATTTCATGCAACCACTCGGAGTACTCATGCAACAATAGTGTATGGGATTACAGAATAGTGAAGAGCTATAATGGATAGCACAATTTTTAATCCATCAGGATATCATTAGCATAATTTGTTTACAAGTTAAGTATCATTATTTTTTGTGATCAACAAGTTTTTAAACCTTTCATACATTTGTTCATAGATAAGCACTTTCGAAGACTTCATACAAGTTTATAACAAATTATGTGTACTTTTAATAGCATCTTTGTAAAGCTCCCACAACCTAAATCTTTGCAATTTAGTAACAGTTTTTTTCACTCCTGTGCTCAGGTTTGATCCCATAAAATTTAAACATTGTGCCTCTTCTACTATGCCAAATCTGATATTGGGCCTCAAACCCAGTGCAAACCCAATATTACCAGAAATTACTGTAATTATCCACTGTAATTCTGTAAACTGTAAGGGATTTTAAAAATTCCTCTACTAAAAGACTAAAACTATATTCACTGTACTAAAAAATTACTCCAACATTATATACCCTGACGATAAAGGCAAGTAACGCGATCAAGATATGCATAATGGCTTAGGTAACTACAAATTCTTCCATTTAATAGTCAGGTAATAGATCAAATGGAAGTAAAAATGATTTCTTACAAGTTACATTGCGGGAACTTTGCAGCAGATGTCAAAAATATCATCCAAGGGAGCATGGTCGCCTGTTCCTTCATCCTTTCTTGCATATAACAATTGTGTTCCTTTGAAGACAAACATTCCTCCCTGGAAATCAGGTATAAGTGGTAAATTTAGCAGTCTATGTATACTTATAAGATCCTTTATTCAACAGTTTAGGTGTATAAGTATGCAATGAGGGTCATGTCGTTTGACAACCTTTTCTGTAATGTATAGTACTTAAGATCCTTTATTCAACAGTTTAGGATATAACATGAGCCGAATGGTTGATCCACATGTGAGTGCCTCGCATTCTTTCTAGCATTTGTGCATATTAAATTACAGAAAAGGTTGTCAAACGACATGACCCATTCCCAGAGGGATCAATCACATTATGGCACGGGGATATATAATTCAAGTAAATTAGAAATTTAGGAGTTTAAGACACGAAATTTTAGAGGAAAAAGAACGTTGATAATAACCTGTTGCAAGACACTACTTCTGTCATCTGGGGTCGCTTCGATGGTGTAATTCTTCATAGCCTTTTTCAAACCATCGAACCTTGACCTTTGAAATACTTTGACCTACAAGAGATATATATAATGAATAAGACCAGCAAAACTATTCGTTACATTTGAAAGGGAGAGAGAGGAAAAAGGAATGGAGATATAGTCGAGAAAGCATACACTGGCTGGATTGAGAAATGTGCGTCCGAAACCAAAATACAAGCCCAAAACATCATAAGCCTGATACATATTTCGAAAAGAGTTAAGAAGTCATTTCAAGTAAAAGAAATATAAATTAGCATGCTGGCTATATATAATTACCTTTCGTTCAGGATCAGCATACAGGCAATCCAAAGGGAACGGTAACTGGCAGCACAAGCATACTTGCATCAGGAGCATATAAACATTTAGCAATACTATAGTAGCTTTTAACAGCTTACATGAATATGTCATATTAACCCCAAAATGGATAGACTCATTCTAGAAGTGACATGCAACGACTCATACAAATAAACTGTTGCAAAATTAGCTCATGCAAAAGTAATCAAGTTACTGGCCAGGGAACGATGACATTACCCTTTCAGCTAGAAGTTGAGCTTTATCAGGTGTACCAACACCAACAGCAATCAACTTCACACCAGAAGCATCAAATCTCTCTTTCGATTCTTTAAGTGACTCAGCAAGCTCCCAACTACAATGCAGGGACAAAAGGAAGCCTGTCAAGAAGGGAATGGAATCCCCAAATTATGTCGTAAACGAATCTGTGCTTCATGATCATATTTTACCAGCAAAAGCATCCAAAATGCCTGAGAAGTGCAACAACAGCTACTCCCTGGAAAAACAAAAAAAAAAAGCTGGTCAATGATCATCCATCTCATAAGAAAATGCACAATAGCTCGCAGGATTAACAAACAACAAAAGGCTTAGTTCCCATCTTAGGTGAGTATAAACGTGTGGAGGCTTCTCACTTCTCAGGTTAGCTCAAGCTAGGTAACGAATACAGAATCAGAAAATAAACTAAGCAACATATCTATCAACTCAAACTCAATCAAACAGTTAGTAAAACAGAGCTAAACAGCACCTCTTTCTGATCCCATAGCTCGCTGAACTTGACTGGTTGACCGGCGGCCGTGAAGATGTTGACTTCGCCGAGCACATCGTAGATGTTATCCGGAACCACGGCAGTGGAAGATGCTCTGGCCACAGTGGTTGGTCCATCGGTGTTTACTGAAAACCGAAAATTGGAAGTTGTGTTGATTGAAATTGGAAATGATGCGGAGGATTTGGAGTGTATTGTTGATGGAGATGGAGGTAGAAGGGCTATGGAAGGAGTGAGAATTTTTGGAGATAGTAATTTCGCCATGGAAATGGAGATATTGCTGGTGATGAAATTTGGGGCTGTTTCTAGGGCTGATGATTTACCCACATTTGTGTGGCGGGAGATTAAGAAACGTCGTCGTTGTTAGAGAAGGATTCAAGATTAAGCAAGCATATGGACAGGAGTCATTGGGCCAATCTCACTTCTAGACTCCTAGACTTCCTCCTACTTGAGAGTCTTTGGGTTGGGCCTATCTCAATTAGGTAGTGCTGGCATTGATATACTATGCTTATATATATTTTTAAATAATTTTTTAGTGTTTGGTTTCGCTATTTTTGTAAACTACAATTATTAAATGTGTGGTTTTTGTGCTTAAAGCACCATATAAATAGAAAGATAAATAAATACTAAATATAGTAATTTATTAATACTTAAGGGATTATTTTAATTTCAACCAAACACCAACATGTTGTTTAATTAACTTTTGATTTGTAATACCAAATACCATACGTTTTTACTTAATATAAACTTTTTAACAATTTAAGCAAGAGAAACACATAATTAGTTTTGATAAGTATTTGCAAACACTATTTTAGTCTGAGTTATTCAGTGTGGGCTTGTAGGTGTTCTTACCGCTTACTCGTACTCCATCTGTCCCAGCTAAATACTTCTCGCAATGAATCTTATACTATATGTTTAAGTGGTGGAATTTATAATTAAGTAGTAAAATAGAAAAAAGAAAATGTAAACAAAAAGGGACGGAACTCATGGTTAAAAAATAAAAAGAAAGAAAACATAAAAATTTCAGGCTCGAACTCGTGCTGAAGCCAGATTTTTGTACTCGATTGAGCCTAAATGGTGATTTGGAAATAAAGAAAAAAACATTAACATAGTTAAGAGCCTTATTGATCCCATGGTATGGATCTGTGGTATATTATGAGCTTACCGAGTATCATCCTCGACTAGTACTAAAAATAGTTTGAAAAGGACATGAAATTCTGATCAAGTGAGTCGAGCTCGAGCCTTATCTAACCAAATCGAGTCAAACTCTTGATAAGGATTGACTCACGTAACAACACTGACTCTGTAATTATAACACTATCTAGCTAGTGGGCATAGATAATGGGAATGAGTTAAGAGTGGTTTCTATCGGGCTTGGTCATAGATTATTTTAAATTTAATTGTATATAGTTTTTTTTTTTTTTAAATAGTAGAGTATATAGTAGTATTTTATATCAGCCCGTAGGTGGATGCACGAGTAATAGTCTCGTTACACATGATGAAGTCGCAATAGAAGTAAATAAGTTATGCAATATTGTCTTGAACCTTTTGCATGAGTTACAAGTAGTACAAACTAAAGCTAGTTGTACTGCTGCATCGAGTTTCAAAAGTAGAATAGGGATGGAATATGCCATGGATATGTGCTTGTGGAGGAAAAAGGGAAGGATGATGACGATGATGCGGCGAATGGTGAACGCAAATGTTGTGTTCCACTATTTTAGTGTCCTTATTACAATAATTATTCAGTACTACAGTGTCGAATTATTCTCCAATTACGTCCCAATCCATTCATTTATTTTTTCTCATTTTTTACTTTGGTGCTTCCACTCAGCTGCGTC
Source organism: Plantago ovata (assembly GCA_028274465.1). Taxonomy (NCBI): domain Eukaryota; kingdom Viridiplantae; phylum Streptophyta; class Magnoliopsida; order Lamiales; family Plantaginaceae; genus Plantago; species Plantago ovata. The sequence continues at coordinate 5,374,042 of CM051457.1, read as the reverse complement.
CACTCAAATAATCATTTTTATAGTAAAAATAAAGTTTTGACCCTAAATTTTACTCGGTTACGATTTACTCTTTAAACTTTTATATATATGAACTATAATGTGCCCTATAAATATATATGTACATCAAGTATGGAACAAACGCCCATGATACAATGTTACGGGGTCCATCGCATGCAATATACTTCTCTTTTTTTTTCAAATATAGATGCAATAATATTTCTTTTTTTTCCCCAAGTGTTTTGCTCCCCTAGAGTTTGCATGTCTCTGCGATTTGCACCGTGGACTTTAGTTGGTTGTGAATTGCCCCCTAAACTTTTATATGAGTTGCGATGTGCGCCTAAACGGAGAGCGGTATATGACACGACCGGAAAGCACTGAAGAGGGGTCACATCGTAATGCATATAAAAGTTTAGGATCAAGTCGCATAAACATGCAAACTTCAAGGGGCTAAACTGCTATTTAGCCATTTAGTGGTATATATTAAAAAAAGACTAAAAGTCTTCCGTTCTTTGGCAAGAAAAAGAAAAGGCGTGCATTTATTTATCTCCTTATTTTATGACGAAATCTATCGGTTTCGAGTAGCATTGTCCCAACATTAATAATTTGATAAGATTAAAGTGATTTTATATTATATATCATCATCACTTTTGGCGTTACATGTAATTCAAGAGTCATCTTGTTTTCAATTCCAATGGACTATTATAACTTTTCTAATTCAACTCTATGGGCTCGATAGAAATTATCCTTGCTACGTTACCCAGATAAAAATAATTCATACCACTAACACTATCTCCCTAGGTAAAATTCAATTTCCTTATTTGGCCGGTTTATAAAGAAGTTCATTAAAACAGTATGGCACGTTAAGAGCAGCACTCAAAGAAACCAGGGTTTACGCACAGAATTGGAATTCTAACTCTAAAAGTACAACCATTTTTACCAAATTAAGAACCAAAATACTTGGAGATGCATTGAGGAATTTGGCTTGTTCACACGACGAGTGAAATGATAGTATTAAACGAACGAATCAATTGACTAAGTTGAATTTGAATTCAAAAAGAGTTAAGCGAAAGAAAGCAAAACCATAAATATAATTCGATAATATTTGCATTTTATTCAAACGGTAAATGAATTTGCCTTTTACATAACCACGACTAGTCACTCTAGAGAAGTCTCTGCCAAGTACTTCGGCCGGTCATCTCCAGGCATGATCACCATGACTAATGGCTTACTAGGGAGCTCAATGCCGCCTAAGGTATTCGTTGGAATACTTTCTTAGCACCAATAGGACACCTAATCCAACGAAGAGGTATAAAATGGGAGAGTTCCATCTCCAAATGTCTGGCGAATTACTAACCCTCATGTTGCCATTCTTTTTCACGAATTGATAAGATACTACTATGTGAGCTTATATAAAGATGCAATGTGGATGGGTTTTGACCTTTTTTGACCGTCTTTTGAAATAATAGTAGTATTAGGCTAGACACGTTAAAAGTGTACTATGAAAAGGAACATTCGTTTTTGTTCTTAGTAGATTCCTGGGAAACTGCTTTTTGAACTTGAACCCTCTATTGTGCGTTTTGCGAACTAATCTGAATTATAATTATGCAAGTTGTGGAAAGGAAATCAGTCAATCATAATGATCACTGCATGTTGGCTTGCCTGTGGGTGTAGTTCAAGATTTTGATTAATCAAATTACTGTTGTTAACTTCATTTCTTAGCATTGGATGAATTACCCGGTGTTGTTCGGTCGAAGTTGTAGTTTGGTTGTATCCCCTTGAGTATTTCTTATACTCGTTTTATTAATAAAATTTTTAGCCGTTTCAAAAAAAAATATAGCATCACAACCTTACACTATCAAGTTCCAGCATAGAAAAAGAAAAAAAAAAAAAAAAGGCTGTTTAGTCCCTAGAAGTATAAGATAAGTAAACCTATTTCAGTTTTTCTATGAACTACAATAACCTAATCGACTATCAATTGTTCATATTAGGCAATGAGTATCTAGCCCCAATTATAAAAATAGACAATAATTATACAATAGCATAATCGACTATCAATTGTTCATATTAGGCTTCCTTCGGAGGCTCTCTTTCTATTTTGGGAGTTTCGTTCAAAAACGTAAATTAATTTTAACTCTCTTTATTAGACAACCCCAACACTATTCACGTTTTTTATGTTTAAGCTTTTTGTTTTTGTTTTTTTTTTTTCCATAATTTATCTCTTTATAACCCATTAGAGAAATTAACTTAAAAGACCACGTTAAGAAGAGACTTCTCAAAAATAACATCAATATGCCCACAATTACATTTAAGACCAAAAACCTCATATTCAGAGTTGACTGGACATTATTTACAGAAATGCCATAGGCACAAAATGTGCAAACCAAACATGGTCTAACTATTTATTTCTTTTTTATTTTTCTAATTTCTTTTTCTTTGTAATTTTTAGTTCCTTCTAATTCTTTTTTCTTTTAATTTTTTTTAAAGTATCTTTTCCTTAAGCTCCGGTAACGGAATAATTATTCCGGTACCGAAATAATTATTCCATTACCGGAGCTGTGCAAGCTCCGGCAAGGAGCTTGCAAGCTCCATATCGGAGAGCGGAGCTTGCAGAGCTCACCGGAGCCACCGGAGCTGTGCAAGCTCCGGCCTGGAGCTTGCAGAGCTCCAATATGGAGCTCTGCAAGCTCCGATCTGGAGCTTAAACCTCCAGATCGGAGCTTGCAAGGCTCTGATCTGGAGTTTTGAACTCCAGATCGTAGCCGGCATAGCTCCGATCGGAGCTTTGCAAGCTCTGGTCGGAGCTTTGCACAGTTCCGACCAGAGCTTGCCGGATCTCCGGTAACGGATCTAGAGAAGAAGAAGATTTTTTTTTAAAAATTATTTTTATTATTTTTATTTTATTTTATCATTTTTATTTTTGTTCTTTTTAATATTTTTTTTTAAATACTAAGGTTGTTTGGCTTGCTCAAAAACTGAAAAAGGAATAGTGCCTAGAGCGTGAATTGGTCAAGTTCGTGGTCCTTTTTGTAATTGATGACATAAGGGGTTCATTAAGTTATTAGAGCCGATAACTACGTTTAAAAAGTTATGGACCATTATCTCCCTTTGTCTTTCTATAACTCTTTTTTACACATCATCATTTTAGTTTCCATTACTTATTAAACTCTCCAAAATAATACCAAACAATAATTTTCTCTCACTCTCAATTTTTTTTCCTATTCACTTCTCTAACTACCATCCATTCTAAAAATGAAACATGAAAAGAGACCCAAACATTCTGCTTGTGTTTTGAGTTGTATTTTTGTTTTTTCTAGTGCATTCCTTGTGTACTTTGTATAAACTCTTTATTTACTCGTTAATAATAAAGTTATATGGCCGTTTAAAAAATAAAAATAAACAATAAACAATAATTATGGTAGCTAGGAGTTGGGATATCCAAGCTTTTTCTAAAGGAGCTCGCAGGTGGTGAGCTCAACCACCTTGCATTCGCTCCAACCTCCACCATTAACTCTGCATTTGTAGAGAGCCAGGTTCATCTGATGATAAGGTTGCAAGAGTAGCAAAGGAGAAGTTGGGAGTTCGAACCCCAACGGACACACAAGGTTGGTATATGTGTATTTGGAGTTATGATGTTGTAAATGAGTAGGGTAGGAGTAGAAGTATGGTAGTTCGATTCATCGTTTGAACAGGAAAACAAAAAAAACCTCTGCATTTTTTGATTATAAATAGAGCTCCAACCGTTAGAGCTTCATACCATTAGAAGCACAACACAAAACACAAATAGATGAGAGGAGCAAAAAAATAGTTTTGGGATTGAGCTTTTGTAATATAGTAGTTTAGTGTAAGAATTTACTCAAATTATAATCTATTCCGTTCATTTTAAAGTAGTTTTTCAATCCTAACACTAAATAGATATCTATTTCAATCTAAATGATTTGCTACGATGTAACATATCGACTAATTTTGTTAAATACAGTGCATATATAATTGACACATGTTATTGCACGTACTAGCCCAAATGGCAACTCCATAAATAACAAGTTGGGAAATTTCGTAAATGTGTTTGGTCATTTATTTCATGTTCCATATGAAAGAAATGAAGCAGTCGGTCGGCCCACTGAAGGGGCATAGGATCAGGCGGAGTATCAGGAAACAAGATTTTTTTTTTGAAAGGATCAGTAAACAAGATTATGTCTCCCTCCACCAAATAGAATGAATTATTATTGTTAGCGTTTGTTAGTTTGTTGTCAATATATAATTAAAAGTTAGCGTAGTGGTGCTCTTATGACTTTTGTACATTAGAAAGAAGAAGATTCATACTAGTAGTACTATAAACATTGTATACATTGCAGCACAAATGTCTCCCATTAAATACAGTGTTTGAAACCACTGCACTATCATCTTTTTTTAATTGTGTTTTTAAAAGTAAATCCGATTATAATGTGGAGAGTCGAGTCTTAAAATATAATAAAATCAAGTATTATAGTATTATTCAGGAAATATCATGATTGCTTTAGTTTTTGCGTGGTCGAGCCACCGCGCATCCATGGTCCACTTACGCAAGAAAGAAAAAGGACAAAAAAAAAACAAAAAAGGAAAATGAAATTTATTGTCTAGGTACGATTAAAGACAAAACTAGTGAAACTACACCCGATTTACTTATATTTTGTAAAAAAATTGCTTAATAGTACGTAATAAAAAATTACTTGATTCACCGCTGATTTTGTTGCTAAATTGCGAATTGGAATGGTCATCTCTCACAAAGTTCTCAATAATCGTCTCTTAAATTTCTTGACAAGTCTCAGCTCAAGGTGTTATATCAGTGTGAACTAGTTTTAAATAGTTTGGAGTTTTTCTCTTAAGAGTTTATGGGAAGAAGGACATTTTCCAATGAATGCTTCATTGTATTGATATGAAAATTGTCTGAGTACAAATATGATGGTCCAAAGTTTTGAAAATCTTCGAAATCGTAATCTTTCTGAACCATTCATGAACATGACAACAAAAATAATTCAAACATTTATAGCTCCAACATAAATAAGGAGCTGTGCAACGGCTACAAAATAAGAATTTGATAGAATATGGAATAAGGATATACAAAAAAGAACCAATCCCAATGAAAATGCCAAATAAATTGGATTTGGAAATAAGACTATTCCAATACTTTCTAATATAAGACCCGACCTCAAAAAAACTAAAAGAAAATCGTGTATTTGTCCAGGTAGATCCATTTTGGAAATCACACGAGGTATATATAGCTACAAAATCTAACCTACCTAACTAGGACTGAGCACCGGTCCAAACTCGGACCGGACCGGACTATTCGGACCACCTTTTTGTTCACCCGTTGTCCGGACCGGTCATATACGGGTCTGGTCCGGACCGGACCGGAATTTCCGGTCCGGTTCGGACCAGACCCGTATATGTCCGGATTTTCTTGTTTAAAAAAAAAAAATTTGCCATGTTACTTTATACGGCATATCAAACCAAACTTCCAGCAAGATAAATTGATGCCAGGTCTAAATTTCCAGCAATTAAATCAAGTAAAAAATGGATCAAACCCCCCAAACTATTACCCTTTTGAGACTGTGCCCCCCAAACTAATAAGTTTGGTGATTAACCTCCTCAACTATCATACTTTTGAGACAATGCCCCCTAAATATAAATTGAATAATAAACTCTTAACAATCAACCAAATATGTTAATTTATTAGATGTTGTGATACAAAATTTACTTTTGTCGATTATCATGATATTTAAGTGTCGTTCAAGCTTTATTTATAGTTTTGAAATAATTTATAATTAGTTCATCCTCCATTACTTTTATTAATTTTTTTATTAAATATTTTGAAAACATTTTGACAACGAATATAATATTATTTATATATACTGTGAAACTACACTTACTTCGATGATAAATATAATATTATTTATATATGTTTTTAATGTAATTTAAAGTAATTTGTGGCAAAAATAAGTCAAAAAGGTCAATTATAAAGTAATTACGGAGGAAATATATTTTTTAATTTTTTGTATGTCATGTAAAATATAACTTCGTAGCAATGCAATATATGAATAAATATTTTTATGTGTTGGATATATAAAATTTAAATACCTATAAATGTTGTTTTATCTATTTATTTGACTAAAAAAATCACTTCAGGGGGCATTGTCTCAAAAGTATAATAGTTGAGGGGGTTAATCACTGAATTTATTAGTTTGGGGGGCAAAGTCTCAAAAAGGTAATAGTTTGGGGGGTTTGATCCATTTTTTTCTTAAATCAAATAGCAACAAATTTAAATAAAACTTAAAAAATCTAGCACAAACAATACACAAACTAATTCCAAATCTCCAATGCAAAACTAAGTCCAAGTCTCCAACGAGTCACGAATAATCCTAAGTTTTCAAAGATTAAAAGACTACAAAAGTTGTGTCAAATGTCGTCAAAAGTTGTTCAGAAACTAATTTCCAACCACTTCATCATTCTTGTTTTGTATCGTAAAGGTGAAAAGTGACTGGTAGGGTATAAGACAAACTAGGGTTAATGTAAAAAAGTTAAAAGAAAAAAGTGTAAAAAAAAAATACGGGTCATCCGGGCCAAACCCGGAAATTTCCGGGTTTGGCCCGGACAAGACCGGACCCGGACATGGGCAGATCCTATGACCCGGGGACCGGACCGTATGGGATGGTCCGGGTACGGTCCGGACGTCGGGTTCGGTCCGGGTCTGCTCAGTCCTATACCTAACATACAATAACATGCAAAGGACTGTAAATATCTTGAACAACATATAAAAACTATTTCGTACTTCATAAGCTGATACAAAATTCCTTCCATGTTGGTTTTGCATTACCCTAAGTACAACATAATTGGGTTCTTTCGATTCATGTGTTATTGGTGCAATGCACACATGAACGCTATTTTGTTTCCACATGCTAGTTCGTCTGAGTCGGCGTTTGGTTCATCATTCTTTAGATCATATATAGTTCATTATCTTCGAATTCTTCTCCTTCGCTTTGTTTCATCTATCTTCTTCTTCTTGTTCAATTCTTCAAATCCTCTCTTATGACTTTGAGACTTGGTGTAGGGTGCGACTTGGTGTAGGGAGCCGATTATGGCTATCTCTTTTAAATTTCTTACCAAGTCACAACCTAGGGAACTAGATCGTGGTGATTTAATTTTAAATACCTTGGATCTTTGAGCTTAGGTGGTTTTGTGAACAAGGAGTGGAGATTGATGTATTGGTATTGTATATTCCTAATGTATTTGTGAGGTGAGATGCTTAGTTGGGTTTGGACTTTGATTTTGGTTATGGTTTAGACTCTTGTGAGTCATGTCTTTGGCGTTTTTGGTAGAAACGATTTTAAGGAAACTATTATTAAGCGGTGGTGAATGGTGATTGTGTAAGGGTCTCAAATTTGATATTTGTAAAGTTATTTTTGTGTGAACATTCTTTCTACTGATTGTGCTACTATTTTGTTCTTAGTAATTTTTTTTTTAAAAAAATCTCACACTGTCATTTCAAGGACACAATATTATACGAAAGATTTTCCGCTCTTTAACTTCATTTTAGAAGAATTATCAAGCACGTGTATTGCCTAATCATTCACATATTTGGATTGTGGATCTCTATTTGTTGCTCAATAACATATTATGAAGATGAACCAAAAAAGAAAAGCAGGGAGTAAAAGGTTCACGGTTTTGCTGTGAGTCAACAAATTTCACGAGGGATACACAAGACAGCATACAACAATATGTAGTACCACTTGTCGGCTTCAAGTACGCACACATCTCTGATCTCAAGTGTACTTGCCACCGCCGCAAGTAATAAGGCTTCTTTTAACACATTTTATTCGAAAAAACACATAATATATCATCAGTATCACATCCAAACACATAAATTAGCTTTGTATTCTTATTCCTATATATACAACTAAATTAAATTAAAATGGATGACGTCCTAATTATTATACATTACCCTGCTCGTTAATGGTGCATGAGAATCATATTCTTATTGCCTGAAAGTGCCACAAATCATACACAAAAGGAGATGAAATCTATTTGTTTATTGTCATTTGTTGATACACCACTTCATTACAAAATATTCCCAACATATATAATCTGTTCTCTAACCTTAACCCAACGATGCTATAACTCATCATTAATTAGTGGGGTACTTGCCTAAGGTTAATTATATTTGCTCCCAAAGTTTGTGTCCGAATAAATAATACTACTACTATACTAGTAAGCTTAAATTATGGTAATCCATTAAATCTTTTGTTTTAAATTCTAACGATGTACAATGTATTAGTGAATAGTGATGGTCAGACATGGCGAAACCGTATAAAAGCGTTGGCATTAGCCATTAGCACGTGAAAACCGTAGAATTTCCCATCTTCTGGCCTATACTATCCGAGTCGATAGAGTACTAGATTTTCTTTACTAGTACTACTACTAGTATGGATGAAGTGAATTGGAATAAATATTTGTAGTTGCTCTGAGTGGTTAGTTGAGCTAGCTCGTTTCCAATTACACAAGTCCCCTTCTCCACCAAAACATGAAAATGATAGTTGATGTCATAAATCTAAATGCGTTTATTTCTCCAAGAATTTTTTCTCGTTCGGATATTGGATGATGTGGGAAGCAATATTATCCTTAAATTCATCATTGTAGTATAGTGGCATATGTGAATCCTCCAAAACTCAAATAATAACCCATTACACTCATATTACAATAATACTACTATACTATTTACTCCATCTCAAACTCATATGTTTTTTGTTATCTAAAAAATCATTCAATTCAAATAAAGATATGTTCATAGGAATTCAATTCAAATGAATATATGTTCAGATGAATAGTTCGAGTACGTGTATATGATTATTGAGAATTTTAGAGTAGTATTTTTCCATAAACCTCCCTCAGTTAACACCCTCCACCAGTACTAAACATAGAAACTTCACCCTTTATCTTTTAATTTCCTCCACTTTAAGTGTATTGATTATATTTACTAGTACTATATACTAATTGAAGCTTAATTTTACATGTGGTTTACCCCACAACAATTCACCACATCATTGATTGATCAACCAAGAACATAATAATAATAATAGTCTACTAAAACGTTTAATTATCGCCACATAAAAGAGGCCAACAAAAATTATGAGTAGTCAAGAATGGTCTAGAAGATGATGATCCTGATTGTAGTAAATAAAATTGGATTAGATCAATAAAACTGATACTAATGGATAGAATAGTAAACTTAGAAGACAATATGGAGATTTTACCCAAAGCTCGTAGTAATAATAGTATTGAATTGATCAAAATTTACAATTCCTGAAAACTCACCCGGAATTTGAACGATCAATCCGATTATTATTTTCAAGGACAAAAATACAAAAAGTACCGTCTGTTGTTAAACCACCAGTAATACTGAACCGGACCGGATCATCATCATCTCATAAATCTATCTCTAATTCTCTCTGTTTTTACCTATCCGTAACAGGACAAAATTGATCTTCTCATCTCTTCTCTTCGATCACTCAAATCACCTCAAAATTAACTCCACGAATCCATGATCAATTAATCACACTTTGCTGCAAGCACACTCTAATGGGCCTGATGGCTTCAACGAAGGTACAGGAACGGCGAGGTGAGTCGGATTGTCTGCTCCGGCCATAATAACCACAATCTTCGGCGAGGAGTCGGCGGCTGCTGCGGCGGGGTAACTCTGCGAAGGCTTCTCTTCTTCGTCGGAGATAGGGCGTCTTCGAAACGAACAAGCGAGTAGGATCAAAGCGGCAGCAATGAGGATTAGCATTACTGCTAGTCCGATGAATAGGTATGGTAATGGAGAGTTGAGCCTCCAGAATTGTGGTGATGAAGATGGAGATGAGGGTGTGAATGTTGTTGCAGGTGTTGGCCTCATTGTTTTTTTTGTTTCTGTTTCTTAATTTCTTTTGTTTAAAACTTTTGTTTTGGCTGTGAATGTGATTCTTCTTCTTCTTCTTCCTCTGTGTTGGGTTTTTGGTTTGTGTGAATGTTTGGATGATGATATGTACATTTTATAGAGGGAGTGGAATCACTGTTTCGTTTAGTCACTGGAAATATTTTAAAATCAAATATCCCTTTTTTCATTTTTATACAGAGTGGGTTTTCCTTGGGTGCTCTGGGTGTCGTCATTTCCTTTCTCCTTAATAAAACTAAATCTGGTTAATCAATATATTTCGCAACTCGAATTTTTTAATACTCGAGTCCAGTCCTAGGTTTGAATTTTATAAAATGTCCACTCCAACGACTAGTCGACTATTATCAAAGAGGTTGAAATTGATTATGAGAAAAACTTACCACGAGTGTAACAAAGTATCAGATAATTAAACTGGAAATGAGTGCAAAGGAGTGTTGGAATTTTATTATAAACCAACACACTAATCTTCAATTGAGCACACAAACTCACATAATAACATATACTTTCTTTTTCTATTAAAGATTCTTATTTGATTTTGTTGATTTTTTTTTAGTCTATGTTTGACTTCATATTAAACTATTAATTTTGATTCATATCGAAAAAATAATTTTGAAAATTATATTATAAAAATATAAGAGTTGCACTTTCAAAATATATGTTTAAATATTAATTTTTCAGTACGATTTAGGATTAATTCGGAATCAAACATATATTAAAAAAAGTTCAACAAAATTAAATGGGAAAATTTAGCATAGATACGAGGAAGTACAAAAAGTTGTAGAGGAAGTACAAATTACCTTAAGTTGTAGTAACATAATTTCAAATTCAATGAATATGCTAGTACTGCAGTTTGGTGCCCAGGATGTCGTCATAATTAGTTGAATGAGTTGATTTCCACGTTCGAGTTTCCTCATCGGGGTATCTAGTACTGGAATGAATGATTGTGCAGAAAAAGGGTGAACTTGGTTAAGGATGCTGAAATTCCTGAGCCATCCAGTATGGTATGGTACGGGTAAGCCGGTAAGGTACAGTACTCTGATCCTACACGTTTTCTTAAAATATTAAAATTCAACCCTAAAATCTAAATTCAATTCCACTATACTCCTTGGAACATACTACTAGGGTGGAAATATCACACCACCATACCTCCCATAATACCTCACTTCCTTGGAACAGAACTATTTTTTTCCCTTACTCTATGAAATATGAAGATGGTTAGAATTAAGTATCACTTCGTCAGGACTTTTCCATTTGTTTTGTTAGAATTAAATATCAGGTTTTCATTTGTTTTGTTAATTTTTTATATTTTGTTTAATTTCAAATTAATTCAATTATTTTTTTTATATTCTGTTTAATTTTGAATTAATTCATTCAATTTGAGGTCAAATTAAAGTTCGAAAAAATTAACAAAATACATCAGAAGTTTTGGTTGAACGGAGTTAGAACTTAGTAGTAGTAGTACTTGGCAAGATATTAGTCGGATATATACAATGATTTTCTCAACAAAATACACAACATTAGGAGTTTTTTTTAAACGGTAAATATTACAACTACTAATGATATACAAACTTTCTAAAGCACCTTATTTCTCCACACCTAAACCAACCTTATAACTCCGTCACCTTAGGAGTTGTGAACCTTTGGATGGGACAATAGGCCCATCTTCATCCTCCTATCTGTGCCTTGCGTATTGCGTAACGTTTAGATCACAAGTAAACTTTTTATGACAATATCACATCAATTTAGGGAAATAGAAATGTATGTTCCTCTGTTTTCGGACCAGGTTAAGGTCGTTACTGGCTCACTGCGCCCAGTCACATGAACATTGAATTGAACACACATAATTGTTTTTGTTGTTTTTATTGAAATAAAAATAATAATGTAATGAAAGAGTGACGAAATAAGAGACAATTATGCAAGAATTTAGCGACAAAGCAATGAATTATCCGACGTGGCTTCTGATTAATTTCAGCAAAGTTTACAAAAAAAGACAGTGCCATTAAAAGTACCACCACGGAAGCTTTCGTTGCTTAATTTCGACGTAATTGCCTTTTGTTGGCCACATAACATAACACAAGAGGGCTAAAGTTGTTACATTTAGAATTTTGTTGCTAATAACGTTTTCTGGATACGTAGTATACAATTACCAGACAATGTATTTTATTATTTATGAAAAATATTTACGTTGCTAAAAATACACTCTATTCCCTTTTTATAATAATAACTTATATCTTTGTTTGTTTATTTTTAAATATACTGATTTGCTAACTTTACAAAAATAATCGTTTTATTCGATCATTAGCAACAAAATAGTGTATGATTTTATCCTAAAAAAGGTGTATTAATACACCTATGAATGTGATGTCCATTGTCCACTAGTGAATTCCATTCTTTCCTAGCTAGCTCGTCTCTTTTAAGTTTCCAGAATTGAAATTTATTTTGCATGCATCAGGCTTATCTTGTGTTCCTTTACAGGTATAATTACCATGAAATTAAGACAACTAACTCATACAGAAACTAGATGGTATTTTCCTTAAATATGTGCATACATGCAACACTATAACGTAACTCCTACCGACTAGAATCTTTAGGCCTCTACTTTTTTTTCTTTTCTTTTTTTTTCTTTTTCAATGAAGAAACAATTAGAATTAGTTAGCTGCCGGGACAACACTAGGGAGTAGTAGCTTATCAATAGACTGACAATAGAACTCTCAGTACATTGTTCTACACCCTTTCCTCTAATAATATTGTGACTTATTTTGGCAAGTATATCTTCACATTCACTCTTCTCCCTTTTGATAAGGTGAAGCTTGCAAGTCCACGGCGTCCGTATAAGTTTTCGACAGTCTTCTAACAAGACGAGACGTGAAGTGGTTGATTGAATTGAGAGTACTAAGTAGATATCAACAAATTGAAAATTGTTTCATAATCTATCTCGGATTCTAATTTATGAATGCGCCAATCCCGGGCCATAGAAGGGACAAGGGAAATTAAAATGAAAGAGTATATGGTCACATGAGACTGAGATAAATGACAATTATATGCGATACCTAACCTATTTATGAAGAATAATTATCGGCATAACCTCTCATTTCAACCATGATGATTGTGTATTTGATGGGAAATATGGGCACTATAGCTTGCTAGCTTTATGTCTATTATACCACTTGTATCCATATGTTTTCTATAGCTTCAAGTTATATTATCACACTAAAGATGGTAAAACAAAAATTACAAAATGATCAACGTACCTAAATCTTTAATTCTCATCAAGATAGTACTTTGTTTTATTAATGAAGAACAAGTAAAGGAAAACAAAATAAACATTTGATTACCTCATCTTAACAACCCCAAATTTAAAAATAAGGAAACTAACCACATTGTCAACATGGTAATAACCTGGCATTGTAAAAGTAGGAGGAGACTTGAGTCAATTACAATCAACCTATGAATTATTATGATACCCCCATACTTGTTTTTGTTTTTTTAAAGAGTTGTGTGGTATTAAAATTCTACATGTCTTCCACTAATTAAAGAAGAAGAAGTAGATGGGAAATTGCAGCTTCCTTTAAGACTAATTTGTTAACAACACATTACCCTTTTTACTTACTCATTTGTCTGTTTTTTCAACCCAATCCCATTCATAATCTAACCATTCTTACCTCCTCATCATCATATTAACATTTCCGAGACGCCACAAATTCAATCAACCCACATCCATTCTTGACCCAAATTTGTCAAAATTCAGTTGTCTCTAATCTCAGTTTTGTTTTTAATTAGTAGTAAAGTAATTGAATAAATTACCTAACAACTATTTCTAGCTAAGTTTAGCAAATCGTGCTTATCTTGATTTCTTATCCTTCCCTAGCTAGTGCTATTTAAACCCATTGCGGTTGTTTAACTTTCACTGTTGCATGTAGCTTTCTATGATTTGGAAAACTACAAATGCATTGATCCTAACCCTCCTTAATCCTTATAATTAACTTTACGGTTTCAAATACAAATAAAAATGACATTTAACTTAGAATGGAGCCCTTAAAGCATATGCAGGTTACTATTTGGCTTGTTAATTGTACATGTTGATCATATAGTGATGTGAATTGAAAATATATATCATGTCATGTCAAAAAATGGATAGGCAAATAAACATGGTGAAGGCCCGCAACATATGCTATGCTTTCATCTTTCAGTTTTAGGCCCATAGGAAGGAAATTAGCTAGCTAAGTTTCCAATATCCGAATGATTATCTAAAGAAAATATGACGTTGCTCCAAATCACTGATCCTTTAATTAGTGCCATGACATCATTTTCGATTTTGTCTTTATTTATCTCTAATAATAGATTGATGAGACACAAGTGGATCGTGATGAGCCAGCTTCAAGAACTAGCTCGGTTCATATATGGTGGATCATCATAACACTGATTAGAGAATTTCCCTTTTTTCTGTTTGATAATAGTATTAAGTATATTTAGATATTATTTAAAAGGATAGTGCACTACTTGTTTATGTCATATTTGTTGTTGTTGATATAGATAAGATATAAAAGAAACCAAAGATATCAATTCATATTGGTTAATGGTTACATACATTTTATTTCAATCAGTTTACAAGGTTGGGTATATATTTCATATGTAGTACGTACTACAAAGTTAGCCAAATATTAGTAGACACTATGGTCTATGGAGATCTGCTCTTTAGTGAGAATATTTGGGTAACTATTGGCAAAGATCTGTTGCTTCGTTTCGGGACCAAATTAAAGTCCGCTTTGTGGTTTGATTCCTTGCAAAACATACATGAACTAGTCTGCCCGTTCGAAATCTTAATGTTTTTTTATGATTCTGAAAACACATCAGGTAACAGGGGCAGGCTCACCGTAAAGGTTGACGTGGACTATACGTACTCCAAGTGTAAAACACAAAATTGATTATTTTTACAATGTTAAGTTGTGATATTCTACGTATAGTCCGGTTTAAATTTGTTTACGTATTTTTTAGTGTCTTTTAGAAAATTTTGCAAAATCCACCCCGCGTGAAGCTTTGAATTTAGCGAACTTTGATGTGAAGTACAACAACACACAACAACCACATAGGCATACGTAGAGAAACTTGTGTAACAAGTAACAAAAAGATTTTGGTCCGAGTGTGAAAACATAAGCCATATATATAGTCCTCGTCGTATGAAAGAACAAAATCCAACACATTTTTCAATCCTTATCGGACTCTTAAATTTACTTGATTGTTTAGTTAGTTGTCTTCGATTCGATTTGATGATCCCAACAGATATAAGTATTTTATTGTCAACCGTCATTTTCCAAACATTTAACAATGTCTCTAGAATCTCCTTGTCAATTCTCATTGACAAATTTAACTCTAATCTGCTATAATGTGGCCAGCTCTAATCATTTGGTACACCAAATCTTCATTTTATTTCTACCACATTTTTTGGCATCGTCTGAAATCAGAATGGATATGCAAAAGAAATCGAAAGGAGACACCTCTGTATAGTTATAAGAGATTCTTTCGAAAATTCTGTGGGAAAATTAGGGAGAATAGAGACGTATCGAAGTGTATAAATTGAAAATTAAATAAGGAAAAGAATAAAGTAACAAATCTGCAGAGTCGAGCGTAGCACTCTCTCCTTAAAACTTTATTCGCCCTTCTCTCGGTGCTACAGTTATCCAGCGAACAATCTCCCAAGATAAAACTGCAGTGAGTTCGTATACAAGCACTTGAAATACGATACTCGGGTGGACTACTACAATATGGAAATACAAGCTTTTAGAATATTGAGAAGAAGAATGAGACATATGGATTTCCATGTACATATTCGAAAATCTATGTTCAATCAAAAACATGAGGTTTTTATTTATAGTTTGAAAGGTTGTAAATGAAAAGGTGCAACTTTTGAGAATGTAACTCCTCGTACCATAAGCTATCCATTCCAGATGCAACACAACCTTTCATCAAGAGATATAATGGTCTAGTAGAAAAGTCTCTGGACCTCAATAGAGAGGTCATGAGTTTGAAACCCACCAATGTTAACTCTTTCCACTTATTATTTTTACACCTTTTCAATTATCACACCCTTCACCAAGAGTGTTCATTCAAATAACCCCATCACAAAATATTATTGCTCCTTCCTTCTTAATTTTAGCTATTCTCAACTTTTAGTCATTCATAACTAGCACACTAACCAACACACTTTGAGCATTAATTACTCTTTTACAAATGAATTTTAGTAATTTCAAGTGACTTCTACTATTTTAGTAGATTATTCACGTTCAAGAAAACTCTAGTTCCAACGTGTGAGGCCTCTCTTGGTTAACAGTGCATTGATTCCAACAAATTGAAGAAGAGTCGAGTCTTAAAAAATTGAAAACATATTTACCTACAAAAGATTTGTTTAATTAAAAAAAAAAGAAGAAAAACGAGGGAAATGCCCATCACCTATAAAAGTTTGGATATTTGCCTTGCAGGTTGCGACAATGCAAACGCTCATTGTATAGCTGAATATTCAACTAATAAATTTATTTTGGTGAAATAATACAAGTTAAATCAAGTTTGATGATAAATTCACCCTAAATCAGTGATTATTGACTAAGGGGTAAGGGATTTGAATTAATTTAAGTAAGATTTTGAGTCGGAGTTTTTGTCTATGTCAAAATACATTTGGAAACGCTGAATTTGTCACATTGTAGCGGATTAAAAAAAAAAAAAAAAACATTTCTCTCGTATTTACCTTGTACCTGAATCTAATTATCGATCTTGAATACTGTTACTGCTGCTATATATCTTATCGTCTTAGTTTTTAATCCAAAAAATGTTTGGACTTGTTCAAGGCGAATTTACCGCACAAGTTGCAAGATTGGAATATTAATTCGATTTGTTGGAGAATTAATATAAATGACTAAACTTCATTCCTCCTCAATAGCTCAAGCTTAAGTTTTTGGGAGAGTTGAAATTCTATCATGGTATCAAAGCCATCAGGCTCACGCTCACCTGGGTTCGAATATCCCCGGAGACAACTCCGTCCCATATTAATTTTCAACTCGATTGACCTTCCCAAAGAGGTTGAAATCGGTCACGAGTGCGGGGGAGTATTGGAGAATTAAAATAAATGACTAGATTCCGTTTCTCCCCAATAGTTTAAGCTTAAACTTTTGGGAGAGTTGGAATTGTATGACGATCGATTGCAAATGGATACGTACCTGGTTTAAGTGAGAATTTTCTCTGTTCAATTTCACAATCAACAACCTAAGTATCACAATTTCGGAATTGGAACCAATCATTTTGATAGTACAAGGGATCATTTATGCTTTGAAATATTTAGATAGGTTCCAATGTTGTTCGAATTATTCATTAAACAATCAATGGATCAACATATAACCTGTCGTGTGTCGCGAATGAAACCATAAGAATTCAAATTATGAGTACATCAATGAAGAACAAAAACCTTTTCCAAATTTCCACCTCACAAAAATTAGTATAATTTCAACTAAAATCCATACACTGCACAAATTAAGCTAAATAGCTAGCTAATTACAAATCAAGCCATATTATATATATTTATACAAATATAATAAATAACACAGATGTGAAAAATTCATGCAACTTTAATTCATCTGTACAAAAGATGTCATACTGGCTCACTGTGCCGTGTCGAGGACAGGGGTGTCGCTATGTAGGTCGGGTTTGTATCTCCGGCCATGATAACGACTCTAGGCTCCCTTTCAGGCTGTAAATGGTGTTGGCCAAATCGTGATTTCTCTTCATTTGATGACTGGCCTGGAATTATCCTGTAAGAGCATGCCAAAATAAGCAATGCGAATGCAATGACTCCTAAGAACAAAGCAAGGCAGCCATACAAATACGGAACAGGCGAATTTCCCATCGGATATCCACTGGCAGTGGTGGTTGTGTTGGTTGGGTGTTGGAGCTTAGGCATCATCTCCATGTTGTTGCATAAGTTGTTATGTCCTTTCTATCTAAACTCTGTTGTGTTTTGTAATCACTATTAAGGTTTATATTGTGTTAGTGAGAGTGCAAATTTATATACATATATGCATGTGTAAACAGGACATGGAATTCATGCTTATTAGGATGATTTGTTGTTATGTTAAGTTAAAAAGTTGGGGGTATCTTTCTCTTGCTTGGCTGGTTTTCATGCTTGAATTCTTCCATAGGCATTGATTTCTTTGCAAGTCTCTTTTCAACATAGGCTTCCATGTTTAGCCTTCATGATGTGGCTTCATCCAGCTAAGCATTTTATATAAAGAAATGAGTCTGATGCATTTACTAACACATTAATTACCCTCTCGCATTTAGAACCATTGAAAATTTTGAATCTAATAAGATTGTTCTAGTGATATGAATTTGAATGGAGAAAACATTGTCAGCAGGAAGTGAGTTGTTTGCGTTAACGAGAGTGTATAAACTATAGACTAGTCTTGATGATGATATGATATGTTAAAAGCCTGTACGAGGGCATTATCGTAATTTGACATGGAATATTGATCCAGACCGAATGAGAATGGAGTGTGAAGTGTGAACTAAGTTGTCAATAACGTTAAGATTAATAGAAGCAAGGAGAATGAATCGAGTTCTATATGGGCTTTTGTTAATCCAATTTGGACCCACTAAACGTGTTATTCCGGCTCAAGTATTGTTCCTCTACACATTAAAACGATTAAAACGGATGGCTTCATAAAAGATTTATTTTCAAAAACTTTAAGAAGATTTAACTAAAAGCTTGAAAATTCCAATCCCAAACACGGTAACTTTAAACGATGAAAATCAAAACTCATCCTAAAAATTCACTCCCAAACACCCGGTCAATACCACCTGAATTCATACGCAAAATTCATTATTTCTGTGTAAACCACACATGAACTTCACTACTTTCACTGCGTAATGGTGGATTATTTTTTCGAGGTGAGTTATAGTTTGGTAAAATTTTGTACATCACCAAATTCAAAGTAAATTAATATTATATATTCCCACAGTTTAAACGTTTCAACTTTTAGCCATCATCGTTGGTATATTATCACGGTGAACTTAGTTCATAAACAATGTTGCATGCTTCCTAATCTTGATGATTATCACGTGATTAGATGCAAATGTTGATTTTTCATGTGATTTATTACGCTAGCTTCAGACTATAAGATAACCATAAACAACTGCATGCTTCTTAAATCTTGAATGGTATGACTAAATATTATTACGGCGCCACTAGTAATTATTTTCAGTGGGCTGATTTGCTTTCAAATTTAACTTTCTTGGGCAGTGTTGTTTTCGTGTGAAATTAGTTATTTTAAATTCAGTTCAGATTTGTCTAATATTATTTTGTACTACAAATAAATTCAGTTCGGATGCATTCAGTTCAGTTCAATTCAAACAAAGAGAACAGAGCTTTACTTATTACTACCTCCATTTCATTAATAACTTCCTAAGGTAACTATTCATCGCGACCTTTTACCACTATAACTCCTAAATTACATTAGAGAAAAATATAATAAAATTATATTATGAAATTAAATGAAATATATTTTCATAATCAACTTTTAATTTATATTGATACAGTTTAATTTAAAAGTTATATATGATTAAAGATCGAGATGAATAGTCCCATTAGGAATTAACTAAATGGAGGAATACTTGATATTCACCCTCATGTGATACTGTTTCTTTGTAAATTGTAATTGCAATTATGTTATTTCTATAAAGTTATCAACTTTATGTTACGTTATGTCAATCAACAATCAACCAGGGTCAATGCGAGTTGAAATTTTAGATATTGGGAACAATATAATATTTAAAAGTGGCAAATTGATGTATTCGAATGGGACCCCGCTCCACTAATCCAACTCCCATTAGATTAATTTAATCTTAATATTGCAAAGTGTTAGATTGCTTAATCTTTATTATTGCAAAGTCTCTGTATTATCAACAATATAACATATTAAAGTCTTTGGCTCTGGAGGAACCTATGGCTTAATATGACTCAACCCAGGAAACTATCCTATGCAACAAATTTCTAGTAGAATATTTGATTTGATTTTGTCACTAAATAGTAAATACATTCCAATACACTAATAATTTAGCTTCTTTTCTTTTTTTAGTCTTGCACGTATTACGAAATTTTACGAGTATTGTACTCACTACTCACTCATCAATGTGTTGTGTAAGAAAAATCTTAATTCTCAGTATCGATAGTTTTTGCATTAGTCAATTAACTTCAACTGTTTTAACTTTTAACAAGAAGTTGAACTAGTATTAACAAGTTTTTGGAAGGAAACAAAAAAAAAAAAAAAAAAAAAAATTATATCGACCTGGTCATCTGGGCTCCCATTTATGGGCTTCAAGTGAATCGGCCTATACATAAGGCCTTTCATAATGTTACCTGCCTCTAAATCGCTAAATACAGCTAGTCTCATTTTTGGGGCCCTATGACTTAACGGGTTGCAAAACAATGAAATACATTCATGTTCTGGGTTTGGCAAGTCAATAAATTAACTCGTCTTTCGCATGCTCAAAATCTGCATTCTTTTAATCATCATCGTATAATCCGGATAAAAGTACTTGACCAAGAACTGGACATGTATATACATGAATTTAGAACATAGGAAAATCTCATACAAGTGTACTCAAAATTACAAGAATTGCAACAAGATACAGTTTCTGCAGCATATAAAAACTAACCATAGTACACATTTGAGACTTAAAATGATGGAACAACACCATATGTACTTTCCGGCATTAGAGATGTCGAAAACATTTGATCAACTTCGCCTTCAGAATCTGTTCTTTTCGCGAACCTGCCTTTAATCCTTGGCCTAGTCTCTGCATACGCCTTCCTCGATGCGTACCTTATCGTTTTCTCAAACTTCCTCATCTTCTTCTTTTCTCGATATCTTGACACCCGTGCTTCTCTATCAACCGGACTAAGTGGAGTCGGCATCTGGATAGGAGACCCTGCGAAAAGATCAATGGTCCCCTTTGATGGCCTCGGGTGAGAGACTGAAACTTCACTCATTGTTGACTCTGGAACAACTCCAACCTCCATTGACGAAAACGAAACCTGTTGACAGAAATAATCGAACATTGTGAGCTAATAATTCACACTACTCGGAAAAGAAAACAAACAAATCGTTTAAACTTTAAAGACTACTGTCATTCCCCCCACATACGGAGCCAATGATTCTACCTCCTATTGAAATTTAGGGGTATAAACACTCCATATAAAGACTCAAATTTAGAAAATCTGAGTGTTCATGAGCCAGATGGCTCTGATTTCATGAAAAAAATTTAACTCTCCCAAAAGCTTAAACTGATTGAGAGGTGCGGAATGTAATCATTTATATTAATTTTCCAATACAACAGGCCTGCTTTAGGACGTAGAAACAACTTATGACATTCATCGGTATAAAGTCATGCTAAAAGGGATCAAATAGACCGTTCTAAGGTTTTAATAATCAGAATCATTTGAAAACATGAACTCAGTGTTGGTGAAAACTTATTAGTCTTAAATAATCATAATCATAAATTCATAATCATATTCATTTGCAAACACCAACTTAGTGGTACTTAAGTTATACAACAGTTTTAAGCAATCATAATCATATGCAAACACGAACTTAGTATTCGCGAAAACTTACACTGTGAGAGAGAGAAGGTGCAGAATAGGTGTAGCCAGCACTGGAAGGCTCATAGTCATCCAATCCCAACTGGAAAAACTGCTGCTGGACCAAATCCTTTCCTTTATGAGAAACACTGTAATGTTGTTGTTGTTGCTGCTGATGCTGATTGCTACAATTATACTGATGATGATGATCACTACTAAACTGACTATTCTGACAAGAATTATAGTCATCAAGGTCCAAATAACCATCCACATCTCCTCCAAACAACACTCCATCATTATCATCCTCAACGCCCTGGCTGTTCTTACCTTGGTTAAGCAACAGCCACGACGCGGCCTCGTCTTCGTCTTCCTCGGAGCCTTCCCGGTTCAAGAACTCTTCGGTACCGTATCCCGGTATCGGAAGAATGGGGACACGGTTGTGGCGACGGGCCAAGGGGTTCGCGGAATGGATATCGGTGTCGCACCCGGTGCAAAGGTAGGCAGCATCTGCACGGCAGTAGACAGAGGAGGCGGCGGCGCGGCAGATGTCGCAAGTTCTGCTGCTGCCCCAGTTGGTGTTGCCGGTGGAGGATTCAGTCTTTAACATTTTGAGTGTGGGAGTTTGTGTGGTGTTTCTTGATTCTTGGTGAGGTATATGAAGGTTTGTTGCTGCTTGTGAAAATGGTGGCCTTGTGGGGTAGGGGGACGGATGTGAAGTGACACGTGGAGGTAAGGTAGCGGGTCAGAAAGTTTTAAAATAATTTTGTGGTTAGCATAGGAGTTGGTGGGGCCCTAGGAGAGGGTTTGAGAGTGAGTTGTAGGGATGGGTCCATGAGATTTTGGCTTTTGGAATCAATGAGTTTTTGGGGTATCTGAGTTGTAATGTCCATTGTTGTCAAGTGAAAGCTTGCCCGCGTTTGGTTTATGATAATTAAATTGTTGACATTTAAACACGTTTCCGTCGGTTTAATCTTCTTCTTGTTAAAAAGAGAAAAGAATAAATGAATAGGTGTCGGAATATACTTTAGAATATATTATAAGGAGACTTAAAACATATTGGAAGCCAGATCAGTTATCTTGAACTACATAAAATAATTTTTTAAATAATTCATGTTATAAGTTATATCTTCTTATTTGACATTCATCAAATAGGATGAATCAAATAGGATGAAATTACCTTGTAAGTTGATTAATAAGGAGACGACAAACACATATTAAGATTCCTATGAAGTGAAGAATAAAAGTTTGTACAAAAATTACAATCATAAAAAGTACCTATGAATCAATCTTATTTTATGATCTTCCAATTGATAAGTAGTTTTTTGGGCTGGTAACAAATCAATACGGAAAGTTTAGTATGAAACGTGATTTAACTACTACACTTGTATGCTACCTTAGAAAGTTTAGAAAGTCCTCTGAGGACCAATCCTTCGTTTTTGTGGGATTGGAAAGTAATCAAACTTTTGACGTGGTGGAATGGAAATGGGATTGTTGAACAAAGTTCTCGAGAGATATGGCTTCTTGTTGAATGATTGGTGAATCTAGAATAATATCTTACTATTTTTTAGGATTATACAGAGATAATAGATTGATTGAGACCTGTGAAGAAAATGTGAACTACGACGGATAGATAGGAAATTAAACATGGAATGTTAACCGACGTACACCAATAACTATAAGAACCTAATGAAAGAACTACTTATCCATAATGCCCTGAATTGATACCATATTCGATCTAAAACTAAAAAGTAAGCAAATTACAATAAGCATGGACATTGTTATTTTCGGTTCAACAAACGCAAGGGCATGAAAAGTGAAAACCACATCTTTAAGATGTAAAAAGCCCCTGCTTTTATGGTTGTCATGTTACTTGACGTGACAAGGAAGTCCCACAGTTGGGGGCTAATTGTGCTGCAACTCACAACCATTATGGTCAGAATTGCCAGGCCTACAACCATATGTATGTATTATGTAGGATTATTTCGGAAGTTCGGGGTGCTGGTCAAATTCTGAAAAACTATAATAATTACACAAGGCTCGCGTTACTACCCAAGTACGTATGCTTCGTTTGAAAATCTACTAACTAGTTGTTTCAGTTGACCTAGGATGAAGAGTGGAGTTCGTTTATGAACGGTTGAGAAAGTGTAATAATTACTGAAATGAGAGTTGATACATTTAAGATCCCCAACACTGTAACACCCCTGAGGACTGAGGTCAGATCAGGTTGGATCTATTTAAAAGGATAGAGTACCCTTGGCGAAGGGTACATGGCATATGCAAAAACAGGGCAAGTAGCAGAAAACTACAGTGTTCTAGCCTGTTCGATCGAATAAGGGTATGTATTACCCTTTTGGATTTCAACTACTATCAACATCAAATTTATGGGTGGTCCTACAACAACACTAGCACCAAAAGGCAAAGTCAAGAAAATGAATAGTGCGTGAGTGTATGTAAGTTGAATTTTGCTTTTGCCTGTGAAGAAAATACAAGACAGATTTAAAGATTAATGGATAGACGTGGTTCAAACAGGTTCACTTGTATGAGAAACCTCACAACAAAATTGAGAGAAACAAGGAGAATGAGATGAGCCAGCAATAACCTCGGCCAATGGACTAAAGCCATGTAATCAAAGGATGACTATTAATTTGAGCCACCAGTTAAGGCAATGTGACTCAACAAACAGCGGTATTATAATCTTATGTAAATGACAATCCATTTCCAACCCGACCTTCTCTGCTTCTGGGCCCGTCGAAAGGAACGGGTGGAGAAAGCACCCATTCTTCGGTTAAGCCTGGCCGTTGTAGCTACAGTTACTCACTAGATGATACTCCAGCAAAATGGGCACGTTTCAACCTTACTTAGTAGATAAGATAGGTGGTATTTAGGCTTTACTATATTTAACAAAACTAGACGATAATGGTAGCTAATAATGTGCTTGCTTGATTTCCAAAAGCTAAAATATAGAAACTGATTTTTAATTATCAAGCTCCGCTTTCACGAATAAGCAAATAGAACCTTAATTGAGCACAAATATCTTCTAAGGGAAAAAAAGTAAGGAAAAATAGGAAATATTGTGTTCAGGAAACCAAAACAACTGTAGGAATTCAGTGAAAAGAGACTGAAGAAGAAGAATCAATTAACTTTTCTTCTTTTTTAAGGGTTTCAGAAATTTGTTTCATGAGTTGCTTTTAAATTTAGTAATCACCAAGTCTTCATTATTTGCTTTTAAATACTTATTCAGGTCATAATTCATAATACTGACCAAGAATCCATCCTATGAATGGACATGCTTGTGTTCCATCCTAAATGGTCTTGCATGTGAATAGACGTATATATTGATCCAGGCATTCAGCAGTCAGCCAGATAGGATTAAGGCATGGCCTGTCAATGCTCGGAAGGGGATGAGGGAGAAGTTACTAATGTTTCCAGCTCAATGAGGGCAATGAAATGAGCAAAAGAACCCAAAGGAAACTCCAGTTAATAAGAGTCTGCTAGTTAATATCACATCTATCACTTTAATGACTAAATTATTAAATACTGCTCCTGTTAACTGGGTAATTTATCTTTCTAAATCCTCTAAGTTATGTGACCCATATTCGGTCTTGATTCATCTACAACTAAGAACAAGTTATTCAAGAAAATATATATCCCTTTCCATCTTGCTCTTATCATTACTGTATAAGTATCCATAACAAAACAGCACCGTGGCCTATATAAGATTTTATTAATCGATAGGAAGCATACCAGCCTCACTTGTGTTATTTAGTTCTTTATATACTAATAATACCACAATGCAATAAAAGAAATTATCTATTACCGGTAAGATAGGAATAGCAAAACTTAGTTCTTTTACATACTAATATCACAAAGCAATAAAAGAAATGATCTATTACTGGTAAGATAGGAATAGCAAACAAGAACACATATTCATCTTCTACATCTGTAATGACTAATGAGAATCATTTTTCAGATATCTCTACTACACATAAGAAAGTGGAGGTGATGGAGTGACTGCTGAAGAGCAGATGATATGATTGGTTGAATGTTCATTCAGAATTGTAAGTACCTTTTACATTTAGAGCTATGCTATAGCGCCGTTCCTCCACCATCCGACATCAAAGATGCAGCTGCAGCTGCAGCAGCAGCAGTCGGAACAATCCCCGTTGAGATGCCAGGTTTTGATAGATGGAGTAACCTGAACAAACCATAATTAATGAAGGAAAACATAAATGGGAAAACACAAACATAAATAAGAAAACCAACTCAGGCATAAAGTCAGTGATCAGGAGACAACAGATACTTAGGAACAAACCAACAACTATTGACATTGTGAATGCACGTTTTCTTGAACTCCAGCTATGCACTGATAATTTTTTAGGAAATGTTTTAGATTACCACAAGTCCACAATCTATATCAAGCCAGTAATATTCGGTTAACTCTTAAAACTCAAAAATAATATCTAAACCCATCCACGTGGAGCCATCTGTTTGATAGCTAAACTAAGCAATAAGCAAGCCCTCAATGGAGAAAACAACTATACATGTCCGCCAGTCCAAATTAGAAACTTGGGAGAAATCACACATGCATAAACACATAATTATGTAACATAGTACAATACAGTATTTCTATCACTGTCCAACGCATATGAACTCCTAACTGAACTTAATCCCAAAGCTCGGCCCAAGAAATTCCAGTGGAAAAAGGACAAAAATTATACTGTAAGCACAAGGCAACATCTGTGTGGACTGTGGAATGATAACTTTATAACACCATACACTAGTCTTTCATTCCCTATGAAATTATGTTTATTGAAGGCAAATAATTAGTGAAATCATGTTTATTGTGGAATGATAATTTTAAATACGAAATCATATTTATGGAAGGCTAATAATTATTTACCACCAGATAATGCACAAAACAATTTCTAGAATTACTACTAAAAATCAATTATAGTCCATTTAAGTCTTCATTTTGCTTCTTATCTCTGATTTGCTGAATATGGAGAATCGGCACCGGAACCCAAGACAATCAGTAGTCCGAAAACCACGAACTGGAACGTGCATCCAGGTTCGCAATTCGCCAGGGTTTGAGAAAATCAGGTAACCCTGGACTCCGAATTGGGAACTTTGGAGAAACCACGGGGGCATAAATACGTAACTGCGTAAGCATAGTAGAATATAGTGTTTGTTTCACTGTGCAACGCACATGAACTCCTAACTGAACTTAATCCCAAACTTCGGCCCATGCAATTCTAGTGGAACGAGGACAGAAAGCATACTACAAGCACAAGGCAACTTCTGTGTGGAATGATAATAGTACTACACCATACACTAGTCAACACACATGAACTCCTAACTGAACTTAACCCCAAAGATCGACCAAAACAATTCCAGTGGAAGGAAGACAGAAATCATACTACAAGCACAGTGCAACTTCTGTGTGAAATGACAACTTTATAACACGATACACTAGTCTTTCTTTCTCTGTGCAACATGCATTGCTTTTAAATTTAGTAATCACCAAGTCTTCATTATTTGCTTATAAATACTTATTAAGGTCAGAGAATTATTCATAATTCATAATACTGACCAAGAATCCACCCTATGCATGGACATGCTTATGTTCCTAAATAGTCTTGCATGTGAATAAACGCATATATTGATCCGGGCATTCAACAGCCAGCCAGATAGGATTACGGCATGACCTGACACTGCTCGGAAGGGGATGAGGGAGGGAGGGAGAAGTTACTAATGCTTCCAGCTCAATGAGGGCAATGAAATGAGCAATGAACCCAAAGGAAACTACAGTTTATCTCAGAGTTTGTTAGTTAATATCACATCAATCACTTCAATGATTAAATCATTAAATACTGCTCCTGTTAACTGGGTAATTTATCTTTCTAAATCCTCTAAGTTATCTGACCCTTATTCGGTCTTGATTCATCTACAACTCAGAACAAGTTATTCAAGAAAGTACATACCTCTTTCCATCTTGCTCTTATCATTATAAGTGAATATCCATAACAAAACAGCACCGTGGCCTATATAAGATTTTATTAACCGATAGGAAGCATACCAGCCTCACTTGTGTTACTTAGTTCTTTATATACTAATACCACAAAGCAATAAAAGAAATTATCTACTACCGGTAAGATAGAAATAGCAAAACTTAGTTCCAATAAAAGAAATTATCTATTACTGGTAAGATAGGAATAGCAAACAAGAACATATATTTATCTCCTATATCTGTAATGAGAATCATGTTTCAGATATCTCTGATACACATAAGAAAATGGAGGTGATGGAGTGACTGCCGAAGAGCAGATGATATGATTAATTGAATGTTCATTCAGAATTGTTAGTACCTTTTACATTTAGAGCTATGCTATAGCGCCGTTCCTCCACCATCCGACATCAAAGATGCAGCTGCAGCAGCAGCAGTCGGAACAATCCCTGTTGAGATGCCAGGTTTTGATAGATGGAGTAACCTGAAAAATCGAAACAGATTGGATCGTGTCATTATCAGTCACCACAGGCTAAAGTAGTCTATACATAATTAATGAAGGAAAAAATAAATGGGAAAACGCGAACATAAATGGGAAAACCAACTCAGGCATAAAGTCAGTGACCAGGAGACAACAGATACTTAGGAACAAACCAACAACTATTGACACTGTGAATGCACGGTTTTCTTGAACTCCAGCTATGCACTGAATTTTTAGGAAATGTCTTAGATTACCACAATCTATATCAAGCCCGAAATGTTCGGTTAACTCTAAAAACTCAAAAATAGTATCTATACCCATCCACATAGAGCCATCTGTTTGATAGCTAGCCTAAGCAATAAGCAAGCTCCTCCATGGAGAAAACAACTATACATGTCTGCCAGTCCGAATTAGGAACTTCGGAGAAAACCACACATGCATAAACATGTAATTATGTAACATATTAGTACAATATAGTATTTCTTTCACTGTGCAACGCATATGAACTCCTAACTGAACTTAACCCCAAAGCTCGGCCCAAGAAATTCCAGTGGAAAAAAGGACAGAAAATATACTATAAGCACAAGGCAACTTCTGTGTGGAATGATAACTTTATAACACCATACATTAGTTTTTCTTTCAGTATGAAATCATGTTTATTGAAGGCAAATAATTAGTGAAATCATGTTTATTGTGGAATGATAATTTTAAATATAAAATCATATTTATGGAAGGCTAATAATTATTTACCACTAGATAATGCACAAAACAATTTCTAGAATTACTACTAAAAGTCAATTATAGTCCATTTAAGTCTTCAGTTTTCTTCTTATCTCTGATTTGCTGA
The DNA here is from genome assembly GCA_028274465.1 of Plantago ovata. Lineage (NCBI taxonomy): Eukaryota > Viridiplantae > Streptophyta > Magnoliopsida > Lamiales > Plantaginaceae > Plantago > Plantago ovata. The sequence continues at coordinate 5,345,126 of CM051457.1, read as the reverse complement.
ATATGGAGAATCGGCACCCCAACCTGAGACAATCAGTAGTCCGAAAAACCACGAACTGGAACGTGTGTCCAGGTTCGCAATTCACCAGGGTTTGAGAAAAACAGGTAAACCTGGACTCCGAATTAGGAATTTTGGAGAAACCACAGGTGCATAAACACGTAACCGCGTAAACATTAGTAGAATATAGTATTTGTTTCACTGTGTAACGCACATGAACTCCTAACTGAACTTAATCCCAAAATTCGGCCCAAGCAATTCTAGTGGAACGAGGACAGAAATCATACTACAAGCACAAGGCAACTTCTGTGTGGAATGGTAATAGCATTACACCATACACTAGTCAACACACATGAACTCCTAACTGAACTTAATCCCAAAGCTCGGCCCAAACAATTCCAGCGAAAAGAAGACAGAAATCATACTACAAGCACAATGCAACTTCTGTGTGAAATGACAACTTTATAACACGATACACTAGTCTTTCTTTCTCTGTGCAACATGCATTGGTTCCTAATTAAACTTGTAACCCCTAAGCCCAAGGTAAAACCAATATCATCAGAACAAATGATTAGGTTAATGAGCATATACACTTACGGTGCAAGATATTCACAGAAAGATGATATGGCCGCTGAAACATCGGTGTAATTCTCAGAGGATGCTGGGGCAGTAACTTCAACCAGCTGTATACCAGGTGTCACTGGCACTGCTTCATCCGTAGCGTGTAATTTCAGCATTTTGTTAACCGAAGCCACAGTTACCGTTATTGGAGCACCTCTATTAAAATGAAAGGCAAACCCCACTCTCAAAAGCTCATGATCCAGCTTGTATCCGAGCGCATTAAACAACCTCAGAGCATTCTTGCTAACTTTGCTTTCTGCCATAGTCCGCACCAGAACTGATATTTGATCTGCACCAGCCCCCCTCATTGCACCTCCCACGTGACGGACAGTCCTAAATACAGCCCAATCAATTCAGACGACAATCAAGACGTTCGAAATTACAACAATGACTCAGTTGAGGGACATTTATTCTTACCATGTAGGTTCAGGTTGCTCAAGATCACATAAAGCCTGACTTCTGAAGATACCAATCCTATTATTAAGAAAGCAAAATAAAAACCTCACTATCACAATACATCATAGAAAGATCAAATTAAAGCTATTAGGTAACAAAATTATGCATAATCTACACATTTGAAGCATAAAAAGCAATTTTCTAGGTTTTCATAAAATGAGAAGTTTACCAAGGTTGGGGACACTTTTCAAGCACAGTTCATGAATCCTCAAGCTCTCACGATGAACGCCACAGAGTCCTTGAAGGAGTATCTCCAATGCCTCAACATGCTACACAAACAAACAATTCAATTCAATTCAATAATCAGTTCATGAAATTAACCTCAAATGAAAGGAAAAGAAATGATAACATTCATAACAAGGTTTACCTTTGTCTCTATGATTCCTTGAACAACACATTCCATTTTGCAGCAGATTGAAATCTCTGTATCAATTGAATTAGCTAACTAATTTCTGTTATGAATTAATTAGTAGAGTATGTGATTTGAGAACACAAAAGAGCCACAAGTAAGGGGTTTTAGTTGCAGGAGAAGATAGTCAGTCAACTCGTGAATAAGAAAGGTTTATGGGTTTTGAATGAGATTGGGCTTGGACTGGAAGTGGGCCGTGACGAGTCATAAAATTGCTAAATATTTTCCATTAAACTCACTCTCATAGCATAAAAAAATGCTCGACGTAGAAACCAAATTACAAGAAACAAAACAAAAACCAAAATACAACAAACTCAACCTCAACGCTACCACAACCCAACCAACACTAGAACAAACCGAAGGGCTGAAGGCTCCAAAGGGAGAGAGCCGCACCAAGAGAAGAGGAGACGAGCTAACCAAAACTTGACCGTCAAAACTTAATCCCTCTTTTAATATGTCCATCTTTCTACCATGTTTATGGATCTTTATAAATTGTGGGTAGAATTCATAAACATGTACTTAGTAAATAATAATAATAATAATAATAATAAAATGGTGGAGCAAGCTGCTCCACCACCAGATCGGTACCGGAGCTTTGGGGATGCTGAAGGTAATTTATTTATTTTTATATTAGTTAAGTTTTTTTCTTTTAAATTTATTTTGGTATTTTTCTTAGTGTTTTCTTTTAATTCTTTCTCTTTTTCATTTGAAAACACTAAGGCTTCTTTGGTTCCAACAAAATTCAATTTGGAAAAGTGAATTTTTGTTAACTTTGAATTAAAATGTAATTGTTGAAAGAAGATGGTTCATTTCGTTATTAGGGACGATAATTGGGTGTAAACAAAAAATGGACCCGTTAATCTATTAGGGTTCAGATTTATTTAGGAATCTAGTAGGGGTGTCAATGAAATGGACCGTGTGTTTTCGTGGAGTCAGGTTTTGGATGTTGTTGAGTTGTTCATTTCTATTGTATTTCTAAGAGTTTTTATTATACTCTTTATATTTCAAACTTTTTTTTATCATTATAAATTTATTTTTTGTTGTTTAAAAAAATAATTGAGTACACAACTGGAAGACTTAACATTACATATCACTCAAATGTGTAGAGCAAATCACCATTAGTTTCTTCCTATACTAGACTAGATCGATACACTGTTAACAAAACAATCCATGAACTCTGAGCATTAATAAACACATCATAGCTCATTGAACATTACTCATTTCACTCACCTTCACTATACTATTCTGTTCTGAACAATAAACACATATTTCAATTTTACAGCCTTAACTAACTAGTAACATATCCAAAATTTCCTCGTCTTCAGAAGTCTCTTTACTGCATCACTTATGGAATAGGCAAGCTCCTCATCTTGGACCTAAGAGTTCCATTACCTGTACAAGCAACCAAGAATCGTCTGTCAGGTCTGAGCTGAGTATCGCTCAGACAAGGGAAGTTCTTGTGTTCTGAACTTGTTTGGTTGATTTTCTTAGATGCTTCCTATCTCTCGGCTAGTCCATCGCCTTCAAGCATGCGAACCACTTCGGACATCTTTGGTCTCAGGCCTGGAAGATATTGAGTGAACAATAGAGCCACTTGGACCATTTCCTCTAGCTCAATCCTATCATAGTTGCTTTTCGAGTCCTTATCAACAAACTCTTCTATTTTCTTTCATGAACTAGTACTAATTAAATTGATTTAGTAAACATCAATCATCAATTTTCTAAATCAATTTCGATCATGTGTGTATTTTTTATTGTTCCTCATCTAATTCGGTGATGGGTCAATATAATGAAGTAATATATAACTTCTATCGTTTTTCCTTTTTAGCGTAATCATCTTTTAATGACGTCTATAAATATCTAATTTAGTTATCAGGGCTATTTATACAATTGTGATAATAATAGATGCAATTGTGCTTCACATTGTTTTTTTTTTTTATTTTAATAATAGAAATACTAGTATGTAGTATATTTTTGCATGTACCCTTTTACTAAATTTCCAAATATTACTCTAAATATTTCTGCATGTCTACTATCCGATTCTACTAAAACACCAAGTATAAAATGTCTTCTCTGTCCCAGGGTCCACCAGCTCTTCATCATTTGTTAATAAAAGTAGCCCAAACAGGCAACAGGAGCTGAAGTCTATGGTAAAGTCTATGGCGAACGAGTACAAATTTTGTTACAAGAGTCCATAAATTATGATATCTTGGACAAGTATCTCAAGGAAATTGAAGAGAGTCAGGTAGGTGATTTCTTTTTTTGTGTTGTAATAATTGTATGTGTATTTGTCTAATCTTCAATTGGACATCAACCCTCATAGATGAGTTGGACTTTAACCGAAAAAAGACAAACATGACACTTCTGGTGGAGGGAGTTTAATAACCGTTTACTATTTGATATCAAATTGATCGTTCTGCTCATTTCCATGTTTTCTTTTTTTTTGCAGGGATGCAATATCACCGACTATCCTGGTTTTATAAGAGGTGTCACTGATATCCGCCCTGGTAATGATTACTTTCTCAATCCCCCGGAGGAGTATGATATGATGATGGATCTAGCAACATTAGCTACTGAGGCTTACAACAGTGAACATCTTGTAGGCTCCCTGCTTGATCTTCTTTTTTTAACAATGAATACTAGCATGAGTCATTTTTTTAAATTTTAATATTATTACTTGTACCAGCAGAGGCAGAATTCAAGGTTGTGAAAGTTGAGAAGGTGAATTTTAAATATTCGACTGAGGTGATAACTTGCTATATCACCTTTAGCTGCATTGATGTGTCTAGCCGTGGGAATGGATCTCGTCAATCTTTTCTGTACGATGGATATGTGAAGACCATAATAGCTGCCCGAGTCATTTGGGTGAAGATGTTGATTGTGCTCCATCACATTACTCTAAGTGTTTACAACAGCAGGTATGATTCTTTCATTTCTTCCCCGGACCTCCCCTGTCCTTCCTCCCTTGTCCTTTCTTGTCTAAATCTAATCATGTTTTGTTCATTCAGATCCATGTTTCTGTTGAAGCAAAGGCTTTTGAAACTGCAACGGTAATATTTGATTATTTATTATCCGAACTATATTTAGTATTTACATTTGAACAATACATACATATAGATAAATAAATATGTGGAACTTACTATTAATCAAATACATTCTTTTTTATTTACTTTGCAGCGGGCTGGAGTTGCGGGCTAATAGGAATGAGTTGCTTGCTGAGACTGGTCCTCTGAAGATCTTTCAGACTGTTGTGGTGCATAATAATCTCACATATGAACGTCAAGTATTGTCTTGTAGGCAGGCTAAATAATTATTAGAGTATACCATAATTTGTATGAAAGTAATTAATTATTAGTCTGTAGTGAGATAGGTGACTCCTTTGGTGAGTAACTTGTGTGATGATACAAGGTGAATAACTGGTATACTTAACATTACACATCATTCATCAGATGGAGAGCAAGCACCATTTGTTTCTTCCTTTACTAGATTGACACAATCTTAACAAAACTAATCCATGAACTCTGTGCATTAATAAACACATCATAGCTCATTGAATATTACACATTTCACTCACCTTCACTACTATTCTGTTCTAAACAATAAACACATACTTCAATTTTACAGCCTTAACTAACTAGTAACATATGACCTCCTCATCTTCACAAGTCTCTTTACTGTATCACTTATGGAATATCGGTAAGCTCCTCATCTTGGACCTGAGAGTTCCATTGCCTGTGCAAGCAACGAGGAATCATCTGTCAGGTCTGAGTATCGCTCAGACGAGGAAAGTTCTTGTGTTCTGAACTTGTTTGGTTCTAATTTCTGGGACGCTTCCCATCTCTCCGCTAATCCATCTCCTTCAAGCATGCGAACCACTTCGGACATCTTTGGTCTCAGGCCCGGAAGATATTGTGTGCACAATAGAGCCACTTGGACCATTTCCTCTAGCTCAATCCTATCATAGTTTGTTTTCAAGTCCTTATCAACAAGCTCTTCTATTTTCTTTTCTTGGTGAAGCTTCTTCACCTGAATCATGGTTTAGCATCATTCATAAGTTTCTGCAGACACAAATTTTTGACAGAAGAATGTGTAAAATGTGCTTACCCAATCAAGAATTGCTCCTTTCTGGTTAGCTGATTTACTAAATTGTAATGCTCTTTGTCCAGTGATTAGCTCAAGCAAAAGGATGCCAAATCCAAACACGTCTGTCTTCTCAGAGGATTGGCCTGTGGAGAGATATTCGGGGGCTATATGTCCCACAGTGCCACGTACAGCAGTCGTCACATGTGAATCTTGATGATCAAGAAGCTTTGCCAACCCGAAATCTCCAACTACAGCCTCACAATAGTCATCAAGCAATATATTCGCCGCCTTTACATCTCTGTGGATTATCTTTGGATCACACTGCTCGTGGAGATATAATAATCCCCTCGCCGCCCCTAATGCAATTCTCTTTCTCGTGCCCCAGTCCAAGACCGGTTTTGCTAATTACAGGAAACAAATAGCATTAGAGGCAATTAAGAAAAATGGCCCTACATTGCTGATCAAGAAAAACTACCTTTGAGGCGCGAAGCAACACTCCCATTCGACATGTAGGGGTAGACCAGAAGCTTCTCTGTTGGTGTCATGCAAAAGCCATACAGTCTGAGGAGGTTTCGATGAACAGCTAAACTGATCATTTCGACTTCCGTCTGGAACTGTTTCTCACCACCTGTCGTGCTGCCGTCTTTAAGCCTCTTCACAGCAATAGCAGTGCCATTCTTTAGGTAACCTTTATACACATTTCCAAACCCGCCTTTTCCCAGAATGTTCTTACTGTTAAAATTATTTGTGGCAATCTGCAGCTCTCTAAACTGAAACATCCTCAAGTTTCCAAGTGAAACTTCCTCATGTCGACCATCTATGTATTGCAAGAAATTCCAATTGAAGATGTTTAGCTACTTTATATTGCTCACACAACAAAATTGCAGAAAAAACTACTAGTAAGAGACATATCAAACCATCTACGTCGAAGAACTGCTGCCTTTGCCTTTGCCTCCTCCATAAAAACAGCCCAAATCCAAGGATAAGCAAACAGATGCTCAGAAGGCTAGTTCCAAATGCCAGAGCAAGTTTACGGTGTTTTGGTTTCGTAGAAGTAACAGCAGCTATGGATTACACAGACGAAGACGTTAGGATAAATGAATTTCATGTAAGCTTTCTTAAACTGATTGAGTACTAGAAGTAGTCACTTTTATACATACATTCTGAATTGTTCAAGGTCATGGATATTGGTATCAATGAAATGCCACCTTTACATTGAGGTTCTGATCCCGTATTACATATCGATGGGTTTCCGATTATACTACAACAGAAACAACGTGAAATTAGCATTGGCATTGCCCTGTTGAAGTTCTTCCACAAAAACTGTACACATCCAAGATATGGAAATACTAATACAATCTTACTTGAATGTCTTGGAAGGGAATTTAGGCACAGGTCCACTCAAGTTATTGTAAGACAAGTCCCTAAAATTAGCAAATAACACCATATTCAGTATATTTCCCTCAAATAAAATTACTCTATCTGAATCAAGAAGCATAAGAGCATTACACAAGAGAAAGCTGTGTCATGTTGGCTAAAGTCATCGGTATCTCCCCCGATAAACTGTTGTTATTCAGCCTCCTGATTCACCATAAAAGACCATGTCAGCTTAAAGTTTCTACTACTTTATTAGTCCCTTTTCCTTATCCTTGTGAAATTGAGAAATACTTACATGTACTGTAAAGTTCTCAACTGGCCTAAAGAAGAAGGAATGTTGCCAGTGAAGAAGTTATTTGAAAGATCAAGTGTCTGAAGCTTTGACAGCTTTCCAATTTCAGCTGGAATTGATCCTGATATGTTGTTACTTTGCAAAAATCTGCAAAAGAGTAAAATTAACTCATAACAGAAACTAACTTTGCAGAATCTGATCAAGTATGTAGTAAGTAACTTTTTTGGGCTTACATTACTTGAAGATTAGTCAAATTCCCAATGCTTGGAGATAGAGTCCCTGATAGACTCTGGCTAGGAGTACCTCTACACAAATATCATAACAAGACATTTAGTGTAGCCCAATAATAGACAACATTAAAAAAGAAAAAAAAAAATCGAGCCTTAAATGCAACAAAAAGCTTACAGGCCAATAACAAGACTTTCAGGGGAACAAGTGACCATAGTCCAAGAACATGGATCAACAGCATTTCCATCCCAATTCTCAAGGACCCCATAAGGATCCCTCAAGCCAGATTTTACACCCATTAAAGCTTGAACTGTATGCAAACCAAACAACAACAAAAGATTCAATAATTTTTAGGCCTTTTTAAGTATACAATCAAGAGAGAAAGTTCATTAAAAAACTTACCTTCAAAATTTACACCCTTGGAAGAAAGTAAGCCAGTAGCAGAGCTACAACAAAGGGTTATTACAGTCATGATTACCAAAAGGGTTGCTTGTCTCTCGCTTGTCATAGCCATTGATGGAAGAAACAACTGAATGAATGAAAGAATGGAATTGCTAATAACAAGCTGCTGCTGCTACTGTTTTGCAGTGGAGTAAAATAGTGTGGTAACTGATAATGTTGGATGGTTGATATGTCTATGGCAGAAACTCATTTTTCAAGTAATCTTGTCTGTCAGTGCAAGAGGAGAAAAAGCTGTAGAGTAAGTAAGTATTCTGTTCTGTTCTGTGCTGTGCGTGTCTGTGAGTGTATTGTAGTGTGTCGTATAAAGGAGACTAGCATGCTTGTCACGGGTCAGTACAGGAGAAATAAACCATTTTCTACTCACTTAAAAGAATCGCCAAGAATGGGATTAACTGTTTTAAATTGGAAAAAAGATAGTACTAGCTTAGTAGTAGCTTCTAGGGTTTATTTATAATGGGGGAATTCGAGTTCTACAACCCTATCCAGTGTAGTACTATACTCCCTCCATGATGAATGAGATATGTTTGTTTTTTTATAATATTTTAAATGAATATTATGTGTTTGAGTTGTGGAATTTATAATAAAGTAACAAGAAAAATTAAACAAAAAATGAAACATGAAGAAATGAATGTACGTGACTAAAAAGAAAAACGTAAAGAAATGAGTGTGACAGGTGGATTATCTAATTGAGTATAATTTCAATAAAGTAAATAAGGTTTGTTTGTCACTAGTTCAATCATCATAGTTTTAAGGTTATATCTAGTCCATCTTTGGAAGATTCGGAATAGTAATTTTGTTAAACCAAGATCTAAGGTTTGAGCTTTTCGGTAATAGTTTCAGACTTAAGGTTAAAATTAGTGATAAGTGAGATAAATGAGTATAATTAATCGAGTATTTATTTTGTTCGGGCTTAAATTTAGTTCGAATTCATTTTCTAAAGCAATTTCAAACTGGGCGATAGCCGATAGCGTATGTGAAGGGAAAGTAAGAGAAATGAGGTAGTATTTCACTAGCATTTTTATGTTCTACATTGATCCAAACTTGATGATTTCAAAATTTAGAGCATACAATCGAGACAAAACAAGCAAGCAAATGTAATCCCTACACAAAATAATCCAAACAACTTGATGGGCCCATACCCTGGTGCAGTCACTTGCTAGCTAGCTGCTATAGTAGTTACTTGGAAATGTGCACTGTGGCATAAGACTACTGTGGCATAAGACTAAGACATAATCTTGTCATTATCCCACTTAACTTTATGCACTTAACAATTTATTTACACCAAAGGGATTATAAATAAAAATTGAAAAAATAGAAGCAAACATATAATAATATTAGGAGTAGCAAATTGTGTAATGTGCAATAATGGGATAGGACAGGAGGGAATCCAACATTCCCTGGGTTTGGCCATTCAATAAAGTCCCAAAAAGTATAATCCATCATTTAAACGAATGTGAAGATCTCAATAAAAAAGGGTAGGCTTAGAGATTGATACTCACCTTCTCCCATGACCATAATCCAATAACCAACCAAGAATTTCACAAAGATTGCAACAACATGTTGTGGGGTATCTTTGTTGGCTTTTTTGTAAAGTTTATGTTATGAAATACTATTTGAGGTTTTAAAAGTCATCAATTATGTGTGATCACAACCTTAATTTAGGATGGAAGTTCAATAATTTTGATTCTTTTGGTCAATAAAATAAGTGTCACGCTTTTGTAAAAGATCCCACGCCTAGCTTGAATCATGAAGGTATGGTGTGATACTCCCTTCCTATGTTAAGGCCCATTTATAGGGCGTGGTTATGATTATGAGGAGACAAACTTGTTTTTTGTAATTTGCTTTATTTCATATCGTATCGGTCCAAGACTCCAATTTGGAGGGTGGTCTTGCACCTAATAGTTGTGGTGGTCAATAGTTTTTTGGTTGTGTGTGGATAGATCCCTTTTATCCTATATTTATGTAATTTTTATTTCGGTACGATGCCAAGTCAAAAGTTGAAATTTATGATCAAGTTTACTTAGTAAATCATTTTTCCTGAACCAAGACACAAGCCAACAAATAGTGTTTGATGAGAATGTTTTTTGCGTCCTCAAGTTTCGTACCTGGTGTTCAGTAAGAATTTGAACCCTTCCTAATCTGTAGGTGATTTATAAGATGGGAACCTGCTAAAATACTAGGTTGGGGTGTTAGTAGACAAGTCTGACCTGTCTTGATCAGTCCGAGGTTCGAGCAATTATGGATATCGGAGATAAAAAGTTTGTAGGAAAGGGTTAAGAAGAGTTTGCATGATTATTTGTCCAACTCTATTGTACATTTAGGAAGGAGTTTCCCTTGTAAGTGTGCTCTAACAGTCATGAGAGTACTTTTCATAATTTCAGTTTGGTTGAGTCTAATAAACCCTCAACCTTTGGGAATTGTCGCTAGTCCGATGGTGATACCACCCCCTCGGCTTGTATTTATAGTCATGTTCTAAGTTCTAATTCTTTGCTTAATTCTAGTACAAATGACATTGCTCAGGAGCACGCTACCAATGATCACAATTAAGTGTCTGAAGGTAGGCAATCATTCTTTCCAACACCCGATCCCGAGTGGGTACACTTCTACCGAGGTAGTACCATTTTACTCCTCACCAATGTTATTATTCCAGTTGTTGAACTCGAACATACTAGAACCGTTTCTTAAACGAACTAGAATTTAGGCTCAAACTCGAGTTTGATCTATATTTTTCATATTGCAGCTTGGCATGATTTCTAGGAACAGATGATGATATTTTTGATAGTTTATCCTCAAGTCATAAAGTGGTATAACGGTAATGAGTTGTGGCTGTGAAAGTAGAGCTGCATGGTTCTATCTATAGCGGTGATGGAGTTATAAGGTTGGTATAGGTTCGGAGAAATAAGATGATTTATAATATTTGTATAAGAATATTGTAGGAATAATTATAATATTTGACGTTTAAAAAAATTATTGTCCTCAAAATTCAAATTCTGAATCTGAGTTAAAGAAAATTGACAATCATTTCTTCAAAGTAGAAAACAACTGGAGTGCTAACCGTAAATGATCCGTTGGAGGTTAAGGATCCGGATGATTTTTTTTCTCCCAGTGATTATTCCCGTGCCTTTCGTGATGGGACTAGTTCAAACATAACATGTAAATTGGGAATGGAGTTGGTGTTGGTGTAGGACATGGAGTTGGTAAAGCTCATTTGTAGTTTTGTAATTGTACATACTAAACGTAATCGTACTTCAATTAATGGACTCCAACGATTCATTGGACTGGTCAAACGTCACAATGAAACTGAACAATGTCGTGATTGAGAATCACCCCCACAAGTGAAAAGGATAAGAAAACACTGAAAATAAGATTACAACTTTTTTTTTTATTCACTTCGGTTCACATTTAATTTTTATTATTTTCTATACTAGTATAATTCTTTAAATTAATTTCACTTCAACTTTTTTTTTTTTTTACGAATAGAACAAGATCTTAAAGAGCAATATGATTAAATACTTTCTTTTTTCCTTAGAATTAAGCATCACATTGCATCAGTCATATAAGTACAATAAAAGGTAAGTCAACTAAGTTCTTGTTTTTTTTTATTTAAGGAAGAATGGTTGTATTATAATCAAAGGAGCAGATAGCTCAGAAAAGTACAGAAAGTTTTAAACAAAAGAGATAAAGTACAAGAGACAAAGCAAATCAGGGAGGCTCTATGTAGTCAAAAGGTAGTACTCCATATCCCATTGCGTCAATAGCAAAGTTTCTGCTTAACTGATCCGCAAGTTGGTTTGCTTCTCGGCGAATGTGTGTAATCTCGTAGCCTTGGAAGCTTGCCAGTTGTTGCCTAAGGGACGAGTATACAACCCCGTTAGAGCTCAGCTGCGGTTGATCAATCTGCAATCCTTTGATGACTTGTAAGCAATCTCCCTCGATTATGACTCTTTCACAGGCCATTCTTTTGGCTAAATCAATCGCTAGACGGGCTGCATAAGCCTCTGCAGTCTCTACGCTCACTGCGGATGTTATTCTCTTTCTGGCCCAAGTTAGAACAAGACCTGTATGGTCTCTGAGGACTGCAGCAATTCCACCAAACTGTCTGCGACGGGATAATGATGCATCAAAGTTGAGTTTCATCCAGCCGGGTTGAGGTCGACGCCAAGGCCCTTGGACTGTAGAGGTATTAGCGATAGGATTAGTGTGGTGTTTGAACAGGTTGGATTCAAAGAACTGTATGTATTGCTGGACAAAGCTGACAGTATCTTGTGGCTCAGAAGGAAGGTTTTCATGCTTTGCTTGATTTCTAACAAACCAAATACTCCAGCACATTACAAAGAAAAGCACAAACTTGTCTGATGGCAGTCTGATATATATATGGCGAATCCAATCCCATGGCGACTGAGCGTTATTGTATATGATTGGTGTAGGCAGGAGGGATAGTGCCCAGCACACTCGGGCATAGTGGCAGTCTTTGAAGACATGCAGGGCCGACTCATCATCATGTCCGCAAAGAGCACAGACATTAACAGTGTCACAATGTCGGCGAACTAGCTCAACACATGTGGGCAGAGAGTTCTTAAGCAGCCTCCAGAGGAAATGCTTAATCTTGCCAGGTATTTGTAGTTTCCAGAGAAAGTTCCAGTTTTCTCCACGTGACATAGAAGAAGAACCTTCATTCTGCTCTTTTTGTTTCTGACGAAGAGTCATAGCAAGATGATATGCACTCTTGACTGAGTAATGACCATGGTTGGTAAAGTGCCATACTTGCTTATCTATGGAGTCAGAACCACAAAGAGGAATTTTAAGGATTTCTTCTACATCATCCTGCCAAAAAAGATAGGAAAGAATAGGCATATCCCAATCGTTAGTAGTAGGATTAATTAGAAAGGAGACTTGGAGAGGTCCTTCATGATTAAGGTCCGGGGTTTTTGGTTTAAAAGAAGAGTTACCCGGAATCCATTTATCATGCCAAATATCAATATTTTCACCATTTCCAACTCTCCATCTTATGCCTTCAGCAACTAAATCTTTTGCGGCTAAAATACTTTTCCAAGTAAAAGAAGCATTAGACTTATGTTGGGCATCAAGAACGTCGGAATGGGGAAAAATCAAGTCTTCACTTCATGTCAGATTAAATTTGTCCAGTTATAATTTATATTACAATTTAGTTTTGGTTCACATTTTTTCAAATGAGTTAATCATAGACTAACTATAAACTCTATTTGGATAAACACAGGAATGCATTTGGAGACAACACTCTATTCAGAGAAAATGACGCCACTACTCCATTGGAAATATGCAAGACTATAAATGGAGAAATCAACATTCCGTTCAGAGAAAATAATATCATTGGAACTCAATCACCGCTAGTGATGTTATGCGAATCGAGTCTTATCGAGTATTCGGCTTGGCTCGACTCGGCTCGATAAGGTTTTCGAGCCGAGCTCGAGCCTAAACTTAGACTCGTTCCACTAACGAGCCAGCTCGGCTCGCGAGTACTCGGTAAGGCTCGATATCATGTAGATTATTAGTAGTATTAGTATTATAAGTTAGTATGATTTAAGTTTGAGATTATTGGTCTGAATTGCTTATATTTGCTTTTTGTTAGACTTTAATGATTTCATCATTTGGGAGGGATTGTAATGCATAATCTTGAATTTGTTTATATTTTATTTAATATGTTAACATATTTTTCATGATATTTTAACAAACGAATCGAGCTTGAGCCTGAAATTAAGCTCGCTTCGTTAAACGAGTCGAGCTAAGTTTGTTAACGAGCTCGAGCTCGAGCCTGAAATCAGACTCGCTTCGTTAACGAGTCGAGCCAAGCCCCAGCAATACTCGGCTCGGCTCGGCTCAGCTCGTTAACTAGCTAATCATCGCATCTTATACACATAGTCTAGGATACAAAAGGTACAAGAGCTGCCACAGAACGCAGCGTTGATGACTTCAAGTCAATCATCGAAATATGAGAAAGCCAATCTGGAAAAGAGTCGGGGACTACTGGATCAAAACTAGTATTTACTATTTACACACACTAGAGCTCTCATTATCTCATTAATGGAACTACCGGCGAAGACATAAGGTGGTACAGTGGAAAGGAGTTGAGATGGTGAAAGTAGAGGTGTAGAGTCCGATCCCCAACGAGACATAAGACGATTTAGGTGTGGATATATAATTTGGTTTAAGATATTGTATAATAGTAGTGTAATATTAGTTGTAATAGAAATTATAGAATATTTATAATATTTGTCATTTTAAAAAATGAACTACGGAGTACCATATTTTTCCTAAAGATCAGTTGCTTGGTTGATTTCCGTGTAAATTTGTGTAATCTTCCATGTTTCAATGTAAATGTACACACAATTTTTCATGGAAATAAGAAAAGATCAAAACCTAGGACAAAATATGATGTGATAGAACAGAACACAATGAAGCTTATAGTCCAAATTTAATTATTGTATGAAAGTATAAATACAAATATAAATAAAGAAGAGGGAGATAAAATAGACTAAACATGAAAATAAAAATAAAAAATGGATGGGATTGCTTTAGTATCGAAAATGACATGGATTGATCGTGTACACAGCTGGGCTGCCTGGGCATACTTGTCTTTTTCATGAGTGGGATGCCCTCATGGCTTATGTGGACTATTCAAAGGAAATGGCAACTAACACCCTGCTTTTACTCTTGGTGGATGCTTGGGACCACTCCCTCCAAACTAGTGAGTCCAAATTACATGATCTAATCTTTTGGTGACTTATGAATCACCATATATCTCTACAGGGACATAGACATCGGTGTAATTTATCCGACTTATATATCCAGCTACTATTGATCACATTTTAAATAAATAAACCGAGATAATGAAACTTTGATCTTGTATGAAATTTATGGGAGAATTATATATTACTGTCACTGAAATCTTTATTACACATAAATGATACAATAAAATTCTTCCTATATTCTACTCCCTCCATATATCTATATCTATTACTTCCTCCATTTCATTACAAACTTCCTCTTTGGTCAACGGCAGTCATGTTTGACTCGTATATTACACCTAGATTATATTGATAAAAAAAAAATTAAAAAATATTTAAAATACTTCTAACTTATGAACTTTAATTATATGACTTTAAAAAAGAATTGCATCGTGCAATTAGGAGTAATGTGAGGTCAAACATGAAGCCCTGTTGACCGAAGAGGAAGTTATTAATGAAATGGAGGAAGTATATTATCATATTTTCATTTATGCTATCTACCTTTAATCTTTTCATTTTCATTTTGGGACATCACACATGATATTTTATAATTTAAAAACTATACTCATGGACATCCACGCATGGTATTAAACGGGTTTGAGGTTCGGACATGCTTTTATGTTTCTTTTGGTGTTGGGTTAAGTTCAGGGTTTGGGTTACTTTAGTTGTGCATCTCTTATACACTGAATATTGTATATGTACTATCTTTTGTTGATGAATAAAAATTTGATGTTTAAGAAAAAAAACCTGGTATTAAACACTCTCTCTCTTCCACTATCATGATATATTAGTACTTTAATGAAATCTTAATATTTAGACTTAAATCAAAATGAAAAGATTAATGGTAAATGAAGGGAGTAGCGTTTTAATTCGTATAATCTACAATATTTTCATTTAAATCAAGCATCTAATTAATTAGAAAATCAATAACACCTAAATTTACAGGCTTCTTCTTTTTATCTTCCAAATCGATCATCAAATTGGACTGATCTACTCTAACTCCGCATTATCTCCCGATTCCGAATCAAACATCAATTTACACACATATTTTCCAATCCAATCGGTAATTGCTCATCTCCCAAATTTGAATTCTTAATCCTATTGATTACACCATTAAACACACAAATCAATTTATTTTGATTACCAGCATTATGATTGAATTTCAAAATCTTCTAGCGGTGTCAGATTATGATGTTTGATGTATAATAGTTGATGTGTGTGTGAAAATAAGGTGTAACGTTTGGGTGTGATTGTGATGTTTGGTACTAAGCAACTTAGACCAGGCATTATCTTGTGTGGACGTAATGCTTGAAAGCGCAAATTTGGTTGCAGATAATACTTGTGTAATTGTAATGCTTGGACTAAGAAACTCAAAACCACATTTGAAGATGATGCTTGAGACTGTTGTATGGGTTGTAGGTGATGCATATGAGACTGCGATACTTGGACTAAACAACCCAAAACTACATTTAAGAATAATAGTTGAAGAAAGTAAGTGATCCTTCTAAATAAAACAATACTACCGTAGAAAATTAGACACCATTATTATTTTAACTTTCTCAAAAACTGGACCTGAAACTATCCCAAACTATCAAAATGATATTAGTGAAATAAGAACCGGCTGTTTGGAGCTCGATTTGCCAAACTCAATTAAGGAAAAGTGCTTGAAGGAGGAATAGTAAAGTCAATTAAGGAGATGGAGAGAAATTGTGTTTGGAGTTAAATTTAGGGAAAAATAGATGTATAGAGTAGGGTAATAATTATGTTTAATAAGGAATATTTTTTTTGTTTTGTACCAGGTACGAAATTTGAGGAGAATGTGTGGTAAAAGTCAATTAAATCCACACAAGATAATGCCTGGTCTAATTCTTGCATGTAAAATAATAGTAAAAGTAAATTAAAAAAAAAAGTAAAAAAAGAAAAAAAATCCCAAATTGAGTTTTGGGATGAATAGTGTGCGGTCTATTATGGAGTTGAACTCCAAACGTAAAACTCGATTAAGAGAGCCCAATTGAATTTTTTAAAAGAGCTCCAAATGTATCAGAATTCTTGGTATTATTATTGGTGGGACATACTTTTATTCTCATTTAGTACACTACCATATAGAACGGGTAGCAAAATGGAATATTATAATCTATGGTCCTCTATTACTTCGATTTCACTCCAGAGCAAGTATTTAGCAACTAATGATCACAAGTTGATTGCATTGCCTTCTACTCCTATTTGATTCACAAGAATTTATTTTAAAGAAAAAAGACCATGTGTGTCAAATAGAACATAAAAGTACCGTTTTCAGAGATGAAATCTAAAGTGTTTCTTCTTTACAAAGATAGATTAAGATGTTGGGATAAGATCATACAATGTACTTACGAATGAAAAGCTTGGTCACATTCGTGGCTTTGTGCTAATGGATATGTCGCATTCACCTCTGAAAACAAGAAGCATGCCATCTTAGGCCCATTCACAATCAGTGACAGGGGATTGACGAGTCACTTTCTCATCTCAGATCAACATAATACATTGATTAAAATGTACTACTACGAAATGTAAATGTAAGATTAACTTGATGAATGTCATGTAATGCATAATACATTTAAAACTTCATATAGCTGTAGAAAAAGAAAAGTTGGTTTAAACAAGGACTAAAAATTTGAGAAACGTGATACAAAAAGCACTCGTCTGCAGTTACCGGGAACGAAGTTTGGTATTCATAAACACAAGAACTATTGTTGTAATAAAACTTGGAGCAGTGAGGAAGACATCATGTTGATGGAAACAGAGTACTACCATCAGCCTTCTCAGGACATGGTGTATCTTTCTTCACTGCAACAGCTTTCAGCTTTGTTTCTTGACCTGAACCAAGGCCGACCAACAAATTTGCAGTCCCTGTGTCATGTAGATATATCAACAGTCAAGTTCAATGATGAGCAAAAATTAAGAGACAAGAGAATTGAGTCATAATTTGCTGAAACATACAGTAAAACATATCTTAATGTTAAATCGTCACAGAATCTTCTTATTAATAATAATTTCATATTCACAAAAAGATACTAGTTTTGCTGGGGTCAGATTTTCTGGATATCTTGTTAAAGCATGAGCAACTGCATACAATTTGATTGGATATGAACAATTGCAAACCAGTTGAACAATGTTGCCAAGTAATAGAGGAAATTTGGTTACGCATACATGAGTTACAGAACTAGGAAGAGAGGAAGACCATGAACCTGTTTTGAGATTCAATGTCTTGTAAAAAATACTGCTGGGCTCTCAAGCTATCTATAGACTATAGGTTCTCAAGTGAACGTACTCCAGAAAAGACAGATCTATAAATCACTCGTTGACAGCAAAATCTACATTCTAATTTTCACTTTTCAGTTCATTTTCGTCAAGATTCTGTGGTTTCATACTAGTAGGCAATTAATAGAAATCAACAGGCTTTCCATCAAACTACAATTTGAAATTCACAAAACCCCCACCATCAATTACCAGGGGTGCATTTAAAAAGAAAATGAGTAATAAAGGATAAAGGCACAAAAAACTTAAACATGCAAATACCTGATCAACTGAAGAATATTGCAGTTGGACTTCCTGGAGAAGCTGGGTTTCCCTTCAAAACAGAAGCATGTTCTCCTGCCTTAGCAACAGCATCAGGATCAATTGCTGACAAGATCTCTAAATCTTCCAGCCCCAGCTGCCTCTTGATCAATTCAAGATTTTCCACAAGAACTTCAAGTTCACCAAAAGGAAGCTTCAAATCCAGCGCTTGAACACCAACTGCCTTAACTTCATCCTTCTTGAACCTCATAAAAGGCATACATTGCTTCTGAATTTGTTTGAAATTGCCTGATTGACCATATTCACTATTTTGCAGTTCAGCTAGAATCTCTTGGTCAGGAGCAAAAGTGCCAGTTGTGGCATCAAATTTCTTCTTGAGTATGTTCAAACACTCCTTGTTCCAACCATCATACTGCTCATTAACAAAAATCAATCCTCTTGACAGCTTATTCTGAGCATTTAGTGGTGGATTCAATTTGCCTTTCTTTGAACCAGTGGCCTGCTTCTGCAAAAGCTTCCTCATCGAGATAATGGAATCTTGCAAATACTTATTTGCCCTTTGAAGAGTAAGATCTGGTGAATCAGCCTTGGGCCACCCAGCTTTTACAATGTACCCATCTTTCCTCAACATCTCTCTCCACACATATTCAGCATAATGAGGGCAAATTGGAGCAATAAGACGGGTCTGAACATCCATAAATCGCCATAACAGATCGCGGTTCATTCCGAAAGAACCACAAGACAAACGGTACTCATCACGAGCGGCCTGAAGATCATAGAAACCACTCTTCAAAGCTTCGCGGAACATGAAATCGCCATAATTCTTCTCGGTGTCATGTACTGCTATGTTCATTGCATTAGCAAAGACACGATCTGCATATGTGGCAGGCGGGCCGGTACGTAAAGAGGACTCTGCGTCAAGAACCTCTTCCATCCATGAGATTTCTTTAGTAAGACGCAAAATCGCAGCATTCGCCGTATCAAACACAAAATTAGCGTCGTCCATTCCATCACCTGCATCAGCAAGTGAGAATCTTGTTGCATCCGCCGAAAATTCTTCAATAGCTTCACGGAGAGTTCTGAAATTGCCTGTTGACTTTGACATTTTCTCAGAATTCAGCATAATGTGCCCGTTGCATCTAAAACCCCTTGGCCAGTGACGTTTGGGCATAAGAGCTGTATGATTGTACAGACAAAACGTAAGATGATTCTGAATTAGATCCTTTCCGGACACTCTAAGATCAAACGGATACCAATACTCAAACTCTTGCTTCATCTTATTGAGAAGAGATGAACATATATCGGATGACTTGGGGTATGGTCCGCCGACAAACAAGAAATCCCATACTTCATCAGTTAATTGCTCAGGTTTTATCCCAGATTTGTCTTGTCCATACATATCGCCTCCTTGCAGCATATGAGCCACAGTGTAATATGCCATGTAAAGAGTTGAGTCCGACAAAGACTCCACCAAGAATTCCTCGTCCCAGGGAATGCGAGTCCCAAGCCCAAAACTTCGAGAACAAGCCCACTGATTTAACCAGCCCAGGGTGTGTTCAAAGCCGTGTCGAGTTTCCTCAGAGTACAAATTCATGCCAGCCAAACACTCCTCTGTAGCATTCCTCCATTCTTGTTCTCCATAACTAATATACCATTGATCAGTCAAAGCCACCACACACTCATCCCCAGATCTTGACATAACTTTCTTTTCAGGCTCACTGTACACTAGGGCCTGCTCCATCTCCAGAAGTTTGCTCCTTATCAAATTTTTGGCCTCCTGCACCTTCATGCCAGTGAACTCTCCAGCAATCATTGTTCCTTCATAAAACCCTCCCTTATAAATTATTTTCTTGGCCTCATCAAGCTTGTCCCTTTCATTTTGGCTTTTAATTTTTTTCTCAATGCAGATTGTTTCAGCCGACCTGTCACCAAAATCAGGGTGGTGAATGATTGGAATGATCTCAAATGGCAAAACCCATTCATCCTTCACACCATACTTGGCTCTGAATGCTGGCTTTGCTTTCAAATCATGGAGGGCCATATAGTCATCTGGAGAGTCACTAGGAACACTGGTCACAATTCCAGTACCCTTATCGGTAAGAACTGATAACATTGGAAGAGTATATATAACTTCATTAAATGCTAAAGGAGACCTCAATGGCAAGCCGATAAGATCCTGACCAGTCAACTCAACCAAACAAGTCGGACTCTCTGGAACACGAGACAGCTTCTGATAAGCCAAATTCAGAGCAGCTCTCTTGGTTACGATAAACACATCGGAGTCATTAATTTCAAAAGCACCATACTTTCCATCTGGTAATACCCAACAATTAGTTTGCCCATACATTGTTTCTGGTCTCAAAGTAGCAGCAGCAAGGTACACTTTCTTTCCTTCCAAAGCACTCATTTTGGGTGGGAATGGTGACACGACCTCCATTTTTATGAGGGTATACTCCTGTGGTAGAACACCTTCTCCAGAAGCCCGATCGTGATCGGCGCAAGGTTGCCCATCCAAGGGTGAATAAACAGCATACCTTAACGCTTTCACAATTTTTCCCATTGCTTTCAACCTTCTCATCTGCCACCGCACAAAAGAATCAAAATATGGGTTGATATCTGTAGTGACGAACGTGCGTCTCCAATCGCAACCCAAGCCAAATGCTTTCAAATCCTCTACGGCCAGAGGTGGGAAAAATGTCAACCAATGATAAGGATCGGTAAAACGAGCTATCTCCTCATCAGTCAGACCAAAACTTTGCATTATCTCCCACTGGTACTTAACAGTGCCAGTTTTAGCAACAGCCTTTGATTTTTTTCCCTTAAAAACACCACCAGGCTGAGTCTGATTCTCACTTTCACCCTTTGCTTTCTCCTCCTGGGCAGCGGTTTGCTCTTCCAAAACTGGAAACACGGGTGGGTAACCAAATTTCTCAATTTCGCGAGTAATTTTATCAGCCGAGGCCTTAATAGGCATTCCAGTACAGTGAAATGCAAAAGGCAAGAGCACATTTGCTCCCCTCAGCCTATGATATGCAGCAGCAAATTCAAGCTTGGAGAGCGAGAAAGCATGGCCCAAGTGGAGATAACCATTCATGTACGGGAAGGGAAAGTTGCCATAGAACTTCTCACCGGGCTTAGGCAACACCTCCTTTGATTCAGCCTTAAATACATCGCCCTCAGACCACCACCTTTGGACCTGAGACTCGATTTCAAGTAGGCGATCTCTTCGTGCAAAACTCTTTTTGGCTTCTTCTGCCATGTCTTCGCCACCAACAAGGTCACAGAAACTGGAAAAAAAAAATTTTAAAAAAAAGAAAGAAAAGAAGATGAAATTTGACCTATTTTAAAACAGAAAATCTTGCACGCACCAGAAACATATAGCGGCAACACAAATATCAAAACTGACTACATACATAATAGAAGTAGAAAGATTGAAACAAACAAGGAACCTAAGGCATCAACTTATCCAATTCACCTTTTCCTTGTATTATTTATCTCAGAAAATTTCAAACACATGATGACATTACCTTACAAAGCCAATAAAAAGTTTTTGTTAATGAGGGAAAGATTAGACCAATGACTACAGGTACACTTAGAGAGAAACATTTGAATCTTCGCTCGAAATTATAGCTTGTTGCACCTCCGCTCAAAATTAATTCACCTTTTCATTTACACTTTACTCAAGTTTCACACATGTAATTATTTATTTACAAAACCGACAAACCATAGCTGGATATATGCAGACTCATACAAACATACTAAAGTTTCGACTTGATGACCACGTACTCTGAGAGTATGGTTAAAATATCAGAAGCAATAGCAATCATGTAGACGTTTTGAGGTTATTATATACAAGTTCAATTTCCTTTAAAGAGAGAAGGAAAGAATCAAGCAGACCAGACCATAGATTAAAACTGGATTTATCTCAATCAAAATCAATTCAACTTTCCCTTGTATTTTTTAACTCAAAAATTTGGCAGAACTAATTATTACTAAAACTGATAAAAATAGAGCTCAGTGCACTCTGTGAGGCTTAATTTTACAAAATACTACAAGTACAATATAATTTTTCTCTCACACCATAAAATAATGGCATAATAAACAAGGCCAAAACGAAAACCCCCGATGATTGAGCTGAAAAAAAATCAAGCAATAAATCTAAACACCTTGGATAAAACTAGATTTATCTCAGTGAGTCAAATTTCACACACATAAACATTAACACACTGCACCGTGAGGCTCAATATAAGTCATAAATCAACAAAAATACAGGCTAGCTATTTACAGACGATTTAAATCCGAAAGGAGCTGAGAAACAACAAACCTTGAGGTGAATCGGGTAAGCGCTTTGGGCTGAGTACGAAATGCACCACGCCACCTGAGCAGCAGCAGTGTACGTGATGCCGCCACCACCTAGTTCAATTCAACCAAAATCACCACCGGATAATAATAGGTTCGCTGCAATATAGCCGTGTTTTTTACAGATACATTTCGAAACAGAGGAGTCGATGAGATGAGAGTGTCTGTGATACAAATTAGGGCTGACTATGGAGAGTGTGGGCTATATGCCTATATTGGGCTTTAGAGGATTGGGTTACCCGGTTAGGGGTGTGCACCGTCCAAAATCGAACCGGACAAAAAGAATCCATGTAAACCCGACTCATGCATTCAATACTGAACCAAGGAAATTGACAATGGTAAAAACCGCATCCGACCCTTGCATCACGGGTCATTGACAGGGACAAGTTTTTTTTACTATTATTGGGGTCGGAGTTATAAAAGTACCCCACTATAAACTCGAACTCAACATGCATCTACCGACCACCCTTACCAATAAACACCAATCCACCATAAAGTAAATATTTCAAAATCAACCAATATGTTGCAACATCAGACCGGATACAAATATACAATCACTTGTCAAACCACTCAAACCATTTCACATTGCACGGTGCAAAATATCATAGCTATATTTAAGACTAAAATACACCAATCCAAATTTACCATTTTATTTTATCACTCAATCTCAAACAAACCACCCAGTGAATTACCTGATACCAAACTTTTCCTTCAATAATCAATTCTCAACAACATTTTCACATATACACAACAATATAAAAATTGGATTAACATGAATGCATGATATTTAAATTTAGAGTTTATATGATTCCAGAATTATATTCAACATGATGTAAAAATAATTGGGTTAAGAATGTAACTCGTCAGTTAAAAGTCATCCAATAATTGTATAAGGAGATGCAGTACCATTTGTGTGACAGGATTCTAATTTGCTTTAACATTGTCAAAATTTATATATTCCATATACAAAACGAAATAATAGTAGAGAAATATTATACTCCATGTATTGTACACAAGTTGTGTGTTTTCATATTGATTTACCGAGCATGCATTCAAATACGTTTTAAATGCCTAAAAGTTCAAATGATTGATAATAGGAGGTATTTTCCAATTGCGTCTGTATTTATATTTATCATTTCAACAAGTTAGCTTTATTAGCTTATTCCAACCAAATGGTATTGCATTGCTCCATAACATTTCAAAAATAAGCACGTCAATTCAAGGATATCAAACTGAATGAAAGAAAAAAAATAAAGTTTTATTTCATCAAATAGAGAACTCTATAACATATTAGTACATACTTTTCGCCTAAGCAAACACGAAGAACGTATGAATATGCTATATTGGTTCCAAACAAACGCAATCCACGATTGCAGTGTGTGGATTGCAATGGTAAATGAAAAATCCATCTAAATGTTCAAACTCAAAGCAAATTAAAGCCTTAAAACTACACGAAAATGTCGCAAAATTCCTTTATTGACGAATTTAGATGCTTCCTCTCTATTTCTTCATGCCAGTTGCATCCTTGACGGCATCAGTTGCTCTATGTGCCTGGGCTTGCATTGAGTCTCCAGCCTGAAACATTACCAGAAAATTATGATGTATTCGTTTAAACAATTGTGCGTACATTATACTTATTAACATGTAAATGTAGCTCAAGTGGGTACATACAAGTTGACCTTTCATGTATGTACATACAAGTTGAAATTAAGAATATTACCGACTGCATAGAGTCCTTGGCAGATTGAGCAGCATCATGAGCCTTATCCATCAGCTGGCTTCCCTTTTCCTATTTTACGTACATTGGAATAAAAATTGTATTTTAGCTCATGAATTTTATATTTTAGTCAAGGCGAACGATAGTGGAATTCGTAGTACTGAAGTTGATTAAAAAGGAACTAGTAATTACCTCTGCATGGGCCTTGGTCTGGCCAGCTTGGAAGCTTGCTTTCTCAGAATCCATGATATATATGTAGCTTTGAAAAACTTAAGAAACTTATAAAGATGATGTATAATTTAAACTATGAAAATGCTTGTGGTAGTGATGAGTATTGAGGCTTGAGGATTGTGATATTTATAACATTTGAAATCAATGTATGTTTGACAAGTGTTATTCATTTAAGTACAGTACGGTGAATATAAACCGTTCAAATAACCTGCTATTTCTAGAATTGATAAGAGCTATTCAATAGCTATAGACTTGGAAGCAGTTGAATAATGAATATCCCAGGTTTATTTCAATGCAAGTGTTGGTATGATTTTTAGAAGTATATATGCTATGATCTTTCAATTCTTTCCCAAGCTAGTGTCATGAAACAACCATTATAACGAAGTTGTGAATTCTATTCATAATATTTCGCATGGGTATCATTGTTTTAAACAACAGTATTGAAAAATACAACTAAAATGCTATGGAGCACAAATGATGTGAAGCAATATGCACCTAAAACACCGACCATGATACCTTATACTCCATCTCCATCCGTATGATATTTGACTCTTAAGTTTTAAGGACGACTCCGTCAAAAAAAATTCACTTATCGAAGAGTTTTTAGCCTAAAACAATTATCATCGATTACATTTCAATTGGACGGAATATTGTCATACTACCGATCGAGTAAGAATTAATTACTTGAATTATTAGAGTATGTTAGAGATCTAACTGTAACATTATCTAAATGCAATTCACATTTATTTTTTATGAGAGTTACTTTTGACATTTAAAAAGTTTATCAAAAAAATATGAAAACAGTTAAGACCTGAAAAAATGTTAGGCTGATAGACTTATCATGCCATGCGTCCAGTGGTTCAAATCATGTCATCTTCTTCCTCATTACTCCCCCTCCCCTTTCCCACCACCATCTCTCCGACCCACCACCACCGCTCCATACTCCCTGCCTCCGCCTCTCCGCTCCATCTCAGCCAGCAGCAACCACACCCATCACAAGACACCCAACCCAAGCCCAAAACTATCAGATACCGCTTAAGTGAGCTATGCCAACAAGGCCAAATCGACCTTGCTCGCCAACTGTTCGACACAATTCCCCAACCAACTACTGTGTTATGGAACACTCTAATCATCGGCTATGTATGCAACAGCATGCCTCAAGAAGCAATTTCTTTCTTCTCCCGCATGTTATGGGCTAGCAAGCTTCAGAAATGTGACCCTTACACTTACTCCTCTGTTCTCAAAGCTTGCGCTGAGACGAAGCAGCTTTCCATAGGTAAAGCAGTTCACTGTCACATTCTTCGGTCTGATGCGTATCCGAGTAGAATTGTTTGTAACTCTTTGTTGAATATGTACTCGACTTGCTTATTGACTCAAGTGTGTGAGTATGATGTGGTGAAGAGGGTGTTTAGGACGATGCGGAAACGTAATGTAGTTTCTTACAACACTATGATATCTTGGTTTACGAAAAGGGGTAGGTTCGTGGAGGCAGTTGAGCATTTTGTGATGATGATGAACATGGGTTTTAGACCAACTGCAGTTAGCTTTGTAAATGTGTTTCCGGCTATATCTGGTTTGAAGGCTGTTGAATTTGCTAATATGGTTTATGGATTGGTGTTGAAATTGGGTGATGAGTATGTTAATGATTTATTTGTTGTTAGCTCAGCAATTACTATGTATTCGGAACTTGGTCGTATTGAATTTGCAAGGAAGATATTTGATGATTGTTTGGACAGGAATGCGCATGTTTGGAATGCAATGATGGGAGGATACGTTGAGAATAACTGCCCTGTTGATGCACTTGAGCTCTTTTGTAGTGCATTAGAAACAGATAATGGCGTAAACACCGATGATGTAACTCTTCTATTTGCACTAACTGCAGCTTCACATTTGCAAAATTTGGATACAGCACAGCAGCTACATTCTTATTTAATCAAGATTTCTTCCGCATGTCCTGTTATTCAGCTGAACGCGTTGATAGCTTTATATTCGAGGTGCAATCAGATTGGTAATTCATTCAAAACTTTTACCTCGATGGTGGAAAGAGATACTGTATCTTGGAATACAATGGTGTCTGCTCTTATACAAAATGGCTTAGATGATGAAGGTCTGATGCTTGTCTATGGGATGCAAAAACAGGGGTTTCCAGTTGATGAAGTGACAATTGCTGCAATACTTTCAGCAGCATCGAACCTTAAAAACCAGCAAATTGGTAAACAGGCCCATGCTTATCTCATTAGGCATGGCATCCAGTTCAATGGTATGGGGAGTTACCTTATTGACATGTATGCAAAATCAGGTTTAATGCATGCTGCAGAAACCATCTTCAAGACGAACTGCAAAAGCGACACAGATCAAGCAATATGGAATGCAATGATTTCTGGGAGCGTGCAAAATGGCTTGTTTGAGAAAGCCTTCGTTATCTTCCAACAGATGTTGTGGGAAAATGTCAAGCCGAATGCTGTGACTTTGTCTTCAATTATCCCAGCCTCCAGTCAGTTGGGAAGTATAGCTCTAGGAAAACTACTGCATGGTTTTTCCATCCGCAATTTATTGGAGGGAAATGTCTTTGTGAGCTCTGCTTTGGTGGATATGTACTCAAAATCAGGAGCAATAGCTTATGCTGAAAGAGCATTTGTGAGAACCGAAGAAAAAAATTCTGTCACTTACACTAATATGATACTGGGCTATGGTCAACATGGAATGGGCGAGAAAGCAATAGGGTTATTCTGCTCAATGAGGGAATGTGGGATAAACCCGGATGCTATTACCTTAGTCGCGGTTTTATCTGCTTGTAGTTACACTGGATTAGTTGATGAGGGCCTTGAGATATTTGAGTCGATGGAGAGTAAATTTGGTATAAGACCATCAATAGAACACTGTGCTTGTGTAGTCGACATGTTAGGAAGAGTTGGAAGGGTTGCTGAAGCGTATGAGTTTGCTCAGAATTTGGGGAAAGAAGGCAATGTGTTGGGAATATGGGGATCACTCCTTTTCGCCTGCAAAATGCATCAAAAATTCGAACTGGGTAAAGCTATTGCTGATAAGTTACTTGATATGGAAAGGGAACATGGGATTACTGGATACCATGTTCTCCTATCTAACATTCACGCAGAAGAAGGGAATTGGAAAGATGTGAAGAGGTTAAGGAAAGAAATGTCAGAAAGGGGTCTGATGAAGGAGGTTGGTGGCAGCTGGATTAATATTTCTGGTTATGCTAATTTTTTCGCGTCCAAAGATAAAAGCCATCCTCAATGCACAGAGATATATAGTTCTCTGGAGGAGTTGTGTGCCAATATGAAGGATGCTGACTATACACCACCTTTTATATCCAAAGAACTGTAGAGTTCACAGCTGAAAGTGTTATCATTTATTACTGGATGAGCATGTGGCTTCATTGTAAATGGGTGGGTCATCCTTTGCTTATTGCCTCCCCGTTTCTGGTAATGGAGGTTAGTCTCTTACTTCGCACTTACTAAATTTGATCGTTGCTTTGTACTTTGTAGTAACATCTGAGTCTGAAAGAACTGTTATGTCCTTTTTCATGTTCTTGGGCAGGGGAGTACTGTGTGCTACCTATTAAAAGTGTTGATGCTTTGCACGGTTGCACCGTTGTTATTGCAAGATGTTGGATTTTATGTAGCATGAATCCCAGATTTCTCGGAAAGGTCAGCTTTGATGTTTCTCATTGAATTGTGTCGTAAATGCTTCTTTCCTATCTCTCTTTTATTGTTTATTTTGCGTTTTATAATGCATTACACAAGTTGTAGACTACATGTTATGAAACTTATACCTAACTGAAAAATGAACCTTTGGATATATATTATGGCTTCAATGCAATTCATCATGCCTTCTGGTAAACACTTAAAACAGATGATTCTGATTCAGTCAAATAACCCGCAAAATACATGATAAGGATAAACTGATGCTAGATTAGGATTTGGTTGAACTAAAATGAAGATCATTGATTCG
The DNA here is from genome assembly GCA_028274465.1 of Plantago ovata. Classification (NCBI taxonomy): domain Eukaryota; kingdom Viridiplantae; phylum Streptophyta; class Magnoliopsida; order Lamiales; family Plantaginaceae; genus Plantago; species Plantago ovata. The sequence continues at coordinate 5,316,603 of CM051457.1, read as the reverse complement.
TCTTATGATCCATTTTACATACAGACTACACAGTTTTCAATATGAGATAGTAACTTACTAGCTAGTAAAATATTGACTGATTATTATTTTTTATTTCCAAGTTGTTTAAAGCTGTAACACTGATCTCTTCTTAGTTTTTATCCAAAGTGGATATGGGCCTTATTTTTGTTGCATGCTTTGTTTTAGTGCTTCTCTTGGCACTATTCTGCTTTCTAACTCCTTTCACTGGTAAGGTGCTCCAGTTATAAATGGCTCTAAGTGAGAATCTCACAAATATTCCTGTTCCAATTATCCCAGAAGTGACGACATACTTCTGCTTTGATGTGGGTGCCTGAACTCTTTGTCAATGAATCGAATTTCTTCAACCAGAATTCAGCGTTCGCCAGCAACCTTCGCAATGATTGTTAAGTATTGTCCATAGCACTTTCAGATAACGTCAATTGCAAGTATCTGCCTGTGAAGTTCTGATGGTATGCCCTCAAATCCGCCTTGATGGAACAGTCCAAATTCAATAAGCTGATATCCGCATGAATAAGCATGATGTTTCCTCTGTATATATTGATTTATTTAGTTATCTTATCTCATTAAAAATTTCAATTTAAGATTTAGTGCCATTATCTTGAAATCGACATTCACAGAACATAAATCCACAGGCATATACTAATGAATGATAATATTAAATTGACAACTATCTAAAAAAAGAAAGGAAGCAAAAAGTCGTGATCACATATATGAGGTTTTTTTTTGTTTTTTTTTATTTTTAAGATTTCATCTATGCCATCCAAAACCACAACTGTTGAATTTCCATCAGATATAGTCCGGACCAGATTCCGGTCAGGTTTTGGACCCATGAACACACTACTACTCTTGAAGTACTATAGTGTTGGCTAGAAAAGCGACACCATCAGAACTTCCGAAGCATATACTTGCACTCGATATTCAGTGTTGTTTGAGATAGTTGTGTCTTTTCGAAAGGTATTCATTCTATTAATTCCTTCCAGATTTCGTGATTATATGTTCTGTTTCTGTTTGTATTTTGTCCTTTAAGTGTCATTATTATGTTATCTTTCTGGCATTTTGACTTAGGAGTTCAATTGCCTTTTCAAAATTGTATTCCTAATAGTATAAAGTTTGGATGTTGCAATCCCTCTCCGATTCAAACCAGAGAGCTAGAGCTAAACAATGGCTCAGTCCAGCAACACCGCTGCTGCTGGCGTAGACAACACTTTCCGGAAGAAATTCAATTGCGAGGAGTATCTGCAACGTGCGCGTGAACGCGAAGAAAAGGAAGCTGCCCGTGCAAAAGCCAAGTCTAGGGGTCCACCAGTGCAGAGGAAACCGTTGAAGCACAGAGATTTCCAAGTGGACCTTGAATCTCGCTTGGGGAAAACTCAGGTTGTGACTCCCATTGCGCCTATAAGTCAGCAGGCTGGATATTACTGCTCAGTCTGTGAATGTGTTGTAAAAGATTCTGCAAACTATTTGGATCACATAAATGGAAAGAAGCATCAACGACTTTGGGTATGTCTATGCGGGTTGAAAGGGCAACCTGGGAGCAGGTTCAACAGCGTTTTGAAGGTCTGAAGAAGCGGAAAGATACTGGAGTTTTTACCGAGCAAGATTTTGATGAGCAGATCTTGAAGCAACAAGAAGAAGAGGAAAGAAAGCGCCTGCGCAGAGAAAAAAAGAAAGAAAAGAAGAAAGAGAAGATAGCCGATGGGGAGGAGCTGGAGATTAACCCTGATATTGAAGCTAGTTTTGGTTCATCCAAGAAGTGATTTGGCAAAAGTAGCTTCTGTATGAGAAAGCTAGCTTTAAGAAACAGATAGTACAGTTAAGGTCTTATGTTTTGAACATTGGAAATTTGGAACCAAGTTGACTAGACTTGCTCCGTAAATGATCTAATGATCAATGTGATAATTTCCGTTATTTAATAAAAAAAAACTAGATGATAAAGTCGGGCCGGACTTGATTTTATGAGTCATATTTCAATCGAATTATATATATTTACTATAAAAAAGAAAATAAAAAAATACATTGAACTTCAAATGTGAATTTCGGATAAATTTCTAATTCAATATTCGAGCTATTTTCCTATCTACATATTGAGCTATTTTCCTATCTACAGTATTTTGTGTAAATTTCTAATTCTATATTCGTACTCTTTTCCTCTTGAGAATTTGATGCAAATTTCAATTTTAATATTTGTATATATTGTATTTAACTGTTTCATTAATTTTCTTTTTATAATACAATTATTTAAAACGACGGTTGTTTAAACCTTGAGGTCTCAAAAGTTTGAAGGCCTATGCGGGTGAATATACTGCATGGGGTCAGTACGGAGTGTACCCATATCCTAGTTGGATGGCCGCCTATAGGTAATTCCTAATCTTTTCCCCTAAACACCTAATTAGGACGATGTAAACATAAGACTTGTAAATTCTTAGATTTATTAATCTTTTAAGGTTTTTTTTTATTAACTACAGTTGTTTTTGTTCAAACAACATGACATGAAACCCCTTTTTTTTTTAAAAAAAAAGGACATGAAACATGCTATAAAAAACTTTGGAATTAACATAATTTTCTCAAATGGATTGAGGGACCCATTGAACGGAGCAGGGTAATAAGTATATTTTACTCCTATTCAAGTTAGAGTTTAAATTAAATCGACAATATAATATTTTCACCACATAATTTACTCTACATTGTCATTGTATATTGTATTTCCTTGGCCTATTTGTATGGTTTTTTTATTACTTTGCTTAGGATATTGCATGACATATCAAACAATATTATCGCCATAACCACGAATCGAGATTTTTATTTTTATTTGTTTATTATAATTATTTTGATATTTAGCTATTTCCTCAATTAATTAATGATGTTATTAAATGGATCAAATTTTTGACTTGCTAATTCATGATCCCACTGTCTGGAGTCCTATAGCCCACACAAGATGACAATCCAAATTGGTTAAAAGAACATAGAAATAAATAGCTCAAACTAATATCGAAATGGATAAAGGATGTAGTAGAATCTTCTTGTGATGTTATGATTAGGCCCATATCTTTCGATTGGGACATTTACTCTTGTTGCAGCATTAATATTGTTTTAAATTTAAATTTAGAAAAGTATATATGTGTACGAATAAATTAATCATGGGTGAAAGTCAGTTCCATGTACGGATGCATCTCGCCAAAGACACTTCACTTTGAGCCGTATGATCTTCTCTTTGAAGAAGCTTATTACTAAACAACCGAACGAAATATAAAATGTTTTTCCAATCATGCAGCCGCGGCTTTGATTAGACTCCATGTCAAAATTTCAAATCGAACTATATATTTATGCATATTAAAAAAAAAAGCATTAAACTTCAAATGTCAATTTCGTACAAATTTCTAAATCAATATTCTAGCTATTTTCTTATCTAGAATTTCGTCGTGCAAATTTCTAATTCTATGTACGTACTCTTTTCTTCTTGAGAATTTGATGCAAATTTTAATTTTATTGTTTGTATTGTATTTAACTATTCATTAATTTTCTTTTTAAAATACAACTATTCATTAGTTTTTTTTTATAATATAATTACTTGAAAAAGCGGCGGGGTAAACTTAAACTTTGAGACCCCAAAATTTTTTAGGCCCTAGTGAACATACCGCATGGGCTCAGAACCGATCCTACTACGAGAGTAAGTTCATTATTAACTTTCTAATCTTTCATTCCGTACAATTATTTCTTATATTTGAAATTACTAGCTTTGTTCCCGATTCTTGAGTTTGGTTCTTGAGTTATTTTCCAATTATCTGCGTAATTCTCTGTCACTAGGTTCCTCGGAAATCCATTTGTTTCCCCTTCCACTAGACTGTTTGTCAGACATGGTGAACCCGGGATTGATTTCTAAGAGCACGACATCGAGCTCAGACTGCTCAGTGATTGTGAACTTTAGGATATACTACCATATTACACACAATGGGGTCAGCAAATTCTCGTATGTGGTTCAGTACTTGTTCTTGGCTCAGGGAATGTGAAGATAGAAAGTCCGTTTGTTGAGTCCTTGGAGCTCATATGGTCTGCCAGTGTGCCCATTCCATCTGGTTTAGAGTAGTGTGAGTACAGGCGTACAACTATTATGTGGTGTATGATGGGATCATGGGAAAAATGTCTTAAGATGAAAAAGAAACATGATCTTAGCCAGTGGCGTCCAAAATGGAGAGTTGGTGTAGATTCATAACCTTTGGCAGGTTCTATAGTTATTCTGATTTCAATCTTTCAATGTTTGCCAGTCCTTTTATGCTCCTCAATAATTTCTTTCCCCAATCTCTCATTCTGTTGGTTTGTTTTATATTTATGTCTGTCCCAAAGAGTTTAAATTTAAGTTCTTAGCCGGTCACTATGGATTATTGTCTGAAAATTTAACGTTAATCGCTATTTCGGTATGCATTCCATCATGTCATGGGCTTGGTGGGAAGAAGATTAAGAGAGGAGACGCAGATATTTCAAGGCAGTGGTGGGCTCCGATTCTCTACCACCCGATGAATGCACTCCTGAAACTTAACTCTAAGTTGCAACATAAATGCTTGAATAAGATTAGCTTACATCCAGACACAACATTAATACCTATATTTGTCACATAACAGTTGTTGGCCTGCATGAGATTACGTTTATGAAATGTTGTCTATCCTGCACCTCGGCCTCAAATGTTTGGATTTCTTCACGCCCTATCAAATCCAGAGAAGTGAATGTGATATAATAGGTATAACAGGAGTCGCTTTCTCTCCATAAATTGGCAGTTAGCAGATCCCTAATCCCCAGCTTTAGCTCTGTGCCCTGCACAAACAAACATGATGTGTAATACCTGAATTGCTATTTTGGTTCAAATAAAATTAAAGAATATGAACCGATGATATAATTCAAGGCAGCTCACCTTATCTTTAAGATAATAATCAAGCGCCAATTTGGCCATGAGGTATAACTGATCATAGCACTCGGGGAAATAGTTCATCTGATCAATAATCTTTTGCCTTGGAATCACAATATTTATAATATTTATGTCCGAAATTCGACCAGGGAAGTTAGCACACTTGAATCCCTACATATAAAAATCAAAATGAAGCCAACTATAAACTCACCTTCAAAAGTAAGCAACAAGTTGAGAATTTGCAAAAAAAATTGTACATCTCCATGCCTGGGCTAATGTATCTCTAAGTATTTATCAATTTTGATGACAATAAATCTTCAACTTCTCTTGCTCCAGAAAAACAATACTCTAATTGATAGAGATATATATGCAACAAATCAGAACACGAAAAATACTAATTAAACAAATAGAATATATTACCTTGCTCTGCAGAATGGATGTCAAATATTTATGAACTTTTAACACGAGTTTTCCTTCATCCTTCCCACCAGTGCATTTACGATTCCTTATCAACTCCAGCATTGCTGGATTAGACATAGCTTTAATCCTTGATATCTGTGTTACAAGATTTGATCTCTCGCTTCCCACCAATATATTTTTCAGGATCCTCCACCCTTTTATCAGACCATTCCTCCCCTAAGGTTGATTTGTTTGACTCCGCTTCAGTTGAATTGTCAGGTAATAGCTCTTCTACCGTGCTTGATTGCATTGGTCTGCAAGACGCAACCTCCATTTCCATACCAACAGTATTATCCCACACGTCAGCTTGAAACGTTCTGCTAGTTTGACCAGAAGTAGCAGTGAGCGTTAGATAGTAACTGGTCCCTTTGCATCTGGAAATCATGACCTTTTCGACAGCTTTAATACGGAATTTAGCCCCCCTGCAAATACAAAAATTTAAATTTTAAGACTTTCAATTGTACTTGTTAAACAGTACTATCAAATGAATAATAAAAGCTAAAAAAGAAAAAAAGGATAGGATTGCATACATGATTTTGGTTGTAATATTGGAGAGCGAGAGAACCCATATACATTAAATAATTGTATCCTTCTGGATATCTCAGACGCTGGTCAATGACAATCTGTCTCGGAATGAACGAAGTGACTCCCGATACATAACCAGGATAGTCACTGCAATCATATCCCTAAGCATATAAATAACAAAAAGGATCGATGATACAGTTCAGAAAATGAAGGAAATAAACAATACTAAGAAGTAATACTAATAAATACACAAGCAATGATATCATAAAGAAGATGTAGTAATCTAAATAGTAATAGTGAGAAACACCTTTTTAGAATTAATTTATTGGGTAAAGGATCATATCATCTTCAGTTAGGAGTTGTGTAGTGGTAATATATTTGAGATACCAGAGACAACTACCTTCAATCTGTGTTTGGACGATTAATTATAGAAAAAAAAATAAAATGATATAACATGTTTAGCCCTCAAATTTCCGGATCCAGTCTTCCTGTGTTTTCAACGTTGCAGCCACTGCACCTGCTCCAGAGAAGCACATCTGGACCAGGCTAGAGGGAAGCAGTTGTGTTGTTTTCAAATTTCTTTCATTTTCAATATCTAAATCATACTATAGGATTAGACTGTCTTGTTGCTAATAGGAGTACTTAAAGCGAACAGGTGTAGAATTCTAGTGATAGCCAAGAATTTGTCAGTTAGTACTTTTAGTAGCTTAAATTTCGAGCAGGTGCAAGTTTTGATCATGAAACTCCAACAGCAATAATAAAATGATGAGGAGCTGAAGCAGAAAGTAATAACTAAAAACACATAAACAAAAGGGTACTTGGCAGAATATTTGATGGACTAAACACGAGTATGCCAACGAAATTCGTATCCATTCTTCCCATCCAAATAGTACATTAAGCAAGTGTAAATCGGAAACAAGAAATTAGCAATGGAACACTTGAGTTTTGTAGGTTTTGGAGCCAGGGCAGGGCAGAGCTATACTAGTAGATAGAAACTGATAAAGACTTTCAACAACAATTATTCACTACTAGTATATGGTGAGAATCACACAAAAGATAAACGAACACCAAGTTGACTGTTCTGGATGGAGCTGAGATATCTCCGAAGTTCAGATAATAGCTTTAACTTTTCCTCCGGTGATCGGGTGTCCTGGCTCATCCAGCCTAGGATCTCATTATCAGTAATTTCCAGGCAGGCCATCATCACTTCCAAAGAGAGGAACCCAGTCCTCACAAACCTCCTCCTCTTCTCAGCGCTGATGGAAAAGTCCAAACCCAATAAAAACTGGAGTTATTGGGAAGAACATAAATATACACTCTCACGAAATATCAAGAACACGAGCATTAACTAAACATAAATACCAGAACTCCAGAAGCACATACTAGTAAACATTGGATTCATTACACGCCAACACGATAGAGAACAGAGTATCAAAAGCTTGCTCGATCACAGAATCGATGGTGACCAGCAAGCTTTATTCCTTACAAAATAGTACCAGACACAAGATAAAACAATAGAATAACATAACAAGCAGAGGTCACAAATAGATGACCAGAAACAAACTAGAGACGCAATTTCTTGTCAACTTCCTCATCCTCGCTCTCACTACTACTCCAGGAGTGCAGAATCGATGTTGGAGACCCACAGCCCCCAGACCGAACAAAGCTACTGTACATAATAGAGCTTCCATCACCAAATGCTTCACTGCAAAGCTCTCCACAAGTGTATCCCTTCACGTCAATGTTGAACACGGAACCAAGTTCCTTCCCAGCAACAGATGAATGCAGAGCAACAGAAAACTTTGCTGGACCAAAGCATGCCAAAACCCTCTCAATCAGATAACCCAAGTCCATAGCTTTGTTAAAGTCATAACCGACAGCTTCAAAACTTGCATAGCTGAATCCATCCTCAGGTGTGACATGGATGGTTGAAACAGCTCCTGCTTCCAGGGCATTCATGGAGTAACCACAGGGTTCAAAGTCAAAATCACAAATATCAGAATCTGGAAGGATTTTCCTAATACCAGAAGATGCAGTCATCTCAGCTGCAGAGCTTGAATGGGACTTGAAGAACACAGATGCCTTCCGTTGGTCCAAGTTTGTCATACACATCTCCAGCGTGTAGACTTGACCAGAGCTGGCGGTGGCCTTGGCATAAGCAGAGTAAATATGCCAGTTTTCATGCTCATCAGCGCCACCCATCACATATGCTTCACCGGTTAGACCAAGTTTATTGAAATGGTCATCAAGAACAGCTACTTCTTCAGAGAAGCTCCTGTGGGGAAATGGTTGAGCTCCAGGGAATATGAAACTTCCACGGGTGTATGTAACAGAACACACAGTGAGTCCAAGTGTACCAGCCAGATTGAGAATAGGTGGGATCGAGAGCAGCAGTTTTGTAGTCCCACAGGTCTTCATTATCATCTTGTATGGGTACACAAAGAGGCTCGACTCTGACAAGACATAAGAGTCAACTTCATCGTTCCGTAGAGAAGAAACGATGGTGCACTGTGCTGGGTCGAGAATTTCATCCAGTTGGGATTTGGAGAGGGCTCGGAGACCACGACCTTCGGGGTCAGCAAACAGTCCAGGCTCATAAAAGCAAATCTCAAGCCTTTTCTCGTAACCTTCGAATCCAATAGCAGAAGCCATGGCCATCTAGAAGTGAAGTAAGCTGAGTTGTATTCGTGCAAGTTCGACGAGGATGAGGTGGATGAGACAAGAGTTATTTGGAAAGCAGAAAGAAAGCTGAAAATAATGAAGAGACTGAACAGTAGACTAAAAGACAATTTCAGGAATCTCAGGATGGTTTCCGAGCGCACTGCAATGAAGAAAGACATGGGTAAGTATTGCTTCCATTAACAACAAATGGTAAACCAGAATACAGACATAATCACTAGGGAATGGAAATGCTCACGTTGGAGTAAGCAGCAGATCTGAATTTCTTGATTCCTCCAGCAGGTCGAACGTCTTCAATGCTGTATCCAAGGGGGGCTTCGTAGAATAAGGATTTACTACTGCTGGACTTCTTTTTACCTCCGCTGGTCTCCATTAGAACATTCAATTTTCCCTGAGATACAACAGGAGAAACATCAGAAGTGTTCCAATGTAGGCGAAAAACAATTCAGCATACATAACAAAGATCACAAACTATGGAGCAGAACTATACCAAGCTGAAGATAAGACTGAAGCAGCAAAAAAATTAGCTAATACCTTAATACATACACAAGGGAACACCAGGGACCCAGATGTTATGTCTAATACTATATGCAGATAAAGAAAACTAAAACATACAAGCTCCAATGATAAAATAAAGAGATCTCAAATTGATTTTTTCTTTTTAATGAAACATGACAAACAATGATGATAATAATTGAAGATAGAAACGGAAAGAGAACTTAAAAATGATGACTCTTATCACAATAGTTATCATTACACGCTAATGAAACGTACATGAATGGCCAATGATTTCAAGTTTTAACTTTTTTACAAAGAAAATAAATGGATTGTCATCATCTCATGATTTTAAAAAGAAATTGCCAACTTTTAAACACGAAAAGGAAACCCTAATTCCAAACAAAGAACATAAACCTATACTCAAAATCAAACCCTAAACAACAGTCACAGTCAACATAACATAATCGTAATCAAAGCAAATACAAATTTGATAACAAACAGGACCGAAATAATTCACGCAACATAGGAGAAAATTGGATTAAACAGAAGAACGAGATCGAGAATACAAAATACTTACAATTATTGATTTCTTGTACGAGAAGAATAGCCGATGAACGATGAACTTGTATCAACAATCAAACGTCTATGAATGAAAATCTGAAACACGCAACCAAAAACGAAATCTAATTAAACCATTGTTCAATAACAGATCGAAACACATTCATAAGAAACATAGAGTAAAAACCAAAAAACTCACCGATTATAGATTGTTTTGATGATCGAGAGCAAACCCTAAGAAGATGATGATTTTGGGACTTTGTTTGTAGAGCTGTGTGATTTGTTTTGTGGAAAATGAATGAGGAGAAGCGGCGTTATAAATAGGGGAACTGGAAGAAGAGACGAGAAGACTTGGAGGCCACGTGTGTGGTTGAAATTACGTAAATGCCCTGGAGAAGCCTGTGGCGTGTCTACTTGTGTGGCGCATTAATAGAGCGTTTCGGGACTGGGTAAAAATATTGTAAGGTGAGGAATGGAATGGAAAGGAATCAGATGCGTTTCCTTTTTCTTGTAGTATAATCTTATCTTCATTTTTTAATGATTCGGTTTCATTTATAATGTTCGAATTGGTTTTCAAGTTTTAACGCGTAATGAATTTAAGTCTTGCATAGTATAGTTTGAGTAATTTTGAAGAAAATAAATTTCTTTGAATTAATTTTTCAAGTTTTCATATTTTTCTTTATCTAACAATAGAACTTCTGTAAATTTCTTTGGAAAATTACTCAAGTTTTTTTTATCTTTTTTTTATTCTTTCGTATGTTTGAACGATCTTTTTACTATTACAATTTTTAATTTTTAAAAGATTTTTTTTTTCTTAACTTTGAAAGAGAAGATTTTTCTTAAAGATGCCTAAAGATATTCGGGAACAATTATCGTGGTCCGTGGAAAGAAAATATATGTAATAATGAGAATGAAGAAAAAATAGGGAAGAATACGAAGGAGAGACTGTGATGGTTTGAACTTTGATGATGGTAGTGTATAGAAGAGACGTGAATGAGTTAAAGTTAGTGGCCATGGAAAATTGTTGTGGCAAATTTTGCTATTATTGGGTTGTTGGGTTAAGGCTCGTTCTCTTTCAATTCAAATTGATTCGGTACAATTCTATTTAATTTTATTCAAAGTTGGTTGTGTTTTACACTACAAATAAATTTAGTTCAGTTCAACTTTATTCTGTTCTGTGTTCATGTTCAAATTTGATTAGTTGAAATATGAAATTAATCCAATACCAAATGATTGACGTTTTCCAAAGCAGTGAAATGTGATAACATTTTCTAATACCAAATGTTTGGAACATGATTTTGAATGTAATTTGGGTTTTGAAATTTGAAATTAAGACATCAGTTCTAGCAAATGATTTTGAGCCTATGCAAACATAATAATTTTGTAGAAGATGAATTTCTTGAGATCTATATCCTCAAAATTGAGATGATATGTCAATGTGATAATAGCCGATCGGTGAAGTGGTTATTGTTGCGGCTTACACCCTCACCACCACTGATTGACGTTGAGGCCCTGTGTGTTTGGTTCAGCAAGTTACAACTGTAATCTTTGTCCCTAGTCCCGACTTTTCCACGGTCATACAAATATTTCAAATTTGTTCGGCTGATTTTGTGGCCCAACCTAGTCCTATTCGCACTCCAACCAGTTTTTCTGTCGACCATTTACAAGCTGGAATCCAAGAACCATACATCAAACTTCTGTCTTTATTTTACGATTTTTCCTCGAGTCCTAGTCATTATTTACCAATTTGTACGTAATAAATACATTTTCCTTTCTTATATTCACAACTCTATCCCGCAAAATCATATAACAAAAACTCCATCCAAAATATATAAACTCAGGCATTCATATTCGCCCACATAATAAAATCGCTTAAAGTTCTTGAGTTAGTTTAATTTTGAGTAGTACATAAGTTGAGTGAGTGCTACAAGAGTATGAATTATGACATGAAATTCAGATCTCATTAGAAAGGAAGGGCAGTGACCCGTGAATTTCTAGAAAAATCAGGTCGACATTGGAATGAATGAATCTGAGTCAAAAGTACTATCACTCTCCTTTTTCCTATTTGTTGGAGTTAAAGCAAATTCATTGTCATCCATCAGATTACGTAAATGCTTTTTAAAGTTGATAAATATTGGAGAATCACATTATATTGCTCCTCCTTTTGTGCACAATGAAATCTTTAGAAAGCCAGCAATCATATTGATCTTCATCTTGTCAAAATGAAATCTTACCCCCTTACCAGCTCTACCTAAGACTTAACAATCAATATCATAAACCTTCTTCAATCTCAGACTAAGCCACTCCCAACCCTACTATCAGATAGCTAAATTAGCCACCCTAAAACGGGATGCAAACGTTCTGTATCGACATTTAGTGTGTACTCTCTACGGTCCATCTAAAAGGTATACCACAAACTTTTCGTCTTGGTATATTATTAGTTAGCGTGCACTTATCTTGTGCTAACCATGTCTAACTTGTGAGCTAACAAATAAACACCAAATTATTTGCAAGCTGTTTTACTACATCCTTAACTAGGAGAAATGTGCATGACAAGGTATTCAAAGAAGTTAATCTTACTTTAGTTCGGAAAGGCTGAAGGCAAATGAGATAGTTCATTTATTTCAACTACAAAACAAAGATAACAGGTTTAGGATAAGATACCAAACAATATGAGCTGGTATCCATTGAATATGGGTAACTCATGGGCCATGGCTTCTTTTTTTCTAAAAAAAATGGGTTGCTGAAAAAATAAACTAATTTGTGCTAATCAAACATTAGGCTACCGGGATACGTTATAATGCTAGTAGCTATCTTAAACAAAACTTAACCATGCGTATGGATCGGTCTATACACCAATCATTTGATGAAAAATTACTTCATTCTATGCTGATCCATCAGAAGGAAAAAAAGAAAGCAATAATTCATGTCATGGAACAATCGGAGATCGACTTGAACATTTTTACGACAACATGAATTGATTCCTTGAAGATGAATAGAGATTGGCACTTTGAAAAAAAGTTGCAAAGGAATATTTAGCTGCAGTCCACTTATCTTGGATTTGCACGAAGATACCGAGTACCAGAAATTGTAGAGATGGCATTAATCTAACTCGTCATTTCAAGTAAATTCAACTCTGCATCTCATTCTTGTATATGACATGGGAATCTAGTTCTCTCTCCATGTGAATTTACATTTTATGCACCTGTAGAACTCTGTCATTGGTTCATCAGCTGACCGGATCTGTATCTGGCGAAGACTACATTCGTTGTGATTACATTCTGGACAATTCACCGCTGCACATAACAAGTAAACAGTTACTGCTATATTAGCCATGGTTACGAAAGTCATTAAAACGTCGACAAATGACTAACTGCAAATCAGGACAGCTGAAGAGGACAAAGTTATGAGATAGCCAGAAAGACAATATTAGCAGACAATAAGATATAGCCCCACAATGAACAAGTTACTGAATAAAACCAACAACCTATCCATGTCAAGGGGGTCATCCAACTATCCAAGTAGATGAAGAGCATCTATGGCAGGGTTTTTTCTTCAGAAAATTCTAATTGCAGGGTTCAAATCATATATCAGGTGTGCGCGCGCGCGCGCACACACAAAAGAAAGAGAGAAAAGTAATGAAATATATGCAGCAAATAACCAATTAAGAAAGAAGCAGCAAGCACAAATTTTAGCAACAGAACAGCAAGATGTTATCGTAACAATGAGAAAACGAGTCCATGTAATATTTCATATCATAGACTAAAAGAAAATACAAACAAAACAAAGTAAGCATGGCTGCAGTAAAAAGAGTTCAGTAGTTAAAATGTTCAAGAGAAAGAGTGTACTTGTTGTTATATTACAATCCTTGAAATCCTCTTCAGAGAAGATGGGATCAATTGCTTTCTTAACCAAGCGCTGATGCCTCTTAATCTTGACCTGCACACACGATTCAGAATTCATCACTCATAGTAAGAGGGCAACCCCAACAAATATTTGGTTAAACATCTACAAAACTACCTTGCTCTCGATTTGGCACACATAAGGGCACGTAGGGCAGTAGAAACGAGCTGGCCTATCCATATAAGGCAATTCATAACACAGCATATTCGCGCAAGTTGGACAGAACTCCATGATCAGTCACTTGATACTCCCTCTCTGTCAAAGCATAATAGTCATTCTTTAGACAACAACCAAATTAGACATCAAATGGGAATTATACAAGCTAATGAATCAAACATGAATTACCAATTGCTTTAAATTTTACAATTCAGTATCAAATACCAGTGCCGAATCACAAATTTCTGGGGGGATTTAGAAAATTTTAAAAACAAGGCCCCATTATTATCTCATTTTGTATTTTATATAGGTGGGTTTCTTGATTATTAAAAAAAATGCACTATTTTTATGTGACGAACAAACAACGATTTTGACTAAGAAAACTAATATGCATTAAGATACAAGTATTAATAGTGCAATACATAAATTCAGCAAACTCCCACAGAACCATTTCTTTATTTTCTCAATTTTAAGCATTTAGCTACTACTAGTGTAAATTTTATCAGTCTGCAATATGACAAAATGCAGCCACTAGAAACCAACTGTAATAGAAATGCAAAATTAGAATCCCATCTAGCTTGGTTATCGATTCCGAGCTATACAAACTACTCTACTACTGAAGGCACAAATTCTATAATCCAGAATCCAGATAAATCAATAATAGAATCACAATCTCACAAAATGCAAGCAGTAGCAATTGGAGATATCCTGACGCCAAAACGCAAGCATAATACACAGTACTATACGGAAGCAAGTCAAGCAACAACCAGATGAACTGAAATATTCACACAGGCAAATTATCAAACAGTTGGTGCTCAAACAAAAAAGTTTCATTTAAACTTAGAATCTTCAAATATACTCAAACAAAATTGAAACCCCAGATGGAGAAATAACTAATTACTTCACAAAAATCAGTAAAAGTAGTACAATACCTTGGATTTTGAGTATCTAATTGAGTTGGGTCCAGAAATGGATCTTATTCCTCCGTAGCTGAATCGAAATTGCAGTTAGAAGCACTGGAAATCTGGACAGTAGAATCGAGATTGGAGAGAGATGTAAATCAAGGCGTTTTAATTTGGAGAGATGCAAATCGAGCCGGAAGAGAGGGGGGCGAGAGGCATAGTTTTAGGTTTGAGCGAGTTTCAGTATTTAGTAAATTGCCGTAGTATTTGTGTTCGGATCATCTTTTGATCCGATGGTCCTTGGACTAAAGTCCAATCCGAACCCGTAATTGGTCCGGACTTTCTTCAATCCGACAGCATTGGAATTCAGCATTGGAATTGGTCCGGATTCGGATCGGATCAAAATCCGCGGACCAGATCATAATTGCCAGACCTACTCATATGTAAGGCCACAAAACCTCGAATCACAACCCCTTGAATAAACTGTCATAGCTAAACAATCCTAGGTCTACACAAATCAAATAGGAGGAATGGAACCAATTTACTCAAATGAACTAGTACAAAAAAGAAACATCCAGTAAAAGTTCATACCGCAAGTACAAGCCTTTTGCAGCTCCAGCAATAATAATTAGGGCTTCGATTGAGGTTTAGGGATTATTTATGACAAAGAAAAGATGAGAGGGTCTGTCACTCTGTCTCTCTTTCGAGATCACACGAAGAGAGCGATTTATGAAGCATGGATGATTACTAATTCGCATAATAAAGCATTCCTAATACTGGATCTGGATGATAAATTGATAATGGGCTTTTGCTAATGGACTGTGTATTGGATGACTGGTCTGGATCCAGCCCATGAATGGAGCTTAACGGCCTAAATTTGATTTTCATTTCCAAATTAAGTTTTCATTTTTACAAACATCACCCCTGAAGTATAATGGAACTTCACTTTCACCCTTATTATAATTTAGTTTCATAAATTTGACCATTTCACAGTTCTTTACCCTGCAATCAAAAAACACCAGAAAGATAGATAATCTTTTCAAGCTCACAGAGTCAGCTATCTATCTTACTCTCCTTGTCGCAAATATTCAAGGTGAAGGTTTTGCTGTTCGGAAGCTTTTTAGCTCTTGTTTTCAACTTTTTATCTTCTTGGAGTATTCATATATCTGTATTGGGTGCATATTCGTTTTGGGTTGAGTTCATGGAATAATGGCATCTCTTCCTCTTTCTTGGAATAATGGGATTTTGACTGCTCATGAAAAATTGAAGTCCAAAAGTTATGGGAGAAATAGAGTTGTTTCTGGTTCACTGTCCAGTAATTGCTTTAGTCCTGTTTTTAGTCCTCTTTATTTGAGTTCTAGTAGTAGTAGTAGTAGTTCTTATAAACCTCATACTAGTAGATTGTTGTGTAGCAATAAGTTGAGATTAGTTGTCAATGTGAAGGGAAATGTTGACACTCAGTTGATTAAGGGAGGAAGAAATGAGCCAAAGAGGAAGTCTTGGTTAAGATTGCGTTTGCGCCCTAGGATTCGTTTGTTGTCGAATAGGTTGAGAAGGGGCACGATTAGGTCGATGCTTAATGGCATCACGACATTTCTGCGCAAGAACGCGAAAAGAGTGACACTTTCTACGTCTATATCTGTTGTATTAGGCCTGTGCTTTTTGTTTCTTAAGATGACTGCCATGCCAGTTCCAAAAGCTGTTCCATATTCGGATTTGATAACGAGTCTTCAGAGTGGGAATGTGGCGAAGGTGTTATTCGAGGAGGGTACGCGTCGCATATATTATAATACGGATTCGTGGAGTGATAAGGATGTTAAAAAGGGGGAAGAGAAGAAAGATTTGCCTCAAGGTGACAGTGCAGTGGTGAGTGATGAGAGTGTTGAAACTTCTCAAATTAATTCAGATGCGAGAAATGAGGTTGGGAAACTGACTAGAGCTCGAAAATCTTCGCCAGCTTGGGAGTTTTCTACTAGAAAGATAGATCATGATGAAAGCTATCTTCTTGGTCTCATGAGGGAAAGGGGGACTTCATATGGATCAGCGCCTCAATCAGTTTTAATGTCCATGAGGAGTATGTTGATTACAGTGCTCTCTTTGTGGATTCCTTTAACACCTTTAATGTGGCTACTTTATCGCCAACTCTCTGCCGCCAATAGTCCAGCAAAAAAAAGAAAGCCGAGTAACCAATTGGTTTGCTTTGAGGACGTGGAGGGCGTAGATGGTGCAAAGGTGGAGCTGATGGAGGTGAGTTTTTTTTTTTTAGCAAGATACTACATGCTGTTAATTCATCCTTTCAGTTTAGCCAAGGTGAGAGCACTTAAAAGCTAAACATCAACAAATGCAATCATTGTAGGATTTTTTGTTATAGGTTCATTAATTTTTTTTATTTTAAGAAAATTTTGGTGCATAAATCCATCTGCAATTCATTTTGTGTAGTGTTCAAATGTCCGTGTGTCACACCTTGTGTCTTAGGAACTTAAGAATGATGATGATGATTGTTTGCTATAATACACACTCTCTGGAAGTGTTTGGAAGAGCTTATTGATGTAGCTTTTGGCCTTTTATTGACAAATTCACAGCTCTCCTGATTGAGTAACTAGACCAGAAAGATATCACATTAGATGCACCTATAAGTTACTGAAGCTACTTCGTGTCAGATCTGCTAATTCTTGAGATACAAATTCTCCTTTGTTCTTCTGATGTGCTCTGCTTTATAGTTGGTACCGACAAATTCTTCACGGGCAAACATTGATGCAACATATCTGTTTTTTGCTATTTGTTGTGCTTTAACTGTATTTTTTGCAATACCAACATCAAGTTATCCCCAACTCGGAACTGTTTTTCTTAAGCTGTTTCAATAAATTGTCGCTATTGCAACATTCAATTGTGATGACCTTCTTCTCTTTCCTGAAACTATTAACTCTGTCATCTTCACAAGCACTGAGGCTCCATTTAGTTTTCCATGCTTCTAGAGCCAGCCGTCTGGTGATCTTACTTCGAATGCCCTTTTTGTTTCACTACTTGAGACAGACCAAGCATGCAAATTCATGAATTTCTGTATTGCATTCCCCAGAATCCAGATAGGGAACTTGTTTTCTATTGGATACACATCCTTCTTTACAAGTCCGATCAATCTGAGCTTTGTACTGAACGATAACTTAGATTTGCATCATTTGAATCATGTTTTAGATGGGATGGAGTTTTAGATGGCATCATTTGAATCTTGTTTTCACTTTCACTTAGTGCTTTTAGTTTTGCATACATGACATAGCACATAACGTCATAAGAATCATGCAATTTCTTCTTTCAGATAGTGTGTTGCCTTCAAGGATCTATTAACTACAGTAAGCTAGGGGCCAAATTGCCCAGAGGCGTGCTCCTCGTGGGTCCTCCAGGGACAGGAAAGACATTATTAGCTCGTGCTGTTGCTGGAGAAGCAGGAGTGCCATTCTTTTCGGTTTCTGCTAGTGAGTTTGTGGAGTTGTTTGTTGGAAGAGGTGCTGCTCGCATAAGAGACCTCTTCAGTGTTGCAAGAAAAAATGCCCCGTCAATTATCTTTATTGATGAGTTAGATGCAGTTGGTGGAAAGCGCGGAAGAAGTTTCAATGATGAAAGGGATCAAACGCTGAACCAGGTATCTCGAGTTCAATAAAAATGTTATATGTTATAATTGACTGGCGTTCTTTACATGTTAAGTGACTTCTTCACATTTTTATTTTTTAGTTTTTAAATAGCAAATTTTTTCTTGTATTGTTTACATCTCTGAAGGATTCTTTGGATATGACAGTGTAATGCAAGAAAACTTACCTACCAGGCTACCACTGCTAATTAATTCATGACTGAAGGCTGAGGATAGAATATAATGAACCTGGAAGTAAATTCTGATCGATTGTTTTATTTTTTCTATTGCAGAGTAGTAAATGTTATGGTTATTAGAATAAATGCTGTAATATGGTTTAGTGTATAGGTTTATCATATGTGTTAATTGTTATGATGCAATTAAACCGGTTTAAACATTTTTAGGCATATCCATGGTGAACACCTGTGATATAAAGTAATTTGGCTTTCAAATGTTGAGATAAAATATTGAAACATGGTATACTGCGATAATGGCTAGCTTCAGTAATGAAAACTTGTGAGGGTACATGCTAGTGTACAGATGTTATACTCCAAAAGCTGGAATGTACCTTCAGTTCGTCCTATAAACCAGCTCTTATGATAGTTTCACCTTTGTAGTTGCTCACAGAAATGGATGGCTTTGAGTCGGATATAAATGTGGTTGTCGTTGCTGCTACAAATAGACCAGAAGCCCTGGATCCAGCTCTGTGTCGACCAGGCCGCTTCTCAAGAAAAGTATATGTGGGTGAACCAGATGAAGTAGGAAGAAAGAAGATATTGGCTATACATCTAAGAGGAGTTCCCCTAGAGGAAGACTTGGACATTATTTGCAACCTTGTTGCATCCCTTACGCCCGGTTTAGTTGGGGCTGATCTTGCGAACATAGTCAATGAGTCTGCTCTTCTTGCAGCTCGCAGAGGTTAATATTATTTCATTCCAACTTCTGAAATGTTCCTATGTTTGCACATGCTCCCTCTATTTATTATTATTTTTTTTTTAATAACAGATTGCAATTTACCTGACTGTTCTAAAAATAGTGTAATGCAATTTACATGAGTATGTTTTGGCCATTTCAAAATACAAGGTTTTAAATTCTTTTTGCCTGTTTCCTTACTATGTTTTGCATGAACTTGTGATTTTCTCCTACCAAAATAGTAGAGCTTCAGCGGTCCCAGGAAATTAAAGTGTATGGTATATCATATACGAAAGCAATAATGTTTAAGTTGCACTATTCCTCAAGTCAACTGAAATTCCCCCCTGGCGAAATTCCAGGAAAGAAGTATTCATTCAGTGTTCTTACCATGCACATTAGAGCCTATTTTTCATTCAGTGTTCTTAGCATGTGTATTTCAATTTTTGTAATGATTTTCTGAGGTTTCTTGCATATAAATCAATAAATCTCACCTTTTGCTGATGTTGACATGCAGGAGCTGAAAGTGTGTCGAGGGAAGATGTCATGGAAGCTATAGAAAGAGCGAAGTTTGGAATAAATGAGCGGCAAAAAAGTTCTGGCACAATAAGCAAGGAACTCGTAAAGCTGTTCCCATGGATGCCATCTCTTATGAGCAGAAACGATACGAGAAGAGACTCTGATGGTCCTGTAGGCTATCAAACGCTTAGCTAAGAAGTATGTTCCTTGATACATTTTGCTTCTACATTTATCGAATCATGTTATACATCATTGAGTGCTTGTAAGGAAAGTTGAGTCATTTTTATATAGGCTCAGTGCTCAGTTACATGGTCATTAGCTCGTTTTTCTGTTTCAGTTCTTTGAATTAGCTACAACTGTCATTTGATTCATGTCGAAACTGATATGTGATTATTCAGCAATCAGCAGTCATATTGCTTAATCATCAAATATGAGAATCACAAATTAGTACTAGAAATTGTTTCCTGTTTGGGTTCCAAGTTTCTTGGTTGGTCTCTTTCAGGTCCTTGTACCATTGAGCATCTTGCTCGTGTTGGGTTACCAAACAACTTGTTGTCTACTTGTCTAGTTCAAGACCTTACTTATCGGACTATAAATCATCTTCGGAATTCACACATTCAAGGTGATTTTTCAGCTTCATGTTTCCGTACCATCTCAACAATGTACTACTATCATGGTTCAGTAGCATCTGCCACAATGATTACAAATACTCTCTAAGGCGATGTTGCTGATGTTTATTTAGTCACAAGCGATTAAAGGAGATGCTCATGCGACATCATGGAAAGACTTCAATCAGAGACCTCAATCCTAATGCATTAGTTATCTTATAGCTAGTGAATCCTGCACCCAAGAACAGGTTTGCCCATTCCTTCTCGGTTCTCTCTTTTCCATTCATGCAGGCCATCATCAACACATCAAAGCAGAGCTGAGTTTGAATAACTCGATCTTGTTCTTTTTGTTTCTGATCATCTACGATCATGTCGATGATAATCACCTTCCCTCCATTATCTTTGCTGGGAATTGCTCCTTTGCAGTTTCTCAACACTTTAAGGCACTCTTCATCACTCCAGTTGTGTAATACTGACTGCTTATCGTATCATTCATGCATCATCAAAATGAGAAATTGTCAGGAAGATATATAGGGGTAAAGACTATCATCAATAAACAACCTAGAGTGATTTATTCATGTCATATGTTATCATATAGTAGCTTCGAGATTACACGAAACACACAGAAGATCACGCTGCATCATACCTTTAATAACACTGCATCAGCATGAGGAACGGAATCGAACATATTGCCAGCAACAAAAGTCACGTTTTCGTTCCCTTGATCTAGGCTTGCAACGACTTGTGGAAGGTCGAGCACCTTGCACTTTAATCCGGGACAAGCTTTGGCTATAGCCCTAGCAACAATTCCTTGGCCACCTCCAACGTCCACCATTGTCTTCAACCCATCAAATACTTGTTTACAGCCATTAACAAGAACTTCACTTGCCAGTCTTGATTCATTAGTCATCATCTCATTAAGTAGTTGATTCAGCCTTGGCTCTCTCTCAGACCTTTCCAATAGTTCAACGCTGTGCGCTGTTTTAAATGCTGTGCTGATATCATTCTGAAACCATTCCGCCAAATGATGGCACGGATCAACAAGAACTGGTTCAAGTGTAGCAAGCGTGAAGGTGGCCAGGTTAAATGGCTCGTTTCTTGAGAGAAGACGCGAGGCCGGTGTTAGCCAGTAGCCCTCTTCATCATCAGATATCTTAATCTTGACAAACAGCTTCGAATGGATCAGGATGCGCATCAAACGAGGTATGTTGTGGGATTTTTCTTTGTCTATCGGGAGAGCGTTTGTTAACTGGGAAAGTGTCATTGGTTTGCCGTGTTTGTGGATGATATCAGGTATTCCTAGTTGAATGGCACACTTAAGGGACATGGAGTTGATGAACATGTATACTTGGTTCCATATATGGGTTTGAGCATCAAGAAGCTCATGAGAGGATTCAAATGATCCTTTTAACATTGCTATCTGATTTTGGAACTGATATTCGTTTTGGACTTCTGACCGGACTCACTGGTACATGTGTGCTATCTCTACTGCACTGGCTTCTATATACTGCCTCATAAGAAGAATCTAGACTGAGTTGAGAGCATTTTCATGTCTATCTTGGCTGCAGGTTTGTGCTTTTTCTCTTAGGCACTAGCTTACATATGCCATTACGTAAGGTGGTACAATATTGACTTTGAAGCCCTTATTTCAGATTTTTCATGTTTATCTTAACTAGATGGGAACTTGGCTGATTCTGGTCATGCTTGCTATACACATATCAGGAGGATCCTGAACTCGGCATATAAGGTATAAAATACATTTGTTTCAAATACATATTGTTATTTTTCTGGCTTTTCGACAACACGTAGAGATCCGGTCTCAAAATGGGCAATAGAGCCAAATAGATATCACAAGTTCCCTTAGCTTGTCAACTGGAAACTAGTGCAGCTTATAAGTCTTTTCTAGTAAGACTTTCCATTGTTCCTTTAGGTGTTAATTAGCTTGTTTGCCTGTGTCATTTTCTCTTTCACCAACACATATTTGTTGCTTATATCTTTGATGGATTTGCATATAACAAAGGCTAAGCTAAACAAGTAAAAGGAGCAATTTTTATCATAAGCTTTTTAGTCTGCAGAATAGATATATAGTTTCTTGAATCTTGATCTGTTTCTATTCATGTATAAACTGCAACTGGAGATAGTTTCTTGATCTGTTTCTCATGTATAAACTGCAACTGTTATTTGTTAAATGAATTCCTCATAAGGACTGGTAAGGAATTTACATGTTTGGTCACGGTCATATATGTATTGTTGCTTAATTAAGACAACTAAGGTGAGAAACATGTGATGTACATGGAATTTAGGTGGTAATTAAGTAAGCTAGAATTGATTGGTGACTTCTGTAAATGGACTAATATTATTCAATAACTTAGGATACATGATTAGTGCTTTGTGATTAGCTAGCTGACTAGTCTTCCACTCTTGCATGATTATAACATATCACTTGTCTGATTAGGATTCTTAGCTAGGAACCCAAGTTTCTTGGTTGGAATCATTCATGTCATTGTACCGTTGAGCATCTTTCTTGTGTTTAAGCTGATTAGGACTTCGATCAGCTACTTTTTTTTTTTACAAATACATTCCACTTGGCCACGTCTTTGAGGTCATCTCCATGTACCTTTTAGTGCCTTGGTGACACAAGCTCTCTAATAACGCGTGTATGGATACGTCTATTTTTAGAAAAAAATAATGACTCAAGTGTATTCGTAGGTTAAACAAATCTTAACTGTTGCAAACACCCAAGTTATAACTGATATATTTCTAAATTAAAGTAATTACAAATTTACAAGGAACCTGCTAGACTTTTATAGAAGGGCATCAAGTTGAGGAAAGTTGTTCCAATGCTTTTATGATTTGGTCATGTGTGGCATGTTTTTGGACACATGATTTGTTTTCTTCACTTTGAAAGATACTCACACCATAACTCTCAATGTCTTTTTTTGGATTGATAAGTTAGGTTTGGAAAACATGCATGTTAGAAATATTCTTAAATAACATTATCTTCTTGGAGGAGAAGATTGAGATGATCATATAATATTATAATTGGGATGCCAAATTGGTGATTTTATATCCTCTTGGACTAATGGAGCTCTGAATGTGAGGCAATAATGTATGATAGGGTCTGTTTTTGTTAAGTAAGATTTACGTATCCATCCAGTATTGTATATGGTAATATTGCACTACACTGTCATCTTAAAGTATAGTATCCACATATGATAGTATGTAAAAATCAATTGAACAAGTTCTTTTTATATATGTACAAAAGAGAAGAAAATTATTTTCATAACATCATGTCATATTATTTGTTCCCTTGGAAACATATGAACATTGCATTACAATAAGCTTATTGCACTAGAATAAGCTTGGCATGCATTTGAGCTGCCAACTTCAATACTAATATGTACATTAGAGTATTAGACCATAAATCTTGATATCATTCAAGATGTAGATGTCAATCTTCTAAGTATTTCCTTCCTGCACATAGGAAAATTGAGTTATAAGTATCAAATCCGCATTACATTTTTTACATGTGAGAAGGTTTTAGCAGTGAATTTACCTCATGAGCACCCTATCTGTTGCTGAAGCAGATAAGAGACCTCTGTTCTCTTCTGCCCTCCTTAGCAGATACGGCATAATCTCATCGACAGGTCCAAATGGTGCGTATTTACTAACCCTAAACCCGGCATTTCTCAAACTGTAAGTCAAGGCTTCTGCCATGCCATAGAGCTGTGCAAACTGGAGATATGGCGTATCCTTTGCGATTCCCAGATCACTTGCTTTTGTAGCCGCCAGTTTTCCTACAATTTGTCACACATTTTCGCTAAATATTATTATTTACTACGATGATGTTAAGACAATGTAAATATTATCTAGGTATAAGTTTTACCTGATTCGAGATTGTGAGTTGCCAGAACGACAGAACCGGAGCCATTAGCAATCTCTTGGAGCATAAACTCAGCACACTTATTGTAACAATCGTGCGTATCCTGGATACTATCGTGTATGGGCGACTTAACCCCTAGAGAAGCAGCCAACTGGTTCTCACTCGACATGTACGCGCCTCTAACCAATTTGAATCCTATTGGCACTCCCATTCTATCCGCTTCTTTCTTTGCTATTGCGAGTCTCTCCTGTGTATCCTTCAGATAAGCCTGGGAAGTGTTAAACAGCAGAGGAACGTCGTCTCTATGGTACTTTATGGCAGCAGAGTAAGTGAAATAATCGATTGCTGGCTGGATCGAGGTATCCTCTGCATCAATGAGTAGAGGTACGTTCGCCTCTAAACCCTTATCACAAATTTGAGTGAATCTTTGGTATGCCAACTCGAGATCACTCTCTTCTTCCCGGGACAAAGGCTCCGGTTTGTTCAGGGTGTGATACAGAGGGCTGGAATCCGAAAAGATTTGGAAACTCTTGAGCTTCCATGGAAGGTTCAAGGACTTATCCTTGTACTCCCATCGCAACAGATCACTTACCCTTTTTAGCAAAGTTGGTGGACAAATTGCTGTAATTTTCACCACAACAAAGCTCACCTGTTTATACCAAAATGGAAAAAAAATAAATAAAAAATTGATTAATCAAGTGGATTTCTTTGATTTTGATATGCTAACAAAAGGAAACCACAAAGAAATTTCATTTCACACTCTGTTTCTAGAAACAGAGCAAGTTGAGCTAAATTGAATAGTTTAAGTTTAGCCTTCCTTTTCAATTTTCATCTTATTTTAATGACTTATAATATTGAGCTCAATTGATGTTTTTAGATGATTTATCAAGTCGTTAAGAATCACACGGAACTTCATCTCCTGCTCTGTTTCTTGAAACAGAGCATATTGATTCTAAACTCGACGAATTAGACCTAAAACTAGCTTAGTTAATCACCAAATGGTAACTAAATGAAATATGGATACTTACAGGAGAATCAGAACGGCACTTGGTGGATTCAACAGTCTTAACAAACTCAACCAAATTCCGATCACATGAGGCGTTATCATTTGCATGTTCCGAACCGAAATCAAGCATAGTTCTAATCCCCGCAGCCCAAAGCCTGTCCACAGTCCGCCCCGTCTCCCAAACATCCTTCCCCGCCACGAAATGCTCGTAAAAGCTCCGCTCGATCACCTTCAACAACGCCGGCCTCAACAGGGGGACGTCCATAGCCCCTGATTTCATAACCCACATGCCAAGATCAACCATGGGCTCCACTGCACACATTCCAAGTATCGCAGACGATTTGATCAGCTTAGTAGTTGAAAGGGACGAAAATAGCTGCTTGGGATCGTTAAAATTGACGACAGAATTTGTGGTGGTGGTGGGTATGGGGTTGATGAGTTGTGGTGTGGTGGTGGCTGTGGCTGTGGCTGCGGAGGCAGAGAGGGAGGGAGCGGCGGAGTTGAGAAGGCGGAGATACTTTGGGCGGATGTTGCGGATGGCCATGAAAGGTGTGGTGGTGATTCTGGAATCCAAAAGCCTAAGGCTCTCTTTTGTTTGGAGCTACTTTTAGAAGAATAGTTAGTATGTTTGTGTGCGTTTTGATGACTAGTTTATGGTGATTTTATTTATAGAAGAGAAATATTTGGGAGTGGTTAAGATTCCTACTGGTATTAGTATTAAGATTCCTATTTTTTAAGGGGTTAAGATTCTTAATTTCCAAGATTCATTGTATTTACTAATTCAAGACGTTAAAAATAGCATATTAATTTTAAGTGATTATGTCGAGATACCTAGTTTTTAGGTGGTTTTTAAGATACTTGGTCTATGTTGGAACTTTAACCTTTTTTTAAAAAGCGGTGTTAATATTTTTAATTTGTAAGAGTGATTATATTACTAGTTCAAGATTTTGAACTAGCATATTAAGATTATGACCGATTACTCAAGGAACTTATTTTCAAGGCGGTCTAATAATCCCTACCTTTTAAAACGTTTTATGTTAAGGAATCTATTTTTCAAGTGCTTTTAAGATTCTTATTTTTATTAAGCAGTTTATTTATGTCGAGGTCCCTATTTTTTGTGAAACGGGTCTTAAAGTTTCTATTTAAGGTATTAAGATTCTAAGATTCATTGCATTTATTTACTATTTTACTAATTCAAGATGTTAAGTTCATAGTAACATTTACTAATTCAAGAGGTTAAAAATAGAATGAGATTACACATGATTATAGATGATACACAGTCAGCAACTACGCAACAAGATGACCGGAGAAGTTCCACGTCGTTGGTCAAACAGATTGAAATGCTGGATCCACGTCAATACAAGTGTAGCAAGGCCAAGTGGCCCACATGGAGATCCGAACTTGGGCTAGGTAATATCTACGGTGGGCAGAAAATCTAGGGAATAAAGTAAAGAAATTTTGCAATGGAAGTAACAAATTTATTTATTCTTCGTAAAAAAAAAAACAAATTTATTTATTTTTTAAATGACTTCGGGAATTCACAATCATTACCTTATTTGGTAAATTTACGTTTCGACCTAATATACTACCCACGACAAACCACATTTATGATGGGATTTGATGAGTTTTAGCGTGTTATGTAATCTCAATGGGATTTGATGGAAAACTAACATATTTTGTGATTTTTCACATAATTAATTAATTGTTTGGTTTTGGTTGTTATTTTGGGGGTTAATTTAGAATCTCACGTATCTTGTTCCTTTAATAAATTATACTCCATCTGTCCCGTTTGAAATTACTCATTTTGACTTTTTTCGGTCAACAGTTCTCAACTTTGACCCACGATTAGTCTTAAATTATAATTTTTAAATATTTAATAAAATTATATTATGAAAATTGAGGTTCTATATTTTCATAATATGATTTCATCAAATGATTTATCATTATAGTTTAAGAGTAATTGGGAGTCAAAGTTGAAAAATGTTCATCGAAAAAAATCAAAAGGAGTAAATTAAAGTGGGACGGAGGGATTACTCTCTCCAATTCCAGATTCCAGACCATTTTTCCCTGGACTTAGCTGTACGTACGGCCGGTACCATATTTTTTTAACATATCTAAGTTGATATCTAAGGTTGGAACGTTACGCCATACATATTCCAACTTTACTTCACATTAAGGTACTATTTGGGTATTGTTTGTAAACGTTTGTTTAAAGTAATTATTATTAATTTTTTTTAGAAATTGTTATTTTCGTCTGAACATAATTAAACTGAACTGAACCGAATGGAATTGAACAAAATTTATTTGTAGTATGAAATATAACTAAGCAAATCTGAACAGAACTGAATGAAACTGAACTGAACTTAACAGAACTGAACTGAACTGAAAATAATGAGATTTCATACGAAGAGAACAAAGTCTTACATTTTTAATTTTTAAATATTTGTTTGTGTTTGAGTTTACTATTTCTATGGTTGATTCTATATTATTAAGCAAATTAACCATTGTAAATTAAATTCATCGAATGATATGCTTTTTGAGCTTATGGGATTATGGCACCATACAAATACAAATAGAGAAGGTTATTCAATGCTAAAATAATATAATTTACTACTTAAATGATTATTTTAATCACAACCAAACATTAACATGTTATTTAATTTTAATTTTAATGTGCATTTTGAAAACTCTATATTTTTACTTAAAACAAATATTAATTAGTTTTGATAACCATTTGCAAACCGCGAATTTGCTGTCCAAATAAACACATTCATCATAGCATGATCGGGCCTCAACTCAATTTTTTTTCCATTTCCTTTTTAATTTTTCTCTTTATTTCTAGTTTTCTCTTTTTCCTCTATTTTCTTATTTTATTTTTCTTTTTATTCACTAAATCAATTTCATACTTATATTTTTAATTAATACATTAACAATAATATATTTGAACAATATAAAATTCTCTATGTATAATAAACTGTTGCATAATTTTTATTGTAAAGGTCTTAGAAAAAAACACTTTCTATAATACACAAATTTTAAAGTTCATTGTAATATTTATTGCAAAGTAATTTAACTTTTAAAATTGATATGGTCTCATTGCAATTAAGTAATGACATTTAAATAAAATGAAACAAACTTTAAAAAGAAATGAGAAATCAAATTAAAAAGAAGGGATGAAAGGATACCAACTATTATAGTGGATACTTACAGGAGAATAAGTTAACCTGTCTACGGTGGGTCAGTTAACTTTTTGTTAAAAAATAATCTACACCCACTCGTATTCACCTGTAATGTCTAGCACTCATTTTCATTAAGAAACACCTCATCACTCACCAACGGACAATCCAACAAGAAAAACCTCGCGTTGATTACCAATTACCGCATAATATGAACTCCATAATCACTTCCCCACTGAAAAACGACGTGTACGTCAAAATATGGACTATGGTTCCAAAGAAATGGACATGCTTGGCTCATGCAACGGTTGGCCTATGGACGTGTACAATGTCTTCTTGGTCAACTCGATTACTCTCCACGAGATAAACATACCCGATTCACATGGACTTTGGAATAAGTAATCTTGGTCGGACCATTCTCAAATGTATGGCTTTGGATATGATTATGTTAATGATGATTTTAAGGTTATAATGACGATTCATGAAACAAGCAACATCTCACGTCTATACATCAGTTGAATATGTTCTTTTAAATCCAAAGTAGATGGAAGAAGTGGGAAATTTTGCTGAAAATAAAATAGTTATGTAAGAGTGATGCTTGATAAATTTTAATTTGAATTTGAGTGTTAATTAATTAAATACGTTAAATGACGAGGTGAGTCAGAAGCAAAAATTTAAAAATGTAAATAATTATATCAATACTAAAATGTTGGCATAAATTTAGTTTAACCGGACAATAAGCTACCCGGTAGAATTTGGCCTAAGGCCATCTCCAGCAGTGTTCTGTTGGCCTCAACAGAACCCGAACAGAACTCCAACAGTGTTCTGTTGGGTTTAATGACAGAACCGGTTCTGTAGACCCGTTCTGTTGAGTTCTGTTGCTTTTTTATTTTCTTTTTTCATTTTCTTTATTTTTTTTTTAATAAATTTTTATTTTTTCATTTTGATTTATATCATTTAATTTCACTTATTCTTTTGTTTTATTTCCTTTTCTTTTATATTTGCATTTTATTTTTTCTATTTAAAAGTTGATCTTCAATTTTATGTTTTAAAATTATATATCAATGTTATTTCAAATTTAAACTTTGATACTAAAATAAAATATTCACAACGGAATTTAAAATCGGAATAGATGATAACTTTATAAATAATAATACATGAGAATTTAAACCTCACTTTCCTAAAAATTAAGAATACAAATTCCTAATAAAAAAAATCCATACATTTACTTTAAAGCTAATTCTACCATCATTCAACTTCATGCTTTTGCCAATTAATTCAATCAACCAAAATGGAGATCATACGCACAATTGGACACATCCAATGCGAAACGTGTCCGGACCGGATCAATGAAGTTGGCCGATACATAATTTGGCATCAATAACCGGACAATAAGCTGCCGGGCCGAGTCGATATTGAAAGAAAAACATTGGTTGGTTAGATGATCTTCGTCAAAATCGATTCTGCCCTAAACTGCTACTAGTATTACATTCAAAGGGTTTTTGGTGTAGAATTGTCCAAACTTTCCGGTGATGGCAACGAACCCACCTGAACTACCTGACGGAATCCTGGTGGAAATCTTCTCCAGGCTTCCGACGAAATCGGTAGGCAAATGCCGATGCTTATCAAAATCATGGCGCACAGATCTGTCGAGCACCCATTTCATCAACAAACACCTCATCAGTCGCCAACAAACAACCAATCAAGAAGAAAAACTAGCTCTCATCACTGTTTTTAGATCACTCCACATCGTCACTTCCCCATTGAAACACAACGAGCAGCATGTCAAAATATTGACTGGGGTTCCAAAGGTATGGAGCACCCAGCTGGGTGGCGCCTGCAACGGTTTGGTTTTGCTACTGGCTGAAGACCAGGGAATGAATCCCTTCTTGATGAACCCGATTACCCTCCATCAGGTAAAAATAGGAAAACCGCCTCCAGCTCGGAAATATTTTTCTGGTTGGGGATGTTCTTTGGTGTATGGATTTGGATATGACTCCTATACTGATGATTTTAAGGTTATAGCACTTCATTGTTTCTTCCCACATGTATACAACTACGACCAAGATGTGCGCAAGCCATTTACATTGGTTGATGTATTTTCTGTGAACAAAGGTGCTTGGAATAGGCTTCATACTAGTAGCATTTTTACTTATGGTGAGTTTATTCCTCAGCATCGCACACACGGGGTGTTTGTGAATGGGCATGTGCATTGGTTTATTACTATTAGAGATGCTGGGTGTTACGGTCGCGTTGTTGCTTTCGATTTGGCTAAGGAGGTCTTCCACGAGATTCATGTTCCTGCTGAGTTTTATGAGAATCGTCCTGAGGTAGTGAGAATGTCTAAGGTGAGTGGGGTTGTTGTCATTCGTGGGTGTTTGTCTATTGTGCACAACTTGATTAATCGTGATACCAGTGGTGGCACTGATGTTTGGATGATGAAGGAGTATGGAGTGGCAGAGTCTTGGGTCAGATTTCACATTGCTGGCGATGACTTTGAGGTACCGATTATGCCGCTATGTTTGGTTGAGGATGATCAACTTATGTGTTACACTGAAAGTAATGTTCTGCGGAATGCTTTGGTTGTGTGTGATTTGAAAGATGGAACAAGGAAGAAAGTGATTTTAAGTGGAGAGGACCATTGTTATTGGGTTGGAATTAGCTTTGTAGATAGCCTCGTATCTCCCGGCCGGAAGTGTGGACGTGACAACGATTCTGGTTAAGATTAAGAAAGGTGGGATGTGCAGCTTCATTTTGTTTCAGAAAATAGAACATGTCGTAAAAGTAGTTTGACGCCATGATAATCCAAGATAGGATGCAGCAGTTGTAGTCCTGGAGTAATCTATGATACTGTTATCAAGGTATCTTCATTGTTCTCTTTGATTGAGTTATGGCTTTTGTGAACTCTATATAACATGGTTGAATGTAGGTTCTTTCTGTTCGATCTTATGGAGCTTCCATTATTTATGTCATTTGCACTTTCAGTATAAATGTCATGTGCATGAAAGAGATAACATATAACCAAATTAGATTCTGAAGTTTGATATATACTACTCATAGCTTATTCTTGCACAAGAGCAACCACAGTTTACTTTACTCTCATCCCTTTACTGTATATGAAATCAAACAAATTACATCATACTTTGAATTATTATTAATTATATAAGCCTGCAGAAGCAGAAGTGATATTCTGTTTTGTTTCAAACCCGGCGGGTCGACCGTGAAAGTGACAGCCATACCTTACGCTAAATAAAGAACCGACCAAAACGAGATGATCCACAAATCCTGTCCCTATTGTCTCCACTACAGGCCGAAATCAAATTCGTATTCGTCAAGCAAACCACACAGATCAATTCAAATTAGTACTCAACAGTCAACACCAACACGTTTTAAAAACAAGCTCAGTTGATCCCCATTTCATCTCTTCAGCAAAAGAAATAACAAAAATGGCCAACACTTCAGTCCCAGTGATAGATATGCAAGATTTCCCCTGCCAGTCTGATCAGCTGATCGCGGCATGTGACGAATGGGGATGTTTCAGGATTGTCAATTTCGATCCAATTTTGCCCAGATCGCTGATGCTCCAAATGAAGGAAGTTGTGCAGTCACTGCTGGACTTGCCTACCGAAATCAAGAAGAGGAACGTCGATGCGATCGCTGGTAGCGGTTACATGGCCCCGTCCACGATTAATCCTCTGTATGAAGCATTAGGCCTCTATGACATGTCCTCAGTTAAAGATGTCTATAACTTCTGTTCCAACTTGGATGCCACTCCCCACCAAAGGTACAAGTTTTTCGATGCTACTCTCACTGTTGAATACTAATCTGTAATCATTCATTGACAGGGATACGATTACGAAATATGCTAAAGCAGTAAATGAGCTTATGATGGAAATTGGGAGAAGAATCGGACAAGGGCTAGGAGTGAAGGGTTGTTCCTTTGATGACTGGTCTTGCCAGTTCAGGATTAATAAGTACAGTTTTACCGCGGAAACTGTAGGTTCTCCTGGAGTACAGCTCCACACGGATTCTAGCTTCCTTACGATTTTACAGGATGACGAACTAGTTGGTGGACTCGAGGTGATGAAAAGGTGTGGCACATTCGTGGCGGTTGATCCTTTTCCGGGTTCCCTTCTTGTCAACCTTGGAGATATTGCCACAGTGAGTGACACTGGAGTAGTAGTTTGTATGTATAGTGTGCTTTATTTATTATGGGTGTGATTTTTTTGAAGCGGCAAAGCGAGGATCAATAATGTTTCCCCATTTATCCCGTGGTATTATGGGTGTGATTAATTTAAACATGTTGATTGTACGTGTAGGTGTGGAGCAATGGGAGATTTTTGAACGTGAAACACAAAGTGATGTGCAAGAAAGCAGCCATGAGGTTTTCGATTGCTTCGTTTCTGTTAGGACCAAAGGAGGCTGCGGTGGAAGTGCCTAATGAACTGGTGGATAAGGACCATCCTCGTTTGTACAAGCCGTTCTTGTATCATGAGTATAGGAATGTCAGAATGAAGCATAAGTTGCAAACTGGTTCTATTGATCCTTTTCTGATTTGAATTGTACAACTGAGGGTTGGTAATTGTTCAAACAAGGGCTATTTCATGACCGGCCAACCGGGTGTAATAGCCGGAATCAGTTATAACAAATTATTATGACTTGTGAGTAGGCCACAATTCTAGTTATTGTTAGATAAACTTGCCCATTATTTGCTATTGCCATGAAATAAGATAATTATGAAATTCCGAACTTGTACTCTTGTTCTTGTAGGCCTCTGTTTGATCTCCCTTGCATGCCAATGGTCATTTTTAATTTGTACTCCTATGATATTGTTTCATTCTCAAAAGAACACAATTAAATTTTCCTTTCTGTATTAGTTATGCTCTGAGTAGGTTCAATTCAATTCGCACATTGACGAATCACCACCAAAGGATTGAATTATACTCTGGAAATTGGCTTTGACAATGCTACAAGAAAGACTTCATGAGTTCAGTGTGTTATTTTTCTACACCTTAGCTTAAACATTAAAGTTAGTGTACAAATGTGCACTTGACCTTGAATAACTCTCTTCACCATATGGCTTGTTATTTGAAGATCATAAAACTCCCATATACAGACGTCACAAATTTTAATAGAGAATGTAGGGTCCACACATATGATTCATATTCTCTATTAAAGGGTTTGGTGCCACACTTGTTAAGCTCCAATAATTTTATGAAAAAAAGTTATAAACGATCACAATGTTTTTTCTTTTTTTTAATATTTCTCCACATTTATTTGTTTTTATAATATCAGAAAAATCATGAAAAAATAAATAAAAATCAAATGGTATAATATTTAAGAAGTCATTACAAAGAAAGGCCAATGTACCAAATTGCCTAAGGCTACCAAAACTTTTGAGCCACGCCGAAATCCAAACAATTCAATCCAAGTTATCCCAATCCAAATCTGGTCTGATTGATCCCTTTGCTAATTTATTTATTTTTTTAGATGAAATTCGTTGTAGGTGTATCTTGAGCTATGTTTTAAAAAATGGATTCGACCGGACGGTTTCACCGGTTCGGCCGTGAACCAGTAAGGGTGGGACTCAACAATGTTTCGGTTCAACCCCGGTCTGACTGCTTTTGGGGTGTCCGGTTCGACTTTCGATTCCCGGTTTCAAAACATAGATTTTGAGTCACCTGATTTCATCTTATTATTTGATCACAATAAGTTTGTTTGGTCGATGTTTGAGTTCATATTGTTAAAGAGATGGGTAAACTTTGCTTCAAATGAAAACCTTAAGAAAAGAGGTGTCTTCTTCACTAATAATGATTGTAGTTGTAAAAGGCGTGAAGGTAAGGGTGAAAGTTCTTATCATATCTTTGGTGTTTGTGATTTTGCATAGAAATTTTGGAGCTTGTTGTTTGATTGGCTAAAGATAAAAAATATAATGTAATGAGTACTAACTTGGAAGAGAGCTTGGCAAACCTCCTCTCTAATTGGGTACCTCGGGGCAACGAAAATTTTTGCAAGTTGTTTGGTTTGAAACCATTTGGACCCGTTGGAAGGTAAGGACTAATCTAATTTTCAACTTTGTGGAATGGAATCAAGGACAAATGTTGGAAAAAATCAAGCTTCCTTGTTGGACATGGTAAGAGGGAAAGGGAAACCTAGTTCTTATAACAGATTGGTTCTTGGACCTCATTATGTGTCTTGGAACTTATATTTGAGTAACTTGGTTGGGAAAATAAGTCTTTTGGTATTTTGTCGACGGTGTATTCTTCCAATTTTATTTTGGC
Source organism: Plantago ovata (assembly GCA_028274465.1). Lineage (NCBI taxonomy): Eukaryota > Viridiplantae > Streptophyta > Magnoliopsida > Lamiales > Plantaginaceae > Plantago > Plantago ovata. The sequence goes on along the minus strand of CM051457.1, from coordinate 5,282,001 downwards.
GGAGGTGTGCTCCTTTTTACCTTTATATTGATTCCAGAACATTACTTATAATTTTTTTTAAAAATCATTACTTATAATTTTTAAATAAAATAAAAAGGTGTCCGTTAAAAATAAAAATAAAAAAATTGCTTTTTTCTAACTTCTTTTGTCTTTTTCGTTTATTAACCATTTATACATGTCAATTTTCATTTTACACATTCCTGCTAAAATCTTCAATTTGCCTCCAACTACTCAGCCCCCAAAATTTCAAACATTTTCATTGCTCCCGCTGATTCAATTCAATACGAGCCACTCCATTTTCGGCCCTAAACAGGTAAATCAACTCAAAGCTCCAATCTCCATGGATCTAGACGAACTTTCTCATCGACGCTAGGGTTGCATTCTCAATTTTGACTTCTCATTTGGAAGTGATTCATTTTAGCTCTACTGATTCTTCCCCCTTTTTTCACTATTCATCTCGCATACTGTTGTTCACTGCAGGCGGTTTACGCTCCCTGTGAAGGAAATGGACTCGGTTCTCGCCACAGTGAGCGGGTATCAAGGTGCAGAGAGATTCAATCTCATCAAATTGATTGCCAGTACTGGTGCGAGCTATGTCGGGAAAATGTACCCTAAGGTTACTCACTTGGTATGGATTCGATTCTTCGTTGTTGCTTGTTAGGTTTGTTTGATTTACAATTACGATATAAGTTGTGGTTTAGTGAGCAGTTTGATATTGGGCGCTTGTGTATTTTGTTCTAGGTGTGTTGGAATTTTGAAGGCAAAAAGTATGAGGTTGCTAAGAGATTGGGGATAATTGTAGTTAATCATCGCTGGGTCGAGGAATGCGCGAAGAAGAAGAGGCGTGTTTCTGAGACGCCATACACCTTTGAGAGGTATTTTTACTGGTTTTGATTTGTGGAGGAAGTGTGATAAGTTGGATGCTGAAATTTCCTTGATCTAGATAGAATGTTTTCTGTGTACATAGTTCTTATCAACTAAGCGTATGCAATAATAAGTGATCAGTAATGTAGTCTATGTTATTGTTCATTCATAATCACTTGTTGACTAGGCATTCATAGATTTCTTCTCACATTGTAAGTCATGCTGCACTGTGGATCTATTCAAAGTATATGTTCGTTCGGGCTGGTGCATTCACTAGTCTCTGGTGATGTTAAGATTCATTGGAAGAATTGGTAGATTGTAGTTGTGACTTGTGAGTTCCCAGTTTCAAGGATTCATAGATGGATGAATAAAGTTACATAACATTCTTGATGCTGGACTGAAGAGCATTTATCATCTCTTTTGTGAAACAATTTTGCATTATGTTTGTGAAAGTTTGCTTATCTAGATTTCTTTCCCTTGATGATTTTGCATGTACGAATTAGTGAATTACTCCTTTTTACTGTTTATGGACTAATTTTTGTATTTCCTGTTTATTGTAGTGGCAGAGAAGTGGGACCTCTGCGTTCGGACCTTCAGTTTTCGATCAACAATGCTGTTGCTCACTCGAAAGAGAAAAAGACGTATAAACAACCTGTCATTGATCTTGAATGTGATGATATGGACAATGCTAATTTGGCGGATTCAGATCTTTTCAATGAGGTCACAAGCTATAAAATTTCAGTTTCTGTAGCTTATACCTTATATATTAGACTTTGTCATTCATTATTGAATCTACCCGGTGTACTTGCACCATTGCTCGTGTAATGCTTACTTCGGTCATAATTGCAAATTTTCTTTCTATCAGCTGGTATAATATACTTCCAAAATCATGGATATTACAGTCCTGGCAGTCTGGCTACTGGAGCACTGCAATTAATGTATACAAGAATGATAGAACTTATAATGACCTTGACAGCAGTTCAATAGTATTTCCATTTATTGTCTTTCTTCCTTACCTATACCCGCACTGCTTACCATGTGCCGCTAGGTTTATGATTTATGACTTTTTATGATAGAGTTTATCCTTGTTCTTTCATTATTTATTTAGCTTGTGAGTTGTGATTCTGTTACTTCTGGGTTTTGATTTATACTACTGTCATTGATTTGTTGTAGTGGTATATTCTCAGGATTTTGAGCTTAGGAAAAAAACTCATTGTTCAAATAGATCAGTCGGAAAATCAACCAAACAAATTCGAGCAATGACCAACCTAGCAGCATTAGAGACAGTGTGACTCTGCCAGAGACTGCCCTTCCTGAGGTAAAGAAACTCAATATATGTACTCCTTGCTTCAACTATATTCTTGATTTTAGATAGTCTTGAAATCCACATATATCATTGCATCTGGAAACAGGACTAGTGTCTAGAAAACAGTTGTAACTGAGATGAATATATTCTCCGGCTCCATGTTCATATTGTTATCTCATAGCAAGTTGAATCTTTACGTTATTAGCTATATGTCCAGCGTGTCACAATCAACAATATCTAGAACTTTAAGTTGTTTTACATTAGACTCTTTGCAGATTCTTTAATCCAGTGAAGATAACAATCATTTGAACACTTAAATGATTTAAACATTCTGTGTGTTGAGTTCCATTTAAGCTTGCTCCCCTCCACTAGTTCCTAAATCCCAACTACACTTGCTTTACTATTTCTCTTCCCTCATGTCAAGTCCATGTACTCAAAATCTCAAACTATATAATGAACTCTGTCAGTTTTGTGTTTCTTGTCTTTCCTTAAATAGGCCAAAGAACCTGGCACTTCAAAGCCTACCCATCTCCGCAGACTGAAAAAAAGAAACTACATTTCACTGGAAACTCATCTGGAAGACCATGCCCCTGTAAAAAAGCAAATACACAAGCAGGACACGAGATCAACTTTAAACATGGGGCAAGTGCACCTGGAGGCTGATGTACTACCTGAAAATACTAGCAGTGGAAGTCTTCCTAACAGTTCAGATACAGAGAGACACAAAAATACATCGACCAGACATACACTCTATGAAAATTATTTGGGGACTGGGGAAAATGATGACACTGTTAATGATATCGAAGAGATTAAGGATATGTTTCATGAGTTTCAGAATACACTTGTTTATGGTACACCATCACTACCTGACATCCAAAATTCAAAAGACCACCATGAGGATTCTGGGGAGGATCTCGTTGACTGTGATCATAGCAATAGACCATCTAAATCAAGTGAGTTGTCATGTGTTATATGTTGGACAGAGTTCAGTTCCACCCGAGGGGTGCTGCCGTGTGGTCACCGATTTTGTTTCTCATGCATCCAGAGCTGGGCAGATCATATGGTGCGTGTTTATGGTTTCAGTTTTATATTTTTCAATTTTTAGTTTCCCCCTTATTTTGCAAGAATTTCTTTCTTTATTTATTTATTACTTTTCAAGCGCAAGAACTTCTATAATGTAGTCATGAACTCATGATTGCTTTTAGAGTGTGGTTTCATTCTGTGAAGTACATATGTTATTAAATTCTGCTGAGTATTGTTTTTAATTAACAACTTTTTATTAGTAATAAGTTTTTTGTGATCTGTCCTGATTGTTATGTCTTACAGGCTTCAAGGAAAAAACCTTCTACGTGTCCTCTGTGCAAGTCTAGTTTCATATGCATCACAAAATTGGATGATGTTCATTCATCAGATCAAAAAATATATTCGCAAACCATTCCACATGACAGTTCGAAGATGGATCTATACATTGTTCCTGATGAAACATGTGCTGCCCCTGTCAACGTATGTTATCAAAATCTCCCCCTCGTTATTTGTTTAGCTAATTTTGATTTTAATACTTTTACACACCGCCAAAGCTGCCACTCTTGTTCTGTAACTAATGTAATACTATGTTTCTTCTTAGAGTTATTCTACTTCATTTTCTTGCCATCCAACTCACATTCTGCTTTTCTTTGGTGCTTTACAGCCTTCAACACAAGTTTGCTATCGATGCTCCAGTAGAGAACCCGAGGACCTTCTTGTTAAATGTCATTATTGCAACATTCGATGCGTTCATAGGTACTGTCTTGACCCTCCGTTGTTCCCTTGGACATGTGTCCACTGCCGGGATCTCCGAATGCTTTACTATAACCGCTATTGATCAAAGTTAAAGGGTTGCACGTAGTTATCTCAACAATATGTTGCATAATGTCGTATCTCAAATTTTGACCTTCATTGAATTGTTCAAAAAAACTTTAAATCATGATACATGTTCTCTCGACTCATTTAACTGCTTGTATGAATCCTACTTTTATGAGTTGATTATCTGTTGCATGGTGTCAACGATTGCAAATGATCTCCTACATTTTTTTATCTCTACTTGTTGTGATTAAGCTATGGACATTATGGTGTTGATTTAGTTGTGAAGTTATGTTTATTTTAGTTGTACAAAAATTCAATCACTGCATAAGATATAATGTTACATATATCCATCTCATATTGGTGGTGACCAATCCATTAGCTCAAATTAAGACTTAGAACAAACATACCATCATTAGACAAGTTTAAGGACAGATTGACAAAGAAATAGTGATGTTTCATCAACCAAAATATCTTCCCTTCCTAGTAATCACACTACCATATATAGATAAAGATAGAAAACCAATCACTTCATTTATGATTTCACCGAAGCATCCGTAGAAAACTCTACTTCATGTTTTCACATTTTCACACTTTCCCTCTCCATGAAACTCTATAATGAAGCAGCAACTTTCTGAACATTCCTTGGGAAAACTCCATGCCAGAAGAAAAACATCAAAATTTGCTTTACTCGTAGCGCTGACTATACTTTTAACAATCCCCTTATATTACCCATCCCTTAGAGATTCTTCCAAGAAACTATACGAAGCATCTCGTGCCTATGAATCTTATGAGGATTCGATAAGACCCACATTAGATGTAAATGACCCTATAATTGAAGGCACAGACTCTCCAATTGATGATTCATCAACTGATACTGATTCTCGTCCTATTGATCCTATCAATTTCAAGACTTACCTTCATCAAGTAGATGATGCCGTACTGCCTGACCATGTTGATGTGGTGGCGGTGCAACAACATGATGAGGTGCAACAACATGAGGAGGTGGTTCATGAGAAGAAACGTGTGAAGGTTAGGTGTAGAAAATCTCCACGGCCTCAAACAAACGCTAAAGATTCTCGAGCAGAAGAACATGTAAGGCAGGTAATAACAAGGAGGAAAGAGCATCGTTCAACACGCAGAAACAGAGAACGTAGCCGTGCAATGGTAAGATCGAATGTGTTAGACAACGATAAGTGCGACTTATTCACAGGAGAATGGGTGCCGAATCCTGAAGGACCGTATTACACAAATGAGACTTGTCATGTGATTCAAGAGCATCAGAATTGCTTGAAATTTGGGAGGCCTGACAGAGGTTTCTTGAAATGGAGATGGAAGCCTGACGATTGCGAACTGTCCGTTTTCGACCCAGCAAGTTTCTTGGAGCTTATGAGGGGAAAATCCTTAGCGTTTGTTGGTGACTCTGTTGCCAGAAACCATATGCAGTCTTTAATATGCCTCTTGTCAAGGGTAAGTAAGCGTTCCAAGAGCATTTGCACGGATTAAAATCTCTACGTAACCATGGAGCAATCTCGAGACCTCAGATTTTTAAAAACTGACATGAAATTGATATTGGAATTTTCGTACGTGGCAATTCAAGAACATGAAAACATCCTAAAATCAACATTTTAGGCCATACACATTTCATATTTTTGAACAACTTTCATCTGATTTTGCACAAAATTTGGTGGTTTAGTCTAAGTACGTTAAGCGGTGCGAGAGTGCAACACTAGTTGGATGATATATATGACATGCACAAATGAAGTTTGGGAGACCAAATACATATGATTATTCAAAAGTTCAGGATAAATCTTAAAAAATTGAACATTACTAACAGCTTTTTCTTTTTAAAATTTTAGGAGTGACCTCAGAATGCATGTCTGATTCCACCCTGATCCCATCTAACTATCTGGTTAAAATAACTTATTACTAGCAGTATAAGCCCATAACATCTACTCCCTCTGCTATAAATTACTCATTTTAATTTTTTCGGTCAACAGTTTCCAACTTTGACTCCCAATTACTCTTAAACTATAATGACAAAATATTTAATAAAATTATATTATGAAACTTTAGGGTCTGTATTTTCATAATATAATTTTTTTAAATATTTTACCAATATAATTTAAGAGTAATTGGGATTCAAAGTTGGAAGTTGTTGACCGAAAAAGTCAAAGTGGATAATTTATAGCGGTAGGAAGGAGTAAGTATGTATGCTATTAATTGGCTCGAAGAAATAAAAAACTTACATTTTATTTTAAAACAAATATTAGTACTGCTTTTTGAATAAATTAAATAGGCAGCCGCTGCAAAAGTAATTTAGAAATCACTTTTTCTTCGAAACATAAATGTCACACATGAGACAGATCTGGAATTCATCAGATTTGGATATTAAAATGGATTTGACTTGTTTCAATGCGTTTAATCTTTAATATATTTGTGATCCACCCTACTGTCATTCCAGATCCTTCTTTCCAGTAGCTGACATAATGATGTTCCGGTTTGATTGAATTTTAAAAAATAGTTCAGTTCAATTCATTTTCAATTAAAATTTATATTTTAAATAAAATCATTTCGGTTCAATTCATTTCAGAATAGAATAAAAGGAGCCTAAGATACATATTTGATTCTACTATGTTTCTTTTGTTTTTTCTTTATACCTAAAATGAGAAAAATTCTTGTTGGAGCTAAGATGTTTCTGCATTAATATGCCCACGTTATTAGATGACTGATGTATGAAGCTGGTAAAATTCTTCAGGCTGTGATTCCAGTAGACTCAACATCAGATCCACTGGACCAAAACAGACACTATGAGTATAGAGATTACGACTTCAACGTGACCATGTTTTGGGCACCCTATTTGGTCAGGACACAAAGAACTGACCCTAACGACGATAAGCGACCTTTCAACTTATACCTGGATGAATTCGACACTGATTGGACGAGTAAAATCGCATCTTATGACTATGTCATTATCTCCGCGGGACACTGGTTCTTCCGACCAATGTACTTCTATCTAAGGAACCGCCGCATTGGTTGTTTGTACTGTGCGGAAGTTAATGTCAATCACGAGACAGCTTATTTCGCTTACCGTAGGGCGTTTAGGACTGCCTTCCGTGCCATTAATGAGGCCACAAACTTTAAGGGAGTCGCATTTTAAGATCGTTTGCGCCTTCACACTTTGAGGGTGCACCGTGGGACAAAGGTGGAGATTGTCCGCGGACAAGACCTTTTAACAGGAATGAGTCTGTTTTGGAAGATTACAGTTTGCAAATGTATATAATACAGTTAGAGGAGTTGAGAACGGCACAAAGGGAACGAGGGAGAAACGGAGGAAAGTTTCGGTTGTTTGATGCCACGAAGGTCATGCAACTGAGGCCAGACGGACATCCTGGTAAATATGGGCACTGGCAAGTGCCAAACCAAACGTGGGCTAATGATTGTGTGCATTGGTGTTTGCCCGGTCCGATTGATTCTTGGAACGATATGTTGCAAGAATTGTTTAGGAGAGAAACAGGAGATGTCTTGGCAGACAATTAGACCAAAGTTCTTGGTAGAGGCTTGCCAATGAATGCACTGTGCTTGTGTTATTACCTAGCTTAATCTTCATAATTCACATTGTATAATATACTTTGGTTAGCTACTGTTTTTATTCGAGAAAATCGAAATTGATATGAGCTGATCTTAACTGAAATGAAGAGAGGGCTTTGTTCGAATAACACGAATGAACATGGAGTTATATAATTTCTAGAACACACTTTTAGACACTGATAAAAATTAACTATAATATGAGACAAACTCTCTGCTTAAAGGGTCAAAATACTGTTTTCAAGAGTACTTTGTAAGTAGTGGTAAATCCAATTTAGAAGATTGAGTAATTAACAATGTATTGGGAGGTGGATTAGATCTATTAATACACGTGGTTTTGCAGCTAAATAACCAATACAAATAGATCCATTGCCATTCTATTTTACTACTCTCAATGCAAATGGAGGCTATTTTTCTTCCATCATAAACTCTTCTCTTTTCATGCATTTTCTTTCCAATGAAGAATAATGCTTCATACCCTCTACTTTCCTCAGCCAAGAACCAAAAACCAAAAGCATCACTACATATTTTCCCTCTAATCATCCTAACATGTCTTCTTACAATCATACCCTTCTATTTCCAAACCAATTTCATCCCATCCTTCACTATTTCCACAAACACTCTTCATCCTGCCCCTTGGCGCAACCACACCGACGAGGCTGATGACGTGCCACGTCATGAGAACCCGTCACATAACCCTAACCCGGAAACCAGTGCCATAACTATAGTAAAGAAGCCTGATATTGGCCCACGACCGCCCCAAACTAGTGGCCTAACGGTAGTAAAAAAGCCGGATATCGGCCCAAGGCCGGTCCAGAATAGGAAATGTGACTTGTTTACAGGTGAATGGATACCGAATCCAGAAGGACCGTATTATACGAACTTAACCTGTGGTGCAATTCAAGACCATCAAAACTGCATGAAGTATGGGAAGCCGGATAACGAATTGATCATGAAGTGGAGGTGGAAGCCAGATGATTGTGAGTTGCCCATTTTCGAGCCTACCCGGTTTTTTGAGCTTGTGAGAGGGAAATACATGGCATTTGTTGGTGATTCTGTTGCTAGGAATCATATGCAGTCCTTGATTTGCCTCTTGTCAAGGGTATGTATGCTTTATGTGCTTCATTCTTATGCATGCAATTATCCTTTTATTTTTTGTGTTAATATGTGATTGAGTTGTTACACTTGTACTATGGATCTTGAGCTAATTGGGGAAATAGATGAAGAATTCTGGTAAATCTTTTTGAAATTTGATGCTCTATATTTTTAAGTAGCTAGCAAAGTGTCTTCATTCCAGATTATTTATCTTTCACTAGTGCTTAGCTATTTTAATTTTCCAGTCAAAGTTCACATTTCCGTATTTTTAGTTTTAGTTATAAATTGCTTTGACAAAGTCACTTTGTTGATAACTGAAAACTACTCCGTATATGTAAGGGAGTTGTTGTGGTTATTTTGACTTGAACATAGTATATGGTTATCAACGGCGGTGTAGTAAGCTTAGAACTTAGTACGTACTACTATCCGTTAATGAAATAAGGCAGCTATTATTATTACAAATTAAGGTAATTATGATTGTATTTTCAAGATCGAAATAATCTTGTGTATACGTAATTTTGCCTTTCTAATCTTGTGTGGCCCTTTTGAATTAGAGTTCCGTTGTTTATGGTATGTACATGCGACAGGCTCGTTACTTGGTTGGATACCATGAACAAATTGTGTCTATTGATTGATGAATGTCTACTTGAGATTTAGAATTCTGTAATCTGTACGTACGTAATTAGTCCAACCATATCTTTCATAATAACAATAGTACTAGTTTCAGCACTAGTTTAGCTTTATATCACATGCTCCCGAAACTTGAGGCACAATATAATCCATCAATAAAATAATTTTATGCAACACAACTTTTTTTTTTATGATTTTTACCCCAATAACATACTCTGTTTGTTCCAACTGAAAATTTTAAATCGAACTGGATTGAAATAATCTGAAGCGAATGAAACTGAATCCAAGTTGAAAAACGTAGCCTAATTCTCTTATTTTGATAGTAGTTCATGTGTTAGTACTTGTGTTAGCATAAATAATTATGTTTATGTCACGATATTTCAGGTCGAATACCCTTTAGAGCTATCAAACCCAGAAGACCAAAACAAATTCTACATGTACAAAGAACACGACTTTAACGTGTCCATGTCCTGGTCACCCTACTTGGTGAAGCAACAAAACACGGATCCAGATGATTCAAAGAGCGCTTTTCGTCTCAACCTCGACGAACCCAACCCCACCTGGACGTCCAGAATCGAAGGAGCTGATTACGTGGTCCTTTCAGCTGGACAGTGGTTCTTACGCCCATCCTACTTCTACCTCAACAACAGCCTCGTTGGTTGCTTGTACTGTCCCGAGTCCAACATCACCCACATGTCGTATTACTTCAGCTACCGATTGGCCTTCCAAACGGCATTTAGGGCGATTAGGGATGCTACTAATTTCAATGGTTTGACATTTCTTAGGACCTATGTGCCATCTCACTTTGAGGGAGGGGAGTGGGATAAGGGCGGGGATTGTGTGCGAACAAGGCCTCTTAAGAGGAATGAGAGCGTAGTCTTGGAGGAGTATCCTATGAAATTTCGTTTGATGCAGTTGGAGGAGTTGAAGAATGCAAATGAAGCAGGTGGAAGAAATAGCGGGAAATTTAGGGTGCTTGATGCCACGAATGCCATGATGTTGAGGCCGGATGGGCATCCTAGTAAATACGGGCATCCGCTAAACGCAAATGTGGTACTGTATAATGATTGCGTGCATTGGTGCTTGCCTGGTCCGATTGATTCGTGGAATGATTTTTTGCAAGAATTAATGTTGAGAGAAATACATAAAAGTTAATCTAGACATATACAAGTTTTATGGATAGTTTTTGAAGTATTATCATTCATAGTGTAGTTATAATAGATTATGATGAATGGACACAATGAACATGTATGAAAAACACGATCCGTGCCGAAGGCATATATTTGTGATTTATTACCTTTCAACTAGGAATAGCAATGCATGGATCCATGGTTTAATTCCCAAAATTTTATTATACATAAGTGATATATATGGATTTTTCCCCATATTATCATGTATTAATTCGGAGTAATAATATCCTCATATATATTAGGCATATAAATAATTGAAAATTTAGTGGATTCATGTTGATGGTTTCTTTCAACTAGCCTCAAGCACACATCTTATCATTCTCTCTCTGATTTCACATCCTAAAACTGCAGAATCAAGCTTTATATCATATTGCATGCATCTTCTCGAAAGCATCATCGGGCTTAATTGCACTTTTCATCCCCTAAGTGCAGGTCCTCTCCCGTTTGGTCCTATACGGGTGCTATACGGTCCTCTTTTTCCATGAGCTATAAAATCTTTGCTTTTTTGGTCCTCTTTGCTTATGTGACGACAATTTTGTTGATGAGGTGGATGAACTGACTTAAAGGAATTGTAATGGGACGGACGGAAAAACTCATCTCCACGATTGAGACCGCAAAGCCAATCCCATTCTGTTTTTGTAACACCCATGCTCGTCTAGTGAAGTTGGGGACTGACAAAAATCCAGAGAAAACTGAAATAACCTAGCTGCTGGCTATTGTTACCAAAGTACTATATTTGATCAAAGATATAAGTTTTGGTGAAAATGAGTTTGTCGAATCAAGAAGCTGGTGGGAAGAAGTGTCACCAGTTTCTCGTTCAGTTGTTGTGCACAAAGCTGTACAACTATAAACTTTGTCATCACGTGGAATAATAGAAAGAGACTCGGTAGAATTCTAAATCTCCATTATTTGGGTTCAATGAAGCTCTGTTTTATGTAGAAAAACAGAGCTTCAATTAACCCAAATAATGCCATGTAATCATATTATTTAAGGATTTGCTACTTACTGGGATGAGTAGCTATGTAAAGTGTTTAATTAAACTCTGTAAAGAGAGCTTAGTTAAGCTCTGTTTATGAGCTTCATCAAGCTCTATAAACAGAGCTGATTGATCTCTGTTTTACCAAGAAAACATAGCTTCATGAAGGTGGCGATGATGTGGATGGTGTGGGGCAGTATTCGGTGACAAGGACGGACGAATTAAGGCCATACACAACGGCTTAGACAAATTTAAGCGATTATACGACGAATTATACAATTCGGGGACTGAAAGCGCGAAATTCGTTCTCTACAGGACCAAAACCGCAGAGGACCTAGACTTGGGGGACTAAAACTGCAATTAATCCAGCATCATCGTCTTGTCTTATATCAAAATCGCATCGGTTTCGTTAATTCATGATTTCCGAATTATTTCTCAGTTTTGATGCTTGAATTTGGTGGGTGTTGCTTTCTGATAATGTGCTGCGCGGTTTGTATTTGTGGGTAGGTTGATGCTTGTAATTTAGCTACAGTATGCTCGGCAGATTTTAATTCTTGTGTGTTTGGGTCTTTGGATGGTGTTTGTTTCAACTATAATGCTTAGGTTGCTATTGTATACGTTGCAGGTAGTATGCTTGTTAAATTGATATATGCTTAATGGTGCTTGCATTTATGTGATACTTGGAGATTAACGGAGACGTAATATGTGATATTGTGATGATTTTAACCTTAAAAAAAGATATTGTGATGCTTTCTTTGTAATATTTAATACTGATTATGTAGATTTGATGATACGCGCGTTTGAAATGTGCATTTTGATTGGAGTCGTATGGTGTTTCAGGATATAACAAATATCGACACTTTTCGCGTCTTCACGGAGATAAATGTGTTGTATTTCACTTTCACTAGTTAAAATAAAATAGAAGCTTTGGGGGGGGGGGGGGGGGGCGGAGGAAGTATTGCAACCTAGCACTAATTTGTAATTCTTCCTTGATTTTTCCTGAATTATTGGTTGCTTGATTCTCAAACCTTAATCGTACATGAATTAAACTATATAAAATTATACTATGAAATTAATCCGAAGAGTATTTTAGTAGGAGATAATTTATAAATAATTCAATGTTAGTGGTCTAAGGTACATGTACGTGGTGGTCGATGAATTGTGATTTTCCAATGTTATTTGAATAAAATGGGGAAATTAGTCGGTCATTAATATGACAAGAAACATCCCCATCTCATCTGAAGCCAAAAGATATAGTACAAACTAGTATAAATCAAGCTCATAATACATATCATCGTCTTTTCACAATTCGGAGAAGCCAAAAAATTGTTTATGATCAACATCTAGCTACTTATCCAGATGAGTCATGTATGGTCTGGAACTGTTCATGATTTTCTTTTTTCTTTTTGCATGCCGATACAATTTGTGAAAGAAAATGACATACAACAATGTACCATAAAATAGCATAAGTGGTGTTCCAAATAAACAAACATTGCAAGAGTTATAACCCGCTCATCCCATAGCTATGCGGCATTAAGTTATCACAATCGCAACTCAATCTGGGTACGATCGATTGACCTAATATGTTCTCGCCAATGATTAATAATCGATTTGAACACTAAATAAATCTAATATTCCGATTTAGCAAGCATGAATATATAGTGCATGTGTCAATAATTTGAGGGGGAATAATATCCAGCTAATAAGAGTAAGCATATATAATCAAATTAAAATTGTAAAAGCTATAATGATGCTTACCTTCTTTGTCTTATCTTGCACTATGTTACAGAGTCCAGACTTTAAAGAATATGGAATGATAAAATTGGATGAATCACTAGCCTTGCAATTTGTTGTACAGGACGTTAATGACAATTATCCATTGGGGATGGATTTTTGTTCTATTCAAGATTTTTTATTCACCCTTGCTTTAATATTAGGGAAAGGTCTAAAACATGTCAAATCTCTCTAATTAATCTTTATTATAGTGAATTGGTGATCAATCAATTATGAACTCAATTATATGTACAAAACTCTGTATAGCTATATATAATTAAAATGATTAATTGGTGATACAAATAAATATTGGTCCATCAATAATTCAATATCTTGATCACACCGGTATATCTTGTTTATATGTGATTTTCGAACAGTTTTTTTAAAAGGTTTATATTATGTTTTATGTGTGTGGTGTAGTGATAGGAAGATTTATATTATGTTTTATGTGTGTGGTGTTTGGTGTAGTGATAGGTTATGCTTTGAAACCCGGACCCGGAGGTCGAGCCGGACACCCCTCTGTAAGAGGTTCAACCGGTTTAACTGCGCATCAACCCGGAGTCAACTTTGATTTTATCATAATATATATACATAATATTTCAATACAATATATATGAGATTTTGTCAAAAAACTATAGATAGGATATATTTACACATCTCAAAATTTATTAATGCACCACCCTTACGTAATAAATAATCCAAAACAATCTTTTTAACCACTAATTTAAAAGTTCATTCATAATTAATATAAAATGACATGGTATAGAACATTACAAGTCAATTAAAAAATCCACAAAGAACTTTAGGAAGGAAAAAAGTGTCTAATCTTTCATCTTAACGTGAAGCACTTGGAGCGGAGAGTTTTTTTTTTAAATTTAGGTTGACCCTGAGTTTTACAGGTTTTTAACCGGTTCAACCTCCGGTCCACGCGGGTCAACCGGCCAGACCCTCAAAGGTGGGCGTCCTGTGGGCAACGGTTCAACCGGTCGGGCTTTAAAACATAGGTGATAGGACTCCACTGATTTCAACATGTTTAGGAAGACCAATCGAGTGGAAATTTAATATGGGATGTAATTTGTCTCTAGGGAGATTCGAACCCAGGTGGGCGTGAGCCAGATGACACTTATACCATGATATAATTCCAACTCTCCCAAAAGCTTAACCTATCGGGAGGAACGAAATCTAGTCATTTATATTAATTCTCTAACATCCACTCAAAGAACGCCACCAACAAAATTGTAAAGTTTGAAAGAAAAAAAATATCAATATATTGAAATTGAAATGGACGAAAAAAGAAATACAGAGAGTATATGGTCATAATAGTACTTCTACTTCTATTAATTAATAATTAATTCCAACTAAAATCATAATAATTAGCTATATAACACCAAAAGATAACCCAATTGACTCTTTAGTCTCAACTTCTAGCCACCTCTCTTCACTCCCCCCACCAAAAGAAGCTCCAAAATAGCTATGGAGCTCAACATTGTAAACAAGAATGTCATTACTATTGCCACTCTTCTGGCAATAGCAATAACACTAGTCATCGTTCTTGATATAAACTATCCATTCCTAAACTACACTACTACCTCTGTCACAGAAAAGAGTACTTCAACAGAAATTGTGTTATCATATGTTGAGGAAGATGTCAAGAAAGGAGATGGTCAAGAGGAAGAATGTGACATTTTTACGGGCCAATGGATACCGAATCCGGATGCTCCGTATTATACGAACTTCAGTTGTGCTGCAATACAGGACGAACAGAACTGCATGAAGTATGGGAGGCCAGATACAGGATTCTTGAAGTGGAAGTGGAAGCCGGACTATTGCGAGCTCCCGAATTTCAACCCGACCCAGTTTTTTGAGCTTGTGAGAGGGAAATACATGGCCTTTGTTGGTGATTCTGTTGCTAGGAATCACATGCAATCCTTGATTTGCCTCCTGTCAAGGGTAAGCTTTCTTCTTGCATCACGTTAATTACAATAAAGTATTAAAATTGAACACGCCCACTTTCGAATACCTAAACTGCACATAACGCACTTTGGAGTACTAAAAATGAATTTTAACTTAGATGTTATATGAGATTCGGTTCTTTAAATATTTAGGAAAAACGCGTTGTTTTATGAATTTTTGTCTATGTTTTGGCACATTTCAGGTTGAATATCCAATAGAATTATCAAAACCAGAAGATGGAAACAACAAATTCTACATGTACAAAGAACACAACTTTAACCTGTCCATGTCCTGGTCACCCTACTTAGTGAAGCACCAACAGGAAGAAGATAATAAAAATTCTTTCCATCTCTACCTCGACGAGCCCGACACCCTTTGGATGAACAGAATCGAAAGAGCTGATTACGTGGTCATTTCGGCTGGACAGTGGTTCTTGCGCCCTTCCTACTTCTACCTCAACAATAGCCTCGTTGGCTGCTTATATTGCCCTGAGCCCAACATCTCCCACATATCGTATTTCTTCAGCTACCGATTAGCCTTTCAGACAGCATTTAGGGCGATAAAGGGTGGCATCACTGATTTTAATGGGGTGACATTTCTTAGGACTTATGTACCATCTCACTTTGAGGGAGCCCCGTGGGACAAGGGCGGGGATTGTGTCCGAACAAGGCCTTTTAAGAGGAATGAAACAGTATTACTGGAGGAGTACCATAAGAAATTCCGTATGATACAATTAGAGGAGTTGAAGAATGCAGAGGAAGCATGGGGGAGAAATAATGGCAAGTTCAAGGTGATTGATGCTATGAATGCCATGAAGTTGAGGGCGGATGGGCATCCTAGTAAATATGGGCATCCACAAAGCACACATATGGCGTTTTTCAATGATTGTGTGCACTGGTGCCTCCCCGGTCCGATTGATTTGTGGAATGAGTTTTTGCAAGAATTGTTGTTGAGAGAGCTACAAAGTTAACTTAGAGACAATGTTTTATGTACGTAATTTGGATATTTCAAGTTTTTAGATGGCACACTAATGTGTATGCATGTGACATAGGATGTTTGAAGAAGTTTCATATAGTTATTGTTTCTTTAGAAGATAACATCCTTGTTCCAACTTACACAAATTGGAAAATAATCGTAACGAACCAACCACTAATCGATCGAGACTCGACTCTTTAGATGGCGTGGTTACTCATAACGTGAGTCACACACATCACAATGATATGATATTATCCGCTTTGGATCAGAGACCATATTGATTTGCTTTTCGACACCCAAAAGGCTTAATTACACATGAGAGTGGTGATCATCTACTTATACAGAGTACCATTTATCCTAACCTCACGTAATAGATCTGGGATGCGGAGTATCACAATTCACAACAACACTATTATTCGTGTAATTGTTTTAAAACATGCTTCCACATGATATAAATTCAACTCTCAACAGTTTCAAGTTTCAACTAATGGGGAAGTACGAAATTAAATTATTGATATATTAATTCTCCGGTACCACAATTCTCCTAATCAATTGGGCTTGTATTGTTGAAGTGGCCCTATATTTGAAGTGGACTCGTGAACTACGAAGCCCGCTTGACTATAAGATCACAAAAATACCAAGTCCAAGTCCCAAGGCCAGCAAGGGAAAAACATAGCTGAGCATGAACCAGCTAGCTACTTCTATTTAATTTCCCAAGACACTCTCCACTTCCCCATAGCTCCATAGTCTTGAAGCTCCAAATTAAGTAACCATGGAGGTTCCCTTGAGCTACAATTCTTTCACTAAGAATGTAATTACTATTGCCACTCTACTGGCAATAGCAATAGCCATAGTGGTGGTTGTAGACTTAAAATATCCACTACTAAACTACACCAGTTTTGTTACATACAAGAGTTCATCAACATCAAGTTTAGTATCATATGGGCTGCACGAAGATGTGAAGATAATAGATGGTGAAGAAGAATGTGATATTTTCACGGGTGAATGGATCCCGAATCCGGATGCTCCGTATTACACGAACAAGACGTGTTGGGCGATCCACGAGCACCAGAACTGCATGAAGTATGGGAGGCCGGATACTGAGTTCTTGAAATGGAGGTGGAAACCAGACGGGTGCGAGTTGCCGGTTTTCAACCCGTATGAGTTCTTGGATATGGTCCGGAACAGGTCCATGGCATTTGTTGGTGATTCTGTGGGGAGAAACCAAATGCAGTCCATGATTTGCCTCTTATCCAGGGTATGTTGATTTCTGCTACACTTATTACCTTTTTTATTTTTCGCTTGTTTACTGTTAACTAGTAGTTTCCACTTTCTAGGACCGGAAAATTCTTACCTATGTAATTTACAATTGCGCAAAATTTTTAATAACTTGAAACCCGTTCGGATCCGTCAATTCGGTTAAGAAGTTTGTGCAGACGATATTTCTATATGTTGTTATTCCTCTGATTTAGCAAATGTGATCTGTTTTCATGTGCTTAATTTCATGGGGAAGGGGGTTCTAATTAATGAATCTGCGAAATCCAATATAGTAAAAACTTTAATTTATAAATCAAAGACCGACCGATCATAACACGAAAGATAGACCATGATATAATTTAACAACTAACTAATAAACTTTCTAAGTCCCTATACAGAGTAACAAAAATCACCCATTACGAACAATTGAACCTATAATTTTTTGGTTACATGGTGTATTAGCTCACTACTCAGTTACATACAGTCCCTTCCACATTACAAATATTAAACAATAAACCTCTGCCATTGTAATCCAAATATTTCTATGAGGTCCGCTAATTGCGCATGATTTGCATCAGGTCGTCAATTTAGACCAGCTCTTGTTTCTCCATCTCCACCCTAATCAATGGAGTTAGTGTTAGGGGTCGAAAGGACAACTTAAAGTATGAACACTCTAATTCCCTTAAAGTATGATCGCTTTAAAAGTCTTAATATTTTGGTGTTAAATTATTTAATTAACAATATTAATAAGCCTAAATTTATTTATATTTTTTATAATTCTAGCTAAATGCTTCATGGTCAGGTGGAGTATCCAATCGATGTGTCCACAACACAAGACGAGCGATTCAAGCGCTTACTATACATGAATTACAATTTTACTCTCGTCTCATTTTGGACCACATTTCTCACTCGTTCTGAAGAGAGAGACTCTGATGGGCCAACTCACACGGGCCTCTTTAACCTCTATCTTGACGAGCCTGAGGAATCGTGGGCTACTCAAATTGACGAGTTTGACTATCTAATCCTTAGTGGCGGTCATTGGTTCAGTAGACCTGCTGTCTATTATGAACGCCGGAACATTATCGGTTGCCTATTTTGCCAGCTACCGACCATCACCAGCCTCCCAGTGACCTATGGCTACCGCCATGCATTCCGCACGGCGCTTAAAGCCATCAATGAGAGGGAAAATTTTAAGGGAACCACATTTTTGCGTACATTTGCACCTGCACATTTTGAGAATGGTGGATGGAACGGAGGCGGAAATTGCATACGACAACACCCATTTAAGAGAAATGAGACAGTTTTGGAAGGTGGGAATATGGAGATGTATACGATTCAATTGGAGGAGTTAAGGGCCGCAAAGAAAGGAGGAGACGGGAAGAGAACGTTCATGTTGCTTGATACGACAAAAGCAATGTTGTTGAGACCCGACGGGCATCCGAGTAAGTATGGGCATTTGGCTAGTGAGAACGTCACGATGTATAATGATTGCGTGCATTGGTGCTTACCTGGCCCAATTGATTCTTGGGCTGACATTTTGATGTACATGATGAAAACTGAAGCACGTAAAGTTCAAGAGCGTATACTTGATGCCAAGTCGCGGAAGAAGAATGCAATAAGGAAAACAGTTTGACACTTTAACATCTGTTTTACTAGAGTATATTATATTCCTTGGTCAGTCAATCTGGCCGGTCGGTAATGGTGCATCCGTCTTCCTGCTAGTCTGTTCAACTCCACGATAGGAAGGAGGAGGGATTGTCATTCATGATGTTTCCATTTGACATGGCAAGATGTACTTCCCCGTTCGTTTCAATTTAGATTATACTTTGTAGGTGGAATTGTAATGCATGTACTATTAAAAAGAGTGAATAAAGAACATTATAAAAAGTTGTTATTTGTGAGTTTAATTTAAATAGGATACCTAGAAATACTTTGTAGCCAAGCATGGATTGCTCTGCCTATCAAGAATTCTAATAGACTAGGCTTGGATCGTATAAACGCCGTGCCTACTTGATTGAAGCGGACTCTTGATTTGATTAAGGACCCCGCTCAACTAGAAATCACAAGACGTCAGTCCATTTCAAATCCCGGGACACTATGCTCAAGTACACATTTTGGATTCAAAAATATTATGTATTAGTATTTATGTTATGTTTTTTCCTATAATAAATTTGTGGAAATTTGAAATCGTGAACTCAAGATGGTAATAAAGTGAAGGACTGAAGGTATAAAATCGTATAGGTGAAGTATATACTTTAGTCATCAAACAAGACAACAACAGTTTATGAGATGTTACACCAAGTAATGCACCTACAAGAACATGTGTGGGGTTTGATATCATGTGTAATATAGGCGCATTACATTTAGTGTAATATCAACTGTGTGCATGTATCTAGGCCTTTCCCGATGACAGAGTGATGCTTGAGGCAATGAGGGGTATAAATTTACCAAAAAAAGAAAAAGTTTTCGACTGTAACATTGGGTATCGTAACTTCCTCGTTCGTGAGGCTTATGTTGGAGGTGTCTAAGGTGAAGGTGAGCAAAATCACTCTTGCCCAAACATCCTCCTAGGCCCCCTGGGCAGTATCAATTTACTGAAAACTTGGTGTTGGACAAGTTTCTACTTTAACAACTCTGTAATAAAATAGCGGGCAATAATTGTTTGTGTTTTCAGTGCAAGAAAATGACAGCAAAACAAACTCACTTTATTCGGTCAATCTACTCCCAAGTTCCAACCAGACCATATTACTATAAAGTATCCTAGTAACCATATTAATATATATATAGTATGACCAATTGTCTTAACTTCCAGTTCTAGCCTCTTTTAATCCCACCATTTGTTCATACATCTAAGCCTGAAGCTCCAAAACAAAATCATGGAGTTCACCATTGTAAAAAAGAATGTGATTGCCATAGCCACTCTCCTAGCAATAGCAATAACCCTCTTCGTCGTTGTCGATTTAACCTATCCATTGCGAAACTACCCTGCTTTTGTTGTTACATACAAGAGTACTTCAACAGAAACTTTGGTATCATATGGTGAAGAAGAATGTGATATTTTCACAGGAGAATGGATCCCAAATCCGGATGCTCCGTATTACACGAACAAGACGTGTTGGGCCATCCATGAGCATCAGAACTGCATGAAGTATGGTAGGCCGGATACCGAGTTCTTAAAATGGAGGTGGAAACCTGACCAGTGTGAGCTGCCGATATTCGACCCGTATGAGTTCTTGGATATGGTCCGGGATAAGTCCATGGCATTTGTTGGAGATTCTGTTGGGAGGAACCAAATGCAGTCCATGATATGCCTCTTATCCAGGGTAAGTAGAGTTTCCACTTTTAGAATTTTTGCAATGAACTTTTTGGTTATATGCATTTCAATATTAGTATTGTTTGTTAAGTGTCTAATCAAGCATAAGATAATCCATTTTGGAGAATCGAACCAATGAAATCCAGTTCTGATCAATCAAACTAGACGTCTTTAGTAGTTGGTCCAGTTTGAAATTTTAGATTGAGTTATATAGTTGATCAATATATCATCCCATTATTTGATATCTAAACTGAACGGATGTATTTGAAGAGTACCAAAATTGAAGAGTCCGTGTAATGGATTATAAAGTACGTATTTATAGTGACACCATACCAGTTTAAATTACCCAAACCCAATTTCATGCTATTGATTAGCTTATAGAATCTTTGTTATGTCTCAAAATTGAAATATTCGTTTTGTTTTCTTAGTTATACTTACTTAATTTGAAGACCTTATACATACATTCTTGAAGTGTTTAATGAGCAACTTCATATAATGAAGCCTCTGATGTTTTACTTGAGACAGACGCAAAGATGGTAATCCTATTTTATTGCTTTGCATCGACTCAAAGAAGATGTTTCCTAATACATGATGATATATGCATTAATCATTGCATTAGAATTTAGAAGATGGTGATGATGATAAGCTAGTACAGAAATTGTCCAGTGCTATTTGGGCCAGTCGATCACATTGTGTTATTTTAGTTGCACGGAACAACCCCCCTACCCGTGACTTTTGAAACTTTTTTTGTATTTGAAATGCGGAAATAAAGAAGTATTGAGGTATGTTTTGTAAAACGATATGATAAAAGTACCGTCTCATTTTCCTTTGTTTTAATTAAAAACTAGTCGAAGTAGGTGAATGATTTAAACCGAGCCAATTGCTATACAGTTTATTACCGAAATAGAGATTAGGGGATTTGGTACAAAGTTGCGAACTAAACACCTTCAGAATTTTGAAGTGTTCAACTATGCCAGTACTGATACATAAAAATAAAATAAAGTAATGAGCCGTTGAGAAAGCTTGAAAATGTTAGTTTACCTACTACTCTAGTAATGAGGTTTAGTTTCTAAGGTCAACTATCATTCTTAAAAATTATCACTAATGAATAAAATAGGGAAAATATAATTAGTGATTATTTCAAGGTATTAGGTATATGGTAGCAGTAAAATATACTGTATATATATATATATTCAGGTACAACTAAGGCACTAGCTACATTACAAAACACAAGCCCAAGATTTTGTCTTTGGCCTTCCAGAAACACAGAGATAAAGATAAACAACTTGTTAATTTACATTTATCCGAATCCGATGCGCAATGTATGGTATCAATAATTTGATACTTCCGATGTATAAATCGGAGCATTGCTCTAGGCCTGGAAAGTGGTCCATCATTTGATTTGTGGTGGATTTATCATTTTGAGTCGGTTGAATTCTGATTCAATTTTGAAAAAAGGCAAAGAAAAATTAAAATTATATGATTTTCAGTTTTGAGTCCATTCGGATCCTATCTGATTCGATCTGACCATGTAAAATATTTTTAATTGGATTTATATATGGTTCCCAAAATACCAGGGTTGGCTCCAACCCAAATATGAATCTTGTATTACAATGGTTCCAAGCTGGTCCAATAATGGCGAATCTTTTCTTTTTTCTTCATTCAAGTAAAATGATAATTAATGTGTGTGATTGAAATTCATATGAGTTGTCCAAGTCTTGTGAAGAGACAATTGTAACTAGCTAGGTAATGTTTTTTTCTATTCCCAGCACAGAAAATTGTACATCGTTCACGATCGATGCCAGCCAGTAGCCACACACACATAATACTCCCTCCATTCTCTCATAGCGTCTTGTTTTTACTTTTTTCCGATTAACAACTTTCAGCTTTGATTCCCGCTTACTCTTAAATTATAATGATAAAGTATTTAACGAAATTATATTATAAAAATTTGGATTTTATAATTTCATAATATAATTTCGTTACTTTATCATTATAGTCTAAGAGTAATGGAGAGTCAAAATTGAAAGTTGTTAATCGAAAAAAGTCAAAACATGACACTTCTTAGAGAACGGATGGATGAAGTAGTGATTATACCAATGAAGAACAAGATTTTGTTATGTTGTAATGACTCACTTTGACATCAATTGCCACATTTGATTTGATTTTCACAACTAAGTTATAAGTTACTACCTCCATTTTATTAATAACTTACTAAGGTAACTATTCATCGTGACCTTTGACCACGTATAACTCCTAAATTACATTAGAGAAAAATATAATAAAATTATATTATAAAATTAAATGAAATATATTTTCATAATCAACTTTTAATTTATATTGATACAGTTTAATTTAAAAGTTATACATGATCAAAGGTCGTGATGAACAGTCCCCTTAGGAAGTAACTAAAAAAATGGAGGAAGTATTAAGATAAAAAAATACTACGTATGATATTTCACATGGGTCTAGACTCTAGAACATGATTAAAATGGAAACAGCAGGTCAACTGTATTAGAACAAATATAAAAATACAACTATGACGTTTGGTAAGTAATTAATATTAAATAGTAATCTTTTTTTTTTAAGGTGAGTGTTATATATTGAAGTAGTGATTTATAAATAAAAAAAAAACAGTTCACATCATCACATGCCTGGCATGTGCTCAATTAACAAAATCCAATTTTTTATCCAACTAATAACAAAATCCAATTTGAGAAAACCACCTTTAATAATTAAAATAATAAATACATGCCTTGCACCTCTGTCTTTCATTATGTAAGTGTGTTCCAAAATCCAGCGTATCTAGGAATTACAGTATTAAAATGATCAAATTACGTTAAGAATCTTTCCTTGCAATTTGTACAGGGACTTGGATATTTGGGGATTTTGAGTTTGATGCTCATGTTCCTCAATCCTCACTAGTTGTACATCTACTTATTTTTTCTCTCTATGTTAGGTTGGGTATCCAATCGATGTGTCCCCGACATCAGATGATCAGTTCAAACGATGGAAATATGAGAGTTATAACTTCACGATTGCCACTTTCTGGACCCCATTTCTCACTCGAACCAGAGAAAGAGACTCTGATGGACCGACTCACACCGGCCTTTTCAACCTCTACCTCGACGAGCCCAATGAATCATGGACCACCCAAATTGATGAGTTTGACTACGTCATCCTCAATGCCGGTCACTGGTTCAGTCGGCCAGCAGTCTATTATGAACAACATCGTGTGGTTGGATGTCGCTTCTGCCAGCTCCCGAACCTCACTGACCTCCCAATGACCTACGGCTATCGTCGTGCATTTCGCACCGCTCTTAAAGCCCTTAATGAAAGAGAAAGTTTCAAAGGAGTCACATTTCTGCGAACCTTTGCACCTTCGCATTTTGAGAATGGGTTATGGGACAAAGGCGGAAACTGTTTGCGACAACGTCCGTACAAGAGTAATGAGACGATATTGGAGGGCTTGAATATGGATATGTATATGATCCAATTGGAGGAGTTTAGGGCTGCGCAAAGGGTCGGGGAGAAGGCATTTAGGTTGCTTGATACGACGCAAGCAATGTTGTTGAGGCCTGATGGGCACCCAAGTAGATACGGGCATTTGCCGAGCGAAAACGTCACGTTATATAATGATTGTGTGCATTGGTGTTTGCCGGGCCCAATTGATTCTTGGGCTGATTTTTTGGCGCACATGATGAAAATGGAGGCCCAGAGACTCCACTATGGACTACACCAATCACACAAGAAAATGCAATAAGGAACAAAAGCTAGGCTCAGTTCATTCATCGTAATCATATTCTTCTATTTCTTTTGCCAGTGTTTTTATTGAACATGGCAAAGATGTGTAGCTATTAAGATGGGTTTTTTTCACTTTCATTTTTCTTTGCTAGATAGAACGATTGCTCTGCTGCTATAAGATTCCTGTAAAGAGTGTTCATCTGGTCAGATACAGAGATGTCCAAAATCCTAAGAGATTTATGTATAAATCAAGGAAGAGTTCATTCAGGCAAGTGAATTTTGAGGGGAAAGTTTTTCAACATTTGAACAGTTTGTGAAGAGAAAAATCAAAGACCATAATTATTACACCAGGATTTTTGTCATGCAAACACAGTATGGCAATGGCCTCCAGCCAAAAAGTAACACGAGAATTCATGGTGGGACTCATTTTTTCAAATCCCGCCGGTAAAAAGCAAAACATTTTCACATAAGTTCCAAATCATCTAGGACAACAGATTACCAGAACATCAGTACAACTATAAAGAGAGACTCCTTTTACCTCAGAAAAAACTCAAACACACAATGGCCTTTCTCAATCTCCTGCTACCATCAATTCTCTTTCTCCTATTCACTATAAAAGTCTCCAGCGTCGGTATAAACTATGGCACAATCGGAAACAACCTCCCTCCACCGAAGCAAGTAGCTCAGCTACTTCAATCCACTCTTGTCAACAAGGTCAAGATTTATGACACTAACCCTGATATCATTGCAGCCTTCTCAAACACAGGCATCGACCTCATAGTAGCTGTTGAAAACTCCAACATTAGCAGCATAAGCTCCAGTCCTTCAGTAGCAGAACAGTGGTTCACCACTCGTCTCGCACCCTTTATCCCGGCAACGTCCATTGTTGCCATAGCGGTTGGGAATGAGTACTTAACCATCGATGATGATAAGCTTGACTACAATGCTATAGTTCAAGCAATGCAGAATCTGCATTCCGTACTGCTTACACACGGCTTAGACCGTAAAATCAAGGTGACAACCCCACATAGCATGGCTGTTCTCGCCTCCTCTTTCCCGCCTTCAGCCTCCACCTTTGCCGTCACCCTAATCCCAGCCATGACATCCATTGTTGGATTCTTGGCCGACACAGGGGCACCGTTCATGGTGAATGCATATCCCTACTTTGCATACCGTGACAACCCTAAGACGATTAGTCTAGAGTATGCATTACTAGGAAATGGGTCTGCAGTAACAGATCCAAAGGGATTCGTGTACACTAACATGTTAGATGCACAAATTGATGCCATCAGATCAGCAATCGGTTCGCTAGGGTTTGCAAACAGATCCATCAAGATTATCCTGTCCGAAACTGGGTGGCCATCAAAGGGTGAAAAGGGTGAAACAGCAGCCACGCCTGATAATGCAAGGACCTACAATTCCAGATTAATTGAGCGAGCACAATCAGACAAAGGCACCCCTATGAAACCTAAGGAAAGTGTAGAAGTTTTTGTGTTTTCGTTGTTCAATGAGAACAAGAAAGAAGGCGGCGCAAGCGAGAGGAATTTCGGGATATTTAATGCTGATGGTTCAAAGGTTTACGATGTGGACTTGAGCTGCAGGTTTTGTTCTAAAAGCGGTGATAAGCTGGGGTTTGGGGAGAAACCATCTGACCTGGTAGTCCATCGAGGTCCTTCGGTGTGGTGCGTGGCGAAACCACACGCAGATGAGAAGGTGATTCAGGCTGTACTGGATTTTTGCTGTGGAGCTGGAGGTGTAGACTGTAGGGAGATATATCAACATGGGGATTGTTTTGCACCTGATAAGATCTATGCACATGCATCATATGCCATGAATGCATATTATCAGATGCATGGGAGGAACTACTGGAATTGTGACTTCAAAGGAACTGGCCTTGTTACCTTCAGTGATCCAAGTAAGTTCATCCAAGCTCTATTTCTTCTAATTTCTACTATATTTTAGATTATTACTGAGATAGATAAGCCACATTCTTCATGAGCTTATTTTTCTCAACTCCATTTTTCAGGTTATGGACAGTGTCGATACGCACAACAGTAAGATGCTAGGTGCTTTTAAGTGCTAAGGTGGTCAAAGAAGATTCATTCTTATGTTTTATGTTCTATTTTTTAAGCAACTAAGCTGGCAGTATTAGCTTACAGCCGAAATGTGCAGGCTAGAAAGTTGTCGAGGACATTCATTTTCTTGCCTATCAGAACCTCACTGTAAGAACTCAAGAATGGAACTGCTAAAATTTTCTGTATTTCTGAAAGGGCTTTATTTATTTTTATTTTATATTATTTTACTTTTATTTTTTTCGGAAGAGAAAAAGAGTAGTGAAAAAACAAGGTAAAAGATAAAAAGTTCATTTCTCCTTGATCACAGGCTTTTAGAGTTTGACAAAGTTTCTTCTCTTTCATGGGTTTCTTCTCTTTCATGGGTGGTCTATTGTTGGACTTTTGAGCATCCAAGCTTCTAATATATACTCCCGCATCCCAGTAATAATTACACATTTACACTTAATGTAATCGACAAAGAGATTCACAAAAGTGGGGTTATATGCGGTTTACTATTGTTTAAATAGTAAATAAAAGTTGTAAGTGGAGTATTGTTTTACTAAATACTTGGTGGGTATAAAGAAATGGTAAAAGGGGTATTAGTTGAATACAAAATAATAAAATGTTTCCGTATTTGGGTTTTGTGAAATGTGTTTTAATTTATAACAAGACAGGGGAGTATATATAAAACTATAAAAATTAGGAGGAACTGAGAGAAATAAAACAGAAACAACATGAAAGCATAACTTCAAGCAGCAATGAGTAGAAGAAAAATGAGAGGATGTTTTAACCTTAATAAATGGAATTACAAATTTAATATATCACAGCAATGAATGACGTAACATAGACACTGAAAAGCTTATAAACATTTGATTATGCTTCTCCTAATCAACTTAAGAGGCTGG
This sequence comes from Plantago ovata, assembly GCA_028274465.1. Classification (NCBI taxonomy): domain Eukaryota; kingdom Viridiplantae; phylum Streptophyta; class Magnoliopsida; order Lamiales; family Plantaginaceae; genus Plantago; species Plantago ovata. The sequence goes on along the minus strand of CM051457.1, from coordinate 5,254,539 downwards.
CCAAGAACGTTTTTACACCTTTAAGCTGTTATAACTAAAGCGGAACTTCTAAACCGTAGCAAAATTTACTCAGGCCCAACCCTGCTTAAGATTATGTTATCATTTTAAAAGGAGAACCGATTGATCAGACTACAGGTTCTTTCAAACTGGTCATCTTGTTGAGGGAATCGGCTAAAGAAGGTTTTAAGTTACTTGGTGTTTTCAATGAAGTAATTTAAGAAAATACAGAGAAGAGTATAAAGGAAGAGAAACAATGCAGGTAACACTGGGCTACAAGCCTACAATATTAGGCGCTTCCAGGAGTTCTGTATCCATCAATAGATGTGGAGTTAGTATGGATCTATACCTACAAATTGATCTAAACCCTCTAGGTCTAGGGTATCAACTTGCTTTTTACGCTCCAAAATTACTACAGAAACAATGGGCAAAATGAAGAAAATAAGCAACCTGCAAGTATCAATATCAAGGTAATCTTCTGCCTTAGTTTTTCTAAATAGAATAATCCTACAATAGCCCGAGCATGATGAGCGGTCTTTGGTCTCCTCAAACCAACGAGTTGACAAAATACGTAGTATAGATCTGCCATTTTCCCCCAGAACTATTTAGGATTAGAAGCAAGCGAAACCTAATAGGCTAACAGCTGGACATTTACTGCACTCGGTATGAAATTGATCTTTAAAGTTTAAACAAGAGTGTCAATATCCTAAGACCAAAATTATAGGCAGCAGATTGAGTCTTTTGGTCCAAACGTAAAAAATAAAATAAAATAAGGCTGGGCGATCTGCACAGATCGCCAAACAGCCAACCACCAACCTGCTGGTTGGCACTGTTGGAATGGGTAAGGAGCAGAAACTTGTCCCCTCCCTATTGGATCCCTTTTTTCTTTTTTTAATTTTCTCCTTATCAAGTTATTATCTTTTTTTTTTAATCAAAATTCACGATTTTGCTTTTATCTATAAATAAAGACACAATTATGAAGAAAAGTTTATACTATGTACTTCATTTTTTTAAATAATTTTATCAAAGATAATAAAAATATACTTCTAATAAAAAGATAAAGAAAAAATCAAAAATAAATAAAGAGAACCAATAGGGAGGAGACACAAGTGTCCCCTCCCTACCCATTCCAATATTGCCAACCAGCAGGTTGGTGATTGGTTGTTGGTCGATCTGCACAGACCATCCAACCTTATTTTATTTTTTTCAAAGATTTTGGTGGATCCGACCCACCAAAAGACCCAACTAACAACCGATGGTTTTAATAAAAAGTCAAGGATAACTATGTAGTTGTTCTGGGCTCTAAACTAGGGAAATAAGTGCAATGATAAGTCCAAATCAAAAATAACCAAGTTATTTACTTATTCATTAAAATTAAAATTCTCTCCCATGATAGGCAACCACCGGTATACTCATATCTAGGGGAAAGGATAGGGAGATAACCTAATGTTGTTTCGTATGATCTGAAACCCTCATGTTTTGCACCTAAATAAACTTAAAAAAAAAAAAAAAAGTTTCTGGTTAATATGTTTTCTGGTGTACACAAAGTGTGGGTAGTGTCTAACTCATTTTGTCACCCAAAGTCTCTAAAGCCTATGCTTAGTTATACAATAACTTGCAATTTTTCCTATCTTAGTTCTTACTATCTACCAATGATTCTTAGCAATAATTAAAGTGTAAATACTTATATCATGCCAGGAGTAGCCTTTAATTTTCGGTATCTTAGTAGGTATTGCAATATGTATCAACATCAAGATAAACTTATAAATTTACTTATCAATACTGCAATAGGTTTGCCACTTGCCTCAATCACCTGAATTCCCATCCTGCAGACTTAACATCTAACTCTTCGTATTAGCTACAATATACAAATATAGTAGTCCAATACAAACTTATAGTAGATCACGATCTAATTAACCATATTAAGTTGCGACCACGGGATATAATAGGAAATAGATAGAATTGTACTGACATGGCAAAGTCAAAAGTTTCCATCAGTAATTTAGTTAAGCACAGATCAATTTATGTACAGTCAGGAGTACAGTGTATAAACACGGGAGCACAAATAAAGTAAATGAATACGCTTCTATGAATTGTAATGCTAGTCCATGGAAGAGTTCAGAATGAAATCCTAATAAATACCACTATGTGCAGAACTAAAATGTATAGCACGAAAGCAGACCTGAGTAACATCAACCTTTGCAAGCTTTCACTTATGCCAGCAGTATGGATAGGGAGCTTCTGATATGAATTAACATAGTAATCAGAAACAAGACTTCTGTCAGAGCCGCTTCTCCCTAGCCTATTTCTGGCGGAATTCACGTCCGCATTGCTTCTTTCTATTTTTCTCAACAGCCCATTTAAGTTTTCCAGTTCCATTTCCTTGAGATGGATTTCATTGATAAGGCCCTCCGCCTGAGTCTGAAAGAACATTAAGAAAAATGTTAGACGCCTCAAGAAGCTACCCATCACTCCATCAAATGAAATCAAATAATCATTGAGAATAAAGTCACTGAAACTGAAGACAGTTGCAGTGCCAAAACCTAAAATGATAGGTAGATAAACAAGCCTAACCTGTTTTGCTGCAAGTTGTTCAATTAGGCTGTGAAGCTGTTTATCCAAGGTATTTTCCCGTTGCGCTGCAGAAAATACAACTACTTTAAGAAATGAAGACGAAGTCAACAGATGATAAAGTGCTGTCTACTGCGATCCAGTGGGGCAGACAAGATGGAATACTGAAGTCCAATTTCTGGACTTGCTTATCTTACACATTGTCTTTACTAGTCTAAAAGTGTTGATTGAGATAATGTCGAGCCATAAAAATTAGTAGGGAAAAGAATCCACATACACTAAGTACGAACTAATAAGGATAGCAAGGTCACTGCTGTTTCTGTAGCAAGATAGACGAATGATAAAAATCATGTTATCGGGAGAGTGAACAGTAATATATCGCAAATGTGTTTTTTATTCTAGTACCATTAGGAAGTATACATAAAAGAATCTTCGTAAATGCATTTTTATGAATGTTTAATACTGAGGTGCAATAGGATCAACATTGTAGTGTTGCTAGGAAAACCCATTTGGTGTAGCTGATTTACTTATATTCTTTCCCCCACCGTTTCTTCGGGTTACAATACTAGTGTATTCCAATTGTTTTGATTGACAAAATCTTCCGAGTACCGTAAAAAAGAAGCCGGTAAGTCTGTCCTTAGGATTGTGAACCTTTTTCCATATTGATATCTATGAAGTCCTGGAATAATTTGCAGATCAACTTTCACTTTTTTATGCCATGTTGATAACCATGACCTCCTCTTTTAATCAGCATGTAGTTGTAAGGCCAACAGCCAAGTTATTAACCAAACCAATTGTCAGTATTTTCAGCTGTACCCTAACAAGGATAAATGACAAAAGCAAAGCATTCACGACAAGGTGCCATCACTAAAAATGCATTCAAAGTTACTGTTTGGGCCAGGGGCGAATGCACCATGGTCCTAGCCTGTGCTGCAGCACAAGTTGGGAAAAGCAAAAAAAACTTTAGTATGTAGTACTATGTAGCCTAATTTCTGGATTGGACTTTGGGGACTTTTGGACTGGTATAGCACAGATCCATATATTGGAGTTGATGAGCTAGTTTACTTCAATAATTATTCTCTAAACTATACTACTACTTAATACAAAAATGTCATTGTTATTATCTAGGTTTAGTAATTTATTTTGAATTGTACTAGTTTATGCTTAAAGCTCCAACATATGTCCTCCTGCTCTTCTGTAAATTTGAATTATACTATATTACTTATAATCAACATCTAAATCACCTGAAGCATGAACACTAAGGGAAGTACGAAAAGCATCAAATCAATAAAAGTGCGAGCACTTTAAAGTGCCAAAAAAAATCTCAATATTTTGATAGTCGCGGTGTTAGAAAAAGATTACATGAAACTCAATATTCTAAAAGCGACATAAAACGTGCTAAAATCGCCAAAGCGGCTTAAAGAGCGAGTTTAAGGAGGTCGTAAAATTTAATGTGATCTAGATTAGCACAGGAATTCCTGGCTTCGTCCCTGGTTCGGGCAACCTTCACCCCACCCCCACCCCCTTTTTTTCAATATTTTCAGTGCATGCAAAGTTATCACAAAGCATCATACACCTAATAGTTTAAGACATATACAGACCTAGTTGTAAATATCATCTTGTGAGCTTATCATATGGAACTTAAATAACTAAATTTAACATGCCTGGGCTACAAATTTCAGATATGTCATACCCGGAGTTGGCTGTTTCATTGCATAATCTTGCATCTCTTGCCACCTTTTTTCCAGCTCTTGAACAAGCTCTTCAAGTGAAACCTATGAATTAGTGAGAGTTTTAATCAGCTCAAATAAATCATTCAAGTACAAACTCAGAACACAAAATGAACTTCAAAACACAAACATACCAGTTCCTTTCTCTTGTTCTCCAACTCCACCATCACAGCATTTTTAGAAGATTCCTCTTCTTCAAAAACTTCAGCTCCAGATTCAGATTCAGCAGACATTTCATCTGATTCCCCAACATTATCACCTCGCACTCGCTGCAACTCAGCTCTCAAGTTCTCTTCATTCAAATCCATTTCCTAGAACATATAATTAATTATTCATATATATATATACACTAGAAGCGGAAATTACACCAAAACCAAATCAGTCATAATGAAACATGGTAAGAATGTTCTCTAACCTTCAACTTACTTCCGAGTAAATCAGCTTCCTGCAACTTCTCCTGAATCTTAACCTCACAATTAGAAATCGCAGTTTGATACTCAACATTCTCTTCCTGCAACCTAATTTCTCTCAATTGAGCCTGTAAAAAGCAATTGCGCAGCAATAGATCATCAGCCTGCTCTCTCGCGAATGCTTAAATGAAATACATGAAAGGATTGGAACCTGTAGCTTAGTGGATGAGTGAGCGTTGAGCTGGAGAGCAAGGGCGTTGTTCGAGGCGAGGGAGTGGGCGTGGAGGTGAGGAAGGCGATCGGAAATGTCCGGAGGAGGCAATCTCAGCCGCAGATCATGGATCGAGCGGTTGAGAGAAGCTGATCGACGATCGAGCTCTAGGGCGTAAGCTTGTTGTTCCGGAGTGAAGATGAGAGGGATTGAATTAGGATCGTTTTCTTCGTCGCTCCGCCACCCGCCGCCAACCACATCCGCCGCCCACGCTAGTAGTCCAGCCATGGCGTTGTCTGGTGTTTATGACGGTGAATCAATATTGTTAATCTAGTGATCGGTCTAGAGAGGAGTCATTCAGCTTTTAAATCACACGTCTGATTTAAACAAACTTAAAAGTCAAAACTATAATTCTAACTTTATAATTGAGTTGTGTCACAAAAATAGACACAACGCGGGCGTGCTCCAATTCTAGTTTGGAATAAAATAAAAATTTAAGTACATTCTTTTAAACATGAAAAAGGTTTGTGTGTAAATTAATTTTTTTCTATATTCATTTTTTGGAAAAAATTATTTTGCACACAAGCTTTTTTTATATTTTTGAAAATGCACTTAAACTTTTATTTTATTTCAAATTTCACACGAACATTTCATCAAAATGTTCAACTTTGCACATCTATATCTATATTTAAGAGTAGTCGCCCATGAGACTTACTCACATTATATTGGGAGCTAGTATGTTGGAAGTGTTTTGAACATGGCAAGAACTACCTTATTGTTACAATACCACCTTCAAATCTTTGAATGTTATTATGTTAACAATTCCACCACCACTACAAGAAATTAAGTCTAAAACCAATTTTATTTATTGATATACAAACTATGTAGTATAAAAATAATTTGCAAGAAAAATCATTTAAATTTAATTCAAGAAAATCCAAACAAAGTCATAAGAATCCTTCTGCATTTGTCTTATTGAACTATCAAATGATCAAACAAAATATTTAATGAACTCCTCAAAGGATCACAATAATAAATTAAAAATAATTATAATCTACTTATGCTTGCGTGACCCACCAAGTCCTCTACGGCTCCTTCGGTCATTTTTATCTATAGCTTTACCTTTTCTATTCGAATCATGACGCCCAACATCATTGTCATATTGATTCCTACCAATTAGAGTTGCGCTTTCCAATTTTTCATAAGTACGTTCATCTCCACTTTCTTCATCGCTTTCTTCGCCGATTTCATCATCAGGCATTAAGTACTTCTGGTTACATCCTGATCCGCCAGGACCTGCAATGTTTGTAAGTCCTATGTCTCCTACCATAGCTTGGAACATGCTAGGCATATTCTTGCTTATAACCTCTTCTGCTAGCTCAACCATTCGCGTTTTAAAAGCTTGCATTGTTAATTCTAAAGTCTTCTCTCGTTTTGAACTTGGTTTTTTCCAGTCTTGGCCAATTGTCTTAGCCTTCTCTTGAGAGTAGTGTGTACTAAATCCATCTTGACCAGGTCCACGTCTATTGACTTTTTCCCGTGCAATAGCATCTGATGTTGTATTCCATAAATTATGATTCAATGTTGGACGTGTTCCATGATACGGGCAAGACTTTTTAACAAATTTCCCAGAAGTCCCCTGCATATTTGAATGTTGATATTATTTCAACATGCATTTAAATTTTGACAAAAACATATTACGATGTTGATATGGAGTCCATTTAGGGTGACATAATATGCAATGGAAGATTTAAAAAAATTATTTAAAAAAAAAAAAAAAAAAAAAAAAAAAAAGAACACTCCCCATGTGACATTCATAATGTCATTTGACTTTTTATTCTAAATTTTTAAGAACCCTAATAAAATCAAGGGATATATCACAAGTTAGTGAATACTTCGTCCATTTCATTACAAACTTCCTATTTGGTCAATGACATTCATATTTGACCCGTATTTTACACCTAAATTATATTGATAAACAAAAAATAAAAATATATTAAAAATACTATTAACTTATGGACTTATTTATATAACTTTAAAAAAGAATTGCATCGTATAATTTAGGAGTAATGTGCGGCCAAATATAAAGGTTGTTGACCGAAGAGGAAGTTATTAGTGAAATGGAGTAAGTAATAAATAAAGATTGTAAGCGGAGAACTTTTTGGTTAAACAATGGATTTATAATTGTTAACATGTGATAAAGTTGTAAATATGCACTTCCTTTGTCCCGGAAATTTTTGCTCACTAGGGTTAGCACACAATTTAAGTGAAAATATTAAAGTGATAAAAAGTTAATGGGACATGTTAATTTTTTAAGTGAAATTGAATTGTTGATACATAAATTGGTAGAAAAATTGTAATATAATATACAAGATAGTATTTTTAATAAGTGGGATAGCTTTTCGTATTTAATTAGTAATGTGTAAACTATTGTGAAACACCAAAAAATAAAAAAAAGTAAAGTTTTGTGAGAGAGTGAGAATATATTTTATGAGAGTAGTGACAAGTTCATAGATGGAATGTTTTCAAATGACACATTTTCTAAGGTGCATGAAAAATGAAAAAAAAACATACATTATTAATGCAAATGAGATAGTACATCACAATTAAAGTACATATATATAAGAATATATATAGTGTGTGCACCGACGCATGTGCGTGCGCGCATACACACTCACATCTTACCCGCACTTTCTTTGATTTACTAGTCATGTTCTTCCTTTTCCCCTTCTCCACCAAATGAGTTCTACCATATAACTCTTGCCCTTTTATAGGCCGCTTAAGCTCTTTCATCTGAACAAACATTAAACATACAATTTCATAAAATTATAAATACCATTACTAATACCATTAACATACATTTTAACTGCAATATAAAGCAAGATCTTTTGAATGCTTGGTACAACCATCATCAAAATAAACACTTAACGAACTTCAAAACATATGGATTTTAACAACATAGGTACACTTAATCTGCTTCAAATCATATATTATGAGTTTACATCTTCTCATGATGGTAAAGGCAGTCATATTTACTAGAATCATCAGTGTCATCATCTACGCCAGTCACATCGTTCTCATCATTGACAACCAAAGTAGGTAGAACATTTGTCCATTCCCTTATGATCTAATTACACTTAATCAACTTCAAAGCATATATCATGAGTTTTACCTTCTTCCCATCTCAACACACACACACACACACACACACATTACCCGCATTTATTTGGTTTACTACATGTGTACTCTCTTTTTCCCTTTTCCATTCGATTAAATCTATCACACAACTATAGTCTTGCTATTGGGAACTTGCGTTATTTCACCAACAAATATTGAAATACATTTTTTAGAAAATAAATAAATAAAGACAATAAATACCTTAACTAATACAAATATTATTCATCTTAACTACGATATAAAGCAAAATCTTTTGCATGATTGACACAATGATTATCAATATAAGTATACTCAATCAACACCAAAACATATATTATGAGTTTTAACAACATAAGTACACATTCAAAATATATATTTATGAGTTTTACCGTCTTCTCATGATGGTAGAGGTAATCATCTTCACTATAATCATCAGCATCATAATCTACGCTAGTCACATCCTTCTCATCATCGACAACCGTAGGAGAACGCTAATACATCACAAATGAAGTACATATATAAGCATACAAACACACACACACACACACACTACCCGCACTTCTTGGATTTACTACTAATATTATTCATCTTAACTACAATATATAAAGCAAAATCCTTTGCATGCTTGGCACAATGATTATCAAAATAAGTATTCTCAAGCAACACCAAGACCTATATTATGAGTTTTAACAACACAAGTACACATTCAAAGCATATAATATGAGTTTTAGCAACATATGTACACTTTCAAAACATATATTATGAGTATTACCGTATTCTTATGATGACAGACGTCACTACAATCATCAACATCATGATCTACGCCAATCACATCCTTCTCATCATTGACAACCGAAGGCGAACGCTAGTACATCACAATTGAAGTATACATATAAGCATATACCTTGCGTGTACGTACACACAAACACACACACACACACCATTACTAGTATAAATATCATACATCTTAACTAGAAGATAAAACAAAGTCATACCCGCACTTTCTTTGAGTTACTACACATGTATTTCCCTTTCTCCTTTTCCAATCGATGAGTTTTATCATTCAACTCTAGCATTCTTGTTGGGCGCTTGAGTTCTTTTACCTGTAAATATTGAAACACATCGTTTCATAAAACTAAAGCCAATAAATACAATCACTAATACAAATATAATACATCTTCACTACAATATAATGCAAAGTATTTTGCATGTTTGGGACATCGATTATTAAAATAAGTACACCTAATAATCAACTTTAAAACATATAATACAATATAAGTACACTTAATCAACTTCAAAACTTATATTAAAAAATTTACCGTCTCATTGTGTAGGTAAGGGTAATCATTTTCACTAGAATCATGAGTGTCATCATCTACGCCAGTCACATCGTTCTCATCATTGGCAGCCAAAGTAGGATAATTGTCCATTCCCTTACAACCAAAGTACATTCAATCAACTTCAAAGAATATATCATGGTTCTTACTGTATTCTTATCTTCACACACACACACACTACTCGCACTTATTTGATTACTACACATGTACTTTTTTCCGCATTTTTCATTCGATGAGTTTTCACCTTCAAATATTGAAATACACTATTTTGTAAAACCAATTAAAGACAATAAATAACATATCAAAATATTATTCATCTTAACTACGAGATAAAGCAAAATCTTTTGCATGCTTGGCACAATGGTCATGAATGTAAGTGTACCCAACCAACTCTAAAACATATATTAGGAGTTTTAACAATATAAGTACACTTTCAAAACAGATATTGTGAATTTTACCGTATTCTCGTTATGGTAGAGGTAATCATCTTCACTACAACCATCAACATCATGAGTTACGTCAGTCACATCCTTATCATCATCGACAACCGAAGGAAAACGCTAGTACAACACAATTGAAGTACATAAATAAGCATATATCTAGTGCACACACACACCATTAATAGTACAAATATCATACATCTTAACTATGTAAAGCAAAAGCATACCCTCACATTGTTTGATTCATTACACATGTCTTCCGCCCTCCCCTTTTTCAATTGATGAGTCCTATCATGTAACTTTACACTTCTTTTTTTGCGCTTGATCATTTCGTTTATCTGTAAATATTGAAACACAAAGTTTCACAAAACTAAAATCAATAAATACCATTACTAATACAAATATAATATATCTTAACTACAATATAAAGCAAAATCTTTTGCATGCTTGGCACAACGATCATAAAAATAAGTACACTTAATAATTAACTTCAAAACATATATTATGAGTTTTAACAATATAAGTGCACTTAATCAACTTCAAAACATATATTATAAATTTTACCGTCAAAAGATCTTCACTACAATCATCGACATCATCATCTACACCAGTCACATCCTTCGCATCATTGGCAGCCCAAGCGGGACGCTTGTCCTTTCTCTTGCTTGGGTGAATGAACATTTTTACCTCAAATTCAAGTTTCTCGTGATTAATTACTTTGAACGCGAGTCTATGTTCAATTACGAGCTTATGATCGTCTATAAGTTTTTTCCATCCATCGCCATTTAGGCATTTCACTTTATTTTTTCCATGGAAGGATACATCATATACCATGTTACTATTTTTTACTCTTACAGTAACCATGGTGTCAATCGATGGCAATCGTAATCTTTTACATGCTCCTTTTGTGAATACCTGAATGTCATAAATCATAAATTAAATCAAATACAAACAAATGATATTTAAAAGAGTCACTTATTTCCCATATATAACATGGCACATGGGTTAGATATGTAATTTTTCTCATTAACTTGAGGTCAGCATATTGCTAATGTTCAATGTTGTCGAGATATGCATAAATGTGCAGTTTACCAAGTATGCTACGCCTAAATTATGCATAATTAGACAATTCATAATATTATTGCATATGTAGTAAAATTTATGGTCACAAATCATTTACTCTAGTAATTTAGAGAATTACCTGTCTATAACAAGGTGCAACACTGTATTGGTCGAGGATCATAAGACAACTTCGGCTTCGCTTCTTACCACATGGTCCTTCACGGTGTTGACTTGAATCACACATCTAAGTAAAGGCACAAGAAAATATCATTGAGTTCCTAATCTTTCCGTGCAAATTTATTCAAATAGTAGTTAGTTTTGGTCAATAATACAAAAACTAGTGTTTGTTGTGTGCACTATGTATGAAAGTGCCAACAACACGTATTGAGACAAGTAATGCAATCTTGTTGTTGACACTTTCATATCAACATCATATATTTGTCTCGTAACACTAAAATGCAAGGTATGGAGATATAAGGTGGTTTAGGATTTTGTATAGTAGTAGCGTAAAAGTAGTTGTAATATTTACCGTTTCAAAAAGAAAAAACACTAAAATGCAAGGTCAAATTATGTCACAAAAAGATAACCCATATATTATGAGCAAATGAGTCGATGTTGTACGCGTGTCATACCTTTCTTTTCCCATGACATTTGTCTGGTTCATCACTGCTCATCATAGTATTAGTAGATGATTTACTTCTAATTGTAATTGAATGTTTTTTGAACTAGAGACATAAACAAGAAAGATTAGTAAATATAAAAAGGTATTATAAAACATGATTATATGTTTTAATTAAGTATTTAATAAGGACACAATGTTACAACGTACTTTCTTAGTCATGGGACAAACGTTTCATTTATTTTGTTGAATTTTTTTAACCTCCAATTAACCTTGAATTACTTTGAGATGAAATCGAAAAATTATCTTTTTAACTATATATTATGAAAATATAATCTCTCTATGAACTTATATGAACAAGAGATAAAATCCACAACATGTCGACATGAGTTTCTTTGAAAGCAGTGCAGATAGCTTTCTTCTCAATGCATGAAAGTTAAATTAAAATAATTAACTTTTGATGTACAATAAAATCTCTATATATTGATCACGAATAAATTAATAAGTTGAATTAAATTATAATATCTTTGATCCAGACTGAGGGATAAACATGCTAAAATAATAGATCTGGTTGTAAAATAATATTAAAAAAAGGTCGCATCTAGTATATAAATTAACAATTCAACTAGAAATTTCATAAAGAAAATGTAAATGTAAACTTAATAACACCAATTTATTGAAAATGACTCGATATTAATTTTTTTTATTTGTTTTTGAAATTTATATCTCCTTGGAAACTATATATTTCCAAATTTATAAGTGTAGTTTTCTCATAGTATTCCAGTAGAAAAATTACATAAATTATTGAGAAAAATTGCTTTTACATTAAACTAGTGTAATTTTTTTCCCAGGATACATAAGCGACCAATTGAGTCATTTAAGCACCGATCAAACCAATTTTACACTCATATAAGTATAAAACAATTTTTCTTAAAACATTTTTGTTATGAAACCTACTGAAAAATTTATTTAATTGGTTAAAAAGTCAATAAAACTTTATACTTAGTATGAGATTCATCAATTTTTTGAGTGATTGAATTGAATTTTACATGTAACTTACTAACTATTAATCTATGTTAATTAATAATTATACACAAAACAATAATTCAATAAAATAATTAATAGTTCTTAGGGTCCCCAAGTCTATTAATTTTTAGAGGTTGTATTGTATAAGTATGTATATTAAGTACACACCATGCATGGTTGTTACAAATGAGAGTACACTATGATATGCACACCACTCTTCTGTTTTATGCAACTCCAGTACTTTAATATGAGTAGAACTACGAACTTGAACAAAACTTTATATTCAAAGAAAGTACCTTTCTCTTCCAATGTGGTATTTTCGATCCTGTAGTATTTTTTCTAAAGGTAACACCTTTTTCTCCAGAACATTCTACTGACTCTTCTTTTATCTACATACAAAGAACGCATGATGTATACAATGTAAGTGCATCAAATTTAATAATATGTGATTTTGAAACAATAGAATTAAAATTTATACGATTAAATGTTGAATTATTTGTGCACGCACGCATATAAATACCTTTTTTTCCCCACCATGTTCTTTTGACTGAGCAACATGTCTCACATGGTGAGTTGACCTCCTAGCTCTTGGTGTAGCTTGAGGTTTATTAAGCTGCATATAGAATAAATCGGGAAGTCACATAGAAAAGACACAACTGCTTGAAATAATTAAATAAACAAAATACAGAGTGAGGTTGAAAGTGGGAATGCACCTCTCTTATACGCTCGTTTTGTGATATACTTGTATGTGTAAATTTACTTAATTTTGAGCAATAAAATTTTCACCATTAAAAAAAGAAGAAAAACAAAGTGAAATTTTCCTACCAACACCAAGCATAGAGATATGATTAGAACGCGACAAACTTCCTATTTATTTGTAAACAAACTTCCTATTTATTTGTAAAAGTACCTTTTCTTTCCCTTGTGGTTGGTTTGATTTCATGGTGTTTCACGCCTCTAAGTTGGACGCTTGCACAATTCTACTACAAGAATTATCACCAACGACAAATTATATATGTGTTAAGAAGAAAATGCAAAGCAAAATAAGCTATAATAGTAGTATAAAACTCTATGGTAGATGCACTCTAATATTTATTCAGCTTCAAAGAATGTGATGATACTATTAATGGAATTATGCATATAATTTATGTGCGATTTGAATTTAGATGCTCTATCACCATGGATAAATATATCCCGTAAACAAGTGAAATTTTACATAGTATCTATTTTGATTTATGAAATTCAAATGGCCAAGAGTACAAGTACTTTTATCAAATCCTATTTTAAAGGGTTCATAAACTATTTAATTTTTCAATTTTAATTTGTAAAAGCAGAACAATAGAGCTAATTTTTGACCAAGGCCATCTCTAATGGAATCTCCAACTCAATATCCTAATATTTTTTAACGGATCTTCGAAGTTTAAACTAACAAAACTAATTAACATCAAATCCTAGTGTTCTATATACATCTTGCAAACTAAATTCAACCCATGCAAATCTCCATTTTTCTTGTTTTATACCAACTACAAATTAAACATATATACATATACTATCCAACACATTCCACAATGTAAAACAAAAAAATATAAATCTCATAAACTGGTGATTTTCAGACATTTAACAACATATTAACTCTTTTACACTATACATATTTGATGCAAACTCATATAAAGTTGTATTGATTTTCCATAAAATAACTCCATATCAAGTGTGGTAACCTGAAATCATTTGATTCACACACAAATTAGTAAAATTAATTTTCAAAACATGTACCGATCTGATATAAATCTGAATGATAACAACCATTTTATGTTTGGTGTGTACAACAACGGCAAATTAAACACAAACATATGTATGATGAATCAATCTAACATATTTTAAAACGTAAAGGAAGAGATATCTACCTCATAAACTGGTGGATTTCCAACCATAAACAGACAAATGAGAGATACGATCACCTAAATTCTTACGACCAACAAAAATAAATCGGATTAGAAATTGAAATTTATGAAACAAGGAACAAGAAATGTAACCTAAGTGAATTGGGGATAAAATAACCTAAATGACGGCGGTCATGTGGATGGAATGAAATTGTAGGGCTTATATAGGTAAGAAAACCTAAGCACTTGTGTTCCCTTCCTTTTAAGTGGGTGTTTCCGACTACTTAAATTATTCAACTTATCACACAATCTAAGGAGAATATGTCTTTTTTATGTTTGCAAAACAACTTATAAGCTGTCAAATTTCTTTTAAATTAAGTTGGATAAGTTCAAGTTGGATTGGTTGGACCTAAGCGGATGTTTGCGACAATTTCAACTTAAGTTAAGTAGATTAATTGATGGAAAAGTTGGTAAAGTTGGATTATGCGAGAATTTGACGAGTGTTTGCAGAAACTACTTAACAGTTATAGAAGTTGTAAAAGTAATATTTGCAAACTCAACTTTTTGAACAAAAACAAATCAAACTAACTTAATTGAAGGAGGTCAAACGACTCCCGCTTAATTTAAGAGAATTTGTGAAATTATAAGATCTTGTCCAGTAGTGTTTTAAATTTGAGTTTGAAAGTTTAAAAAAAAAAATACACTGCTAAGTGCAGAAGACGCCTGATGGGTCTGAAAATGCTTAGATGTGTCTAAGCACTTGTTACTTTATTTAATTTTTATTTTTAATCTTGCTCATGTTCTTTGTTAATTTGGTTCATTTGCATTCTTAATTTGTTTTGTTCATTTTCTCTCTTCATTTCAATCATTTTCTTTCAATTGTCTTGTCAATTTTCATTTCGTTCACGTTCATTTTCTTATGGAACTTAACCAAAATAGATCATATTGAGAAGTGAAAACGATTAGCAACTATAATTAGAACGAGATCAATTTTGTTTGTTACATGTCCAATTTACCTGCCCAACATGCATAGATCATGTACATAGCTTGCAGAAATTTCAATAATATTCTTGAATCTTGAATTCTTGATGATGAAGGCCTCATGTTCCCCGTAGTTTTAATTTTTGTACATCGAGTAATATATAATTTAAGTATATTCTTTTAACAAAATTGATCAAATCCAATTGTATTTTGCTTGTCAACTTCGATAATCCTAACCTTGGCTTGATACAACATCTATGCTTAAATTTTAGAGTGTTATATCCTTAACTTCCAGGTTACGTAGGACATATTATTCTAGGAGATATGTCTTGTATTCAATATATATTTTTCTTAGAAGTCAAGTTTAAATGGTAGAGTCGTAGACTTTCGAAATAAATAAAGATCCGCTAAGTGCAAGCACAATTTCAATACAATCAAGTTTTTTGAATGAAGAGGTATGTTGAATTCCCCCCTTCCCCTCTCATAGTGTGCGAGCAAGTTTGATTTACTTTAATCAAGTGACTACTAAATATGTAACCACCCAACCTTTTAGGTTGGTGTGATTACTCATGACATGGCCATACATGTCTTAATATGTAACAACCCGATATTTTGAATCCGGGATGGCGTAGTTACTCATGATAGACATGTATGATTCCAATTTGTTTTTGTATGATTCCATGTATGATAGACTTTCTTTTTCAATACAATCAATACCATATAAAAATGCTGGTGAACTTATAATCGTTCCCATCACCATCTCTTAACTGATATGGGGCATGATACTACAAAATATTATTATTCGATTAACTTTGAAAAAAAGAAGACCAATTAATTAAATTTTATTGCGAGCTTATGTTCATTTACATAATTTTCATATTATATACTTTTAATACTTAAAACCGTTCCCCATAAAAGTATAAAATCAACTCGACTCGACTCAACTCAACTCATAACACCGATAGGGATTGAGTTCCATCCTCATGAGTATTCTGTGTTGTTGCCTCGTTTTGATTCCGAGAAAAATGTTACTTAACCCAATTTTGTATCGGTGGTATTGATTGTATTGAAAAGAAAGTCTAGATAAGTAGCAGTAGTAATAATGAAAAGGTACCTTATCTTTGACTCTTTGTGTAATTCTGCTCATGCCGTGTTGACAGGTACTACATACAAGTTTGACGTAATTGCTCCGCTCCTTCCCGTAACTTAGCCGAATTTACAATCCAGCCTATAAATTCCAAATCTTCTTTCACAAAACACCAATGCGAATCAAGAAAATCAAACGCACAGTCACAACCATCATCACCAAACCTTTCAAGAAAAAACCCAAATATAAACCACCGCCGCCACCACAGCCGCCCATCGCCGCCATGTCGCCGCCGCACACCACCCGCCACGCCCAGCCTTTCATATTCCCCAAAACCCAATCCACCGTCCTCCCCGACCCTTCCCCTTTCTTCTCCCCTCACCTCCTCTCCTCCCCACTACCCACAAACTCATTCTTCCAAAACCTAGTCCTTAAAAACGGCGATCAGCCAGAGTACATTCACCCATATATCATCAAATCGGCCCAATCCTCATTAACCCTCTGCTACCCATCCCAGTTCAGCAACAACCCGGATTTCACGTACCAAATCTTCATTGCTGACCTCACCATTTCGTCACTGAATAACCCGAGTCCCAACACGAGACATGTCATTTCCTCATTTGATGATCTCAGTGTCACTTTGGACCTGCCTTCAACCTACCTCAGGTTTTTTCTTGTTAGAGGGAGTCCCTTCTTGACCTGTAATGTTATGTCTAATGTGGAGCTTTCTATTTCCACTATACATGCCATTCTTGAGTTAACGCCTAATAGTTCTTCTACTAAGTACAACATTAAGCTGAATAATGGTCAGACTTGGTTGCTTTATGCGTCTTCTCCGATTAATTTGAGCCATGATTTGAGTAGGATTACTTCTACTCTGTTTTCCGGTGTGATTAGGATTGCTGCTTTGCCTGTGTCTGGTTCGAATTCGAGTTTCGAGTCCACTCTTGATAGGTTTAGTTCTTGTTATCCTGTGAGTGGGCAAGCTGTGTTCACTAGGCCTTTTAGTTTGGAGTATAAATGGGAGAAGAGAGGGTGGGGAGATTTGCTAATGCTTGCACATCCTCTCCATGTTCAGCTTCTTTCCGATAATAATGATTGTTCGGTCTCGGTGTTGGATGGTTTTAAGTATGACAGTCTTGATGGGGAGCTTGTTGGTGTTGTTGGGGATTCTTGGGTTTTGAAGAGTGATCCTGTGACTGTTACTTGGCATTCGGTTAAGGGTGTTGATGAGGGGAAGTATGAGGAAATTATTGGAGCACTTGTTAGTGATGTTCAGGCTCTTGATGCTAGCACGATAGCGACTACGTCGTCTTACTTTTATGGTAAGTTGGTTGCTAGGGCTGCTAGGTTCGCATTGATAGCTGAGGAGGTGGGGTATCTTGATGTGATTCCGGCTATTCGGAAGTTCTTGAAGGAAGCCATTGAGCCCTGGTTGGAGGGTACTTTTGGTGCTAATGGCTTCTTGTACGATACGAAATGGGGTGGTCTAGTGACCAAGCAATCAGCCACAGATTCAGGGGCGGATTTCGGTTTTGGACTTTACAATGATCATCACTTTCATCTTGGATATTTTATCTACGGGATTTCAGTTCTTGCGAAAATTGATGCTGCTTGGGGGAGGAAGTATAAGCCCCAAGCCTATTCACTGATGGCTGATTTTATGAACTTGAGCAAGCGTGCAAACTCGAATTATACACGGTTGAGGTGTTTTGACTTTTGGAAATTGCATTCTTGGGCAGGAGGGTTGACTGAGTTTGCAGATGGACGTAACCAAGAGAGTACGAGCGAGGCAGTGAATGCATACCATTCAGCAGCTCTAATGGGGTTGGCTTATGGAGATAGTCACCTCGTTTCAATTGGATCAACAGTATCCGCACTGGAGATTCAAGCTGCTAAGACTTGGTGGCATGTGAGAGAAGAGGATAAACTGTACCCCGAACAATTTACCAAGGAAAATCGAGTGGTTGGTGTGCTATGGTCTACTAAGCGGGATAGTGGGCTTTGGTTTGCTCCAAAAGAGTGGAGAGAGTGTAGGCTGGGTATTCAGTTATTGCCATTACTGCCTATTAGTGAAGCCTTGTTTTCAGATGTGCACTTCGTGAGGCAGCTCGTGAACTGGACTTTACCGGCTTTGGCTAGAGAAGGAGTTGGAGAAGGTTGGAAGGGGTTTCTGTATGCATTGCAAGGAATTTATGACAAAGCAGGTGCAGCAGATAATATTGGTAGACTGACAGGGTACGACGATGGGAATTCTTTGACGAATCTTCTATGGTGGATTTATAGCAGGGATGATCAAGAAGAGGGCTGTGATGCAGGAGGGAAGTATTGTTGGTATCGCCATTATTGTCATTGATTACGTACACCTCACACATGATTATCGGATATTACAGTGTGACTTTACGATGAATAAGTTGCTATTTTCGGGATGCACCGAGGCAGCAAAGCGTTGTTTTCCGTTTTCCTTGTATACTGTACAGAATTACATACTGAGGGTTCTGCGTCTTGAAACACTTGTCTGGTCAAGTGTTCACTACTATTTGAGCTGATATGGTTGTGAAATTGATGTACTTCTTGTAAGCTTTCAGCTGTGATGAATAAGGTTTAAAGCGTTATTTCTTTTGCTTCCGTTCATGGCATTGTCATGTGTGTGTTTTCATCTTCAATTAGCACTCAATTCAAGAATGTACAAACTACTCAATTTCAAGAGTTATGCTAATGGGCCTGAGCTGGAAAAAGAAAGGGCTCAACTCTTTAAGTTAGTGAAGTCCATAATCAGACTTCTAATGGGATTAGACCAACAACAAATGAAACCAAAATTACACCATCGTAGATTCGTAGCAAAAAATATGTTAGTTTTTTCTACGATATAGCATGTTGTACTGTATGACGCTTTATGTATCGTAAAACACAGTATACAAACCAGACCACATGATATGTATGATACAAGTAGTGTGTGGATATATCATGTTGTACAAAGTAGGGGATTAATGTTGCAACTTGGTTAACACTTGTGCAAGTAACTGCGATATTCACTCCTTGGTTCACCTAACTTGAGAAAAATCTTAATTTTGCCGTTTGAATCACTTCTAGTACATGACAAAAGATGATGGCATAAAATTCAATGAAAACGGTATTAGATGTAATCCCTCTGTTATTTCAAATTTTATTATAACTATTGAGAAAATAAACAGAGTACATTCTGATTAAAAGTTAAAACTGTAGTATATTGGGGACGTGTAGATTTATGCCTAACATTTTGCAGAGATTTTGGGATTGCTTGAAAATGACCTGAATAGATAGGTACCTTCTTTATTCTTTTTAGCTCTCATGTTCAATTAGGTGGAATCCAGTAACCAACAAGACAAGTCTTGCTTCTAATTAGGCTTCAAATGAGATGTAGATCATTATTATTCATTACTAATGGGTAGTCTCAAAACAAACAATTCAATGCAGTATAAAAGAAATGACAGGCTGTTTATTACTAGTACTACTCGACTCAAACTAACCATCCAAGTATCAAACTAATATGTAATGAAATATTTGCACCGTCAAACTAAATTAGTCACTATTCACTATATGTTCCGCACCTTAACTATTTAACTATTTAAGTTACTAGAGTGTTTTATTTTTTCAGTACTCCTAGGTAATTAGGTCCGATTACTTCCAACAAAAGAAAATGAGTGTCCTCCCCCGATGCAATGTGTGTTGTTGTTGAGTCATTCAATACAACCAATAAGGTTGTGGCCTGAAGCAAAGAGAAGATAGATATGTAGAAAGTGGCTATGATTGAGCAGATGAACAAGGAGCATACAACAGAGGTGAACATGGCACTCATGATGTTCATTTGACTTTCTTGCTCATTTCATCATAATATACTAAACCACGTTCTCTCTTTCACACTCAGATTTAAACACCCACAAAAAATATTCCCTTTCAATCTCATTTCACGGTGACGGTACAACTGTTTTTCCTTTTCAATATACTATACTGTATCTCATTCTCTATTTATTTTCCTGTACTTTGTCCTTACAGGTTTAAAAAGACAGCTAGCTAATTTATCGGCTTTCCTCTTCTTCTTACCTTACCAGTTACCACTTACCACCATAATACTAGCTACCTAGCATTCTTCTTCTTATTGCCTGACAGTTTCTTGTATATTTTTCTTTTTCTTCCATGTATGGATTTTGCTTTCTTGACTGATTAAGACAATCAAGAAGTCGTACCCACGTCTAACTAGACTCCCACCATTTCTCAATTGCAACCACATCTCCAACCCCAAAACTAAAAGAAGGCCTCTCTTTTGTTTCTTTCTATTTGTCTATGGAATTTCGTTTACTGTGAGTCTTCTCCAGCACTCCCTGTCATTCAATTTCACTTGCATTGCTTATTTCTTGCCAGAGTATTATCAAAGTTGTCATCTTTTGCAGTTTATTGTTGTTGGAATTGCAGTTATAAACTCTATCTGGCACTGCTAATTTTAGGGATTTACTTTTCTTGTAATGCTGATCTGCAATTTGCTTAGTGGAAATTTTGCCTGGTGATTGCTTAAGAGTTCAGGTTGGCAAGAATTTAGTGGAAGTCTTGTCTGGTGATTGCTTAAGAGTTTAGATTGGGAATAGTTTACTGATCTAGTGCATTTGTTTTCTTGGGTCATAGCTGTCTTGTTGGTAGGAAACTAAGAAAATTTAGTGTTAGTGCTGTGGCATTTTGATACAGATGTTATGCTGTTGAAGTTGGATTTCTAGTTTGTAGAAATAATAAGATCTTGTTGATTGGTGAAAATGTCATCTGGATCACCATCACCAAGTTCTTCACCAAATGCAGTTCCACCACCACCTTCCCTTCTAGGCTCTTTAACGCCTCTACTTCCAGGCCAAACAACTGATTCACCACCTCCTTCATCCAATTCCTCCACCCCGCCTCCCCGATCCTCTCCACCGCCACCTTCTCCCACTGCACCTCCCCCTTCCCCACCACAATCTCCACCCCCATCCACCCCACCTCCTACGTCTTCGCCTCCTCCATCACCGCCTCCTGCCCCACCTCGCTCCCCACCTACTGCTCCACCACCATCCTCTCCATCACCGCCCCCGCCAACTCCTTCATCCCCTCCACCATCCAGTCCCCCACCTAAAGAATCTCCAACTCCACCTGTTGCTCCCCCGCCACCCCCTCCAGCTGTTTCGCCTTCTCCTCCCCCACCAACACCAGATGCTGCTCCTCCTACCTCTTCTCCACCACCTCCTCCTCGCGCAAAACCGCCAAAACATTCTCCCCCACCTGCATCACCACCTCTCCCTCCTGATTCTCCGCCTGCTCCACCAACTAATAGTCCTCCTCCATCTTCTGCTCCACCTCCTCCTCTTCCATCGACTTTGCCACCCACTACATCTCCACCACCTCCATCGAACAACTCACATATCAATGGGAGCACAGTAGCCCCATCTCCACACTCCTTGCCTCCAGAGAAGCCCGTTGCAGGATCTACTCAAAATGGACCAAATATGACAGCTGATTCAGCGGTACCAAACTCACGAGGCATGGGGGCAGGGGGTGTTGCAGCTGTAGGCACTGTTGTGGGCTTTTTGGCGCTCACTCTTTTGGTTCTTGCTGTTTGGTTTACCCATAGAAAGAAGAAAAGGAAGGATAAGTTCACTCTCAACTATGGAATGCCTTCTCCATTTGCGTCCTCCCAAAATTCAGGTATTTCTTGATTTTATCTTGTATCTTGATGTATTCAACTAATTACTTCTTCTTTTCGTTGTGGTACATTCTGAACATTAAAGATTAGTAATGCTGATGCCATGAAATAAAAGCTTACGTTGTTTAACATAAAATTTCATCCATGACGTTGCTGAAAATTGAAGCCCAATGCTTTAGTGACATATGCATTGGAGGTTATGAGTTTAATGCCACTACAAGTGTGTGCATATTAGTTTAATACACACTATTTTGGTTCCTTTGACGAGCTTTGACAATGAACTATCTACTATTTCAATTGAAATAGTAGTAAACCTGCTCTCTCTCTTAAAAGTATGTTGATAAAAAGAAACAGAATACTGTACTACCATGCAAGTCAGTAAAATCTACTACTATTAAGTTGCTCAGTATTTTTGTTGTTTTCGTTGTCCTATATTTCTAGCATGGAAAATTATACGTTAGTTTTTTTGTCAAGCGAACTTATCATTGTTGTGTCTTTTGCGTGTGTTTTACCACAATATACTAAACACCTGATGATTTTCTCCTCAATTTTCATATTATATTATAGATTCATCATTCCTGAGGCCCACCCAGCATTCAGGCCCATTTTCTGCAAGCCGAAGTCCTTCAACGAACAATTTCGCTCACTCACCAGATGGTGGTATGGGTGGTTCAAGGTCATGGTTCACATTTGAAGAACTAACTGGTGCTACAGATGGGTTCTCAGAGAAAAATGTTCTAGGGGAAGGAGGATTTGGGTGTGTTTATAAAGGAGTTTTGGTTGATGGAAGAGTAGTAGCAGTTAAACAGTTAAAGGCTGGAGGTGGACAAGGGGAGCGAGAATTCCAAGCAGAAGTTGAGATCATTAGCAGAATACACCATAGGCATTTAGTATCACTTGTCGGTTACTGTATTGCTGATCATCAAAGGCTGCTTGTTTATGACTATGTGCCAAATGACACCCTGCACCATCATCTTCATAGTAAGGCTGAATTTAAGTTGTTGGGTTGCCAAAAATAAGTTGCATGGTTAAATTAACACGTCAATCATTTATGCTATTATAGTGGCTATCAATCAGAGAATAAATTTTGATAAAATATTCAGTTTAAATATGCTGCATATATGTAATATTGGATGAAGCATAAGTACAGAAAATACATGATCTGCCTTAATTCTGGATTTAATGGTCATGTGTAGGTAAAGACGTCCCGGTATTGGATTGGGCTAATAGAGTAAAAGTTGCAGCTGGAGCAGCACGTGGACTAGCTTATCTTCATGAAGACTGTAAGCTCTAGGCTCTATTAAATAATCTTTTTTTTCTTCTCCATTTTACTGCGGCATCAAAATAAGGGCAACTTACAAATGAAATATACCATGACATTTGTTTTCTTCATATTGTGTGAATCACAAATCTTGATTTACGCATAGCTTAAGAATCTAGACAGCGATGTGATTTAGCTACTGTTTTCTTTTTTCTTTTTTTTAGAAAAAAAAAATCTGTTTTCTTTATTACGCCACTCATAATATGGAGTACATTGTCATTACTTGTTAACAAATGAAACTTCATGATTGTGATTACACCTGGATGAAGGGTTGATTGTCATGTAAATATCTGTTTCATTTCTTTGTAAAACAATTTCCCTCTTAATCTTCAGTAAACAGTCTAAGAAGAAACTTTTAATTTTGTGTTGATCAGGTCAACCACGTATCATTCACAGGGATATTAAGTCCACAAACATTCTCCTGGATAACAACTTCGAAGCGCGGGTATGGTTAATTTATTATCCTGGAGAGCTAAACTATGTTGGAGATGCTCTAAATTATTATTATTATTATTATTATTATTATTATTATTATTATTATTATTATTATTATTTTATTTTTTTATTTATTTATTTTTTTTTTTTAATTATAATAATAATTCTTATTAAAAACAAAGAAAGTTTACACAAAATTAGTGCATGTCTTAAGACTGTTGTGCCTTATTCTGCACATGTACAGGTTGCGGATTTTGGGCTTGCAAAGCTGGCATTGGAATTGGATTTGCATACCCATGTGTCAACTCGTGTGATGGGAACCTTCGGGTAGGTCACCTCATTGTTGTGTTCATTAAGAATGAGCGATGTTGTGTGCATCTTGTGCTTTACATGAGTTTGTAGTGCCTCGCGTGATTTTCATTGAAGAGACTTCAGTGCTAAGAAACTTCATTTGACTATAGTTGATTAGTAGTCCAATACACGCATCCATCTAATATGTTGTAAATTAGGTAGCTTTGCATGGTAATAATTATTGACAGCTGTGCATTCATCATTACTTGCAGATACTTGGCTCCAGAGTATGCATCAAGTGGTAAACTGACAGAGAAGTCCGATGTTTTCTCATTTGGCGTTGTACTATTGGAGCTCATTACTGGTCGTAGACCTGTTGATGCATCTCAACCGTTGGGTGATGAGAGTCTGGTTGAATGGGTGAGTTTCACAAACTTAGTTATAATATGCTAGGTCAATCTTTATTTAAAATGTTTGACAACATTGATGTTGCATCACGTAGTAGTAACATCAACAGTAGTCTGTATTTAATGGTGCAGAATCTGTTTGAGACGGTTAGTTGTAAGAGCAGATCAGGCATGCAACATGTTATAGTGATTAAATTTGCCTACAAGATTGTGGAAAATAAAGTTCAACACTCAAAATATGTACTACTATATCCTATTCTTTTGACTTGCTGTCAAGAGATGAACGAAAAATCCATATATCTTTACTTAACTGGTATTGTAGAAACACAAGTGGTTTCTTCTAGGTGGCAGTAAATAGTTTTCAGTAGCATGTATTTCACTTTTAAGTCGAATACTGAAGAAATTCTATTTGTGTACCGATTTTTGTTCAGGCTCGACCATTGATGAATCAAGCACTCGAGACAGAAGATTTTGGAGAGGAACTGATAGATGCTAGATTAGAGAAGAACTTCATTGCAAGTGAAATGCTCCGCATGATTGAAGCAGCTGCAGCTTGTGTCCGTCATTCAGCCTCCAAAAGGCCGAAGATGAGCCAGGTAAGTTCCGT
Organism: Plantago ovata; assembly: GCA_028274465.1. Taxonomy (NCBI): domain Eukaryota; kingdom Viridiplantae; phylum Streptophyta; class Magnoliopsida; order Lamiales; family Plantaginaceae; genus Plantago; species Plantago ovata. The sequence continues at coordinate 5,229,267 of CM051457.1, read as the reverse complement.
TGTTTATTCCATAAGCCTACAGCTCGGTAGAATATCAAGAACACCTTTCGTCCAGCCATAGAAGGACTTTTGGTTAAACTCAGCCTAAGTTCTCTACTTCAAAGCTCCTTTCTCTCCGTTCATTTCCCTTGCTAATTCAATTATCAATATTTCTTCATCTACAGGTAGTAAGAGCATTAAATTCAATGGACGAGTTAGCAGATTTGAACAACGGAATGAAACCAGGACAAAGTGGGATATTCGACTCAAGGGAACATTCTGCACAAATCAGAATGTTCCAAAGGATGGCCTTTGGAAGCCAAGAATATAGTTCGGAATTCTTCAATAATTCCCAAAACAGCTGGAGGAGTAACTTGTAAGCTCGAACATATTATTCTGACTTCGAAATGTCACAGGCCAGAACTAGCCTTCGCCTACAAGAGCGACCCCAAGTCAAGCCATGCTGAAACTGGCAACTGAGGATTTTGTACATGATTCCATACTTCCTTTTGTGTAAAATTCCTAGCTCAATTTTTTGAATGTAAATTTTGATATAACTTCTGACAAGTTGATTCAATCTCCTGACCATTTTTTGTACTGTGATTCAAGTAGTATTGAACAACAGAGCCATCATGTCCAACAGAAACATGCATCATGTCCAACAGAAACATGGTCTTTCATCCTATACATATATATTGGAGTAATCCTTTTACTCATGTCATGTAAATTCGATGATCAGTAGTTACTAGTCTTTATTTAAGAGACAAGACTTTGATTCTTAAATGTTACTCCCGTCCGTCCGGATGAATTGTATGTTTGATTTTTTTTTTGAAATGTAATAAAATGAATGGGACGGATAAAAATGAAAAACGGAAAGATGAGTAGAGTGGTGGGAGCTTGTTACAATACAATTATATTATATGTGATATAGGTAGTATTGTACAATTTGTAAGTGGTCAAGCAAGATTAAGCTGTGTGCAAAGTATCTAGAGAAAAAACTAAACTAGTCCACAACCATCTAACAATCTTACATATTCTTCAAATTTACACTATGGTCTGTGAAGCTAGTTGAGGGCCCGAGGCGAGAGAAGTATTACATTATTCGAATCAACCCCAAGTTCGAACTAAATGTTAGAATATAGATTCCTAGTTAGTTTATATCTTGTCTAATATCCTATTGTATTTAGATTCCTAGTATAAACTAACTAGGAATCTATATTCTAACAGGGGCAGAGAAGGGAAAGAGAGAAAACAGAGAAGGTAGCGGCCTGCAGGGAGCAGAACGGCGAGGAAGCAGGCGGACGGGAGCGTTCTGCAGGGGGCATAACGGCGAGGGGCAGAAAAAAGAGAGAAGGGCGGAAGCTGTATTAGGTCGAGAGAATCGAAACCTATTGTGATACCATGAAAGAATGGAATTCCGTGATTCTTATTAACAACAATGTACATATTTATACAAGAGAGAATCTACTAAGTTAGGCTATACTAGGAATCTAAATACAATAGGATATTAGACAAGATATAAACTAACTAGGAATCTATATTCTAACACTAAATGATGAGGCTTAGCGAGTCAAATTATCTTAAATCGTTAGAATGATATTTAACAAAGCTCGTACTGTCGAATCGAGTCGAATTCAACCGGTATAACACTATGTTTTAAAAAACGGAGCCGGAGGTTGAGCCGGACACCCTCCAAAAAAGATTTAACCGGGGTCGGACCTGTTGAGCCGTTTTATGAGCCGGTGTACCATTATAATATTAATATATATATATAATATACTAATACTAATATATTTATACTATATTATTATTCATATTTTCGTCTAAAATCACATTAAACAAGATTAAATGATCACCAATCAAGTAAAATGACTTGGTGAAGATCCATATTCAATTAAGATATAGATGAAAAAAGGCTTCTTTTTTTTTTTTTGCAATTTTACCCAAAAAACGGCTCGACCTCCGGCTCAACCGCTTTTCGGTTCACCAGTTTTGCCGTTTTTTGCCCGTTTTAAGGCATCCGGTTCTTTAACGTTTAAATAGCGGCTTCATATCGTTGAACTCCGATTTCCACAGTTCAACCGGTCTGACCGGCTGGTTCAACCCGACTTTTAAACACATAGGTATAACATCACAATACAATATCACTACTAGGACTATCGAAACTATCCTAAGTCTATTCAAGAAAAAACCTTTTTGAGATTGATATTTGTATGAGCTCCTTTGACCCAAGGATTTTCAGTCCTTTGCTCTACCTCTAAGAAGTCTGAGGGTATGACTCGTTAGCTTAGCTGTGACCTAAGCAAATCTAAGTAATAGGCCAAGTACTAAGTTCATGATGCCGAACTCGGCTCGTAGGAAAAAAAGAGTAATAATCCCAACGATGCACTTGGCATTGGCGAGCCAGGGTGGGGACTCTCGATTTTATGATTCCGGTAAAAGAATGCAAAAGGGAACATCCCCAAATGATTTTGTCATTTAACATGTCATAAAAAGAAAGGAGTAATATTATTTTGGTCACAAATTCAAATTTTACGGTTGACTCAAAGTCAAAGTCAAAGCCAAAGAGATAAGAAATAGAAAAGATATTGTTATGTAACACGATTTTAGGAGATATGGGTATCCCGAGTCCGAGAGAGTCGTGGTCGTGGATAAAGAGCGAGGAAAACGCAGATCAATTTCTTTCTGGTAAATAATTACTTACTCTCTCAACAAGTCACAAACCAAGTAAGCGAAGACTGTATATCATCATCATCATCATCAGATTTTTCTCCCAATCGAACTACCAGAGACACAATACTATTCAATTCCTGTAGCTCTCACTGAAACACCATGGGCGGAGGTGAAGCGGAAGATCCTCAGAAGCTGAAGCGGATTGCGGCGGCGGCTTACGACTACGAGAACGACCCCCGCTATTCTGATTACTGGTCAAATATCCTCATTCCGCCTAACATGGCGTCTCGAAGCGACGTCGTTACTCACTTCAAGCGCAAGTTCTATCAGCGCTACATCGTATGAGTTTTCCTGATACTTTTGTAGTTTCCTTTTCAATTGGATGTATGATGTGAGAATGAATCGTGTTAGGCTTTTGCTTTTGCTTACTATGAACCTAGAGAATTGAATATTTCGAAATTGTATGGATGGATTTAATGATTTTGTTGTGTGTTTGTGTTTCAATTGCGTTTCTGTTTGTTGAATTTTAGTGTTCGATTTCATGTTATTTGCACTAAGACCTGTGGCCATCTATCTAATGGTTGTGCTTTGTCTGGAGTGCGAGAATGGATAAGAGAGTATTAGTTTATCACTGGGCCTAATAAACAGTTTATGACTTCCTTTTTGCTCTATTTTTAGGTCTGATGGGATGGATGTACATCTGAATGTGCGCTTTATTGCTATTATCTGGATCAAAAGAACATGAGTGTCTTTTGTGCTTTTAGAATCATTGGTGAACTATATGCTCGGTCTTTCCAATTCCGTTTGTGTTTCCTTGTTCTGAAATCATACTTCCATGTAGATATGGCAGTAGGACAATCCATTTTAGGCTCAAAAGTGAATATTTATATACACCATGTACTTTTATCTTTTCATGAAATAGTTTTATCCGACACCTGGATACACACCGAATGCCAAGTCTGGGTAACATGGTTTGCAAATTGCTTGACTGATTATTGCGTTATCTGTTGTTGTGGTGATCTTAATTCATGGTGTATTAGCTGTTATTTTAATGTACGAATCCCAGAGTAAGATTTAATAGAATGAGAGCTGCTTAAGGTCCTAGTGGATGTTGATTCTCCTTGTGATATCATTGTTTATTGCTAATATGAACACTTATAATCTCCAGGATCCTGAGTTTATAGTTGAACCAATGAATATTAGCAGCTCTTCTCAGCCAGCAAGAACATCTGCACAACCACAACAATCATCATCAACAACTTCTACTGCTACTAATGATGTGCGCCAGAGGAGTTCAGGTATATAATCTTCAAGTTCATTAGGTACCGTATTACCAGGATTTGCCACATTGCATGAATTTTACCTTATATGTTACCTAGATGATACTTTATAGCTGGAAATATTGTTATTATCTTATAGGGTCCGCAAGCAGAACATCGGGGACATCTGCAACTCCTAATTCCACTCCCCTGCGTTGGGATAAACAAACCATTCAGTTCTCTGTAAATGCCTGGGTATGTCCTCTTCTGTGTGTTCAAACTGTAGTTTCATAGTTATTCAACAATGACCAAGAGTGGGTTTAGTTCATGACGAATGTTCTAAACTTGTGCCTGGTGCCATTGTTTTGTCTCATAAGTCATAAGTGTTATGTCAGCATTACACCGCTTATCAGAATATATGACCAAGCATCTAAAAGATAGCTGGGAGTATCTGATGGTTCCCAACTTTCCATAGTCGGCCTCAAGGTGGAAAGTTATTTCCTTGGGGATTGCCATCATCTAATTCCCTAATTATCTTGATCGCTGTGTTTGGTGTCACATATAGTTATTGTGTTATTTGAAAGTCCATTAAATTTCACTTTGGCAACTGTGCTTTAGAAACCTGATTCTCGTAATCCAGTCTCGATGCTTTACATTGTTTATCTCAATCTTGTATTCAAGAGCATTATGTAAGAAAAACTTTTATGCAGCAAATGTGGTTAGATTTGGTAGTTTGTAGCTTAAATATTTGCATTTTATTTTATCTTGTGCTTTTGTATAAAACTGAAATCCGCATTTGCATTTGGTTTCTGCTTTAACATGATCCTTTTCACTTTCATGCTACAGTCACATTTCAAATTTTATAGTTGTTTCTATGAACTCATTTTTTGTTGCTTTCCTCTAATCACTTCGCTAGAAAACTAAGTGCTTATCCTGAATTACATGATTCCTTTAGGAAAAGTGGCAGTTTTCCTGTATGCAGGTCGCAGGAATGTCTACCAAAGACGTATTTGTAATGTCTGTAGATTAAATTGTAATCGAACCATCTGAGAATTGTTAGGGCAGGGGGTTTCTTTATATTGGAAATCAATTGATAGGAACATGTATTGGTCGACTTAACTTTGGTGTTATCATTATTGATACCAAACCAAGTACTTAATTGTACAAATCAGATTTCATAAACTATTTATGTCGCATGAAGTCTTATTTATTTCTTCTCATTTTTTGGCCAGGTCTTTGTGGTGGCAATACTGGCAATTTTCCCCCTTGTGCCTAAGAATCTATCAAATCGAGCATATCGGCTTTCCTTATTGGGGACTGCTTGTTCTTCTCTTTACTCTCTGTACTCTTTGTATGGGGTAAGATTAACCGAGTTATGTTGTTTGGATTAATGCAGAAGCTTTTCTTTTTTCTTCTCTTATCTGACATTGTTCATGGATTTCTGCAGAAACCCCGGGCATGGAATTTGCAGGCTTTGCAACTTTGGTTTCAGTCGGTGATGGTCACCAAGGATTTCATGTACTCCATTTACTGCCTTAATTTTGTCAGTTCGAATCTTTGCCTAAAATGTAAGTACCAATGCAGTAATTAATCACAAGTTTCTACCCGTTATTTTTTATTTCACATACACACACTAGATAATCCTCTGTGGTGCATTGACCCTCACATTCATATATTGGCAGTTGCTTTAATACCCATCTTGTGCCGGGCCCTTGAGCATGTTGCAAAGTTTCTGAGGCGCAACTTTAGTAGATCCACCTTGTACAGGTAAGAGATCCTGTATCTGGTGCTTTATATTTAAGGAATGACAAATTATTTGATACATACTGTTACTACCTTTTGTCATGCATATAAGACTTGGCTATAACTACTTGATCAGTCTAACCACTTCTATTTGCCTAACGATATTTTCTGCAATACGGTTTCCAATGTGCTTGGTCATGTGGAAAAGCTTATTGGGTAGATTTGCCTTCTAAAGTTGAAAATAAATATCAATAGAAAAGCAATACCCATTCAGTTTGAACAACATCAATCCCTACCTCAAATTCAATTAAAATTTTATGCTTGTAATGTTTGATTTGAAAGACAATGTCCCTACTAAAACTGTGCTTTGACATGTCTGAGATCTTTTTACTGTGATCTGTGCACTGTTTTGCTTGAGTGGGAATTTCGGAAATTCCTGCATCTGAGAATGGAGCCCGAATCAGGGGAGGATGTTGAAATGAGTATACTGGATATTGTGTTGTTTTTTGCTGTTATAGATTTGATCTTAAACACACTTTGGTCTTTCATTAATGTTCTTAACATTGTACCCGTGTTTGCAGGAAGTACTTGGAAGAGGTCTGTGTTTGGGTGGAGTCAAATTCAACCACGCTTAACATTCTGTCATCACAAGCTGAGATTGGAATTGGATTCATTCTTATCATTTCTCTCATCTCGTCAGTATTCCTAGCACCAAACTCGTTTATTTGATTTTTCTGGTTGCTCTTAAAAATGTTTGTCCTGAATTTATCATATGAATATGCAGGTGGCAACGGAATATAGTACAGGCATTTATGTACTGGCAGGTGGGTAACTTTCTCTTATTTAGACACGTGCTGAATTTGTATTTTGGGATTATTTATGGTAGCTATACACATATAGGGCTAGCCATCAATCCTTGTCAAAAGAAATATTGAACTGGGTTTCTCATAATGAACTGTCTGTATGGGACTGGATTATTGGACATGATTTTCAATTATGCTCTCCAAATCATTGTGCCAGCTTTGGCATTTGATTTTTTCGAAAATAAAAAATCCCGTACGGTACTATTTAGATTTAGGAAAAACCCATACCCAAAATCAAATTTTCATCCATCACTCCACTTCTATCTCTCACCTCCTCACACCATCCCTATAATTAAACCTATGAAAATCACAAGTCCAACACCAAGTAAAATTTTTAAAAACTCAACCCAAAATCTCAACTCTTAACAAAAAATCTTAACTTTCACCAAAATCAAAAAATCCACTCCCAAACAACCCGTAAGATTATCTTCAGTGATAAAGTATGCAGGGGTTGCATCTAGCTAGCTAGATTATTGCTGGAATACTTTCTATATTCTGCTCGGGTTTCTGAATTTGTTATCTTTCTGGAGGTCACTTAAGTTCTATGCTAAACTGGGAGCATTCGCATGTAGCTGTAAGACAGAAACAACCATTTATTGCTGAACAAGTATATTATGATCATTTTCCAATGGGTTTCAGAATCATCTTCTTTGTTGTTATCATTAATACTTTCAACTTTGAAGAGTTTGTATGAAGTCTGAATTGGTTGTTTTTATGTTCTCTAAATGTTTAATTCCGCTGTTGTTACTGACCATTCTTATGGTCTTCAATATTTCTTGCAGCTTTTGAAGCTTATGTATCATGCTCCTGCAACTGCTGGTTACCATCAAAGTGCATGGGCTAAGATCGGACGGACTTTGAACCCACTGATCCAGCGATATGCCCCATTTTTAACTTCTCCAATTTCTACTGTTCAGAAATGGTGGTTTAGGTAATTGCCTTCAGATAAGATGGAAGGAGCTGAAATCGAATCTTTCTGGCGGCGAGCTGTTTCCGTGGGAGATCTGTTGTAATCTTGAACAGAAAAAATGATGGCCCAGAATTGACATGATTAAGCTATACACTACCTGACTGTATCTGATTCATAATAATACAGCTTACTTTTAGCTCATGTGCTCAACTTTTCCCTCACTTGAGAGAGTACTAAAGGGCTAGTCTAAGAATATGCTTCTTATATTTGAGCATGTTTCATGAGATCTTGGCTTCCTCCCTTTTTCATTTTAATTTTAACTTCAGTTCCATTAAGTTCAATTATCGTTATGTTATTTTAATTTTAAATAAGTTCACTTAATTTTTTATCAAGTTAGGTTCAAACTTATTATTATTATTATTAGGGCCAAATTACATACAGTACCCCTCTTAGATGTCCTAATTACATATAACGGACCATTAGTTCATCAATTACATATAGTCTCCAACTAGATGGATTTTAATTACATCCAGGTCCACGATCTTGACTCTTCGCGAATTAAAACGTGGAAAGTACATTTTTGCCCCTGGTCAAAATTCAGAATTTTGCATTGACCAAACAACATTAATTTATGTTTATTATACATTGACCCTCAATATTTTCGAGTTTATGAAATTTACACGAAAAACTTTTAAAATTTTCAAATGGATCCCAAATGTAATTGCAAATCTATCCCAACAACATTAATATGAAAAAATAAGTCCCAAATTTTTTTTTCTTTTCTTTTTTCCTCCTTCTTCTTCGAAAATCCGGTGCCGGAATCCGGCACCGGAACCGGTGGCAGCTCCGGTCGGAGCTGCCTTGGCAGCTCCCCATGGCAGATCGGGAGACCGGAGCTGCCATGGCAGCTCCAGATCGGGAGCTGCCATGGCAGCTCCGATCGTGAGCTGCCATGGCAGCTCCGATCTGGAGCTGCGTGGCAGCTCCGATCTGGAGCTGCCACTTGGAGCTGCGTGGCAGCTCCGACCGGAGCTGCCACCGGTTCCGGTGCCGGAATCCGGCACCGGATTTTCGAAGAAGAAGGAGGAAAAAAAGTGAAAAGGAAAAAAAAAGATAAATTAAAAAAGAAAATATAAGGCCATGTTTGGTTGTATGAGAGAGAAAATATCAAAATTTTGTGGTCAACGCCGGAATGGCCAAATGGGCCTGAATGTAATTCTTTGCAAGACGGTCCTTCAGATGAAAAGATGTCATCTAGCAAGGGGTCCAGAAGTAATATTCCCTTATTATTATTATTATTATTATGGTCCATAACTTTTAAGTGCCATATTAGAACCCCTAATATTATAATTGTACCCACCAGATAAACAATTACATTTTAGTACCCAAACTTGACTTTTTGGCGTTTTAAGTACTGTTCGATTATTAGGTTTTGCCCGATCCAAACAACTTTAATAAAAGAAATTAGAAAACGAAAATGTTGGGATATAATAGTATATATATATATATATATATATATATATATATATATATATATATATATATATATATATATATATATATATATATATATATATATATATATATATATATATATATATATATATATATATATATATATATATATATATATAATTGGTTTAAGCATGAATTAAAGCAACTTTTACATTTTACATGTCAAGGTTTATACTTTATAACATGGAATTCCATAAAACTTTGTCCAATTAAATTCCAGAGGTAAGTCATCTTTTTTACGCAAACTTAAGTATATACCTCTATATAGCTAAACACTGAATTCAAGAATTCTTAGATATATCAAATCAGTACTACATTAACTTGTTGGAGAATTTCATATTGGCACGGAGTGTGAGAGTTGGAAGATTGAACAAGAGAAAATGCTGTTAGTATCATATAACAATAATAATAGAAACAAATTTGTATAGAACAAACTTGTACAAAGATGAGAATATACATAACAATAATCAATTTTACGAAGTAAACTTCCTTGAAAGTTGATTCATCCATACATCATTCTTTCATACTCCACAAGAACTAAGCAGGTTGGATGCAAAATTCCAGGTCTTCAAGCAACTTCCAGCATGGTAACACGCAACAAGAAATAACTAGTAGAGTCGATAGTTTGACTATCTCTCCTTAAGACAAGATTGTCCGCTCATGGTGCTTACGGGATTATGGCAATAGTTTTCCACGGTAAAACTACCCTTAAGAAGGCCAAGCAGTACTACAATAGCCGAATCTATCGAACTTATTTTGAGTATGAACAATACAGAAGAGCAAAGAGGGAGAAGAGATGAGTTTGCAAGTATTTGCAAGTGTGTTAGAAGAAATGGCTTATTCTCTTATTTATAGATAAAATGCATCCTCTCCCAAGTGTTACAACCCTTCCAAATTGTGTCTAAATCATCATCCAGATGTTTTAAGACGAATGGATGTGTCCCATCACAATTTAAGGGATGTATCTTTTCATGAAAACTTTTCATGAAAACACTTGAAAATCAGCCACTTCTGAACAGGTGCAAACCTGTTCGCAATGCTGCAACATTGCCTTAGTTTCGCTGCTGCGAAGCCTTTTTACATAGAGTTACGAACCTTAACGCTGTAGCATTCTTTACATAATGCTGCAGAGCGAGGTTTAATGTAAAGCTATGAAATACGTTTGATATCAATGTTGCAGCGTTCTATACATCAATGCTGCAGCGAAGCTTTCCAGTAACTTTATACTATATCAATATCAATGCTACATAGAGTATGGAACTTCGCTGCTTCAAGAGATTTTCTCAAAACTTGGATTTTCAAGTAGTTTTCGATATACGCTTGCTCTTTAACTCGAATTTTAGCACAATGGAACTTTCATTCATGTGTGTATAATTAAATGACTTAATTCATTCAAGTATTGATCAACTCACTTATGCAATAATCACCCTTTCACCTCAAGGATTTTAGTGACTTAACGCGTTTTAGTAACACACGATTACAAAACCGTGTTCGACGCCCTTAGACCAATACAACGAAAGAATTGAAAGCTCATTCGTATTTACTGAAATTCCAAACATAACTTTTAATAATTCTCAAGTATACTTCTAGGTCTAGGTTAAGGTTGCTTTATGTCTAAACTAAAACGACAATAAAGGAAAGGTTTGCTCTTTCTCTAAAGCAGGAATCCGTGTTTGCTCTTTCTAGGAGTATAAGTGTATGCTATAGTGCTATATAGTATATGGATATGGTCATATCATGTCTTATTACTACTAGTGTAAAGAAGAAAGAAAGATCATCAAGCAATTACAATGTCTTCTGGAGAAGAATCCTTGGTGCAGCTGACACAAGTTCCTTCATCTTTGGTTGAAATTATACCTATCCTTGCTGTTGCCAACGAAGTCGAGCCTCTCAATCCCCGAGTGGCCTACTTATGTAAGACGATAAACATTATACATGTATTGCATATAGATTAACTGAAGTAAAATTTAATTCGTGTAGTTAAATACAAGTCTAAACTCAGTCTAAAGCATAGGTATATTTGGTCTGGTTCATCATGCTTATACATATATGATCTTTTATTTTTCCTCCTTACATTCTCATATCTCTACTTGCTAGTGCTTTTCATATGCCTTTATTTTCTTTCGAGTTTTCACTTAATGTTAGAATTTCTAATGTTATCTTTTGTGCACCATTAAGTGTTAGTATTATTATTAACTTTTAATTACAGGTAGATTCCGTTTAAAAAAAAATTGCAGGTAGATTCTATGCGTTTGAGAAAGCTCTTAAGTTGGACCCGAATGGCCTGGGCAGGGGATGTGGTGTTCGTCAATTTAAAACGGCTCTTCTGCGCCGTCTTGAACGGTATGTCTAACCTTTTTCATCCATAAATGTTCCTCATGTTCTTGCCAACTAGAACACACCAAGTTTGAGTTTGAGTATCACTCGAAACAGATCAACGTTTTACATGTTCCGTAACTTAATTAGCAAGGGTCTATATATATACATCTTTGTATTGAAATATAAAGTTCATTAGTTCAATGCATTATGCATACTGGTAACTTAACAACTGTTGTTTCTTTTGTTGTATCTCATTTCATCTTGTTTCGGGATATTTGAAATTTCCGTGCTTTCTTAATTGTTTTTGTGCACTACCATAGGATAACGAATCCTCCTTCGGGGCAAGGGGGCCGGAAAGTGATTTACATGAAATGAAGAACTTTTACGAGCAATACTGCAGCAGAAACGATATCCAAGCCTTGCAAACTGAAGGCGGCAAAGATCATCGGTGAGTTCTTATCAACCGCTCATCCTTTTACCTCACTGGACATTGAAAGTGCAACTGCTATCAACTTGATGGCTTTGTGTAAAGTGCTTACACTTCTTCTTTGTTTTAGCCTCTCACACTTTGTAAAAGTTTCAGTGCACAGATGACCAAAGCATACAAAACAGCTAGTGTTCTCTCTGAAGTTTTGAAAGCTCTTTGCAGTACTGAGGTGATGCACATACTGAACTGCATGTCTTTACTTCGATATCATGAATTTGTGTGTTTCTTTTTTATTTTTATTAAGATCTGGTTGTCTTGAGGCTACGTTTTGAAATTTGAAAAACAACTCCTTTCAGATAGTGGAAACGCACAATAAAGTTGCGGAGGGGACTGATGAAATTTTCCATGAAACCTGTGCCAGTGACAATGTTTTACCTCCGGCTATTGACAACGAAAATGAGAAAATTATGCAATATCCTGATCAAGTCGACTAGATTCAGCTAGCTTCTCTCAATCATCTCTCCCTCCTCCATCTGTTAATTTTTCTTTGTTGCTGGCGTTTCGACTGCATGATAATGTTGGATATATGTAACGTACAATTTTTCATTTCTAGGTTCGAGATGCTGTACGTGCACTCCATCACACCAGAGGTCTTCTTGAGAATTTTCTGAAAAGTCAGGTTTGCTTCATCAGAAAACAGCTTGCTACCAAGAGAGAAGAGATCAAAGAGCTGGAGAAGATGGAAGAAGAGATGGTGAAGATGCTTTCTTCGCGAAAAGAGGGAGATATTCCACCCCCAAGTACAGCTACTTAGCTTGGGGAGTTGGGGGTGGCACCTCCCTTTCTGATTACTCTGTACTCGGTTGCTTTCATTTCCATATCTTTACTTTTTGCATTGTCTGAACTGGATTACAAAAAACGTAGTATATTTTTATCTATATGAAATATTTACTTTGTAAAAATATTTTATAACTGTGCTGATTATGAAAATCAGGATTTTGGCAAAATAAGAAAGGGAAACTAAATAATCTAAAAGTGATATAAAATGCGAAAAAATTGCTTAAATATCCCAAACAGGCATAGAAAAAGGAGCACGAACACGGGTTGCAAAAAATGCCATGCTGAGTGTGGACATGGGTGGTGGATGATGGTATACAATAATACAAGTCCGATACATCTGCCTCACCAATGATTGATTGCACAGTAGATCTATGAGGATTATTATATGCAGCATTATCAATATATAATATGTGAATGAATTTGATTTCATCGTAGATTAATTACTTGATTAATGTCTTTGTTCGAGATATGTGTAGAATAAACCAGCTAACAATATATAGATGCCTTACTCCTAATTCCGTAAGGGGCTGAACCATCCAATTGTCATTTTCTGTCCATCTTGATCTTATCTTAAGATTTTAATTAATGAACTCAAGTTTTGTAATATCACTTACTTTAAGACAACAACTATTTTTTTATTTTTTTTAAATGTCGAATTGAAAGGAAGAGAGTTGTTTACCCTGATGATGGAAATGACATGGTACTTGATGAATGAGGCGATTATGAAATTGTACTTTATGATTAAGATATGTTACTACTACTTTAAGAGAAGAAACAATCAACTACTGGTTAAAAATATAGGATTAAATAAATATTGGAGTTTTGGCTACAAGTTACTATTGAAAAAGGAAAGCAGAAATCAGATGACTATCATGTGGTTTGCTTGTTGGAAAAGTGATTAGAATACCACCGAGGCATAATGACACTAGTACACACATGCATATATTCGTGATTGTGATTTGTAAAGAGACCGTCGTCCTGTAGTTGACAAATTTTATATGTTATTCAAAAAGTTATTACGTGTAAATGTTGATTTAAATATAAAATATTTCAAATTTCAAATTAGACCTGACTCGCATGACATATATATTGTGGAATATAAAAATTGCACTTTACCTCGGTTTTGAGCATTAACATTTTCTTTGCAAAACATTGTGATTTAAACAAAATAATAATAATAGGTGTAATATGATGAAGTCTCCTTTCATTCCGTTGAAAAAATATTAACTGAAGTAATTTGAATTAAACATATTTGAACTATAAATTTCAACTATATAAAAGTTAAACTGAACTGATTTAATTTGAAAATTGAGTATGTTTTTTGTTTTATAAGTTGAAATCCAAGAGATGGAAATACTATAGTATTGTTTTCCCCCCAATTTGTTTCCCAATTAACACACCTGCAGCAGGCGCATATCAGCCCGTTACCTCCAAAGAAACTGAGTCGATAACAATTCATCACACGTATCAATGCAATGTAAAATCCAAACAATTTTTTTATTTTTTTTGTTTTTCTTAATTATAAACCAAAGTCACATTCCCAAGTCCCAATAAAACCCATCACACATCAATTAGTATAAAAACACTCACCTTCAAATTCCATGTTCTTCCAGTAACTACTACACCCATGGAGAGATTCTCGTCTTTGCCGGAGGATTTCCTCTCCAGGGACTCCATAAACGAGATCACCGAGGATCCGCCGCAACCGGAGGAGGAGACCGATCATCTCGTCAGGGTGTCGAGTCTGCCGCAGCCAAGGAGGAGACCTGGCACCAAAACGGCGTCGTCGTTGATGAGACGGCCGTGCCGTCAGCAGTCGTTCAGCCGTGAGATCGGCCACGCTGCTGCTGAGACTTATTTGCTCACTCGACTCAGCTTCAAGCTGCTTAGCTACCTAGGGTATTGGTTTCATTTTTTACCGGAGTTGAATAGTTTTGTTTGTTATTCGATTTAGTATGAACGGAGATTAGGTAATAGATGTAGAATTGCATAATTTCGTTTATTATAATTTTATTTTATTTTAAATGTTTTGAAATTGATGTATGTATATTGTAGTTTATGTTTATTAACTTGTTTGGTTGGCAAATGCTTTTGGAATTACTTGTGGGTGGTGTTGAAGAGATAGAGCTACGGGTGTATTGTAAATGATTATGTTCTGGAATTACGAATTCGATCTATTAGTGCAAAATTGAGTGGTGTTGTGATTAATGAAGTTGATGTTTCCGATTTTAGTAACATGTCTTGTGGTATTCCTGTTAGATGATTTCGTTTTCTAATCATTTCTTTCATTCAGGGTAGGTTATCGCTGGATGTCAAAGCTCCTTGCTCTTGCAGTTTATGCTATGTTGCTTATGCCCGGATTTCTCCAAGGTATTGTATCACCATCATGCATTAGTTTATTGCTTTTAGTTACTCTAGTTGTTGATCAAAGTGTGAGTGAGTGAGTGGTTGACACCAAGATGTATCATATTCTTTGACAAATTATTTTACCTTGGTTGAACCACTACCATAATATGTTAGTAAAAGGTCTTCTGCCATTCAGTTAGACATGTTGAGTGGTGGACAATGGACATGTGCAGTTTCTTTGTTAGTATCTTTGGCTTCCTTTTGTTATACAATGAATTCTGGTAAATGTGTTTCTTCGCAGTTGGATATCTTTATTTCTTTTCTAGCCAAGTCTATCGAAGTATCGTATATGGAGATCAACCAAGAAATAGGTACAATTCGGTCTCTCTACATTATCCTCTCCTGTCTTTGTGCATGATTTCCCTTAGTATAATGCAGAAGAATTTTGCAGATTGGATTTGTATTTACCTGTGAATAGAGGTGGCCTGAAACCAGTTGTGGTCTTTGTTACTGGTGGAGCATGGATTATTGGGTAAGTCAGAGGACATTTCTTTAAACTTCTTCTCTTTAAATATTTATTCGCAGGAACAGTAAATCCAGTGTTGCTCGAAATGTCTTGTGAAATTGAATTGGAACTCTACATCAGTGTTCCTCTGTTATCAGATTCTGATATGTGTTACTGGATTATGCTTTAAGGCATTTTCTTCTTTCTTTCTTCTTTTTTTTTTTTTTTTTTCAGTTCGTAGCAAAATATTCTGTATGTGTATCAAGCATTCAACAGATGTTTCAGTTGACAAGTTCAAGTGGATGAACTGATATTTGCTATATCTTCCATGCAGATACAAGGCATGGGGTTCCCTTCTTGGTATACATTTATCTCAGAGAGACATTATTGTGGCGTGCATCGATTACAGGTAACTACTTCATTTTATCTAAGAGATGTGTGATAATGCTATATTAATTAATGGTTACTGAATCGTATTGTTGTTTATCTGTTAAATGAGTCACATGATTCAATTTGGTTGCCATGTAAGTATATCACTATATTGGTAACATAATTCGAAATATTCAACTTGGGTACTCCATTTGACTATGATCATGTACATCATTTGGAATTGCAGGGTCTTATATTCATGAGAATTCTCAAAATTTATTGCCATTTCCACTTTAGCTTGCATCTTTTATGTTTACTGTCCATTTATTAATGTAATAACAGTCTCGAACTGGAACTTTCTTTGCATTAGATCAAGTAAAAGGATCTCAGAGAAAACATTAAGTTATTATTCCAGCTCCATTGCCTTTCCACCTAGATACCATTGCCATCTCAAATGGTTAATATATCTAAAATCGCTGTACCTGTGTTTTTCTAATCTTCTGTTTATAGTCTTATTTCAACTTCAATGCAGAAACTTTCCACAGGGCACAATCAGTGATATGGTTAATGATGTTTCCCAGGGGATTGCATGGGTTTGTAACAATATTGTTGAATTTGGAGGTGACCCAAACAGGTAAGTCAGCTAAATCCTGTTTTAGTATTTGATACTGTCTCCTGGGCGGGAAAAATAATATTGTTCTTCTAAATGAATATGCCTTTCATGTTTTGAAGGATCTATTTAATGGGTCAGTCAGCTGGTGCACATATCTCTGCATGTGCTCTCATACATCAGGCAGTTAAAGAAGCTAGTGGAGATAATATTTCTTGGCATTTGTCGCAGTTAAATGCTTATTTTGGTTTATCTGGCGGGTAAGTTACCCATAACTCAGGAACCTAGATTTGTTTTCTCTTGTTGAACCAAAATATTGCTGAGCTGCACAATAACTGGCACTGTAATATTGGGTGATTATCAAAGTATGTAATCAGTTTATCTACAGGTACAATCTGCATAAACTAGTTGATCATTTCCATCGTCGAGGCTTGTATCGATCCATCTTCTTAAGGTGATGAATCTTCGTCCATGCTGTACATACAAGCTCTTGTGCTTACATTTTTCATGCAATTTTTTTAACTCCATTTCTGTCACTTGTTGGTGATAACAGTATTATGGAGGGTGAAAAATCACTAGAACAATTTTCTCCGGAAATTGTTATACAAAGTCCTAGCTCTGGTAATGCAGCTTCTCTGCTGCCTCATATCATTCTATTCCATGGCACATCTGATTATTCCATACTGCCAGATGAAAGGTGCGTTACATGTCTATGGCCGACCCAATTGATTGAACTTAGAAGTTCTGCTTATTGTACATGAATTTTAAGTCAACCTGACTTCAAAGCTTCATGAACTCTGCCTGAGGATTTATCTTATTCAGTAGCACTGCAACCTCTAAATCTTGTCAGAAAGGTTTGTTTTTAAAGTAAAAAAACTAGACTGCAGATGCAAATTGCATAAGGTCCTAATTGCAAATGATCGAGGAAACAATCCAGACAATAATTGCTGACTTTATTATGATATGCTGATATGTCTCATATTCTGATTATAGAAACAGTTATTTGAACTTGTGGTGGTTCAGTAAATTTTATATTTTCCATGCTACTACTAGATTGCCTCGAGTAATTGAGATTTTACGCCGACATTGCTTTCTGATTGATGCCAAATTTCATAGAAATATGCATACTGTTGAGTGTTGAGAATTATCCCAACTAAAATAGTAGGATGAATTATGATTCTTTAATTTTTGAAAAGTGGATCTTTCATTTCCAAAGCTTCATAAATTGATCGTTGCTGGTTGTTTATACTTAAAGGTATATGATTTATTCTGGTAAGCTACATGGAAATGATATGAGGTTATATAATAATTTATAGCAAGTCCGGGCGATTTTTGGCATGTGTATATATGATCTGAAATCGGTAATGTTCACTATTCCTAGTTGAAAGATTTGTATTTCAATTTTCAACTTAGTATTGACTTTTGTCTCTTCCTTCTAGAAAAGAATCAAACAAATTTACGTGACATGTGCTGAATGTGCAGTAAAACATTCGTGGAGACACTGCAGAAGGTGGGAGCTAAAGCAGATCTTATATTGTATGATGGAAAAACTCATACAGATTTATTCCTCCAAGTAAGAATTGATTTTTGCTCAAATCTTCTTCTCCCTTTTCTCAGATGTTATAGCTGCCAGGCAGATTATAGCGCATAAGATAAACAGAGAGAAAGCTGTTAATGAACCTGGCTAATTTACACAAAATATACTTCCTCCATTTCATTTTTTTTTTTTTTTTTTGAAACTTCGTAAGGAGTAAAGAACACTCTTTAAGAAAAATTATGTAATAATTGGTTTGTGTGAGGTTTTATATTGATAAAGTGGCAAGTGGATGATAAAGTATGAGATATGTTGATAAAGTAGTGATAAAGAAGGATAGAGAAATAAAAACTTTTCATTTTTGGGTTTATTAAGATTGTAATGTTACGCCAAAAAACGGAAAGTAGGAATATTGTAATGAAATGGAGCAAGTATTATGACTAGCTAGATATGATGTAACATAGGTTCGAAAAGGTAGTATTTGTTAAACACCAGAAAAACTCAAACTTGCACGTATGCAGAAAAGTTCTAGTCCTGAGTACATAGGTTCACTTAACATAGTTGTTATAAAACATTTTTGAAAATCTCTTGCTACACTGAAACGTAGTGATACATATGTGTGTCTGGTTGTGATACATATGTGTGTCTAAGCCATGCAACTACATTGGTTTCTGTGCTCTAATGTTGTCCCCAAAATGTAGGACCCTCTCAGAGGTGGTAGAGATGAGCTTTTCGACTATATAGTATCCTTCATACATGCCAATGACAAGGAAGCTCTTGCCAAGGATGCAATGGCTCACCCAAGAAGGCGTTTTGTACCAGACATATTGCTCACATTGGCTGGCAAAGTCAGTCCCTTCTAGGCTTCATTTCCGTGAATGCAGGATGATTATGATAGGCACTGACTGAATACAAGTGGGTACACTAGCCAGGGATCATGCTTGGTTCTTCCAAGACTTACTGTTTTTCCTCCAGATGATTAGTAGCATCCTGTGGTTTTCCTATTTGTTTGTGTACCAATACTTGTGCTTAGATTTTGTAATGTTCGACGGTATTTCAATCTGTATAAAAGTTGTCACCAGGAATTAATTGTACTTGTCCGAATGCTGCTGTTACCAAAACTTTGCAGTATACAAGAATCTAACAACCCCACACTCTCTTGGTGCGGATCCTCCATCTCAGATTAACTCTAACAACCCCATAGATACTCTTTATTTATTACTAAACGGAATCCGAATTCAGCAACTCCACCACCCACTAGTGAAGCTTGCCATCAAAACTTGGGACGACATCATAATAATAAGCAAGTCCAACCAAACTTAAACAGCCAAATTAAAAATCATCAACCATTCCAAAAATAGCAAGCAACATCATGACATAAATTATTTTCAACCCAAGAAACAAACAAAATCCACTAAATAAATAAATTAGTACTGCTAGATTCAAGATAAGGACGGAGTATGCAGATTACCATCCAATCAAACTGAAATTAAGGAAATAAATTACATTTTAATCATTGGCCAAGGGTAAAATTGTGAACTGCTCTGGGAAGGGGTTTTTTCGGGGGCATGTAAATGATCTAATGATCACTGTGATAATTTCCTTTGTTAAAAATGTTTCTAAAACAAAACCCTATATGTGAAAGTCAGGGCTGCCCTGATGATTTTATGAAGCCATATGTTAAAATCGAACTATATATTTACCATTAAAAAAAAACATTGAACTTTAAATGTGAATTTCGGACAAATTTCTAATTTCATATCCGAGCTATTTTTCTATCTAGAATTTTGTGCAAATTTCTAATTCTATATTCGTACTCTTTTTTTCTTGAGAATTTGATGCAAATTTCAATTTTAATGTTTATATTGTATTTAACTATTCATTAGTTTTTTTTTTCAAAATACAGTTACTTGAAACAAAGGTTGTGTAAACCTCATCAAGAATTAACAGGGGAACGAAGTCGATGAGGTTGCACATAAACTCGCTCTTGCAGGTCACGGACATATAGTCCCAGCTGATCTTGACGATAAAATTATCTCAATTTCATCTTATCCTTAGGTAAATCTAGTTGCCCAACCTATTCCAAATGCCAAAATTATACTTTACAATTTCCACTTACTAATTACATGCTACCTTGATTGTGGCATGTTTTTGGTAAAATGTGGTACAAATCCTTCAGTGATACAACTAAACCCTCCTTCAGATTATTGGTTTAATATTGATAAAATTGAAGTCAATAAGTTTTTCCTTAATGACATTATAAGGGAAGATAATATTAAACTCAAAACGTGTTATTACTTCGATAAATTGTTTTGTTGAAACAACAGTACGTGAAACATGCTATCAAAAACTTTGGGAGTAAGATAATTTTCTCGAATGGTTTGAGGGATCCATTAATTTTATGAGGTTCTATGTCAAAATTTCAAATCGAACTATATATTTACCATAGAAAAGAAAAAAAAAAAAACATACATTAAACTTCAAATGTGAATTTCGGGCAAATTTCTAATTTAATATTCGAGCTATTTTCCTATTCAAAATTTGGTGCAAATATCTAATTCTATGTTAGTACTCTTTTCTTCTTGAGAATTTGATGCAACTTTTGATTTTAATGTTTGTATTGTATTTAATTAGAAAGCACCGATACTCTAAATTGGACAACATATCCATTCCGATATTGATATCGTCCCCATTGGTCACCGATACTTATCCCTTCCTTAAATCTTTATCTTTCTTATTTTTTTAAATTAAGTTAAGTCCGGATCAATATACACTTTATATGTGTTTTAATATGGTTGTGGATGGAAGGGGAATTTCATTTGGCTTTGGGGTAAATCTCTATAGGAAGGGGTAAAAAATGAAAACAAAAGATCTCATTGCAATTCAAATGAAAAAATAATACTTCCCTTGATGTAAACCCGGTTCAAAACCATTCCTTGTACTGCCACAAACTAAAGCAAGCGGTTAATTAACTGCTCCTCCATGTTTAATATTGCTTGGCTTTTCCAAACAAACTCAATTTCTTGATACAATTTTGATTAGTTTGATTTCACTCAAAAGAGATTTTATCTTGATCATTGCTCTGAAGAATACTCTAATGATGTGTCTCCTTAACCAAATTCATTCTACTGTAATCACATTCTCGGTTTTGGTTTTAGTACCATTTACCTCTGTTCTGTGCTTCAACTCTAGGTTTTCGTCATCATTTTCAGGTACTCTTCTTTCTTTCTTTCTCATTTTCACTTTTTTTCTGAAACATGAACATGTGATTGTTTCTGTTTTCTAGTTGATTTGTGTTACTGAAATGTTTTCTAGTCAAGTCGGAAAAAGATTGTCTCATTGTTTCGTTGCAGAGAAAGATCATTCCAGCAGAGCCCCACTTAGACTATCGAAGACGTTGGTTGGAGATGATGGTAAGATTTACGCTTGCGCAGAAAGAACTTTTTTCGCCTTTGAAAGTAATGGATCTATAGCCTGGGCATTACCATTAAACTACACTTGCAGTCCTAATAGCGCCCCGGTTCATGGAGGTTTGCGAAAGGTAATGCTCACATACTCAACTTCTTCAATTTAGGAGTAATAGATAGATACGGAAAGAATATCTAAAGGGTAACAAATGCTGTACAGGTACCATGAAGCTATACGAAAATACACGTTTTTATCGACACTTATTGCTTATTCCTAATGAAGGAATTGTATCTGAATTACTGGCAGATATATTTGGTTGCAGAAAACAAGATCCTCAAAATCTATACGTTGAAAGTTGGAACCTCTGATCCTGCAGTAGAAGTATTTTTCGGTCAACAACAAGGAGGAGATATTGTTGGTGTTTCTGTAAGCACATCCAGCTCATGTGTACTCATAACTGTAAAAAATCGAGGGCTGTTTGCGTATAGGTTATATGGCCGCCAGCTTATGTGGAGCGCTGGTCCAGTACTTTATCAGCATGGCTATCGCCAAGGTTGTAGGAGGAACATTACAGATTGCTTTTTCACTTCGGCACCTGTGATTGATCACTGTGAAGCTAGTATATATGTAAGTTCCATTCATTTTTCTTATTTCTCGATTATCGTGAGCATGATATTATCAGAACTTATAAAAGCGGTGATGTTATTCCAAAATTTATGATCATAGTGAAGTGATTAAATTAAGATGGATCAGTGTTTTACAAGTCATGTGATTCGTTAAATCTGATCGCAGAAGGTTATATTATGCTGACAACAATCATTTAATGATGGAGATCTTCACATTTACTCCTTGCAGATGTTAAATACTGTAGGCGAACTATACTCGTTATCAGTTCGTGGTCCTTATTTTAAATGGATCCAAGATCTTAGCTCGTATGGAGACATATTCACGGTCACTGCTGGAAATAATGGTCGGGTTTACATTACTGTACCAGACAAAGGTCTGGTCTTAGCACTGGATGTTTCGAGAGGAACTATTTTGTGGCAGGGGAACATTGGACCGTTAAGTTCACCGGATTATGAGCCTGTTATTGATGCAAATGGTGAGATTTTGGTTTATTTTTGGTGTATCTATATTCTGTGTGATTAATAATCACAGCAATGGGTCTTTACTGACATTTTGTTGATGAAGCAGGTTGGATATCTGTGGGTTCATTGGATGGATTTCTCTACTCATTTTCACCAAATGGAGCCTTGAAAAGATTCCCAAAATCATCCGGTTTGAATTCTGTAATCCAGGTTAATCCTGTTGTTGATTGCTCTGGATACGCAGTTTGCATTTCTCGGACAGAAGTAGAAGGCAAAACTACCCAGAGAATCGGAGAATACACCTATGTGTCAGCAATGAAACCAAGAAATGTTGTATTCACCATGCTAAATCCAGCTTCTGGCACTGTTTACTTCTCTGAAAGTGATCCTAGTAATTTACTCTCTCTATCTTATCTGTCTTTTGATGAGCTAATACTAACAGTTTGCCATGTTTTTACCTAAGTTTTACCAAGTGGTAGAGACTAGAAACTGAATAGCTCTTGCAATCATATGCTTCTTCCTAAGACTTGTAATTTTGGCCATTCCTGTTTCCATCAAAGCAGGTAAACTCTTGATGAAGCTATCCCAGACAGATTTGCAACATTTTCTACTGGATGAAAGGAGCCTTCTTGCTTTTGTTGTTGCTTCCAGTGAGCTTCTTATAATTCCTAGACTTAATCTGTTTGTTCATTGAACTTAATATGTTCTTGTGGTTCTTCAGTAGGCCTTTAAATTTGACAGATGAATGTGAATATGTGAAAAATAGCACCTCATTCAGTTTATTAAGCGTTAATCACTTGATTTTCCATCATGCAGGACAAGACAATCCATTGCCTTGCCGTTCCACATGTAATGTTCTTTAAACGCAACTGTCACTTACACACACGAAGCAAAAATCAACTTTCAGAAGCCTTATGTTTTACTGTTGTATTTACACCCTTTTTATGGCTGGCTCCAGGGCAGAAGCTTGCATCTAGGTGCTCATTAGTGAAGCCCAAGAGCATCAGCATTTACACCGGTAATGAAAAGACAATTGTCCTGTTTCTCTTATTCGAATCAGTAGTTTTGGTACTATTGGCAGCACTCGTGCGACATTGCTGCATCTTCTGGAAAAAGAGGAAGCTCCAAAGCCTAGACCTCGGAAAGTTTCTAGAGAAGAGAGTAAGCTTCAATTTTTTTCATTTTATCGAGAGATTGGAAAAACAGAAAATGTGGCATTAGTTTTCTGACAACTGTGTTTTATTTTCCCAGCGTTCATTACGACTCCAGAAGAAAGCGTTTGATCGGACAATCTCAGAACTGGAACAAATAGCTTCAGAGGAGACAGTAGCAAATGATGTACTGGAGAAAATTGGTGATTTGGTTAAAGAAAGAGAAAGCATCAAGAAGAAGCTCTCCACGACGTATAGTTTAGGGAGGGATGGAGAAAATTCACGTTCCAAGTCGCTGCTTCCAATGTATGATGAGAAAAGCAAAAGCTATTCGTTTCAAGATTCCAAGAGAGGAAGTGTTACGACGATATTTCACACAGCTAGCAGTAGTAGTAGTTCTGAAGATACTAGTCAGGGAGAACGGTTGGACGAAAATGAATTCATTCATGAGGGAGTTGGAAAAGGAAAGAGTGTTATGGAAGGAGATGGGAGCAGCTCTAGTGATGATGAGGATGAGATTCATGAAGAGCGTAGTAGTAGTTCTTCTTCTGCTATTGATTCGCAACAATACGCGAATCGATCAGTTTTGGAGCGTTCTTTCAGTAGTAGTACAAGTTTAAGGAGAAGATCCATGTCCATGAACTGATGATTGATTATTTCTCTTTTCAAGGAGAAGAGCCAATTTTATTCCGTGACAAAAGTTATTTTAATAAAAGGAAGAAAAAAATATAAGTAATGTTACAATTTTATTACTAATTACTTTATTATAATATTTTCTATTTTCAATAAGAAAAAGGAAAATATAAATGATGTCATAAGTTTATCCAATAACAAGAGTTACTTTAGGATTAGAGTTAGAGATGATGATGATAACTTATTTATTATTACAAAACCGTGTTTAATTATAAGATAAAAAAACATTGTCTTTAGTTTTTACTAAATATTTTATTAAAAAAATCCAAATTTTAATTCGGACATACCCCCGAAAGAAAAAAAAACCCTAGCCGCCGCCGTTTATGAAAATTCCAGGAGATTGTTGATTGATCGGAATTGACAATGCAGAGCGATAGCAGCGACAGCGACAGCAGCGATATGGTTTTCCCTGTTCGTAACGGCAATTTCATATTCCGACACCGCGTTCCAATTTCCCAAATTGGGAACCCTAACCCTAATTTGTCCGACCTTGTTCGATGCTTGCCGTCTAGGAAAAAGATGAAGAGCAATTCGACTTCTGCTATGCCACCGGTGCAAGTTTTGGCTGCCGGTTATGTGCCGCCTAGGTCTGATTTTAATCATCAATTTACGACCACCCGAAAGCGTAAAAGGGAACAGATTTTGGTAGAAGAAGAAAATAGTAATAGTAGTATTATTCCTTTGATTGATGTGCCTGGTGAGGATGATTGGACTCTTAATTCGGTTTTAGGTCATCCTAGACATGTAGGAGTTTTACCTGTGGATCATACAGGACAACCTGCCAGGGTTAATGGTAGTATTAGCTATGATGGGGGTTTTGGTTTTAATGGAATTGAAGGCCCTGCAAGGATGGATGTGGATGATTGGTCACTGAACAGGATAGTACTTTCTGCGGTAAATATTCGACAACAAGAAGTTCAAGTTCAACAACCACCTGACAGGATGGGGGAGGAGGAGGAGGATAAGCTGGTGGTGTTGTTTGATGTTAATGTTGTTGATGAAGAAAGGCCACTTGTAACGACAATGACCGACCCTCACATAGTAGTAACCTCGGTTGATTCTGGTGCTTCAGCTGATCAACAACTTGCAAGTGCAGTTACACACTTACCCATAGCTAAGCAAGAGTCAGGGGGAGGAGGATGTGTTTCCGAAGGAAGTGCGATAAATTCTGTTTGCGAATCAGAGGCGATAGAAGATTTGGAAGCTAAACATTGTTCGTCTGGAAGTACGAATTGTGTTAGCGAGCTGGTCGTTTCGCAAGAAGACAGTGCTAAAGACGCAAAGTGTGAGCCTAAGGACGCAAAATGTGAGCCACGCGAATCAGAACCGGAGGATTCAGAAGGTGTAGGAGCTGCATTAACTGATTCCTTGACTGCTAAGGAAATTAAAGATCACCTCCGCAGTTTCAGCCAATTTCACAATGCGGTATGCATACTTTTCCTTTTCATTCCTGATACTAATCAGTAATCAGATATTGCTATATCTACATAGTCTTTACCTGTAGCATGTACTAATGTGGTTTTTTTTGTTATGTAGGATGATGGAGATATTTATAATACTTGCCAGTTATGTATGAGGAAAAAGCTCTCCTTTGCTGCTCCACCGATGGACTGTGCACGTTGCGGTGCTCTTATTAAAGGCAGTTCTAGTTTTTATAGGACTCCTAAAGATATGGCTACGCCGTATTTCTTCTGTATCCCATGCAAGAACTCTCGTGGCCGTACCATCACAGTTAGGGAGCTGTCTTTCCCCAAGGAAGAGCTTGTTAAGATGCCTTTTGCTGATGCACTCGATGA
Organism: Plantago ovata; assembly: GCA_028274465.1. Lineage (NCBI taxonomy): Eukaryota > Viridiplantae > Streptophyta > Magnoliopsida > Lamiales > Plantaginaceae > Plantago > Plantago ovata. The sequence goes on along the minus strand of CM051457.1, from coordinate 5,203,239 downwards.
ACCGGTAAGAGATTAGTTTCCTTGGTTGATTACCATTATTAATTATTATGCTGATAACTCTAGTATGTATTCATCTCTTTACTTCTCCCTGCAGTGGGTACTGTGTGACGGGTGCCAGCGTTGGCAACATCAAACTTGTGCTCTTTATAATGAAAAACTAGATTCGGAGAAGGAAAAGAGATACACTTGTCCATTTTGCCGTTTGACTGAGCTGGAAGCAGGAAAACATGCAACTCTAACTACTCCTTTTGGGGCAGGAGATCTCCCTAGATCTATCCTTGGTGATCATATTGAAGAAAGGCTCTTAAAGAACCTTGCGCAAGAGAGGAGGCAGAGAGCAGAGTCATTGGGGAAGTCTCCTCAAGAGGTAATCACTCGCATTGATTTGCCACTGATACATTATTAACACTTAACTGGTGTATCTATTTCATGCCACAAACTTGTTTCGCATAAGAATGTTTGGTTTTCTCAAAGTGATCGCATGTTAGATGAATGAATTGACGCTGGATCAATATATATCACTGATCGCATCATGTTGGATAATTGAATTGACGCGGGACCAATATATATCACTGATCGCATCAGTATTTAAACTTGACAATTTCTTGTAACTTAAGTTTTGAAAAGTTAATCAAGAATCAGATAGTCTGTCTTAACTTTAGTCTCCCTTTAACAGTTGGTCCTTCCGATTCTTATCATAATCTGCTGTCTTGCAGTTGGAGTTAATTTTCATTTAATCTTTGTCAGTAGCTTGTTTCATAATTGTATTTGTTATTTAACCACGGCTAAGCTAAGCTTATTTTATACACCATTCTATCTCGACAGGTACCTGGTGTTGCAGACCTTGTTGTTAGAGTGGTTCTATCCGTTGATAAACAGATAAAAGTGAAGCAGCCGTTCCTCAACGTTCTCCAAGGCAATACTTATCCACCAGAGTTTCCATATAAATCCAAGGTACCCAAGTTATGTTATATCCTATAGCATGTTTCTCTTTATAATGTCAGTGGAGTTGATGTCCCAAGATAACATTATCGAAAATAAAAGATGTGGATTTTGTCCTGTGACTTCTTTATGCTAAGAACATTGTCGAATTTACTTTGAATGTTGTTATGTGCACGTATTTGATGATAGTACCTGCAGACTAACAATGATTATTCTTATAGGTGATCCTGCTGTTTCAAAAAGTTGATGGAGTAGAAGTTTGTCTGTTCGCAATGTACGTCCAGGAGTTTGGATCAGAATGTGAAGAGCCAAACAAGCGGTCTGTATACATTTCGTATCTTGATTCAGTGAAATACTTCACTCCTGATGTAAAAACAGTGACTGGCCTGCCTCTTCGTACCTTTGTATATCATGACGTCCTCGTTGGTTATCTTGATTATTGCAAGAAACGTGGTTTCACTACCGGTTACATATGGGCATGCCCACCTTTAAAAGGGGATGACTATATTCTCTACTGTCATCCAACGACTCAGAAAACACCGAAACCTGTGCAGCTGCGTAAATGGTATAAGACGATGCTGAAGAAGGCATTGGATGAAAATGTTGTCACAGAATGGACTAATTTTCATGATCACTTCTTTGTTCCGAAAGACAAACAGAACATCAGGATAACAGTGGCCCGTCTACCTTACTTTGATGGAAGTTATTGGAATGGTGCAATTGAGGAGTTTATGTTGAAAATGGAGAAGGAGGAGGCTTGTGCTGGAGACGCTCAGAAGAAGGCCAAAAAGCTGATACCGAAACGAACTTTGAAAGCAATGGGTCATGATGCTCTTTCTGATGAATCTGTGAAAGATGCTGAACTCATGCAAAAGCTGGGGGACAAGATCCATTCTATGAAAGAGGACTTCATTGTTGTTCATTTGCAACATATCTGTAGAAACTGCCATGAAGCAATATTATCAGGGAGTCGCTGGTCTTGTACCAAATGCAGCAATTACCATATATGTGCCGGATGTCTTGATGCCAAGCGAAATCCTGATGGAACGATAACACATACTGCCATCCATGGTGAAAAACACTTGCTTAGTCAGGTTCCAGTGGATGATGTGGTTGTTGATACAAAAGACAAAGATGTCATTCTAGAGAGTGACATCTTTGAGAACAGACACACCTTCTTGACCTTCTGTCAGGCGAGAAATTACCAATTCGACACAATTATCCATGCCAAGCACTCAACAATGATGATCCTATACCAGCTGCACAATAGGTCTCTGTTAACCACGGGAACCATTTGCAGCATTTGTCATCAAGAAGTCCCGGTTAGATGGCACTGTGAGACCTGTTCCGGATTCTACTCCTGCGAAGCCTGCTACCAAAAAGAGGGTGATGGCTGTCATGTTCACAAGCTATCTAAGCAATTAGTGAAATCACATTGCAGAACAAACAGCAAAACTGTGCAGCAGGAAAGAGCTCTTCAGGTATGAGCCCCTATTATTTCTTTTCACCCCTCTTATTTTCATTTAGTGACTTTTAGCAACAAATCAAATTATGGGTTATTTATCAATTTTTCTTTGTACTAATTCAAAAGTAAATGACATGCAGGTGAAAACTATCTTGGCTCTTCTCTCACATACTAGTCAATGTCGTCCAACAAGAGAGAATCCATGCTCATATCCAAGATGCCTTGATATGATAAAACTTTTCCACCACGCTCGCAATCATGGACCAGGTCGTAATTGTGAGCTGTGCAAGCTGTGCAAACAAGCATGGAGATTTTTGCAACTGCACTCACAATATTGCCAAGATTCCAACTGCAGAATGCCTCGCTGCAAGTAAGTTGAACATCCCATATAATACGAATTTTTTTTGTCACCTATCTTTTTGCTACTAGCTTTCAACTGGATGTGTATATATATCCTCCATTAGGAGTCATGAGGCTCTAGTATGATTGACAAAATCTTTCTCGGCTTCAATGTTTATCTAACAAGTCGATTTCCATTAAATTTATCCAGGGATATTAAAGAAAAGACAAGAGCACGGTCTGAAGCTCAGCCACAAACTCCCACCGTAGTGCACTTGGATTAAATTGCCAATGGTGGAAAAAAAAAACATGTACAGGAAGGAAGCTTTTACTTTGACTCCAGGAAAGATTAACGCCGTCCACATAACCTGCTCAGCAATAGAAACATTAGACTGAAGCTGTTACTGTTGTTAACCATCTCTTATTTCAGGAAAAGTTATAAATTTAGTGTCATGTCCTGAAATATGAGATTTTATTCTCTGGTCCCATCAACAATGTCCATTCTTTTTGTACATATAGTATAGCCATATAATTCTTGAAACATGCCCAGTATCATTTTTTTAAAAAAAGGAAAAAATTCATTCTTCTTGTATATACATACACCTGTTCTGTTCTGATCTGAATCATACCTGTGTTTCTTGGAAAAAATATTCATTTTGTTTCTGTAAAAGTTGGGGGATATATATATTATATGTGATTTTAAGATGCATGTATTAACCCGTTCTAGTACATTTTCAAAGAATAAAGAAAATCTTGATTCTGATATAACATAATTACAAATCATGTAACATTCTTAACTAGCTCCGTAAATATTTGCTCACATATACAAAGACATGTACCATCAGGCTTTTTTATTTCATGTAGCATACGTTTTATCGTGAACAAATGTATACATAAATAACAAGTGGTCCATAATAATCATGTACCACGTTTTGTGATGCATGTTTCATTAGAGCGATGCTCATAAATCTTGTATATATGACAAAATAACATGTATAAGATTTTGTGATAAGCCTAAACATCAAAACAACGCTTCAAAATGAAATCTGTAGTAGAGTGCTCCAAGTACAAAGTTTTGCAATAAAAATTACAACTAAGATGCAGTCTTACATTATCATCTTGGTATTGTCATCATACTTGGTAATACTAACATAATATATGCCGTCCAGATTGATCCCGAGTCGAATGATTTATATACTACCTTAGCTAGAATTCCATGCACACCACTACTTTATTCTACTCAACAAGATCCAAAGTACACTGATCGATCCATAACCATTTTCAAATTAATTGATTCTCATGTACGTTTTATCGAACAGGAACTAGAAGCTGACTTCGATGGAATCTTTGTTCTTGAAGACATGGTTGTAAACTTCTACATTCAACAAAATTTGCACCATGATCGAAAGAAGAAAATATTAGGAAACTATAAAAACCATTAATTGATAAATAAAATAGGGCTAAAATTAGTACCTTAATCTCGTCTGAATTACAATTTACAAAATCAAAAAAAATAACACCAGAGAAGACAATCAACTCAAGAATTAAACCGAAATGAGAGAACCATCGGAGAATTACATGGTTAAATTGGTACTTGATATAGAGCGACCAGCCTTCCGACCCAATCGGACAAAGAACCATGAAATTGATGAAAGATTAAGCTTACGGAGAAGAGAATATAATTTTGAATAATCAATGATGAGAAGATCCAGAATTTAGCTAAACTAAATGAGTCGGGGGTTCTGAATGCATATAAATATCAATTGGTCGGGTTGTTAAGCGATCAATCATGTACCTAGCTACCACATTTGATAGGAAAATATGAGGTTGGTGTCTGTTACGAACGGCATTGTAGGTTTGGTACCTATATAATTTCATTTTGCTTTGCTTGCTTTGAAATTTTGAAATGGACCGTATGTATTTCAGTTACTTTTCCTACTTTTAATTAATTGATGGTAGCTTAGATTAGGAAATGTGGTACCATATTTAATTTTGTTTCCATATATACATATATATATATATATATAGGTCACTTTGGGTATACCACCTCAAATATCACTTTTTTGAAATGAAGATTTTGAACATCAATTAATTAAGTTTGCAAAACATCACCTAGATGTAATTGACCCTAAAAAGTTTTACCCCAGGAATGGAAACTTTACAGACTCAGGGATGCAAATATAGTACGAGTAGTAATTAATACTTGTATGACAGTTTCTCACTTGCTGATGGTGTTCTGTTCATATGCCTTCCGTTATCTGTTGGAACGGGTACCGAAAATGTGGAACAAAAATTCCAATCCAGATCAGGTTCATACTTTGTGAATGAACTAAAAAACAGTGCCGTAGGCCTTGGGACCGAAACAGAAACCAAACCAGTTTATCATGGTTTCAGTTTCAGAGCTGAGAGCAGAAACTCAAACTGCCAATTCATTGCGGTTTCCTTTCAAAAACAAAGATCTGTACTTTAGAGAGAGATAAAGATCATGTAAATCTTTCACAGAAACACTACACGTTTCAAATGCACTCGAAACAGAACCAGTTTGGTCTGTTTGCTGACAAATGTTTGTTTAATTAGCTTGACAAAACAAAGCTCATCAAATACAACAACACAAGCCACAAAAGATGAAAATGAATAACTAGGTCTAGTGCCAAAAAGGTGCACTGGTCAAGAATTACTAGGTTACTACTCCCCTAACTAGAAACTGTAGAAACTAACAGCCTGAATTCGACTTCTGTTTACTACTTATATTTGCACAACCAATCAATACACACAGGCAGTCAAGTAGAACAAACAGGACCTCTCTTGACTATTACATAACCAAGATAAACTCAATCGTACACATTATTCTGAATTGTTACAGTTGGTGAGGCAAAGACATAACTACGTCGATAGGAAAGTCCACAGTTTCTTTCCCACAGAAACTTGACCATGATCACCGTCGTCATCATCATCCCCATCATCATCTTCATCACCACTCTCTGTCTTATAACCTTCGTTGTTTACACCTGTTCCAGTTACCTCATCGTCACTCAGAGCCATGACGTTATCCACCGAAGCGTTTTCAGTGTAAACCTGCTCGCTGTAGGCTTCACCTACATACTTCACCTGTCCATGCAACAGATGGTGGTTAGCTGTTAGCTAACAAATAGGGAACTGTGAGACCAACATAATGGATGATTCCCAATTTCACTCCCAGACCAGACTTTCAATAGTTTGCATTTCAAACCGACAAAACCTTTTCTAACAGAGGATATCTGCGGTTTCCCAAATGGTTGTTTTACTTTAAACCATCATATATTTTCACCACACAATCACGTTTTAAATAAGATTGGTTCATTTTGAGGTGTCACGTGACGTGAATGGTCTATAATTATCAAATCAATCTAAATTGGGAGAAAATAAATACCCTTGCAGGACTGCTGTCCGCCGAAAATGCACTAGCAGCCTCCATACTTTTAACAGGGTCATCCCTGGCAAGTTCAGTTTGGCCTTCATGTTCCCGTATTTCACCATCTTCAACATTCTGGGAAGGATTCGCCTGTGTCTGTTGGTCAGTTTCCTTACTTTTGCCATTCCTATCTTCAGGTAAGGATGCATCGGCCACAGTTGCAACAGATCTGATAATGGATACAGAAATTAATTGCTGCAACAGGAAGAATTCGCAACAAAAGACTCGACATCACGAATACCTCAGTTGTGAGGATTATCAGAAGAACAATAGTACTACCTCTGTCCAGGTCAAAGCTTCCCGTTTCGTTTTGTTAACTTTTTTTCGATCGCAAATTACTTATAAATCATATAGGAGAAAAAAATGAAAAAATTTATATTAAAATAGTACAAATATCAAACTATTTTATAATAATTTTTCTAAATTTTTTATTCGATGTGATTTAGAAGTAATTTAAGACCCAAAAATGGTCAACAAAATGAAATGGGAAACATTTGACTGGACGGAGGGAGTAATAGATAGGAAAACAACAGTATGTAATTAATTTCAACACAACCATTTAGAATATTTACATATAACCATGATTTCCAAATAAGGTATTAGGTTGGAAGCCTGCTGTACTACAGACTTGTAATAATATCCTAATGCTTATTTTTAAATGTCTGCTTTTCTAATCAGAAAACATGCTTCAGGTGTGTGCTTAAGGTGTGCTCGAAACCAAAATTCTCTAACGATCAGAAGTTAGAAGAAGGACCTGGGGATGAAGCACCTTGGGCTGTTGTTTAAAGCATTGATTTTTCATTGTTTAACAATCAATTTGAGGATTTTATCTTTCAAAAACCTGAGAACTCAATTTCAAAACACACAATTCCCCCCCCCCCCCCAAACAAAAAAAACATAACTTGATGCTTTTTTCACAATAATTTAACTATTACTATGAAGAACAGACTCACTTTTTGGGTCTCCGGAGATTGTATCGCTTCTGAACAATGTTTTGATCAGCTGTGGAAATTCTTTGACGCCTCTTCGGGCGATCACTGTCCTTCACGCTATCAGACGGACCTTCACTTTGGTTTTCACTGGCTGTTGCTTGAGACGCATTAATGCGGTTCCGTTTTCTTCTGTTTGTTGGTGTTCCAAGCGCAGAGTCTGCCCTGCTGTCATTCGTATAGGCCGAATTCTCAGCATCACCATTGGCGTATTGATTATCTGTGTCTTCCGGAAACTCACCAAGAAATGTCTTAGCACCATCAATTGTGTCCTTCATTGTTCGCGTTCTGACTGCCCTAGGCCTACCAACTCCCTTCCGAGAACCGTTCTGGCGTAACCGCTTGGAATTCTGAGAATCTTCTGGAATTTCCAGCGGGCCATCTGATGGGGCTTGAACATCAAGAGAGTCATTTGCTGCCTGTAAGGATGGTTCGGGATCGTTCTCACCACTTTGTATTGCTTTGGATGATTCTGCAATGACTTGCTCTGCAGGTAGTGCAGATGCCTCTACTTGCTCAACAGCAGCATCAAGCTCAAGTTTCTTTGCAGGTGAGAGTTTCAAAATTTTGGTGGTACACTTTCGTAGCCAAGAAATGGTTCCGCCAGAAGATCCAATATTAAAAACAGGGGATAGTCCATCATGATTTTTCTTTGAAGTGCTGTTATCCACCTGCTTCATATAATCCTCAGCTGCTTTTGGCAGTGGAGGGGCCTCAAACTTCGTAAATGCAGACAAAGGATGAAGGTCAGACAACATAAATTCCCGAGTTTTCTCTCCACAAATATTACAGCTCTTTTGATTCTCTGCAAATGCAATGAAGCGGTCCCTTTCCTTCATGAACTCTTCTCTTTGATCCTTCACCTTTTGACTGAGACCAACCAGCTCTTCAATATCTTTTTTCATCTCGGTTTGCTGAGCCTCTACATGCTTCTTATTCTCCAACATTTCCAGTCTTTCTTTCTCTATACTACGTCTTTCCACCTTCATTTCCTCCATTTCTCTCCTAGCAACTTCCCTCAAATAATTAATATTGTTGAGCTCCCTTTCCCTCTCTTCTTCAAATGATTTCTCTCTTTCACGCAGTCGACTCTCCAACTCTTCTTGCCTTTTCCGCACTTCAGTCTCAAGTTCTTGTTTGCGCAGCTCAAAATCATGAAGCAGCTGACTTTTTTCATTCTGGTAATTTTCAGCTATTAATGACTTCTCCTGCTCCATGCTAGCAGCAAAAGACTCTTTCTCCAGTTTCAGAGCTTCCAGCTCCCTCCGTACATATTCTTGCGTTTCAGCCTTCTCTTTCTCTAATTTTTCCTTCTCAACCTGTGCAAATGTTTCTATATATTGTTTTTGTTTCAAAACATCCTCCTGTTCTTTCATTGTCTGAGCCCTTTTATCATCAAGATCTTCCCATTCTTTCTCAAATTTCTCCCTTTCTTGCTTTAACTCCTCCATATCTTTCATAAGCTGTTCGCTCTGAGACCTGTATTTGTCTATCTCCTTTTTCAACTCTGATTGCAGGCGCTCGAGTTCTAGCCTTTCCTCTTCAGTTACTTTAAGCTGTTCCCTCTCTTCAGTTAATCTCACTTGTTGTTTTTCAGTTTCAGCCCTAAGATGATCAAGTTCACCCTTCAGACCAAGTAATTCCTCTGTATCTGCAAGAATTTGCTTTCTATCCTCCTCCAGGCTTTTCTTTTCAACATTCAGAGACTTCTCTCTTTCCTTCAGAGCATTTGATTTTGCATCCAAACCCATTTCCTTTTCTCTTATTTCCTCCGATTTCTTTTTGATTGCCTGCTCTCTTTTATTCACTTTCTCCTCCTTGTGAGCAACTTCAGCTTCCCTCTTCTGCACTTCAACTTCCTTGTCTTTCAACTGTTCATCATGCAACTTTCTCTTCTGGTCCATCTCTAGCTCAAACTCTTGTGTCTTTACAGCCAACAAACTCTCATGCTCCTCCAAGAGTTTCTGAACCTCCAACTACATATATTTTAGATATATATAATTAAAAACCAACAAGACAACCATTTCAAAACATTACCAAATAGAAACGTATACCGACTGAACTTAAAAATTCAAATAATAGGTTAATTCATGAACTTACTTTTTCTCTGGCGTTCAAGTTATCTTCAAATTCCTTCAACTGTCTCTCTTTTGCCTCTAAGCCCTTCCTTAGATCCACCGCTTCCTGCATCAAAACCATTGTCAATAAAAACTGGAGAAAAAACCAAACTAGCCTATTGTACAGGATCAAAACCAAAATAGATACTTGCCTGTTCCTTAAGAGCTACATTTGCAAGTCTGTTCCTAATATCATCATCTTTGTTGTTTAAGGCTAAACTATCCATCTCAATTTTCTTTCTCAGTTCTTCAAGCTCACTCTGTTTTTCCTTAAACGTCTTATCATAATCATTTGCTCTTTCCTCTCTCTGGTTCAGCAATCTTCTGCTATCAGCCAGCCTCTCCTCTGCTTCTTGCAACTTCCGTTCCCGCTCACGCAAGTCTTCCTTTTGTTCCACTATGGCAGCATCAAGTTTTTTACGCCTGCAAACATAAAGCAAGCCAGACAAAGTAAAACATAAGCATAAGTTACGAGAAAAGACAGAAGTTAACAATGCAAGAAAAGGAACACCGCAGAAACAGAGGTAAAATCCTTGAGCTTACTCTGCAGTAAAAAAGGACCGTTCTCTCCGCAGAGAATTCTCTTGAGCCTCCAACTCGTGCCATTTTCTTTCAATTTCTGAGCTCTTTCTGCTGACCTCAGCAAGTTTCGCATCAGCCGCATGAAACTTGGCTTCAACCTCCAGTGCTTTCTCTTCAACACTTGTCACCAATACATTAGCCTCAGCTAGCTTCGAATCAGCATTGAACTTGATTTCAGCATGTTCTGCGCGCATTTCATGTAAAGCCTTCTCCAGCTGTAGCAACCAAAAATTTCATTACTAGAAGATCACATCTGAAGATACTTGCAAACACTATGTAGAATATTAATAAACACAAACAATATCCAATGACTCAAAACTTCTTACAATATCTTGCAAACAATCCCCAAGCAATGTTGTTTACTAGTAACAACTATACAAGTAAAATGAATCTAACAGTTGCAAGAATGAAATAGATTTCAAGCTGAAGAATAATCTTCTTGAAAGTTCAAAAACTTACATCATGCACACACTGTTTTTCAACACCTAATGCCTTCTTTAAATTCTCTTCGCGCTTCTCCAATTCAGAAATTGCACTTAAATGCCCAGCTTCTTCTCTTTTCAGTGTCTCAGCTGTGTCGGCTAAAGCTTGACCAAGTTCTTCATACTTTGAAGTCCACTCCTTCTTCTCAATCAAAAGAAGGCCCATATTGTATTGATATTCAAAGAGCTGCAGAATGAACCAGCAGTTAGCATTAGCACAGTTCATATACAAGCTACCATTCAACTAGCTCAAGGTCCCCACAACTAACAGCAAACTCAAGATACTATCTTAACGTAACTAAACGTCAACTTCTGATTTAACATCATAAGAGACACCATGAATGCAATTCAGAACAAAAATAACTTCTTTACAAAGAGCAAATGTATACAGAACAAAAAAGATCTTTACAAAGAGCAAATGTATACAAAAGGAACTAACAAATCATAAAATTGGTTGCATCACTAGTAAAAGGCCCTGCTCTGCTAGGAGCTGAATTCGAACAGATAAATCTTTCAATAATGCATCAAAAATGGATAAACAAGAATATGAATGTCAAGAAGGCCAATGCGTACATAATTTTAGAAAACACGAAATATCGAAACAGGATGGAATTCATATCAGAATAGAAAATTAAAAAAATCCCGCCACAGAATATCACCTATCTCGCCAAACTGGACATCAATCTACTAGTACGAAGGACACTACTGTCTTAAACAACTAAGTTAGATACTTGAAACTGTCCTACAAAACCTAAAAAGGCTTCAAAAAAAATCCAAACACTGAAGAGAAGATCGATTTCATCTCAACAGATAACATTAAAGTAGAACACAAATCATTCCTCAAGGTATCACCTCGCTCACCAAACTGGACATCAATCCACTAGCACCAAAGACGCTACTAACTTGAACGACAAAGTTACATATTGAAACTGTCCCACAAAACCAAAAAAAGCCTTAACAAATATAAACACTAAAGAGACGATCAAAAAAAGCCTTAACAAATAGTTGAAACTAAGTTACATACTTGAAACTAAAGAAATAGAAACACTAAAGAGGCGATTGATTTCATCTCAACAGATAAGGTTCAAGTAGAATATAAATCATTCCTCAACGTATCACCTTTCTCGGGCATCAATCTATTAGTTCCAATGATGCTGCTATCTTAACCAACAACTACAGACTTGAAAAAGAAATACTAGTACACACTAAAGAGAAGGTGGCTTCATTCCAAGAGATAACATTAGTACTAATTCATGACCAACTAAGTTACAAAACTCAAAACACATATCCAAAAGTATAAAAATAATTAAACACTAATAATAGAAGCAACAAGATCTAATACCTAACTAACAACAATTATAAGTTGAAGAAACAAAGAAGAAATAGCAAAACCCAAAATTGAGCTAACCTCATTCTCAATCTTGGAAACCCTATGAATCAACGACTCTTGGTCCAGAGGCCCATCTGTATCCAATATTGCCAAGGTTTTCCCTCTGGAAAACGAGTCGCCCCCATTCCTAGGGCTTTTGGAGCTAGGGTTCAACCCAGCACCCGAAACCGAGCCGTTCTTCTGGCCACGCTCACTCCGAGGAGTCAGAGCCCACAATTTCTGAGGCGAGAACATGTACGGCAAATCTTCCAGATCACACACACAAGAAACGAGTTTGAGTGGCAAATTACCGGAATTGGGATTAAAACCCTAACTTCTGGGACCGGACGTGAATAGAATTCCTAAATTCCGGCGAATAAAGTGGGGTGAAATCCGGTTACTACTAGTTTCTCTCTCTAGCTTTTCTTTTTGTGTGTTTCTCTCTCTAATTTATTTTTGCTTTTTAGCAGAGCCAACCTTTTGTTGCACTCACAGGCGTTTGTTTTACTTTTTTTTCCTTTTACTAGTACACTTGTTTTTTAATTTATTTTTTTATTTTATTAATATGAGTCAAGAAGTGCTTTTATGGAATGACGATTTTGGCCACGGTTGTGCTTCGTTTGTAGCCGTTGAACAAGGGTGTTTTGGGTATTCTGAAGCCGCCTTTGTTGTGAAGAACGTGGGGTTGTTACAGTGGTTGGACGAAATTGCCCTTGAGTTGGATAGGCCTTGATGTTCCAGTCTGGATTTGATGGAACATAGACCAACATGGCGTGTATGTATAGGTGCTTCTATTAATTTTATTCTTTAAATATGTGATGCCATCATCAATTGTTTTGGAGTAACTGATTTGTAGGTTGTGTTTTATTAAGGTTTGGTGGACAAGATAGATGAAGCATGATACTTTAACATAAATGTGGGAGTAATTATTGTAAATAAAACGTTACTCCTATTGAAGTATATTTTGTTAAATAAATATATATATATATATATTTATAATAACTTCAATTGATTGTGAATTGTGATTGTACTAGAAAAACTTTAAGATAGGTGACATGGTGTTCGTAAAAGAACACACATTAGTTTATGGACCAATATATCATTTCGGATATTACTCTAGGAGTAATGGTGCCAACTCAATGGGTCTGACCCTCGGCTCATCAGTTGTCGAATCTTTACAGCTAGATTAATTATTGTAAAAATCGTGATTTTTCTAAATAATAGTAGGAAAGTCAACATCTCATTGGAGTATATAGGAGTATGTTCAACAATTGGGTAGAAAAGGCATTGTTTATTCTCATATTTAATACAATCTTGATTTTAACAAGAATTTCATTTACACCTATTGTTTTACGAATAGTTAAGCTCGTTCGAGCTCTTTTAATAGTAGCTCGTTTGCACTCATAAAAAGTTGTAAATTAAAAAAATTATATTTTACTTTATATTAACAGAATTAAGTTTGTGTTTGAAGTTGATTTTTAAACTTGTTTCATTATCGATTCGATTAGAATCAAACCCAATTAAAATTGAACTCCAATCAAATTATGTAATACTCGACTCGACTCGACCAGGGGTGATTTAGTAAAACACATATATTTATTTGGGTGAAAATTGAAAAGAATTGAAAATTGAAAAGAATATGCTGAACGGTGATGCCACGGTGTGTGTGAGTTGTGTGCTTTGGGAATGAGGCGGTGACTAGCATATTATGTTGACTGGGACTAAGGCTCACTTAAATTCTGTAGTAGAGTATAGATAACGCATTTATTTAAGTCATTTATGTAAAATTAATGTAAGATACTGTAAGGTTAAGTATGAAGCAAAATGTATGTTAAATACTTAAATGCATACTACTAGTGTCCTTTGTTGCAAGATGTTGTTAATATCATTCCATTTTATTCGAGTCACACATATTCTTTGGGTCTGCTTTTTACCAAAGAATATTTTCTTTGTTTTGTATTGGTCTCTAATTCCAAAGAGATATTTTGTTTGTGCCTACTAAGAAAATCACTATGACAATGCAATGTATAATCATTCTCCGCCTCTTTTATTCTACTAAAACTTGACATAAGGAAAAGAATAATCTTATGTAACATTGAAAATTATGCAATACTCAAGTCTAATCCAATTTTAATATCTTTACAAGTAACCCATTGACATTGATATGCTTCTTTTTTTTTTTACTTGGGAACTAAGAAAAGAATACTGCACTCCCTTTGTTTCCGTTAAAAAAAAAATATGGAGGTGAATTCACTGTGCACACTGATTATCAGATGAAGGACCACAAAATATTTCCATTCAACTATTTCACATACTATATGTTGCCATGTTGGCATCCGCACGCACATCTTACTAGAAGTAAAGTTGTCACACAACATTACAAAAACACGGGGAGGATAATATTTTTTTAATAGTATAGGTATGATTTTTTAGTCGAGACTATCGCATCTTGGGGAGATTTAACTTCGCTTATGTGGTTTGCAAGCTATTACCTAGGTTCGTGAGATTTACCCAGTACACACCTAAAGCGCAGTGGCTGCGGATTATCAACGTTATTAAAAGAAAAAAAAGTTTTCTAGTAGTATTAGTAGTATTATCCAACACTGAAACTCATTAACCATTGTTGTTCAACTTGTGTGTTTTTAACTGTGAGTTTATATCACTTTAGGAGTCACTTAGGACACATAATAACATAAAATAGCCCACTAGTTGAACAATTACAAATTAGTTCAATTTTGGGTTGAACATTTCAAATGAACATGAGCCAATTAGATCTATGGATTTTTTTTAGGTTAAAGTGGCATGAAATTGAGATCTACCAAAAAGTAATGAAATAAAAATCAATATCCCCGACTCTTTCTCTTTGAAGAAAAGCTTTGGCCTTAGAAAGGTAAGAACATGAATCATCTGAGGTCGGTAGGAGACTACAAATAGTGATAGAAGCCATTTCTTACCTTATTCCTCCAGTGCCATCCTTCGGAAGGAAGCAGAAGCTGGACCTACCTGCCTGCCATAGAAGGTTTCTACCACGAGTTCCATAAACTATCAAATATTTGCAAAATTGACATCATTTTCAAAGTGAACAAAATATTTTTTCTTAACTCTATTAATTTCTATTTTTAATTATTTTTAATTATTTTTTAATAGTAAACATGAAATAGAGGGAGTAATAATTAATACACACATGTGTGTTTTTATTATTGTTATTGCAATATTGTAACTTATGGAATGATACTCTAGTTTAAATATTTTAAATTTGTGGGTTATTATTGTAATTTTTGGCATTTTCTTGTATTTTCTACCACAAACGAACGATTGAAACAAACTGAACAAGCGAGCACGAAATTAGTAAAAGTCTAACTAACCGAGCCCGAACATTAAAAAATAGTTCGGTTCGTTCTGTTCGAAATATACCACTAGACGCATAGTGTTGATTCTTTTGCTCCCGCCCAAGGGTGTATTTTGAATCGAACTGAGATCTTATCGGATGTTTATTTGTTAAGGGTATGATGTGTACGTGTTCACGTTTGTCGAACAACACAATAACTTGTTCATGTTCATGTTTGTGAAGAAAAGTCGAACACGAACGAACAACCGATCCAACAACCCAACGGAAGAATCTTTCATTGTCAATGAACGTTGAAAATATCTAATTTGAAAATTTGAACAAGATCGAAATAGTTAAGCGTTGAACGATGGGAAGAGTAAGAAGATAAGAGGTGCATGGTGGTGGGAGGCGGAGGTGGAAGGTATTCGATGGTAAGAGGCATGATGGCGCCGTGATGGATGATGAGAGAGTGGAGATATGAAGAACATAAAATTACATAAAAAAAACTACTCTAGAGCACCTAATTGCTAAAACAACCATTTTAAAAAACATATTACAAAAAAGGTCATTCTATTTTTTGGTGCCCTAAAATACAAGTAGTCTTACAAAAAAAGCCATTCTATTTTTTGGTGCCCTAAAATCTAATCAAGTAGTCTCCAAAATACATCTTACAAAAAAGTCCATTCTATTTTTTTGGTGCCCTAAACTCTAACCAAGCAGTCTCGAGAATCTCTCTAATCTGGAAGAGAATATGAAATTGGACTATAATTTCTCGCTAAACTGATTTCTAATGGTGTCTTTTACGTCTATTAGTGTTAATTAATTACTAACTAATTATATTTAATTATTTTTTAAATATAACCAACGTCCAAATAATCTCCTAATTAATATTTAGATACAAAAACTAATGAAACTAGCATTTGTGTTGCCGAAACTAATGAAACTAGCATATGTGTTGCTCAATCTAATGAACTAGCATTTTGTGTTCACTTGTGATGCTGAAACTAATTAAACTAGCATTGGTGTTTGCCGAAACTAATGAAACTACCATTTGTGTTGCTGAAACTAGCACTTATGATGTTGAAAACTAATGAAACTAGCCGTTGTGATGCTGAAACTAATGAAACTAGCATTTGTGTTGATGAAACTAGTTTCTTTATTGTTGAAACCAACACTTATGATGCTCAAAGTATTGGAACTAGCACTCATGATACTGAAAACTAATGAAACTAGCATTTTGCCGTTGAAACTAGCATTTATGTTGCCGACACTAATGAAACTAGCATGTGTGTTGCTGAATCTAATGAACTAGCATTCTTGTGTTCACTTGAGATGCTGAAACTAATGAAACTAGCATTCGTGTTCGCCGAAACTAATGAAACTAGCATTTTGTTGCTCAAACTAGCACTTGTGATGCTGAAAACCAATGAAACTACCATTTTGGCGCTGAAACTAACATCTGTGTTGCTGAAACTAGCACTTATGATGTTGAAAACTAGTGAAACTAGCATTTTTCCGTTGAAACTAGCAGTTGTGATACTAAAACTGATGAAACTAGCATTTGTGCTGATGAAACTAGCCTTTTTATTGTTGAAACTATTGAAAACAACATTTTAGTTGTTGAAACTAATGAAATTATTAGTTTATGGTTTTGAAACTAGTATTAACAGTTAGTTGCATATAGTTTTTGCTAGTTTGTGAAACTAGCTTTTTGTTTGAAACTAATTTATGAAACTAGGTTTTATGTGTTGAAACTAGTATTTGTGTTGTTGAAACTAGCACATGTGATGATGACACTAATGAAACTAGCATTTTGTGTTGCTGAAACTAATGAAACTAGCATTTGCATTGCCGAAACTAATGAAACTAGTATCTGTGTGCTGAAACGAGCATTTTGTGTTGCTGAAACTAGCACTTGTGATGCTGAAACTAATGAAACTAGCATTTGCATTTCCGAAACTAATGAAACTAGTATCTGTGTGCTGAAACTAGCATTTTTGTAATATGAAACTAGCATCTATGATGCTGAAACTAATGAAACTAGCATTGTTGTTGTTGAAACTGGCACTTATGATGCTGAAACTAATGAAACTAGCATTTTTGTTGTTGTGCTAATGAAACTAACAATGGGGTGATACTGAAACTAGAACTTTGTGATACTGAAACTAATAAAATTTACATTTGTGATGATGAAACTAGCATTAATAGTTAGATGGGAATTTCTGTTCTCATGTCGGCTTCATACCGACCTAAACGCAGGTCTCCATTAGATCATTGCGAATGACACTTAATTCAATCTCATCCTTCTTTTTATTCAAAGTCACTTTACATGTAATTTTGGTACGATATATTAAAAATTATTATTTTTATAAAAAATTCTGTATAAAATATATGTTTACTAAAATGACCTTTTTTATATTTTTTTTATTCTGAAACATAAAATTATATATATCTTAAAAAATAATATCAATTAATTAACCTTCACTACATCCTCATCGGCCTTTGACTCCATCTGCATTAATACTCTCTCCAAGTCCTCATCATTCAAGAGAAAGTCGCATTAATACTCTCTACAAGTCCTCATCATTCAAGAGAAAGTCGTGCAACCATTGACTCCACTGGTTGCTTGCAAGATTACCTAAGCTATCTCTAGTGTGTGCAAAATCTTGGCTCTGCTCTCTCCTTTCTACATTCTATTTCACTGACTCCACCACCGGAATCAAATCCAACCCCAATTCCACTCCTTCGGCTTTTGAACTCCTCAAAATCTCGGCAAATCGTATGTTTCTCTTTTCCCAAGTTTGTGACGGCGCCGCCAGAGACGAGAGTGACGTCATCTTCTCGACGTTGCAGGAGAGAGGTGCGAGACAAATCCGGAGAGGCCGTGGATGACGACGAGTCCGTTGTTGAAGACATATGGCCGTGAGATGGACCCCAAACGAAGAAAAGAGACAAATCGAGCTTTGATAACGACGTTCGCTTCATTTCTTCATTATCTGATGGATTCCAAATTTTAATTAAATCTAGTGTAGCGAGATTTTGAAATCCACACGTGGAAGTCAGCGAACTTTTGATAAAAATTATTTGTAAGTGGATTTTTATGCAATTAATTGTTATTATTGGTTTATTTTTGTATTTTTCCCTATGAAGAAATAGAGTGCTAGTTAAGTATTATTGTATTTATTATAATAATAAGTATACATATTAATTATTATAATGTATTAATAATTTTGTTCGCGAACTAGCGAACATTTAAAATTATGTTCGTGTCCGGTTCATTAAGAATTCGAACTTGTTCGCGAACCGTTTGAGTTTGACCGAACCGAATACGAGTCGAACAATTTCATAAACTTTTCACGAACGTTTGGTTCGTTTAACAACCGTACTCCCGAGTCCCCGGCTCCCCCTCCCAAGGAGCAAACTGCAAAATCAGATTTTTGGAGGTGCAAACTGAAACTTACCAGACTTTGAAACCGTGAAAGAAAATATTCCATGGGACCTTTATCTTTTTAGAGGAAAAAGAACAGTAAAAGTCAACAGTTCGTTGAAGCTTTACTCAAATCTTCTTCGCTTAATCTAAGCTATTGAAAACTGATGGCGGTTCCGGTGGTACGTTTTCCGATCTTCGCGGCGGTGAGAGTAATCGGAATCACATTAACCGTGCTGTTATTCGTATGGACATATCAATACAGAGGCGGAATGTCTCTCGGCTCCGATCAAAAAGCTCGCCTCTTCAATGTAACTAAACCCTTCTTCTCTGTCTTTGTATCCATCTGGAGGATTTATATACTACTAGTAATTGTTTTTACGTTTTTATTTTTCATTTAACTGAAATAAGTCTATCTTGTACTCTACTACTCTAGTTTCATCTTGTTCCCCAAAAAAAAAAAAAAAAAAAAAAAAGTCAAAAGTTTAATTGATTGATGAATTCTTTATTTGATTAATTACACAGGCTCATCCTGTGTTGATGGTGATTGGACTAGTGCTTCTGAATGGCGAAGGTATGAATCATATTAATATACTAATATCTATCATATATGCAAGGCATTTTCTCTTTAAGCCACTATTGTATAATGTAATGTATCATTGGTTTGTATTGCTATTCGTATCTTAATTTATATTTAGTTGTTGTTATGTCTTCAATTCAACTTGCTAGATGTAACTTGTAAGAGATCCTTTCGATGTACTAGATGCTTACTTAACGCGGTATGCTTCAAGTTCAAGTTGATCTAAAAAGAGGAACAAAAATGAAGTTCTTCACAAACACAGTTATTATAACATAGTAACAAGGTCCCTTTGCTTTCGTAATAGTTGTCACATATGGTAGCGTTCTTAGAGCTAAGATTACTATGGATAAGTTAAACTCTTCAGCCTTCTTATGGATCTATACATGTAGTAATTGCTTTGCTGAGATCAGGACATTGACCATTTTGGGAATTACAGCTGGCTAAGTTTTTAATGCCAAGGCTGTTTGTAGATTGATTCCCTTGATTAAGCAGACACTGATAGTTAGTCATGGTAGTTTGATCCATCACCAGCATTGCTAGTTACTACTTTATCTCCTGATGATGTTGCTTTTAGTTTGTTTTATTTGATGGAATATAATTTTGCAGCCATGCTAGCGTACAAGAGTGTCACGGGAACAAAAAACTTCAAAAAGTTGGTTCACCTTTCTCTGCAATTCCTGGTTTTCAGTTTGAGTGCCGTTGGACTTTGGGCTGTTTGGAAGTTTCACAAAGAGAAAGGTGCTGATGACTTTTATAGTCTCCACTCTTGGCTAGGCCTCGCCACACTATTCTTGTTTGCAATTCAGGTGCTCAGCTCTTACTTACTTTATGCTTTTCCTTTATAAAATCCTCAGTTGGAGATAGATCTAGCTGATTTTCTGCTTGTCATTGAGATCCTTTTGCATACTTTCTGTAGTGGGCTGCTGGATGTGTAACGTTTTGGTATCCTGGTCGGTCTAGAAGCAGTCGAGCTAGTCTCATGCCATGGCACGTGTATTTTGGCATCTATATTTATGTGCTAGCCGTAGCTGCATGTGCCACAGGTTTCCTAGAGAAGGCAACGTTCCTTCAAGCACATAAAAAAATAACCCGGTATTCAACAGAGGCAATGCTGATGAATTCTTTGGGCCTCCTGGTGGTAGTTTTAGCTGGTTTTGTAGTTCTTGGGGTTGTTTCCCTCATATACGTAAAAGATGATGTTCTTATTGGATCGGTTGAATAGATCATCCAAGGCCATATACTTTATTAGACTCCCAACTGTTGCTTGGAGCACGGATTATAACAGTTACTATGAGTTAGGATAGATGACTTTCATGGGGCCTTATCAGCAAGAAAGAATGATAGACATGCATCATCAATATAGGTAACTTGGCTGTTATCGACAGATAACTACATTCACAAGGAGAGTATTTACTGATTCTTCTTAACAGCAAGGCTTTTTTTTTTCTTTCTTTTTACATGTATGTGATTTGATCAAGCCTTGAACATATTTCTCTTAGTTTACAGACAAAACTGTCCAAGTATTCTGTTCGTACTTTTCTCTGTTATTCTTACGCTCTTCAGATTTTTTGTGAAAGTGTTAAGCAAAAGCAGGTAGAAGTATTTGTTTGAGTCTAGACAAGGTGCAATTTGAGCATATATGATGAAGATCCCCTATCCAAACGTTCACAAATAATCGAACTATCGTATTGTAAAATCTCAAGATCTTCTAAACCACTAAATTGAAAATTCCAAAGAGTCCCTTAAAAAACTATGGGTCTTTAAACTCTACCAAAATAAAATAAATGATAGAAACGGTTTAGACCATATCAAAAGATAAAAACGGTACAATTAGGGGAGGTGCGATATCGAAAGATTTGGGTCTCCGAATCCCGACTGTCTAATATATAGCCCTGCAGTATCAGTTAACATACCACTACTATTTTTAGGTGTTTGTATATTAGCGATCTCTCAACAAATTCCCATCAATTTCTCCTAATTCTCCATGACCTGATAAGCCCTAATTTCATATCCAAAACCTAACTAAGCAATCCACTGGATTATTTCAATTGATTGATTGAAATGTCTCACACATTGTTCCAGTCCGCTCAAAGCTTGTCGTCGACCTTACCACCAACCGGAACTACCTCATCATCTAAACCTTTACTCCCCGCCGTTTTCCGCCCGCCGATTTCTGGTTGGAACAACAAATGGCATTGCCGCCTCACTATTAAACCGTGGCCATCTGCTGCTGCCGTCGTGATGAAAGGGAAATCCGGCCAGGAATTTAGTATGTCTCCAGCGCTTACTTTGGAGCCAAAACTGGAGGACGTTACGGCAGTCGAGCCACGCCCCAAGGACCCTGAAAAAGTGGTATGCTTTTAAAGAATTCTGTAATTTTTAGTTATAAATAGGCGACAATTTGAATATGTCACCGAGTTATCAACTTTAGGTAATTAATCTTGTGATCATTAAGTATATATTATTCTTCAATATGGCAGACTGGGGGAGGAGTTGGTGACGGTAATTCGGGAAAAGGTATTGGTGGTGGCAGTGGTGGTGGTGGCGGCGATGATGATGATGATGATTACTTTGGTGACTTTGATGATTTTGATGGAGATGATGAGGGTGGACTTTTTAGGAGAAGGTTTATTTTCGCCGAGGTAACCAACTGCGTTTTGATCTTTAAACAACAGTACTTATAAGTAAAATCTTCGCAAGGTGATGGAAAAATCTTTTTGAGCAGTTGTTTGATAGGACATTTGTTGATGCTGTATTGAATGAGTGGCAAAAGACGATTATGGATTTGCCCGCAGGACTCCGACAGCTCTACAAAGACGTATGTGTTTGTTTCCTCTATTACTTTCTTCAGACTTGGACTGGATGGCCTGAGTTGGATTCTAACGTGCTTTTTTCCTATAGGGCAAGCTGAGTACTGCTGAATTGGTGAGATTCCTGGCTAATTTTGCCAGACCTACCACTGCTAGGTTCATTTCTCGTTCACTAATTACCCAAGGACTGTCCAGGGCATTTATTGGCAGGTTGAGTTATATCTTCATTCTTTGGTTACACTATTATGCTCTAATTTCTTGGTAGTGTCGTTGTGTTTCATAGATTGGAATTTCAATTATTGCAATCTTTGATGTATGTATGATCAGCATCGTAACAGCATAGGATCCCTGAGAGAGTTGCTAGCCTATAAATGTTACAACATCTTTCCACTTGACTTAGATTTGAGAAGACCTTTTTACTTCATAGGCAAGTTTCTGATTTTGTTAGCTGCCAGCAATTATTTTTGTTAAGGTACTGCACTCTGTCCAATTGGTGTTGATGCATTGCTACTTTAAGTTATATCTCCATCGAGTCTGGATGAGTTTGTTCTTCATCTTTTAAATTATAGTAGTACATTTTTTTCAATTGGAGGGTGGAATACCATTTTAGGGCATGATGAGTATGAGTTTGGGTAAGTTTGTTTTTCTGGAAAATCGTCGGTGAAGATAGATCCATGGTTTATAGGGAAGTCTTCTTTTCTCCTTTATATTATTTTGCTGATTATGGCTGGTTGTTTGTCACTCCGAAATTTTTTGAGGGGTCTTTTCTCTTAAGATATAAGGGGTCAAGGGGAGACCTTATGTAAAGGTTCACTGCTGTAGAGTGATTAGTTCATGGATCACTGAGTTTTGAACTATTTTTCATCATTCATATCTTCAGATTTTGTACAAATGTCTGAGATTGTTTTGAAAGCTATTTGATCTGTTTATGAAATCAATTCAGCGACACTTCCGCGTTGATTATTCTGAATAGACAACTACTAGCTAGTAAATGTCAAGTATCAATTTCCTGGCGGTTTTGCAATTACATGTGCAATTAGAGAATCAATTATACTCAGGAATAAACCAAGCTAATATATTTCTCGCAGTGCCAAGATATTCAGAGCTAAATTGATACCTTTTCTTTGGTTGTATGTGCTATACTACCCTTATTTCAAGCGCAAAATATATAATGTTACTAGTATGAGTCAAAATGTGCTACTTGTGTGTGTCTAATTTGTATGAGATAATGTGACAGTATGAGATTGGAGCCTGATATTTTCTTCTTTCTGTTGTCTGGCCAGAATGATTGCAGATCCAGCATTTTTATACAAGTTGTTGCTTGAGCAGGTGACGACTTTTGGTTGTGCTGCTTTGTGGGAGATTATGAATCGAAAGGAGAGGTATAAGTTGGGATTTTTGTCTTTTCTTGGTTGTTTAATTTGTAACTCTCAAGTATATCCCTTGCAGGATAAAACAGGAATGGGACCTGGCCCTTATCAATACACTCACAGTGACGGCTTGCAATGCTATAGTCGTCTGGTCTCTTGCTCCTTGCCGTTCATATGGAAATACATTCCAATCTGATTTACAGAAAACTCTGCAGAAGCTTCCAAATAATATCTTTGAGAATAGCTATCCATTGAGAGAATTTGATTACCAAAAGAGACTTAAATATTCTTCTATAAAGCTGCAGAATTGTGCATGGTGGGTTTTACAATGGGCACTGTGCAGGGTGCTGCTTCTAACCTTGTTGCCAGTAAAAAGGAGGGAAGGTAGTAGAATGAATTTGTTCAATGAAGTCACTCTATTATCTTTCTCGACCATTTGAGGTGCTTGATTGATTCTGGTTATGTTGGTCTTGCAGGTTATCTGTGACAATTCCATCTGTGAGCACCAATGCACTAGGATATGGAGCTTTTCTTGGCCTATATGCTAATTTACGTCATCAGCTCTTGTTTGGTCTTGACAGATCACTGACCGGCTACTTTGATGTCATTGGAGTAGCGCTGTTTTTCAGCACTGCGATGAGGTACGATATTCTTAGATCACTGTTTCAGCCTGTTCTAAGTTCTAACCCATTTACGCATCTCTGCTGGTTTTTACTATGCCAGTTGTTACACTTCTTCATTGACTTTGATCGTTATGTCATTTCTTTAGATGTTGCATGGATGTCTTGATTTTGTTTGGGTTGCATATAGTCATATACTCTGCCTTGAGTTTGTAGACACCTGACCTGACCATCTGTTAAGTTTGAAAACTAAATATAGGCATATAGCCTCGTTATACCTCTGTATGTGAGACTATCCCCACACCGTGATTTGGAAAACTTCATGGTATCCATACTTGTAAAGCTTGTTTAATAGTGTTAGCTGCAGTTTGGGCACTGTGAGTCTGTGACTAATATTTGGCCTGTTAATTTGTTTGCAGGGCCCTTAATGTCCAAGTAGGCGAGACTTCTAGGTTGGCTTGGCTCGGTGTGGAGGTTGATCCATTGCTTCAATCAAATGATCTCATGCAGGCTGCTTACAGTAGACCACCCTCTGGAGGAGTTGAGCCGTCCTCTTCAAAATGGTTCATATCTAAGAATGACATTGTTTCTGGACTTGGTCTTCTTGGAATTAAACAAAGACAGACCGATTCAAACTCAGAGGGTGAAGCACCTGCTCCCAAAGCTCGGAGGAAGAAGATTGTTAGGAGGAAGGTCGAACCAACTTGAGCTCAGTTGAGCCTCGAGAATAGAAAAGAGTGACATATGTAAATATGATTTTTCTAGGAAATTTTGAATATATAGACGATGCACATATAAAGGGGAGGGATGAAGATTAAAACTGTGTGTGACCATAGACTGCAGGAAACTTATAATTCAATATGAATCTAAATTGGTTATTTCTGATTTAGGCTCTGTTATTTTCGTATGAAAATTGATTATTTTAAGTTCAGTTCAAATGCATTAAGTTCGGTTTAGATTTGTCAAATAGTATTTTGTACTACGAATAAGTTTAGTTCAGATCAATTCAAATCAGTTTTGTTCAGACGAAGAGAACAGAGCCTTAAACATATGGTGAGAACCTATGTTTTTAAAAACGGGTTCGACCAGTTCGACCGTGAACCGATGAATAGGCGGCTAAACAATATTCCAGTTCAATCTCGATTTAATTCGATCCAACTCCGGTCCGACCTGTTTTTGGGGTGTCCGGCTCGACTTTCGGTTCCCGGTTTCAAAACATAGGGGAGAACTGAGAAGTGCATTGGCAGGCTATTTTGGATGAAGCGCTTAGACTCGTGGAATTGCTGGAGCATGTGGTAGCTTGTTTTATCTATAGGGAGTGTAATGGAGTTCTTGATCGTATTGCTAATGAAGCTACAAAACTAACTTTTGGAAGAACAAGCCCGGTGGAAGACTCGTACCAATTTATTTGAGATTTGTGTCCTCAGTGGCTTCTGTTGTGTTGATTTCGGATTCTATTCCTACTACTCGGTTTGAAAAATATAACGCTGTTTAATTAATGCATTATCTTTGATGTTTCAAAAAAAAAAAAAAAAGGTGGGGATGAAAAATTATATACTACTTTAATAAAATTTAATTGATTAGTTTAAGTTAATTTTACGTTTTACCAATAAAAAATCGAGATGTTGAAGGTCAACATTATGTTTAACCGATCAGAACCACGGATGGGGACCATTTTTAGCCCTGCAGTCCAAGAGAGTCATTTTTGTGACATCCCTAGTTTCAAAGGAGATTCATGCCCATACAAATATCAGGCTTGATTCGAAAGCCACCTGCAAGCTAAGCTAATGTGTATGAGTGTATGACGACAACACGTTGGCTATGGCATTTTCGTCATCTCTTCAAGGTCGAGTGATGGAATGGTACATAGGCTTGAGAGTCGGGTCAATCTGATTGCATGTGGGCCTCATTTCGTGATTTACTGGCCACTTCAACAACTTTAAGAAAAGAAGAAGCCACACAACCATCTCTCTATCATCATACAGGACTCCGACGAAACGCTAAGACCTTACATCCACCGTTTCGTTACTTTATGATTTTGGAGGTTAAAAAGTGTTATATAGATTTCCATCACTAAACTTTACCCAAGATGAATGTTCAAACATGTAGTTGAGAATTTAATCATTCTAACTTAGCCTACTGAAATGCTCAAGAGATTCAACGACTCTAAGTGTTGCAAACAATTACAACATCTGCTTATAATACTTTTTGGGTATTAATTTTGAGCACATAAGAGGTACAAACCATCACTTGAAAAAATATATCATAACAACATGTCAATCTGAGCAGTTCATGGAGTTATTATGACCGACAATTCTCATTTTCACCATATAGTTGGAACCGGAACCTAAACTGAACCGAAATTGTTCGTTTCATTAAAGTAATGCTGAACAAGTTAAAAAAAAAAAGTGATGTTAAGTCCGGGCTCAAACATTGAGCCTATGTTGGAGGAGCCACAATGGACTTATATATATTTTTTAAAGTCATCATATATTGCAATAAAAACAGAAGTGTGATGTCTTAAGTTAAGTTACAAATCGAACCGAATGAAAAGAGTCTAAAGTAAGTAAATTGTTTAACCACGATGGGAATGAATTCCAAACAAAATGCATAGAGTTATTAAAAGTTATGTTCATATGGAAATTATTTTTGTAAAAGAAATAGAAAATAAAAATAGAATTATAGAAGTGACCTAGGCCTCTTACTGTGCACCTCACTCCCAGAGGAACCCACCCCAAAAATAAGGTCCACAAAACCATAAACCCTAGCTATCTCCTCCACTGCAAAACGCTCACTACTCGTAACAACACTACATAAACCCTCGGCCTCCATTTCCCTCTGAAAGCCCTAACCCTAGACAATTCCTCCACTACCGCCATGACCGACCTTCAGCTCTCTCACTCCGAGAAATCATCGAAGAAGAAGAACAAGTCATCCAAGGAGG
Source organism: Plantago ovata (assembly GCA_028274465.1). NCBI lineage: Eukaryota > Viridiplantae > Streptophyta > Magnoliopsida > Lamiales > Plantaginaceae > Plantago > Plantago ovata. The sequence goes on along the minus strand of CM051457.1, from coordinate 5,176,424 downwards.
AACCTGAAACCGACTCCGCCGTGGATTACCAAATCAAACCCCAATCCTTCACGCCGTCAATCGACACTTCTCAATGGCCGATTCTCCTAAAAAACTACGACAAGCTCAACGTCCGTACCGGCCACTACACTCCTCTTCCTTCCGGCTACTCCCCGTTGAAACGCCCTTTGGCTGAGTACATCAAGTACGGTATCATGAACCTCGACAAGCCTGCTAATCCTTCTTCTCACGAGGTTGTTGCTTGGATTAAGCGGATCCTCCGGGTCGAAAAGACGGGTCATTCGGGTACTTATTCATCACTCTAGGTTTTACTGTCTTTTTAAGTATGATTAAATTAAATGTCTGTTTGTATATTCACTCTGTACTTTATCCACCTGTTGATTGATTAGATTGTAATTTATTGAGAATTTGTTGATTATATTGTTTATTCTGAAATATGCCTGTGAGAAATATGTATAATCATTTTATCTATGTATATGAAGTAATTATATAGAGTAGTTAAGTTTTGTGCTTACTGTAAACAGAGTTTGTCTTCAATTGCTTGTGGCTTATTTTTAGATGTATTAATTAGTGTATGCGAACAGTCACTTATTAGCAAGAGCACACTTATACGAACATTTGTAATTTTTCTGCAATATTAGGTACTCTTGATCCTAAGGTGACTGGGAACCTGATTGTCTGTATCGATCGTGCTACGCGGTTGGTGAAGTCCCAGCAAGGAGCAGGGAAGGAGTATGTTTGCATTGCAAGGCTCCATTCCAAGGTTCCGGATGTCTCCAAAGTAGCAAGAGCGTTGGAAACGCTTACAGGTGCTGTGTTTCAGAGACCTCCTCTGATTTCTGCTGTTAAGAGGCAGCTTAGGATTAGGACTATTTACGAGAGTAAGTTGCTCGAGTATGATGCTGATAGACATTTGGTTGTCTTTTGGATTTCGTGTGAGGCTGGTACTTACGTGAGGACAATGTGTGTGCATTTGGGCCTTTTGTTGGGCGTGGGTGGGCATATGCAGGAGTTGAGGCGTGTTCGGTCAGGGATTATGGGGGAGAAGGATAATATGGTGACCATGCACGATGTTATGGATGGGCAGTGGATGTATGATAATTATAGGGATGAGACTTACTTGAGGAGGGTGATTATGCCATTGGAGGTGTTGCTGACAAGCTATAAGCGGCTTGTGGTCAAGGATAGCGCTGTGAATGCAATTTGTTATGGTGCTAAGCTGATGATACCCGGGCTGCTGAGGTTTGAGAATGATGTTGAGGTTGGTGAGGAGGTGGTTTTGATGACGACGAAAGGCGAGGCAATTGCGCTTGGGATTGCAGAGATGACGACAGCGGTGATGGCAACATGTGATCATGGGACAGTGGCGAAGATCAAGAGGGTGGTGATGGATAGGGATACTTATCCTAGGAAATGGGGGTTGGGTCCAAGGGCTTCAATGAAGAAGAAACTTATTGCAGAGGGCAAGCTGGATAAGCATGGCAAGCCGACTGAGACTACTCCGGCTGAGTGGTTGAGGAATGTGCCTTCTTTGCCTACAGGTGGGGATTCTGTGATTGCTAGTATGGCTGCGTCTGTGGAGCCCAAGGCTGAGAATGTGGAGGTCATCACTGTTGAGGGTGAGGAGAAGAAAAAGAAAAAGGATAAGCGTAAGTCGGATGAGATTGATGGGACTCCTGCTCCAGAGGCTGCTGTTAAGAAATTGAAGGTAGATTCTGAGGAAATTGTAGAGGTGGAGGAGAAATCAGAGAAGAAAAAGAAAAAGAAGAAAGAGGGTGCTGAAGAAGATGTAGTTTTGGATGGCGAAAAGTCAAAGAAGAAGAAGGATAAAGTGAAGGAAGAAGCTGTTGTGTCTGATGAAGAGAAGTCTGAGAAAAAGAAGAAGAAAAAGAAGAAGGATGCTGAAAATGGCGACTCTGCGGTGCAAGGCAGTGGCGATGAGAGTAAAAGTGAGAAGAAAAAGGACAAAAAGAAAAAGAAGCATAAAGATGCTGAAGACGAGTAGACTTATAGATTTAGGTCTGTCCTTGAGTCCGGAATTGTACTATTATATTATAGCCTTTGATGCTTGGCGTCTGGATGTTTATTTAAATCATAGACTTGTGGTAATTCAGAGTTTTTTTGGTTATTTTTATCTATCTGTTATGTTTTTGCAAAGGTTTTGTGTACCTTACAAGCCGGATATTTTCTTTTTATGGAGTCCGTAGTAATACAAGCTTGAGTTTTTCATTGATGATTTTGGGAGCTTGATGTTTTGATTTTATAGTTTATATCACGGTAGCAAGTTTTAAATGCTGTGCTTAATAGATTTGAGATGACACCAACTGTTTGTTTCTGTTTAGCTGATGCTGATAGTTGTAAGCATAAGTGTTTGCATTTTGCAGATAGTTTGTTATGTGTGAAGTTCCATGCTTGCGAGTTTCTGTCTTGAGACTATACTTTTCGGAGTTCTGAATGCGGCAAAGAAGTTTTGATGAAATTGTACAATGAACAGGCTTGCAAGTCTGCAACATATTTTCCAATTTGCCTTTTAGCCAGCTCCTAGCCTAATGATTTTGGTGTTTGGAAAGGTAGCTCTGTGCTTTTCTGCTCTAATGTGATTTGTTAGCAGATGCACAGAAAGTTGAAGGTGTTTGTACAACTCAGATGTATTTCGTTGAAAATGTGGACAGGGTATCGACAAAGTTTTTATATGCAACAAATCCACTAGATCTACTGGGCGTTCTCCAAAAGCTTCTTTATATATCTGCGGATCAGCAGAGAAGAAAGATACATACAGCTCTAAGGTATCAGATCATCAGATGCATGAAAGTACTTCGGACTAGGATTCTGTTTTAAAAAGTTTGAGAAATGTCTCTGGTGCAGTGATGGTGATTGGTCTCGTTCTTCTGGTTGAAGGAATGAGCAGATATATTCTCGGGCCTTGGCCGGTCTTATGCAGAGATTTAATTTAATGTATCATGGGTTTGTTATGATTCAAATCGTAAGTTGTATTTAGTTAAAGTTGTGTTATGTGATTATGTTCTCAATTTTAACTTGTTAGTCAAAAGAGATTCTTTTGATGTACTGGATGTTTTTATTTAACGCAGTGTGCTTCTAGTTTGTTGATGTAAACAAGTGACAAAGTTCTCAACTTTTTGATGAGTGAAGTTATGACATAGCAACAAGAAGTCCTTTTGACCATTGCCTCAGACTCAGATGGTAGCTTTCTTAGTTAGACTTCAGAACTTACTCTGTTTATTCTTCATTTGCAATAGCTCATTTTCCGCTTGTGATTGAGATCCTTTGTCGAATTAGCCTCATGTCATGGCATGCGTTTTGTCATCTATATTTATGTGTTAGTCGTAGCTACATGTGCCACAGGTTTCCTAGAAAAGGCACCGTTCCTTCAAGCACATCAAAAGATAACCCGGTACTCAACACTCGACAGAGGCATTGCTGGTGAATTCTTTGGGCCTACTGGTCGTAGTTTTAGCTGTTTTGTAGTTCATGGGGTTGTTTCCTGAATCGCACTATGCCACTATCTGAATTCAGGAATGGGGGATTATGCATATATTGCCAGTGTTGGCGTCACTTGACTAAAGTGTCGGCAAATGGGTGAATTTCAGACTAAATTGACAAACATTGGCAGCAGAGGTTTGATGGGTCAAATACACATACCAAATGAAAGGATACTAGTGAAGAATACTTGGCTATAATGGTTACAGGCAACTCTCAATACAGAAAAAACAACAATCACAACTATTCTTGACTAACAAAATCTGCAAAAATAATTTGATGCAAAAAAATCGCCCGGAGAGGCAAAATATTTGCACTCTTCACAGAATCAGGTCAATTGAACAATCTATATCAAATCCAATCTATGTTGAAAGAAAAAAAATATATAGATGTATTTCAGTTTTATAAGAATAATTAGAATATAGTATGGAGTTAAAGGCCCAGCTGCCGGAGCGTCCCAAAAGTGATTTTCTCATCAGTATGTAAACCTCGTGTCTCTTTGCACAGCACGAGTCTATATCCAGTGTTCTCTACGGTACTCGCGGACAATAACAGGAACGCTTGTAGGCGGAATCTAATCACATGAAGGAAAAGGGAACTTTATTGATCAACAATACAACTTAGGCACCAAGTACAGAAGATTACTTCCTAGTAGACACCTAAAACCATCATATAACCCTAAAGCACAAAAAAAAAAAAAAAAAAAAGAAAAAGAAAAAGAGGTTCTCTAGACCATGCTCATTATCTAAAATGGAAAATTGAAGGTCAATAACCAAAACGAAAGCAAATTATGATACGATACATCAAATCAAGGTAGGTCAAGAGCTTTCCAGGCACAATGAGCATGACAACAACACCATAAGCTAACATCATGCAGATTTTACTGTTAGGTAACATAAATTACTTTCAATGATTGAAAAGAGCACAAAGCAGTCAAGGGCTATATGACACATCCGAAAAGTAAATAGCATCAAAATTAGCAATGACTTACCATGCCATAGTCTGTTATGATCATTGAAACATAATCTGAAGGAGTCACATCATAACTGTAGATGAAAGACCAAACACATGGTTAAACCCAAAATACAATCATCTAAAGATGCCAAATTTACAACTTATTAATCTTATTTCTTACGTCAGATTCAAGATTTGTAGATTTTCGCTAGTGGCCCAGCCATCCAAAGAATTTATATCATTTCTACCAGAAACCTTAGAAATAGCATCAGGATCACCTGAAACGAGACAGAATTGCAACCACAGAAGTTAATTACAGAAGAATTCATTGACACGCACCAGTTGTTAAAAGCTGACAATACATCTCATCTCAGGAGATATTTTGCATACCAAGTTCATTAGAGCAGATTGAATCAAGTTGAACCCTTTCATGGAACTTGTAAGCTTCACAACATATCAAAACTGGAACACGGAATTGGTGGGCAACCATGGCAACACAAGCAGTACCAACCCTTGAGTAAACCGTTCCATTAGACAGAACAGAAGATGCTCCGAGAAACACTTTCGTAACTTCATGCATGATATAAGAAATGGCATTAATATAAGTGTAAGTACAATTGATACCCTTCCCTACAAGCCTACGAAGCAACTTTTGTCCTTCAAGTTTTGGACGCGAATCAACTATCACCACTCGAAACTGTTTCCCAAGCTCATGAGCATGCAACAGTATCATTTCAACAGAAGATGATGATCCGTAAGTGAGAAGAACATCACCATCTTTAATTTTTGTTACGGCATGCTTCACGATAACCTTATCAGCTAGAATTATCTTATCACCAATAAAGCCCTCTATATCTGATATAAGGCTAGCTTTTGCCTCTGACTCAGACAGGTTCAAAGATAGATTTGCAACTCGACCTTTAAGAAACCTAATTGCATTTCCCATGCTGATAGAGAGGGGTCTACATTCGATGAGAAATGAGATGTAACCATTTAGTTTTGTAGTTAGGTCCCTGACAAGGGCTTTCTGAGGCGGCGTGGAGTAATCTTTGATGGCTTCCAGAAATGCTTGAAGCATAGCAATACAGCGGGCATTGCCACCAGAAATATCACCAGCTAGATATCTCAGCCCAACCTGGCATGCATAAAATCGGTACAGGGTTAATTGCATCGAGTAAAATTCCTTTGAGGAAATTGTATATTAGCTTATCATGCTCTTTTCAGCTACAATTTTACTTTGAGCAATGTAAGCAACAAAGAGGTAAGACTAGCACATCAAAAGTTACCTTGTAAACAGCAGGATGAACTGTATCAACCTGGAAGAACTTCGTTTCCAGTTCAGGAAGCTGAGTTCCATGTTCATACTGGCGCAGATGCCTAAAAATTTCAACTCTGTTCCTGGTTTCAGTTTGTTTTACAACTGATCGTTTCTTTGCCTTCTCAACCCTGTTTGCATCATCAAATTGCATCCGAGGTTGAGGAACATCTTTCTTCCGGTCTTTATCTGGTTGAAAGTCACCCCCTCTTTTCTCAATAACTGAAACCGGAGAACTTTCTTTCTTTTGTGAAATCCCTTTCACAGGTTTCCCTGCATTGTGATTTGTTGACCTGACACCAGAAGCAGTAGCTGCCTTATTCCCTTCACCTAGAAGATGAAATTTCTTTAGTAACGTAAATATGATCAATGTGGCAGGATACATCTATTATCTAGAAGGAGAGACGGTACCTATAATAAAGCTTTGGCCTTCTATAAAATAAACTTATGAAGGACACATAAAAATAGGGGAAACAAAGAAAAAAATCTCAAGTGAGGGAACTCACACTAAATGTCATAAAAAATCTAACTTGTCATTGAAAATATTAATGTAAAAGGTTACACACAAGAAGATTTAACCTTTCTTACAAATTAGAAATCTCGGAGCACTTAGCAGATGGTTCCAGCCAATTTGATTTCCTGTAATTAATTCCCCTTCAATTCCCTAACACTATTACAGAAGATAAAATAACACCAGAGTTGAAGGAAGTCTTCCAACAGAATGATGAGCTCTAGATCACTAGTCACTAGACTCACTGCATGCCAGATAAATAATTATTCGACTAATAATAACGAAATGCAGAAAATCTCGGAATTAAAGTAACAAAAAACATCAAGTTAAGGATGAAACTGACATGAAGTGCCATACAGTGATAAATTGGATTTAACAATAACAGTATTGAGTTCCTAAACTTGTTATAGCTCGTTTCCACAACTGAAAATTCATTGTCAATTAATTATGTAACCCCGGAGCACATAACACGTCATGTAACCCAGAAAAAATCAACAACTAATCCAACTAAAGCTAACCAAAGACCATAAAGTCTAACATCAACTCAAGAATGAGCTAAGAAACACTGAGAACATAAAACATAAAGTAACAAGCGGCGGAATCAACAATAAGCTAAAGAAAGCATACTAAACTAAAATCAAGCAACAAAAATCAGTTATGAAGCTAAAATTGATCACCTTTAGCAGCAGCCTTAGCAGCTCTCTGTGCCTCCTGCATCGCTCGCCTCTCCGCCTTGGTGGTCTTCTCCTTCAACTTTGCGCCACCAGGCGGCTTCTGATCCTTATCCTTGTGGTTTGGCACTTCCACATTCTTCGCCCCTCCACCTGTTCCACATCATCATCAAGCATTCAATAAAAAACTAACACCAAACCAAAATCACTATTGGAAATTTAAAAATAATTAGACCTTTAGAATTGGAAACAACATTAACAGCACTATTCTGCTTGCTCATCTCCATATCAAAATTGCCGCTAGATGGCAAGGATGAAGCGAATTTCCCGGAACCAGTCCTCCTGAGATCCTCGGAGAACTCAGTACTTGCACTCGGGGAGAGAAACTCGGACGGATTGTAGCTTCCAACGGGGATTGACGACTCAGGGTAACGGGCGACGTCGGCGGAGGGGTGGCGAGAGGGCGGAATCATGACGGGAGAGAGAGAATTGGCTGAAGGAGAATCGGAGGTGTGTGGGGAAGAGGGGAAGTGATTGGGCGGGCCGGATTGAGAGCGGTCGGGAGGGCCAGGGGCGAAGAATCCGACCTGGCGGACCTTGGGGTCACTGACGGTGCGCGGCATGCGGCGTGAATCCATTGAGGAGTGGTGGGTGGTAGGGTTTTGGAGAAACAAAAAAACTGATTCGTTATTGGTGATGGATGCTGATTGATGACTGGAGTAGTAGCGTAAGAATCTTCCTACACAACGATTATGCCGAATTTTGCCGATTTATGTTTTTTCAGGCATAGAATAACACACAAGTACACAACACTTTGGGTAAATTATGCCTATGTCACATGGTTCGCCGATCATCCGGAACCGCCTATTCGGAAAATACGAGAAAATCATTATGAGGAGAAAGGGAGAATTGTATAGCTTCCATTTGCTAATTTTCAAAGCATGACTTGCTACTATGTCGAATATAATATATTCATATGTGCAGTTTTAAAATAGTACGTCGATTATATCATTGTGGTGCAATCAGGTCCGTATCTAGCATTATGCGGCCTCTTCAACCGCATAAGGCCACAAATGCAAGCACAAGATGATATTTGACTTTGTTTTTGTTTCTTGATTGTATATGGAATCCTTCTTTTTCAGTACATTTTTATAAATTGGGAGTTGCAAAGAGTTTATTTTGTTCCTGGATGCAACGCTCAAGGTAATAAAAGGTACTACTATTTTTTTTAGTTATTTATTTATTTATATAAATAGGTTTATTTATTTATATAAATAGGTTATCTCTCCCTTCTTTGATATTCCCTTTTCCATGACTCTATCCTCAGAATTTCCGGTGTGGGAGGTCAACTGCATGTTGGTGCGGTTCGCTCTCGAACATGGATTCGGAGGAGTTTAGAAGAATCACGTGACCCTACTATATTTTGGATTGGACGATTGGATCTAAATCTATTTGGGCTTGTAATTGTCCCCCTAAATCTATTTGGGTTCCTTAACAGAGTTGGATTTGGGTGTAACTTTTTGTTTGGGCCTAAGACCAATTAACCTTTTGGGGATTTATGCACTGGGGAACAAAATACATTCCGACCATTTAAAATATAACACTTGTTCCATAATATTTAAAACATATCGAGTGTTTTGGAGAGTTTTGAATTTCCACATTGGGTTTCCTCTTGATCAACAGGAAGAAGAGAAAATGTTCGACTATTGTCACCCGATAATTTAAACTATGTTGGAATTCAAAAAGTTAAGAGTCGAATATGAGGATATTTATTGTAATATTTTAATAAAGGAAAATTACACGTATTGACATATTGTAAAATGGAAAATAAATGATACTCCTACTATACTACGTATCTGTTCAATTCGATTGAATTTTATTGAATTGATCAGAACTACTAAAATGAATTTATGTCTATAAATTTTTATATTTATAATATAGCCTTTTGTTTATCTTTTTATGCTCTGTGAGTACATAGCTCGGTGCGTCTAATCATACATTCGTATTCCTAGTTTTTACTCGACTTGCTCCATTCTTGAACAATTTGCGATTATAATGATTTCAATAACCTAAATGATACTTTTAACTTCTCAATGCTCTAACGTCCACACCAGATATGGACCGAACTGTCTCACGACGTTACCTCATACCATCCATGTAATAAACCAAGTTTTTCTATGAGTTCATCAAATTCCGACTTGGCATGGTGGACCCGGTTGACTTATCGATGAGTTAATGAATTCCGTTCAATCAAAATTTAATTTCGATTCCGCCAAAACTATGTGGATTTACGTTTTGGACACGGTCGATACAAGAACATTATCCTTTGCTCTTTTGGGTGGTCATGTTGGAATTACAGAAACCGTAGAGTGATTAATATATAGGAGCTACTGCACGCTATATCCGAGCATGCATTCTCAACAACTGCAATTTTTTATTCTCATCGATCACATTTAACCAACCATATTGTCACACAGAATTGGAGAGAACACGTTATGATCGGGAATTCACTCACACTTGAAATAACAAACATTAAAATTGTACATGTACAAATCAACAAGTTAATAATTCACTCACTCAGAAATATTTTATACAATATTGGTAGTACCAAAATATCACGTACTGCGTCCTTTCTACAAAATATTTTAAGATTTTAAGTGCAAATAATTAAACAATTTACTTTTTAATTATTACGTGATGTATTTAAGTTAACAAACCGTTCTATACAAAGTCTTCGATAAAACAAACGCAGTACCACTATATTTTAAATTGTTTCGCTAAATTTTTTTATCATGTACTTCAACATCGATATGTATATGATTTAAGAAAAATATTAATATCTTTGATCATTATAAAAATTACTAAGAAGAGATTATGGAAATGTATTTCAGTCTTTTTAGATTATGATGGAAGTTGAGTTTTTTGAATTGCATTTTGAGTTAATATTTTGACCTAAAGCGTACTCAATCAAAGCTGGGTCAATCTTTTTGGGTTTTTATTGGGTTCAAAACCCTCCTTTTGAATCTAACAATTAATGAGCTACTTTTGAACCTAAACTGTGCATTTGAATTTGACCCAAAAAAAAAACACTAGATTGGAATTTAAGGGGATTTACATCATGGGTACTGGGTAGTACTACGGCTTCGATTTGGTTCTCCAGGTTCCTAACATATACACTAGCTAGGTAAGCTAGCTTAGCTATGGTCATTGCATGATTTGTAAGTTTCAACCAAACCCAACAACTCATCCACATTTCACTCCATCGATCGCCGTATTTCAAACCCAACATCATCATCATCATCATCCAGTACGTATACCCGTTGCGGCCGAACAGTGAAGTTCATGGTACATACCTCATTCTATATTTTCTCACATCCCAAAGATATATTCACTCCAAAGATATATTCACTCTTTGGGAAAGGTAAAATGCAGACAGTTTAGCAAAAACTAAAAATCAACTACTAGTAAATATTTTATTGACAAGAATATAGGATATTTACTTGAACATGAAGTAGTACTTTTATGAATAAAATGTACATTCTATTGCCGGCAAGGGTTGGCTCTGCAGCCTGTCACACTGATACAGTCTAACTTAATTCACGTGGTTTGAAGAAATTTATTACGGGAGCTGTTACCATTGGGCACATGAAGATTGAAGGGTATCGGCGGTGGGTTCTATATTATTCATAAGAACACATCACTTTGTCTATTTCTAAATAAATATAAATGGTTTCCCACAAGATTGTGTAATTTATTAAAAGATATTATTAATTAAAAATATAATATAAATCTTGTACCTGAAGACCGAAAAAGTGATAATTTTTCACTACACGATGAGAGTATCTAAGTGGTACACCCCATCCCTTCGCCAATCCTACATACATAGAGAACATGCAACTCGAAAATTCCATGTCCTTTATGAAAACTCTAAACATTTATATATATTTTAATTGTGAATTGTAGGAGTTTTATTTTGCTCATCTTAGCGTCTATATATAGACTATACTCCGTATGTATTATGTATACCCCGTGAAGGATAGCTAAGAGTTAGAAGGTATGAATTACACAAATGTTATTAATTAAAACGTCTATATATTGTTAATGAAATTTCCTATAAGTTTCCTTATAACCCTTATATTTATTTATATAATTATGTCTTTAAAATCTTATTCCTACCTAAACCGTATCCCATGATAGATATGGATTGTCAAATTTTGCACACATGCTATATCTAGGCAGAATTCTATAATGTTACTCCTATACAGTATATAGTAGTATAGGGTAAAGTCACACTGTTCCTATTGATTTTGAGTCTTTGACAATATTGAAGTGCAAGTAATCATATCATATCTACCGATTTAACCATCTCTTTATATTCTCGATCAGAATTCCTATATCTCTTATTAAGTTTAACCTAAATTGGAGTTCAAACACAAGGCACATGTACGTACAGTCGGAGAATCGTCCTTTCTGGCCAGTGTTTTGATCCTTCATTCAGATCCTTATATAGTTTAATTAGTTTCTCTTGCATATATCATTCACTGAAATTCTTTTTGTATTGGTTTTGCAGAGAAACCCTGCATATTGGCTAAGCTACAAAAGTATCTACCGTACGATTTGATCAATATACACGACCCTGCAATTCTTTTCCATTCAAAAGGAGCCGATGACCCTGCAGGTGAGCGATTGATCAATATGCATGATTATTTGGTTCTAATTAATTAAAGTTGGATTATGCTTTACTCTGTTTGCAGATATGATCAGTTTAATTTCGTTGTTATCATTAATCAAATTAATTAAGCAGATTTAATTTTGTGTTTGAATCAATATTGCCACCTTGAATTACAGAAATTTCTGCAAAAATTAGTGAATCTGATGAAAAAATTATTCTGTAGGGGATCCAGAGAGTATAAAACAAGAAAAAGACATCCAAATCTAGACAAGATGTCAATTCTCACGCAATAATTTAACCATCATAATCAATAAAAAGTTTCCTTGCACAATCACATGCTAGCTGTTTTCTCATTAATTAGTATGCTGTTCCTTCCAACAATCTTATCTTTTCGCCATTAATTCGGTTTATTCTGTGGTGCAACATGCTATCTTACATCACGGTGCTTTAGTGTATTATTTTTGCTACTACTAAACTTGTAGTTTTGTACCACCCAAACGACCATGATTGTACATGCATCCGACAAACAAAGCACCATGTAGTTGTTGTAAAACATGTTAGCAGTACCATAGAGGAAACCCATTAGTCTGGGGATCATTTCAATCTACCCTTAAGTACATTGTTTTCATTCCCAAATGCTTTATGGAGTTGTATTATCGTGCTTTAGAGTGAACTAACTAAAGTGGCTAATTAAGCAACATGCATATATGATCACCATGGAACTTTCCTTTCAGATGTTTATATGGAGTACTATAGCAGAATTACTCCTGTTCCACAAATACACACTTAACATCCTTTCCTAAGTGTCTTTTTTCTAAAACTACACTGCAGAAATTTGAATTCTGAAGAATTATATCCATATCTAACATTATTTATGGAATCAGTACTAGGCAATATATATACCCTGGTCAGTTGATGACAGTCCAATTAACTTGCTAGTTTTATTTGGTGTTCAAACAAAATACCTGAGACAGAAAAGTATATAAGTTTAAATGTGGCCAAATCGGAAACAACTCAAGATCCTTAAATTGGAAACTACTCCTACCGCCCTACAATGAAAATAAGAACTTACTGTTAGTAAGTACACAGTACTATGCTATGCCTCCCACCAATAAATTTGTTCTTCAAAGACAATTGAAATCCAACCTAAGTATTATTGACCTCAGGACTTGAAGACCCTGAGGCAGAAATACTTTTGAAATCAAGACAGAAGTACATGAACATGACTTTTGAAATCAAGACAGAAGTACATGAACATGATCGATAAAATGAAGCCTAAAATTAAGTTTTCTTTCATGACAGGACATGTACCAGAACTGATGAATATCGATGTATAGTTTCATATATACTTTGCTAATTACTGTATGATATTTTGCTGAACCATATAACTCTTATGACTTTCTTGTAATATCTAGAAACTATCTAAACCTGGCTTAAGTCATGTTAAACTACATCACCAATTTCTCAAAAAAAATCACTGCATGGTTGATGTCTCAGGACCAAGTATGTATGTTTCTCAATGAATTATACTAAGCTGTAATGACTTTTCGTAGCGCGTATTATGTAAGGTTGAGAATGTATAGCTAATGCAACAACAGAAGAATCAGACCACCATACATATTGACATTTAGTACTAGAGTGCTGATCAGTAACAGAATGGCAGATTGAACTATTATATATGGAGCAATTTGAATTTAAAGGAAATTGAAGAACTTCAATTGGATATATAATAAATGTTAATGAGTCTGCTCTACAAACACAGAAGAATATAGTGCATATACCTTTTGAAATTTAGGTTAGGAAATGACTGATGCATATAACCATGAACCTCAGGTTAATGCACTTTTTAAGATATGATGTTACCAATAAATTTGTAGTCTGTGACCTAATGTTTTGAGATGAAAAATACCATTTTAATACTTGAATTTTAGAATATAGATAATGATTATTTGTTACTAAACCTGCAGGGAGACACATAATGTTGGAAATCAAGATCCAAAGGTTTTCCAAAGTATGAATAAGGACTTCAATTTATATAATGAATGCTTTCAGATCTTAAAATGACAGCCAAAAACTCCCTACTAATGAATAGTCTGATTTGTAAACCAAGCTAGCTATACCCTTTTAACATCCATGGGATGAGCATCACTTTCCATATATAGGTGGGGATAATTTATCTAGCTGCATCAAATTCAGAATACATTGGCAAAGAGAACTAAACTAAATTAAATCAAACACACACAATGAGAATCACTTGCTGTAGTACCTGTACAACATCAACTAGCCTTTTAAAATTAAAGACCTGGACATAATGAAGATATGATGGATACAAGCAAATAGACAACATGATCATCAACAAGATAAAAAAAAAAAAACATCACATCCTTTGAATTAAATTCATCAGATTGTTGAACAAGCAAAAACTTACATTCTTATCAAATTACCAAAGCTCCAAATCTTGATCATCTCTGTTGAAAAAAATCAATCACAATTAATTAATTTCATAGTGATGCATAATTCACAAACTAACACAATGTGACTTTAAAGGAAACTAAATTAGTTCTAAAAAGAAAATGAAGAAAATATCTCTTTACCTAATTGATGAACTTGTGTTGATCCATAATGGCACACAGCTGGTTGGACTGAGCAACAAAGTTACCATAATCCCAATTCTCATTAGCATTACTAGATGGAGTTGCACTTGAGCTTGAGACGAAATCCCGCGAAAACCCTCCATACATCGAATGAATTGGATGCTGTTGCAACTTCCTCTTGATTTCCTGAATTAGGTCACTATCAGTTCCTCCATAGTAAGTGACTGGAAAGTGAATTCCGACTTCATCACGGCTTCCAGAAGCGTGCACATAACTACTCCTAGTAACTTCATTCAGCTGCTTGATGCACATTTTCTCCTTAGTTCTATCTCTGGCTCTAGCTCTCGCCTTTGCTCTCGACTCTTTCGTGAGATTCAACAAATCTCTACACTTGTTACCTGCCACTGACTTACCCTTTACATCTGCTGGCCCTAGAGTGTTATCATGAGACAAAACTTCTTCGCAGTCCGAGGGGGATGAAGTGGCACTAGACTTGATGACAAGGTCCTTGATGGCTGCTTCAGAATTCCTGAGCAGCCAGTCGAGGGTCTTGCTCGGTTTGTTGAAACCTAGGAGCTCCTGGAGATCAAAGAACTTCCTTGCAATGCCAATAGAGAGGCGAATTCTCCGGTCTCTAGGCCCCTGGGATGTATTTATCTTGCTGTGGCGGTCTTTTTTCGCGACAGTTTGATTTCGCATTCCAGGAAAGGAAGTGGGATATCCATGTAGGACTTCCACTCTGTGATTCAGGTCTGTCTCAAGATTGGGAGCAGTGTTCGCGGCTAAGTAGTGGCCCGAAAAGCCAGAGAACGAATCGTGGTGGTTGTGGTGATGGAGCACGATTTCATTGGAGTTGAGGTCGAAAACCGAAGAATTGTTGGGACGAGAGTATTGGATTGTGGGTGGTGATGAGAACTGTGGATCATTCAAGTAGTTTTGGTATAAATTCTTGCCAAACATTTTGTTTCTGTTGTGTTTAAAGCTAAAAGAAGGAATGTTGATGGAATTGAAGCAAGTATATGGTCAGTTTTACATTAGAGATGATTCAAGAGAACTATTTCTGGAACCCTTGAAGCTCTCTTGAGTAAAGATTCAACTTTCAAGTATGTGAGTGTGGTGTTCTTGTAGCTAGAAAATGAGGGTTTTTTTTTTCTTCTTTCCTTTTGGTATAAGGGGTAAAGGTCAGGAACTGTTGTGTTTTACTAGTAAATTGTCATTTACCTGGAAAATGACTTGGCCTGCAGGCAAAGACCTAATGTCTTTGCTGGGGAAAAAATGGATAGATGAAATGTGATGGAGATGATACATAGTACTGTAGTATAATTTAGCTAGTACTGAAATTCAAGTAGTGGGCACGTATGGTTCCCACGTCGCTAACATATGGAGATAAAAAAACGGACTTATAAGTTAAGACACTAATTAATATGAGTTATTTTTTTAGGAGAACTAAATATAAAAAACTTTGACCTTGTCATTTAGGTTTTGAGAGAATAATATTATATCAATACCGGCAATAGTGCATGCTAGTTAAGTTGTAAAATCAAGTCGGTTAATTTATTAAAACAATATAATAAGTCATAATATTGGTGGTCTAGCTAGTGCCTCTCCTATTAACTCTCTCTTTTTTTTTCTCTTTTTACTTTTCTCCTTGAATACACACTTTCTAAACTCCAAAATTAGAGTGATTCGTTTCAAATATGAAATTATCATTTCCACAAGAACATACTTTTTCAATAACATAATGATTGAAATTATAGGGTGTCTTGTATATACAATTTGGAGTTCACCAACTCAATCTTTTTCGGCATACTGCGACTATAATATGAGGGGCACCGCGAGTGTTAAGCGCGTTGAACCAGTTGTAGTATATTTTATAAAATATAGTTGGGGTTCAGCAAAATGTTTATAAAATACACCAACAATCATATTATAAACTATAATAATATAGGATTATATACTTGAGGGTTTGTATATGTAGTCCTTGTGCTGCATGGCCTTAATGGTACGTAGCTAACATAAGTACATATAACCTTGCTTAGCAGTGTGCATACAAATTGAGCAGCAATACTCCAACAGTCCAACTGGTCCTGATGAGCAACTAATGACAGGTGGATTCACTCAAAAATCCTTATCACATTTATTTCAAATTGTACGTTGTCATACGATTTACATCATGAGAACTGATAAAAAGGGAAAAATAATAAAGAAAAGAATGTATTAAAAATATATTTTACCGATAAAGAAATCAACAAGAGAATAATTTCCAACTTAAACTTGCATTTTCTCAGTCTCACGTACGCCCCACCAAACAAAAACCTAACAATTCTGACTAAACAAGGTAGACCATCACACGTTGCTACTTGATGCAAAATTAAAACAAGGTTTTCCTTTTATGTTCTTCAATTCATTGTGTGGAACATAAACTCATTAGTGAACCACTTTCGAGTCTTAGCGTAATTAATTGGTCAGTGTAGAAAATTAAGTTTAAACTCAATAAATTTATTTTAAAAATAATTATATATTACGTGAATGCTTAAGTGATAATAGTTAAGGTATATTATGAAAAACTAATCTAAATAATTTTGGAAGTAATTGTACATGTTATTTAACAGATTAGTTGATTTATGCATGAGTTAAGTTTTGTTAAACCCAACCTATGTGTATATATATATAAATATCTTCTTCAATGCTAGAGCTGGTGAAGTTATATATTTAAATATAAAATCTTGTCTGACATAAGTCAGTATTTTATTTCCGGCTCATGG
This sequence comes from Plantago ovata, assembly GCA_028274465.1. Taxonomy (NCBI): domain Eukaryota; kingdom Viridiplantae; phylum Streptophyta; class Magnoliopsida; order Lamiales; family Plantaginaceae; genus Plantago; species Plantago ovata. The sequence continues at coordinate 5,159,444 of CM051457.1, read as the reverse complement.
ACCATATTTGACCATATATATATATATATACGCGTCATGTTTACCGTACGAAGCCATTTTTTAAAAGTGTATTTTATATATTCCTTTTAGTTGAAGCTTATACTATTAATTTGAAGAGGGGTGGTGGATATCGATCGTGAATAAGTTGAAATGATATCTTCTGTAATAATAATAAAATTAATTAAAAAAGGGTAGAGTAGAGGTTGTTATAGGAGTACTACGCAGGCAGGTACGATTTGTTTATTTGGATCTAAATTAGCTAAGGGTCAAGGCAATGGGACAAAAATGCTTTTAACTATGATCTTTAGGGACGGGGCCCTAATGCGGTCCGTCCGTGTCTTGTTCTCACACAAATGATTCAATTCAGAACAAATCAGAAGAGTACCAAAAACCTAGCTGCTAAACTAACACAAGAAATTTTATTTCAGACCCTTGGGTTTTTCACTGCATCTTTGATCTCTTCAAATTAAAATACCTGCTTCTTCTGTAGTCTGTACAACCTTTTTTAATTACCTCTCTCATTGTATCGTACGCCCTTAATTTATTGTTATTACAATTATTATTATTACTTAAAAAAAATTGCATGTGCAACATGTTGTTCATCCGATTCGGTCATGAGTAAATGAGTACATTGTAAATTTAATAATGGAGTAGTTGATCAAACGAAACAGAAGAAATGGTAATAATATTATAAAGTTGCTTACCTTCGGCATGTTGAAATTGTCGAGAGTTATAAGTTGGTGCAATAGAAGTGAGCTGAGATAGTGAAGGAGATGTGCATTTTCGATTTATGATGGAGATATAAGGTGGTTTAGGTGTGGAGGGTATAAGGTAGTATTGAATGTATATATAAAATTAATTATAATATTTGAGGTTTCTAAAAAAAGAATTTGTCACTTCACTTGACTCGTTCATAATCAGTGATCAACATTCAAACAATTATATATAACTACTTCGATTCGATCAGCTCTCAATACAATATATAATACAAATGTTGCATGATTGTTCAGTCATCGTTACCTAAAATAACATGTTAAAATGTCAACCTTCATATCAATTATAAATATTTTTCAGTGTAATCACTGGGTATAAGCTTCACACCTCTTTTTACTGTCGTTCTATTATTTGACCTGAATTTGAATACCTTTAAACCACTGCCCAGATAAGTAAGGGAGCGTTATATATATGTTACCCAGACTTATTGCAAATTCCATTGTAATAATTTTTACTCGAATAACCTTCAAAGAGAGATTTATAGGAACCACAATTCACAAAGTATTGAATATTAATATAAATACTAAGTAATTTTTAGATTTCATAGCCTCAATAAGTTCAAATGCTTAGATGAGATATTGATAATGGTACTTTATGTTATTTTCATTTAACTGAAATCACTTGTAATATAAAAATAATTAAACAAATTTAGTCTAATCTGATATGAGTTGAACTAGATTTAATTAATGGTTTTTCAAAGAACGTAACATATCTTCATACTAATTATTTACTACTTGATATGCTGAGACTTAATTGCTCCCTCAAAATCTAACTTGTTATTATAGTAATAAATGTATATATTACATACGATTATAGATATACATGTCGGTAGGTTTAATTCAGAACTCATCAGAGCATACGAGTAGTAAATTGGTACTCATGTAATATAGTTTGCTTGGGTAGTGGTTGTGAGTGTCTAATCATGCAATTTTATTTTTTTTTACACGGCTAAAATTTTATTCATTACAAGGGAGCATAAGGAATGCTCAAAAAAAGAAGTACAACAAGCATCAAACCAAAACTACAAGAGATCTCCGTAGCCGCTAACTAAAACGCACCAAACCCAAGCACAATCCGCCAGGTCGGAAACTAACGAAGAAGCAAAGAAGCCACCAATACAAAGAACAAGCTAGAGTCTATCACCAAACTAAAACAAAGCCTAGCAAGCCTCAATAGGTAACAATCACCGTGAAAAGAATCCAAGCAGAAAGCCGAGAGCAAAAAGGGAAGAGCCTTCAACAACAATCTCAAGAAAAAACTCCAAGTCACTCGGATTTCGCCAACACTCAGGCAACTTTAATTCGTACAAGAAGAATTATGTATATTATCATCATCAACCCCAAATTATTTGGGCCAAATACATACTAGCTAGTGACAATGATCAAATCAGCTTTCATCGACTCTTCAGAATTGCTAGTGCTACTACTACTGTTTTTGGACAACATGACTTAACGTTAATTAATGGCAATATTGTCTTACACATGTCCTTCCAAAAGAGTACTGTATATAGATGTTGCGAATTTAATCATTTCCGATTCGTATTGTTATGTTCAACAGTGATACTAGCTAATTTTTGTTCTTTATTATAAAAACAAAAACAATCGTTAATAATCTTCCAAACTTTCATTTTTTGCGTTTCATTACAATATTTCTAACAAAAAAATGGAAAGTTTTTATCAGACTCACCAATAATTTATTATTTGTCTTTCATACTTTATCATCAATTTATACATTCTCTTTCATACTTTATTAAATATTTACAACTTTACCAATATAATACACCACACAAATTATATTATCATTCCTTAATCCAAGATAAAGCAACCCCTTAGGAACCTTATTATGAAACGGAAGGAGTATGCTTTCCTTTTTCTTTTTTTTTTTTTTTTTTTTTTCTGAAATAGCAAAAAGTTTACTAATAAAAGAGTACAAAAAATACTCGAAAGATGCACAACAAAGTTCAAAACCGAAACAGTTGATGATATGGCCAGGTGACACACACCCAATTATCATTCCAAATATTTTATCGAATATCTCAATTCGCTCAAACACAATAGACTCTACCGCATTTAAAATTTTAAATTATTTTATTGACTACTTAACTCTACCATATTCTGCACTCCACCGGTCAAGACCCATCAAAGTCACATATCGGTACACAACACACCTTGAGGGACCGCAGAGAAAGAAAAGAAGAAGTTGAAGTACTTGAAGGTAATTGAGATCCCACTCTTCTTTTATAAAAGCTAAAACTAATTTTTGGTGGAAAATCTAATTATTTATATTAATTGTCTAATACTTTTTGTATATGTGGTGTAGTTCAACTATTTTGGAAAGTTAAGTGAAAATTTAATGTAGGGTTATTGAAGTTTTTCTCCTCTGGAAGTTCTGAATTTTTACCAAATAATATTATTAACCTCTTTGCACATTCGTATAAGGGTGCTAGAGTAACATATGAGTATATGAGTGGTTGAGAGTTCGAATTTCGACGGAGACATAAGTACAGTATATTTGGAGTTATAAGTAGTGTAGAAGTATGAGTAGGGTAGTTATAGTTGTATAAACTTTTTGGTGGTGATTAACAATATTTTAGCCGTTTTAAAAAAAAACTGTCGTTAAATAAAAAAACAAAAATCTATATGCTGACCTAAAGTTTGTAATTTTTTGTACGTGGGGTAAAAGATTACTAAGTTTTAGTTTTGATCAATTTTGACTACAAATTACTCATAAATTATACGAGATAAATATAAAATGAAACTGAGCTATGAAATTATACTTCATTTACTTTCGTAATATAATTTAATTAATTAATTATATTATATAATTTAGAATTAATTTGCGATCAAATTGTACAAAATTAAAATTTGAAATCCAATCACTAAAGACATGCCGCTAATTATTAGGCTAAGTTATGCCCGACAATTTTGCACATTATTATTCCTAATGCACATGACATTCGTGATTTGTATGTTTAATTTGTTCAAACTTAGTTATCGATATAAAGTATATCTAGTGCACAAATACTATATAAAACCTTCGTAAATTAATACTCGATAAATTAATAATTTCGATAAAACTAATAATTTGTCCGATCCCAATTTGGGACCAGTACAAATTTGGACCCCAATCAATAAAATAATAAGATAATAATTTTTTTGAAATCCTTCTTGGTCCCGTCGAAACGATAAATTAATAATTACTAAAATATGACATATATATGTGTGTGTTATACACTTGAAAATTCTAAAACTCTTTAGTAAAAATAATCTATAGTCGCTTGTTTTTCTTCGTTGAACTTCAAATCTATATTGAATTCATCTCTAAATCTCCGCAATCCACTTAAGAGTTCTGGTGTTGTATTCTCGTACTGCACAAAAAAGTTTTGAAGAGTTGTTGCCACTTGCAATGCTTCCTTTCGAGTGACTGGTTCCAAAGCAATTGAAGCTCATGGCCGGAAGATTGCAGGTTTCATTCCAACAACAACAAAGAATCATCCTCGAATTCATCGTCTATAGGATTTGAATGGTATCCGCCACTATTTTTCAATGTTTTGTGTCTGTAATGCATACCAGTGATCGATCAAGTTCTTAAGCTGACAAATATCTTCTCCATAATTTGTATCATTTAAACCACTTGCCGAATGAATTTTACAATGTTGAAAGCAATTTTCTATGGTCTCTTGTTGCACATTCATTATCCAAGATGATATGACCAGATTGATAGCATATAAAACATTAATCTTTTATGGGGAAGAAATGTGCAACTCATAGCCATCCTAAATCTCTCGGTAAAATCTGTTGCGGTGCTTTTGTGATCCTAGCATCACATGGTTGGATTTTTGAAGTCATGTTTGGTGGTAGAAAGAACAACTCTTATGTTTTGGAACCCTTAGATATTGCTTGAATGGTCTAGATAATGATCCACTACCAAGAGAAATTTTCGACCATGCATTTGTTTATCCAACCAACGAACATACACGTTAAAACCTCTTTAAATTAACAAATTATTAACTTATCGATTATAATATATTTCGCTAAATTAATAAAATTCTCCGGATCCAACAATATTAATTTATAGAGGTTTTACTGTACAAGTATGTGTGTATATATATTGCCGGAAACGGGGTAGTTTCACTGACTTCTTTTTTCTTTTCATTTACATGGTTTTATGTTTAATTAAGGTTTTAAACATATAAACCAAAGAAAATCCTTCCAAATTGAAAACTTCAATGGTTTGGAGTTTAATTGAATCTCCTATGTGGGACGTTATATGCCAAATATTACCCCATTACTCACTTTATATTAAAAAATATATTAAATAATTAATTTTTATGTTATTTGAGACTTAATTGAAAGCTACTATTTAGTATCCCTTTTCCATGGGCTACTAAATAGTAGACTATAAAATGACTCAATGAAAATCATTTTTGAAATTAATTAGAAATTTTAACCCCAATTAAACCGAAAAAACTCCAGAATACTCTTAGATCCAATTTACTTAGGTGACCTCGTATATCATAATTACTACTGTAGTTGATTTAATTAGCTACTAAACTATGTAAACGGGATATCGAATTTTAATAAAAGTACATAGAATTGAATTAATTTTGAAAGACATTCTACAAACTTCTAGTCCATGTGCTCAAACCATAACTTAAGTGTCCATCTGCAAATGATTCTATTTATTACAATATCATTTATGAATAAGCAAATAAATAGAATTTGATGAGTATTTGATTAGAAATAGAATAGACCGATTAGAGGGGGAAAAAAACTTAATTGTAAAAAACTTAATAATTTGAAAATGGATATATTTGAGTTATTTATTATTGGACCAGCCCACATTTTGCCAACATCAAGTTGTAGTGCATCGCCACCCATGCATGATGCATGCATGATCCAGTAGAAACCCAAAATTGCGATGCGCACTACAAAAAGTAGGCCTCTATGAAGTCTTAAGCCCCCTCTTGGACCTTGGTCCATCATTAGCTGACATTTACTTGCTTTTCCGCTCAAGTTATGTAAGTTTGGGCTTTGTTCAATAAAGAGTTAAAAGGGAAAAATCAAAGTAAGATCAGAAAAGAAAGACAAAGTTCACGGGATAAAGTTGGAGGACATTGGAGTGCATGTGGGAACAATTCAAATCCCACATGCCATCTCCAATATTTTTGGATCCACCTCTATCTAACTGGCTAGTTTAATGCCCAACTTATTGAATCATTTCATCGCTCACCAGCTGATACAAGTTTGTTACGCGAATGATGCACCATAAATTCCTACTCGAGAACAAATCAATGATACTCAAACTGGGGATACAAATAAAAAGAAATAAGAGGATTATCAGTTTCTACTAGTATTAGTATGCATTTCACTAATTAATCCATAGTCCATGCATAAATTTTATAACATAAGTAATACTAATAGTTAACACTAAATGAAGAGGCACTGGCTAACTAATTAATTGCCTCAGGCTCATGATCATGATCTCCTATTTACTATTACTGCTACTACTAGTAGTGGAAAACAGAATGAGAAGAAGATAGAAAACAAGAGCTGAAAAAAAACCCATCCAAGGGAATAAAAACTACTTGGAACAATTAAGTATCTCTTAATTTCTTGACCTCTTCTCATATCATCTTCTCCAGCTTCATCATCTCTTCACTTGATCATCTTCAGTTCCAGTATATACCATGATCATCATCATCATCAATCTTGCCAGCAAAGAAGCATTACAACACAAGTCTTGACGATGTAAAACTTCCCTCTCTGCTCTTTCAAGAACCTTCCTAACTTCCTGCTTGACATGAGCTTCTTCTTTGATTCTCCCATTCTTTAATTCTTTTTTGTTCTTGTGCAAGAAGAAATGGAGGAGATATGGGCTAATTAGCTAGGATATGTTGAGTTTGTGTTTGTGTGTTTGGTAAGAGTTATGAAATGAGAATGGTAAGTACTTATAAGGGCCATGGGAACAGTAAAAGCATGGCCCTTAGTATGAATGACACATCGTCTTATACAGCAAAATTAATTCAGGCATCAACTCCCAAGATATCTGGTCTGGTCCTGAATTATAAAAAGTTAACATGCATCCAATATTGCGTTTTCAACTTCCTTTTGGTTTAGCTTTCTTTTTATGTTCTATCATTACTAAAATTCTTGAAATAACTCATCTTCTTATTACTCTAGCCATATAGCTAGCTAGTGTATGCAAACAGCCATTCGAACATGAACCGGTAGGTGTCATCACTTCAAATCACATTCGCGTAATGAGGTCTAATCTAGCTAGTTGATATCTCATAGTTCGGGTTAGAATTGATCTATCGCGCGCTCATCTCATATAGAACTCAATGATTGAACAAGAGAGAATAATCAAAGAGTGACTCGAAATAAGAAGAATGGTTACTGTCATGACATTGAATATTATAGAACAACATTTGACATATATCTACCACCTAACATGTTAACTAGTTAATATCACACGATCCATTTTTGGTTTGGCTAACAAGATATATAACTAACTATTTGGGAACTATTTGCTATATCATCATAAAATAGTATGGGATGAGCTACCTGATATGTTCTTTTTACACCAGTAAGTGGTTGAAAAAATATTTCCTCCATTAAGTTTGTTATAATTCCCAAAATGTGTTCTATTTGTATCTTTTAAATTATTTAAACTTCTTTTTTTTCCACACATGCTGTTATTTACTACTCTATTAATTATATATGTAGCGGGTGGCATAGAGGGAGCACCGTGGGACTGTTACCTACCTAGAATTTGAAAATAAAGATTTTATAGGTAATATTTTTGATTTTTCAAAGTTTGCCTTCACTCTCCCCCGAACTTCCAAAATGTTCTTATATGTGTAATTTGGTCCTTTCGAACATCAATTCGTAAGTCCGCCACAGTATTTACGGTTTTAAAACACAAGAGTATTGTAGTGATAATTACCAGATGGGTTTGATTCCAGCAACAATTGATTAGTTCAATAAGCTTGTTGTTAGAGTTAGGAACATTGTTAAACATGTTTTGCTTGGCTACGTTGCTCCTTCGGTTGTGCGGCAGCCACCAATATCCTCGTGTTAAGGAACGTACTGTTCTTTTAATATTCTTTGGAAAGTTTCTTATTCTTTACTAAATGTAAAGGGCCAAGTTCGTAAAGCCAAAAAAGAAAGGAAAAAAAAAAAAAAAAAAACAACAAAAAAAAAACAAAAAACAGCCTCATAATGTAGTTGGAACTTGGAACTTGGAAATCGATCGAGACGTTTAGCATTAAATCATAGTTTCAACTTCATTATTGTTTCTATATGTACAAGGCTTTTCCAAATGTTTCTATATGTACAAGGCTTTTCCAATACATAATTAGGTTTTGTTATTTTCTTCTAAAAACTTGTACATATACTTGGTGGGAATTGGGTAAAACACTTTTGGAAGAATTTGACAACGTACACGTTCTTAAAAGCTTTTGAAAGCCACTAGGGGCTTGAATTTAGTAAACAATAATCATGTATTGACACAAGAACGACCTTAAAGATGACACCAGGGGACCGTGAAGATTAAACTTCATCAAAACATTACATATTTTCAAACAGTGGACCAGGTTCCTGGTCCAAATGTTCCATTAATCTGGTTCATATCTATAAATGTTAGTGTTATAAAAATACTCTATTACACTTAATTGCACTTACACATTACATGTTTGTACGGTATAAGGAAGACATGTTATGTTTAATTGTTTATCATGTGAATGGATCTTTCTTCGTGTTCCTTTGCATGATAGGAACATAATTAGTGCTAATCATCAGCTGCCATTGGCGGAGGCTATTTAAATTGTCAATGTAATTAAGCAGTATCTTTGTTTTGATTCATACTATAAAGATTTTGATTCCAGACAGCTTAGGAGTTTACAATACAGTGAATGGATTAGTATTGAGTGTTTACGGACTAGTTTTGTTAACAAAGTATGTGTTTAATTAAGTAGGGATTAATCACGTTCAGCTAATCAGATTAGCGCGCGAGAGATCTTTCTTGGGCTCTGCTGTGTTTAAAATTCAGATTTTACTGTTTCTTGATTAATACGGTTCATTCTCCCTTTATAACCCAAAATGAAGTGCTTAACGGTGCAATATATTAATATACTAAACATGACGTGCTAAAATTGATTTTCATGCTCATTTTTCCTCCCATGATGTTGATCTTATATATTATCTCAAGTCTAGTACAGTTGTAATGTCTAGTACAGTTACTGTTGTACTGATTTCCGTGGTGATATGCTCACCCCACATATTAACACGTGTTTTAATATACGCACTTTGTCATCATTCGTATACACACCGAGAACTTCCTATTAGGCCACTCATCTTAAAATTGCTCCAAATCAAACACGTTTAGCTATGAAGTTCTTCTGGATGAATTTCCGAAAAGAAAGGTGCACGTTATTGGTACGTTATTGGTATGTGTAGCATTATGAGCAAGTGGGATTAACAAGGGTAATGATAGGCGGGAACGGTTTGACTCTAGATGAGCGTGAGCTAGATGACTTTAATTCCATGATAGAATTTCCACTCTTTCGAGATTTCGAACTTTTGGGGGAGGAACGAATAATCATTTATTTTAATTCTCAAACAGAAAAGTGAGTGAAAATTTAATATAGGGTTAAGGAATCTATTGTCAAAGTAGCATCTTTACAAAAACTTATTGTCAAAATATCACTCTTTCAAAACTAATTGTCAATATATCATAATCTTGCCAAATAGATGTCCATGTAGATAAATCAAATATATATAAAATTATATATAATAAAGAAAAAGGAAAAAAACGGTTGTAGCTTGTAGATGATCGTGTTTAACATCATTAATTCATTACTAGCATATCTGGAAAAGCAAAAGGCCAGCAACACAAGAGAACAACAGTATCATTGTATTATTTAACTCTTTTAATTAACAATTCTCTTTTTTTTTTTTCTTCTTACGAAAGAAAAATAAGCTTTTCATAAACCCAAAACAAAGGAGCATATATAGCTCAGTACACACAACATAAACAGAAATGGGAACAAGTCAAAAGCTTACAACAAGAAGCAAGAAAAGGAGTGCACACAGAACGCAGCTCCTGCTCAAAATTAATTATTTAAATGACTAAAATACAATGTCCTTCGATCCAGACTGACCTGCTCATAATCAAGATGACTGGCCAGCCACAAGCATAAGCAACAATTTCCATGACGACAAGCACACGCATAATACTAACAACTCTCAAACAACCAGATTGACATTGTTTTGTCTAAAATGTTTCAGAAATTAAAGAACTCAAAATGAAAGTTGTCTGATCTAAAATGTTTCAGAAAGTAAAGAGCTCAAAATAATGATATATTGACAATTAGTTTTGAAAGAGTGATATTTTGACAATAAGTTTTTATAAAGATGCTACTTTGACAATAGATTCTTATCGTTGTGGAAATCCGAACCATATAATAATAGAATTTCAACTCTCACAAAATTTCAATTTCAATGTGGGAGGTGTAAAATATATTGGAAAACATTAGAAGAAAGAAGTACCGAAAATATAGATGAAATTGGATCTAATTACAAACTGATGGGGTTGTTATGAAAGGCGCCAATAAAACAAAAGAGTGAAAAAAAAGTTTAAAGAAATGAAGTATACAAAAGAAATAAGATAAAAACAATTTACAATTAAAACAAAACATCTGGCATAACTTGGACTAAAACCGAAGAGAGACAAATTAAGAAGAGACGAGCTGAAGAACAAAATAGATCAAGTCGTGCAAAGACGAGATGAAGCAGAGGGTGGAGTTTGGATAAGGAACGACGACGTATTGAAGAAAATCGGGTACAGTTTTGCTACTTAGGTTTGTGGCCATCAGATCAACAATCAACGGACATAGATCATTTATTGGGCAACAATCCGAGATGGTTTTGTTTTGTAGCTATTTTTTCTTGTAATTATCCAATATAATATTTCCATTGTTTTTTTTGTTTTGTTGAGGCCACTTTACAAGTATAATATGTGTCTCTTAGTTAGGGTCCGTGTATCAATTTATACAGTTAAACAATAAATCCAAAGAAATCCTTCCGCTATGGTCTTCGTGTTTTAATAAAATCTAATCAGTTAGATGGATTCTCTGATAGGTGTTACTTCTAATGGCCATTATTGTTAAGGTCAATAATTAACTGCAAGTCTGCGATGCCTACTCAAACTACAACAGAGATTATGAAAAATAGAAGGGCAAAGAATGCCCGTGTTGTTGCCATCATCAAACACGGTCCATGGGAACTGGTGGGGATACATAATACCATGGGTGTCGTTTGTGATGCTCAAACGTTCTGTATAAATTTTGTGGCAAGAATACCATTTTAAAAATGTTAATTAGGGATTATTTATATAAAACCAACTCTTTAGAATGTAGGAGTAGTATTGAAATTTTCATTTTACATAATAAAGTGAAGTACTCTAAAACTTTGTGATATGATAATAATGTCAAACGATATATCTAGAATACATCAACAAACAAGTAGTATAAATAGGAACTGCCAAGTAGGTGAGATCAATGTTGGAGTGACAAGTGAGAAATTAAAGTATAGGACTGAATACAAAACGTTTTTGGCATGATTGTATGTATGTCTTACTTCGCCTAACACTATAAATCCCACATAAATTAATTTAGATTTATGTATTTAGTTTGTTGCTGCTAACGTCGTAAGTCCGTAACTAATAAAGATAACACCTTAAAAGTAATGGATTCCTATAAATTATTTTGGACAAATAATAATGGCTTCGTGTAAATTATTTTGGAGCCACCAATTTTGTTGCTCGTCAAATTAGAAAAAAAAAAACATATAGCGTCGGTAAAAAATTGGACCACTGTAACATGCAAAAATGATTACCACTATACTACAACAACATGTTATTTATTACTTTACCACTATACAACGAGTTCTTTATCAAATCCGACATCGTTGATACAAGATTCAAAAAAGAAAAAAAAAAAAAAAAAAAAAAAAAAAACGAAGTTACAATGTCGCAAGATAAAAGGAATAAAAATACTATAATCCATTAAACAAGACCAAACATACAATTCCATTAAAAAAAAGGGGACTACAAGGCCATAAAAACTAGACTACAACAACGTCAACTTTAAGCTGACAACATCTGGTTGTACATCTATCATAAACCACGAAGTTGTCACCGCTGTCATGTAGCACATGGGGAGCCCTAGCATCCCCTTGCCCCATTTCCCTAGCATCCCATTGCTCCATTTCTGCTGATAGTAAGTTGTCGGCACCGCTGTCCCTATTTCTAGCTTCCCGTAGTGTGTCATTAGCTTGTATAATGCGAATAACATGGGGATTTTCTAGCGTGGGAGTCGACTTTCCTTCAACCAATACTTCCAATAGGATTGTTTTAGTGCACCTATTAAGTTCATCAATTTCATTCAACAACTCTCGTTTATCATACTCCCACAAAAGTGGCACAACCATGTCATTCATCCTATCATTGTTCCCTAGCTACCTCCAATCCCTGGATAGCTATCACACGGATTATTGGCGTCGAACATGGAATCAATGCCATAACACTTCTACGGATCCAACTCCCACTTTTCTACAAGCTCACCAAACATAACGCCATGAAGATCCGTGGACTTCCATAGTCATCCGCAGCATAAGAAGCCGCCAACAATATTAACCCCCAAAAGGTTACTACAAGAGCATCGAATCACCTTTGGTGTTGACAAATACATAGGTCGATATCATTGCTACTAGGAAGCAACTCAAGCAACCATACAACACCTTCAGCACCTTACAAGTCTTATACCATTTAAGTTGACCCACACTAATCAGCCACATGAAAGTTATTAAGCTCCCTGAAACTTTAAGATCTTCATAGGTGATGAGGCATGAAGAGAGAATTAGAAGATATCCTATCCATCGGAAGACACTAGGCAAGGCAACTGCACGAAAAGAAGACAAGTTCAGTACGTAAGTTTCAGCTGCTCAAGAAAATTCCATACCAATACAGTACATGCGTCGATCAAGAGTGATCCGGACTATTTAAATCAAAACCTTACATGAAACACTATCTAGTCTATACAGATAGCTATAAAACGCAACAAAGAAACATGTTCACAGACTTGCACGAAGTCATAAACTATGAAGAGTGCCACACTTCCAACCTTTCCATTTGAAAACTTGCTCAGGTTCAAAATCGATTTCACCACTCTCGTTCTAACCCTCGGGAACATCAACAATTACAACACACACCCCTCCAATACCTAGCTATGTGTGGAGGAATAAAAATACTACAATCCGTTAAAGAAGACCAAAGTACAATTCTATAAAAAAAAAGGGACTACAAGGCCATAAAAACTAGAATACAACAAGTTCAACTTCATGTAGATTATTTACCTTACCATTATACTACAACGAATTCGTTATCGAACCCAATGTCATGAAAAACTTGTAAATTATTATCTTAGCACTATCACAACGACTCCTCATGTATGTTGTTGGCTTCACCTAACACAATAAACCTCACACAAATTAAGTTAGACCTATGGTTTTTTTTTTTCCTGTATTGCTTCCAAAATTGTTTTCAATAGCCAAACAGATGTCTCTGCTTGTTCATTCGCAAGAAATGCACATCCAAAACTCACATTATTGCAGTGGTCGTTCACTCCAACAAAAGGCGCACATATCATATCATACCGATTAGTGCGGTATGTTGTGTCGAAAATCGACACATCTCCAAAAAGATTGTAATCCTCCCTTATAATCCATCACACCAAAACACTCCACATAATATTGTTTTTCATCGAGCATTATTTTGAAAAAAAACTCAAGATCCTCTCTTTTGCCTTCTTTGCAATAAATTTATGACATATTATGAATCTTCTCTTCTAGTTCGATGAGCCCTCAAGTAAGTGAGATCAATGGCGGAGTGATAAAGTCAAGTGAGAAATTAATTAAAGTATAGGAGCATGATCCTCTCTTTTGCCTTCTTTGCAATAAATTTATGACATATTATGAATCTTCTCTTCTAGTTCGATGAGCCCTCAAGTAAGTGAGATCAATGGTGGAGTGATAAAGTCAAGTGACAAATTAATTAAAGTATAGGAGTTAATACAATTTTTTTGTGGTATGCTTGCATGTCTTACTTCGCCCAACACTATAAACCTCACACAAATTAATTTAGACCTATGTATTTAGTTTGTTGCTCCTAACGCCGTAAGTCCGTAACTAATAAAGATAACACCTTAAAAATAATGAATTCCTGTAAATTGTTTTGGACAAATAATAATGGCTTCGTGTAAATTATTTTGGAGCCACCAATTTTGTTGCTCGTAAAATTAGGGAAAAAAAATACATAGCGTCCGTAAAAAATTGGACGAGTGTAACATGCGGAAATGATTAGCACTATACTACAACAACATGTTATTTATTACTTTACCACTATACTACACCAAGTTCTTTATCAAATCCGATGTCGTTGATACAAAATCAAAATTAAAAAAGAAAAAAAATACGAAGTTACAATGTCGCAAATTTAAAACATAAAAGGAATAAAAATACTACAATCCGTTAAATATAGCAAACTACAATTCCATTTTAGAATACTCTTTAGTCAAAATAGAAAAATACTCCTATAGTCCATTTTTTTCATTTTTTAATAATGAGTTGTTTAAATCAATTATGTTTATTATAGGGTAATCATTACATTCCTTAATCTTTGTGATTTTTTCAAAACATCTTATATTAAATTATATTAAATTGAAGAGGGAGTAGTAGTTTGAGGAAAAAACATACCGGGATCTACAGTTAAGTTAAATTGGTTAAGTAAATTAGCTACGTTCCAGAATGGTAGATCCATAATTACATTTCCACGTCTAAATAAATTCATACTGTAATCAATGGAACATAATAATTGGTCAACATCAACCACATCATAATCGGTCCGATTACGACACTTAAACCTCAGCAACTTCCCCTCACTTTCTTTCCGTCACAAAAGTCAAAAGCGTCATAAAAAATAGAAATAATCAATGAAGAATCCACACTTTAGTCGTCGTTTCAACCAGTCAAACACACAGACAACTACTTCATCCAATCTCATCTCACTCCCCACATTTGCCCCAAAATCCCACCACACACACACACCAATGGGCAGCCAAATCAGCCGCACCACCAGCAGTCGCCGCCGTGGCAGCGGCAGCGGAAGTGGAAGCAACAACTCAAACCACACCACCACAGAATCAGCGTCTGACGTCACCTCCTCCTACGAAGCAGCTTGCCGCGCCGATCCGGACCTCCAAACCTTCGACTCATCAGTCCAGCTCCGTACAAGCCGAGCCATCAACTCAATCGCCGTCGGCCTAGAGGTTCGCGCCTTATCCCTAGACTCTCTCCGTGATGTAACGGAAACCCTCTTAGAAATGAATCACGAAGTAGTCCAAATGATCCTCCAGAACAAAAAGGACATCTGGAAGAACAAGGAATTGTCCGATCTCGTTGACGATTACTTCGAGAATAGCTTGCTTACCTTAGATTTCTGCACTGCCTTAGACGCGTGCCTCAAACGCGCCGGCCATTTGGAGTCCATTATCAAATTCGCCCTCCGTAAGTTCGAAGAGGAACATTACTCTGTGGCTGACAATGGGACTGTTAAGAATTATGGGAAAACTTTAGAGGAATTGAGGAATTTTAAGGCTGCAGGTGATCCGTTTTCGCACGAGTATTTTTCGGCCTTTAATTCGGTCTATGGTAAGCAGATTGCAATGTTGGAAAGGTTGCAAGTGAAGAAAAGGAAGCTGGATAAGAAACTAGCTAGCTTGAGAGTGTGGAGGAAGGTTTCTAATGTGATTTTTGTAGTGACATTCGCCTCCGTTTGATATGTTCGGTTGTGGCGGCTGCGTTAAGTGCACCACCAGTTGTTACGGCATTGGCAGCTGCGGCTGCGGTGCCGTTAGGGTCGATGGGGAGGTGGTTGAATTCCATTTGGAAGAAATGTGAGAAGGATTTGAGGGGGCAGAGGGAGATTATTAGTGCAATGCAGATTGGGAGTTACATTGTGGTAAAGGATTTGGATAGTATAAGGGTTCTGGTGGATCGGTTTCAGATTGAAATCGAGGCGTTGTTGGGGAATGCGGAGTTTGCAATGAGGGGTGAGGAGGCAGTGGTGATTGCGGTCGAGGAGATTAAGAAGAAGGTAGATGAGTTTGTGAAGACGATACATGATTTAAGTGCGCATGCCAATAAGTGCACTCAAGAGACGAGGATGGCAAGGACGTTGATTTTGAGGAGGATTATTAATCATCCTAGTGGTTCGAGTCAGGACATTGGTATGTTTTCGTGATGTCTTGCCGGTTTTGGTTACAGATTATGTACAATTGTATTGAAATGTAAATGAATGTTTATTGTTTAAGGCCATTGGGTCTGCTCAGTTTTTATATGGACCCTCTCTAATTGATCATAATCGATTTTTAGAGTAAAGGCATACTCTTGAATTGAAGATTGCTTATTCAGTTGATACCTGTGTGTGTTCTGTTATTGTTCGCGTTTACTTTTATGTGTGTGTAGCAGGGTTGGTTTGAAAGTAAATGTTAGGTGATTGGATTAATTTATCCAGGGTGATATATAAGATTAGGATTCTCGGTAAGGTGGCTTTTTGGAGAATAGAGACACCGGTGAAGATATGTCTCAGTTGTTAGCTAAACGTGGTGAGTTGGAAACAATGCTCATCTATTCGCGGTGAGCATGTTTTCATTTCTAGTTGCTAACTCCTTGTTAAGTAGTACTACTACTATTGATCAACTTAGACGAGAGAGGCTGATGCCTAGTAGTGCCTCTGTTGTTTAATGGATACACCCTGTCATACTCTGTTTTTTCAACCAAGTTGGTACCTTCTCTTCAATGTAAATTGAAGGAGCATGTCGAATTTAGTGATTCAAAAAGAAGCAGATTATAAATTGTCTGTTTCTTCTTGAGCCTTCCCACATTGTTGGTACCTTCTCCAATGCCATTAATCTTCCACTACTTGTTCAGTTTTCTTGATTCAGAGTCTGTATTTGTAGCCTGACCGAAACAAGTTCATTCTAAGAAGAAATTAGTACACTGGATCCGTATGTTTCCAGGTGCTGAAGTGCAAGTGCCTTGGGTGTGTCCATCATATTCTGAAGTGTAAACTGAGGACTGCAGGATAGGGGTTATGGAGCTGGTTGACCTTCTCATTTTGAATGAATACCCAATCCATCGGTTGAAGTGCTTTTCTGGAGCACAAGGGTGGGTCATTCACACATTTAAGAAACATTCCTTGGTGTTGCTTGCGGTGTTAACCAAACCGCAGACTGTAGCTTTTGCCTTGTAGACTCCTCTTCCCCATTGTTGCGGTGAAAACTATACATGCCGCTAAACCGCAGAGTGTAGCTTGTCCTGATTAGAGCTTTACAGATGGAATTATTATATATTTCTGCCGACCCTGTTTGACAACTTGATTCTTTCATGTCATCCTCAAAAAAGGTTTTTGGACGAACTTTTGTTAACAAGGTGATCCAATCAACTCCAAATCAAATTTTGAGGGAAAATTGAGGACTAACATATATACTTTTACAAATAATAACAAAACTTTTCTCCAGTTTCATCTCGTCACTATATTTCCTTGAGTAACACGGAACTATAGCGATGAGCAGCACTACCCCCACCATGTATCTGTCACCATACTCTTTTACCATTCCTCGGAAATCGGTTGGGTTCTGAAATTTGATGTCAGTAACAGTGACTTACTTGAGGAGGTGCTAAACGATGTGATGGAAGTCTTGCCTACAATGCAACAAGAAATGCAGAGAACGAGCTTTCAAAACAAGAAAGACAGTTGGACAGACGAAGAATCCTGGAAACTCTTCCACGATTACCTTGTTAACAGCCAGTTACCATTGAAGTTTTGCACCGAGGTCAAAGGCTTCACTGAACGATGTTGGTAAAATTTCAAGATTCATATGTCTTTGTTAACATGTGTAGACGTACGTATTAGTTTGAAATCTTTAGTTGTTGTTGCATCAGATTTTCGTTGTTGACAACGAAAGCTGAATTCAGATGTCATGTATTGCAGATACTGATCACTTTCCCAACACAAGTGCCGTCCGTTCCAAGTCAATCTTGAAAGAGATGAGGGGTTATATGAGAACATTCTTGGATTGAAGGAGTACTTTGGGGATTTAATTACTGTTCTAAAGATGCAGACTGCGATATTGAAGAGGTCACAAGCTAAGATGATGAAGTTGGACGAAAAGTTAGAGTGTAGAGATGTTGAGGAAGCTCTCTACCCTGATTTTTGTGGTCATGTTTGCTTCTGTTTTGATAGGATCCGTGTTGGTAACTGTGGTGAAAGTCCCCCTGGTGATGACCCCTCTGTTTACTGCTGCCACCATACCCTTGGCGGCAATCTGGAAATGGTTTACTTCAAAATGTAGAATATACGAGAGGGATTGGAGGGCACAGAGGCATATTTTTAGTGCAATTCGGACTGCTAGTAATATTGTATCTCAGGAACTTGCTAGCGTTGCAGTTATTATCGACAGACTGCATATTCTGAAGTCTGAACGAGGCCTTACAGGTTTTTGATGACACAGACACAGTGAACAATCAGGATTTGGTGAAGGTAAATGAGATGCTTGGGAGTTTAACAAGACTATAGGTGATTTGAGCGACCAAGCGAATATGTGTGTCGATCAAACAAAGAGTGCGAGGAACACAATATTTCACATGTTTATCAGTCAGCATGATGGTGCTGAATCATAGATAGTTTATTGCTGATACAAATCTAAAATTGTAAGTATTTGAGTAGAATTGTAGAAATAATTAAGTCCTCTTTCAGAAATGTTTCACAGAGGAACTGGAACAGTTGGCCATCAAGCTTGTTCAAATTATCCAAGAAAGTTTTTCCCTCAAATATATCGTTGCGAGGAATAAACTTTCAAATTCGCGCATACTCCATGCAAAACAAAAAGTGTATTCCCATGGAAATAAGTCGTCTTTCTGCTTGTGAACCAATTCCCTGTCAAGTGTACATATATTTCTTCTTCAGAATGATTTCGAAAGATGAACTTGGATATGATTAATTCTGAGTGAAGTTTCAGAAATGTCTGTCTAAATATGGCCTAATTAGCATTAGGAAAACACTAATAACTTTTCCGTTTAGGACTTATGAGCAAACAGGTTTATCAGAACATGGATCTACTGGACAACACAGAGCTTAAACACTATAGTACATACAAAATAAATTTTGAACAAAAGGAAACCATTGGAACTGTGAACCTTATATTGCCTGATGAAGCCTATGCAAGCACATAATCCAGAGTGGAACAATACAATCCAAACCCCAGATAAAATGATCAATCAATCAACGGCTACAACTCTCCAAGAATTCTGAAGCTATTTCCAAGCCACACGTTTTGGACTTTAGAATCGGAACAAGCTAGCTGATGCATCATCTTCTCTTAGCTCCCTCGACTAGGCTCTCTCCATAATTCCACATTTTGTCCTTTCATCACTTTATAAGCATGTATGATGATTACATGTTTGAGTCATTTATTAGCTTCCATATACAACAAAATATGAGCATGAGCTCCAAGTGCCGACTGCTGAATACGACCTGATCTGAGCTGGCTGCACACAAAATGTATGTGTGCCAATGCAACTGGTTTGGTTTCAGGATCCTGACTCCGAACCACGTTGCCACCTATTCACAATCCTTTATTAGACCTTTCTTGGGTTTTTCACTTGCTACTTACATGTTATCAGTAAATCTAAAGCAAGAAACACAGAGCTACAAGAATGTTATCAATTTGGATCAGAAACAGCAGCAGCCTCTTTCATCAGAATGTCAACCCGTCTCTGAGCTCAACCACGACGCCCCAGTCCCCAGGCTTGACCCCCTTAGGACCTGTTCGCATCATGCCTACTCCGGACCTCAGGACTAACCAAGAAGTCAGCAGCCAGGAAGAATCCGATTCACTCCACAATGTAACTGAAGAACTCGACAGAATCATCCTCCAAAACAAGAAAGATGCTTTGGAAAATCAGGAATTCTCTGATATACTGGACGAATATTTTGGGAATAGCAGTCCACTAACCTTAGAGCTTTGCTCTAACATGATTGCCAGCTCTAGACGTGCTAGAGGTTTCCAGTCTGTCATGTCCGCCCTCGATTCATTTCAGGAGCAGAATTTTGATGTATCAGATAAAGACTATAATTTCAAGAAATTCTCTAGATACTTTCTAGAGAAGGTGTGGATGGCCGCACATCCGTTTCCACTAGATCATCTCTTGGTTTTCAACAGTGTTTACTCGAAGCAGATAGCTTTGATGGCATGGTTGGAAGCTAAAAGGATGAAGTTGGATCGTACATTAGACAGACTGATAGCGTGGAGAAAAATTTCCATCAGGATTTTCGTTGCTACATTTTCATTGGTTTTGGTAGCTTCCGTGGCGTCAGTTTATGTGAAAGCTTCAGCAGGGTTGATTGCCCTGATTGCCACAGTTATAATACCTTTAGGATGGATTGGGAGATGGCTTAACTCAACTTGGAAAAAATTTGTGCAAAAGTTTAGGGAGCAAAGTGAGATCATCAGTGTGATGCAGGTTGCGAGCGACATTGTTTTCAATGAACTAGGTGGTACCGCCGTGCTTGTAGAGAGGTTCCAGATTGAGACAGAAGATTTGCTAGCATATGCGAATCTCACCACGTGGCAGGACAAGGAAGGTTTGGTGTCTGCCGTAGAGGAGATCAAGAAAAAGGTGGATAACATCATCGAGACTGTTAATGATTTGAGTGTCCAAGCTAATAAGTGTAGTCAAGAGACGAAGATGGCGAAAGCGTTGATATTACGCAGGATTGATATGAATCATCCTGCAGGTGGCTCTAATCATGACATTGGCATGTTTCCGTGATGACCGAGTGTTAAGTTTGGAACCTCTTAACAAGGCCTTTAAGGGGATCTCAACGCCAAGCTTAACACTGCACTCACTGTACTTGTTGCTGAAATACTATCAAGCAATCTAAACAGAAAATGTGGCCTTTTATTACAAATTATCATTACCTATTTGATGTTAATTATTAGAATAAAACATTTGTAGGAGATGCAACTTATTATCTGAACACTGTTACTGTTTCACTAGTCACTGGCTAGTATATGTAAATCTAATGGTGAAGTTCTTGTTGGTTATGAGCTGAATGTACATCTTCACTGGTATAGACTCTTATGTAAATTATCTTATTTTGATATTGCACTGCAGGCATGACTGTTAATAATCCTGGTGATTAGTTTTTGTGTATCATCTACATATTTCTGATAGAAACTGCTCAGGCATGGCTATCTAGTTATTTTATTCTGACAGGAGGAACTCATTCCCATTGCCGGAACCTTGCTCTAATCGCAAAACTTGAAAACATAAACGTTACAGTGTTTAACAGATCGATGAGTTCCTCTAATTAGAAGTACTAGTATATTGTGAATCAGTGACATTTGCAGTAATAGTGATGTTCGGTTTCCAGATATATATATATATATAGCCGTTCTGTTGTGTGAGTAGTTCCTTGTGATACACGTAGATATATACAGTTCATAGTGAAATAAGAAGATTCCATTTAGTTCTTTGTCATGAAGAAAGAGTTCTTTAGTTATTGAGCCAAACTCACTAAACTTTAGTTGTTCTTGAAACGCTGCAGCGTTGGTGAGGAGATCCTATAAGTTAGTAAGCTACATAGTTATACTGCATGCTTATATCTTTTACTTTGTGACTATTACCTAACTAAATACAGAAATTACAAGGTGTAATTGTTTGGAACATGCACCATTCTGTTTCATTAGCAAGATTGTAAGTCTGCTGTATAATTTCACATGTTTCATGATGAATTCTGAATTGCACCCCCATCCAAATTCCTGAGGTGTATAATTCAACTGTCACAAATTCTCGAAACTGCTGAAGGTGTTTCCAAGTTAAGTTCTTTGGACTTTAGAATCAAACAAGCAAGACAGCTGAAGCTTGTTAGCTACCTCGAGTTTCTCTACTATGTTGAGGTTTCTCTAAATTCCACATTTTGTCTTTTGATCAGAATTTATATAAACAAACTTGGGATGCATGTTTGAGACATTTAGCTCTCTCAGGCCACAATCAAACTAAGAGGAGCCACTGGATCTAAACTCTGACTCGATTAGACTGGATCGGGAACAAGCTCCACACGAAATGCATGGCTATAGCTAGATTCCAATGCTTGAGCCATTTTGCCACCACTTCTGAATCCTTTCACTTACTTTAATAGAAAGGTTAAACGCGCGTTTTTGTTTCATGTGAATGCATATTTAGTTCTCGTCATTCATACTCGACTCATCAACTTATCGTGTTACTTATATATCATCATCTAATCATTCTAACCATTTCGACTGCAGGGTAATACCTGCTCAGCGACTAGAGGCTCTTCCATGTTGAATAACTTATCTGGGATCTTCTCATGTCATCAACCATTAAGTGTCATTGGACAAACTATACTGCAAAGGCAAATTTATTCAAGTAACTGTAGAATCTCATATATGCTGATCAGCACTTCACAAGGAAAAAAAAAAGTTAGAAATTAAGCTGGAAACTGAACACACACACACACACACACACACACACACAATCCTCTCATTTTCTTGATACATACGGTAGGGTACATATAAAATAGAAAAAGGAACGTTCAGGAGCCAAGAACTGAACTGATATAGTACCATACAGAATAAGATAAGCACTGAACCATTTCAATTTCACATTTGTACAAGTCTTTTATTCACACAATCTAACTAATCCGATAATCCTATCTAACGCAGCCAAACATCAGTGTTGGACCGATAATGGACAGGCTTCTCCATGAACTTATGAACTACATTTAAACCATAACGCTTGGTCATCAAGGAAACATAACAATGTCCTGATTAGAGCCACCAGGATGGTTCATGTTAATCCTGCGCAGTATTAATGCCTCCGCTATCTTAATTTCATGAGCACACTTGCTGGAATGCTCACTCAAACCGTGTATGGTTTTAACAATGTTATCTACTTTTCTATTAATGTCCTTCATGGCAATCACCAACCCTTCCTTATTCTGCCAAGTGCTGAGATTCGCATAAGCTAACAGATTCTCAGACTCAATCTGGAACCTTTCTACAAGTTCATAGATTCCACCAAGTTCCTGGAAGACAATGTCGCTCCCAATTTGCATTACCCTAATGATCTCCCTCTGCTCCTTAAAATTCCTTTCACATTTTGCCCAAGTCAAGTTAATCCATCTACCGATTGAACCTAATGGCACAGTGATTGCGGCAATCAATGCTGTCAAACCTGCAGGAGCTTCCATGTAAACTGACACCACCGAGCCTATCAAAGCAGAACCAAACATCACGATAAATGTCCAATTGGAAACCTTTCTCCAAGAAACTAATCTGTCAAACTTACATTTCAACTTCATCCTTTCAGCTTCCATCCTTGACATCATAGCTATCTGCTTCAAGTAAACTCTACTGAAATGATCCACCGGAAATGGATCCACAGCAGTCCAGACATTCTTCAAATTGCCATCTTCAGCAGACACAGCATAATTCTGCTCTTGGAGTGAACATAGAGCAAATTCCTTGAGATGATATTCGCATTTAGAGCAGTACTCAACAAGGGCAGAGCAGGTCTCTAAGGCTAATGGAGTACTATCCCCAAAGTAGTCATCGAGCATGTTCGAGAACTCAGGACTTTTACAAGCATCGTTCCTGTTTTGTAGGATAACTCTATTCAGTTCCATATTAACCGTATTTAGGATGTTTTCTGGCACAATATGGAGTGAGTCAAAAGCTTCTCGGCCAAGAACTGCTGATCGATTTATCCTGGAATCGGAACTTTGGAGGTCCGGTATTGGCTTGACACGAACAGTGCCTTGCCAAATGAAGTCTGCTGGGGCTGTCGACGTCATTGGATGACCGAGGCTGCTGCTGCTGGTGATCCGGGTGAATGCCATTGCTTAGTTTATTTCATCTCGGACTTGTGTAGTTGGGTATAACTTATAAAGTTGTGTGAAAAACAGGATATGTGGAAAATCGGGGAGAAGGATTTACAAATAGCTAGAAAAGACGAAGCCTGGAAACAAGGCTTAAGTAACTAGGTGTTTATCTTGTTCATGTACAAAACAACAAAGTATCTGACTTGGAAGTTGCTACAGAACATGGTGTCTATCTACAAAAACACAATGATTCTGCCTAGGTTGGAACTGAATAGTTTTATCAACTAAGCAACATAGCCACTAATCACAATTAGAATTCATATATCAGCAACATCGAAAGGTCCAAACAGTGGCGATAGAACAGAACAATACATAGAAAATAAGATAAATGTAGATTGCTGAGATGAAAACAATCAAAGTCTCTGTAAATTAATTAAGTACCTTATTACACCGGACTTTTTTCGACTCTGGGGCCTAGTGTACTACAAATTTCATTCAACTAGTATAAAATTTAGTTTTGATAAATAAAAAATGTTTCGCCCCTTGTCAAGAGAAGAAAAGAAGTTTGAATCAAAGAAGAAGAATTAACATAGGAGTTGAGCCGGACAACTCGGGAGTTAACATAGGAGTTGAGCCAGACAACACGGGAGTTAACATAGGAGTTGAACCAGAGCAGTTTAACTCCTTGGTCAACACCGTCATATTGAGAGAGTCCAGATCTCATCAGGAAACTCCACAGCTAGAAGGAATATGCTATATCCTGGAAATATGTTTGAGTTATCTTAATTAAAGAAAATCCTACAACTTTGTATATATCTGTACAATCAGTTTAGATTAATTGTATTAGGACTCTAGAACTATTTAGCTTAGTACATATATAGCAGCAGTTTGTAATTCATTGATATACAACTTTTGTATCAATACATCTTCATATTCAATAAGATGATTATTCATCTTCATTCTCTCTTTTTGCAATCTTTTCCAAACGGTTCATATTCTGACATGGTATCAGAGCAGGATTATTGATCCTTGCTAATCAAAATACGTTTGGATGAGAAGAAGAGATTTCAGTTCATTGTCATTGAACAATCAATTATTTTGCTGCTATACTTCGAGCAGAAAAGAAAAGAAAAAAAAAATTAAAATCATCATCAAATCAAATTCAACAAATAAAAAGAATTGCGATGTTATTTCAACTCCCTAGATGGAGTAATATATTAACAGATCTGAATTCATTATGGACTAGATCTGTATTAAGCTTAACTAATATTTACGGCAAAGCATCACATGCTTGCTTATTGAGATTTGTAAGGCAAAAAAAAAAAAAAAAAAAAAAGGTGAACCTCTTATCTCTACCAGATCACTGATCGGAATCATCATCATCATCGATATGAAGCTGATCGGAATCATCATCATCAATCGGAAAACTAATAGGAATCATCATCATCGATCTGAATCTGATCGAAATCATCATCATCGATCTGAATCTGAATATGATTCGAATAAGAATGGCACCAATCAACAGCTCAATCACTTCTCTGCTGGCTCCCCGATGATCGAAGCCGAGCACAGAGGAGGCGAAGAAGGAGAAGAAGAGAATGGTAATGAGCGACGATCTGACGGTGGAGAGCATCGCCTGAGGTGGATCTGAGTCGCGAGGGTGAAGAAAAAATTGAGAACCTCGGTGAATGGATTTAGATCTCACACCAAGGGAATTGAATTGAATTGAATTGGATTGGGAATTGTGGCTTTGGTTACAACACTGTATCTGGTTTTCGAACGAGGAGGCATCGTCACCTCGCGGCGTCTCAGCTTCTTCCGGTGGGGGAATGACCACGAATGTGTATGCGATTAGGAGGAAGGAGCGGCCTGTTGAAGAAACTCGATTGAAGGAGATGTGAGGAGAAATTTCAGGTATAAATTTCCCATTTTATATTTCACTATTTTTCTTACTATCTCTTGCAAATGAATATGTTAGATTTTAGGTGTTATTTTTCTTTGTAAAATTCACCTTTGTCTACATATCTCATGAATAAGAACATCTTATGATGTAATATAATGTTTGTAATAGAACATCTTATTTTATCTTACATCTCATTTATGCATAAAAACATTTTTTTTTGGGAAAGTTGGAATACCTGTCTCTGTTGAATCTTTGAGAAAGTTGTTGTTATCAGCTATATTAATCAGAATTTGTTGTTGTTATCAGCATCATTCTTATTCATTTACAGTAGCTCAAATAGCAAACCACAATCAACGCACAAAAGCCAGAACTGATCACAAGGTTGATCAGCTAGACATTTTCAGCTGTTGTTATCAGCTATTCATCTCTGAAATGCTTAAAATATTCGAAAGGCAAGAATCAGCCTTGAATCATATACTCATTATTCAACATATTATCAAATCACCTAGTTCAAATTTGAAGAACTGGAAAATCCTTTGCAAGTAAACAGTAAATGTATATCCTCAAGACTTGAGAATGTCTTTTGAGTGCAAATACATCTACTGTATTTGGAAGGAATTTAAGGGGGAGAGTGATGACATAATTGCACACTCATTTAAAATTCCAATCACAACTCACCATCATCGAAGTCTGATGATTCTTAAAGTCAAGCTTTGAAATCTGAGTCACTAAATGAAAGTTTGACTACAGAGTTTACATAACCCCAAAATAGCCCATTGGTTTGAGGGGGATTCAAGGATATTCACCTTCATAATTTATTGTAAGCCATAGGCTTCGATCATCAACTTCAAGTATATATATAAAATATCTTGAAGAATTCAAACTTCATGGAGTTTAACTTCATGAATCACTTTGATGACAGTGTTATCACCACAAAGCAATTCATATTGTATTCATGTTCTAAAAATCATTTTATGTTCAAGATGAACATAGAAAATCATTTTATCTATGTTCCTCTTGAGGGGAAGTATTAGAATATAGATTGTACATAATTGGATTCGACAATTGGACTCAATTAGACGTGCACAATGTTTTCCTCATGGTGATCTGGGTGAAGATTTGTATATGCAGCTTCCTCCAGGCTACACCATTACGGGGGAATGTCTAGTAAATAAAGTGTTGAAATCTCATCCTCTAAAGGCATTTACATAGGCCAGAGAAAGTACTGTCTTGAAAGCATTCAGAATGTGGTTTATTAGGATGTAAGCCCCTAGTAGTTCCAATGGAACAAAAATAAAAATTAAGGAAAGAAGCAGGAAAACCACTTCAGAATTCGACAATCTACAGAAAGATAGTTGGAAAGCTAATTTATCTAATGTTCACTAGGCCAGACATTTGTTATTCTGTCAATGTTCAGAGTCAATTCATGGAAATCATTTGTCCAAGATGAACATTGATTTCATCTATGTTCATCTTGCGGGGGAATGTCAAGAGAAGAAAAGAAACTTGAATCAAAGAAGAAGAGTTAACATAGGAGTTGAGCCGGACAACTCGGGAGTTAACATAGGAGTTGAGCCAGACAACACGGGAGTTAACATAGGAGTTGAACCAGAGTAGTTTAACTCCTTGGTCAACACCGTCATATTGAGAGAGTCCAGATCTCATCAGGAAACTCCACAGCTAGAAGGAATATGCTATATCCTGGAAATATGTTTGAGTTATCTTAATTAAAGAAAATCCTACAGCTTTGTATATATCTGTACAATCAGTTTAGATTAATTGTATTAGGACTCTAGAACTCTTTAGCTTAGTATATATATAGCAGCAGTCTGTAATTCATTGATATACAACTTTTGTATCAATACATCTTCATGTTCAATAAGATTGATTATTCATCTTCATTCTCTCTTCTTGCAATCTTTTCCAAACGTTTCATATTCTGACACCCCTGTACAAAATCGAAGAATATTATCCATGGCTGGATGACCTTTATTCTTGTAATCGTGTTATGGGATGTTTGATTTATTTCAATCCACTACTATTGGTTTGTGATTATTTCGAACTTTCTAGTATTCCAACGCTATCCAATTAACTTTGGTACCCAAACTCTTGTACTACTTACACAGAATAGATCTCTACTAAGGAGTAGAACTAGAACATGTGCTATTATACTGTCTTAAAAATGACTTCATAAAGTCGATATATGATTATGATTTTAGCAGGCCAAGGTTCGTGTCGGTTATTCTTCCCCAAATAAGCTTCCTAGTTCAATTTTTTTTTTCTTTCTAAAACATGATTTTAATGCAGGTATAATACATGTTTATTTTTTCTACATTGTTTTGTGATTTTCAGTCGGTTAGGTGAGTAAGTGGTTAACAAACATTTGTATTGTTCACTTTCGCCCTAATTGAAAAAGATCCAAAATTGGTAAGTATGTTGAAATAAAATATTTAAATTGAACATGACATCATTTAGAAATACTTAAAATAGATTTTACCATGTGTAATTACTTCTTTGAATGAAAAATCATTGAATTTATTGAATAGATTGTTGATTTGGAGTTGTTCAGCTTCTTCAGCCCTATGCAAGTACCCAACCATTTTCATGTGCATGAAGTAACGCAACTGCGCAGGCATTCAGTTTGACATAAATAAAAGGAGCAACAAGAAAATGTATGCCATAAATGAGTTAAGTTCATCGCGCTGCATGCCTTATTATTGCAATCATTTAAAGTTGCGGCTTGAGTGAGTCCACGTATAGCAAAATACTGCTACAAATTTCATTTTCTTGTGATTTTAGTCTTCCCATTCTCTTCATAAATATATAGAAGTACTACCCATCACACAACTTATTTCAAAATTGTGTGCACGTTCGAGACTCTCGTGTTCATATGGAAGGTTATAACTTCTAGTCTTCTAATGATTGTGGTTAATTGGTTATAAACTTGCTCATCTTTCAATAATGAAAATGAAGTGACTTGGGGTATTCGATAAATAACTAGATTCCCAATTGTTCGATACTTTCGAAAAGTTGAAATTATATTATGATATCAAAGTCATCTAGCTCACGCACATCTGAGTATAAAAAATTTGTTGGAATTTTAGCCAAACCATGGTTGGTCTGTCTATGACTATGTACAATTAATCAAAAGAGGTGCCTCGCACGTTAGAAATGGAGCTTTGTTGAACGTAAATAATCTACTAAAAGTAGAATTCACTCGACATTTGTTACTAAAATTCTGTAGTGAAAGAGTAATTAATGCTCGGAGTGTATTGATTGATGTGTTAGTTATGAAAACTAAAAGTTGGAAGTAGCTAAAATTAAGAATGAATGAGCAAAATATAAAAAATAATATTATGTTATGGGGTAATTTATTATTAAAGTTAACAGAAACAAGTGTCAAACTCACGACCTTTCAGGAGAACACTAGAGGCTTTTCCACTCGACCATTGCATCTTTTGGTGAAAAGTTGTGTTGCAACATTAATAGATAGATTGTGGAGCGAGAAGTTACATTTTCAAGAGTTGCACATCTTCACATACAATCTTTCAAAACTATAAATAACAACCCCATGTTCTGGATTTGATACAAGCAATTCGAAATTGCACATTAGTATCCAAAAGTTTCTTCCTTTTTTTTTTTAATTTATTTTTTATTAATTTTTTAACGGCAAATAATACTATTACTACTACACTAATGCTATTACAAACTTAGTAAACCACCTAATTTCTCCACACCTAAACCAACCTTATAACTCCGCCACTATCGGGGATCGAACCCTGGACTTCTCCTTCACTATCCCCACTTCTTTCCGCTGTACCACCTTATGACTCCCTTCCTTCTTCTCTTCTTCCTAAATGCTTGTCTACCATATTGAAGTAGTCCAAGAGAGTCTTGTATTTCGAGTGCTAGCATACAGACTCACCTGCAGTTGTATCTTAGGAGACGATTCGCTTGAACTGTGAGAACCGTAGCAAGGCGAATTATATGTCTTAAGGAGAGAGAAGCATCCATCGACTCTGTAGATTTGTTAATTCGTTCAATTTCAATTTATACACTTCGATACATCCCGATTTGCTCCCTAAATTTTCCAACAAAATTCACTATTTGTATGAAATGTGATCGCTTGTGGTTTGCTGAGGATAACGCAGATAGTACATGTGTTCAAATTATATTAGTAGCCATTAATTAGCCAGCTAGCTTCCTTTCTAGTGTCAAACTCGAAACGGACTTATCAGGGCACGTTATTCATGAGGGAAACTAACTTAGATATAAAACAAGTGGCATGTTTAGTTTAGCTTAGAGATAATAATAAGTAAGATCGTTAACCTTGAAACTTGAGATCTAAAATCGATTTAAGTATTACAAATTAAGAGAAATTAGCACAAGGGATAATTCATAATTAACCATTTAACTGTACGTGTGACTTATAATAAGCCACAAGGCAACAAACTGAGCCTGGTGTGCGTGTACTCGCAGCTGGTGGCTAGCTTACGCGGCAACTTCCAGATTAATCAACATTAAAAGTCAAACCCTCGCGTCAACATGCAAATCGCAAAACACCGCCGTTCATATATTACTTTCAAGTTTCAACGATTAAGGCCACATGGCTTATCATGAATTAGGTCACCACCACACATGAAACATTCTTGTTATAATTTATCTTATGCGTTCAGGACCTGAACAATTCAAACACCAATGTCCAAACTTATCCTTTTTTATCATTTTACAGGAGTGTAGTACTATCTATAGAAACTCCAGCATTATTTTCACATTATAATTTCTTGAATTACATTTTTTGATATAATTTAGAGTTGATATAAAATCAATGAAAAAATGGATAAAACCCCCTCAACTATTACTCTTTGATACTATGCCCCCCAAACTAATAAATTTGGTGATTAACCTCCCCAACTATCATGTTTTTGAGACAATGCCCCCCAAGTTAATAAATTTAATAATAAACTCTTAATAAATCAACCAAATATGTTAATTTTTAGATGTTGTGATACAAAATTCATTTTTGTCGATTATCATAATGTTTAAGTGTCGTTCAACAATTTATTTTATAGTTTTGAAATAATTTATAATTAGTTCATCCTCCATCACTTTTATTTTATTTTTATTAAATGTTTTGAAAACATTTTGACAACAAATTGCTTTTAATTTATAATGTAAAAAAATATATAAAAATGTTGTGAAACTATATGTAAAGTACTTTGATGATAAATATAATATTATTTATATATTTTTTCAATGTAATTTGAAGTAATTTGTGGCAAAAATAACTTGAAAAGGCCAATATAAAGTAATTACGAAGGAAATATATTTTGTAATTTTTTATATGTCATTTGAAATATAACTTCGTAACCATGAAATATGAATAAATATTTTTATGTGTTGAATAAATAAAATTTAAACACCTACAAATGTTATTTTATCTATTTATTTAACTTAAAAATTCACTTCAGGGGGCATTGTCTCAAAAGTATAATAGTTGAGGGGGTTAATCACCAAACTTATTTGTTTGGAGGGCAAAGTCTCAAATGAGTAATAGTTTGGGGGGTTTGATCAATTTTTTCCTAAAATCAAATGAAATTAAAAGAAAATAAACATAATTGAAATTGAAATAGTAAACTTTTGAACAGATAGATAGTAGAAGTAACATTTAAATAGACGATATTAAAACTTAATTAACTCACTAGCCAATTAGATTACAAATGAAATACTACTACTTTGCAAAAGAAATTACAACACATTACTTTGCAAAAGAATAAAACAAAAATTCCCTACTTCCTTTGCCATTAAGCTTTCAACTGTTTTATTGACTTTTTTTAATTCCCGTTTGACCTCAAACTAATCATAAATCATACTGAAGAAGTAATTTTGAAACTTATATTATGAAAATATAAATTTTTCACTTTTTTGTAATACAAGTTAAAAATTAATTTTTCTAGTACGATTTAAAATTAATTTGAAGTTAAACCGGTGGATAAAGAAATTAAGAAAATAAATTGAGATTTTGACTCGGGGCAGAGGAAGTGGGAATAAAAACAATCGTGCATCTTTAACGAGGAAAAAAATGAGCATCACAACAACTAACTTGGAAAATATGAGTAAAAGGGGGAGAAAAATGAATATTGAATTGCTAATTAAAGCAATTATAAAGGAGATTTACAATAAAATATCGATACAATATCGTTTTTTATGGTTTAAGAATTAACTCTATCGGCTCCAAATTTTCGCATATACTAACGCTGTATGATGTGGCGACACGTTTGCGTGAAAACCAGTTGGCATAAATAATAACTACTCCACTAAACTCGAATTGCACGAGTTATTTGTTATCAGAAATAAAATATGTACGTTAAGTATTTACTCCAATATTAGAGCATTATACTGGGATGAACGTACGCTTATATCTATTTCAGATTACGTTAACGGCTAGCTAATTCAATCTTTTGTAGTAATGAAATTACGAAGTAATAATTTGTTTAATTTCTCGGAAAAAAAAGAAGAAGAAAGAAAATACATAAATCTGGACAGTGAACAAATGAAGTACTGTGCACTTTCACGCAACTATATTCCAATAATAGCTTTAAGACTAGGCGGATATTGTTCCTAGGTTATCCATAGAGCCGATGTCATGTGCATATTCCTCTTAACTATCGTTTCGTAATATTTATTCGGTTATTCCCTCGTTCGTATAGAATAAAAAAAGAATTATATTGTATTTTGATAATGAAATTATACTTTATTTCTGTAAAAAATAATTAATGGAGTGAAAACTATTTGGAATTGGTTTTAAAAATCACACTCATTTGGCTCCAATCACACAATCAGGAGAACCTTAAGTGTATAACGTCTAGGTGCATTATGATGTACTTATGGATTATTACTTTTTAAAATATCATGACATTTGATGCATCTCACATTAATTACTATAAAGTACTCAAAGTAAAATGAGTAAATCTTCGAATTCGAATATTAGGGATAATATTTAAGTGCACATATAATCGGTTTCGAGTAGTCGCATCCAGCCAATATGATGTGGCGACACGATTGCGTACCTTAGGGCAAGTAAATGAAGTAAATTTTAAAACAAATAAATTTCCATAATTCTCTAAACCTTTTCGCTCAAGTCCCTTCCTTTTCGGAATTCAAAATCAACTCATCCACGTCATCTTGCAGTTTCTATCCTCTGCGCCGCGTCATATTTCTCAACACCTTCCTTCCTTAACAACGCATGTAAATGTTTTAGTCAACCAAGGTGTACAAATCAACTAATCCAACGGTGATGATAAACATTATGGGCATCCAACGATCCTGGTCATATTGCTTTAACCAACTCATGTCTCATGAGCCATCATGTATGGAGCGTGACATTACATAGAACCATTTGGCTCCAGGGTGCGAATATTCCAATTTCTTTGGGACCTTTTGCATTTTCTTTTCGTCAATATTAACATAATAATACTACTAAATTGCACTCACACCCTTCTTGTTTTCACTTATTATCAATGAATGTACGTCACATTCCAATTGCTTTGGGACCTTTTACCATTTGTTTTTTGGCAATATTAGCATAATACTACTAAATTGTGCTCACACCCTTCACAATATCACTTCTTACCGATGCACGTCATATTCCTATTTCTTTTGGACATTTTACGATTTGTTTTTTAGCAATATTAACATAGTAATACTATTGAATTGCACTTGCCCCCTTCACAATTTCACTTATTATCAATATAGGCCATATTCCCGTTTCTGTTTCTTTTGGACCTTTTTAAAGTTTCTTTTCCCCAATATTAACATAATACTACTAAATTTCACTCGCCTCCTTCATAGTTTCACTTATTATCAATGTAGGTTATTCTTCTAAAAAAGAAACTGAACTGATTTGAAGTGAATTGAACTAAACTGAACTTTTATATATATATATATATATATATATATATATATATATATATATATATATATATATATATATATATATATATATATATATATATAACAAACAATTAAACAATTTTGAATTGAACCGAATTATTTGGACCACATCACTTACACGAATGAATTAAATGAAAAGGACTTATTATCGCAAAACATGCGCATTACATTACGCAATTTCGCTCGCAAAATCGTTTGAAGACGAGTCGCATACAAAAAATACATAACATGCGATCTTGAACCGTAAACATTAAAATTTAAAAAGGATGTAATATAAATTAAAAAAAAAAGAAAAGAATATTTGAGTGGAATAATGCTCTCTCCAAAAAC
Organism: Plantago ovata; assembly: GCA_028274465.1. Taxonomy (NCBI): domain Eukaryota; kingdom Viridiplantae; phylum Streptophyta; class Magnoliopsida; order Lamiales; family Plantaginaceae; genus Plantago; species Plantago ovata. The sequence continues at coordinate 5,125,459 of CM051457.1, read as the reverse complement.
GTTTGGAGTGTGTCTACAAACTATTTTATTGGTTAGTAGATTTGAAGTGTAAATCTTATCCCCAAATTATTATTGATAGAGTAATATACTCCTGGAAAAAAAGAATATTAAGAATTCTTATTTTGTTGTAATTGTGTGATTTATTGGGGAGCCCTATAAATAGGGCCAACGCCCATCACAAACAACACACCGCAACCAAGCAACTCCACTTGCAATGCCCACAACAGACAAAATTACAGACTTATAATTCTCCTTCGTTCCAGTCCATTCTATTTTTCCCCAATTCACATTACAGTAACCATTCATTTATCAACAATGGCGTTCAATAGAAATATTACTCAACGCCTGATAGGCCTAACCAGGGTTACAAACCCTGCCCTAACCAACTGCCGTATCTCAAACCCTCGCTCCGCCTTCAAATCAGCCACCACCCTAAACCAAACCTCCCCCACCCAGCTGGCATCAGATCCCAAAGACGACGGGATATTCCGCCGCTATCTGCACCGTCACTCTGCGTCGCAGTTCACGGAAAACTTCCGCTTCCTTCCTACCGGGGAGAAGCTCCTGGAGAGGATTAAGGAGATCGGCATTGGGAATGATAGGGCTAGGGTTAGGCTCGACGGGCTGATTCCGCCGCCGAAGTCGGAGGAGCTGTCGGTGATGGACGCGAAGAAGATTCTGAAGGTTTCGCAGCTGGAGACGGTGAAGGCGAGGCTGAGAGAGGTGGAAAGTGATTGCGTGACGTATAAGGAGTTTGTGGAGATCTGCTCCAAGGATTGCTCGAGCGTTGATGAAGGATTGGAATTCGCGAAGATGCTGGATCAATCTGGAAGTGTGATTGTTCTTCAGAACAGTGTTCATCTCAAGCCTGAGAAGGTGGGTTAATTTCATTCCTATTTCTATTTGATTTTAATTTTGCTTTTATTTGATTATTATTATTATTATTCTTTTTGTGTTTGTTGTGTTATTTGAGTTTTTTGACAGGCTTTTTGAGTCTGGATGGGCTTGTGTGTGTTATTGGGAAAATTGTTAAGATGAGATAGAGAATTACTAAGAATTAAGAATTTTATTAAGTTTGGATTTGGTGATGATTGAGAACTGATGAGTTTTTATCATGTGTGTTTGTTTCCATGTCTTCTTCACAGGAAAACTCAGAGAGATGATCATTGATCACCCCCCAGATTATTGCAAAATCTTTGGCTTACTTTTTATCTCACCCAAAAATCTTTGATTACCATTGTTTTTTTGTGGTGAAGGAGGAGAGAAACTGTTGCTGTTTGATTGGGATACTGGGTTCAGATCTTCATCTTGATATTATTACTTGTCATGACAAGTCATGAAAATGACTTCCAACTGTTCTGGAGTGTTTAACAAATTCAACTAATCCAATTTTGATTGAAAACAAAAAAATTAGGGATGCTTTCTTAGAAACCTCTAGAAGATTGAGATGTGACTTGAGGAACAATAGTATCTCAAGATGGTTTAAACTTTAAAGGGGGGTTTAGAAGTCTATAATCAATTCTCTTCAGTTTGTTGGTTTGTGTGTGTCTTTCTTGATGATGTGAAAAAGAGTGAATACAGGTGAAGAGGAGCCAAGTTTTACCAAACCATTTGTACAATTTTTTTGTCTACAGGTAGTGAAAGTCATTCAAGGCCTAATACAGACAAGGTCGCCTCTTAACCCGAATGATCCAAGAATGCAGGAGCTTCAAGAACTGGAGGCTCACAAGGCAAGCATTGACAGGAAAGCTGAGTTGCTCGTAAGGCGGGAGCTTTGGAGTGGGTTGGGCTATTTGATAGTCCAGACAGCTGTTTTCATGAGGCTTACATTTTGGGAGCTCTCATGGGATGTCATGGAGCCTATTTGCTTCTATGTAACATCCATGTACTTCATGGGTGGTTACGCATTTTTCCTCAGAACTTCGATAGAGCCCTCTTTCGAGGGGTTCTTCCAGAGCAGGTTTCTCGCGAAGCAGAAGCGGTTGATGAAGGCTCAGAATTTTGATATTGGGAGGTATAACGAGTTGAAGAAAGCTTGCTATCCTCATTTGACTGTGGGCGGGGCTCCTGTGTCGGTGGTCAGTACTCCGGTTCATGAGGTTGCTTTGAGGGCATACTGATTGTGATCTTGATTTACTGTAATGAAATGAAAACTAAAAGGAATTTGATATACTAGTTTAGGACGAAGGAATGAAATTTTCACCTTTTTATTTCTTTGTAAGCTTGTAATTACTATAAGAATATGTACTATCATTGTTTGCGGCTGATGTACCATAATATGAAGAGGCTTTCTAAGCAATTTGATCAAGGTTCATACATCCTTCTCTCAGAACTTCCAACGGGGTTTACTAAGGTTCCCTAAAGAATTTAAAGGAGCTATGATTGTAATGTTGGTAACAAATTGATTAATTACTATGAGATTCATTGAACTAACGATTCTGAGGTCTTGGCTTCATAAAGATCCGATGATTGAGAAAGTTTATTAATTCCTCATACAATTAAATCAAATCAACCCAGATATCATGCTTTTTTTTTTCTTTTCTTTTTCTTTGTAAATACTTGGAAAGAACCAGATGAAATTCAAAACGAATAATATTATACTATCACATTCACATATCTCATAAACGATGGTTGAAACAACGTACACCACAAACATGTTCATTTAGCTTTAGGATAATAAAGTTAATTATCGATGATTCCAAACTTACTTCATGGATTTTTATAGTTATACTGGAGTACTCAATTAATAATGTCATCACCTATAAAGGTCCAAATTATGATGTTAATTAGTTTTTCTTGGTCCTTAGATCCATACGGATATACTTGAAATGTGAAAAGCATTGGATATGGTTAAAGAGGCTACATTACATTACGTAATGACTAATGACTAGAGCGTAGAACATGTTAGTTAGCGGGACTTTCCCCCTAAACTTTGGCCAAAAAACAAAATGAATAAAGATTCTGTTTTAATGAGTGACCAAGATTTCATTTCATGTATACTTTAACCAGAAAAATTCCCAAAGTTAGGGACGGAATCAAAGAACATGCCATTACAAAGCATGAATGTCGAAACTTGTTCCCTATCCTTACAGATTTCGTACAATTTCTAATGCTAATTGAGATTTAAAATAACTAGGATGACTCAGATAACAACAATTAGTGAGTGGATATGAATAAGCACACCGAAAATTAGTACGATCATTAACTATTTTAATTAATTATTATCACTATTATCCACAATGTCACTCAATTTGTAACTCCCTCAAAATTCAAAGAGATTAAAAGGAATTGAACTCATACTAATAAGATGTAACTTTATTTTCGAAAATTCATCCATAACAACTTAAAGTTGATTCAAACCGCTACTCATACCAACAAGGTACACCTTTATTTTCGAAAATTCATCTAGAAGAACTTCATAGTTAAGTGTGCTTACTCCGTAGTAATTCTAGTATGAACGATCTACTAGAAAGTTACCAGTGCGTGCACGAGTGAGGACAAAGTGCGAGAATTAGAACATGTATTGGCCAACATATCACCCGGAGAACGGCCTAAGAGTATTTGTGTTGGCCTTAAGAGTAAAAAATTCGGCCCATTAGTGATTGAGATTCTACATACACAATTGGTTAAAATAGAGAATTATTCTCTCAGACTCAAACTTCATGGGTGTGAATTTGTGATCTAGACCCTTCGAGACTTAGTTATCGTACTTGGTGCGGTATAAGAAGAATTCAGAAGGTATACCGGATATGCACTCGGATGATATCGGTGGAAGTTTTGCAACCTCATTTAAGAAAATAAATTATAATTAGTACTCCGTATTTAGCTAGCGCCATATTTGTGAAGTTTCGTAGTAACCCCGAAGCAATATGTTTGGACATTTTTGTTCACTAAGCTTTGAGAAATGGACAAAAAGACAAAAAACAAGTCTTCCTATATACTATTATTGTCCTTGTTTAACGGATCAGTTGCCATTTACACTACATGCACATACATTGAACGCATGTATGATCTGACCACAGTTGTTTTTGGAGGGGTATTAAGGTCCAGTTAAGTAGATTAGTTCAACAAGCAAGAAAATCTTAGCCCAAATTAAGAAGCGTGTTTCGTGTTCGGTAGGTACTAGGTCATTACTGGGAATGGAGTGAAATCACGATTTTGTCAAGTGGCGAGTCAGTTACTGGGGAAGGTGTCATTGGGACTTGTGAATGTATGGGCCAAAATAGAAGTTGGCTTTCAATTTGCCTTTTCATGGGTCAATTTTACCACTTCATCAGTTCATCATATTTCACCTGTCCCTCAAGACTATTACTCCGTATGACCAGATTGTGACCGAATTTTTCCATATTTTTCTTCCATCATTAATAAAATTAAATAATGGCGGGTTGCTTTTGAAGAATCAACCTAAAATTTCAGTAAAATTGACTGAATAGTAAATGAATAGTAAATGTGTACTCCGTACAGTATCGACCTTTACGGTCGAGCCCTTATTATTTTTGGGGTGTGGATGAAAATGAAAATTGTATAATAGTTTACGGGGTATTTTATCTCACATTTATTGTAGATCACATAAACTATCAGCGTGAAAAAGTGAGAATTACAAAGCTACGAATGATTGATGATGAAAGTTTTTAGCTCATTTCATCCATGGTACATGAGATGAAATATATTAAACCGATCAATACACAACCATAAATAACAGAACTTATCGTTTGGTTTTGACAAACCTAACCTTAAAATAGTGATTGATTTTTAGTGCAAATGTGTTTTATAATGCAGAGAGGTAATGGGAATGAACTCGAGATTTATGAATGGATGCTATTCATAGTAATGACTCTTTTCTTTAAAAGTGCCATTACAGGTCCGCCTCTCTTATTTGCTTGAAGCTTGTATGGGCAAAGGTGACACTTCGATAGCCTATGCCCGCTCTTAGCAAGTTCCAGCACAGGTCAACCCCACCAAAACAAAACGGTCGATACTACCTATGTCAGCACTTATAAGTGACGTTATAGGCCATTAATAGTATCTTGAAAATCCTTGTAATGAAACGAGCTTGTGTTCGTCTTTATTAACTCACTGAGCTTAGCCATTTTCATAAACACATGTGCATCAACTGAATGGATTTAGCTATCTTTAAACACATAAGTCATGCTAATAATAATAAAAAAAATTAAAAAAATAAATCAACCCCCCCCCCCTCCCCACACAGTACACACACAAGTTACACCATTCTTAATGGTCACCTTACTTACGTACTTGCATTATTAGAACTTGGGTGGTAATGAGGGTTGTACTGTTTATACACTCTTTCATCTTTATATTCGAGTTTTATTCATCTTTATATTCGAATTTTATTGTGAATAAAATTTACTTTTATCATAAAAAGAAAAACTAAAAATTAGGACGTGGATGTTATATGTAAATTAATTGGCGTGATCATTGCTCATTTCTGAGACTGTAAAACAAGTTTTTGGCACAAGTTGATTAATTTTGGCCTGATTAAAAATCTTGCATTATTGCGTATATTCCTTACTTTATCGAAATTGTTTTTAGTCCACAGAAATGGGAAAGTATGTAGACTGTGAACTGATCATATTCATGTCAGGATATACATACATTTTGCATTTAAATATTAAATAATGGATGTGCATGATAATATATATAAATATCACCTATTATATATTCTTGTTTACTTTTTGTAGGCCTTAATCCTGTCTTCTCTAACGAAAATATTAATTGGTTGATGATGATGATAATCGATAAGAATGCCACTCCCTGGTGACATGAAATTGAAAGAGTCTGATCATGGAAACAAAAAAAAATAAAAGAAAAATAAGTATATACTGTATTTCGTATTTTGTTAATCTTGATTCATTAATTCATCGTATAGCATTTTCATTTCTTAAACATGGCCATGATTGAGTCATAATCTAATGCTATAGCCTATAAATGTTGTATGTTCTCTTGGTGTACCACCGTATATGAGCAATATATATTTGATCACAAGTTTTATGCTTGATCCAATCCATCAATTATTATCTGGATGTCATTTAGAATTTTTATTCTTACTCTGGAAGGGACTCCGTTGGAGTATTCAAAATTACAGAAATATCGAAAATCGAACCAATAAAAAAGGATTCGGTTCGGTTCGGTTCGGTATGGTATTTTTTAGCAACACGGTCTTGATCTATTTTCCACAACGAACTGAAATTTTTGGAATTTTTATGAAACATATTCCTATTCCTTTAAATATTAAATAAATAAAAAAATGGGGTGTATCTGCAATTTATCCTAAGTCAACCATGTATATTATAAACCCAATTTGATGATTTACATTATCAATCCATCCTCTGGTCCTTTGTGACAAGTTCTTATGCTTGTGCAAGTGCAGATGCTTCCGAAACTAAAATTATATCATCTCACTACTCTTAGATTTGGATGTAATAAGATATGTATCAAAGTTTCTTTTAATTTTTCATAATTTTGCTTAGTTTCAATTTCAGGTGGGTTTATTTCCTCAAATTCAAAGATGCGGGCAGGCATTTGGTTCATATAGACGATTGAAATAATTTGCCGCTTTTTCCCTTTTGTTTGTATTTTGGAATCGATATTCGGTACTTCGGTTCATAAAAAGAATAATGCGTTTCCCGCATATAAAAAGTTTAGCAGGGGAAAACTTGATCAGATCTACTTGGACTCGATTATGAAGCCCAATTAACCTACACTCCTGCACTTGGGCCTATACAGCTGGGCTAGTCATGCACGGAACAGGCCTACGTTTCTATGGGCTGAATTATATGTGTCGAGACAATTGTATTGGAGTTATTATTAAATTTAATACGTACTTACTTTGTTAATTTTTTTGTTAATAGTTCGGTAAATTTCATATTAATTTCAATTTATATAAAAAAATTAAAAGTTATGTAATAAAATATTATAGTTATGCTAAAAGTTCAAAATTAGTTTGGGCCCGGAATACGAAATTAATTTGGGTCAGGCTGCTTTGCTTAACTGGATGCAAGTCAGACATACATACGCCTATGGGGTTTGTTTAAAGAAGAATTGGAATGGCTACAGAATTTTACTAAAGGAAAAACAACGTTACTAGTAAAGGAAAAATCATTGAAGGTGGTGATTCTAAGGACTCCTTATGAGGTTTATTTGAGGCTTTAATCCCAAAAAAAGCCTCAAAAAGTCTCAAATGGGGGCTTCTTAGAGGCTACTAAATAGTAGTCCATGGCAATGGACATGGGCTACTAATTAGTAGTCCCAAAAGAAGTCTCAAATATGAGACCCACAAGGAAAACTCCAAATAATATGCACTACTCTCTCTCATTTTTACTCTACATGTAGCATATGGGATCCACAATAAAGCCTCAAATAAGCTCCAAACCATTGGAGAATTCATTTGTGGAGGGCTTTTTTGAGGCTACTAATGTTTAAAAGCCTATATTTAAGCCCCAACCATAAGAAATGCTCTAAAAATAACGTTCACTTAACCTATTTACGCAATTTGGAAATCACGCCATGGAAGTATTTCAACCAACAACCTTTCTATCTCCGTATGGTAGAAGATATAATTCACATTGTAAAATCACGATGCCTAGGAGATGAGGAGTTAGCAAAACTTTGCTACAGTTTTTGTGAAAATAGTTGTTTAGATTGTCATTGTAGTAGTAGAGGATTGTAGTTTGAGTTGAGGCTCTACTAATACTATATACTTTGATATAGTCCGTTTGAATTGAAGATCGATGTCTGTATAATCTTGAATTTTTTTTGGAATAAAGCATTCGGATCTTCGATATCAAAAGTTCAAAGTTTAAAATTATTTCCCTTCAATATTTTCACTATTTTAGCTGTTTAGCTAATTAGATGAATGGAAAATATGAGACACATAGTATAAAATCGTATAAACAAATCGTATAAAATGATCCAAAAGTGTATGGTACTGTAGTAAATTACTACTATGTAATCTATAAATATCAATATCACATCATGAAACTGCAACCGTCAAACAAGTGATGATGGAACTTTTTGCTTTCTTACACCAATTTCCAGCATACCAAATGTTGCAAGTCCAACAAAGGCACTGCCTTTGGAAAATTCCAGCTCCCATCGGAGCATTTACAGTTCCGGTTGGATGTACTAACGAATATTCCTATCAATTTTCTTGTAAAATAATTCCAAAATACCACTTAGTATTTATTTGTTTTCTATTATTTCTAAAATGGAGTGATGTTAGTCGAATTTTCCATAAACATAGTACTCCCGACTCCCAGTCCCAGATGGAGATAGTGATATTTGTTGGATTTACGAATAGCCCTGATGAAATGCTCCTCTGCTAATACTGAATTGTTTTGTTATTAGACCATCTCCTCAGTTATGTATTATGAGAGTCTTATGTATAAAACTTAGGCTCTTTTCTTTTCGTTTGAACAGAACAAAACTGAATTTAACGTGAATTGAACTGAACCGAACTGAACTTAATGCATCTGAACTGAAATGAACTGAACTGATCTGAATTGAATTGAACTTAAAATAATCAATTTTCAGATGAATATAACATAGTCTTACATAAGATACATGATTGGAGGTGTCAAAAGTTGGGTCTTATCATCTTATGTATAAGATGATTCTTCTCACATATAGACACATCTAATGAGGTCTTATGCAATATTTTATTATTATTTTTTATCTTTTCCTTTTTCTTTTAATGTCCACTTTGTTTTTTTCCATTGAACTTTTGTATTTTATGAATAAAAAGTTATTTATATAAGTCTTATGGTTGAAGATGAAGATAGATTTGAGTTTTATGGTCTTATAGTAGAATGATAAAGTTGCGGGCTTATCATAAGTGTTGTCATGCTCGGAGATGTAGATATTGTCCACTAACTAGTGGTGGAGTACAAGTATTAATATTCTGTGTGCTTTACAGAAACATTTTCTAGATGGTTTTAGAGTATCGATCATTTGTTGCTCCCAGATGTACTTCATGACCGACCGATTTTATACCCAGAATCCGGGAACTTCACATAATTTAATGCTCGACAAATCTCATGTTCAAGGTCGTTTCAATCTATAATTCCATACTACTCGAGCGAAATTCGATAAGTTACTAATTAAGTTCGACTTGTCGCGGTAAGTTAATTCCATAGTACTACTCTAGCCTTGTTTTCAGTATTTTGGCCGACAGATTGCTCAATATACTCCTCATTCCCAAGCGTACTTGAATAAAGAAAAAGCACGAACTCTCCTTTTACACAGAAGAAAGGAATATATATAGGTCGTGAGTTTGAAACTTGTGACCTAGACTAGAATAGAATTGATGCAATGGAGGGCATGATAATTTTGTATAGTTGTCTTCTAGATGAAATAGAATAATTGTAAATGCATTTAGCCTTCGCACTTAAGTCTTGACCCCCCTTATTAAATAGGAGATTAAATAATACTATGAAAAGTGGAACAATAAAGAAATGAATTATGCATATCGTGGTAGCCTTTACGTTTGCATGTCAGTCATAAAAACCGGCGAGAGGGACACATCTGAAAAGTTATTTTCTTGATAGTAACTAGCAACAATTTTCATAAGTTTCCCTTTCAAAACACTTTTCAAAACTCATAATACAAACTTTTTCTTTGTAAAATGTACAATTGATTAACTGATCACAAGTAACTCTGAGAGGCGGTATCCGCGTGTTCGTGCTGAACATTTCTAATTTGAAATAACAAATAATATACATGAAATAAAGAAAGTACATGAAAATGAAAAATAAAAATGTTGTCCAATATATTCATATCACACTTGTATTTTATATCATGAGTTGATTGGATTAAATTTGTTTAGCTCTATTTGTGTGGTATTAAATGAAAATTGATTGTGGAATTATTAACTTCAAAAAATAGTGAGATGTGTGGGGTGCTAATGATATTTTTGAATTTGGACTAAAAACTTAGTATATATTAGAGATAAGAAGAGTCACACTGTTGAACTTTAAGCGAAGAAGACTCTGGGTTGAGGTTTTTTTTTTTTTTTTTTTTTTTTTTTTTTTTTTTTTCTGAATCGGCAAAAATAATATAATAAATCGAGAGCATAAGAAATGCTCGGAAAAGAGTAGAACGAAATTAGAAAATCAAAGCGGGAGCGTCCTAACACCTTACCCGAGCCATAAAAAAACAAAAAAAGCCAAGCCTCGGCTATAACTTTAGTTTGGGTTGAGGTAAGTTACGATGGAGTAGTAGTTATTTTGGGTGGTCATTCATGTTAAAATATAATTAAAATTTAATGTGAGTGAAGATTGTATTCATCGAGATTTGTCCCTGAAACCCAAATAAAATTTCAATTCTTACGAAAAGTTTGAACTAATTGATGATACACTTTTATTTTAGAACTAAGATTCTCATAAATTACATACTGTAATATCAAAATGAAGGGTGCGTTGAACTGTTGCGGGTGGAGTAGTAGAATTCAATTGATTCCCCTTCTTAACCCATTAATGATGCGGGCACCGAACTAATTTCGAAAATGAGTATGTGAGTTCCATGAACTTGAGAACTAGAGAGTAGAGATTGCAGAGTTAACATTACAAATTTCTTCTATTAGTATTACTAAACGAATTGAATAAAACCCAATCTTCAATGAAAAATCACTATTAAAACTGTACATTTGTTTAACATCATATTATGTCTCATCAGTCATCATAGTGGACTAGTGGTTCAATTTGCGTATTAAGATTGTACCAGGTGTTTAAATACATTAAAACATTATATTATTGTACATAGCATAGTAATTAGGAATAAACCGCATTTCAACTATTCACTAGAGAAACACTGTAGTGTGTTTTAAGCCGCACCGAAATGATAATACCTTATGTACGATACTAATATACATTGTGATGCAATTATGCAAAGCTGAGATAAAGTTGGTTTAATGAACGAACGACCATACTGTTACTGTCCATCCATAGACACCATACCTCAAAACTTAATGAGGTGGGCAAAAAATGTTGTATGGTGAGTGACAGGCATGCGGCAGCAGGGATATCAATAACTTCAACAAATTAAAGTTTGAATGGAGAAAGGAATATTCATTCATCATACTGTATATATTTTGTTGCTGATCAAAATATCAACCGGAAGAATATGATTCACCTAACCACATTTCACATGACAAGAATCCTTAGAAGTACAGATAGTCCAAAATAACCAACACATTCTTAGTAATACGTATTCTATACCTATTCGCCCTAATTCATTATTAACACGTATCACTTACCTTTATCTCTATTTTTCTCATTATTTTTAATTAGTTAAAATCTCAAATGGGGTCTGACATGAATCCAACAATGAAAAACTGAAAGAAAAATAAAATCCAAACCCTTGATTAAAAGATCAAAAATAAAAACCTAGGGCAATTCATATACCATTAACCAACCATAGTGTTTTATCCGATATCTTGTCTTTTTATGATTTGAAATGATTAAATAATATTTGTTCATATATTTAGTTGCATCGTCATTAGAGGAGTCGGAAGTTAATTTGTAAATTTTAATGTACATATTAAATATATTTAAAAATATATATAAAAAATAATGCACATATACAATTTTTTACTATTTTTGAATTTTGTTGTATTGACATATTTGTATTCATAATGTGCGTCTCCATGATTTTTAGTCCATAATGTATTATCAACTCAGAAAATTACATAAAGGAACCACTTTGAGCACCTAATTGCTAAAACAACCACCTTAAAAAATCTCTTACAAAAAAGACCATTCTATTTTTTGGTGCCCTAAAATCTAAAAACCTCTTACAAAAAGATCATTCTATTTTTTGTGCCCAAAAATCTAATCAATTTGGATCCCAATTGCTTGCTGGACTTCATTTTTCTCGCTAAAATGAATCTTGATGGTGTTTTTGACATCTATTAGTGTTAATTAATTACTAGCTAATTATATTTAACTATTTTTTCTAACTAATTAATATTTATACACAGAAACTAATGAAATTAGCATTTTTGTTGCTGAAACTAATTAAACTTTCATCTCTGTTGTTGAATCTAATGAAAATAACATTTTTTGTGTTCACTGTGATGCTGAAACAAATGAAATTAGCATTCAGTTTGTTGAAACTGGCATTTTTTTGGCTGAAACTAGCATTTATGATGCTTAAACTAATAAACTAATGATACCAGCATTTAGTTGTTTAATTTTAGAAAAATATAAAATTAACAGTTAGTTTCAACTTATTTAAGTCATTTTTAGCTAGTTTCAGCCATTTTTAGCTAGTTTCAGTGGCTGAAACTAACTTTTGGATGTCAAATTTTCTATTAAATCCAGTTGAGCGAGATTTTGAGGTCCATTTCTTTAGGCGGATTTCAAAAAATCTCATTAAAAATATGCTGTAGCGAGTTTTTGGAATCCGGATCTATTGTAGCGACCCTTTTGTAAATGTTGTTTGACAGTGATTTTTTATGGAATTATTTGTTATCTTTTGTCCTTATATGTATTTATATGAACTTGTATAGCTACAATAAGTTAAGTTAGGCTATACCAAACTTATACCTCCATTGCGATCAAATCATGATATAAATTATCTTTGGTGTATTAGAGAATTCAAAACACATTTTTGATTTTTCACACATAGTTTCTTCTTCCAGATATCCTAAAATAGTCTAAACTCTAAAGGGGCCAATATAAGCCCGCACGACCGTCAAGCATTAACTTTCTAAAGGACGTACTAATCACGAAGTTTCAATTTCTTCAACCCAATTTTATATTATATTCAAACTGAGATTTTTCAACCACTATATTTTATACCCCGTTCATATTAATACCAGCCTCGCCCGCATTTTTACAGCTTAATCAAAATGATTCTCTGGCTTCAATGTACATATCATTCTACAGGAATGCAACCCTAACATCTTCGTATTACTAGTCCTATCTGGACAGCGATGCAACCCTAACATCTTGTACCGATACAATACCACTACCAAGCTTGGCCAGCAAATCTGCATTATTACTGGATTACGGATTACCGATCGATAAACAAAACGAGCTGCCAAACTAGTCTGCACCGCATACAAGTGACATTAAGGGTTTGAATTACCCATATATCATCCAATATCCATACATACATGACAAAACTAAGAATGGCAAATATCCCACACATGATAAAATGAAGAGTGAACTGGAGTAGTAGTGTAGTACCATGTATACTAGAAGAACGTAACTAGTCCGCGACACAGATACTATACAAACTATTAATACAAAATAGAGCATACGAGATAAGAGTTAGTAAGAAACAAGAAAACATCAAAGGAATTAAACCTGCAAAAACTAAAAAAACGAAGATATGAAAAATTACTCGTGAAATTTGGTGGTATATATACTTGAGAAAAAGTATCAAAAAAAGGTGATACTCGAAACGAAACAATACAGAGAATTACAGATTGTTGATTATTAACCATGCATTTCGACATAAATACATTTTCGAGCATATATACTTTTTCCTCTTACTACTATTTACTAACCTAAAATATATATAATATCTTTTTAAAAATAAAAATAAAAATAAAAATGTCAGTAAAACAAACAGACCTCAAATATCTTTCTTCTTCTTCTACTCATCTGTCTCTTTCGTGTCCACCACCAGTGTGTCTTCTACCTTCTCCACCACGAAACCTCCACCGTCACCCACTCTCTTCTTCCTCACATGCATTTTCTTCACGAAGAAATTCATAATCAGAATCAAAATCGCCCCATTCAGCACCGAATTCAACCCCCACGCGCCTATCCCATTACACCCTCCCCTTTTCACAAAATGCAGCAACAACACCCCAACATGGCACACTAGATTACAACCCAGCAGCACCACCTGGCAGCTCACCACAAACGGGAAGCACGCCCTCGGCAGCCCAATCGCCGTCCAGAACCTGTACCCGTACACCACTGCGTACCCGAGGTTAGTCAACAGAATGGCCAAAACCTGGAACGACTGGGAGTATTCGAGCCAGAGGAAGCACATGAAGATTAGGATTGAGTTGTTGAACATGTTGAACAGAGGGAGCTTCCTGTGCTGGAGGATTGTCATGTACGCGCGGAGCGCGTGGAGGAAGCGGGAGAGGTAGTACACGTACGACCAGAAGAACACGCGCCCTGAGGGGCGCGTGCCGATTGGGAAGCAGAGGAGCCATTGGAAAGGGGTGGTTTGTGACCTCCCGCGCCACAGCCAGCGAGCGGAGCGGATCTCGGAGGCGGTGGAGAGTATTGTGCCGGCGAAGATGGTGGCGGATAGGAGGGAGATTGTGAGGGAGTGGAAGGCCGGGAGGGGGCCGAGGGGGAGAGGTTTACGGCGGGGGAGGAGGAGGTGGAGGACGGTGGCGGAGAGGAGGTACAGAGATATTGAGGTGAAGAGGAAGGACCACGTGGAGCCGTGTGATTGGGTGGGGCTCCACCGGAAGGTTATGATGGATGGGTGCTCGGAGAGGTAGTACCTCACGGCGGCGTGAGGCGGTGACGGCGTCGTCATTGGGAAGGGCCCCACGGATTTGGGGAATTTGGTTTATTTATTTGTTTTTTTTTTATTTTATGTTTTTTCTTTTTTTATATGGAGTTTTTTTTTTAGAAGAGGAGAGTAATTGAAGGAGAATTTGATTGATGAATATGAAATGGGAGTGTTACAAAGTTTGATGATTGAATGTTGATGCTGATTTGAGTTACTACTGATTGTCTGATTAGGTGAGGAATAGGGGGGTAAATATGAAGAAGGAAAGTGGTCTACGTGGACGGAGGTGATTGGTCCGCTGTATCCGTCACGTTTTTCTTTCTTGCGGCCGAATATATTGGGTGTTGGTTTCGTTTGTCATTTCAACACCGTCTAGAATTTGGAAATTTTTGCTTTTAAGTTTTAAACAACCAATGGATTATTTATCCATGATTTCTTGCCTAATCTTACTTTAATTACTAAACGTAAGCAACTTGGAATTTAACCTTGTTTTTCTAAATTAACTACCTATTCATCTAGAATTAACAAGTTTCTTTACTTTTAATTAATTCTTAATTCTTAATATGACAAGATACAATTTACACGATAAAGGATGATGACGGTTTAAAATATCCCACCTTTACGACTTAGACAACTTGGACGTTTAAAAAAAACACCCAAATAAAATTTAATTAGATGTATTTTCAGTTTTGATGGTGTAGTGAAATATCTCGTATTGGTTATAACTCGTATTTAGGTTATAAACTTGAAGACATGTGACCTGATAATTAGTATTATCTACTCATAATATATATCAATAATAATAATCATCTGCAAAGTAAATTGCATGATCAACCAAATAATGTACTGTATTTGTTGTTGGACATGAATGAAGAACGTGTGAACTTTATATACCTACTTACTACTATTGTGTTTGTGTCTGCGTACGTGCATGATGTGTGTTAATAATATGGGCAGAAGACACATTTTCCTTCTCTGTTTATTTTGTTTCTTTTAGCAAAGATATTTGTATAGTGGATTATGAAGGAATTCATTGGATTGTTGCAGTTTTCAAAACAAAACACCTTTCGTCACGTAATATTATTATGGACCAAATTCTGAAAATGAAGTGAAACAAACAAATTAAATCATCTTCTACCGATAAGTTCCGTTATCTGCATGGCTTACATAAATGAATTAATTAAAGCATTCAGGTTATCAAAATTATTATAATTTGTGCATATTTCTAATTCATACGCTTTAGTACTATTAGGTTTCTAAGATTAACATGATCAACACAGTAGAAAGTTAGAAGCCATTAACCACTAATGGTATCTAACCAAAGAAAAAAAAATGGAAATTCCCAACCAACACCCATCACAATTTTACGATGATGGTAAACGTGTTGCATCATACATGTTGTTGACTTGAGCGTATGTTTTCCAGAAAGACAACAAGTCAACATCTAATTCGTATTCACTTCACCTTCACGGCCAACTATTATTAATAACTTAAACCGCGAAACACGTTAAAATTTATTAAATTGAAATTCTCATCACTAACCATGAAAACGCAATTTTGGATCCAAGTGAATTGTGAATTTTTCCTATGAATCCTATCTAATACGATTTAAGAAAGGCTTTTTTTTTTTTTTTTTTTTTTTTTTTTTTAATTTACATAGTTGTGGTTTTATCCAATTGCATCATGAGTTTTTTTTTTTTTTTTTTTTTGAGTAAAATTGCATCATTGATCATTTATAATCAAAAAATCTTAATTTTAAGTGGATTAATTCCACGTCTTTTCATTAAGTTAATTGGATCTTGAAATTCGGTCAATGTATCAGTAATTAGAGTAGGCCCAACCGAAAACGATGATGGTTTGTTTGTTTGTGATGGGTTTGAGCCACTGTATATTCCTACATTTAATGGTCCATGTGTAGATCTGAATGGCATACCCTATTATATGTGAGGGGACGTGTTAAAGTACCCCATCCAATTACATCACTTAATAGAAGATCCTGAAATGAACATATAGATTGGATACACCCCCCCTACCCAAAAAAAAGGTATTTTACGGGGATGATGGTCCAATTCTAGTATGGTATTAGAGTTACAACGGGAATGAGAATTCGACCGAGAAGAAACGAAGTAGGGACGAGAGGAGCCGAAGCTCAACGTAGACTCCATAAGGCCTCAACCAATCGATTTAATAGATTTATCCGTCCTCTAGCCCTCTCTAGAGCAATAGAGAGGATCCGCATCCCCTAGCTTCAGGAAAGGGAAGACAGGAGATTACATTCGACCATATGTTACCATGGGAGTCGATTTGGATGGGATTAGCTTAGATGCCTAAAATCCTATCCTGATTTACACATAGTGAAGTGAGAGATGAGCTAACAGTGTTAGATAATTCCAAATATTTAAATTTTTAGAAGGGCTGAAATTCTATAATAAAATTACAATGTGGCGGACACTTTACTATGAGCACTCTACATGATCGGAAGACGATACTTACTTTATTGATTAAGAGAATATATAGGGTGACAGTTTTAGTTAACATGATTGGAGTAGTTAACACTTAACAGGACGGTGATTGTTGATTGTGATACGAACCCCTGAACTATAAGCAAAGCAGCCACTAATCTTTTCATTAGTAGTTTAATACTTCATGCTATAATATTTTTAGTAGTATTTTATTGGGGTCCAAGCGTGGGGTAATTTGGTTGCAACAAATTTATACTAATAGTATTTAAATATTTCCGACTTAGCCGCCAAAGGAATTGTGACCTTACCTTAACTCTAGGTATTATTCCGTCACTCCATTCGTCTCTACCTACAGTCGGTCGACTCGGTCTGTAGACATTACACATACTTCAGAAAAAGATTACACATTAAAAGTTCCGAAAAATACATCCACCCAATTGGTAGCTATATTAGATATGTGATCTCACATCTGTTACTCTTTACTCTCACGACTACAAACTAATCCTAACATGGACTCCGACATCAGAATAATGTTTGGCCTTATCTCCTTTCGCCAACAGATTTCTTCAAGTAACTTTGTGGTGATTGTCCGTGTGTTCGGTTGACTCCCGACCCGAGGTTGATTTATGGTTTTTGTCACCCAAAATCAACCTGCAACTTTTGACAACGAATTTTGACTCTAACATGCATTAAAAGAAGAAAAAACATTTACTATATAGGAGTAAAAAATACTCCCTCCTGAATATAATATAAAATGTTTTAGTTATTTTACCATTTGTAAAATATAAAATGTTTGAAATTGGTGTCACGTAATTGTATGTTTTTTATAACTTTTTATGCAGTCAACCCTATTTTTTTACATTTTGTCTACAAAAGTTATGCAAGGTTCTCATCTCTCATTGGTCATTTTATGTTTACAAGATACCAACATGTTTTTTTGCAACCTTTTCAACAACAAAATTGATGAAGATCACATTTTCTTAATATGTGTGAAAATGCTACTCCCTCCATTTTTAATTATAAGTAGTTTTAGGTGTTTTCACACATATTAAGGAAATTTATTTTATTCTTTCACTAATTAATGTTATAAAATCTATGTAGCTTTTATTGTTTTAATAAGAAAGAGATAGAGAAAAAAATGAAATGATGCACTTTTAATACTACTAAAAGTAAGGAGAAAGTACATGAAAAAGATGAAAAAAAGTAAAATAATCTAATAAAATCTAAAACTACTTATATTTAAAGAAAAGTTCAAAATGCTAAAACTACTTATAAATAAAAACTGAGGGAGAGTAAAACATCTTATATTGTATTTGGGAGGGAATAACATTTTAATACATCTATTCGAGTTCACATGTTCATATATTAACTTACGTTTCTCTCAAACATCTCCTTAAGGTAGTAGTATTTTTTTAAACGCAACTCAAAACATTAACTTTCACAAAAACAAACACATATTTCACCAAAATAAAAAATTCACTTTCAAAATTCAATATAAAACAACCTGACACACGAATATAGTCAACTACATTTGCTGACTTATTTTATCGTAACACTTCACAATGGTAGAATCATCAATCCACTAAATGGAAACATTTACAAAACACTTTAAAGGCAAAACATGAAGTTTGGGAGGGAACAATGATGGACCCTCCTCCAAATCTAAAGCGTAAGTTGATAGATAAGATGTTAAGACAATAACCAGATTTGTACCCGATCACTAGTTTATCTGCTTGGTCAAGCGAAGAACTCGTCGTAATTTGCCCACTGGTACTACCTTCCAAGTAACACGGTTTAATAAAGCTTGTCTCCCGAGCTGCAACGGTATAATAATGTACACACGACCGCAATATTTTATGAACACAATTCAATAACCAACATAGAAAATAATACGAATGGCTCACACGGTATTGAAAGAAAAGAAATCCTAACTTAACGTCCACACAAAGTAAATATTAAGCCCATCCACAAAAACTTTTAGAAATAAGGCTATCTTAAGCGGTCATTGCTCATCTCCTTTGAAACTCTATCTCTTTTGCCACAACAATTTCAACGTGTGAGAAGGGATAAACTAACTTATCTCCAGCAGCTCACGCGCTGATAGCCTAACGAAAGGAACTATAAACCTGTGAAGCTGCGGGCCCTAGTCCATATACTTCGGAGTGGGTGAGTTTTGCTTCAATTCGAGAAACCTAGGGGGGGGGGGGGGGTTAGAGTAAGGTGTAGTTTTCCCGTGGGATGTTAAGAATGCTGATAAAAGTAATGGGACTTGGACTAAAGTCTTGAAAGTGAAAGAAACTCTGCTATGGGCCATCACTCCAGGATCCAACTTATTGTTTGGGTTGTTTCATAAACTGGGCCATCGTTATGCCATTCTACTTTTAGCCCAACAAATGAACACATTGAGGAAAAATATTGTGATTTGATTCCCTGGTATTTCCTAACCAACTGAAAGGTCAAATTCTGGCTGCTTTTGTTTGTAAGGAAGAAAAATAAGAAATTTCTCGAAATTTCAGGAAGTAAAGCCAAACAATAAAACTATAGTACTAATTCAAGATTTCACAGCGTCAAAATTCGTCGGTGAAAAATCAACCTGGGTTTACGTTTGCCGTTTTGATTGGTGAGTTTTCCTTGGTTTAATTAATTGTTTCCTATTTCCTTGTTTTGTTGAATCACCTGGATGATTAGGGTTTGTATTTCTTTTCGTAGATTCAGGATAAGATTATTTACGGCAGTATTAGATGATTGTGGAATCTGTCCTGTTTCATCTTTTTCGTAGTTCGTAATGAATAATAACTTCAGTTTAAATTATCTGAATGGAAAATTATTGGGATTTTTGGGCTTTGGGATCGAATTAGCTGACATTGATGCGAGTATGCAATGGATTAAATTGTAGATTTCTGGATATGTTTGGTACCGAATATTTTGTTTATGGGGCTTTCAGATGTCTTCCTGATTCCTGAAATCAGTTGCAGAGGTTATTACCTACCTTTTATATAGCTCTGGAATTGCAAATCCATTATATGAGTTTCTATTGAGCTGGGAAATTCGGTTTCCTATGCGAAGGAGGTCTCGTCTTTACCTAATCATTATCATAATTTGAGTCATAAAAACACTCTGCTTGCTTAAAGCTTCAAGTTTCTTATGGAGTTTTTGGAAGTTTTTAAGTATGTGTTGTTCTGCCTGTGTTAATTCTAGAAACGCTCTGCATTCCGTTGGGATGTTTCGGAAAAGCATAATTGATAGTGGTTTTATTATGTAGAGTATATAGCAATGCGTTGTTTGCTTTGAGAAGCTTTGAATCAGCTGTGACTGTGTTTATATCTACTCGAATCATTTAGAATGCCAGTCGCCATAAGTTTGGATATTTGAGTGGAGATATATACCTGTTCTCGTAGTAACTCAATTTGCTCATTGCAGATTTTTGGTGCTTCGCACTTCAGCAGCATTTTGGAATTTACGGATACTGAACACATGGCAGAAGCTCATGTACCAAATGCAAATACACCTGCAAGCTCATCTTCCTCGGGAGGTGAAGGAGTTGAATCAGCTGATTTTGAATGCAACATTTGCTTTGATCTGGCACAAGATCCAGTAATCACACTATGTGGACATCTGTACTGCTGGCCATGTTTGTATAAGTGGCTTCGAGGTCACTCACAGTGCCATGAGTGCCCTGTCTGCAAGGCTTTAATTGAAGAGGAAAAGGTGATTCCCTTGTATGGTAGAGGGAAAGCCCCGTCTGACCCAAGATCAAAACCAGTTCCAGGTGTTGAGATTCCAAACCGCCCAGCTGGGCAGAGACCTGAAACTGCACCACCTCCGGACGATGCTAACTTCTTTAATTTCGCTTCAGGACTAATGGGTGGATTTATGCCTATGGCATCAGCTACTTTCAATAATTTTGCAATGTCTGCTGGTGTTGGTGGGTTTTTTACTCCGTTCTTCAGTGTACAGTTTCAGGGGTTTTCGAGTACTGGTGGGGGATTCGGTGGATCACCAGGATATAACTATGGACATAACAGGCCGTTTCATGACACTGAAGTTAGACAGCGGCCAACTACTCAAGATGATGACTTGAAGAAGATCCTATGTGTCGTTCTTGGTTTCGTCCTCATTGCTGTTTTAATAATGTGGGATTCTGGAAATTAACCGTGAAGCTCAAGTTAGTCCTTTTATCTGTTCTCTGAGTATTTTTTTCTCACTTTCATGTATATTAATTTAAGTTTTGGCGATGAGTAATGCTTTGGATGAACAGTTCGATTCTTGATGGTAAAAAACCGTGTATTTGCAACTCAGATTAGCCTGTTACTGAGATTCTTGCTCATGATAAAATCTATGTAATTTTAAAGGAAATGATTGTTTTATGCTTCAGCAAATTAGTATTGTGTGTGCTGTAAAGGTGCTTAATGTGTGATGTCTATCATGTCTTTGTCATTGTGCAAAGGCCATGTGAATTGTCTTTCTCCTTTTGCTATCCATGCAGTTAGATCACACTGAGATGGAGTCTTTTCACATCTTCTCTGTGATTAAGTTCGTTCTAGAGTTCGCCTTAAGCTTAAGATGATGGAAATGGCACTATTGTCATGTCTAGGATAAAGATTAAATCTTGAACTGCTACTTTTGTAATATATGTTTGAGCTTCATGACTCTTGGCATGTATCATTCTGAACATAACTAACCATTAGTTGTCAAAATAAAGTAAGTGAAGGGCAATATGTAACCTATCTTTCTTTAGCTTTAAAAAATAAGAACCTATCTTTGGCACCTTTGTAAGTTGAAATTTCTCAACTATATAAAGAGGTCCAAAGCAATTCATGATGTAGCAAACAGTTAACATCATGGCTAATTTCACCATTAGAGCAAACAACTCACTCCTCTTCATTACCTTCGTAACGATTTCATTTCTGTTTTGCAGCCAAGCGCAATTTATACCTTCGTTCAGATTTGTACCATCAGTCATCTTCATGAATAACCTCCCAGAGCCACTGACGTTTGTCTGCCAAAATGTTTTGGGTCTCAATTCAGGGATCAGAACCGTGCAACCTGGCACTGAAGATATGTGGCATCTTAACATCGCATTTGTTAGGATTCCTCCGTTTGTTTGCCTGTTAGAATTGGGGACGAGATCAACAGATATAGGGAATTTCCAGTACCTCCCTACGAATGGACATAATGTGTATTTCCTAGTAAGAGAGGATGGGATTTACTTCAACAGGGTTAACGACACGATGTTTCCGAGTACTTGGATTATGTGGAATAATGTGTAGTCATGAATCATCACATATACACAGTAGCATGGTAGTTTATACTCTTTTGAAAGTAGAAATAAAAGGTACTACAATTCCTTGTACTTTATTACAAGATTGTGTGTTATTGTTCATGTAGGTTCATAAATCATAATAATTGTAAGAATATCTTAGTAAATGAGAGGCATCTTCAGGGCTTCTTTATTTTGTTCAAGACAGTGATCATGGAATTGCTATAAATTGGCTGTGGTATGATGTTTTATTTATGATCATTAAACTGTTGCACTTGCAGTACTGATGCTTGTTCTTATATGTTACATGTTGTATTGTTATAGAATTGGTTTTCAATAATGGTCATGTGGAGAACATGGAATGTAGTTATGGAACTATGTGTATGATGACCCTTAATAATTGGAAGGATCCCACAATTTGGTGGGCTGGGCTGGGCATGTGAGTTTCACATGGATAATATAATGAAGGAACAAATTAGTCCAATCTTATCATTAATTACTTTGAATGTAGAGATACTAATGACAGAACAAACAACACTGAGCCACTTGATTAGAATTGTAAGACTTCTAAGTTCACAATCATGTGTAATAATCAAAATATTTCCTGGCATTGGGGGGTGATGTTCCTAAAATTCATTTGTATTTTGTGGCACTTGTGAGCAAGGAGAATGAGAGGGTTAGATCCTTTTACTGGTTTGCCTGTGACAAATCAGGGAGATAATATGGTTGAAGGTTTATGACTTAGAGTACCTATAGGCTATAGCAAGGGACATGATCCTTGGTTTATGGAATACTGTAGTTTTGTTGATTCCCGTTACGTGAAGGACTGAGGTACCCTATCCTCATAATCCCAGTACTACTCTCCAACCGGACCTGACTCAGAGTTCGGTATTTATGGATAAGTAGGTTTGTTGATCATGGTTCATTCCTCCTCGTCCTCGACCATTTTAATGAAGTAATGAAGTATAAGTGAAACCTATTTTCGAGTTTTGTTGTACTATTCCACGGTACCAAGAGGATGAATGCACTTATCGGTCCCTCGTTTGATCGGTTCAGGGAACAAGCCAAAGTGTAGCATCTTTTACTTTTCTTGTTGTTCCTTTCATGTCATGTTCAAATGGCTGAAACAGATAAGTAGTCACCATGAATTGAGGTGACTTTATCGATGATTATTCAGCAGTACTAGTTTCTTGAGATGTACATGTCCATCTCAAGATCCATGGATCTGGTAACAACAAGTGCATGGTTGGCCCAGTGTTTTTGTTCTAGGTTGGTGTATGTGGCAATATATATTTGGCTTGCATTTATTTACATCTTTCTTTTTTGTTCCGCAATTAAGTGAGTAAAAAGAGTGTTAGATGCAGTATCACATTTAATATGTGATATAATTGGAGGAAATTGCGTGGATTGTGGAAAATCACTTGGTAGCTGCTGCTGTTCAAACTTTTATTATACACGACTCGTATTTAATAACTTGACCTGCCTTGGGCAGTCCAGTAGGTTCCAACTCATTTAATGCCACATTCTTGGCCAGTTTTAAGGAAATTAAAATCAAAATAAGAAGAAAGAAATAGGAGTACGATCGATGATATACAAGAGTCTAGTGGCTAAGCACCTTCTGGAACTTCCATAATTCTTCTTTGTAGTGTCTAGGAATCTGAAAAGGTTTGAGGTGTTTGGCAACAACAACGAACATGTTAATAATTTGAGCAAGGCTCTTGTAAAACAAGTTTTATAGGAGTACTTAATAAGTCGTATAACTAGTTTAGTGACCCAACTGATCGCCTGACGAAATAAGTTTCAATAGTGTTTCAAAATTTTCTTAACACGATCATTTTTCTTCTTGTAGTTTTAAAATTAGTTAAAATCCAGTTCTCAAATTGCTGCCAAACCGAACGTAGGTTGTTAAGATGTCTTTGTATTTTCAATAGTCAATTTTGGAATGTCATTACTCATGCGTCATATAGCGTAGTGCAAATTTAACGATTTTAAAAGTCTCTATAGCACGTTAAGAACAGGTTAAAGAATAGAGTGAGAAAATAAAAAGTTATTGTGGTTGCAGTGTTTCATGCTGTCAATAAGTCAAGCGAGGCATTGAATGTGATTGTAACTTGTGGTTGTGGAAACGATCGGCACAAACCTGAATGATGACATTAGCAAATTAAGGAGATCTCCTCTTCCGATTTATGTGAAGGAGATAAAGGACCTTCATCTTAAGATCTTCATTTCAGGGGTAATATATATCTTGCTCCCTAATGTTGTCATTTAGCCAATGTTAACAGGATAAAAGGGCCGTCCCTCAACAGATAAAAATTACTCTCAAGGATAACATGTTAATCTTCCCAAAGACCAAGACTCCAAGAGCTCAAGTCAAATCCCTATAAATATCATTAACATGATATGAAATGAAGTCGGATACGTTCATAATATAATAATATAATAAGTTTACCATGTATCACTAATTTGTAATAAATTATTAAAAACATTATTAAAATTTGTAATTAATTCTAAATATTTTTCTGAATTGTAGTTCTGAAAGATATAATTCGTTTAGAAATGGCCACGAAAGTTAATAAATAGTGCAGTGAGTTATGAAATATTCCCTCTGTCCCGGTAGAAATTATCCAGTTTGATTTTTTCGGTCAGTTTTTAACTTTGACTCCCGATTACTCTTAAGCTATAATGATAAAATATTTAATAAAATTATATTATGAAAATTTAGGTTCTATATTTTTATAATATGATTTCGTCAAATCAAATACTTTATCATTATAGTTTAAAGATTGATCGGGATACAAAGTTGAAAACTGTTGATGAAAAAAGTTAAAGTGAATAAATTAGTGGGACCGAAGGATAGTAAATTGATTGTTGATTTAAAAGTAATAAATAAATTTTCTATTTATATCATAGAGTGACAAAATAAAACCACATGGCATGAAAGAAAACAAAGGTGTATCCTCTATTTGACATTAATATCAACTGATACGTAAAAAGAGTAGATATTTCACTCCCTTTTTGCAGCTAGCATCTGTTTTGCTAGATCAATTAAACCAGTACCAAATCAAACGGCTACAAATCAAGGCAAAGGCTATGGACAGGGATGGCAATGGGCCGGGCCGGGCTTGCAGAGGCTCGGTCGGGCCGGGAAGACTAGCGCCAAGCCCAGGGCGGGCCTGAACATTAGGCCCAAGCCCGGGTCCGTCATGGGTTGGGCCGGGCTTGGGCCGGGCCTTAGTTTTTTTTTTTTTTTTTTTTTCAATTGTTTAGTAATCTAAATGTTATTCTTTTAGTTATGTAGTGTAGTATTAGTAGAATGGTGAATCTATTTAGTTTATATCTTTTTGATTGAGATCAAATATTTTGATATCACTTTATATCATTTGAAATTTATCATGAATTTCCTTATTTGACATATTGAAATTAGTTAATATTAAAATAATTAATAAATTATATAAATATACTAAAAATATAGTATATAAAATGATTGTATATCACTTTGAAATCTTATAAGTATAGAAAAGTATTACAAATGTATAAACTATAACATCTTTTAATAATACAAGTCTATAAATATTACTTCCTCCATTTCATTACAAACTTCCTCTTTGGTCAACGGCTGTCATATTTGACTCGTATATTACACCTAAATTATATTGATAAAAAAAATTTAAAAAAATATTTAAAATACTACTAACTTATGAACTTTAATTATATAACTTTAAAAAGAATTTTATTGTACAATTTAAGAGTAATGTGCGGTCAAACATGAAGCTTGTTGACCGAAGAGGAGGTTATTAATGAAATTGAGGAAGTATAAATTATATAGTTATATATACATATTTATATATATAAAATATAAATACTATATATAATCATGGGACGGGCCTACGGGTCAAGATGTTACACTACAAGAAAACAACATTTTAGCAACCACTTTTAGCAACCGATCGATCGGTTGCTAAAATTAACGACCGATCAGTCTTTTAGCAACGGATGGGAGGCTTTAGCGACGGAAGGGATAAAGCGCCTTTAGAGCGTCCGGAATTTAGCGACGGATGGCATATCCGTTGCTATTTAGCGACGGATGGGACCATCCGTCGCAATATTTTCAAGGTTTTTCTTTTTTTTTTGCCGGTCAATGGTGTCATCCGTCGCTAAAATATATTTTTAAAAAAAAATAAATAACTTAGCAACGGATGGTGATCCGTCGATAATATAGCGACCGATCGCTATATTAGCGACGGATCACCATCCGTCGCTAACTTCTCCATGTCTTCTTCTCCGCCGTGCTCATCGACAGAACACAACACACACAACACACACTTCGTCTTCTCCGCTCGGCTCCAATCTCTCCTCCCCTATTTTCTTCGTTTCTTCACCATTTCAATCAATATTATAGTCATTTGGAAGCTATTCGATCAAGGAACAAGTGTAGCTATTCAATTGCGTGATTATTTCCCCATTTCTTCCGCAATCAAAGGTATATATTTCGAACCTAACTTGTCTAAATTTTAGTATTCTTCATTTTTTTTTTCAATTCATTGAATTGTATGCATTCTACTAGTATCTATCATGTTGTGTAGCTCAAATTAGGGGGGATGAACAAGTTTTAGTTGGTGAATTGATAGATTTGGTATGAATTGGGTATTTTATAGTTTAGTTCGATTATGTTTGGGATTTGAATTGGGTTCGATTATGTTTGGGATTATCTACGTAGTTTTGTTCAATTAGTGTAGTTTGTTTGGGATATACTAATTAGATTTGAAAATTGCATAAGTATAATTATAATGGAAATATGAGTAATTATAGTGTATTGTAATTAGTTATTATAATGGGAATTGTATAAATATAATGAAAATATAGATAAATATAGGTAATTATAGTGTATTGCAAGTTTTTATTATGAAAATTCCATAAGTATAATGGAAATATATAGATAAATATAGGTAATTATAGTGTATTGGTAGTTGTTACTATAATGCAAATTGCATAATTATAATGAAAATATATGTAATTATAGTGTATTGGTCAGGTTTAGCATTCAAATATGTCAGAACGTACACTGAGGATTCCCTTATTTGAGGTTTGGAAAGCCAACTGGCTTTTGGGAGTTCCGCCCAAAGAGTGGATGCCGAGTCCCCTTCATGATGTTTGGGAGTCCTACTGGCGTGACCACCCGAATGTCTAGTGTCGTTCCTTGCTATATCTCTGATTGTACATGTTTTATATTCAATTGTGTATGTACTAACACGGATCTTTGTATTGCAGATGCCACGACCCAGGAGGCCACGATACATGACCCCGCAGTCCCAGAGGGATGATACCGACGGAGAGGACACCGGGCAGGGCTCCCCTACTGTTTTAGGGACTCCACCTGGGTCGAGCAGGGGATCGACTCCTCATTCCTCCCTCCACGACCCGTGGGCCCACGTTCCAGACGACGGTTGTCCCTTTTAAAGGCCGGAAGATGGTCTTATGTGGAATGGTCGCCCTGTCCTTTACCCCAATGGAGAGAAGTAAGTATTAGGCATTAACTGATTTACGAACTTTTAATATATATATACCGAACTAACCTTGTCACTATTGACTTACCTGTTCTTCACAGGTTGTATGGGGAGCACGCTGCTAAAGTACTCAGTTCGATAATACGGAACAGAATGGTCCCACCGCAAGAGGGTGGCAGCCAGTGGCATTGCATCCCGGACCAAATTAAGGGAGAGCTCTTCGAGGAGCTGAGGGTGAGTTAATAATCGTACATTAATTACCTAATTGTTTGTGTTGTGAGTGGTATGTTAGCCACTTTGTGTGAGTGGTATGTTAGCCACTGTACTTGGGTGATATGTTAGTCACCATTGTTTTAGTGAAATATAGGACAATGTGAGTGGTATGTTAGCCACTGAACTTGGGTGATATGTTAGTCACTGATATACCTGAATAGATGTTGTTTTCCCTTGTTATATATTTGATACATGTTAGCTCCCCTTGTTATACTTGAATGTTTTTTAAGTATTCACCAACGTATGTGTTTCGATGTTTATTTGTAATTGTGTAGAAAGAATTCTTCCTTCCGAAAGCATTGCTGATGGATCTCTGGTGGAGATTCAACTCTCACGGTAGTGCCCTTTACAAGTGCATAGTTCATAGCCTGAAGAAAATGTGGAAAGAAAACCGTCCACGTACCGGTGATTGGCCCGGAGATGCAATTTGGGAGGCGTGGAAGGTGTATTGGGCTGACGGGAGAGTCCAGGCGCAGGCTGACCAGAACACTGAGAACCGGAAGAAGCAGCCGAATGATGGGACACGTACCCTGGTGACACACCGTTTTGGCTCTGAGTCGATCGCTACAGCACATGTGAGGCAGAAGGTAAGTATATTAACTTTGTGAATTCATCATTCTTATACTTGTTATTTACTTGCATTTCGAACTTTCAAACTAAGTATATGATGCTTTCATGTGTCATTCAGTTGAAGGATAAGGAGAGTCTCCTATTCACCCTGTTCTCGAGATCTCAGAAGGCCAAGAACGGACAGTGGTTGTGTGACGAGGCCACAGCAATTGCGGTAAGTATCAACAATACATGTGTTTATTAAATATTGATGATTTCATAACTAATTAACAACATAACTAACACCTTATACTCTTGATTTATAATTTCAGACGGCCTACGAGGACAGGATTCGTGATCAGGATCTCACTGTTGAGGAAATGAATGCCATTTTCCTCGAGGTGAATCCTCCAGACGAGAAGGGTCGTCGCTTGGGACTTGGGAGTGCAGCAGCCGTCCCTGAATTGGACTCGAGGCCGACTCGTCGTTCCCGTGCCAGTACATCTTCATCATCTTCAGCAGCAGCAGCAGCTTCCGCTCGAGAGCAGGCCCTCTTACTTCAGTTGCAGGAGAGGGATGAGGAGTTGAAGAGGCTAGCTGCGGAACAGGCTGAGCAGAAGGCACAATTTGCTACTATGTTTGCTGAGCTGTATGCGAAGCTGGGGATGCCTCCACCTCCCTTTCCATGATACCCCTATCCTTTTCGACTTTATTTACTATTTTCTACATGAATACTGTGTACACTATGATATTATTTTGGATTAGTATTGTGTACGTATGATTATTATTATATGTATGGAGGGTTTTGGTACATTTATTATGATTTTTTTGGATTATTTTTTGGTTTATTTGGTCTATAGAATTTCTGTAACATGTTGCTTAATTAAACAGGTTGCATTTGATTTTGAGTCTCATTATTATATCTAAAAATAAAAAAAAATAAAAAAAAATTTAGCAACCGATGGTCTCATCCGTCGCTATATACAGTGACGGATAAGGCTTATCCGTCGCTAAAAGTCCCGGACTTTTAGCAACGGATAACGCTCATCCGTTGCTAATATTTAACAACCGATGAGGCTCATCCGTCGCTAAAAGTCCGGTGACTTTAGCGACGGATAAGTCATCGGTTGCTAAGAGTCAACCTCATTTTCCGTTGCTAATCCGTGGCAAATTCGCGACGGATTAATCATCGGTTGCTAATTCGCTAGCGACCAACGGTTTAGCGACGACGATTTTATCCGTCGCTAAAAACACCGATTGGTCGCTAGCGAATTTTAGCAACCGATCGGGGTGGTTTAGCGACGGATGGTTCCGTCGCTAAACTCGATATTGCTTGTAGTGTTAGTCCCGGGCCATGGGCCTAGCTATAAGCCCAAGCCCGGCCCATGGGCTTCTTATGACCGGGCCTGGGCCCGGTATATCAGGCTGGGCCCGGGCCGGGTAGCCCAAACTGCCATCCCTAGCTATGGATTGTTCTCGGGGCGGATCCGGACTTTGGTTAGGCTACACTCGTATGAAGTAAAAAAGAAACATAAAAAACTTATATAGTGTAAAATTAAGGTTATTTTTAGCGTTAGGACCCAAGTGTTTTTTATTAACATACGTCCAGTATTTCTAAGTGTAGAATAATCATTCTACGCACAAAATATCATTACCGTTAACTATATTTGTAGAATTATATAAGAGTTTAACAATGGCACAACAATAAATATAATCTCATATTTGTCAAAAAAATACAAAATTAAAATTATGATGGGCAATTAAAATTAAGAAAAGAAAGAAAATGTGAATTAATTAGAGACTTGAACAACACGTATCATTGACTCCACCAAATTGCCTTCGATCTTTTCTTGCTGAAGTAGGAAGTTCTTGTTCTTTCTACACCATAGCGACTTCCTTCATTCTACGGAATTTGTTGAAGGATCGGGAAAAAAGAAAAGAAGGAAAAGGTTTCGAGGGAATAGATATTAATGCCTTCGATGCTACGTGCGAGAGAAAAATAATATGTCTCTTGAAGAAACGGATCGTGCTGAATATGGAGGATGGAAATTGGGGATTTAGGGTTCTTCGATTTTGATCGATGATGTTGATGAATTTTTTTTTGATCGATGTGTGTTATTTTTAAGTTTTGATCGTTGGTAGATGTTTTTTTTTCAATTTAATTTTTTTTTTTGTATTAATGGACATGGTATAGATTATATTTACAGTTATGCACTGTTATATTGTTATATAATTCTGCCAATTTATTCAACATCGATGGATATTCTTTGCGTAGAACGCCTATTCTACACTTAGAAATATTGGACGTATGTTAAGAAAAACACCCGGGTCGTAACGTTAGAAACGCCCTAAAATTAAATACATTAGTCAGAGTTTCTGAAAGAATTGATCTTATATAATTTCTACTAATATTTTTAGGGGTGCGTTTGATGTCAGGATATCACCTATAGTCAACTTGTAAGATGATTTCAATTTATTTAACCATTTAATCATAATAAATCTTATTGATGATGAATGTTGATAAGGTGACTCATTCTGTAATCTAGTTTGTGTAACTTGTTAAAAAATAAGATTGACGGATCAATGATCAATTATGCCAATCAATTCATCAGTTATCTAATCGACTTTATCAAATTCATTTTACCAACATACAAATAATTCATGAGCCGGACCAGCTTGATCTACTTGTATTGGACTGTTCGGTTAAACTTTTTATCCCATTCAAATTCGTTCAAATGGCATATAGTGTGACTTTGAATTTTAAATTGGAAATGTACACCCTTGGATTTAAAGGGTCCCGCCATCATCTCCGTCCTGGCCACGACTACGCCGCTAGATATTCAAAGTGTCACAATTAATGCTCACTCAACCCCCTTCACTTTTAAAAAATGGAATAAACTAAAATAAAATTTTGTTTTTAACAAACTTTACAAGTGGCTACAAAAAAATCCTATGATGTCTCTTCTCTTACATATATCTATGCTACTTGGATCCATTTAGAATTAGAGAGGGAAAAAAGGAACACCAAAATCCTCTCTTAATTTGTCCATTGAACTCCAATTTCTTCTATGCAAAGTTCTAACTATGCCAACAAGTATCATTTCACTTCTCACAATCTTGATCATCGCCACACTCCCACAATCCAATGCCAACAACATCAACCTCAACTTTAGAGAAGCTCCAAAATATTACAACTCCCCTAATTGCCCCGCCCCTCCCACCAGCATTATCAAGATGAATTTTCATGACCATGCGATACACGTCGCAATGACCCTCGACTCGTCCTACCTCCGAGGGTCAATGGCCGTGATCCTCTCGGTCCTCCAGCACACATCATGCCCCGAAAACATAATCTTCCACTTCATCGCGTCCTCTATCTCCGAGACCACCCCGACCGACCTCCAAAAAACAATCTCGGCCTCATTCCCCTACCTAAACTTCCGAATCTACCCTTTTGAAACCTCCTCTGCATCCGGCCTGATCTCAACTTCCATACGAGCAGCCCTCGACTGCCCGTTAAACTACGCGCGGAACTACCTTGCAGAACTCGTCCCGAGACACATTACCAAAGTCGTCTACCTCGACTCGGACCTAGTCCTAGTCGACGACATAGCAAAGCTTGCGGCGACACCTTTACCGAACAATGCGGTCCTAGCCGCACCGGAGTACTGCAACGCCAACTTTACGACGTACTTCACGCCCACATTTTGGGCGAACCCTTCGCTCTCGCTCACGTTTGCGAACCGGAAGGCGTGTTACTTCAACACGGGGGTAATGGTGATTGATCTGGAAAGGTGGAGAGAACAAGATTGCACGAGGAAGATAGTAGAGTGGATGGAGTTGCAGAAGAGAATGAGGATTTACGAGCTTGGTTCATTGCCACCGTTCTTGTTGGTGTTCGCCGGAAATGTGGCTCCGGTGGATCACCGGTGGAACCAGCATGGGCTTGGTGGGGATAACTTTCGTGGGCTTTGTAGGGACTTGCATCCGGGGCCGGTTAGCTTGCTGCATTGGAGTGGGAAAGGGAAGCCTTGGGTCCGGTTGGATTCGGGTCGGGCTTGCCCGTTGGATGCGTTATGGGCACCTTATGATTTGTTGAGGAACCCTTATGGGCTTGAATCTTGAAAGGTAGTGTTCTTGTCGGAAAATTATTATTCCATTTGTTCTGAACTAATTTTTTTAAAAAAACTTTAACCACATATTACTTTTAAATTAATTAATATAAGCATGGTCGATTTTTGTTTTTATGAGAAAATGATATAAATTAATTGTTCTATTGTGTAGGTATGGATATTAATGGGGGTAAACGTTTTGATTTTATGCAGGTTATAATTACACACGAGAGATAAGTGATCTTGATGTTGATCCTGCTCAGAAGTGTGAAATGTTGTTATTCTTCTTACTCGTGCCTTTAAATCTAGCTACTAATATAACATGTGACATGACATGTTGAGGTGAGTAAGATTTGTTTGTATGTAAATTAAAATGATATATATAGAACATAGACAAATTTTGTGATCTTTTTACTCAGTGAAATGGAGAAGCATATACAGTTAATCTTTAAGTTCATATTTATGCAGGTTATAGTTACTAAGTTTATATTATTTTCGTCCAATAAAGTTCAAAATTGATACCGAAAAGGGGGTTAATGATAAGATAACTGACTTTGAATGTTACTATAGTTGCTATTTTTGTGTCGGTACCCGGTAATAATGGTAAAAAGGTTGCAAAGAGGGAAAGTGATTTCGAAATATTTTGGTATGATTAGTAAAAAAACACGCTAAATGGGGACATAGTATAAATTTACAATCGTGCTAATTTTGTTTGTTTGTTTGTGACTTTTAAACGTGATTTACTTTTGGTTGAAGATTTTGACTTAATTGTTTATCACTCCAGCTTTAGCTTTTTAGTTATGAATCATGTCTAAGGCTAAATCAAGGACCAAACCCCGGCATTCATGGAGGGAACTTTCGTGTCGAGTTGAAAATTGAAATGGAAAGAAAAAGGGAAACTTGATTGATTCATAAGATATTTTAATTTCACACAAAATGTCGGCAAGTTAATTAGTACAGTATTTTGTTAATAAACAAT
Source organism: Plantago ovata (assembly GCA_028274465.1). Lineage (NCBI taxonomy): Eukaryota > Viridiplantae > Streptophyta > Magnoliopsida > Lamiales > Plantaginaceae > Plantago > Plantago ovata. The sequence goes on along the minus strand of CM051457.1, from coordinate 5,091,815 downwards.
TCACGAGGTTGGAAAGCAAAATTGTCAAATAAGATGGGACAAATCACGTCAAAGATGGCTTCGGGATTACTATATATCGAGTTTAAAACAGAGCGCGACATCTATTAAAATTTTGGAATGATACATCATTACTGCATGTGCTATTTTTCGATATGTCAATAACAATTGATCGTTTTCAAGAAATAAATTATTCATCCGCTTTTATATTGTTTATGTTTAACTTTAAAACGATTTTTTAGAAGACTGATAAAATGTGTGGTGTTTAGTTTAATGACTCTGATCCATTGTAAAAATTATAAGATAAAGCTTTAACTACTAAAGCGATGAAAAAAGAATATGTAAATAATAAAAAATCAGATGGGTCGTATTATTATATGCAACACAACACTTATGGATATTCTTCATGAACTCAACTGTTGGACCGTGTGGGTATCAACATGAAAGGTTTGCCAATTTATATAAGTAGTACGAAACAACTAATCCAGTTTGTAAAATTTCAACACCAATTCAATTAAAATTCAAAGAGCCATTTAGTATTTGGAAAACCCTTTAGAATGGCAAGGGAAAGACAAGGAAGGGAGAGTGTCGGTGAGATCAGAGATGGTTCCTTCGAGTGCCCACATGGCCTAGACCCCAGACTTTCCACTCCCCAGCCCCTACGTACAGTATGTGTTATATATGTTATGCTAATCATACCCTGTAAGAAAAAGTTAAGAAAAGGTATCCTGTATACAAAACTGAAACATAGAAAAATGAATAAGAAGACCAAGAAAAAGAAGAAAACGCACAAAAGAGTAGCCCGTTTGCAGGGATGAATCAAGAAATTTGGATTAAGGTGCGACATTACATATACATAAACATAATTATTATTTTGAGAGTCGGGGGAGGGGTAACACAGTCCGCACACTATCATACTGCATACTGCATGCTACTACTACTTTTTTCCTTTTTTACACATTACAATGGTTCAGAAACATATTAATGTTATAAAATGTTGAACCGAAAAGCTATTAATATTATAATTGCAAATCTTTGTAGAAGTGTAAAACATTAGAACAACATATTTTAAAAAAAAGGAAGGGAGTTTTAGAACTCTGTTTTGCTGAAACACCCCCCCCCCCCCCAGCCCCGAGAACACCCATCAGTAGTGCTCTAACGGGTGGAATCCGTTCCAAAATTTAAAACGATTTTCAAAGCTATTTTTAAAAAATATTTTCTATATTCTTATTTTATATTTCTTTGTCTATTTGTATACAAAAGAAATGAAAAATGTGGATTTCAAGGGTTTTATGAGTGGAGATAATTTTTTGTGTTTGGATTCCAACAAGTGAAAAGGTGACATTGAGAGGGTTTTAGAGAATTCTACTACTGGAGATGATTTTAGTATTGTATGATATTTCCAGTCTCTCACTATAAAAATTCTACTCTGACAAAAAATAAAATAAATAAATAAATAAAAATGGTGCAATTGGGCTAAAATTGAAAGTGAATGTAAATGAAGCCCAATTCACAACTAAAAAAACCAACTAGTGGAGTGCAGAGATGAAACTAAATGTTCATATCAACACCAACAATTAGCTCACTTCAATGATCAGTTCACTCTCAGTTTCACTGCATTCTTTCCTAACTATACCATTTTATAGCCAACTGTAAAATCAATCAAAAGATGCATAAAGAAAAGAATTAGAAGAAGGAGAAGAACACTAGAACAGAGACAAAGGCTACCAAAAAGGAACAGAACTCCAGAAATTCAAACTATAATTTCCCTCCAAAAGATAAAGTTGTTCCGATGCTCATTGCTTCGCAGCTTCATCATAATCTTCGTATTCTTTACTGCTAGCCTTCCTGAAATATCTGTAATACACGTACTGCAAGATTATCTGTGGAATTTTATTAAGGATAAACATGAACGTCAACGACTCAACAAGATTATTGACTTCTGATCCTATATATAGGCTAGGAAGGATACGAATAAGTCGAGCAACACACATCCAACTGCATCCAGCAACCAGGGCAAGTTGGCTTTTATCTTTTCCCACTTAACTGATCTTAGGAGAATACTGCACAAGTTTTAATAGATTTATCAGATTTTTGTTTATGTGTTCTACTATCGGTTTCTTTTACATGGATGTGAGTCATGTGTGAAATACCTGGCCACATAAGCTGCATTAGCGGCAAGTGCAAAGATAAACATGAGCGGATTCATTCCCTATCAGAAGTTCCAAACGAAAACGAGAATAAATATCAATAGCTAGTGATAATAGATTAGTCATCGAGGAAAGTAATCTTCGATACGAATATTACCTGCACACTTCCTCTTTTAATCTGCACAAAGAGAAAGAAACAAAATGCAGAAATTAGAGACCATGATTTTGGTTATGTACATGTTATGCGTGAGATGTATTTTTCTTGGCAACATCAGGGGCAGTATATCTTGTCATCTCAATACTCTGAAGTGTTGTAGTTGTACCCCGATTTTACCATATGCTTAAATTGGAGTATTGTATAACACATCAAAGTACCCAGATGTACTACTCGCTAAGGTAACTACGAATAACCCCATTTGACATGCACTGATGCTTACATTTAACCATATTTGAGGCAATCTACCACCCATGTATATAGCAGCCATCATCCAGCCCAACCACTGGCCCAATGCACTTTCACTCCTATGTTCCTGAAAATAATAGCCCACTTTTTTTAAGCAACAAAACAAATTATTCGCATTTGAATTTCAATCATTTTCTAGGAATGAACATCATACTTGCAAGAGTTTCCGTCCTGTCAATACAACGTATGCTTGAACCAAAGCATTAGCATCTCTAGGCATGTTGATTGCTGTAGCCAAAAATGCTCCATATCCCACCTATGAGTTATCATGAAGCAACCAGGATGAAGGTAAACCTCCTAGTCTTCCATTACAAAATAAACAGAATGCTAGTAGCAAGAAAAAGTTGCTTACAACAAGGAGCATGGAAAAGAGCCTATTGGTTCATTATTAACAACAGAAGCAGGATGTTGCTCAACATAAAGGTCTTAGCTGAACAAAATATCTTATGTGCTGTATCAAACGATTAGGCTATTCTGAATAATCACTACAGACAGTGGCAACAAGAATCTAAATTATATGAATTGTGGTTTGTATGTATCCAAATTATTATGTACATAAAAATAATAATTAATGTTTAAAAGATGCTTACAGAATGTGGGATAGGCCTTGGTCTGGTGGTGCCTGGAGTTGGATCTGAGTCATCATCATCTGAGGAATCATTCTCCTGAATCCCTACAGCCGAAGGACCACTCTTTACGGGCCACAGATATGACTGGGTAGGTGGAGTCAAGCTCCCAGCCATTGATCTTGCTGATCTGCAAACAAGTTAGCATTGAAAATATTAAAAATAGGCCCAAAGACTTCACAAAGCATTACATTCTGATTTTTTATATATTCGAATAAGGACCAACGTGTAATAATAGTATCCTCCTCTTGGTATTGCTCTTGGGGCACCATTAGGTACTGGGATGTTCTGATCATTTGGTTTTTGCGTAAGAGGCTTTTTCAAATCTTCCTCCTGAACAACAAATAATTTAGTGTTCTTAGTAAAATGATCATGTCAAGTACATTCTTAGAAGTATGCAAGTATGAATGGTTCAGTATACCTCTTCTGCTTGTCTTGCAATGCGATTTCGGCATTTTTGGAGATAATCATAGTACAAGCTTTGCACCACTAACACAACTGTGCTTACTGTGTAGAGCTGTTACAAAATAAAGAAAATAGTAGTAATGTTTTATTGACACTGTAAGACATTTTCATCAGGCCTGAAATTGCATACTATATTGATAGTGATTAACTGGTTATCAATGGCCCCCGATATCATGAAACTGTTCGAGGGTACCTTAGTACTCTCGGACTTGTACAATGAAGGCCTAAATGGACCAACAAGGTCCCATGCCTAATGAGAGCAGTAGAGCACACATGCTCATTCTATAGTCTAATACATCTAATTTACTACATTTCCACAGCTTGCATGTCTGCTCCATACAAACACTAACAACAACCCACGGTGTTAGTAGGTTCCCACTTAAAAGTAAAGCCCAAGAAACACTTGAACATACGACGTAGTTGGTGAGATGAGGTTACTTATCATCCTGCTCCATTTATACCTTTCAAACCACATACTTACTCCGTTCCAATAACAACTTCCTAAACTTCCATGTTCGGAGATACGTTACATTAATCAGTTACAAACTTAATAACTCAAAATGGAAAGTTTTTATCGCAGTTATTAAGATAAATCAAACTTTTTACTCACTCCACCTCATATAGTACTACTAAATAATCCAATTACAAATTCATAGCTCCCACAAACCATGAGTTGCTTAATAACTCTGGAATGGAGTATTAACTAAACAGAGGATAGCAAGTTTTCATGTAGAGATTTGAGAATGAAACTTACCACAGCGGTATATAACTGAGTTGGCAACTGCACCAGATAAGAACGAAAGTGATAGAAACAGAATTAGTGTGATAGAAACAGAATTAGTCGAAAAATGGGGAAATATAATAACAAGAAACGTAAAACAAGGAACAACTGAACTGAAATGAAATGAAAAAATTGTGCAGGAATATATCGATTTGAAATACTCACAGTTGCAGGTTCAAGAATACAACCAACTAAGTTGAATGCGTCACTGAAAATTCCAAATCAACAATGAAAATCAATCACCAAAACTCCAAGAATGACAGTACAATTATAAATTGAAGAAGAAATAAAACTAACCCAGTAATCCAAGTGAGAAGAAACAGAATAGAGACGCCATGGCTGGACTTAGTCTTGAAGTTGGTGAAAATCTGTGGGATTTCAGCAAGTGCCCAACAAACAAGACTAACAAGCCCAAAACCGAATGAAATTTCATCTGTTACATTACACAAACAATCTTTGAAATACTTATCAACCCAGTATATGCATTGCTTTTGCTCATTTACACAATAAGAAGAAGACATTTTCTTTGTTGTTGTTTTGGTGGTTTCTGTTTTTTCTTTTTTTGAGAAGGAGAAAAAGGGTCTCAAAAGGTAAGAAATATGAGAAGCAGAATATGCTTTATATACTTTTATTTGGTTTCCACTATTTGCACCATCATTTTTGGACTTTGCTGGAAGAGTAATGTGTTTCCAAAACTAGCTAGCTCACCATTTAAGTTAGAGTCCATATGTGTGTCAATTAATGATATATTCCGTAAGGACTTATATACACGTTGCAGATTCCTGGTGATTTGTCCTCCATGCCTTAAATTATTCATACATTGGTTGTTGCAGAAAAAAATCATCCCCCATATAGTAATTTACATACATCGGTTTGTTGTAGGAAAAGTAGGAATCCGCCAAGGACAAGTTTTACAATTAGTTCTAAAATTGTGAAAAATAGATTTTTATATGATATTCATACTATTTTATGATGACAATAAATTTTTAAAACAGATTTTGTTGAGAAAAGTTGTTAGCGAACATATGAAGGAAACTTATTTGAAATTTGAAAATGTATATTGTGTAAAATGTTGCACTAGGCTGAATATTATGTCCAGATACAATCTGAAACTAGATTTTGATTAACATAAATTGTATATTGAACAAAATGAACAAATAAGATACCGATAATTTACCGGGTGAGTGGAAAAGTCTGAAGAGGTGACCGGTGACATTCAACTAACATACATATTTACCATATTTAAATGGCCAAATAATGATAATGTGTGTAATAGTATATATTAAATTAATTAAAACAATAAAATAGATCTCATGTTGTGCCCTTGTATTTCCAACTCAATTTCTTTTTCTCATGAAAAAATCTCAATAATTGTGTATTTTCAACATTAACCGCTTCAACAATAGGTTTCCCTTCGGTGGGTTCGTTTTTTTCCTCTCTTTTCACAAACATCACAACATTTCTTCTCCATTCATCCACTGACTTGGCCAATTATTTTGGCAATACATGATGTATGGATACAAACATTTATGAATTAGCTATAGGTTAGCTACTGCTTCTAAAAATCGATTGTACGATCCTTGCTACAAATGAGACATAACATTTCTTATGCTCACGTATTATCTATATATTATTTGGTCGTTTAAGAGTAAATAGCATCGATCCTTTCTTCCTTGGTCAATTACCCAATCCCATTCGTTGCAAAGGCACGCCATCTCTAGAAGGTCAAGGAAGGTTATTCGCCAATTTGCCTATGCCCTTATTTGTTTCTCCATCTCAATCATTTGCCACAACAACACCTCTCTTCATTGGATCACTACAAATTTCTAAGTTTAATGACATAACTTTTGCCTCGAAACATCTGAGACGACGACCATGAATGTAAATTTTCCCAGACTAATTAATACTAAGTGTAAAGATATACTCCTAAGCAGTCTAGCACACAGATCCATATCTTGCCCTCTTCATTGGTTCTAACATGTCTTCTTTTTATTTATAGTGCACAAGTTAATTATTGTATCACACGACATGTAAATTTGCAAACAGTAACGCCTCTTCTCTCCATCACTTAGTTTTTGTTTAGAAGGCCAATAATGTAAAACAATAATTTTTTCATTTCAATTAACCTAACTATGTAAAGATTATGGTATGTGGAACCTATTTCTTTTGTCTATTGCATTTTGTCAAAAAAAAAAAAAAAAAAAAAAAGGAAAACACACTCAATTAATCGAAAAGGGTGTATATTAGTGCATCTATATACTCATGAATCATGTTCACATACACGTTATTTCTTATCCTTAGTGCATACAATCCAAATGTAACCCCATGTGTCCCCGCATGCACAATCACTCTAGTCTTAAAATTATGTTGCAAAAAATGATTTCAAGTGATGGAAAAGCGTTTTCCACTTGAGCAAATTTAAATTACTGTATAATTACCTCATTCATAATTAATTCTCACAAATGTGCAACTTCAAACATGACGGATAGTATGTACAAAACATAAATGGAATTCCATGAACCCACCACCTACGGACTTTCACTATGTCAATATAGATGGTTCAGTCTTATAATAACCTGGACAAGTCGGAGTTGGATGCATCATAAAAAATGAGCATGTAAATTTTGTTGCCGCTGTTGCATTATTCGCGGGAAGAACTGATCACAACACTGTGAAGTTTTATGGCCTAAAGATTGGCACAAACTTATGCACAAATTTAGGTCTAAAAAAGGTGATCATACAAACTGATTCACAAGTCCTTATAAACTGTCTCTGCAGATCGGAAATAGCAACACCAGTTCAACAAATATTGCTAAAAGAAGCGGTTAAAAGATTGGAAGAAATGGAAGAAGTCAAAATCCAGTTTGTATATAGAGAGTGCAATCAAGTAGCTCACACGATCGCTAAAGAAACTAGTAAGCTAACCTTTGGTGATCCACAACGAACTGTTGAATAATAACACCCTCGGTGCTTTTATTATGTATGAGATTCTTACCCACAGTGGATGAAGAATGTAATAAACCAAGACAATAAGACTTTTATTCGAAGTGTTAGGACAATATATGTAACCTTTAAGTAAATTTATTCATGTAATGGAATTTGATTAAAAAAGGAAAAAAAACATGACGGATATATATATATATATATATATATATATATATATATATATATATATATATATATATATATATATATATATATATATATATATATATATATATATATATATATATATATATATATATATATATATATATATATCAACTGTATAAGTCTCTATTCTTCAGTCAATATACAATTTACAAGCATTCCTAGTATCTATCTAGGTTTTGTGGACAAGAGAAGTGACTTGTGTGTTTTGTAGCCCGCCAATTCAGTAGACTACTTGACTTGTGGTCTCCCAAATAATAATATGGTATGAGGCGGCGATTTATTAAGGTCAAACATGGATGGCAATTGGGCCGGCTGTTCGGGCTTTGAAGTATCCATGGGTTGTTACCGGCCTAGATTTGGGTTTGGCCACCATCAAAGTCCGCGTCAGTTAAACTCTCATTGCGGGTTGGTTCGACTCTAATACAATTTCACAACATTCCAATTGCCAATTGGACAAATTTTGAGCCTTCAAACTAGCATGATTATCAATGCAAAGTTGCAAACGTTCTCTTCGGGTGAAATATAATAATCTTACAAATCAAAATCAAGTCGAGCTTTGTGTTCACGAGAGCTTGTTTTCAAAATGCTCATGGCTTAATCAAAATCAAGTCGATCTTGCTTGTGTCGACTGAGCTTGAACTCGACTCAAGTTTTGAACGAAATTTTTTACTAGCTGCTCAAGATCACATTGATTCTCGTTAACACCCCTAGTTATATTGAATGAGTTCCGTAAAGACGTACAATTAGAAAATTGTTGATGAGTGTGATGATTAATTCTAGAAAGTGCAGGGAGGGAAGAGAGAAAAAGAAAAAGAATAGATGATTGAGGCGAAGCCAAGTGTGAGACGCACGCACGTAGGTCCCCCACATGCGCTGCAGCGCACCGAAGCCGCTTTCGAGTGATTGAGATTGAGATTTGGTTTTATGATGTCTGTCTTTAGGTATATATATATATATGATATTCTCTTTATTTATATCTATCTTAATTTGCCCATAACACAACAAACATTGCATGAATGGCAGCATTGAAAAGTCCATCAATTCATTCTTACTATACTTGGCTAGCTTTACACTTTACAGATGATGGAGAATTACTGGATTAGGATGACACGACGCCTAAGACTATTTTTTTAGCTAGGACTAGGAGTATTGTATTTGTAGTGTATCTCTCTGTGTCTCTGTTTATTGCCCATGCATCTGCTGACTGCTGCTTCTTGGACTACACTCCAAGCGTTCTGTCATATCTGTATCTGTAATGCAATTAACTTTTTCTTCTTTTACCAAACAAGAAAAATGTGCATGATGAAACTTTCCACTAGCAGCAGGTGATCTTATCTTGTTTCTAAGAAGAATAAAACCCATGCTTTCCTTCTTTCTGTTCCTTTCTTGTTTTGTTTGTCCATTCATTACTATTGTCTGAGTTTTCCCTCAACTGTCCCCTGCTAGCAACCTTAAACAGTCATTTAATGTCTATCTTCCTTGCATGCCTTGAAGTTCTAAACTTGTTGCACCTCATCATCTCCAAGTCAAGCTAGTTGTTGGGTTTTGTGGTTCAAACTTTCTCATTCAATTCCACATAATTATCTGGACTTGACAGTGAAGACAAAACAACATACATACCATCTGAATATGCAACTGGGATACATGAATGTAAAAATTAGTAAAGCAGACAAGATGGCAAAGAATTTTCTAGTTCAGAATACAAAATATGTTCCATACTGTATTTTTGGTTTATGTGTGCAAATTATGCAATCTCTTTCATGTTGATAAGAGTTAGTTACAGCTTCAAAATTTGATTAGAAAATATGATAAACTGTTACCGGTTAGAACCATACAGCTTCAAGTAAACATCAGACATAAGAGTGTTGCATCTCCTCAAGAACAAAGTGAAGTAATTGCATAAGCTTCACTAGGTGTATACATCTGCACTGATCTCTGGCAAAAAATGTTTTAGCTTTTAAGATGATGACCATTGTCTACAACTATAAAGGCTTAGGACATCACACCATCCCATTTTCCCCGTATATGTATGTATATGATTATTTCCTCATAGATTCCAAAATGAGAAAAAGTTCAATGCAATACGAAGAAGAGCAAATTGCTATTATCAGCAAAAGAGCAGCATATTCATGAAACTGGTGAATTTTGCAGAAGGGAACCATCCACGCTCTCAATGATGCTGCGCAAGCCAGATCTGTAACTACGATGAATCAAGTCCACACCCAATTCTTTTTTCACAAGGGCATTGCAGACTCGCTTTTCTGCTCTGGCACCTCCAACTGTCGATGGTTCTGATTTTCCAGGAGTAATGTTTTGTTTTCTGTTGTTTGGAAATTTTTCGTCCACCAGTTTCTGAGCAAACTTGAAAACTTCACTCCGTGGAGCAGGATCATCATCAACTATGTTGAATAATTCACTGAAAAGAACAGAAGAAATATAAACCAACTTACCAACATACCATTGTTTAGGAGGTTGTGTACATATCAACTTGATTCATAATTTCATACTTCTTCCAATAACCACGCGCTGGTGCTTTGTCTTTTTAATCCTGGTCACAGCACTGCTGCTATGCATGCTCTGACATGTCTTTTATATTGAAAAGAATGAAAACATATGCTGCTAATTTAAATTTTGCATGCAGCTTGTGTCTAGGACTCTCGCTAGACATGATAGTTGGTTCGAAGTTTGATTGAGATTCTTGATTTTACATTGTAAATCATTAGGGAATGTTCCGCTTATTATGTACTCATAAATTTCGCATGCAATACAGCATTCAACTTAATTCAAAAATAGGGGAAAAAAGATACGATGTTGAGAACATAGGCATTTTATGCATCCTTCCTTATTTGGTTGTTTACTTGATGCGTTAACCTCCTCTGAACAATGTGACTATTAAAGTCAAATGAAAATCTGTCGCATGCCAAACTTACATGCATTGTTTTGCTAAGAGAAACCAGAAAGTATATCAAAGTTACCACGAAGATGGCTTCAGAATACTGGCATGGAGCGCTTGGCATATGTCAGCAACATGAATACGAGAAGTGTAACTTTTCGACAATCTTGCTTTCTGACCCTTTGAAAGTGGCTCCTGCTTAAGTATGGTATCAACAGCACTGCACAACATCAACAGAAATAGTAAATGAGTTTCCAACAAGTTAAATTAAATCATTCACGGCTGTGGAACAAAATTATAGGAAGTTAGGAACGCAAATGCTAAGCAAGTATTAAAAAGTTGGGATTATTAAAGCAACTCACCTACCTTCTACCAGGGCCGTATATGCCTCCAAGACGAAATACATGAGCTGTGATACCAAGATTATGACCCAAACTTAACCATTGTTCCTCAGCTGTTAACCTTGCTCTTGCACGTTCAGCTGCAGGCTTTGCAGGATAACTGCCATTGATGACACAAGTTTCATGTAAGGATAAGAACTGAAGTAAGGAAAGAAACTAGAAGCCTTCTGAGGAGAAAATAAATGATGCTTACAGTTCATCAACCCAAGCACCACCACAATCTCCATACACGCCTACACTGCCAAAAAGAACATAATTGAATTACTACTTAAAGAGTCAAGAAAATGCATGTTTTTCTTTTTCAATATCCTGACCCTTTTTTTTCTTCCTCGCCCTTTGCCCTTTGGTTCAAGCCATAAGATAATACTAGTAATTCTCCAGTATGGACACCATTTAGGCCTTCTCCAACAGTCATCCCCTCTCACTTATGCCACGTCAGCGTCTCACTTACTCATCCAAACTACTCCAACAGTCATCCCTTCTCATCCCACCTTTTTTCATTTATTTTATTAAATAAATACAAAAACAAGTCAATTGAAAAGGTAAAAGTAAGAAAATAAAATGAAAAATAAAAATAAAATAAGCTCATCCCAGGATGAGCCTCTCATACCGGGATGAGCCTCTCATCTCCACTCACACGCCCAGCAGCGTGTGAGAGGGGATGAGCTCACTCATCTCCAGCAGCTCATACGCTGTTGGAGAAGGCCTTAGAATCACTGAAAAAAAACTAAGACAGATTGCATACAAGGGCAGTAGCTAAAGGCACACTACTATATGCAAACAAGTCACAAGGAGTCTTACTGGTTGAGGATAAGTAAACAAGCCACTCAAGTCTCCCATCTTTCAACACATTCTCCACTAGTTCCTTATGTCGAAGCACCTGCAATACATAGTCCGTATCAGCCAATATATCCACAAGAAGGAAAAAAAGGACACAGACATAATTTAACTCAACACATTCATCCTCCATTACAGACTGATATCTAAACATACCGGATCACCAAGACCAACAAGAGATGGGATGGAGACAAGGAGATGCGTATGATTTCTCACAACCTCAAGAACTTCAGGTCTGACAAATATGGACCAAACAAGTTACTTATGAATCACCACCTAATCCACAAAGGACGAAAACATAACTATATGTACTTTGCAGAGACAGTCCTATAGTATACACCACGAACCACATGAAGCGAAAAAAGCGGCCTAACTAGTAAACGGCTATTTTCGCCATGTTTACGAAAACAAGGCCATACGGCCTTTAAATGTGAGTATGTATACAAACTGGGCAATCAAGTGTACAATTTTACTTAAACGATTTAGCTTCTAATGTGTACATGCATATAAGCATCATTCAAACAATCGAAAATACAGAAATACATTAAGGCTTGAAAGAGTAGCAGAACTGAAAGAGGCAAGTAGAGAGAAAGTAGTTAACTGTGGATCATTAGCGTCAAAGAGGAAAGCTTGATATCCATTTTCTTGAAGCTTTTTCTGCTTATCGATGCTTGTACAGCTCCCACTTACAGACCTTTCCAGAAAAGAAAAAGAATGACAGACCCAAAAATCAAATTCGACACATAGCAAGAAGATAACTTGACAAGACTGAAAAAGCTGAAAAAGAAAGAAAGTTTATTGTTTAAATACCATCCTTTGGCCTTTAAATCAGCAGCGAAGAACTGACCCACAAAACCCATACCGAGAATGAACATATCGCCATTGATGGAAGGTTGAGCTTTTGCGTTTTGTGAAATACTGCTGCATCTCACTGTTATTGGGTGGTGAAACGGTGACGTTTTGTTCAATTGGAGATGTAAGAAGCCGGGGGTCTTCATTCGGCAAGCCATGTGAGCTGCTATTGTGTTGGTTGCTCTGCAACTCCAAAAGTCAAAATCATATTTTGTCCTAATTTTGTTATAGGTAATTTATGATAAATTTCGAAATTGTGCTAAATCATTTTTTTTTTCTTTTTACATTTTAATTGGATATTACATCATATTTTGTCCCAATTTTTTCAGGTTATTTATGCTAAATTAAATCTTTGTTAAATTCCTTTTTATCTTTTATAAATTTTAATTCGATATTACATCATATTTTGTCCTAACTTTGTTAGATAATTTACGATAAATTTCAAAATTGCGCTAAAATCTTTTTTGTCTTTTTAAATTTTAATTCGATATTATGTGTTGTATAATTACAAATACAATTATCCACAAACTAACTACACTCCATTAGAATTTAGAAGAAACATCACACGTTCCGGTGACTCAAAATTCGAGTATTCGACCATGGAGCACATTCAATGACTGCTTGTTCACGTTTTTCCATCTCAGAATTCGATTATGTACTAATGGTTTGAATATGATTCATTTCCTCGATTATATGTGATTCATTTCCTATTTATTGAAATCACCCACACAGATCGAAAAGTAGTGGAACTTAAAGGACTATGCATGCTTTAGATTTTCAATAATTTACATACAAGTTTTCTTTTTAGAAAAACATAATTTTTTTTTTTAGGAAACCAGAAGATTATATTCACATGAAGATGTTCAGGTACAAGTTTGTTTACATAGTTGTACTACGAGGATATTGAAACGTCCTATCTGTTATTACAGATTGCATGAGCCACTCTGGGCAGACCGACCAAGTTCTACTGATTTGTATGGAGTGCGAACCATCCTGAACTTGTACAAAAGATGGCATGAGATTGGACTTGTTTGCTGCCATAGTTGGCCAAAAGATCAGCTCCCCGATTAGCCTCGCAATAGTTAAACTGTACCCCTACATCTTCAAGTTGTTCAACAAGGTGCCAAATGTCCTGCAGCAGAAGCTGCTGCCGTATCCCCGGAACCTGTTCCCTGTCATAGCAACAAACAAGGAAGAGTGAATCAGAATATATTATAAGCTTTTTATAATTATGTTCAACGACAAGTGTTAAAGCATGCTTCAAAGCCCAAAATTCAGCAGTTGTATTATCCGTAATCCCAATATATGCTGCACTAGCTAATACAAAGTCACCAAGTTCATTTCGAAACAAACATCCTATGCCAGAATGCCCCGGATTCGAAAGAGTAGACCCATCGGTGTTAACACTTAAATAGAAAAACAGAGTTAGAGACTTGAGAGTGTTTTCAAATGTTCTCTTTCGGTTAAATCTATATTGATCAAAGATATGACCACCAAAGTAAATCAATTATCAATTATAAATTCAAAGAGTGAAAAGTAAATGTGAGGAATGTACAAACATGCATGTCCATGAGTTAGTATCAAAATTGTGCGGCATAAATCTACAAAAGTCTGTTTTCAGTACAAATTCATAGTTTCAAGCGAGTGCCTTCTCTCTTATGATCTTATCTCCTCTGTTTCATTGAGTTCTTCTGGCCATTCCTTCCCCCCTTGAACGATTTTCCTTTCTTACGACCCATAAAACTGCTCATATCTTCCGCTCCATCATCATCTTCTCTCTTTCTCCTCTTTTTTGATCCAGATTCTTTAATTTTCTGCAGGATTAAAATAAGATCGATTTGCATCATTGAGTATAATGCCAAGCGTGAAGAGGAGAAATGAAATGAGAAACAAACTATGAAATCATCATAAAGATGACATAAAAGAACGGCAGCTGTGGAGTATAGTTTATAAGGGAAAAGGGTGTTATGTAGGTGATGAAGATCCAATACAACTTACATTTTGAGCTAATCTTTTCGCCTCTGAAACACATTCCATGAATGATAAAACTTCTTCTTCTTGAGCAGGGTACTCAGGTAACTTTTTACCTAAACAAACAGAACACGTTCAGATTAAAAGAAATATATATACACAAGTTTCTTCCTGAACTTCCAAGTTTTGATTCTTACCAACGTGCTTCTCTATCTGTATGTACCACTCTAATTCGTACTGATTGACAATTGATATTGCAACACCTGAGCGCCCAGCTCGAGCAGTTCTTCCCACTCTATGTATATAATCCTGCAAACAATGTCATTTAACCAATAAGCTACTACCATGCTAGATTGACAAATATCGACTCTTTGTTAACACGGCTTGACTGAGTACATAACTAGCAAAAGTTCTTTTCATGTTGAAATAGACTGTTTTCCACATAAAGTTCTAATGGGATATTCCCAGAAATGCAGATGAAAACTCCTCATTCTCCCACACTTCATACTCAACTATTTCAATGTAAGATGCATAAGGACCAGGAGACTACTCATAAGAAACTGGGAGGAGCTCCTCAAAAAAAGAAACAGGGAGGAGATAGAAATAACACAGGAGAGACACCGAACAAAAGCTATATTGACACCAATCCCTGAATCAGAAAGATCTAGTTCCATTAGAAAATCAGAGAATGAGAATTTACCTTAGGATTGGCGGGAACATCATAGTTAATTACCATGTCCACTGATGGAATATCAAGTCCCCTACTCGCAACATCCGTGCATATAAGAATATTACGTTCACCAGACTTGAATTTGTTTAAGGCTTCAAGTCTTTTCGTCTGGTAAGAACCAACACGATCATAATAAGAGATTTTCTTAATAAAAAAAAGCATAAAACACATGAAGAGTTTCTATATGCATGATTGCATGATCCACACTCCACAGTTATCAAGAACAATCACCTGGGTCATATGACCATTAATTGGAATAGCTCTAAAGTGAAGGTTATCGAGAATATAGGCCAAGAGAGTGGTAGCGTCACATGTTCGAGTGAAAACCATAGATGTACTACCCGACATTTCAGTCAATATGTAAACAAGATAACAATCCTGCAAAACAGAGAAACATAACATCAATCAGTTCAGGAAAGCACAGTAACAATTGGAAGTAAAGTCATGCCATGTGATAGTAGAAGTCCATTCAACTTAGAGAATCTTAGTTCAAACATGGCCAACTAACAAGATCATATCCACAATGTGCTTAAGAAGAATACCCCAACAGTTCAAATAAATTTCATGAAACTGCTGAAATTTTACAAGGATATACAAAAGCACGTTCGGACTCGGCCTATACACTATACAGTGATGCCAATCTCTTTTCCTCCTAATCAAGGTAGTTACCAAATACAAACTGTGATCAATTTCAATCTCATCATAGACCTTTAATTAAGTGACGCTTTTTACTACCATAAATCATGTGTGGATCATGTGTACATAGTCATTTATCCCTTAAAATGCCACAAGAAAGACAGAGAAAAGTCAAGTCACTGAATATCACGACCTTGTACTTTGCTGGAACAAAGCGAAATTGTTGCTTCAGGGTATCAACGGTAGAATATTTTGATGCAACTTCAACCTGGAAACAGATATGAAAAGGTTAAGAGTAATTTTGGGAAAAACTTACTTTACAGGCAAACAGAATTAGTGTAAAAAACGTACCTTAACAGGATTTTTTAGGCAAGCTCGCTGCAACTTTTTCACCTGTCATTGCAGGCAGTAGAATGTAAATCAACAACAGATGTATTTGTATGAGATACCCAAAAGAACAGTGATAGAAAATTTTATTTAACAGTGAAGAGATTTAAATCCAACAGTGAGTAATTCAACTCAAGAATATTTTGACATAAATCATCCCTCAGGTATGCCTTTACTCGTTTGATCGTTTGATCCAATTCTATCTTAATTTTTCATCATCTCAACATGTCCTGAAAAATTAAAGCAACTACCATAGGGACATTTCATTTAATATCGACAGAGGAGGTAAAGAACATCATGTACAAAGATGTTGGTAGACAAAATACTGTGGTGAAAGACATTGTAATACAAGAAAGTGAAGAAACCAAGTAAAAGTATTAGATTTTGCATTTGAGTACAGATGTCAATGTTGTGCACAGACACATACCTTTCGAGTCATTGTTGCAGAGAATAGATATGTTCTTCTATCCTGAGGAATAACATTCAAAAGTTCATCCATTTCCTTCTCAAAATCATCACTTAGCAATCTATCAGCTTCATCAAGAACCTGTTTTCACATTCGTATTAGTTCCATATATAAAAGTGACGGAAAACTATAACGAGAGATTACTCATGAACTCCAAGAAACATGAATCACGAATCTCACCAAGTATTTTATTGTCCGTAGGGAGAATCCTGTAGTACTCGTAAGATGGTCAACAAGACGACCAGGTGTTGCCACCTAATAGATATAAAGCAATGTATAATCATTCTCAAAAGTAACACCAACAGAATCCATGTAAGATGAAAACCAGCACAATGAATCAAACACAGAATCCATAAAATTACTCACAACAATTTGCGGGCGTTTTCCAAGACTAATACTCTGCTGCACCTTATTATCACCTCCTCCAACAAGCTGCGAAACAAACAATGAACACTTGTTATCTTTCTAATCAACAAACATACAAATACACACCGAGGCGGGCACATAAATTGAAGTTAGTGGGACGAAATTACATACTATACATCACTATTTCGAGAGTGTGGGGTTAAAAATTGAAAAATCATAAATATAAACTATAAAAAAAAAAATTGAAATGCCCCCAGTACCCGCCCCTGGGTCCACCCTGAATACACAATTACAATTACACACGGTATGATAAAACTAATAGTAATACAGTCTAATCTATAAATAGTTCCCATACCACTGCGCATCTGACGCCAATACCAGAACCCAGGGCTTCGAACTGCTCCGCAATCTGAATAGCAAGCTCACGAGTCGGAGCGAGCACGCAAGCGAAAAAGGCCTTGGGAGTTTCCAAAAGCGACTGAAGAATTGGGATGGCAAATGCTCCAGTTTTACCAGAACCGGTTTGAGCAAGAGCAATGATGTCCTTTCCCTCGCAACTGGTATTGCTTCCAATTGAATGCTGGTTGGGTTCTTCCATCCCAGACTTTCGCAGGCTTCAGCTAGTTAGTCGTTTACGCCGATGTCTTTGAAGGATCTCGTTTCTTGCTTCTCTTCCTCCATGGTTTGTTGTTCAGCTGGAAATTTCACGGGGAGAATTGTGGGAGCTAGGTAGTAATTGATAGAGACGACGCCACCACGGATCAGTGGTGGTGATCAATCGTGTAGCCTGTAGGGGATTTTAGAATTTACTAGTAATTCCATGCACCCTGCACATTAATAAACCTCACTATATCCCCCAAAACCATTTAAGTTATTTGAAAAATTGTAAAAAAAAAAAAAAAACAATTAAATAAATTATGGAAACATTTATTAAAAAAAAAGTTCATTGGTGGCTAAACTAGTAAATATATAACGGACCGACCACTAATCGATCGATACCCTACTCCTTTGGACCAACGCGATTAACTTATGATATGAACAAATATGTGCGGGTTCACGCCCAAATTGGATAGTATTTGTCTTTCAGTCATGAGCAATCGAGTCGAGTCTCAAACAATTAGTGATTGATCCACTTACAAATGGTATCAGGCGGACAAAGAAACTACACTCCATTTGAACAAATTCGGTTCTACTAAGAGGGACTGAAAATATTCAAGAACCGTTTGTTTTGCATCTCAAAATTCGATCATATCATATATAATAATGTATAATGTTCACGTTGAATATGCTACATTTCCTGATTTATTGAAATCACTCATAGAGATAGAGGTCCATCAAGCTTGAGATTTTCTATAAAAAATCATAGTAGAGTTTTCTGTTGAAATAGTAAAGGAATTTGAAAATGTCCTAGATGACATATGTGAAAGATACCTGGCCTGCAAGTGGGTCTGTATTTGGAAAACAACCAGAACTCCAGAAGCATATAGTCTCGTTGATCTGTTACAACCAGAGCTCTATATCAATAGACAAAATGAAATTTCTCAAGTTCCAGTAGATATTAAGATAAAAGTCTATCATGCCCAAATTCGTTAAACAGTCTCGAAATTCTATGAAACACTATCGCTGTAATTTGGTACTAGTGTTTTACACCCTAAACTCTACATCTTAAGATTGTATCCCCTCATCATTGAACTTTTTGATTTTTACACATGCCCCCTCTACGTTTCCTCTCCTAATGTGCATTATTTGTTGTCTATGATATGATTCATATCATAGTTATATCTTGAAGATGCTCTGAATTAAGGGGTGTAATGAAAATGGATATAAATGAGATTTGGAGCAAAGAGAAAAAAATTAAAAAACATTGACAAATGTGTTCAAATAGCAGTGTCACAAAGTGAAAAGCAGTAAACTTTTCTTCTCAAATGCATGGATATCATTTGTCACTACTTTGTTTATTTTAGCTGCTATAGCTTTCTTCATGGCCCATAGGGCAACTTGGTGCTGCAATCCAATTTAGATGGATATCTTTATGATGTGAAACTTTGCGTTCTTTCAGTCAGAGCACCCAGTAGATTCGGTATTCTGTATAGACAAGAGTTGATCTGGTGTTTCTTTTTCAAGTTTCGTGAATACTGCATATACACAAAATCTTACACAGATGGGGATATCGCACCTGACATCGCCAAGTTTTGCAGCTAGAGATTAAGCCTCCACACGGCACATCCTAAACGCATTAATTTGTTTTGTTGTATGAAAATAATAATGTATACTGGTGAGGTCTTCTCCAGCTGGTGAACAAATTAAATTCCATTGCTTTAAATGAGTCCATTCAGCTGTATTGTTCTTTTAAATGCCAGTGCCAATTTATGAAATGTGGGCTTGCTGAATTCGACGTTGTTTTAAGCTACTTCTTTGTGCACAGCGAATGCTAGGAATTAGAAAATGATTCCCTGCCAAGATGCAAATTCATTTCAATCAAAGAGCTGCATAACTTTTTTACTACGTATAACATAACAATAAGCTAAAAAACATTCTAGAACATTTTGAGGAAGTAAAAAAACTTGAAAGAACATGCTGAACAACTACCTGGCTGCCAGCAGAGAGCTCTTGGACCACAAGAAGAATATTGTACCTGTATAAGCCAATGTTGTGTGACAGGGTACAGAAGCACTGATTTAAACTTTAAAGCTTTATTTGTTCATTCTTGAAAATTGCATTCACTTAAAGTTGTATAGCTCCCAATTGTCAGACACTCAGTAGCTGTTTATTGCACAAATGGAAGCAGAACAGGAGATACCTGAAAATGGTAACAAGATGAAAGAGTTGGCTTACCAATGCATGGATAATGAAACAGTGACAACCGAAAATGGTAAGAGCGCGAAAGACTTGGCTAACCAATGCATGGATGATGAAACAGTGACAACTGAAAATGGTAAGAGCGTGAAAGACTTGGCAAACCAACAGATGGATAATGAAACTGTGACGACTGAGAAGGGTAACAGGATGAAAGACTTGGCTAACCAAGGGAGCGATGATGAAACTGTGGCAGACACGGTGGTGACAAGTAAAGGAGTTTCCAGCAACAAAAAAGCTGGAAGTAGCTCAATTACTTGGAGATCCAGGGTACCACAAAGATTTGTGCAGAATGTATGGAACATGACTGATGACGAACAACTAGACTCGATCATCTGTTGGAGTCCTTCCGGTGATAGTTTCATTATAAAGGATCAGAAATTGTTTGAAAAAACGGTTCTTCCTATGTACTTTAGAACATCCAATTTCGCAAGCTTTAATTGCCAGCTCAACACCTATGTAAGTACCACTTGTTTACTCCGATTCTTTAGTTTTTTATTGGTATATATATGTTTCTCTGGAAAATGGTAGTACTATATGGTTTATTTTCACTTGATGTTAAAGACATAGTTTGATGTTAAATTTAGTTTATGTCGCGTTGTGTATCAAACTATCAAATTTATGGAATTAAAACACTCTATTACTATTAGTTGTTCTACATCAAAATCTGGCAAGCTACAAAAATATATTTTATCTGGAATTTTAAGTTTGTCTTACAGCGAATTTCGTAATTCTAAAGCTATATATCATTAAATATTGTGATTGTGACAAACCCTGGTGTTTATGTGAAAAAGGGCTTTAGAAAGATCAGCTTGCCGGGGATTTGGGAATTCAAGAACGATAATTTCCGAAGGGGGGAACGAGGCTTGCTGATCAACATCAAGAGGAGGGAGCATATTAATCTGCGAAACAAGCAGCTAGCTCCAGAGTTAGGACATTCGCCTGCAGGTACGTACAACTTAGAGGATGAATTCATGATGTTAACCGAGAAGCACGCGCAACAGAAACTGGAGATCATTAAACTGAAGGAAACACAAGAGAAATTGAAGGAAAAGCTTGCTGCTGTTAAAATGGGCTTGATATGCAGTAAGCAACAGATGTTCTCTGCGGCACAAGAACTCCTAGAGAAGCACAGAGAGGCTAGTGATGTTGAAGTAGCAATGGCAGTTGATGAAGGTGAGAAATCCAAGGAAAGCACGAAGGGAAAACGGAAACTTCAGGAGGGGGAGATATCGGCAGCAAGTGTACCTTATAAACCAGCAATGTCTTCTGATTTTGATACTTGGTGTCCACCTAACTATGATGAAAATGAAGAAGAGGGCCACAATAACGTGTTCTCGTCATTCGACTACTTATTTGGAGAATCGTCTGAATGGACAGAATTTTATAGGGAGATGCAGGAGAAAGAAAGAAATGTCACTCATGCACTACAGACTGGAGGTGAGGTCTTAAATACCGAAACAGTAGAAAGTGCATTGTATTGTGTGTTTTAGTTTAACAAGCTAGGGCGCTCATAAAATTGATCTTTATGCAGGGTATGTGAAACCTGAGGGGTGAATTCTTGCAGCCTGCATACATGGCCTATGCTAATTTTTCGATTTTCATTCAGTTGTATATCTATTCGGATCAGCTGCCTAAGTTTATGAACATGTTGTGTAATAACTGCCTTCGACTAAAATTTTCAAGTACTCAGATTCCGAAGTTGTTAGCTGCTAAATATATTTGTAGTTACTTGTTCAGTTTAGCACTGTATTGCTAAAAAGTGATAACTTATCTTTGTTAATCCAACATATTGTAGACTTGTAGTCTAACAAAGAATTTTCATAAAAAAAAAAAAGAAGCTAATACAGTAATATTAGATGACGTGTTCAATCAGGAGCCTAAATACATTCACTGTGAAGCTAATCCAAAATCAGTCATCTCTACAAACTCACAGTAACTGTCCAAGGTAGCTTCTCCAATCTATCCCAGACCAGATCCTGGTCATCCAGAAGGGGTTGCTCTGGGTTGGCTGTTGCTTTGTTGGCATGTCAAATCAAAGAGGGCAGTAATGGCTCATCCTGAGCCAGTTTTCAATCAATGCAATGACTATGAAGAAATGCATGCATGCAGGGCATGTTAACTGCCTCACAGCCCGAGGGAAGCTCGTCCAAGCAAATAACACAATCATCACTCGACGACATTGTCACCTTGCGTTCCAGTGTATTCTTCATAGCCAATTCATGTGGTGGAAAGAAATCAGGGGGAACATCATCATAATTTACATAGTTGTAAAAATATGCCATTGCACTTAGTCCATGATCCCAACTGGGTGCGAACATGTCACCGTACCAAATGTCGACGAGGAAAATATTATGCCATGTAAAGGAAGGTTTGATCATGGTCAGCGTCTGATCTACGACCCTCAGTACAAATCCATCGAGACATTTGCAACATCCATTTGTTCACATTGCCAACCATTTATAGAGATAATAATAGCTAGAAAGGTTCTTACTGTAGTTAACGTAGCAACTGGACTAAATGTTTCAAGGTAATCAAGTCCATATTGTTGCGTATAACCTTTTGCAACCAATCTAGCCTTGTATTTGTTAATAGAGCCATCTAGATTAAGTTTTACCTTAAACACATACTTGCAACCAACAGAAGAATGACCAAATGGAAGCTCAACAAGACAACAACTGTCCAAGTGTTATTCTCCTCAAGAGCAGAAAGCTCTGCTTTAATAGCATTTTGCCATTCTGTTGAAATGATTGCTTGCTTGTATGTTTAGGTTCTTGATTAATCATAAGACATAAGGAATAATTCATTTGTTCAGAATCTAGATTGCTATAATTAACAAAATGATGAAGAGGATGTGCACAGTGCACTAGACACATGATTGACACGCTTGTGATGAAACAACTTAGTGTAATAGGCTCGTATTACTACACCACGTTAATGGCATGTAATCAACACAAACACCACATCTTCTGCAGATTCAACAAAGAAGATAAGAATTGAACAAAGCAGACAGAAAAGATTGAGCATTACAGATAAGAATTGAACAAAGCAGACAGCAATTTGTCCGAATGGCGGCACATACAGAGCGTTGGAACAAGACAGTGCGGAACACCAGAACACTATCTCAGAGCAGGAAGATTCAAATCAAATGGAGCAGCTGAACCAACCACACCATATCTCCAGACAAACAAACATTGTTTTGACTTTTGAGGTCAAGCAGCAAAATGTCAGCATATCTCGTAATCTTTTTTAAAATTTTGTCCTATGAATTAGCTAGGTAGTGTTTCTTCACGACAAATTCAATATAAAGCACAGAAATTTTCCTTCCATTTTAATGTGTTGCGCAAGAATTTTAACTATCAAATAAACAACATTATGCGCAAGAATTTTAACTATCAAATAAACAAGATTTCTTTTTTTTTTTACAAGCTACTAAGCTATTATGGCTTAATTTGTAATAATCAAGAATCGTAACTTGAGGAGATAAAGGGGCAACTAGAGTAAATTGAACTTCAAATTATATAACTCCACAATGTCTGGGCCAAATATGACAAGATCAACATCAACTATGTCTCGAGTAGAGCACGTCACAAACTTTGTAATGAAAAAGGGAGTTCGGCGGTGAATCAAACATCAACAGAATTTGAAATCTTGGAGCCAATCGGTGACAGTTTCTGAGTAATGAATCCGCAAACCATGTTGATGAGGTCAAGTGAATAGCCAACAAATTGGTCAAATTTTAGGTACAAAGCTAGTAGCTGTATTATTTCTATTTATTTTTTTAATAGATGGACTCAAAATATTCAAGAACGCCTTGTTCACCTTTTCGCTGATTTAATGAAATCACTCATAGAGGTCGAGAACTAGTGTTACTTGAAGGACCATGCAAGCTTTAGATTTTCTATAAACGCCTTGTTCACCTTCTCATAAGAGTTTTCTTTTAAGAATAAGTGTTGCCAATTTTTCTTCTTTAATCTAAATTGAGTTTAGATGTGAGCAGTAAGGAATTCTGAATTCCAAGATTGAAAGTGAATGTGTGGATGTACAAGCACGTCCCATGAGTTACTATCAAAATTGTGCTGCATATAAATCTGCAAAGTGTGCGTTTTCAGTACAAATAGTAGAGGATAAATATATCTGAGCCAAATTCATAGTTTTGGGTGGAATTCCTTCTCGCTTATCTTCTCTGCTTCTTTGAATTCTTCTGGCCATTCCTTTCCCCCTTGAAGGATTTTCCTTTCTTACGACCCATAAAATTGCTCGTATCTTCTGCCCCATCATCATCCTCTCCCTTTCTCTTTTGAATCCAGATTCTTTAATCTTCTGCAGGATTATAAGATCAATTTGCATCATTCAATGTAATGATTTGCCAAGTGTGATAAGAGAGATGAAACGAGAAACAAGCTGTGAAATTATCATAAAGATTATAATAATAGAACAGTCGCTATGAGTATAGTTTATGAAGGAAAAGCGTGTCCAATACAACTTACCATTTGAGCTAATCTTTTCGCCTCTGAAACACGTTCCAATAGTAATAAAACTTCTTCCTCCTGAGCAGGGTACTCGGGTAACTTTTTACCTAAACAAAAAGAACAAGTTCACATCTAAACAAACAGAAGTATTATATACGCAACCTTCTTCCTGAACTTCAAGTTTTTATTCTTACCAACGTGCTTCTCTATCTGTATGTACCACTCTAATTCGTACTGATTGAAAATTGATATTGCAACACCTGAGCGCCCAGCTCGAGCAGTTCTTCCCACTCTATGTATATAATCCTGCAAACAATTTCATAAACCAATAAGCTAACATACTAAATTGACAAAATATAGACACCTTCACTTAAATAATAATCAGAATTCAGAAGTAACTCAATTCTTTCTTTACACTACTGTACTAATACAAAACTAGCAAAAGTTCTCATCTTGGTGAAATAAACCATTTTCCAAATAAAGTTCTCGTGAGCATTCTTAATAATTATTTCTATGTAGTCAGAGATGCATAGGCAGGAGGAGACTACTCCTAAGGAAAGGGAAGGAGATAGAAACACTGAACAAAAGCTATATTTAAATCAGTTAGAACAACATGAAAGCCCTGAAACAGATATAGGAGAAGATCTAGTTCCATTACAAAATAAAAAAAAAAAAAAAAGGGAATTTACCTTAGGATTGGCAGGAACATCGTAGTTGATTACCATGTCCACTGATGGAATATCAAGTCCCCTACTGGCAACATCTGTGCATATAAGAATATTACATTCACCAGCCTTGAATTTGTTCAAGGCTCCAAGTCTTTTAGTCTGCAAAGAACCAAGAAGAACATAATGAGAGAATTTTCTTTGATGAGGCACAAAACATATTAGTTTTTATATGCATAGTCCATGGTTATCAAGAACATTACCTGGGTCATATGACCATTAATTGGAATAGCTCTAAAGCCAAGATTCCGGAGAAGATAGGCCAAGAGAGTGGTGGCGTCACATGTTCGAGTGAAAACCATAGATGTACTACCAGACATTTCAGTCAATATATAAACAAGATAACAATCCTGCAAAACAGAGATACATATCATGAATCAGTTCAGGAAAGCACACTAACAAAAAGTATAATCTCACTTCAAAGATGAAAAACATGGACTCAAGAATGGCATTGACGGTAGAAGTCCAAAAAACTTAGAGAATCTTAGTTCAAACATGGCCAACTAACAAAATCATATCCACACCTTGCTTAATGACAGTATACCAACAGGTGAAATAAAATATAGTAAAAAATAACAAATCATGAAACTGCAGACATTTTACAAGGATATTCAAGAGGATGCTTGGACTCTGCCTAGACAACATACAGTGATACCAATCTCTTTTCCTCCTCATCAAGGTACTGTAGTTAACAAGTTTGATACCTTGATCATTCTCATGAGACTTTTTAATAAGTGACTTTCTACTAGCATAAAATATGTGTGTATCATATGCACATAGTCATTTGTCCCTTAAAATGCCACAAGAAAAACAGAAAAGTGAAGTCAATGAATGTCACGACCTTGTGCTTTGCAGGAACAAAGCGATATTGTTGCTTCAGGGTATCAACGGTAGAATATTTTGTTGCAACTTCAACCTGGAAACAGATATGAAATGGTTTAAGAGTAATTCTAGGAAAATCTTACATTACAGGCAAATAGAAAATGTCAAAATCGTACCTTAACAGGATTTTTCAGGCAAGCTCGCTGCAGCTTCTTCACCTGTATCATTGACAGACAGTGCAATGTAAATCATAACAGATGTATTTGTAAGCAATCATTCTATAAAGCATACAGCAGCACTGAACCTTATTTATCTGAACCCCCCATTTGTAACTTTACTTTGTTCTTGAAAAGGAAAGGAACATCCATAAGAAAACATAAAAATCGGCAACCTACCTAACGATCCTTAGCCGGATTTACGGGTGACATAGATCAGAAAACAGTATTATCACATAGGAAAAACCAATTCACGGCCAGTAAAAGATATCTAGAGCTCAAAACTAAAAATTGAGGGGCTTACTATATTCTCTATTGCTTATGAGATACCCAAACAAAACAGTGAGCTCATACAAGAAAGTAAACGTCATAGGAGCTTTTATGCAACAGTAAAGGGATTTAATATTTAAATCCAACAGTGAGTTATTTAAGTAAAATTTTTTTTGACATAAATCATTCCTCGAGTATGCATTTATTCGTTTGCTCCAATCCTACCTTAGCTTTCCTTTAAAGCAACTGCCATAGGGAAGTTTGATACCGACAGTGGTAAAGAACATCATGTACAACAATGTTGGACAATATTGTAATACAAGAAAGTGAAACCACTGTTGCAAAGTATTAGGTTTTGCATCTGAGTAGAGTTGTCATTGTTGGACACAGACAAATACCTTTCGAGTCATTGTTGCAGAGAATAGATATGTTCTTCTCTCTTGAGGAATAACATTCAGTATTTCATCAATTGATTTCTCAAAATCCTCATTTAGTAATCTATCAGCTTCATCAAGAACCTGTTTCACATTTGTATTAGTTCCACAAAAGGAAACAAAAGACAACTAGAACGAACGATTCGGTAAACTCCAAGAATCACAAATCTTACCAAGTATTTTAATGTCCGTAGAGAGAAGCCTTTGGTATTGGTAAGATGGTCAACAAGACGACCAGGTGTTGCCACCTAATAGAGTTAAAGAAATGGATAATCATTCTCAAAAGCAACACCGACAGAATTCATGAAAGATGATAACAGGCAGAATGATATCAATCAAACATGTGGAACAAAAATGAAGAAATATTCACAATCCACCATGTTTATGAGATCATACATATTGCATATGAATGACAATGATAGAGATTCCAAAAATGAGATTTCTCTCCTGCTTAATCAATGTCATGAAGTCCCACAAGCATGAGAAATAGACAATCAGTTATCCCCTTATTCTGATGTGTCTATTAGCTCGAAGAGTTCTTATACAGAAATAGACATAGTAGACTGAGGTACCCAAATTCACAACATAATTGACAATTGAGAAACTCTACCCGCAATGACCCTCTTGTAGACACTAACCCCCACCAAACAAACAAATAAGACCTCGAAAATGCAAGTTATCCAATTCTACAAAGGCTTCAATTAAAAGCTAAAAACTTGGGAATATTCAGATATGAACGGCCTCTCTTTCTCAAACAAATAACTACAGCACTAGCAGTTGCCAAATTCCATTACTGAGAAGTTAGAAAACTTAAAGAAAAGGATCCATTTATCAGTTGCAACAACCTCAAGGATTTCGAGAGAGATGAAATATAATGCTACCCTCCCACCCACTTCAATACTCAAATTCTACCAACATACATGTTTATTCTAACTAGCCACTGCTTTGGATCAAACGTAGCAACCGAAACACATCATTTCAAATGATTCGCAAAATAGATAAAACTACTCACAACAATGTGTGGACGCTTTCCAAGAATAAGACTTTGCTGCACCATATCCACACCTCCAACAAGCTGAAAAAACAAACAATAACCAGTTCTAATTTTTCTAATCAACAAACAAACATACAAATACACAATTACAGTCTAATCTATAAACAGTTTCCCATACCACTGCGCATCTAACACCAATACCAGAACCCAGGGCTTCGAACTGCTCCGCAATCTGAATGGCAAGCTCACGAGTCGGAGCAAGCACGCAAGCAAAAAAGGCCTTGGGAGTTTCCAAAAGCGACTGAAGAATTGGGATGGCAAATGCTCCAGTTTTACCAGAACCGGTTTGAGCAAGAGCAATGATGTCCTTTCCCTCTAAGGCAACTGGTATTGCTTCCAATTGAATGCTGGTTGGGTTCTTCCATCCCAGACTTTCGCAGGCTTCGGCTAGTTGTTCGTTTACGCCGATGTCTTTGAAGGATCTGGTGTCTTGTTTCTCTTCCTCCATGGCTGGAAACTTGACTGGAATGTTTGGTTGGAAGAATCGTAAGAGGTGATTTATAGAGACGACGGCTCAGGCGGTGGTGATGCGGCGGTTTTGGGGATTTTAGGGTTTATGTTACTGGCGGGAGCTGGACTTGTGGTCGTTGAGGGTTTTGTTGGAAGACAACGAATTTATGAGTTTATTGTGTTTGGTCGGTCAGACGGAGCGAAAGCGAAATTCAACGAACTTGGCCGTTCTGCCATATTTTTACGAGTTTTCAGACCAAAATAATAAAGCGTAACTCTTCTAGCCGGTCACTCCAATTACTCGGATCATTAAGTATAGATTTGATTACTTCAAATTTTTACTATACATTTATTTATTTGTAAAAATATGGATTTATTTGTAATATAAAATTTAATTAATTATTATGTGTGTTAAAGTTTATATATTATTGTCCTACTGTAGTCTCTTCTGCTAGTTGTGCGATGACCCATCAAGACTCACTTTAGTTGTTGTACTAGGAAATTGTTTGGAAACATTGTACGTATTGGGGCAATACCCCTATTACCCTATGTACGGAACATATTGGATTTTAATGGATTAATATGTAAAAAAAAAAATTGAATTAACTGAACAGAAAAAAGTGTTTTTTAAGACGGAATCAGGTTGTCGTCTATATAAGTTTAACAGTTATTTCATCCCATCCATCCATGCAATCTGGAGAAGTGAAACTAGAGTTCAGAGAAAAGCAGCAAATTGTCCTAAATGATTCAAGGAGTCAACTTGCAGCAACAGCATATACTATATGCTACTACTACTATAATCTGAACTGCTGAACTACTTCAGGGTCCATATGGAATTTTCCTCCAAACCAGTGTATATGTAATTGAACTTCAAAACAGAAATCTGGATGCATCAATAACATTGTACATATGCTGTTCTATATATCATCTCAGCCTTCTGGAAAGGCCTGCCTGTGACTTGATTGGATGCAATTGTACTAATGGGGATTGAGAAGTATCAGCTGATTCACTGCTCTATGAATCAATCGTTACACTTACAAATGAGCGTTCGTACATTTTATACATTCACTATCTCTATCTGCAAACACAAATCTCAGGACCGGGAAAGTTGATTCATGACATCTCATTTCTTGGAAACGTAGGCATAGTATTGCGCCATAGGGACAACAAAAGCAATGACCAACAAGCCTCCTACTAGAGTAGTGAACTGACCACGTTTCTCATCTGTCTCTTCCCGGGATTTGAAGTTAGACTCTCTTTTGTTGTCTTTAGTTTGAGGACCGCCTGTGTCAGGAAGCCCATCCACTGCTGCCACTAGACGTTTCGCAGCACTATATATTGCTTCATTGTACTTTTCCTCCGTAGCTAACACTGCAGTTTAAACCAGTAAAGTCATTTAAATACTTCAACAAGTTGAAAACACAACATATGCTTTCAAGTTCCAATCAGTCCATACACTTTGACATACTGCAAAAGAACACAGAACTATAGTATACACGTATTCTCCAGATTTGACCTCTTGAGCCTGTGAAGCTGTGACCGAATATGTATTAAACACTACCACCTCATATCAATTTACTCAGTATTTTGCTGTTTCAAAAAAAAAATTACTCGGTATTCCAATTGGAAAATTCATTCCAGACAAGACATCACTTTACTCACAAAATCGTACTTTATTAACCACATCCCGAACTCCAGTACTAGAAGCTTACATTAGCGCTTATAAAACATTGATGCAAATCAAAAGTTGAACCATACCTGGTAGATTTTCTGATACAGTAGCATCAAGAACAGTATCACCAACAGCCTTTACGAAATCAGGGCCACCAGTAACTGCACCTTCCTTTTGACTGGTAACAAGCACGACTATACCTTTCTTGTTGCCTTCCTCTATTGTTGGATACCATTTCTCCAGTACTTGATCGGCATACTCAAAAGCATCTGCTTTGCTCTTCAAGCAAACAGCATTGGTCAGTCAGAAAACAACCGATCAGGTCATATAATAGTACATGACGCCAAATTCTTGCATCGTCCATGTAGTTTACCATCGACTCACAGAACAATGAGGACTAACAAGTGTTATATCAGTAGCTTATTTTGATCTCAAGTGAAATAGAATTAATCAAGCCAAAACTGCCTATAGGTATATGGATTTACTTAGGATCAAGATTGTCGGTCATTTTATCATATTCAATGTCTGTAATGCTCAAAGAATAACAAACCACGAGTGTTCTGCTCTTCAAAATTCGCCAACTAGACTAGGCCTCATTTGCATCAGTCTTGTCATACTTCATTTTCTGCACATTCTACATTACAACTAGGCTAAATCTACTGATCAACTTATCGGCTCAATACGTTTAAAATGTTGTAGTACATAGCATCATTCCAATACCCAAGTAATACAATACAAATCTATATCAAACATGAAACAAAACAACAAACAGTTCACTTACAGTGAGCTTGCGGACAGTGACAATATTAATATGATACCCCTTCCTCGACTCCAAATCCGACAGCAACCTCTTCAAATCAGACCTCGTGATGCGGCTAAGCACGCCAGCATCGTCAACCACATATGATTCAGTTGGAGGGCCGTCGTTGAGAACATCAAATTCGGAAGCGAATGCAGAGTCCGCCAGAACAGGGCAAGCAAAATTGATTGCCAAAGAAAGGGCAAGAGCTGCTAGACCCTGCTGCACATGAGAAATCCAGGTGTTCGGCTTTTCCTCTAACGATAGTTTAACAGTTTGGTGTCTGAGGGTGCAGCAAATGGGCTTCAGCCTGCAGTAACTTGGTTTGGGATTGAGGGAAGGAAGAAGAGAGGTTTTGACTATGGGACAGAAGGAGTGAGGAGAGAGAATAGTCTCCATTGGAAGGTGTTGTTGACAGTTCCAGAATCAAGATTTTTGAGTTTGTGTCATGTAAAGAAAGGAACACATGAGATTGATCATTGAGAGTTTTTCAGGTTTCTGGTTCTGTTTGGTTCAAGTGTTTTTTGGATAATTTGCTTTGGATGGTTGGCTGGATTTTGGAGATGGATAATGTAATGGTGGGGTCATTTTTGGACTTTCTTAAAAAATAAAGGTAAACTTTACATTTCATCACAAGAAATTGAAATTTCTAAGGAGACCAAAATCTCAATGTCAACTGTCAAGAAATCAAAATGTGAATATATTCATGCAAGAAACTTTTTACATGCAACTCTTTTACTTCTGTACATTACACACACAGGAATAGAAGCATCCGAAAACATCACACAGGAAATATCGAATTATAGAGAACCTATGAGTTATTAGCTGAAAAGCAATACGAAATTTCAACGAGCTTTCACGGGAGTAATGACAGGAGAAACTTCCTCATCTTCAAACCTTGAAATCCATGGCTTATCGTACATCTGAGGAGATGATTGAGTCAGAACACAGAGGTTAAACACGATCTCCCCCATTCTTGGTCTTTCAGACGACTTCTCTGAAGTACAGGCTCTCCCCAGAATCGCTAAGCTTAAAGCGTCATCAATGGGAAAACAGTTCTTCAACCTAGGATCCATCCATTTCATTAGCCTCTCTTTTCTTCTATCTTCTGTATCCAGTATCACCTTTATTTCTTTCCATAACATCACAGCTTCACCATTTTCGTTTGTCTCCATCACCTTCTTCCCTGAAAGTAACTCCAACAGAACGACCCCAAATGAAAAGACATCAACATCTATATCTAGCATGATCGAGGAAGTAGCTCTGGCTGCAGAGAAATTCGAAATCTTAGCTTTAAAATTAGAATCAAGGAGTATATTGCTTGTTCGGATGTCTTTATGGATGACACTGGGTTGACTATGCTCGTGCAAATACTGCAGGCCATTTGCAACATCCAAGGCGATAAATAACCTCTGGCTCCAACTGAGTGTTTCAATTGTCATTGAAGAAGATGAATCTTTCAGGAACAGCCACTTGTCCAATGAACCATTGTCAGCATATTCATAGACTATGAAACAACCACCATCATCATCCGAGGACACTCCCATTAACTTGACCAAATTTGCATGGTTTATTCTCTGTAATATTTGCAGCTCCTCGGTTGCGTCTCTGGTTTTCTTTACAGCAAAGACGTGATCATCGATCATGGCCTTGTAGACCGATCCACCGATCTTGAACCGCTCACTGAAGTTCATAGTTGCCTTCATGATCACGTTCGAGTCATACATTATTGGCTTCCCCAGGTAGCCAGATACTCCAGGTAGTAACTTATCTTGTACAATCTTCAACTCGACGATTTCGCCTTTTGAGCCTTTACCTGTGGGAATAAGATCTTCCAACGTAGAACCACTCCGAACCAAGAATCGTCTTTTTTTACGAAAATATGCAGCCAGAACGGAGAACACAATTATAAGAGCAACAGTGACGCTTACAACTGATATAATAAGCAAAAGGCGTTTGGATTTATGGTGTGATGCTGGAAAAAAGAGCTTCTGCAAGAGAATTGCGGAATTTACTGGTATCAAAACTGGAAGGCAGGTTGCAGCAGTGAAGTT
This sequence comes from Plantago ovata, assembly GCA_028274465.1. Taxonomy (NCBI): domain Eukaryota; kingdom Viridiplantae; phylum Streptophyta; class Magnoliopsida; order Lamiales; family Plantaginaceae; genus Plantago; species Plantago ovata. The sequence continues at coordinate 5,058,818 of CM051457.1, read as the reverse complement.
TCTGTTTTTGTTTTCAGTCACAATATCAGATTGTGATGCCTGAAACATATTACTTACAGGCAACAGATCGTCACTTGGCTGCCATACATAAGTAATAAGATACTTAATTCCCCTGTCAGTGTATGACTTTTTGGGACACTTGCAAAACAAAGGAAAAACCGCAGCATCTCCAACTGTTAAGTTGGTAGGATTCATTGCTGGGTTCATATCCTCAGCGAAGATAAAGTTTGTCAGGTTCTGGAAAGGCTTAATGGAAACTGAATAGAAGCTGTCAAATTTCTTTATCTGGTAAGTGACATTGGAGAAATAATGCGTACCATTACTGGTGCATCTGATTGGTATTAGTAGCAGCTGATTTGGAGCCAGTGGAGAATCTTCGGATGCTAGATTTGTGGACGTTGATATATCCATTCTGCTAACCCCAAACAGATCAGATATGGTACCAAGATCCGCATAAGGTGATCGGACCCTGTATGAAATGTATGTGTAGCATGAAGCTGGGGAATCTGCAGACTGTAAGAAGTCAGTGGTTGCAGTGTTGTTAGGGAGCTGACAGGAAACAATATAGGCTGCAAAGATGAGAAGAAGTGAAGATTTTATCAGAAAGAAATTCAGAGATATAACTGCCATTTTCTTTGGAGTTCAATTTCTAAGAAACTCAGGTTATAAATCATATATACAGAAGGAAATGAGGAGTGAACAATATTTCACAAACGATTCGCAGAAAAGTCAAAGAAGCATGTTGATTTTATGCATAGTAGACAGTTTAGTACTACTAGTTTAGAACAAAAAACTAGAGGCTCTGTCCCCAGCTTTGGTTGCAATATCCTTCTTGTTCTTCTCCCTGTCTGATGATTGCATGTTTGCTAATTTATTATTAGTGTTATGATTGTTACAAATTGCACATCATCCAATAACCTAACCAAACTAAACTATCACCACAGTGAACATTCTGGAAAGATACCCTTTCGGCCATCCTATTGAGAGTAGTTTAATGAAGAAATCAGGTTCATACGGCTTTAAGTCGTCTTTGCTTCTAACTTATATATAATTAACAGAGAGATGATGGCTACACTAACAAACTGATATGAAGTGGCAGTTTCCTAATAAAGAAATAAAGTGGGCTGTAATACTCTAATACTAATAGTGATGGTTAAGGTTGCTCTACTCAACCTAGCTAAATGCACCTGATGAGTGAGCATCCTTAAATCTAACAAGATGGATTCACAATAATTCCCTTATATTTGTCCTTATGCTTGAGGATCAACAATACTTGACAAATTAAAGATGCTCGTCAGATATTTATTCAAGTTTGTAGTACTGTAATCAATGATGACCAGGTCTAAAGATAATGAAATTTTGTGATGCCAAGTCTAATGAGAAAATTAGTTACAAAAACGACCAAGAAACACACACAGAAAATACTTGTGCACACAAAATCTATGAGAAATTTATAGACCTTATGGCTGTAATTCTTCAACCTATGAAAACATGCTTGGGTGGAAATTTCTAACCACAATGTCTATACGATTGTTACAAAATTAGATTGATCCTGGTTTAGCAAAAGCAAGCCTTACATGTGGTGCAAATTCTTAAGATAAACTTGATACCGGCTTACCTCTAACTCGCTTATATGCTATGGATAAACGAAAAATTAACAGCAAACAGGTTTATAATGTAAAAAACAAATTTATATTATAAAATAAAAAGTCAAAGGTAATAAGAATTCACCAAATGTCTTTAGATGCTAGAGCTGGACATGCTTGAGTGAACAGGAACTTCCAGATTTCTATCGGGTGAAGTATTACATGACGGTGAGCTAAAACTACTGGAGTATATTCTGCACACCTTCATAAGATCTGCAGAGCTAACGGTATATAAGTGCCCTGGTAAGGCACGAGGAATAGTTTCTTCAATTTGCTCAGACATTTCTTCTACTTTAGCTGCTTCCCTGAGCTTGAATTCCTTCCATAGACTTTTTACAAGCAAATCTTTAGTTTTGACATCAGGAACTAACCCTGAGTTTCTCATGTCCTCATAAATCCTGAATGCAAGGGCAGCTCTTTGACACTTGCAATATGCACAGATAAGAATCCTGTACATGTATGCATCAGGCTCCAAATTACTTTGTCTCACCAGTCCGAGCAGTCTCTGCACAGTTTTAATATCTCCCTGAAGCGCGTAATGATGCATTAATCCAGAAAATGTCTGTAAATCAGGACAGACCCCAAGTAAAATCATTTCGTCAAGAATGTCTAATGCTCCATCGTTCATTTCACATTTCGCTAATGTTCTCAAGAGAGAAGAATACAAAATTAGCATACTGTTCTTTGACAAAGGACCACATATTGTCTTGACATTCTGGAAAACGTTCAGAGCTGCATTGCCTTTTCTTGAAAAACCATAAAAATCAATTATTAATCTAACTGTGCTGAATGATAGCCTCATACCCTCGTGCTTTATCTTAAACAAGAGCTGATCAACCAATTGCACGTGTCCATGACGAGCCAACTTGGTTATCATCCTTGATATTGTGTAAATGTCATGAATATACCCAGGTTGATGAGCAACCCAACAGAAGAAAAGCCACGCTGTCTCAGGTGATTTGAAACTCCGAATTAACTTGCAGACTAAACGACTCGTCCACACAAACTTTGACTGTTCTAATGCAGCCACTTCTTCAGGTCCCCAGTCCTTCAAGGCATTCGCTAAAGCAGCTGGATCCAACCATGGTTTTAACTGAACTTCTTCATTTTCATCACCATGAACACAATCATCATCCTCATTAACATCGCCATCATCAATATCATCCTCATTACTCACTATGGAATAACTGATATGTTTTATTCTCTCGTCTGGTAACATTTCATTAATTAACTCTTCCGTCTCAATATATCCCGCCTCTTTCATTTTCTCCAAAGACAATCGCATCGCTCGACCAGGCAATATCCCATCAGCTCGCATCTCATTAAGCAAAGTCTTGACAATATCTAACTTTTCCACACCGATAAAAGCATCCACCAAGACTGCATACTGCTTAAGCGTACGCCTGATTCTCATCACTGGTAACATATGGAAGATATCTAGGGCTGAGTCCAATTTCCGACAATTTACCAGGTGCTCAATGACAATAGTGCAAGTCCTGGAATTTGGCAGTGCCCCTTCCTCAACCAACCCATGGAACAACTTCACGGCCTCTTCATTCATACCCTTGTCAACATAAAGTTTCATCACTATATTATACGACTCTGTACAAGGATGTCTGTTCCGCTCTTTCATCCACTCATCCCACACAAACTTCACCTCACAAAGATCACCTGCAGCCGCATACCACCTCATACGATCCATAAAACTGACACGCGGCACATTTGTAAACTGTCCTTCATTAATGGCATCAATCAGTGCTCTAAGCTTACCTGTCTGGCCAGATTGCGCAAGAATCTTGGCCAGTGAATGCAGTGTGTATTTGGTATGAGAAAAATGCGGAATTGTTTTAAGAGTTTCAACCAAAGAGAGTGCTGAACTGGGAGAGGGAGCTGAACGTAGCGCATTAGCAACCACAAAGGAGTCCAGCGGGGGAGTGCTTAAAAGGGCCACAAGCTTAGTTTCCGGTGCATTTGATCGAAGAGACAGCCTTATCGAATCAATGAGCTTCGCTCTTCGTAAGTACAGTGAAACCTTGTTCACGTCCCCGGTGGTCTGATGGAAATGGCAGGCTTGCAGGGTAAAATACTTGATAATGCTGGTAATGGAGTATACTCTGGTTGTATACATAACTGAATACTGAAATTAAAGGTGCAATGCCTCAGCTGGGATTTACGTCGAACAGGTGGTGTGCATGAATAATAACCCCAGAACCTTCCAACCATACAAGATGTTAACAAATTCTATCCTTTAACTTTCTTCATAAATCAAGCGGTAGTATTATCTGACAATTTCATTGCCTATGAAGATCAAGGTACACAGAATTTTAACTGGCAGTGGAGATGGAGAAATGGTGCTCAAGTACAGATGCTAGAGGGGAAAAAGGAAGTGTATGGTGAAGAAGGAAGAACATTTTGGGCCTTTCACTCAAGTTAGAGCCTTAGAGGATTGATCTGGCCCATCAATGGGTTTCTATGCCCATTTAGTATTAGATTTATAGCCCATCTTCAACTTGGATTCTTGTTCCTACAGTTTGGCGGGCCGGTCCCCAATTCGGCCTCTTAAAGCTGTAAGTCTGTAACTTATCCATTCCTCTCACTGTCACACGTGTCCCAAAACTATAGGCAGTGAGGACGCCTGGACCACCTCTCCCACGTGGCTGCGGCCACCCCTTGCCGGCCGCGCCACCTCAAGCCGGTGGAGGACCACCTTGGCTCGTGGGATCATATAACTATCACATACTAATATCTATATTTAAAACAGTACATTAACGTAAAATTGTTTCACGTCATATTACATTTCTGGGTCCATCTCTATCATGAACCAAATTCTCTCTCTTTTCCTCCTCTCTAATAGTACAATTTTACAGTTTATAAGAAAATTTTGGAACTTACAAAAGAAACATAAAATCCCTTGAGACAATATTCACGTCAGTGACGTCACTTGAAAAATGAGGGTAGTATCAAGTCTATGTTGATTCAAATTTTAAAAAAAAATACAATTTTCAATTTAATTCAATTCATTTCAGATTCACCTAGCACATGAGAGGTCGGGAGCGCGAACCTCAGTTGATATAGGAGTAGTGTAGGAATATGATAGTTAAATTTTTCATTTAGAAAAATAAATAAATAAATAAATAAACTTCTATAGGCACGTAAGTGACTGTGTTGCAGTGAGATTATGTATATATATAATGATGTTAATTATCTAGAGTAAATCTGAATTATCTGTGTGAGATGGAAAGATTTAAGAAAAGGGATTGATCAATAGTAATAAAAAAGGAAGAATCTTAGGGAAATAGTGGAGCCATGCTACCATGAGAATGTTGGTCCTTAAAGTGACGATCAGAATAGAAAGTGACACCAATTGAGAAGGACATTACTCTTTGGGTTCCATAAAATTTTCCAGTAAAGCATGCTCTGTTGTGGCTCATTGTTGGCCTATTATGTGTTGTGTAATTAACTATTTACTATTTAGATCATATGCATGGTTAATTCTTCAAACAATTTGAAATATAATGGAGGCAGCATATATATATATGTGTGTGTGTGTACTACAGGGCCGGTCAAGTATGTGTGCAAGGTTCCAAAACTGGTCTCTGCTTGCTTAGAGATCTTTGACAGTGAAGTTTGAAAAGGATGGACATTATATTTTTAAAACATCACCTAATTAGCGTTATGTGACTTTATTCATAAAGTATTTGGGAGCAACTAAGCTTAGTTGGAAGTTGGAACACTCAACTCAAAGTTAAGTGTATGTTTCATGATTTATAACCGATATGGTGATTGGCTACATTCACGTAAGTATATATGTACATGACTGATAGCTAAGTAGTCATTTTTATTCTCTGAAAAATTAGTTCAAGCAGATTTACAAAACAGTAATTTAACTTATCACGCCAAGGCACGCGATCCACTCACATAATGTAATAATGTAATGTAATGTAAGTCTAGATTGAAGCACACTAACTAACGGAAATGAAATGTAATTTTATATGCAGCATATCTTGCTACAAGTTGACCGTTCTCATTTGGGGAAAGAAAAGAAAGAAAAAAAAACCTTAATAGTAATTCATCAGCATTGAAAAGGGGAAATGCATATGAGATTGTGACATTGACTTGGAGCTTTAAGTACTTGATAGGTATAGTAAGGTACGAAAGACATTTACTAGTTATGTTACTTGTGTACTTTCTTTAGGAGAACTACCGTATATGTGACGTAAAATAATCTAGCCAGGCTCTGTTGATGCATGCATAAGTTGCAGTAATTAATTGTCATGATTTCTCTTTTATGAGGTTGTGAGTACCTGTACTTTTTTTTTTTGAAACGGTCAAAATTTTATTCATAGTAAGAGAGCATAAGGAATGCTCGAAAAAAACGTAAAGGAAATTAAAAAACAAGAGTCTCCCTAACCGTTACTACAAGCACCAAGCCAAAGCACAAACCGCCCGTTCGAAGCATGAAGAAACAAGGAATAAACCAAGCAAAGACAGAGAACTAAAATACCATCAATGTTACTAATCAAACCAAGCCAGCCTCTTGAGGTAAAAGCCACTGTGAGAGGGCGCAGTGAACATGATGAAAGCCGAGAGCAAGACAAGAGGGAAGAGAACTCAACAAACTTTGGAACACCGGAGCCTCAAAGCAAGACCAAGAGATATCCAAACATACATAGAACAAGTAGTTTAAAATGATTTTTCTATATTCCATATATCCGTACCTGATACTATTAAAATGCACACCCGATAAAACTATATGGACGAACTAATAGTCTACAACTCATGTAAGTAAATTTAAAACATAACAATTTGCTATAGTCTTATACACATAAGTCATAAATCATAAAAAGCCACTACCCGTGAAGTTTCAACCTTACTCACTCATGATTATTTCTTGAACTATGTTGGAATTTCAATCCGCACGAGCCGCTCAAGTCATGATTAGTTCGTGGACTGACAGTCCAACAACAGGAAGCAACTAGAATCAGTAGTATCTGAGGTTTCTAGAAGGTTCCTCACTAGGGTTTCTAAAAGATTACTTAAAGATAAGGCAAGTAGATCTTATCTGTTTATTTAAGATTTTTATTTTTTTCTACATTTTTAATTATAGAAGATTGTTACATCGTAGGGCACATCCTATTATTTACGATTTGATGTAATAAGAAGATGACTTTCACGAATTGCTTTGTTTGTTCTCTCTCTCTTTGACGATGTCGATCGATCTATGTCTCTAACGTTTTTCTTCCTTATGTCATTGTTACGTTCATGCATGAACAAGACCTCTCTTCCCTTTCTAAGCTAGCCATGCATGTCTTTTTTGTCGACTCCTTTTTGGAAACTTCAATTAATCGGACTGTCTCTTCTCGTTCCCTTTTCCATGAATTGGGATTGACTACGAAAAAGACCTTGGAGGACGTCTGATTCATCCGTACCACTACGAATCATTGCAGCGCGATCTTTAGTCGATTTCAAAATTCAAACGAACTATCATTTCATAGTGAATAGTGATAAATAATAAGCGTTCTAACTCATGATTCACACTACAAAAAAATAATTGAGTTTAGGGGTATGCTTTTGTCTGGAAAATGTCCAGAATTTATTGGAGCATGTGGCATAATCGGAATAAAAGAGTTCATGATCATGCGGGTTAATTAATGAGGCACAAGACATTATTGTGTTTCGTGCAACGTTTTATTTGCAGACTTTAAGCATCACAAACATCTTTACTGTAACGACCCGACCACTAATGGGCCAAGACCTGCCATGTTGGGTCGGCGAGGTTACTGATGACTAACCCATACACGTCTAGATGGTATGATATCGTCCGCTTTGAGTCTGAGCCCGTACAAATTTGCTTTTGGTATCACCGAACACTACAAGAAAATCAGCATTTAGAGACGGATCGCGAGCGGCGGAATTCATCCGTCGCTAAATTAGCGACGGATCGCTAAATTTAGCGACGGATTAGAAAATAGAGACGGATGAGCTTATCCGTCTCTAATTTAGCGACGGATAATTTTATCCGTCGCTAAATTAGAGACGGATGAATCCGTCTCTAAATTCGTTGACCAGATTTTAAAACAGAGATCAGATCTGATTTCTTCTCCAATTCATCACTTACCATTTTATTTCTTTCTCTCTATCTACTCCACCTCTGCCCCAACCCACAGCCCCACCGCCGCACACCACCACCGATCGACTTCACCACCACCACCACTGTCTTCCACCAATGCCGACGCGTTGCCTCCAACCAACACGGCTTCCGGCTCCTCCTCCTTCACCTTCATCTCTACAATTTGAGGTATGTTCTCTAAACCCTAAGTTTTGGGAATTATGTCAATTTTTTTCGATTCCCCTAGATCTGGAAGAAAGCAGACCAGCTACCCCCATGATCGTTATCACAGTCAATTTTAATTTTCTTAGATTTTCCATTATTAAACATAATCACAGTAGAATCATGAGAGAAATTGATTAAGGCTAATTAATTATCCTAATCTTTTGAAATGTGGTCTAATTGGATGTACAAAAAAGTTCCTTGGGTTTTATGTATATACTGGATGGAGTACACTAATTTAGGCTGCTTTGCAATTAACCAATTATCTCTTGGTTTTGCTCTTGCACATCTATTGAAATTTCTCGACTATGTTGGTATTGTTTAAAATAAGTAAATAAATCTATCAAATGATCAACATGTTTTTTTTGTTTCTGCATTTGTGTAGTTTATTCATTAATATAAATTTGTATCCATATTCCCAATTCCAGTGTACCACTACTATGTTAGTACTTGTAAAACTGCTACGTTAGTACTTGTACTGTTGTACATGTAATGGTTTTTGTAAAATTTGATGATTTTTTTTTTCTCTTTGGTTGGTTCATTCTTAATTAGGTTCAACAATTGAAGTTAAAGGACGATCATTGGAGATACTTAGTTCATTACCTGGTATTTATGGTTTATTTATGTTTCTTTCTTTCTGCAGGGCTGACCATCTAGCTGTTGCAATGGGAAAGCTTGGAGTGAAGGGTGGTTCAACTTCTATAAGTGAAAGTCAGGCAGAGCATGCACATCAAGCCCATGGCGTGGAAGTTCAGAAGAGCATGGAACTGTCAATCTGGTAATGTCTAATGCCCCTTCCCCTACTTAAGAAAAGTATATGTTGCACGGTCAATATCTCACTGGTTGTAGTTGTAGTGATGTTATAATATACTCGCATTAAAACTAATGACATAAGTTATGTATATTCAAGATCGGAGAGTTGGAGTAGAGAGGAACATGTGGCAGACGACATCTTGTAAATGCGAAAGAGCTTGTGAATGTTCATCTGTTCGTCTCTGAGGAAATAAGAGAAGGGGCAGAAATGGTCAGGTTTGAAATGGTTACTTTGGATGGTCGTAAATCTCTTCTTGCATCCACTAAAATATCTAGGTACTTTGTCATGCTACTTTTTACCTATTCGGTGTTTGACATTCGTGCTTGGTATGTTGAGGATATGTATATCTTTTATTTTATGTTAATAGTTTCCTATTAGTATGTTTCTTGACTATTTTTCGCGTAGAAAATGGGTGTTTGGTCTAAGTGGTATGATTCTCGCTAAATGCGAGAGGTTGCGATTTCGATTCTCGCAACACCCCCTTATTGCATTTAAAAATATATATTTGAATATTTTAATATATTGCAGGTGAATTAAATAAATTAAAATTAAAAGAAACAAAAAAAAAAATTTAGAAAAAAAATCAGATTTAGAGACGGATGAGCTTATCCGTCTCTAAATTTAGAGACGGATGAGCTTATTCGTCTCTAAATTAGTCAACGCTAATTTAGTGACGGATGAGCTAATCCGTCGCTATACCTGACCCGTCGCTATATTTAGCGACGGATTAGCCCGATCCGTCGCTTTTTGGATTAGCGACGCCACTTTCTGCGACGTCCTATTTAGCGACGGACTATCCGTCGCTAAGTGGAAATAGCGACGGATCGCTCCTTATAGCGACGGATGCGATCCGTCGCTAAATTGTTGTTTTCTTGTAGTGGAAAAGGCCTCATACCATGTGAGATTGGTGGTCTAACATATATACTCTTTATTCGATTGACTCACAAGCGATGTGGGATGCGCGGTATTACAATCTAGCCCACCTTAAATTCTCGATTGGGCGTCACAATCTGTCCTGAGACCAACCATCCGTGTAGGATTCTAGAGGTGGCAATCCAGTAGAATTTTTTTTTAGGGGCAATCCAGTAGATGTGGAAGGGAGACTGCCTTGGTTTAGTGCATCGGTTGCAATCCACTTGGCCAGCTATGTGCATCGCAGGCTCCGTTGTTGTAGAAACTAAGAGCACTGGCAATAGAGGGTTTATTTGGGGCTCTAATAATGAAGCACATGCTTGGGGGCTACATATTTGTAGGCCCCAAATAAGCCCCAAATAATTTTTTTTAATTTCATTTCTTTCTATTTCATCACTTATGTGGTGCATGTGGAATGTATGTGTCATGTTGAACCCAAAAAAAAAATCTCTAATAAGCTCAAACCATTGTTACAAAAATGAAAGAGGATTATTTGAGGCTTAAATCCCAAATAAGCCCCAAGTTTGGAGCCAACTATTGCTAATGGTCCAAGTTTGGAGCCCCAAATACTACTTATTTACCTTATTTGTGTTTTAAATTTGTGAGAGGATATGGTAAACTGGTAATCAATTGGGACATTTGTTAGCTAAAAGATTTGTAATTGATGCTTCAGGGATGTTAGCAAAAGCAATTAATAATGGAGGACTATATATTTGTATTTCCATCACATCTTGAGCTTCTTTTGATAGTACTGTACTACTAGTACTAAATTACGGAGTACAGTAGTAATTAGATTAATTAATAATAAATTAAAAATAATACAGATGGCATTTAATTCTTGGCCACGAATAAACAAGATCAAAAATTCGTGTGTGACATGAACGGCACCTTTGAAATTAATAACATTTGTCATTATTCTAATGATCATATTTACCAATAATTTTTTGTATACTTCAAATCTTATGAAAGTTCAACTTTTTGGACCAATGAATGAGGAAACTGAAATAATAAACAAGCTAGCTAGCAACAATATAGTGTTTGGTGGGTGAAGTCAGTCTTAAATACCAAGTAAAATATTGTAAGTTTAATTTTCTTCTTCTGTTGCTTAGACACCATTCATATTATCTCTTGGCCCTACTTAACATTGTTTGTTTACGTTTAACATCATTAGGTAAAAGGTTGCTTCTTTTTCCTTTTTTAATAAAATTGTTTTATGCTTGGAAAGTTGATATACGAAGTAACAAGCAATCATGATATTAGTGGCCATTGGATCATACATTTAACTACTCCCTTTTACTTGCTAACACTTCCATAAGCTAATGTTATATTATCTACACATTTCAACTGTCAATGTTTTCCAATTTTATATATCCTCCCTCCGTTTCACAAAACTTTATCCAATTTTCATTTGTAGGTGTCCATTTCCTAATATGAAAGCTACCCTACATATTAAAATAATATTTTTTACACTTTATTACAACTTGACACTAATTTATACTTTAACTCCACTTCAATTAAAAAATTGACATACCCCACTAACTTTATACTACTTTATTGTTTTTCTTAAATTGCGCGCTAACCCTAATGGGTAATGTTTTGTGAGACGAATGAAGTAGATTTTTGCCCTATTCAAAAGATATCTTTGGAAAACAATCAAAAGATAAGGATACGTTGATTCCAATTTAAAACAAAAATATAATTTTCGGTTCATTTTAATTCAGTAAAAATTTATACTTCAAGTAATTCAAGTAAGTTAATCCAGCTCAAATTCACATCACAACTATTTTGTGAGATGAATGCAAAAACTAACGACAATTTAAATTTATTAGGGTAAAAGTTGGTGATCAAAGTAAACAGTCGAAAACTACTTTTGTGTACACAAAAACCACTAGACATCATGGATGAGAGAATGATCATACGACTTGAAAGAGTCATTCTAAATTTATCGGGAAATTCTTATGTGGACTAGGTTCATGAGACTTTGGTAGACTTTGTGGTTCTAAATATCATCACATCATTGACTATCATGTGGGACCACATTTAATTGCATGTGTGACACATTTATAGCCACAAGGTCTATGAAATTCATCATGGATCAGGTCTACTTTAGAAATTTCCAAATTTATCTACAATCGTTTATTAAGTGATGCAAGTACTTGTAAGGCCCTCTCCAACAGAGGAGCAACTAGGGTGTTGAGCCCCTAGTTGCTCCTCCAACAGAAGCTTGAGCTCAAGCTCAACTATTGTTTATTATTATTTTTCATTTACTTGTCTTGTTTTTTATTTCTTCTCTTTATTCAATATTGCAAAGTCATGGCTATGGCAAAACTCATATACTATTCTATTTAAACATTTTTTTATTATTATTCTATTTTTATATTAAATGCATAAATAAAAATATAAAATACAATTTGTAAAAGTAGACCTCTACAATAGCAAATTTATTGTACTATTTTTTATTTAAGAATTTATTGCATTTCGAAATATCTTATAATTAATATGATGTTTTAAAATTAAATGAATAATAAATTTCGAAAAAAAAAAGACTAATGAGAAAAAAAGGAATGAAATAAAATAAATGAAAAATATGGGATCAATGGGGACCAATTGTTGGAGTATGTTAAAAGAGATGAAGATTAAGTTAGTGGAATGCTGACGTGGCACAGTTGAGCTCCACTTTTGGGATCAACTGTTGGAGAAGGCCTGAATGTGTTTGAACTACAAGGTAAACAAGTCAATCACATACTTGATATATAGAAACACTCCCCAAAAATTGATTTATACTTGACAAGATACACACCTTCACATAGACATGTTGTACGATAAAACAATCTCGAAGGGTATAACATTTGTAACGACCTGGCCCACTAACGGGCCGAGACCCAGCCCAACGGGCCGGCAAGGTTACTCATGGGCGCTCTTTGGGGTGATATGCTAGCCCACAGATCAACACGGGTTCTAATCCGCGCACTTTGTCATCACTCGTGCGCGCACCGGAAACTTCCCAGTGGGTCACCCATCCTAGAATTGCTCTAGAGCAAGCACACTTAACTCTGAAGTTCTTCTAGGTGAATTCTCGAAAAGAAAGGTGTCCAGAGCAAACACACTTAACTTTGAAGTTCTTCTAGGTGAATTCCCGAAAAAAAAGGTGCACCTTGTTGGTATGAGTAGCGTTCTCAATCCTTTTTAAGCCTTTGAAATCTGGGACGTTACAATCACCCCCTCTTAAATGGTATAACGTCCTCATTGCGTGCTGTCCCGAGACCAACCATCCGTGCAGAATTCTAGAGATGGCTCCCACCGTCGATACGGTGTAGCACTTTGCCCGGGTGGCACTTAGTTCCTGCAGTTCCGGATAGTCCCACTTTGATACCACTTGTAACGACCCGACCCACTAATGGGCCGAGACTCGGCCCAACGGACCGGCGAGGTTACTCCTGGGCGCTCTTCGGGGTGATATGCTGGCCCACAGACCAACACGTGTTCTAATCCGAGCACTTTGTCCTCACTCGTGCGCGCACTGGGAACTTCCCAGTGGGTCACCCATCCTAGAATTGCTCCAGAGCAAGCACTCCTAACTCTGAAGTTATTCTAGGTGGACTCTCGAAAAGAAAGGTGCACTTTGTTGGTATGAGTAGCGTTCTCAACCCTTTTAAGCCTCTGAAATTTGGGGCGTTACAACATTAGCAGAACACAAATAAGACAATGATAAAACGATCTAATGACCAAATACGAGGAAAATCAGGTCATATATGCGGTTCTCTTTTATTTTATTCTTCATAGATTAGTAGAGTATTATTTTACAGAGCTAGCTAGGTTTTGTGAATAAAGCGATCAAAGATTACATACTATACTATGTAGCACAATAGTAGTTTGTATGATTCATGTTAGCCATACACTCTACTAAATCAAAACTATGTGGTATTGTGGAGAGATTAGTATTTTGGCGGAGTCAATATCGTGTGTTAGGGCGAAAATCACACGACGCAGTGTGTGGTAATCATGATAGCATGATTAGCATTCCATTGTCAATTTTTAATAATGGTAGCTAAAGACTCTAAACTAGACTTCCCTGGATAAGAGACTTGAGAGAGACTTTTCTAGCACAATAATTAATGCCTTTATTTAACTTTAAGCTAAGTAGGCCCCTTTTTGTCTTATCAGTTTTGAAGAAGATATAAAGTGAAAAGAATTTTTATGTGGTTTTCATTATTTGGACGGGCATTATATTTTTCAAATATAATTAAATTAGTTCAAAAAAAATCTATTCCTTACTTAGGTCTGATTAAACTTTGCTAATAAAAGTTTCCTATGTAAAAGCTTTTAATTTGTGCGGGATATTCTACTAGGTATAAATATATTTTACAGCTCAAAGATTTAAAAAAAATAAAAATTAAAAAATGTTCCATTAGATTCGGTAGTTACATTAACGAGATTCAGTGTGTGGACAAAACATCCTTGGTATTGACATGACAGAGATCTCATCAGCACTTAGAATACAAATTGCAGTCTTTTCATGAATGTAACTCAAAAGATTCTAATACAATCTGACATGAATTGATGTTACATTAACTATTGCTTCTTTGTATTATTAACTCATGAATGTATATAATTGCCTTTTTAAATTTGTAATGTTAGCCATTTAAATACTTGCTGCAGCATGCAGGTTGATAGCTGGGTTATAGTAGTACTGAGTTTTAGTCGCAGTCGCACGATTATTACATTTTTCACTGTAGAGTCGCAAACATTCAAATGCCTGCTTTGATAATAATATGGGGGTGTGGTAGTGACTTCTAAAGATGAATTGAGGTATAAATGGCAAAAGACTAATGTTGGTAAAAGTAATTGGGAAAACTGAGAGTGATGGCTAGGTCAAGTGGGATTGTGGTCACAAAATAAGAAAGCTAGTTATCTGAATTATTGTTATTACTCATAATATGTGTCGAAAAAAAAAGCCAGAATGAAAGGTGAATAGCATCCCCAAAAGGAAAGGGGAATACTTTGGTAAGTGTCAAATGGCAAAACAAAAGTTCACAAACGTCCAAATTGAATTCCATTTTCATCTTTTACTTTTAACTTTTAAGCGTTTGTGTGTTTCTCAAACACTCCATCAATGTATCATTAATAAATTAATAAGTAAGTACTCCGTCAGTTGTAATTTATTCAGTTTGATTTTTTTTAAAACATTTTTTAACATTAACTCCGATTGGTCTTAAACTATAATGATAAAATATTTTACGAAATCATATTATCAAAATATAGAACCTAAATTTTTATAATATAATTTTATTAAATATTTTATAATTATAATTTAAATTAATCGGGAGTTCAAGTTGAAATTTGTTGACAAAAAAAGTCAAACGGAATAATTTTTACTTGAGGGTGTATATATTTTTATAAAGTCGGTGTTTATGTGCAAAGTCGCATAAATTTCATTAAACAAACTTAATTCGACGGCTTTAATGAAAATGGTCGATGAGTATGAGATGGACCCAGAGTTTTTGGAATAGTAGAATTGTGGCTTTTAGGCTTTTAGCTTTTGCTTTTGGACTGCCCATCATTTCATTTTCCGTAGCTCAATTGGGCAAAATATGACAGTTTTACACATTACAAATTGGGCGTTGACGCTTCATCGTACAAACACTTGCCTACTACTACTATCCTCATCTACTCAACTCTTGACTTGTCTTTCTTTTTCACCCAATTCTACAAATATTCATACTAGATATTTACTAAATTGAGCAAATTGCTAACCAATGCGTATTTCGGGGAGTGAGAGGATCATGCCAATTATGAAATGGTCATGATAATAAACCTTATGAAGATTCTCCCGGCCTACGGCTTTTAAAAGCTTAGCAAGTGTAATACGGTAGAATATGCATGACCTCAAATACAGTTCAATATTTTCAAATAGTAACCTATTAAAGTCGGCCCTCCCAGACCTGTTCTAGGGTATGTCTAAGGATCCTTCTTGAGGGGAAACACAAAACTTAGACTAAAGACTAGGGAGAAATGGCATTGGAGACCGAATCAAGGAGAAAACCCACTTAAGGGTGAAGGCCTTACTTAAAGGTCAGGTCCACTCATGGCAGTTGCCCTTCAAATGAAATTGCAATTATATCACTCACGGCAATACAAATGATAAAACAATATACTAAGAAAAAAAGGTTCCGATTATGCCCCTCCTACATTTTAGAAATACTCTCTAACGAAGATTTGATAAGTTAGACATTATAATTACCAAGCATACTCCAATTAGTGCTCTGAAGCTTATATTTTTGGAGTTTTGACCACCATTGAATCACTTCTTGACTTGTACAAGCCTGTAAAAGGGTTAATCACTTTGTCATCCTTACCCTTAGGTAATCAATTACTAACGAGTATTTTGATAGATCGTAATTGTGATTTTAAAAGGATTAATAACATCAACAAACTAAATTAGCAGAGGATTGATGAAACAGGGGAACATATTTTTCACATCTTAACATCTTTAAATGAGCTTATCATATGGCACAAGCCAGTTATAACTCCTGTGTATTTGAAATTTCCTTATGTTCCTTTCATTATTAATGCATGTTATATTTTGGGTGGGAATGGTGGAAAAGGCGAGAGGGCTAATCGTGTCAAAATATATGTTTGTGTGTGTGTATTTCATAATCAAGGATGTAAATGCTGGTCACGTCAATTGGGCAAAGCTAGCTAGCACTAGCAATGAGTTGAGTTCAATATGATTGAATCAATCAAATGTGCATAGACGTTAAATGCCAAGTGAACGAATATGCTCTTAATTAGTTTGCAGAATAATTAAGGACTTCGAACTTACAGCCAATACGTGGGTTTATAAGAGAAAAAGAGTCGAGAACCTTTGTTTAGGTCCATCGACAACACCTCAAGATCCATATACATATGGTATCAAATGCCTTAACAACTCCCACCCATCATACATAAAATATCTACTATCTATTTGTTCAACTTCTACCCAATTACATCAACAAATTCTTTTACTTGGAACATAGAAGATGTGGATGTTATTTGCCACTTATTCGATCGGGGAACGGTGCGAATATATCCCATAATTTTAGAAAATTTAAAAATGTTAGGCGCGATTTCTCTGAAATGATTTTAAAATGAGGAGCATATTGATAAGTTTTTTGGTCCATACACAAGTGAAACGAAGTGCGTAGAAAGAACATGGGAAGCCAGACTTGGTGTTGGTTATCTTGGTTCTTTTTGGAAGCTCACTATCACTGTTTTGGTTGAATGGAGCTCTTTTTATGTTGAATTCATGTGGAGTTCTGCCACTGTGGCTTTGCTGGTTTTTGGTGGCTTGGATAGGACTTGGCGTCTTCGTGGTCTCTTGGTCTCTAGTTTACGGTTTTGGTGTTGCATCACCTTTCCTTTACGCTTTTGTTCTTGTCTTTTTTTTAGTGTATCTTTTTATTTTTATTTTTCTTTCTTGGTAATTGAAAATCTCTTATGGTCTTTTATTTATGTATTTGAAAATTTGACCGTTTAAAAAAATTCAGACTATAGCATTCCAGAAATAATTAAATTAAACTGGCGGGACGATGGCAGCAAACTTTGGCACGTGAGGAGGCTGATGACAATTAACTGTTGACGACGAGTGTGTGCGCATACGATAATGTGGTCCGAATCCTATCAATAGCACTCAAGCGTGTGAGATACTGTATGCGGGTGAGATTCACGTGATACCACACGTCCACACCCACATAATAAAAATAACAACAATTAAAAAAAAAAAAGGAAAAAAAAAAAGTTAGAAAAAATCAATGAAATATAAATACCAGACAGATGGGAGAAGGTTAGCATGTCACCCATCAATTTGGTTTGCAGTTGGAAAGTCTCTTCCAAGGCCAAGTCTGGTATTTAATAATTCTACATCTTATATAATTTCAACCAAAACGATTGCTTTAAAACATTACATTACTCGTATCGTATGACATGTTAGGAAAGTTAAATAAGCTTGTAAGTTTTTTCTTCTTTTTTTAAAGATACATAATGGCACAATCTTAACATCTAACAACAGTGCTAGATTCTAAGTTCACAAGTATTTTTCATTTAGGCAATTGATAATTTCAGCCGAGGTTCCACATGCTACATTACGATTTATGGTTTACCCTTTCAATAGTTCCAATATAGTGCTAGTTGAATCTGCATCTATTATACCGAAGTAGCAAATTTTGTTATTTCTTCCATGTAGCATGAGTTGGGGTGTTAGGGATCGCGAGCAGCTCGTAAAAAAGTTCAGTCGCAAGAATTCAAGATCGTTCAACACACAAGAGCTTGCTCGCGAGCACGTTCGTCTCATTATCGAGTTTGAATTGATCACCTGGAAATGTGATTGAAACTCACAACCGAGCACGAGCTCGAGTTTGTAATAATTGTTAATCACGAGCATGCCTAAATCTTTTTTTTTTTTGTTTTTTGAAACGGCTAAAAATTTATTAATATCACCAAATCATTCATACATCGAGGTGCATAAGAGATGCACAACACCAAAGTGAAACCAAACTAGTTTAAAGATGAGAAATAACCCGAGCCACTTCCTAGACCGTTATGACCTTGGCAAACATTGAACCCCTCCCCCCGTCTAGTATGTCCATCCTACTAGCAAGACGCCAATATTCGGGAAATTTGCAAGTTGTACCACCAACTATTAGTCAAGTCCAAATGAGGGGTATGATTTTCATTGCAAGTCTAGGGGACTTAGCTAGATACGAAAGACGATTTTCTCCTTTGGTCCACGGATCAATCACGGTCATGGCAAGTAACTCGAATGCTCCCTTACAAAAGTCAACAAAAAACGAGCAACAAACACCAAATTAACTAGAATAAGTCCGAACCGAGGCTACAAATCCTCAAACATTAACAACCAACTCAAGTGGCACAACTTGGGGCAACCATAAACCGATCTCCAAACACCCAACTCCCCCGAAATGAAACCGAGACCAAGAGGGAACCAAGAACCATCCATACGGGCCAAACAAGCTCACAAAGTAATGTAGTGTCGAACCAAAGACCAAAAACAAACCAAAAGGTGCCAACGGCCCAACACTTCGATAACTGCAAGAAGTCAGGAACTAAGTTCCTCCACCCTATACCCTTACACTAGCACTTGGCGAATTCTTAATTAGGTAGCCTCAACAATATGTCCATCAAACGCCAAGGTCCATCCTTGTTAATATGCGGGATTGCTTGTATTGATTCTTACCCAACTCTCCACCCTATGCTCGTATATCGGTAAGTGGCAAGTAATTTAAGACGAAGCCAAAGGAGTTATCGAGCATTGTTTAGACTTGAAAATGAATTTTAAGATCCAAAGGATCCCCTAGACAAGTTGACCCGAAGTCCTCCAAACTCTTTAAAGTCTCACGCGAAAATTCTAACGGTCATTGAATAATAGAGCTAAAGGTTGACACGATTACTCGAATCAACTCATTAACCTCCTTTAACCATGAGTAAAATCCAAGTAGTCAGGTTTTAGTTTTTACTAATTGGAAGTGTGTGGAATGTCGGCTCCCATATGAGTCCGTAAAAATTGTTGCATTTCAGCACTGTATAAAAATTGTTTTCTATTCGATTCACATAATAAGTGGAAAAGACCATAATCATTTGCATGCCCAATTTAATATAGCCCTGTCCAACCTTCAAGTAGGGCCAGAAGTCTAAGACGATCGATATCCAAGAATGTAGACGTCTCCTACCACATGTTTTGGATCGATTTATACGTATGAAGCGATCCTTGATCCTTACAAATAATGAGTTTTTATAGTCCAACTTTGTTGACTCGATTTTTCGATGCATTAGAGTGGAGCGACCATGGGTGAACAACTTGATGTTTGCGATATAGCTCGAGAGAGGAGAGAACCTTCTAGGAATATTGAGAAATGACCTTTTATATATGAGTGACTCCTTTGCTAGTGAAGAACCAAAGTATTTTCCTATCATGAAATAAGACAAAAATGGTTTTTGATTGTCACTTTCGTCTTGTGGATGCTAGTGATAACGGTAAGACATTGGTTTAGGGGTATATATACTGTGAAGAATATAATATGAGATACCTCATTTTCAATCTGACTTGTAACAATTGTCCTTCCAAATTCCCCTCAATTATTCTACTCTATCTTCAAATTACCACACAACTTATGCATCGATCCGTTTCCATTTGTTTCATTTGTTTAATTTCATAACCCTCCATATCTTATTAAGCACTCCTTAAACAATAAATTAGTTGAAATTTTCGATTTTGCAAGGCCACACAGAGAGAGAACAAAGATACCAATTACTCGATAAAATATAAACTTTCTCATGTTTTGTGTATCAATTAACACGGACAACCAATTGTTTAAAAAGAGGAGACTATAGGAAAACAATTATTATTATTATCATTATTATTATTTTTGGAACCCACAAAAAAGTCACGTTTGAGTCCCCAAAACTTCGACAAAAGTTTTGAGTATTTCCATTCCACCCACACAAGGATGACAATACAAGTCTGTTGGGCATACTATTGCAGTCATCTTGGTGAAATTTTTTATTTTAGAGGCCTTACATAGAGCATAGAGGGCCCAACCCCTTGCAAAATGGGGAAAATTTCAGATATTGTCCTCTAATGTGTACTCTGTCAAGATATGATCCTTTAATGTGTCTCAGTCCAAATATAGTCCTGTAATGTGTCTATTATTCCACTCCACGTCCTCCACGTCATCACATGGTTCTTTGTGAAAAATTAATGGGGGGACAAATTTCTTATTTTCAAAATAATGAGTCAATGAATTATTACAACCTTTAAGAAACTCATTAATTATAAATACACATAATATACAACTTTTACAAGCTTCTTTCTCTACTTCCCTTTCTCTTCGCCATTTTTTATTTTCTTTCCATTTCTCCTGCTACAATTTCATACACGATACACGTTTTTTTTAAACTACAATTTCATACACTGAATTGTGTGATTGAAAGACTATATTTGTGTTACCACTATACTACATGAATTTTGAATTTATATTTTGCCCAGTAGTATTATTTGGATTTAAAGTCGTTCTATTTAAATTACTCTCTCCATTCCAATATTTTTTTTATATTTATTTGTTGACCTTTTAAAAAAATCATTTGACTACTGATTAATCATAAATTAAACTGAAAAATAAAAACATTATGAAACGTTATAGTCATTATATTTTTTTAATACAATTTTATTGATTTTATTCCCTATAATCAAGAAATAATTGAGCGTCAAATTGGAATTTAAAAAATTAAGAAAATAGAATGTAAATAATACTGTAGGACTGAGTGAGTATGCATTTTTTAATATCTATGTTATCCTAAATTCTTATTTATTCTTTTTAGAATTTGATTACTTTGGAATAAAATTCATTTGATTTGGTATTAAATACGGAGTCATGAATTTTGCATTAACGTTAGAAAGATTACATTTATGAATTTTTACAGGTTTCTACTAGCATTTTTTATGCCATCTATGATCATATTAGTTATAAGAAACCAAAATTTTAAGAAATTAATTAATCACATTAACTTTGGTGATATTAAAAAATAAAATTTGCTGAAGTGGGTATTTTATTTAAATAGTTTGAATTTTTTTTATACAACTCTTCATTTATGAGGAATATATGAGGAAAACATTTAATTAAAAATATCGTAATTCAAAGTTTTAAAGTAAAGAAAATAGAAAAAGAAGAAGATCAAAATAAGATAATAAAAACCGAGAAAGAGAGACGGAAAAAAGAAATCCAAAAACCAAAAACGATACAAAGTTGAAAGAGAGCAGCAATAGGAGAACTGGACAAGCATGTTTTCATGTTTTTATTTATAATTGAATTTTTTAAGGTTGTAATAATACATTCAAGTCCTCATTGTTATGAAAATAACAAATTTGTCCCTCCTTTTTCATTATCTTTTCACAAAGAACCATGTGATGACGTGGAGGACGTGTAGTGGAATTATAGACACATTACAGGACTATATTTGGACTGAGACACATTAAAGGATCATATATGGACATGGTACACATTATAAGACCATATCTGAAATTTTCCCTTCAAAATGCAAAATTTTTATCATGAGTTTGTCGATCACAAGTGTTTATTTTTAGGGGAGAAACTATTCAATAGAACACCAAAACACAATGAAAGGGTGCCAACAGATGATTAATTCACTGAAAAATATTTATAGTAGATGATTGATGTGGTCTATCATGTTACCGTTACTGCAGATAACAATTAGTACTCATAGTATACTACTCCGTAGTACAATTTAGAGCAGTGTATATACAATAATACAATGTAATTTAATTATATACTCATCTGTCCCGCTCATTTCTTTACGTATTTCTTTTTGAATCGTCCCAATCAATTCTTTAAGTTTCTATTTTTGGAAGGTACCCCACATACCATTTATATTACTTTAATCATTGTCCCCACATTTACACTTTATTTTAATCCTTTTCTCCACCACTACCATTTAAATATTGGACCACATTCCATTCTATATTAATAAATCAATATAAATCAAAACCTCTCATTAAAAACCGTGCAAAAATCAAACGTTTACTTATCACCGGGGCGGAGGGAGTATTGAAAAGTGGTTACTCTACTTGGTATATGTTGGCATGACTATTTTGTAACAGTAATTCGGTTATGCATGTCTTTCAGCCCACTCAATCCACCAAACCGAGCGCCATAAACTCCAAGCCCAATTTTCCTCATGTGCATTCTACTTTCTTACGTTGCAATTTGCATCACTCATTTTATTCGTGTTTAATAGTAATAGTAGCTAGCTAGTATTCACACCGAATCCGTTTTGATACTTTTCAGTTAACCAAGATGAAACAAATATGAAATTCCGAATGGTTCTAAAATCTACTCTTTTGTACTTAAAACTTTGTTATTTGGCATCATTTTACACCTACTCAATTGGTAACATATTTGTTACTCAAATCTAATTTTTCAAACCCTTTCTACTATTTACATCTCAAAACTCTACTTAGGGGCCCTCTCACGAACTCAATGCGAAACACTCCGAGAGTGTTTGAAGTTGCACTACTAATTGTATAAAAGTTCAATAATAAGCAATTAAATAATGACCAGAGACAAGATTGGAGGTGTGTAGGAGGAGTACCTTAATTGACAGAAAATCTATTGTTGTAGTAGTAGCTTTGATCTCACCTGATGATGTTGCTGTCATGTGTGTCAGAGCAAAGGGGCAAAAAAGTCACACATTATAAATATATAATTCCTTAACTATGGGGATAAAAGTTGACTTTGTCCTTAAGTCATTGCTTTTATTGTGTTACCGCTAACAATACTTTATCAAGGACCTTGTATTAATAGGCACTTAGTAGTAACACTTCCATTATGGTTGTTTTCTAGCCCGGCCCGGCCCGGCCCATTTATTAATTATGCTCAAGTATATGGACCCCCAGCTCGACCTGTTCTGTACGGATCGGGCCTACGCCAAGACATTTTTTCTCCCAAATTTATTTTTTTAAGGAAATATGTTTCCAGTATTTATGAGAGAAGCACATTTATTTTTATGAGATCATGTGAGTTTTATGGAATGCTATTGTAGTACGTATTAGGCCTAGGTCTATTTTTGGTACTCAAGAGTGTACCAAAATTTGTCAATGTTTCACTATTGAGTACCTAAATTGGACCTAGCCACTCTGAAGTACCAAAAATGGACTTGGCGCACTCTGAGTACAAAAAATGAATTTTGCCCTACGTATTATCCTTTTCAACTTTTGATGACCTCGATCGATCTAAACTATTTAGGAAGTATTATTCATAGTAAGAGTGTCGTAATATTCAATAATGATCATTTTAAATAGTTTCCTTTAGTTAACCCCTAACTATTTTCACTAGGCCAAATAATTCATTACAGTATGGAAATGTAGGATGTAACTTAAAACACTTGCAGCTAGTGGAACTCCCTCGCAATCTAAACGCGGAATTGAAAATCGAAGTTTCTTATTTGTAGGAGGGGAGAATGAGTATTAGCTCTCTCTCTATATACTGCTTTGTTGTTAGTTTTTTTTAAAAATATTTTTTTCCATATATAAAAAGATTCCTAGTACTTTTGTTTTGTAATGTAAAGCATACCCATATGTTATGCATAAACATACCATATGCAAGTAGATTCGGGTTAATTTGCCTGAGTTTTGGAGCGCGCATGTAATTCATGTTTTTCTCATGCTCCTACTTTACACGTTTACCATCTTAATTATAACACCAAATACAAACGTCTCTATACCAACCTTATAACTTCAAATACGCCTACACCACCTTATGGCTATGTCGGGGCTCAAACACCTGACCTCCCTTGTGTTACTCTCATCGTGGAGAATCGGTTCTTTAATTTTTTGAACACAATATGCTAACTTTTAAAACATGTTTCGATTACGTTTCAAATTTGAATCGCTATAATACTATTTGTAATTGAATTCTCTAATATGCACCAAACAAAGGATTCATTCTCCGATTTTATAGATATAGAGACCCTAAATATGACTTGGGAGAATCGGAGCGTGGAATAATAGCGTTCGGTTTATTTATTTCTACATTCACCTTCATTTATTCGATGCTCTGCAAATGGAGAATCGAAGCGCGGACATAAGAACCCGAACACCCCCCGAGTCACGCTCAGTACTTACCGTGCATTCGGGAACACCAATCCGCATCACTTGAAGACATGTTAAGCAGCAAACAAAGCACATAAGACATATACTAGTAATTTCTAATAATTCACACCCAAAAGGATGGAAGTGTTATTATCATGACCATAATTATCAAATGACCTTAGTATAACAACCTTATCACTAAATTGATAAATTATATATCTTTCAATTTTTCAACTTGTGCAATTCACTAATATTATATATTCCCACGCTTAATTCATCCCAAAAGATTTTATGTAATTCTTCTGTAAGCTACAAGTCATTACGATGTAACCCTCAAAAGTCTTAGTCTAATTTATTTAAGTTTTTTTCTCAATAAATATATAGCTAGTATACTACTACTAGTAATAATGAAAAAGGAAAAGGGTAGGGTGGTCACTTGACAAGCATGAATAATAATAATTCAGGTCTGTAATCTTTGTCCTCAGCAGGATCAAGAAACTTTCATTGTCAAGTTGGAGAAGAAATTAAAATAAAAAGAATTAAAAAAAATGCAGTTAAGTTAAAAAGATGGTGTAGGAGAGCAACAGCGACCTCTTCTTTATTTCTTTCTTTTATATGTACAGGAAACACAGAGGACATATTACAATTTTGCAGTATCATTTGTGAGATATATACACAATACAATACTTACAATACTACTACAAGACATCTTTTCTTTTTATTATATCAATATCACACACACACACACTTATACTAGTACCACACTTTGTTTTCTCTCTTCTCTTCTCTCTAGCTAGCTTGTGTGTTTAAAACCAGACCTTTGTTTCTCTCTCATCTCTCTCTCTCTTTCAAGAAGGCGATTGCAGAGAGAAGAAACAGCACTCTCACTGCAAAGATAATTAGAAAAGGAGGTCTGTAGATAGAGAAAGATAGTGAGAGGGAAAAAAAAAAAAAAACTCAAGAATCAAGATTAGAATACTTTGTTATTTTCTTTAATTCACTTGTTTTTGGATTGTAATACTACCCTTTTTTTTTTCTTTTCTTTTTTTTTTTTTTTGAAATTTTGTTTTGTGTTCTTTTCAAATCAAACACAGAACAGAAGAAGAAAATGATGTTTGAGAGCTTTGCAAACTTTTTCATCCTGCAGCCATAAGAGGTATGTTACATGTATCTAATCTAGCATGAATTAACAAAAAGCCATTAGTCCTTTTTTTTTTTTTTTTTTTCCTAATTAATGTTGTGAAGGACTATGCAATTTAAAAGGAGCACTATTAGAAAGAGAGAAAGAAAAAGATTCATTTGTTATGCTTTCACTTTTGCTCCTCACTACCTTTTTATTCTTCTTCATCATCATCATCCTCATTTTCGTCTTCTTGATTCCATGACAAAGTCGATTTTTTTCCGTTTCTAGATAACAATCTTTGGCTGATTCTTCTTGCACCAGGTAGACGAAATTGTTACGCGTTACAAGATGATCAACACGAACACAAAGAAGAAGATAGTATGGGCATAGCAATCCAATCAAAAGGCCATCACAATCCAACTGATCATCAATTCATTGACAAGGAGAAGTTATCATTGAATAATTCTATGTCACAAGATTATCACCAAGGTGTTTTCAACTTCTCGAATGTATTCGAGAGATCGCAACAAGATCAGCAGCAACAACAACAACAGCAGCAACATCAACATCACATAGCTCAGCAGATCCGAAGGGACAAGCTGAGGGTCCAAGGCTTCGACCCTCCACCGCCCTTAGTCGGCATGGAGGAAGTAGAACCAGTCTACGAAACTGCCGGTATGTTATCCGAAATGTTCAATTTCCCATCAGGCACACATACCTCCGCAACCGAGTTGCTAGAGAATCAAATATCGCAAAATTTCCGGAACTTACCGAGGCCTAGCGGAGGTGGAGGACCACCACCCTCCGCTGCGGAATGGTTCTCTCACCGCCAGGCCGCGGGTGGTTTAGAGGGTTCAGCAGCAGCCATGCAACTTTTCTTAATGAACCCACAAAACAACCAAAGGTCACCATCTCCATCACCGTCTCATCAGCCTCCGGTTTCGACTTCTTCCACTCTACATATGCTACTCCCACACCCTTCCGCGTCTTCCCAACCGCAGTTCACCGGCTCCGGTGGTTTCGGCCAGTTTTCATGGGTGAATCCGAACAGCGGAAATGTCGAAAATAGCCCTACCGAAATGGCCCCGGTCGTGGAAGGTCAAGGGCTATCTTTGTCATTGTCATCGTCTTTACAACAGATGGAGGCTGCAAATGCTGATGGGTCAATGCTGTATTTCGGTCAAAGCGGCGGGTCGAATCCTGTGCAATATCAGTTCAAAAACTTAGGAGGAGCAGCCAGTTCAGGAGTCGGTCCGAGCCACCAGATGCAGGTGGGATTCGGGTCGTCTATGGGTTCGGTTAGCATGTTACGGAATTCGAAATACGCGAAAGCGGCGCAGGAGCTGCTGGAGGAGTTTTGTAGCGTTGGAAGAGGTCAGTTCAAGAAGAGTAAGTCCGGGAAGATGAGTGGAGGCGCACCTAGTGGTGACGGCGGTGGCGGGAACAATTCCACGTCGACTACTTCTAAAGATTTGCCGCCTTTATCAGCATCTGACAGGCTCGAACATCAGAGGAGGAAGGTCAAATTGTTATCCATGCTTGATGAGGCAAGTCATTAGTTACTACTATAATCTTAATTAATACTACTAATAATAATTACTACTACTGACTGATCATTAATTTAATTTACTTTTGATTTGGGTAAAGTTAGTGATTAGTGATTCGTTAACCAATCATTGATGATTAATTAGTCCATTGTTTACGAAATCAAACCAGGGATTTTAATTAAATTGGATTTTATTATTAGAAAAATTGTTGCCGGCTAAGTGTACTAACATTATAACAAGTCATCACGAATTGAGTTTTTTAGTTCTAATGATTGAGTAATTTTTTTGTGGTGCTACCAACTAAAATATATTTTTATCAACTAGAAAAGATTGCAGTGTGGGGTATAATTAGGGTAGACTAGATTTTCATTTGGTGAGTAGTGAACATGAGTGACTAACCACCATGAAGATATTGCACTTCATTTATATAGTAAAATCGTGGTATATAGTATTATTCATTTCAGATGTTCAATCAAATGAGTGACAAGAAATTTCACTAACTTTTTTAAAAAATTTTGCAGTTGGAACACGAAACATGAAGAGACTTTTATTTGTCATTAATTAAAACCAACTGTTTCATGAGATATATGAGAAATTTTGTTGAGTTGACAGTTGATTTTCTTGAAATATTGATTATTCAATTACTAAAAGAAAAAAACATCAGTAGCATGTCTTGTTGTCCTTATTGGGGGAGAGATCATATCAAAATGAGACAAGGATATTCTCCTCTTACACCAACAGTCAATTTCTTTTTCTTTGCCAGTCCCTTATTGAAACAATTCTTTTTTACCCCCTTCACTTTTTAAGAAAAAAAAAATCCTAATAGTAATAAAAATGTGAATTTCATCTACTTTAATTTCAGGTGGATAGAAGGTACAATCACTATTGTGAGCAAATGCAAATGGTAGTGAATTCATTTGACATGGTGATGGGGTTTGGATCAGCCATTCCGTACACAACTTTAGCGCAAAAGGCCATGTCGCGTCATTTTAGATGCCTAAAGGACGCGATTGCAGCTCAACTAAAGCATAGCTGCGAGCTATTAGGCGAAAAGGACGCTGGCACGTCCGGTGTAACAAAAGGGGAGACGCCGAGACTTAGAATCCTAGAGCAAAGCCTTAGGCAACAAAGGGCATTCCATCAAATGGGAATGATGGAACAAGAAGCATGGAGGCCTCAAAGGGGATTGCCTGAACGCTCCGTCAATATTTTGAGAGCATGGCTTTTCGAGCATTTCTTGCACCCGTACGTATTCTCTCTACTCCTTCCGACTTAGTATCATATACGTACTTTAATTTCATCTCTTGTGAAATGAGTGTGAATTCCATTTTAAAGTTAGGATCGGATGTCTAGTGAACATGGGAGGACATTTATAACTTTTTCTTTTCCTTTTTTAATCTTGGTGACATTACAACAATGTAGATCATGTGTAGTGGAATAGTATAAGGGGAAAAGAATACATAAATCTGCTATGCTAGCTATGTAGAGAGACAGGTGAAAAGATGGATGAAATGAAAGGAATCTTAGTTATGGGATCAAGTGAAGTAGTTAATCAAGAAAGAAATCATTATTATTGAGGAATTCTATGATAAGACAAGTCTACATGCTTGAGACTATTCAGCCTTTGTTCCTTTTCTTTTCCCTTTTTTCTCCTTGTGATCATCGTTTAAAGCTTCTGTCTGGTGCAGTGTTTCCTGAAAAGCTGAAAAAGTAGCTATTCTATTTTTACTCACAGTATTTTCTTGTTCTTCAGTACAGTAAACATTTTTATCTTTGCTTAAATTAGTTCCTTCATATAGTCTGTATCATTAACGGACGTATCATTTGCATAATGATCTGGTAATATATTCATGCAAAAGTGCCTATGATCTTGTGCCTTAGTACAATGTATAATTACAATGGCATATGTGATGTCACAGTTATGGCAGTGTCCTTTGTAGTCTAGGACTCTAGGTCCTTAGCCTTTTGGATACTAATTTTGATCCCTAGACTATAGCAGGTTTCCCCCCTACATATGGCTTCAGATGATAATGCTATGTAAAAAGTGGCCATATATGTTTAACGTTTAATGTTTCTGGGAAATAACTTCTTCATCAACTTATGCCATGTCCATTTTAGTTTTGTACCTCAGATATACCTACACAATAAACATTGATCAAGTAACCATTATCAATTTTAGTTATTCTTTCTACAATGAATAACATATTGTACAAACAATTAAGTATAGGGAAATGAATTTGGTTTTTTGCCATCAAAATTGATGTTTCAAGTTCTTTACATACCTAATTATAGAGTTTTTCGGAAAATCTAAGTATTGAAAAAATTACATATAGGATAGTATAAAGTTTGCCATTTTTTTAAAAATTTCTATTTACAAAACTCGTGTAGCATTTCATGTTTTGTAGGGCATTAGTAAAGGTGTGTCTTTGTCACTTGATTACTATTTAGTGAGATTTGGCGCAATCTAATCTATCAGTTGATTCCAACTTAATTGACAAAAAATAAAACATTTTGACTACTCATAATTCTTTTATAAAATACAATAATTATCATCATCTATCACTCACCTTATCATTTTACAATTAAACTGGACATTAATTCTAGAAATGCAGAATTCATATAAGATTAAAGACAGTAAAAGAAGAAAGTATCTTTTCCAATTTCGGTTGTGAAGAATCAAGAAAATGCAATCTAACATGTTAAGAATGAATAGAGCTATGTATGTAGCCTGTTAGTACATAGCAGATTGTTACAGGTACCTAGAAGAAGCTGTAGCTATCGATATTACTACTCTCTTCTTCTAATCTTCTGCTATCTCTGCTAGCTAGCTGCTACAAAACACTGCTCTCCTTTCTCTTTCTTTCCTACTCCACTAGATTCTAACGCCCATGCAATATTAAGTAATTTACTACTTATAAGTTAATATTACATGATGATATATGTTACATTACATATAAATTAAAAAAAAAAAAAGTACTATAGATACATGTGGCGTTTAGACAGTGAATGAATGAATATATGGATGGATGAATAGATCGATCTAATGTCGTTATCTATTGTTCTGGTCTCTTTCTCAGGTACCCGAGTGATGCAGATAAGCATCTATTGGCCCGACAGACTGGTCTATCAAGAAACCAGGTACGTAAATGAAAACGTACAATTCATTTTAATTTGATTTTTCTCGGTTACACAATTTTGGTAAAATCGCATCTTTGCTTATTGGGTGTTGATCCCAGTAAAAAATCTTGCATGGATTTACGTATTTTGCAGTAAATTATTGTCTTGTTTTATTTTTACTGGAGTAGAGTATTTTGTAAAAGAGTCTTTGGATTCTTTGCCACAAAGACATAAATTCTGAAACAGAGAGAAAGTACAGTGGCGAGTAAGACATGAAAGTTTGCAGCCTTTCCCTTTCTTTCCCTTCCTCTCTTTCTCTCTTTCTTTAAGGGCCAGCCCAGCCAGAGATCACACACGTTTTAGTATTTAATGGCTTAACCTATTCAACTTGCAGGTCTGTCTCATGAATTATTCAATATCTATGCAATCCTAATATTAGATTTTATCATCATGCCATTCTCTGTCTCAATCTTTAAATATGGTAAAAAAAAAAAAAAAAAAAACTACTATATGCAAATTAATTACTCCACTTCTTCACAATTTAACCACTTTATTTTTAGACTCTTAAAAATTTGATTGACCACGAAGCTAATTTTAAAACATGGACATTATAAAGTAAATGGAGCTACGGACACTGTTTTTCACAAAAATATAGGTTTTTAAATTATTTTTACGTTATGATTTATCATTAATTTAGTCAAAAGCACCCTAGGGGTGGAGGAAGTACAAACTAACCTGGGCATGATTAGGTTAGTGGTGATCACATCTATTGAAGATTTCATAGAACTCTAGTGTAGAAAAACGATAGAAAAAGAATGTGGAGATGACATTTAAAAGTATTGTTGATAATAACAATATGCTCTCCAAGCCTATATTCAGCTATGAAGTTTAATTTAGTAGAAACAGTTCAAAAGGTACTGCTTGCTTAATTAACAAACTTAGAAGTGTTTTATGTGAGAACCCTTCTCAAAGAGACTTATGGAGCCTAGCTATAATTGGAGTATATGTTTTTGTTGTGTTATTATCTCTACAGGGGCAAAGTGTTTACTTTGCACTTGTTAGGAAAATGATTGGACTTATTGTGCACATATAGTAGTACTCTATGCTCTTTTGTTTGTATATAAGATTGTAATGGGATAAAAATCCAATATCACTTTGTCACATATACTATAAAAGACTGTAGTTAGGAGAAAATCCAACAGTACCAATTCTCCTAGCTAGTTTATAGAACATGGAGAATTGTAGTTAAGTAAAATCCAATGTCATTTGTCTTATTTTTAGAGAGCATTGTTCCATATTAACCTCTTTTGTTAACATAATGATTTTAGTTAGGCAAAATCCAATATCGTCTGTCTTATTTAATTTAGAGAGCATTAATTGTCCTATATGATGTTGCACTTTTAAAAATATTTCACTTGTTTGACATTTGTTGTTGCACATTGTGTAATTTAGAATAAAACTTTATTCATTACGTTTTGTGACCAAAACCCTAACATTATGCTACTAGATTGAAATGTATTAAGTGTATAACCTATATCATAGCTAATTTCTAAAGTTTTATTGCATAAATGATTGCAATACAGCAATACTCAGTGTTTGTGCTTATGTAAGTCAGCCAATTTCTCATCCAAAACCTATAATCTCATGTAAAATACTTCAGTTTTTATTTTCTTTCCAATTTAACTAGACCTCAATAATTTATCGTTTTTATCTTTAATTTCAATTAGTGAAATTTTAATTTTGATCAATAATTTCTAATCAAAATTCCTCCTATTATTAGCCGCAATTATTGACTTCTTCCATTTCTTTTTTCTTTATTCCCTTTTGGTTTAATTTCTTCCTGTTTTTCTTGTCTTGTTCATTTTTCTTTTCCTGTGTCTTACTAATGCATATATATTAAATTGTTTCATACAAATGATTGTAGATATATATAATTAAATGTGCATCTAAGTTGAAACTAAGTCATGCTTATGAAGAAAAAATTACACAAATTAATTTTTAAAAAAGAAAGAAAGTGTGCTTGGTAGGAAGATCCCAATATAGAGGCACCAGAACAAATTTGTCTTTTTGCTAAATTATTTATTAATCTAAACAAAATGTAGGTGAGACAGTAACAACATTGAATTAAATTCCTAGTACAATAATCTACTGTTTAAACAATAACAATAGAACACCATCTTAACCCCATGTAATTCAATGTACTCACTAATTTAAGTAATGTAGAAATAGCAGTACAAATTTTATCTTATATAAGCATGACTGGTTCATAACAATAGTTGAAACAATTTAATGTGTCTCACAATAATAAATTAATTTACTAATTAATATTGGGATAATAATTGCAGGTATCAAACTGGTTCATAAATGCTCGGGTCCGTCTGTGGAAACCTATGGTCGAAGAGATGTATCAACAAGAAGCCAAAGAAGCTGCAGCTGATGCTGATGACAATGCTGCAGCTGCTGCTGATGACCAGAGTACTACTGCTACAGCTACAGGTACTACAGCAGCAGCAGATATGGACCAACAACAACGGGACCATACCACCAATGCACAAACTCCAATGCATCATGATCATCACAGTGTTAACCCCACCGCCGCGCCCGGCTCGATTCGGCCTCCTGCGCCCGTCGACAACGATCCCAGTTACGTAAATCGACACTGTGGTGTAATGCCGGATGCCACCGCGGTGGAGCAAGCTTTCGACACGTGTCGGCCGGGGAGTGCTGACGTGGATTCCAGGTTGATAAGATTTGGCACGAGTACGGGTGACGTGTCACTTACCCTAGGGCTACGTCAGAATTTGCCGGAGAAGGGTCCGTTTTCGGTTAGGGACTTTGGAGGGAGGGTCTTAGATTAATTAATTATTAATTAAAATTATCATCATCATAACTCAAATTATTACATGCAGCATACATGGAGATCGATCGATTGAATAAGGATCCAAATTGAATCAATATATCGTTGTCACGGTTTTTATAATTTTTTTTTTTTTTGGTCGAGATGTAGCTTTTATTTTTCGTTTTTGTTGAATATATTGTACTTTTGGCCTCTAGTAGAGAAGATCATATAATCAGATTAGAAAAGGTAATATTTTAGCCTCCAAGGTGTATGGCGAGGTTTTAGTATTGTGTAATTTCTCATGCACAAATTATATAATCAGACTATAGAAAATTATATTGTACTTCTCCGACGTGGAATGTATTTCTAATTATACACTTTTTAAATGTTATTACTTCTTGTTATATTATCATGGCGTTTCCAAAGAATAAAAATTGTGTAATTGTATATATATACTTCATTGTATTTGACTTACAATATTCGGTTCGATCACTTATATACAAGATGAAGAATCTGGATAATGTACGTAAAAATTAATGGAGATGGATTAAATTAAGTCTCATTTTTCAAATGTAATAAGTTTCACATGAGACTTAAAACTACTAGCTAGCTAGTATGTTTGTATAAAAATTGATGATATATATTACGTACATTTTTTCAAATACAAAAGCTGACCTAAACACTACTCACTACTCATTTGTCCTGTTGCTATATTATAGTACGACTATTTTCACATCTTGTGATTTGATTTATGTATTTTGTTTAGATTTTCACGAAATTGGGAGTTATAAGGAGTGGTATGGGCAGGGGCGGAGCCAGGAATTGATGGGGGGGGGGGGCGAAATTCAATATATAAGATTTTTTTTTAAGTTCGGGGAGCCAAAACTTGAAAAATCGTTAAATTTACCTATAAAAAAATTGAAAATTCAAAAATGTTAGCTAAGAAAAAAAATGGGGGGGGGGGGGAGGGGGGTGCGGGTGCCGGCTGCGCCGGCACCCCCTGGCTCCGCCCTTGGGTATGGGTGCTGGAGTACTACAAATAGATCGGGAGTTCGAAATCCGATGAACACATAAGGTGGTGTAAAATATTTGGAGTTATAACGTGGTTAATGATTAGTGACCGCGGAGAGATAAGGTGATATTGAATATTTTGAGTTATAATGTGATTTAGGATTAGTTTAGGAGTATGAGTAAACTAGTGTTAGATCTGGCGTTTAAAAAAAAATCATGAAATTGTCAAGATTCTTTAGGCATATATATATTTTCCCTTACCAAGAAAGAATACTTTTGGTAATTACGGATACATAACAAGAACCTCAAGCCCACACCGGAATATGTGACACAATATACCAAACTATTAGAATTACTAGGTATTTCTTGATCTACAAACTACTTCATATTTAAGCCGGAGAAATTACATACGCTAGCTATAGATGTAGTTGCAAATTAAAGTATAACAAGAAATACACAGCAATTCTAATATTTTGGTATATAGTCTGTAACTTCAATAGCTTATACTATAAATGGAGAAAATTAATGTTAAATATACGAGATGAATTAGAGAAATTATCGATCATTCATCTTCAATAGCTTATACTATAATGATTCAAACTAAAAATAGCTTATACTATAAGCCTACATTTTGCAAACCACACGCGGTGTTACTAATGTAGCCAATAGCTCTTCTGGTTATCAGATTAAGGAAGGATACGGGGGAAGGGTTAGCCGAGACTGATGTAAGGACCAATCGGTGAGATGAGACCCTAGCGTACTCTGTGATTTCTAGCAAGTGAATTGAAAACATAAACTTGAGTACAAAATGTACAAATGTACCTACCCGATGACTAATAGCCCAATGTATCTAAAAGTTCTTATATCAAGAGTATGTTTTAACTTGTAACATTTGCTCTTTCGACTATTAACCAGTGTGGGATGTTGGGTATGGTTTTGCAAGCTACTAACAATTAGTTGAAAACTAAAGTTCGGTTTAGACATAGGATTGTTTGTCCTCTAGAGTTTGACCGTTTATGCAAAGTGCCCGAATTTTGCACCGGTACGACTTTTACCCGTAGAATTAATTTGTAAATTTGGGCAAACACATTGTCCCAAACTTGACGTCATGTAATTGCTTGTTGCATCCATTGCATAGGTATTATTGGGCACAACATGAGTTTCTTATTCTAAATTAAAGTATGTGAATGTGATTTTTTTTTTTTTTTTTTTTATTTGAGCGATATATAGCTCATATGTGTGAATATGACTTGACAATTCTATTTCACACATTTTGTTACTTAGTAATTAAAGAAATTATAACTGAAGTTAAGTAGTATGACAGGTTAGTAGATTGAATTAGGTGATGAAAATGAAGGGAAACAAACAGACACCATATCACGTCTATTTCAGACCGATCTTCATCATATGTACAGTTACAAGTTTGTTAGTACAGTATACTTCACTTCCATATGCAATTCGACCACATAACAGTTAAACAGTTAACCTTAAAATTCAGAGAAATATATAGAAAAGCAACAATTACACTCCACCAAATTAATTAAGTCATTTCATTTTCATCTCTTTTGAAAAAATTATTGGGCTGCCTGTAAACAGCAGTCTTTTCTAGTTGAAAATTAAAAAAAAAGAAGATATCGGTTTTTTTCTTCATGCAAGTCGTATTGGTAAAAAAAAAACAAAAATATTTTTACCATATGATCAGTAAGTAATGAAAAACATACTCCTGAATTGATCGATCTCAAGGGGCTCACAGAATCCCTTGTTTTGCATGTCAAGCCAATTTGAAGGCATAAATCTTCAACTACGTGACATAAAAAACATGATGAGAGAAAAATATATAAATAAATAAATAAATAAAAAGTGTCTGACAAGGTGAAAATGCGACATAATCAATCAAGAGAAGAGACATTTTCAAATTATAAATTTTTTGAATTTATGTAACACTTGCACATATATAAAGGGAGAGAGAAATTAAATTTGGATGAGTACGTACGTTGGTGAGACAGACAATATATATATTGATCGATGTGGGACAGAAACAGGGGAACAAGAAGAAGAGGACCAAATTAATAGTAGTAGTATACTAATCATAACATGCATTTTACAAATTTCATGGCTCAATGAATTTTGAAGTACCTATTAAATGTCTGCAATGAATTGTTCATATGGTAGTTGGCCTTCTATTCCAGATCGATCTTCTCTCACGAACATGGACCATTAAAGTCACACACACCGCCTTGGGAATTGCATGATTTTGTTTTTTTATAGATTGCTCTTTTTGTATATATTTTTTTCTAATTAAATTCAAACAGTAATATACTACGAAAATGAATCCGAACAATTACGTACAACAACCAAAATCACATCAAATTATCACATCAAATTATGAAAAGTTTACTGAACATGTAACACCCAATAATTTGACCACGCTTCATGTTTAGTATATCTTCTCGCAAGAAGCCGAAACTTGGGAGGTGACAATACAAAACAAACTCTAACCAAGATCATACAAGCGGAATATCATTTGGGACAAATTTAGAGAACTTAATTAGCACCTGAGTGATTATGTTCCTCTATGGATTTTGAAACTGATCACATTATTTTAATAAGGTATCACATAATCAACTTAGTCATCATAATCATTGTGCAGCAGGATACAAGACTCTTTTTGTCTTTGGTATGTTGTTGTGTTACGCGAGTTGGGCCTTGTGGTGGGCTCAACTCAGCTTGAATTGTTAATGCTTAACAGCGGCTCTCACGATAAGGTTTTCAAGTCGGTTCAAACCTTTTTTTAAGCTCGATGACACTCAGTAAGGCTCGTTATATGTCACGTGTCCATACCATTCCATACTCAAAAGGCTCATGATACTATGTTATTTAAAAAAAATGATCATGAGTTAGACTTGAGATCGTTTGAGCCAAACGAGCCGAGTTCGAGTACAAAAAATATGGTCCACTCGAGCCTGGTAATATTAGTCCTTGTGTTTCCCAACTAGCCGAGTTTGTCTCATCCCTCGAATGTTATTGGAACTCGACCCAAATTTGATTATACTCGGCTCAACTCGAATAACA
The DNA here is from genome assembly GCA_028274465.1 of Plantago ovata. Classification (NCBI taxonomy): domain Eukaryota; kingdom Viridiplantae; phylum Streptophyta; class Magnoliopsida; order Lamiales; family Plantaginaceae; genus Plantago; species Plantago ovata. Next base: position 5,021,747 of record CM051457.1, on the reverse strand, counting down.
ACATATACATACCACCTTGAAAGTACTTAATTATAATTTTTCACTTTAACTCGAGTTAAAACTTAAAACACAGTTTTTTCAATTTTCAATTTAACTTGACATTCATCAACTATGCATTAGTGCTATTCAACAAACAAATCGAGTTGAGTTGGGTATCAGATAATTCAGCTCAAGCTTGATTTGAATCAAGAAGTATATATATAGGATTTTTTTTACCAATAGGTGCACTATTGATGTCCCAATTACTCTAAGGTCACACCATAACTTGTTCTTACCATGAAGTGCAAATGGACCTTTGGGTAAAGATTATTTAACTTTTGTATCTCAAATTTCTGGACTTATCAAATCCACCCCTAAACATTTTACTTTGGGGCCAAAATGTAATAATAATAAATGTCAGGCAATGTATTTTTGTGTGCCAGACTATGTTTTTTTTATGTGCCAGACAATGTTTTTGAGTGTTTTTTTTTTGGTACATCAGAACAATAACAATTAAGCTAAATCAAAAGCCAAAGTGGCGCAATCTCTGCAGGTAGACGATCCAAAAATCCTCCTTTTTTTTTTTTTTGGAAGTGAACAAAAATTTTATTACTCCAAAACAGTTAAGTACACAAGGTCGACCGAGGTCCAGACCATCCAAAGTACCGAGCAGCACCCAAAGATAAACCAAGAGTTCTGGCTATCAAACTTGCTAAAACTAACCAAATACAAGCTCATTAATTTTCTGTTTCAGGGCTGGGAACAGAATGCTCCTATATGTGATGTTTTGTATGATATTCTTGATGATCACAGCTTCATTCACCGGTTTCTGCTGGAATACACCTTCGTTTCGAGCTATCCAGATTGCATAGATGCTCTCTGCCACTCCTTTGAGTAACTTGGCTCGCGCCCCCTTGCCCGTGCCCGTTTGCAGATTTCACGCACACCCGCATCCCAATCTGGCCATGCTATATCCATTCGAGTCCATGCAAAAATCCTCCATTTGCTTCTAGTGTTTGAGTTAGAAACTATGCCTGACACATAAAAAAAATTGTCTGAGACATGTTTTTTTTAGGTAAAATCAATGTCTAACATGGTTTTTTTTTTTAGGTAAAAACATTGTCTAACATTGAAAAAAAAAAAATCCCAGCCAATGAAAGAGGGAAAAAACAGAAAATTAAAAAAAAAAAAAGGGGGGAAAGATCTATGTTGGAGGTTCCATGGAAGCTCCGACGACATCCATCCTCACTCACATAGCTACAAAAGTTCTTATGTCCGAATTTTTTGTACTCCGTTCATATCTCACCACTGCTCTGACTACCAATAAACCGTGCGTTTGCGGGGTTTCAAATGTACCCTCGTGGTGTATATATAGAGTGGTTAACTAAAGTAGAACATAGTATTAAAGCCGTAACCCGCAATTTTAAGTACATGTATATACTTACTTTTAAAATTGTAATTTCCTACCATTTAAAAAAAAGTATTTACAATTTCCTATACATATTTTCTAAAAAATCAATAAAAGGAAAATAATAAAACCTAATAGAGTTATAGAAGTACAACTCAACTCAAGTGTTTATTTCCAAAAAAAGGAAGAAAAAAAAAAGAACTCAACTCAAGTGGTTTGTCGTGGGCCCTTGATTAAGCCATACTTGGGCCGAATGGATAACATGTCAACATGGTTGCGGACCCTCATGTTGGGTTGTGAGAGATAGACTGATGATTCTGTTTGGGCCTGAAGCCCTCCATTCCTTCTTTCTTCACCAGCTATATATTGACTAGTGTAGCATGAAGTAATGAGTGGTATTAGCAAGTTTAATTAATTAATTAAATTAAAGTAAATTAATTTGATCTTAGATTAATTAATTAATCAAGAAAGTTTTAATTTACAATCTGTTTAATAATTTAATTTATCTATCACATCAACATGGATGTGTAGAAAATCCCCAGGCCATAACAAGACAAAGCACATTTCATATTTCAGGAGCTAGCAAAATGATTTGGATCCCTACTATGAATTTAAATCGGCTAGTTAAGGCAAAAAACTGGACCACATTACAACCATTTACAATTAAAAGCTCCAAGGATTGGCATTTCAAAAAAGTTAAATCTACCATTTCCACAAAACTTTAGGACCACCCTTCACTGATTGATCATGATATTTATCCCCACAAACTCATCACTATCATTTCTATGGCTCGAACAACTTGTAATGCGTCTTCTTTGTTTTCTTATAATGTGATACCTAGCTCATAAGTTAGTCACAACCTAGGTGTCTTATTCAAAGTGGTCCACGTTATCGGGCCCTCCAACCCGCCCAAGCTTCAGCCTGATTCCATTGTGTGTTGGAGGAGTTTTAATGCGGTAGGATGTGCGATAAGAACCTTGATAACGTGCACACACGTTGTAATTTGGACGGTTTTGAACATGGGGCGAGGCCCATGTCTAATAAGTACAAACGCATACCGCCTATTGGTCAATGAAGAATGGCCGAATGCATATGTTAATCTTAAGAATAGAATATTATCTCCATACATGTGATTTAGTGTGCGTTTGGCAAGACCTGATAAGTCACATGTCACCTTACCATGTAAATTTAACTTATTGACCAAATAAGGTGGTTAGATGAATGTAAAAAAGGTAAGTTGATTGATTTGAAAGCTACACTAAGTTCTCATAAAATAAGATCACTATAGGTGTAGTGTACTGTGATATCAGGACTAGGAACCAACCTTGTGACTTGTAGGACTGTTGGAAGGGCAATGCCAAAGTTATACAATATACCTTTTGTTTAAGCCCAAGAGATCTACTTAATTTACAGCCTTGATTGTGCTTGACAAAATATATACAATGCAGTATTGCTCCATTAGTTGGTGAAGCATATCAAGGTTGGAACATTAGTTTCCAAACAAGTCCAGAACAAGATTATGCACCCAACTAGGATCTGTGAATACTGAATGTAACTTGGAGGTAGAGCAATAATCACATGTTAATGCTCAATATCTGATGTCTAAGAGTAGTAAGCTGACTAACCAGTGAAATTGTACAATGAACTGATAGAATTGAATCGGTTGCTAGATCATCGGTTCACTCCTGTCATGCCATCAATCCACTTCTACGCCAAACTTGGACTTGCTAATTACATAATCTACGAACAATCAGAAACTGCGAATAACTCGCCTGAAAACAACTTGCTTGATCAGTTCAATACATAAAGACTTAGATAAAGCAAGTATCTGGTCAGATTCAAAATTGATTGCTCAACCTGTTTCAAGTTAAAGAGGAACATATGATAGAGTAAACAAGCTGCAAATAAACAGTAGCAGAACTTCATAATTGATAGAGAAAGAACCAAGTTATACACAAGGAGAGAACATAAATACTGGATAAAAAAGATGGAACGAATATGCAAAGTCATTTTGACTGTCATGGATAGCAAACCATATTGCCTTTATCCTGTTTCATTACAAGGTATTCTCCCATCTCCATGTTATGTAAGTAGCCAGGTATCACACACTAAACATGAAAATACACAAACTAGAACATGCACAGCAATTCCTTCTCAGAAATATCAAATTATATTGGAAACAACAAAGTTACACTCACCATCAAACATAAGCATGATAAACACTTCAAGGCATCTATTTTCGTTAGACCTTAACCCAGCTTCTATCCCATCATCTACGCCAAACTTGCTTCCCGTTACTGGTTTTGGAGTAACTCTACAACTCTTCATCGGTTGGCATCGCCAAGCTCTCTGCAGGTAAGACAATTTCGGGCTCAACAAATGGTCGAATAAAAGTCCTTCTCCACCACACCTCAAATGCTCTCAAAAGATTTGGGCAGTTGTCGCCGGCCTTCAAGAAACTACCCAACCAAGAAAGCAAAATGCTCTGCTGATCCTCCAAAGGCAGGGTGAGTATTGTCCGGCCTATACCTTCCTCCACAACCTTACGGTCAAACGATCTACACCCATGTTGTAACCAACTGTAGTCGTTAATCAGCGGCTCTAGCCACGTCATAAGCAACAAGTGACGTGTATCCTTACAAGGAAGAACCTCTCCTTTCCCTATCCCAACAAATAGTCTTGCAGTAATTGTACTTATATGGTGACGAATCATGACAGGAGTTTTCGAGTGAAGTGAAGCCAATTCTCTCTGATTAGCCCAAATTGTGGCAAATTCATCTGCTGCTTGTTTATCGGCTAATATATCAAGCAACCATAACAGGTTATCAGCTTCTAAAGCTAATGACTTCATAATTGGTTCTCTTGCATCTAACATTCTTTCAGCGAAACCAGGCTCTGAAGCTTGCATAAAGAGAGACAACAGTGAGTTCAGGCAGCTTCTGCAAGACGCATATATTGTTTCGTTGCATAAATCAGGGGAACTTGAAGAACTGGGGAGATTGTTGTTTTCTTTAAGGAGTTTAAGTACAGTGGCTTTCATGTCACGCCTTCCTCTTTCCTCGGTGCTCTTGAGCACCAGCTGTAGTATGTGAGAAATGGTGTCTTTTGGTGGTTTTGAAATATTGGAAGACACTCGTTTTAGTACTGGTTTCACTCCAATTCCTTCACCTTCAAGGCGTAAGATTGAAGAAACGACTTTCTCTTCTTCATCTTCACCTATCCAAGGGACTGCTTCTAAGTACTCCAAGCACGAGCGAATGCATGTTGTAAAACCAAGTTTTTCAGCAACCTGTATGGTAGTTTTCGTTAGAAAGGAAATAACACATACTCATAGACCTTGCACCAAGATATATGATTTAGGGGAGAGTGATCTATAGGGAACGTCAGATATGTATATGTGACTTAGAAAACAAACTTCTCAAGAATAATTTAAGGGCTAATTGTTTACAGAAATAGTTAAATAAGGTACTAAACCGGGAATAACATAAGACTATAAAAGTTCTCATATTAACACAAGAAGCAACAAGCAGCTCAGGGCATTGAGCTTGCCACTAATTCTCCTCGCAGTCTGCTTATTCTCAGAAAAGCAGCAGCATAAGTTCGGTTTGGAAACATTATTTCTCGTAGCACTCCCTTAGTTTGGTGGAGCAACATTATTTTGGGTATTGCCATAGAATAAGAGGAACATCAAAACTGAAGAAGTTCAGATATTAACTCAAGCAAATAGCCCCAAGATAAGCAGAAAACATGGTGCCATTTTACGGAACAGGAAACTTAAGTACCACTCATTAAACTGCAAGCTATGTTGCAGGAAGCATCTGGAGGAAAAAAAAAGAGAGAGAGAGAGAAAAAAAAAAAAAAAAGAACACAGTTCCAGGACATTAACAGACAGTTCAAATCAGGGCGTAAACAGAAATAGGCAATATTTCAAATCCTTATGGTTCATCAGTCAATCCAGCTTAAAATAACTCAAGACTATAACAAACTAGAACCTTGAATGTTGAGAAGAAATCTAAAAAGCATGTATCTATCCCATCTCCTGGATTAGTATTCACGTCAAGCAAACAATAATTGACAAGATGTATAGCAGAGGTAGCAAATGCTGGAAAAAAAAACATTAGCCTACATAGAAATGAAATATACTTTTAGGTAAATAGGACAGGATGAAGAATAATGGCATCAAATTACCTTAAGGATACGCAGAACACGTGAAACAGTTTGCCTCATCAACCGCTGTTTCAATTCTTTTCCATACATCAGCCCGATAGTCTCAACACAAATCTCAACATCCTCACAATCATCAATTTCCAGACATGGAAACACAAGCTGTTGCTCCGATATTCTATTAGCGAAAAAGCTACTCTTTTCCATCAACACACTCCTATGTACACTCAACTTCACAGCAAATCCTTGCTTTCCCATCACAATCACCTTCAAATCACTGGTACCAGGCTCACCAAACTCAATCGTAACCTTTCTCGGTGCACTTTCACTCTTAGGCCGTGGCACCTTCTCGCTCACAAATGACGCATTAAGAACCGGTGCATCAGAACTATGATTTCTTTGATCATCAGCATGAACCTCCCCCCGCGAAGAATTCGCCGGTTTCCTATCAACTACAGTGGTTTGTTTCTTTGACACCAAGGTGTTTGGGTTTGGCACTTGAGGATTCGATTTCGACTTGTTTAGTGTGTTCTGTGTCTTGATTGACTTCTGAAACCCTGCCGGAGAAGGGCAACACCAGAATCCCTCTGGAGTCACTGCTATGGGAACATTTCTAATCTTGGTTTGACCTTGTTCTACTTTAGCAACTCTAATTTCAGCCATGTTTCAAGAACTACACTTCTAGGCCCTGTCTATTCTATCCCAAACAAGGGCTCAACAGTACACATCAATTACAAAATGGGCAGGCAGCATAGCTAAGCTAAGCAATCTCTTAAAGTATCCGATCTTGCAGAGACAAACTCTATCATCCTACAAAACCCTCAATTTGCAACACTCAAATAGACCAAGTACAGAGCAAAACAAGGGCGAAATGTAAATGCAGCAAAGCAATAAATCCCAAAAGATGAACTGAAGCTCAAAATCAGAGTCCTAAAACAAAGGGATAACAAAGAATCAAAGACCCATAAAAGCAAAGGCCCTGAAGATGATAAATCAGAACAAAGATTGGATATTTAATTGAGGGGTTTTCAAGAAAATGAAAACTCACCAACAAACTAGTGATAAAGAGCTGAGAAAGTTGTCCAAACTCCTCCTGCCTCCTGGAGAAGCCCTTTTTCTTCTTGAAAATGATATATCTCTCTTACTAATGAAAATGATTGAACAGAGCTTGGATGTCAAGCATAAGGGGAACCACTTTTTACAACTAAGGAATTAAACATGAACAGAGTGGAATGATGAGTGCATTTAGATATTCTCATATATTTGATATTTCTCATTCATATTCCAATTTTTATTTAATTATTATAAAAGATCTTGAGTGCACTAAGGCCCACATGATTATGTGGATCTTAAAGTTGGCTTACTGTTTTTTTTTTTTTAATTAGTACTAGTACTACAAATTTACTGAATTTTTTTTATTTAATTTATTATCATGTGTATGATTTCACAACTAATTTATTCGAGCAGTATCTAAGGTTTTTTTTTTTTAAGTTTACCTCTATTAGTGGTGTTTTTTACGTCTACTGAGTCTCAAACTCAAGATTTAGACTTTGTTATCTCCGTCTGAACTGAACTTAACTGATCTGAACTGAACTGAATGGATCTGAACTGAACTTATTTGTAGTACAAATACTACTCCATCCGTTCCATAATAAGGTTCCTAAGGGTTTGTTTTATCTTCAATTAAGAAATAATAATATAATATTAATTTATATGAGGTATTATATTGGTAAACTTGTAAATAGATGATAAAGTATGAAATAGATAGTATAAATTGGTGTTAAAATAGAAAAAGAAATAATAAAAAATTAGTGATTGGAGATAAAACTTTCCTTTTTTATTGGTTAGGAAGAAAGTAATGGAACGCCAAAAATGGAAAGTTAGGAAATTTATTATGGAACATAGAGAGTATCAGGTAAATCTGAACTGAACTGAACTGATTTGAACTGAACTTAAAAATAATAAATTTTTGAACAAAAATAACATAGACTTAATGAGATTAATATTAATTCCTCCGGAAACTTAATAGTTTTACACTTTGTTTTTGTTGATTTTTTTTATGGCCGGTTTGACCTCAAATTAATCATAATTGATTACGAAAAAATTAATTTTAAAAGTTATATTATACAAATATAAGAAGTATACTTTCATAATATAATTGTTTAAATTATTTTTTCGCAACGAGTTATTATTAATTTGAGGTCAAACCGAATATCGAAAAGTCAACAAAAATAAAATGTGAAATTATAAAATTTTCGGAGGAAGTACTACAGCTAATAGCCTACTAGGAGTACATGACTTTGTTGGCTGTTTTTGTTGATCTGTTGAAATCATCATAATCTTTGTGGGTCAGAAGGATATCATGTCAATACATGTGTGCATTGTGCTATCTCACAGTGTCACACCACACACATACTACTAAAGTTATGAGTGAGGAGAACAGAAGAGATGGAGGAGAGGACAAGGCATGCAAGAAATTGAAATGGAGTTTGTTGGCTTTTTGTGCTTTGAGCATAATTTAATGCAAATTTTGTTTCTTTCTTGGGCTCTCTGCTCTTTTTGTTGGGTCGAGAATCTCTTACTTTACTAATTGAATACATCGTAGATTACAAGCCAAGTTTACAAGTGTAGTATAATAAAATTATGCTAATTAGATTGACTAAAATACCATGGGACTTGGTGAGGTTTTTTGTTTCTATGTCCTAGTTCTCGTGATGGATGGATTAGATGGTTTTGACCGCTTATGAAGGAAGCATAAAGCATTAATGGTTTTATTAGTTTGGTTTGGAAGAAAGAGTTGGGCATGTTCCATTAATATTTGAGTCGGTTCTTTTGGATTTTCGTGGAATTAATCCGAACAGTCATCATAGGACTTCTTTTTCAGTAGGGTTTATGTTTTTTACATTTATTTATTTATTTATAAGACTCGAACTTGAAATTTTAAGTAAGTGAACTGAAGGTTTTTACAACTTAAAAAAACAATAGTCGGTCTGATTTGATTTATCATTATACTACTACTTATAAGGAAGAAAGAAAGTTCGAGGCTAGAAGAACTCTTGTTGAAATGTTCACGCAGGGAAATGCAAAACAAGTAGTACTCCAATTAGCTTATTGCCGCAGGGAAAGGGGTGTATTGTATGACATTAAAGTCATAGTATATAGTATATACACACACACAAGAAATAAGTATAGGCTCAGGCTCTACTTAAATAAAAAAAAGTACAAAAAGAAAGCTTATTCGAGTGGATCGCATGTTTATAAAGTTGGTAATTGAGTGATTTTGAAGTTTGAACTTCTTTTGACTTGTTAATATTACATACTATAACTATTAATATGCTTGAACTTTGAAAGAAGGACCATGGTCTAGAAATTGGTGGACCTTGGGTAGATCAGAATGGCCAAGAAAAAGCACCTAGCAGGGCGTTCCATTATCAATTTATTCGTACAATTGGAGAGTTGAAAAAGTTGGGAAATGGGTAATTTATGTTCAGTGATGGAGTTGGATTATACAGATTGGACGAGTGGTTGATGAATTGTACTAAAATCATAAGAAAAATCAAATTAAGTGTACCTTCCACTGCGAAGTCATAAACATAATTTAGGGGGTCCAAATTAAAAGAGATATTTACATCACTAATTTATAATTCACCCTTAAAAGTATGATTAGAAAAATTTTCAAAAAGAAAATACTTGACATATAATAATCTAATAAAATTTTTCAAAAACAAATTTATTTTTCATATGTTTCTAACTATGCTGATATAGTTAAGTATTAAAATAATACTCTATATTAATATACATGCACAAGAACCTTGAATTAATATAGGATTTCATGCATTAAAATATGCCACAATTAATGTTAGTTAAGAGAAGATTGGCCATGCACATTTAGATTTAGAAAGAAAGAAATGATAAATTTTAAAAATTATGTAAGATAAAAAGAAAAAAGAATTTTAAAATGACTGAGAAAGATCAAATAAACATATAAAGACAAGAGAAAATATAAAGGAACGGGGAAGGTGTTCTTTAAAACAAGCAAAGTAATACAAAATTGGATAAATAGAAAAATAATATAAATTTCGGGCATAGAAGGAAGGAACGAACCCGCGCCATATTCATATGATTATTACTACTACATATATAATTATAACCAAAATTTCGGGGGTCCCAGTGTACCTTCCTCACATCGCAATTGAATTCATATCAAACTAGAGTACATTTCTCACAATTTACTCTAACATCCATCGGATAAGGTGGTTAAGGTATTTACACTAATTATATAGTTAGTCAATACAATTATGGCTTTATTTCGAACCGAACAGGAGACTTATCGAATGTTCGTTTGTTGAATATATTGTATGTGCGGTTCGTTCTCGTGTTCGACGAACAACTCAATAGCCTGCTCGTGTTCGGTTCGTTAAAGTAATAGGAAGTTCGTGTTCGATCGTTAATACTCGTTCGCGTTCGTTCGTGTGCTTTTTCGTTCGTTTACATTCGTTAACACATAAAAAAACCTAAAAATCAACAATATTAATAGTACAAAATTATTTAAAAATCCTGTCAAAAGAGACACAGTACTGTGTGGTGAAGACTGAAGAGATAAAGAAAGGGCAAATGAAAGCATTTATCTATAATTTAGGTTAGAGGAAGTATATATAATTATAAATTATTAAAAATTCTGTGTGTGTGTCTATACACGCGAACAAACCAAACAATGAGTAACATGTTCGTATTCAGTTCGTTAGCTTAACGAGCTTGTTCGCGAATTGCTTGATTTTGATGGAATCAAACATTGACCAAGCAATTTCGCGAACGTTCGGTTCAAAATACAACCCTAAACACAATACTAGTACCAATTTATTTATGTTTTTGCCCCCACACACATTTTATCATTACTTTATTATATTATAGGTTGTACTAAACCATACTTTTTAAAACTCGTTCATAAACAAACATATAAGATTCACACCACTAGTGCTGAAATTATATATTACTATGATTTGAGTTAATATCTCTAAAAAAAAAATGATTTTGAGTTAATTGCAGGCAAACGATCCAAATTTTTTTGCAATTGAAATGGATCCGACCCTCTTTCCTTCCCCACCATTACCTGAAACTGAAGGTACCTGATTGGAGCCACCCAGAAACGTTCCTTGGCCGAAACAGATTAGAAGCTTCGCTAGGCCCAACAGGTAAGGGACCAGGTCCAAGATGGACAAGTTGAGATAATGCCCTGTGATAGAAGCCCGTTTCAACCTCCCTTTAGATGAAATGAAATCGATAAAAAATCTCCGCTATTCCGCTAGCCCAAACGGATGCGATGTCTGCTGCAGGTCGATCAAAATCTCCGCTATTCCGCCGGAGAGTATCATTTCCGGTTACTTCCCCCCCTTCCTCTCCCTCCACTCTTACCCCTCCATCTCTCAAGAATCGGGTCAGCATTTATTTATGTTTTTTCTTTCCTTTTTTGTCTTTTTTGTTCAGTTATTCTGACTTTCCCTTTTCTTTCATATCATCAGGTGGTTTTCTTGCATCAATGGTGGCTCATCAAGACCGACCCAGACTCTCATGGCAGACGACTTGGCGTCGGAGGTTTATCTTCTCGTGGGTATGCCCAAATTCTTTCTTTTCCTGTTTGGCTTTGTATAATACTATTTACATGTTCTTATTACTGTTGATTGGTTCCTAGTAGTATTTGAGTGAGTGTTTGATCAGGATAATAATAATAATAATAATACTGCTGAATTTATATACATACATTTAACTGTTTCTCTCTTGTTAAATCTTATTAATCATGTCCATATTTGCTCCAACTGATTTACTACATTCTAGTTAGTATACCTCTACATAGATAGTAGCTGATTATGAATCCACCCGCCGCTTAGCTTATTAGAATAGTAGTACGTAGTAATTCGAGTTATTTTACAAGGATTGCTGGTTTTCCAGGAGTCAAGTGCAAAGGCGATTCCGCTCTGCTGCGATAGTCAAGAGGGATGACAGTGTTACTTTCCACACAGTAGATGGCGTAACCGTGCTGGTCCAGGGCTATATTAGTAGACCTGCAACACTCGGGAATGGCTTTCCTTGCAAGGTAGGTACTTTCACCTCTCATTTCTTTCTCATCATTCTTATAGTTTAATCTGCTGGTAATTATGCGAGTGACTGTTTAATGAGATATTAATGAATTTGATGCTTCACCTAGTTCAGCATTCTGTTGGTTAATGGGTTCCACTACTATGCTACCAGTCTCACTTAACTTCCTTTCTTTTGCTCAATTTGTTTATCCAAACATTCTCACTATTCGTCTTCTACTCGTTCATATGCTGAGGGGGATAGTATTTGTCAGTAAAATTTACAGTCTACACACAGCGTTATTGAAAATATTTAGTATCTCTCTTCACTTCTTTACAATTAGCCAATATATATTTTCATGCAGTGATGATTCAGGTGTTGCATTTTCGTATGCCTAGGGACGGTACATTTTTTTAGTGAAACAGTTTTCATTAGATTGTATTTGTGGGAATATCCAGTCTCTCTTTACATCTTTGCCTCTAATCGTAATCCTCAAACTAATCCCATGATACACCTGCTCCCTCTTCCAAATATTGTAGGCAAAACTAATGGCTTACACTAGGCTGGCTTGTGGAAATATTCAGCCTTGTGTATTTGTTTATCTTTTCTATCTTTGTTAGTTGTGTTGATCTCACTGGATATGAATCTCGACATGATTTAGACCTTGTATGGAAAGTACATTGTATGTAGTGCTCACTCTCCTAGTTTCTAATGTTTCGTTTAGTATCATCCTACGAATCAAATTCCAGGTCACAAACTGCTGCTATAATACTATTGGTCCTTGTGATGTTCTGTTGTATGATTATTATGACCACCATCACCGGCTGGGCTTTAATTCTCAAGTATAACAGACCATATTCTTTCTTTTTTCTTACACTACACGTCACCCTGCACATGATTACTCAATCCCTTCAGATAAGGTGCACTTCGTTAAAATAGCTTTCAATACTCGACAGGTCTGTGAGCACTTCCAGATTGGGTTTCCATATGACTGGGATAAATATGCTTGCATGTCTTTTGATGAAAATGAAAACCCCACCACCTCTGGAGATTCTGAAAGTGGTAACCTGCTGCAAATTTTTGACGACTTGATGCAAGAAATTGATGTTGCAAAAAAAGAGTCTTCTTCATCGACAGTACCCGTCTCTCCCACCCCAGTTGAAATTTCTAGGAAGCGTAACATAGAAATGGCTTCTAATGACATACTGCATCCAAGTGATGGTGCGAAGAAAAAATCTTCTCCACGGGTAAAATCTGTCCCATCCACCCCAGATGTTGCGGAAAAAGAGTCTTCTTCATTGGCAGTACCTGTCTCTCCCACCCCAGTTAAAAATTCTAGGAAGCGTAACATTAAAAGGGCTTCTAATGACATACCGCAGCCAAGTGATGGTGCGAAGAATAAATCTGTGGCGAAGTGTGAAAAACAAATGGCTCACAGGAAAACTTCTCATGACACACTTCAACAAGGTGACTCTGTAGAGAAAGAGTCGTATCCACAAGTAAAACATGTGCCTTCAGCCCCTGAAGAAACTCCAGTGAAGCATACGAAAGTACAAGCCCGCAAGAAGATAAGGCGTGATACTGCTAACACTGTACAACCTAGTGGCCGTTTAACAAGAAGTAAAACCCGGTTACTACAAATATAAGGAGTCATTAGTAAGTTTGTGAAAATTATCAGAGATGCTCATAAGATGGTTCAGTTTGGGAGTCTTTTATGGGCAAATTGTCAGTAGTTGTGTTGCAAGTATGGAGGAGTGTAGATGGGTATGGGTGTACAGGAAAGTAAACTAGGTGGCTGACCAGTTGGCTAAGTATGGAAGTCAAGTTGTGGCTGCTCAAGTTTCACAACAACTGCAGCATTTTCAGAATTCTTTAGAGAGGATCCCTTTTGATCAAACTGGTGTTAGAACTATGTATGTATGGGGTGGTTGTCCGCAATGGTTGTAGCCTTTTGTTGATCAGGATTTGGTGCAATCTTATGCTCGAATATTGCAGGATAGTATGGTTTGTAATATTTGCTGTTTAATATAGTATCTACCTGTTTGTTTTCAAAAAAAATAAAATTAAAAAATAAAAAATCAATGGCCTGAGAATCAGTTCTCAATATCATATTATGGAGAATTAGAGAAACTAATGGGGTGTTTGCAATAGCTTCAACTTAAAATAAGTGGCTTAATTTAAGTATAAGTTGGTAAAGTTGGCTTATTAGATAATTTGATGGGTGTTTGCAAAAAAACTACTTAAAGTTAGATAAGTTGTAGGAGTAGTGCAAACCTAACTTTTTGGAAAAAAAAAACTAAAATCCAACTTCATTTAAGCTGAAGAAGGAGGTATAACCCAGCTTCTCCAACTTCAAATTATCCAGCTTAATTTAAAATAATTAAGCAGCTTATAAACTGTTGCAAACACTCAAATCGTTGTTTCTGCTTAAAATAAGTGATAAGCTGGATAAGTTAAATTGTTGCAAACACCCACTAAATACCTAGCTCCGGTCCATGATTGATTTCATAATCCCTCTGGCTAGAAATGCTTTTCCTTCCCATGCTAAGGGGATGCTTGATAAACTAGTTTACGAATCGCCTTATCAAATGTTAACTAGTTTATCATCAAAACATAGCCAGAGTGAAACTCAACGAAACGCATTCACATGGTACAAGCATGACACATCATTTAAAGTTTAAGCCACCATGAAGCACTACATGTTGTATGTTGTATTGGAAAAACCACACCACAGCGAACAAATCACCCCGCCGCCTCAGTGCCAAGGTGTAACAATCTTGCAACAACATATGGCCAAAAGAGTCATTACCGTTGGTAGGGAATGATTATTAGTGGGAATCCATTGGGACCAAAGCCTCATGGCTAATGTTGGCTAGATTATCTTAGTACTGATGAATGAATACAGAGACTGTTCATGCACTTGGTGTGTCACTTTATTTTTTGTTGGACAAGAAATGTATGTATGAGAAGAAAAGATAGATACCTTTCTGCTAACTATCCATATATCATTGGCCTTGACTCACTTGTCCAGATCCCTTTGGAAACTTCAACTTTTCATGTCTATCTGTGAGATTCTAATACTTTTATAAGACAACACACAGCACCCCATAATTTCTTCTTCTTTTTTTTTTTTAAATCATCTTTTTGTGTGTGCCTCAATGCAAAATATGTTCAGTCCTTGATCAATGCACATTTTCTGATGGAGGAGTACTACAAGTAAACAACAGAAGAAAGATTCTGTTAATTTGTAATTTAACTTTTGAATTTGAAAGAAACCTGACTAGTGAAATTGTTGTCTTCTCAAAATCAATCTTGGAAAGTTCTTTGGCTTGTAATGACAGTTCTATTTTTTGTAGCTTTACTCTCATAGGAAATTATTTGCTTATGAGTTCACAGATGATTCATTAGAGAGCATGCTTATTGTTACCTCTGGCAAAGCTGATTTATTTGTTGTTAGAGACATCACAATGTCATTTGCTTTGTGGTACAAATTTGGAACATAGTAAATTTTGCTTCTGTTTTGTCTTCTTCAACAAAGAAATACTAGTATGGATCTTTGTGTTTTATCTCTTGAACTAGACTTTAATTGGTTCTGTAGCTTATGGAAAATTCAAAACTTGCTTAGACCATGAAAATGCCTTTTGAATACATGAATGAGCAAATAATTAAAGTTTGGATAAAGAACCTTGAATCTAACCTAATCTTGTGTTTGATAATAATTGAATAATTTTGAGGAAAATCTCAGTAGCATTGAATCTTGGGCAACAATTTGAGTAAACTAAGCAAGGATGTTTGTTTTTTGCTATGTTGGATTAGTATAAACTATAGTTATTGGAGCTCAATTATTCATGACACCAAAGAGCATGTCTGTCAGAATGATTAGAAATATTGAAGCCTCACTTACTCCAAAATGGCATAGATTACACAAAACTTTTCAACTTAATCTTTTGAGTTTGACATTGAGAAGAAACAATAAGGAATCCATTTGTTAATAGAGCTTCATAATATGATAAAACAGAAGTTTCTTGGCTGTGTATAGACAGTGACAACTTTTTTATTGTCATCTAATGGTGCTTTTGTAGGTTAACAATGACCATGTATTATTACCCTCTGATTCCCTTGAGGATTTGAATCCACATTCATGCAACTTAAATTTTTGGACTTCACTTTCATAATTGTACACTATTAAGACAATGTATTATAAACTCCGTAAAAATTTGGTTCTTAAAGTTCACATGTATAATGTATTCATTATTTAAAGAGCTCAACGAGGGGAATTCCATCGTTCACCTGGACTCCTAGCTTGCATCCTCCACAGAGTTTTGCTCGATATCTAGAGCTCGACCATGGAGTTCAATCATTCTTCATGGTTCGGGGCTTGTATCCTCTCCCACACAACTACTCATTGAGTTTGAGTCGTTTTAGTTTTTAGTCTCCCCGAAATGTCCCATTGGGACTACATTTTTTGTCTAGTATGTACTCTTCTTTTTGTTGACAGTTTGAAATTATGATTGTACACCCAATAATATGAAATCGATAAAACCATATCTGATCATTCCCACGTAACTCAAATAAAAATACTTAGCCTTGCGTTTAACATGCAGGCTAAAACATTACATATTCAGTTCAATACGAGTTTCACTCAAACCAGGGACAGAGAATCAGAGGGGGTCATTGTATGAGTACTCTTGATAATATATTGGATTACTCTTCTTAGTACAACTTAAATCATCAACAAATTGATCATTTGTGGTATCATTGAAGGTATGTGAATATATTTAACAAATGTAGCACAGCTATAAAGATGGTTCGTGTTTAATTTAATGAAATTAAAGGACAAGACAAGAGAGGCAAATGAGTAAAGACACAACACAAGACGATCTTTTTCTTTTGTATCCTTCTTGGAATTGGAAAATGTCAAGACCCTATCCCTAATATTTTAAAACATTTTCTGATTCTTCGACAGATATAATACTCTTGTATACTCGAAGACAACGTGGGCATCTTATAATTTCCATTAACAAGTTCTTTTCCTTTAGTTTTTAAAGAACTCAAGATTAGACAAATAGAAAACCATCAAAATTTCATTTCGTTTCAAGCATCCAAGGTCACTTTTACCTTTTACCTTTCATCCCTTTTGAGGTCACACTCTCCTTTTAATTTCTCTACCATCAAATTGTCCCGTTAATATCACATACTATTACTACCTTTAACGATTTTTCATGTCCAAAGTCTTATCTTTTGCATTTGGTTCTACTCATTTTGGAGGGCTTGTGTGGCTATGTGGTTCTTGCAATGGTACAAAACTACTAGCAAAATTGTTTGCTTAGAAATTGCAAATGGTTATCAAATCAAGAAATCATTTAAATTCCAATAATTCTAAACATGTTTAAAAATCATTTTGTAAATACTCCATGCTTGTTTTTCCAGCTTTTATGCATCAAATTAAGAATATATGATACTCTAGTGGCGAACGGAAAGAAAAAGAAAGTGATGGTACAACTTTTTTTCCTTTTTCTTTTTAAAGAATCTCATGTAATTTACTAGTTAGAGGACTAATCAACTTAGATGACATTCTTAAGCCTCGGATTTGCCATACTTTTTACATTCACCTTTTCATCTTTTACCTTTTTGTTGACCTCAAAATTCACAATGCCTTTTTTCTCTAGTAAAGATACTTCATGAAGTCACACTAGCTAGCGTACGTGAAGTAGAATCTTTGTTATCACACTTTAGTAATAACCTAAATGGATATAAACTGAAAAAGAAAAAGAAAATTCCATTGCCAGAAAAAGAAATGTATTCTTTAAAAGAAATGTATTCTTTTTCATTTTCCTTGTGGAAAGAAAGCTGATACATTTAGTGTTTGCGTGACTTTTTCTGAACATTACAAATACTGAAATTAAGGAGGGAGAGAGAACTATAGTAGTAATAGTACTGAGTTAAAGTGACCCATGGCCAAAGTTTAATTGTAAATGTGTGAATGGACGAAAATTATTAAGTTAGCTACCTTCATGTCTTGGCTCTGAAGTGTTAAAGAATTGGAGTTCCACTAATAAATAGTACTAGTATGAGAATGGGTGAACATTATTTCACTAGCTACCTTTCATGTCTTTTAAGTCCTCAAGTGTTAATTGTTGAAGAACTTAATTCTCAACCAAGACTCATAAATGTGAATTGATGAACTCTATAGAGACAGTACCAGATGAACTAGGTTGTATTGTCAAGCTTTATATTTAATAGCACAAAAAGGAAAAAAAAAAAAAAAAAAAAAAAAAAAACCCTACAGAATTAGGGCTGTTATGTAACTCTCCGGCTCGGTTTATATGGTCGTTTCTTTAACGAGTCAAACCCGATTTGGTTAAAATCAAGCTTGAACTCGAGTTACGTAATACCCAACTTGAATTGTTTAACATTAGTACTACAGTAATTAGAATAATGGAAACAGAAACAGGGCTAATAAATTCCAGGAGTTTTATTAAAGAGAAAAATAATAGTGTTGGTCTAGCAGTATATATTTGGCATTAAGGGACAACAACTCACCAACTCTTCCCACTTGCATTGCATTTCCATCAATTGAAGGGGGGGAATGTGGGTTTCCATCATTGATCTCAACTCTTTTCCATTTGTCTAATTGCAGATTCTCAATAATCACCATTTTTCTGCATTTCTTCTTCTTATTGTCACTTTTGTTCTTTTGTTCTTTTCTTTATTTTTTGTTGTTCACTTTGACATTACTAAAGCATGGGACTTTCTTTCTTCTACTACTACTACTAGAAAGAAAAAAAAAATAGAAAAGAAATAAAAAGCTTACTTATTTTGCTTCTTTTAACACCAAGAAAGTCACACATTGCCTAAAGCCATAGTTTTAGCAACAAATTTTGTGTTTGTGTTGTTGAAGGAAGAATAAGGAATAGTACTTTTAGTAGTCAAAAGGAAACTCTTTTCCCTTTCCCCAACCAAGTTTTTTACTTGTGCACATGAGTGTTTTCAGACTTGAGTGAGTGCAGCAGCTTCAAAAAAGACAATGGGGTTTTGACTGCTGGAGGTTTCTGCAGTAACCCTTTTGGCTCTTCTTTCATTTAATGTCATAAAAATCCTATCTTGACAGTGCTGCTGCTGGTGCAAGGTAATGATGCCCTCTGCTACTCATTGCTTGTCTTTGAGCTTCTGTGTTTATCTCTTGGTTAATTTGTGAAACTCTTGTTGGTTTTTGCAGAGATGGATAAGGAACAGTTTGGGAGTAGTGGTAAATTTCTTGGGCTGGCTACACACAAGCGCTCCAAGAGGTTCATTTTTTTTCCCTTCAGTTTTCTGTATATGTTTCTGGGCTGAATGATCTTTAAATGGGTATTTAATAAGTACTATGCTTTAATGTTCATTGTGAAGAGTAAAAGAGTGGTTAATTCTAGCTCTCCTCAGTTTCTCTGTGTAAGCAATGTTTCCACTTCTTGTTAGTTTCATTTGGGAAATTTTGTTTTGAGAAATGAGTAAAGGTTTATATGTTGTGTGTGAAATGTTGAATATTGGTTGGGCCTCAAAGTTCTTTTCCTTATAAGAAATTATGTATGTTGAAACTGGAAACACTTGTCTAATTCTAAGAGTTAAGGAAAACAAATGTTGTTGAAAAATTTGTAAGAGTGATAAGTGTAGGAGAGATTTTCTAGCTGTGTTTCTGTTTCTTAATGAGCTATTGCAATGGCAGCTTTCCTGATAAGAGTGGAATTGAGGAATACAGTCCGAGTCAAACGATAGAAGCCGCTCATCGACAGAAGCTGGTTAGCACTCATTAGGGTGCCCTTGTTATTATGATTGTTGAATGAACCTGGACTACTATGTAGAGTTTGATTTTCTCAACGGTTAGTGTTTTGTTTTTTCAGGATATGGAGCACTTAGTTGGCTGTTCCAACAACAAGGACAAACAGTCGTCAAATGCTGAAATCCAACAATGTTTGAGGCAAGAGGTACTTAAATGTTTGAGCTTTACAACTGCTAATAATGTTTTATTAGGCTGCTGTTGAATTAGTCCCTTGGGCAGCTTTGTGAAAAAACTTTTGTAACTTTCCTTGGCTGTGCAGATATTGCTGCTTGAGAAGAGGTTACATGATCAAGTTTCGGTTCGAGGTGCCCTGGAGAAGGCACTGGGTTATAAGGCTTCCTCTCATGATTTTGCAAATGAAGCTGTAATTCCTAAGGTAGCAAGTAGCAATCTATGGATTTCTTTTGTGCATTTTGTTGTTATTTGTCTGCTTTTTATTTTTTGCATCCACGTACAATATTTTCATGCTATGTTGGTGTCATTGTTGTGTTAATAGTTCTAATTTGTTTGATTTACTGAAAAATTTCTGTATACACTTTCCAGCCAGCAACAGAACTCATTAGAGAGATTGCCCTGTTAGAGTTTGAAGTTGGACATTTGGAACAATATCTTCTTGCTCTTTACCGGAAAGCATTTGTTCAAAATCAAGAAACCTCTTCAGTATCTCCGTCGAAGAAAGTTGAAGGGTTGCATTCACCATTAACAACACCAAGACGAAGGCGCTTAGATTTTGCCGATACGACATCTGCAAACAAGAATGTTGCACCTGAAGCCGAAACTCAGATGCTATCTAATTCAAGGACAGATGCTGGAGGTCCGTCTAGTGACCAGCTTCTGGATTCTGGTGTTCAACGGTCTCAGTCCGCACTTTGTCCACATGCAGCTGTGGTAAATAGAAGCTCTCCTCCAGACGAGGACTTGGGGAAAGTGCGTGCATGCCATTCTCAACCACTATCCATGGCGGAGGTATCTGAAGCTTATCCATTGGCCATATAACTCGATTTAGATAATACTTGTAGATTTATAATATCATTCAGGAGTAACCAAAATTTTCTTTTTTGTTCTTATAGTATGCTCAAAGTGCTTCTACGAATGTAATCAGCCTGGCAGAGCATCTTGGCACTCGTATTTCAGATCATATTCCTGAGACACCAAACAAGCTCTCTGAAGAAATGGTAAAGTGCATATCCAACATATACTGCAAGCTTGCTGATCCACCTGTATCAAATCGTGGCATCTCGTCCCCAAGTTCATCTTTATCATCCATCAGTGCTTTTTCTCCTAAAGATCAATACGACTTATGGAGTCCTGGAGTAGGAAATGATTCTTCGTTCGATGTTAGACTAGATAATCCTTTTCATGTGGAAGGACTTAAAGATTTCAGTGGTCCGTACAGCACTATGGTTGAAGTAACTTGTATATACCGGGATAATCAGAAGCTGGGTGATATTGAACACCTGTTGCAGAATTTCCGGTGAGATTTTACTTGATCAAAAGTTGATTTTTCATGCTTTAAGCTGGAAATAGGCTATTGACTTATATTTTGCAGGTCTCTTATATCTCGATTGGAAGATGTTGACCCTAAAAAGATGTCACACGAGGAGAAGATGGCGTTCTGGATCAATGTGCATAATGCTTTGGTGATGCATGTAAACATCTTTATCTATAAAACTCAAAACTCCTAGCGCTATCTTATCATCTCAGACTCAGGAGTGAATGTTTCTACTTCTGAACAGGCATTTTTGGCATACGGCATCCCCCAAAACAATATGAAGCGAATGTTTCTACTTCTAAAGGTAAAAGAGCAAAATGTTCTTCTTGTTCTTATAGAGACTACACTCAACAAATGCTAACATATCAAATGTTTCTGTTTATAAGGCCGCATATAATGTTGGAGGTCAAGTAGTGAGTGCAGATGTAATACAAAGTTCAATACTAGGATGCCGGCTATCACGTCCTAGCCAGGTATGCACATGGACTTTTATGTCTCTAGATGCTACTTTTGACTACATGACTCATATATTCAGGCTACGCAAACTTAAAATTACTAATATTTCAGGCTATGCAAACTTATATTCTGGCTATACAATATGTTTTGCTGAATAGTTAAAAATATTGTATGCTGCAAGTTGTAAGCTATGATTTTAATAATCATGGTTCTTGATGCAGTGGCTTAGGATGTTACTGGCTTCAAAATCAAAATTTAAAGTTGGTGATGAACGTCAAGCATATGCACTTGAACGCCCGGAGCCCCTTCTTTACTTTGCACTGTCAGCTGGGAGTCACTCGGATCCTGCAGTAAGAAATCAGACAATACTTCAACTCATCATGGCGAATTGGCGATATATGCTATAATTAAAATGTACAGCCAAATGAAATGGTGGATTCCAAATTTAACTACTTGTATTTCTTGTTTCCAGCTTCGTATTTACACACCCAAGCGAGTAATTCAAGAGCTGGAAGCAGCAAAAGATGATTACATCCGAGCGACATTTGGTGTCCGGAAGGATCAGAAAATCCTCTTGCCAAAGATTGTTGAAACCTTCACAAAGGACTCCGGACTATGTCCTGCTGGCGTAATGGAAATGATCCAAAAATCTGTACCCGACTCCCTGAGAAAAACCATCAAGAAGTGCCAACTGGGAAAGCCGCGGAAGAACATTGAATGGGCCCCTCACAATTTCACGTTCAGGTATCTCATACTGAAAGACCTCCTGAAGTGATGACAGTTCACGCAGATTGTTTTCTCTCGTTCGTGAAAAACATGTCTAGTTACATTTCTGTTTATCAGTAGAGGCTCTAGGTTCTCATTTGAGCTAGAACGTAGATGCATCGACATGGCTTTTTGCGGTTGTGGGAGCTCTTAGTCTTTGTTATCAGTCGAAGAACTAGATGGTTTTCCATATGTAGTTGTATGTACAGTTCTGGTGCCCGGTTTAGTCTAATCTAATTAATATCAGTTGGAGTTTTGTGAATGAAAAATAAGCCCTTCATAATGTTCAATAGGCGTGTCTGCAACAGTTTACTAAAAATATGCAGAAAACAAGATCTGTAAGTAACCGGCTTAAAAGAAGCTAAAAATGCTGAAATAAATAAATATCAGAATCATTTGTTTATTTATTTCAATCACAGGGATTCAGGGAACGAATCCCAAGATTCATTAAAACTAGCATTACATCAGATCAGAGAAAACATCACACATGAAGCTAAATCTTCATTCCATAATCATGAACATTGCAAGAAATCAATAAGGTTTCTCTCCAACAATATTTCCAGGAGGATTATAGAAACAAACAGTCAAACTAGAATGTTGCTGATTTGGACACACAGCCTGTGCACATCCAAGCTCAGTTGACTTCTTCCAGACCACCTGTGTGTAGACCCCACACTGGTGACCCTGTGCGCACTCGTTCTTCGCGTAGTTGTAAAACGTCTTCTCCGCCACCCAGTTCTCGACCACGGCACGCGGTGTTACGTCGCGTCCACTGGCCCAATGCTGGTTGCCGCCGTACTGGCTGCTGGATAAGTTGGCAAAGGTGCAGTTTTGCTTGTCACGTTGGAGTCTTACTATTAGGCTGGCGGACTTGGCTAGGGACGGGCTCCATTGTAGGGGGCTAACACCGACTGCGGATCTCGCTTCGTTGTGCGTGGTGAGGTACTCGTCGGCCGGGTTGGGTCGCGGAGTGGTGGCAGAGTAGCATTGCTTGGTGAAGAGGAGGAGGAGGAGAAGAGTAAATGTTGAAAGGATTTTCACTCTCACCATAATGTTTTTCTGTCTTGTTTTGAAATTGTCGTGTTGTTTTGGATTTTTATTCTTCAACTTTAAAGTTTGCTTGCTTGCATTATTTATTCCGTGGGGTCTACCGTCTTTACACACTATTATTAATTGCGTATCAAATGTCATTGGTCCATTATCGCCTTAAAATGGATTGAATTGTCCAATTTGGTACATGTTCACACAAGAAACATGTGATACTTCAACAATATCAACACGTACATTCATCCCAACAAAACTGTAAAATGGAATCATTTGATCTTCATTGCCTTACATTTAAAATTATAAATCAATTCTTTGCTCTTGCTATCGCTAAAGAGTACAAAATGTTGCAAGTAGAAAGTAGCTATGTTTTAAAAAACGGAGCCGGAGGTTGAGCCGGACACCCCCCAAAAAAGGTTTAACCGGGGTCGGACCTGTTGAGCCGATTGAGCCGGTTTACCACTATAATATGAATATATATATAATATACTAATACTAATATATTTATACTATATTATTATTCATATTTTCGTCCAAAATCACACTAAACAATATTAAATGATCACCAATCAAGTAAAATGACTTGGTGAAGGTCCATATTCAATCAAGATATAAATGAAAATAGATTTTTATTTTTTTTTGGATTTTTTTTTTTTTTTTGGCAATTTTACCCAAAAACGGCTCAACCTCCGGCTCAACCGCTTTCCAGTTCACCGGTTTTGCCATTTTTCGCCCGTTTTTTCCGGTTTTAGAGCCTCCGGTCAAGCTCCGGTTTCCACGGTCCGACCGGCCAGCTCAACCCGGCTTTTGAAACATAGGAAAGTAGTTACAGTGGCAAATTAATGGACCAAAAAAAAATGTTAATTGAATTGAAGAAAATGGGGAAAGCATGTGAGTCTGCGGAGAATCTGTCCCACTCGATTTAAGTGACCTCACGTGAACCATTTATCTGATTCGACTCGATCTACTCCTGACTCTACCATCGTTCTCCTTTTCAATTTCATTATTTGGATGTTGGGTTTTTCCGGATAATTAGTTATGCACAATTTTACCGAAAATTATTACCCAATTACCAGATTATATGTATAACTTTTCATGAATTTTATGAATAAAAATAATCAACAACAAGAACACATAACATGAGAAATTCATATTGTGTATTAAAGGTTGTAGCGGTGGGCACACCACTTACATTTTATAAGCGGTAAGCCATCTCTTTTCATCAAAATAGGAATACTTAATTTTATCAGTGACATTCGGGTTTTTAAGCATTGAACTACACCAACAAGGTTTTTTTTTTCTAATCAAGAACTTGGCCCATCTCAATATATAAAACCCAAAATGACTTCTATGCGATTAGCCCACATTATGGCTATCAGCCCAGTGTGTGGGCTATGCATGGAGGTCTCCTACCAATTCCTTGTCTTCAATCCGTCCTTAATTTGTATACCTAATTCATCCTCCCACACCCCCCCCCCCCCCCCCCCCACCCCCCACACACACACACACATGTAATTCACCCCCTCCCTCTCCCCGTCAATTCTCGGGTACGCCCCTGTGTGGAACAATATCAAAATAGTCGGGCTTGGGATCGAAGTGGGAAAGTACATCCGGTCCAGTCAACAAAATTTTGTCCAATGGGTTATTGAAATTGAGTTGAAGAACTCACTAGGGATCGGGCCTGTACTACCAAAATTTGGGCCTCAACTCATTAAATTAATCTTTGAGCCCTTCTCAAATTCCCTTTTCTTTTCTTGACATAGATCTTTAATTATATTACCAAATGCTTAGAAAAATTATATTATAGATCTTTACATAATTATATAATTATGTAAAATTATATCTTACATGTCAAATATTTTATTTTGATATATATACATGATACAAGTGTCACATTACTAGTATAATTTTTACAAAACCAAATGTGCAAAAATAAGTTAGTGTAATGTTGAGATCTCAATCAGATGAATAATTCGTCGAATTATTACAGATTCTTGCCTTGATAAAAACATCTTTGGACAACACTAGCACAAATAAACAGAGTATAAGACTGGGGGCGTACTTGATCGACACCGTCAAGAATTTGGTTTATTATCGGTATGCAAATTACGGTCCCAATTAATTTTTTATATATTCATTTTTGGCGTTCTAGTCAATTCTTTACATTTTCATT
The DNA here is from genome assembly GCA_028274465.1 of Plantago ovata. Lineage (NCBI taxonomy): Eukaryota > Viridiplantae > Streptophyta > Magnoliopsida > Lamiales > Plantaginaceae > Plantago > Plantago ovata. The sequence goes on along the minus strand of CM051457.1, from coordinate 4,996,375 downwards.
TTAAAAAATTACCCCACGTATCATTTATAATATTTTAAACATGGACCTCACCTTCATATTTTTTTAACTTTATCCTTATATAACACTTTTTTAACCCAAGAATCAACATTTACATATAATATTAATACAATATTACCAAACTAAATAACCTATTTAAAATCCGTGCAATAATCAAACATAGTCATATCATTGGGATGGGGAAAGTAATTACAAAATGAGTCCAAGACAGTTTGTTAGTAATTACATATCTAAACATACAAGATATCTAATATGAAACTCAACCGATTGCGTGATGAAATATAATATTTATATTTTAGGGGTAGAGGTAGAAAAAGATAAATTTTAAAAACCTTAACCACACATAAGTAAGTAAGTAGAGATCGACTGAATAACAAATAATCAAAAAATATATAAAACAAAATGACGAGTTAACTAACATATTAGGCTTTAGCAGAAGCGGGATGAAATTCTATGATTCCAGTAGCTAGGTAACATATCACAAATTCACTTTCTTCACATCGATCTGAAAATGCATGGTTTTCTCATGTTTGTCCTTTCTAGGGTGATAAACATTTTGGCCAAAGTGGATAAGATCTTTAAACCCTCTCAAGATTCTCATGTGATAAGAGCCATTGGATATAATAATTACACACCATTTTACTGAATTAAAGCGCGTGTGAATAAAGAATAATAACATCAATGTAAAATTATAATCACGATTCATGGCAGTATGCTACTATGATTAGCTAGGATCAAGTAGTTGGGTAAATAATTGGAGCTGCAGATCATACGATCGATTGCTTTTATTTTTACTTTTTCTTCCTCTTTTTTGTGTGGCTCGATCTATTCCTAGTCAAACCTTCCTAGTCCCCTAGTGCATAAAGGCATATAATTAAAGGCCAAACAAAAGTTCAATGAGTTGGAGCTTTGAGTATTTCAATCAATCATGCTCCCTTTCAGTGGCCCTAACGAGTAACGAGTGTGAGCGTTGCTTAGAGTATGCTTGTACGCACTTGATCTATTATGTTAAACTTCAATCCATTATGTTTAACTGTTTAAGAGTTTAAATTCAGAAAGAAAAGTCTAGATTAGTAGCTAGCTAGGTAGCAAAATGATGATGTTGTTAAATTCCCATTGAAGTATACTCCTTGTTTTTCTTGTTGCAGAGTCCAAAAATGGTAGATACATGATTGTAGATTCGTAATTAAACTTATACCCATGAGTAGTGACGCGCCCATAAATTAAATTTAAGGGCATGGTGACGTGGTAAATCTTGAAAAATGGAGAATATAACCCATAGAAATTTTCTTTTTTAAATCTTAGGGAAATCATATTTATTATGATACCCATTTGATTTTACCTCGCCCAAGATATCAAATAGAATTATGTTTTATAGGTTATAAACTAAACCCAAACGTAGCCTAAGTTTTCCCTATCAATATCAATATCAAGTGCTAAGATGCACTACTCAATATGAGTGCACAAATAATAAAGTGAATTTGTTGTATAATGCATGGACTTGATGAACACAACACCACCCTCATTTTCAAAGATGGCATTAAGATTAGATAGCAGATAACTTTTGTCTTCTAAAGAATTGACAACCCATTACGATCAAACCATCCATTTCTCAAATGATTTAGAGTACTCATCTGAAATTATTTCACAATTAGTGGGATATTTTTGAAATTTTTGAAATATCCAAAATGTGTCAGTAGCTTCTGCATAGAGGTTGAGACATTGGATTCTGGAATTTGATTTTCATGACGATGAGATGAGATTATTGGTGGCAAAACTTTATGAACTAAAATCCAATCTTCCCATAAAGAGCAAATTTTCAGGGACCCTTCTAAACGAAGGGCAGCTTTTATTTCCTAAATACATCATCAACCCGTCGGGCTTGATTCTTGAAGCCCCATTTCCAGTTGTCATTTTAAATGCTAGAGAAATCAAGTGTGATAATCTATGTCGAATATATATTCACACTGTATTATAATAATTCGTAATACTCATTACAACCCCAACATCTGATAAACAATCCCGAACATCTATACTACTCCCACGTTAGTTTGTTAATGTTATATTTTTACACATTGTGAGTTGTAAATATGCAATTAATTAAGAAGCATTGGTGCATATTATCAATGTTGTAGTTTTTGGAAGAATAAATCTCAAGGGTGATTCTGTCACGTTGGCAATATAATAATAATAGAAACATAAAAATATATGATACCAGCTGTACAAGAGCTGTGAATCAAAAGTTCAAAACCACCCTCAATTATGTGTTTGCGTTACCCTTTTTAACCTCCATCTTGCTAACGTACCCACCTTATTTGCCCTCTTGCCCAGTACATGCATACTTGGTGTTAACTTAATTCTAATCCTAGTACAAATATTTGTTGGTAAGTCATGGGAGGAGCTAGCTAATCTTATCTCCATACACTTGCTTGCCTTTTTAACACACCCTTTTTCCTTAATTGACTTGTTTCATTACAAGAAGCTAAACTAGTGGTATTAAATATCTATCCTAGATTTAGTAATAGTTGTATTTTATAATCAAACAATAAAAACTCTTAGGTGGTACTTGGTAATCAACATTAATATGATCTCAAATTCTCAATTAATTAGTACTAGTACTAGATTTGGAACTCCATTAATCATGAATGAAGTTTTAAGAAACTGCTACTAAGAGGCTCATTTCGTTGGTAATTCATTTTCCTGATATATATTGAGAATTGCTTATATTTACTAACTCTATAACTTCTTAATCGTGTTGCTTATCAACATAATAATAAGTGCATATGCCAGAGCATTCATCAACTTTTGGCAAGATGATAATCATTGAATTGAGAACACAATACCACATTTACTCATCCAATCCTTTGTATTCCATTTTACATCATACAAAAAACACCTTGCTCATATTATTCATTTATATTATAAAAGATAAATCATTAGGATTAGTGGATTATACTCCTAAACTTCCCGCCCGCCTATAATAATGGCATTCTGGACAAAAGTCAAAACTATGTCAACACGGAGTTTTTAGATGCTATGGATATGTCATATAACCCAATTTACGTCCTATATATATCACACTAGTCTTTGGTCCCCATAATGCACATCGATGGCTAGTCGAGCTAAAATACCCAAAATTGGCTTCTGATTTTTAGTTTGGTCTTGTATAATTGGTAATCTGGATACTAATAGTTATTTGTATATCTAGTTACTTGATGCATTTACTAACTAGCAGTGATTTATTTTTGTGATATGGTCCATATTTGTTATTAACTCCGAAAATGGAAACTCAAAATTACTACTCCACTAGCTAACAATATTGGAAATGAAATAGAGATCTCTTTCTTCCCAAATATTTTTTCCCATCATCTTACGCTACCATATATTTACACAAAATCCCGAAACTACCCCTACTACTCCGAAATGGCACTCAGCTTTGCCGCAAACCTCCCACATCTCCGCCTCCTCTGCTCCACCTTGTCATGACATTTCTCCACACAGCAAATGTCACCCCCACTCTTCCCCAACGCCGAGCTAGCCTTAACCGCCAATGCAGCCATCTCCTCTGCCTTGAGCCGCCTCCTCAACCTGTTCAGAGGCAGAACAAAGTAAAGCTGGCCAGGGACAAGCATGTCATTTTCATCCACCGCAGAAACGACGTCGTCAAAGTCCATCTCATCAGAGTCGCAAATGAAACTGGACGGATTCTTTTGGAGCAAGTAGGAGACCTTGACAGGGTAGGAAAACTCCTCTAAGCTACCATCGTCGAGTATGAGCTTTGCAGTGGCTACATTGGCCGATTCACATGAACTGCATATTCCCATGTTTTGATGGAGTACAATTTTGGTGACTTAGTAAATAAAATAGTTAAAATGCTCTGTATTTTTGGTTGATGAAGAGCTTGATTGTGAATAGGGGTTATATATAGAAGGGGAAACTAATTATGGGGAAGTGAACCAGGAGGACACGTCAGCAGATGATTTGTTAGATGGCCAGCCTGTCAATTTGTGCGTGACAGGTTGTATTCTATTTTTCCATTTTTCCTCGACTCGTGTAGTTTAGACTACTACTCTCTGTGTGTCGTCTTTATGTTGTTACATTACATACACCATCCGTTTCACAAAGACACAAACAATGTGAAATTTTAACTTTTAAATTTAATTTTCATTATAAATAATTCTAAAAATACTAATAAAACTCTATTCATAAAGAAAAATGTTCACATTATATTATTATTTCACATATAATTTTACTAAAATTGGATACGATATACTTCGTATAATTTAGAAAAAATTTATGGTTAATTTGAGAATTTAAATGTGACATTATTTGTGGTATATAGGCAGTATACGTATTTCCATGAAGTTACTTGCTGGGCCGTAGGGACTGAAATAGGGACCTAAGTGTTGTCGTTTTTGAGGTTATGCACTTTTACTCCCATTGGTGTATTTTCTAGAAGTAGTACTATTCAACCTTGCAGTAACATTATTATGACGTGTTGAGGTATGTAATTCAACCTTTTATGTGATGGTACTAGGCACTGGCAAGGAGATGATAGGTGTGAGATTATTATAGTGGGATTTGATTTTAGCAAGTGGAGTTTTGGAAGTTTAATTAGTTTAGGGTAGTGTAGTTCCTTGTATTGTTAGACTGAGTGGTTTCATTGGAAATTCATTGATATTGGATTGCACACATGTTTTTGGGATGTTCATTTGTGGTTTTGTATTTATGTCTCACCAAGTTGCATTGTGTCTTGTTTTTCAAGGTTTCGCGATAAAAGGCATCTTTTTAATAAATAGGGCCATACCATTTTAAGAAATCGAAAATGGCCATGCATCAAAATTGATATAGACATGAACTGATTAAGGATGCCAATTTTGGGCCGATGATTGGTCCGTCTCAAACACTAATTTTATTTCAAATTTTTACGGGCAGGTGTTCAATTTCAAATTTTAAATTAAAAAATTTCAACCCATTTTTTTATTTTAATCAGACAATTTGATAAATATGAAAGCTTAGTAATTTTACCAATATGAAAATTTCAATCTCTCTCCCTTTTGATCAGGTGATGGAAGTTGTGGTGGTCGATGTGACGGTGGTGGTCAAAGGTATTGTGGTGGTGGACTATGGTGGTCTCGGTGGAGGGGTGGTGGACTATGACGGTCGAAGGTGCTACAGTGGTGGGCTATGAAGGGTAGTTTCATAATTTTTTTCCTTTCCAAAATCACTCAAATCTAGTTAAAAAAATGATCCGGGTCTCTTGTGATTGTTCTGATGAATAATACATGACTCATGGCTGCATTTTACCCATTTTATTCAATGGATCGGAATTCATGTGGGTCAAACGGGAGCCAAACTTATTTGGTTTAAAGCTCTGAGATTATTTCAAACAAAATTTATAGATTTAATGTTTAAGTTTATATATGAATTCTCATTTTAACATGATTAAATATATGTTTTCGGAACTTATATTTATAATATTTCCACTCAGAAATACTTTCATTTTTGTCGAAAAATGATAGTTCAATCATGCTTAGTAAAATACTTGACTACATAATTTGGCCGCCAAATTAATAGATATTCAAATATCTATTAAATTTTGGTCATAATAAACGCTTTAAAAATCAATCACATACAAAGTTGTTACTCTTTCTCACATGCTTTATCTAGTTATAAAAATCTAGATTGCTTAATCATGAAGAATTGGTGATTGAGAAAATGATATGAGTGTGCGTTTGGTTGAAGGGATTTGGGAAGGATTTGGAACTTTTTTTATCGAATTTCTTAAAAACCCTTGTTTGGTGGCAAAAACGAAGCCCACCGGGCTAGGGATTTGGCAAATCCCTCCTCATGGGGCTCTTGTCTTTTAGTGCATTACAAATACCATGGGGGAGTTTTTTTTTGAGCTATTTCAATTTGAGGGATTTGGGCATTAGTTGGTTTTACATTTTATGCCCCCGAGATTAGGTAAGATTAACTGAGAAACTACAACCAGACAACATACGTGTTCACAAAGGAAAACGACGCCACCATTTATTTTAAAACGGTCATAACTTGAAAAATAAAAATTCAAATAAATAAAAATCGTCAACGACTTTATTTTTTCGAGATCTATAAATAGGTACTCTTGTCTATATTTGGAGCACCTCATCTCCGACTTCTATTTAAATTTTAATTAAACTTAAAAAATTCTAAAATAAATTTTATACCAATAGAGTTCATATTATCATCATTTATTTAATAATAAACAATAAAAAAAAAATGTTGTACACGTAGTCAACTGCTATGGTGTATGATAGGGTGGTTGAGTCATTTGTGAAGATTTCCAAACTTCATTCAACAAGGAAGTTGTTTTTTGATTATGTGTGGAACGAAGTGCTTGATCGAGAAGAGGTTGTGAGAGGTCATGAACTAGCGGGTGGTTTTGCAAGGGGTATAGCGGCCCCATGAAGTAGAGCCTCATGTGGTCTGTATCTTTAAACAAACAAAAGTTTCATGAGTCCCTTGTCCTGTTGCAAAACGACAAGGACGTGGAAGAGATGTTTGGAAGATACATAGAAATTTCAAGCAAAAGGGTTGAGGTATACACGCAGTCTGTCGGGATGATGTTTCGGTAGCTAAAAATTGAGGCAGCAAAGTAGTTCAGAAGTATTTGAGTGGGAAATTTTAAAATGACTAAGTTACCTTTAAGCCCTCACCTCAATGAACAAATTATTTAAAATGCAAAGGGTATTCTTGTAAGTCTAAATGGGTAGTTATAACTAACTTGCACAACTTACAATATTCTTCACACGAAATCCGGAATACGTTACAAATCTCTCTGCAACCAAATAAGGTATTTATTTTCAAATCCAACGAAATCTCTAATTGGAGACTTGCAATCAAACAATAAATTGAGAGATTTGATACACACAAATCCCTCATAGAGCCCATTTCTTAATTTGGACTGAAATCCATCAAAATCCCCACCATAAATGATGGATTTGAACCAAACGGATATTGAGGGCATATGTCACATATCAATTTTTTACGATGGTTTCCTTAAATATGGAAACTTTATATTGTTCCCTTGCAAGTGATTCTCAAGAAAGGTTAAAATAAAATAATTTAGCCCAAAGTAATTCCATTTGCTCACACAGTCACATGTTTAGAACTAAAGCACACCTCAATTTTTCCACGAGCTAGTGCACAAATTAAGGATATCATAATAGCACCAAGGTAACTAAAGGCCAATCCAAATGTATGAGCACAGATTTGATGGAAGGATAAAGGTCATTTGGAGCTATATAATAAAGTTTAGGCTACCCTAAAGTTTAAAGTCTCAAAAGTCATATTTGAATCATTGGTATGGTAATATGATAATAGAAGAAGCACTTTTAATGCAACTTCCTCTGCAACTTCATCAAACTTTTTGGTCATGCCAAATGAAATGTAATAAACAAGAGAGTGATGGTTAGTGAGTATTTGCAAACAATAAGTGAGCTACTTCTAGGTGATGGCTAATGATGAATTGAATCACGTGAATTAAAGTTTAATGGTGGGCTTAGCAGTTTAATTACTTAGTGGTGGGTCTGTATCACAATTAGTACTGATACCTAATAACTAACAACCTATTAGCTCGAAAAGCTCTTTTAACGCTTTGTTCTTTTTAGAAATTTTTATTAAATTTAATAAATTCTCTTTTTAGTTTTAGTCAAGTTGATTATTACTCCTTCGATCGGTGTTGAATTGATTGATGATCACTAGGCGACGTAGAAAATGCTTCACCCATCCTGTGTTTTTTGACCTTTCACAGATTCTATTGGAACTTAGTGGGTCGACGGCGATTTCTCTTTGACATCGATCCAACAATAAACTATGAAAATATATTTAAAATTAAAAAATAGACATTATCCAAATGCTAAAATAATAAAACACCAAAGTGTACTAGTGCCCTTTCCATGCACAATCCTTGATTTGCTACTTAAATTTACATTTATTTTAATTAGCGTTACGTTGAGATATAGATATAGGATGGTTTAGTGGTAAAATTAAAGTCACACTGGAAAGGAGGAGGTGTAAGGTTACACTTGAAAGGAGGAGCGTAAGATCAAGTGAAGGTAAAGACATAAGTGGTGATAGTTTCTCCGAAATAAAGTACTGATAGCTCAAATTGAGTTCTCTTTGTAATTAGTTGAACTGTATTTGAAATGTGGTAATTTTGATATGTAATGATATTAAGTATTAACACCTCTGAAAGAGTAAAAGACAATACATGCATCGCCCCAAATATTAATGCATTGAGACTCTAATCTTTAGGTTGATATTGGTAATATGCTATACTCACAAATTAACACATACTCCTACTTTTTCTTGCATACTTGATGCTCACTACTTTGCATACGCACGAAAAATTTCTTAATGTATCACCATCCTGATATTGTATTAGATTAATTAGGCTTAACATTTTAGTTGTTCTAGATGGATTTTTAAGAATAAAAGTGCAATTTATTTTATTGGTGGGATAACATTTTCAATTCATTCATAATAGCATTATTAGAAAACGCTAAGATTTAATACAACAATCCGGACAGATATTCTCAATATTAAGAACAATGAATCATACATAACCACAAATTAGTTAGTGGGGATGTGTTCAATCTTGATGCAACGTACCTGACATTTCTTATCAATCCTCCATAATAATGTACGTACCTAAGTACAATATGAACAAAATATCTACTGATAAAGTGATAATTGAACCGACACCGCACTAGAACGACTTGTTGAAGTTCGACGCGAAATGAAGTTCACGGCTTACGAGTCGAAAGAGATTGGGCCTGAACGTGCCATGGCAGGGTATGTGTGTGCAGTATTTTAATTTGTCAATCGTAAAAGTTGGTAGTGTATAGGTTGAAGAAACGTGGCAAGCTGGTAAGGGTGAGCAGGCTGAGCTTGCAAAACATGCAATATTGCAATTGGACACGTAGAATTTGTTTATCCTTTTCGGCCTTGTCAAACAATTTAGAAACCAGATACTTAATCATTACTGTATACTGTCCACAGTATACAGAATTGTTGCAGATTATATATTTCTGCAAACACAACAACCTGACTGTCCGACATTTAGTTACAATGGTGATCTGTTGGATCAATTTTCACTTAGCGACCTGGAGTAGTCGCTAGTAGTGCTTATATTATTCAACTCTTGTCGCTTGCACTATTATTACTCCAGTTCTATATATTAGTCAATGTGCATAATTAACTACTCGTACTAGCTAGTGCCTAGTAGTCCAAATGACCTGATCTAGCTAGCCAGCCTGTGTTTTGTTCTTCATATATAATGTTGCAATGGTTGAAATTATATATTAACACCGGATGAACATAGACTACTCAGGTATACGTGTATGGTGTGATTCGATCCCATCACGTTGATGCGTAATATATATGGGTTGGACATGTTAATTAGCTTCATTCTCAAATCGTTGATGTTCACCGGATACCCTTTTCTTTTTCTTTCTTTTTTATTTTAATTTTTTTTCTTTATAATTTGAATCACCAAAGGAATTTTTACATCTTAAAAATAAACATGGCATAAAGGATGTCAGGGAAAGTACAAGAAGAGAGCTAAAGCTCCACAAATACTCCTTATTTTTAGAATAGAATCCTAGCTAACATAGAAAAGGAAACATCTAAGTATTTGAAAAATGGATTTGGTCCTGTATCCACTAAGACCATCTCCAACAGTTGAGACGTCTTAAAATTTTCAGTTCCGCCATGTCAGTATTCCACTAATTCAAACCCACTTCAAACTCTTGAATTCCAACAATAAAACTATATCAAACCCAAATTTACATTTTCTTTTCTCATTTATTTTAATTCACAATATTCTTTTTCCATTCCTTTTAAAACTTCATGTCGCATATTATTTTAAATATATTTAGTTATTCAAAAAATTATAATATTTTAGAATAAAAATTATTACAATACTTGATAATGGAAATATAATACTTGAAATGAAAATTTACAATATTTGAAAATAAAAAAGATTTGATCGAGCATATATATGGCGACGAAATAATGGATGATGGATTTTTTATACTTTTGAATTGTGCTTATGTGTTTGTCATTTTTATAATTTCTTAAGTATTTGAAGTGTATTTTTTTATCATTGGTTGAACTTTTTAACAATATATTATAAAGAGATAGAATAAATAGAAATAAGTTTAACATATTACGTTAGTTAATGAAAGAAACAAATGAAGAAGAAATGAAATATAAAATTAAAATAACAAGACAAGTATCACAAGAAGTAATAAAAACATACAAAAGAATCAACATACAAGCAGCGACAAAGAAAAATGAATAACAAAAGAATAATAATAAAAAATAATAAAGTAACCACTGGGATGCAACGGAGAACAGTACTCAGACTCAGACGCTATAAAGCGTCTGAGTTTGCTCCAACAAGAATTCAAAATTGGGTCTCAAATTTGAGACCCAATTTTGAGCTCCTGTTGGAGATGATCTAACCAAGGCCACTCAAAGCCAATTGTAGAAATCTTTCCAAGCATCTCATTTGAGATCAAACAAAAAATGACAAGTAGTTTCAATAAAAATGACCACAAAAACTTACAACTTACTAGGGATCCTGCCTTGAAGCAACTTATTCCAAGTAAATGCGTAGACCTTCTTTTGTGCGAACCACACAACACCCAATTAAGATAGATCATCTATATGAACGCGCTCTCTGTACAAAAAGTCAAAAGTTAATTTTACTTCATAATTTTCTCCTTTTGCTTGTTTTCACCACCACACCAGTCCCATGAGTAAAATGTACAAATTTAGGAGGATAACAAAAAGAACGAGACCCTTCCATTGGAATTTAGTCTAATAGACTGAAATATCTGAAATTATGTTAAGTGGTTAGATACGTATATATTGCAATTTGCACACCAGTGGTACTGCAGACTTAATTTGAGTATGCTACGTATCGTAGAGAAGGTATTAGCTGCAATGTTATGGTTTTGGGCTACTAATTCTGATTTTATCCTAGCTGGGCTTAGCTAGTTTGTTTGTCACCTCTATTGCTTGTTTTCAACTCATGTCGGATGGACCAAATATCATTTCGGACACAGATTAACTTTTATATATATTCATCAAATAACGAAAGAAGATTGTTCCGTTTTAAAAAAAAAAAAAAAACACGAAAGAAGATTGCTTATCTTGATGCCATATTGCCATGCCTATCAATAATAATAGTCTGATAATAAATTTTTATTATAGTTTTACTTTTTCCAGAGAATCGATCGGTGGACTTGCCGGCCAATATATATTTGCATGCCCTTGAAGCTTCTTCCTTCACGTGGTAATAATTCTGGTTCTAACTGTATTAGGTGGATTGCCCAAGTATATCTATATTCTGTTTTTTATTATACGAAACAAACTGATTTATTATACAGACCAGATTATCATTAGATTAATTAGGTCAAGATCGTTCAGGACTTCAAATTCGTTTCAGCAGTTATATTAATTAAGCTTTTATATTAATTACTTCTTTTAATACGTACAAGTCATTGCTATGTTGGACTAGTAATCTGGTATGATCTGGATATACAACAGAATCTGAACCATTTTGCCAAACTCAAGCCCTTTATAATTCGGGACTATAATTATAGATTCTGGTGGGAGAGGTGAAAATTCATAAGCGGCTGGTAAAAAAAAGTCTAGTGTCAACGGTAGTTCACTAACAGCCTGCATACTCACTCATTCTCGATAGGTGACTTCACGGTTTCGTAGCGAACCCTGCGCGTTGCTCTAAAATCAATAATTTAGTCATTTTTTTTATTCGGATAACTCGGGTATGTGAGGTTTAAGTAAATGGCAGGCTATAATGTTTACATTTTAAGTTCTAACACCGAGTTTGTTAGAAGGTTAGACGCGCGCACATGCATAACATCATTCAATTAATAGTAATAGTCTGGTAACGAAATTACTTTAACCATACTATATATACTATATACGGTTCAAAACATTGCGAAAATGACTTTTAATTAAATATCTAATACTAGTATTAAACAAGATAAAGTAAACAGTAATGTGTTAATTTCACGCCAATCTTCAAACCAATTACATATGCAACTAGCGAAATACTAGAATTGATGTGGTCCAATAGTTGAATTGGCTAGTCAATTTATATGTTTAAAACATTAACTAAGACAAGATGACTAGACGTGCCATGGGAAACATTAGTGATTGCACGTGTGGCGAATTGAGAGCTGTCTATTCTATTGATTGAAGTTAATTAAATTAATCCCGACATTTACATTAAGGAAGGACGCAATACTACAATATACAATGCATGCACACGATTGGTTGGTTATACCGTATCTATCTACCTAGCTGTCTCATTTATGACTCAATTGGATTGAAGCCCCCCTCAAAATTAGTCGTCGTCTACGAATCAATATTTCTAATTATACATATTGACCACCGGAAAATAATGCGAGTATAGTGACAAGTGACAACCTTTAATTACAGATTTCATCTCATCAACAGTGTTGTCATATTCGAGCACATAGATTGCGACTCTTGCATGTACCACCGTGTTTTTCAGTTTATGTCGATTCCTTCCATCTATCATTATTTTCTCACACTAATTCTTCCCGTGTTATGTACTGCTACAGCTTACTACTACATGTTTGTAATTAACAATGATATGGAATACTAATTCTAGTTTTCATGTTTATTACTTAGTGGACAATCGGACATTAGTTTTCCTTAGATTTGGTTCTACGTACATACCATTGTTTAAAACACACATTTCAATCAATAAAATAAAAAAAATTCTTCCAATCCAAATCTACATCATAATATTACTAATTAGTGTACTAATTTCTTCTAATATGTGATTGATTGCATTTTATCAATTAGAATTGATAATTGATGTGCCAGAATAGTCATGTATGAATGAATATGACAAAAATTGATTAATTATGGCTAATACTATGTAATATGAGGCTTCCTTCCCAGAACAGGAGTCTTTATACATCATTTATTTGGCTTGTATGTAATAGCTAGAAATCATCAAATGATGATAGGCATAGGACTATCAATCATCTTTAAGTGATGTGATCAAATTATTTCCAAATCTACGACTTGCTAGCTAATTAACTGATTGATTATTAATCTATGATCAATAAATCAGTTCATGTCACCCTTATCGATGTTAGGTATCCGTAAAGCCAACTCGAACATTTAAGATTGTGAAGCATTTATGCTTAATTTCAATGATGGGAGTTGTTTTGAAAGAAAGATCAGTAGGTACGATATCAATTTTTATTCAACTATATTGAAGGGTATATATATATAGATTGTTGGATGGGATTAAGTTTCTGAATGAATGTTAGGACCCCAACCATTATGTGTAATATATTCAACGAGCCACACATCTTAATGTATACAGTATATATCTACGTACTTGTGAATGAAGGCATTCTTTCAATCTCCTAGAGGGTGTATGCGAACCACGTGAAATGCTTGTGAAGCATTTCTTTCGATTAGTTACATGAATGCATGGCCGATCATAAGTATATGTTTAAACTTTAAAGTCAAGTCACCAACCGGCAATCGGAGTTGGAATTTCAATACTAATTGATCCCACAGGCCCCTCCCTAGCTAGGAGTACTTAATTATCCATCCCTTTAAAAATAAATTATTATTTTTTTATCTAAATAGGGTAATCGGCCTCAATAGGGGCCGGACCAGGTTTCCCGTTGAGATGACGAAGATTTCACATGCATTATAAGTTAGAAAGCTCTAGGTAACGATGGTTTCTTCATCACCACACATATCGGTTTCACTAGTAGCAAGAGGACAATTGGGAATTTATGTTAATTATAGCTTAGATTAGCTGTCCATGTACATTATTTTCACTAGATCATGACCTAGATCACCTTAATAGGTCTTCACTTGATTTTATCGTGATGCTTTTAGACATCTAAAGTTTTTTTCTTTGGCTCGTGTTTTAAGTTTCGCTAAAATTAACCCGTTCTTATGCTTTTAGACACTCGAGGCACTCCAAACATCTTGTTTAAGTTTCACTAGGCTTTTGTGATCAAGGTTATCTAGATCACGACTCAGGACAATTTTGTGTGTTTTTATTATATATTTCAATTGACATTATTTTCACCAGACGACTCATGCATTACATTTTGATATCTAATGATAATTATGCAATTATGATTTTTTTAAACGGCTAAAAATTATTATTATTGAAAATGAAGAAGCATATGAAATGCTTGGAACAATACAACCTTGACAACCACCGCTACGAGTCCAAAGCTATCTACTAAAGGACTCTTCCTCAACTAAAACCTCAAAATCTTCAAATCACCGTGAGAATGCAAGAATTGCACCACTGTAGGACCATACAAAAGGCCACACTCGACATCCAATAACCGCCAAGTAACAACACCAAGGAACCAATATTCGAAAGGGAAACCGAGGGACAAAAACCTTCAATAGAGATACAACCCACCATTATCATATCCCCGAGCAATTAATAAATCTATTACTAAATGAATTTAATATAAATGAATGGATTCTACAACTCTCGCAGTAACATATCGTATATTGAGGAAGAACCAGCTGGTTGCCTGGTTTTGTGTCCGGACTAGACATTACTTGAGCTGCCATGTTGAACGCAAGCAAGAGACATAATAGCTCACATTGTCCTTAAATGAGTAACATATTCATAGGTTTTGCATGTTCCTCTTTCTATAAATATATTTTGTTGCAAGCAATGTAGTTTACCGATTGTATTTCCCTTCCTCTTCGAACATACCACCACATTATACGAAAAATTAAATGCCCATTTGTAATAAAAGTTTATATTTTTCTCAATCTTGTCCTTGATTTGGCTGCATAAATTTGGTCCAATGCTGGTATGTTACCTCTATTATTTTTAAATGTGAAACGCAAACAGACAAGACGAATACATATGTGGCGGAAGCATATGCAAATTTGAGAATTGAAGTGGCATGTGAAAAACTTTATTGACGAGCACGATTCGTTACAACTTGCCTCTATAATTATTACTAGAATAAACAAATTAAGTTGTCATAAATATTATAGTATCATGTTCAGAGTTTTATACACCGTTTTCATTTTTCTTAATTTTCACAATATTACACGGTAGAGAAATTATGGTCACACGTAACAATGACCATTTGTTAGGTAAATCGAAAAGTTTCGATTCAATCTCAAATATATAATTTCATGCAAAGGAATGATTTTTGTTTAACTCGTGGCACTAGTCCATACATTTTATCGACCCTCAGTTAATCTTTTTCTTGAATACTTCATGAGTAGTTAATTAACTGATAGAGTTATACGTATATATTGTAGTTAACGGAAGGAGTTCTACGTAAGTATGTAACAAGTAGGTAAATAAATGTAAAAAAACAAAAGCAAGTGGCTTCAAAATTAGGAATTTCTATGATCTTTTATTCTCAAGAAAGGAAATTATTTAAATTAACCTCCAAGAGTAATTTGTACATTCTTATGATGGTGACCAATGAAAATCCATCTCAATTCTCAATCCCTCCTACACTAAGGAAAAAAAAACATATTCACAAACCAAAATAGGAAACACCCTAACACAAATTTCCGAAACTACCCCTACTCGGCAATGGTACTCAACTGGGCAGTAAACTCCCTCCCCCTCCGCCTACCACCACCACATCTCTTCCCACTTCCGCCGCACTCCACCACCACTTTCTTCGGCTGCACACCAACCTTTCCAACAAAGCTACCACCAATCTTGGTCAAACCAGCACTAGCTTTAATGGCCAAGGCAGCCATCTCCTCCGGCTGAAGTCGCCGGTTCAACCGGCTCAAGGGTAGCGCAAAGTAGAGCTGGCCCGGCTGCAGCTCCTCGTCGTCCCGCATAGCCGATACGACACCTTCGAAGTCCATCTCATCGGCGTTGCAAATGAAAGAAGATGGATAGTTTAGCAAAAGGTAGGAAACCTTAACCGGGTAGTGAAACTCTTGTAGTGAACCGTTCTCGAGGATCAACTTGGATGTGGCTTCTTCATGAGTTGAGTACTTGTCGCAAGAAGTGCATATACCCATGTTTATATGATATTTGTTGTAGTAATATTTTTTTCTTCAAAGTTTTTGAGAGGAAATATTTGAGATGAGAAATGAGAACTATGAGTTTGTTTTGTGTTGTGATGGGAATTAGTGGGTATGGAAGAGTATTTATAGAATATGGAAATGAACTAGAAGTATACGTCACCAAACAAGACCCATTTCTTTATTGTTATTTATTTATTTTTATTCTTAATAGGGTACACCATATAATTTAAAATTTGTGTTTGGAATTTGAATTAATTAAGGTGATGGTGATTGTCAAAAAGAGTGTGTGTGAGTGACCAAGTGTTGAGAAGAGGGAGTCAAGTGCATGCTGAAGCGTGTAAATGCATGTGTGCTAGTATGTTTTAAAAATACTTATTGGACTGTGATTTTTGTTTTCACTCATATAATGAAGTTTTACGATATATAGAATTATGAAATGTAATATTAGTCATATTTAAAAGAATAAAACATTCATCTCATCAAGAAAATGAATACTAATCAGCTTTAATTTCACAAAAATTGAAAATTCTCATCAGCTTTCGCCCATAGCTTTTCGCTGCTTCAACCATGAGTTTTTGCACGATTTTTACTAGTTGTTGAAAGGTTTCCAATACACCTTTTAATTAAGTTGGTAATTAAATTCGATCTATGGTAAATGATTAAACGGTCCGATTATTCAATTTAACTAGGTCTTTTATAACTTGTTTGAGATTTTTAATTTAAAGTGAACATAACACTTTTACCAGTAAAATGAATGTAAGGTTGCTCGATCGAATTGGAAAAAAGTTGTATGAGCTCAAACTTTCGGTGATGGGCAGTTAAGAACTGAAGTATATTAATTTTGAATTTGAAGTAATTTTTAGGGTGGAATAGTCAGGGACGGAACTAGGGGGCCGGCGGGGCCTCTGCCCCTCCCCCAATTTTTTCTTCTAGCTAGAATTTATGATTTTTTAAATTTTTAAAGGCAATGTTTATGACTTTTCAACTTTTGGCCCCTCCGAACTTTTAAGAAATGAAGTTCCCTCCAACATTAATTCCTGGTTCCGCTCCGGGAATAATAGAAAATGATTTACACATGTTTGTTATGTGTTACTTTGATTTAGAGAGTTATATATATAATTTGACAAGTTGGTTAAAAGGTAGATTACTAAGATCAATCAAGTATGGATAAGAAAAGATCGATTTAGAACACTTTCTTCCGAGCATTTAGCTAAGTGGGGTTTAGTGACTGTCATGAATTCTGCATTGAAAATTGCTCATTGTGCTTTGCTGATTTCACTTAAGATACCTTTTCTCTATTTAAGCACTCAAATTAGTACTAGAATATTGATCACTTATGTTAATACATGGTTCTTAATTATATGATCAAAATCTTGAGACATATAGAACTAAAGATGATCAATCCATTGAATCACGTGTGTGTGAGAGAATTAATGTAATATTAGTAGTAGTATATAGAATCAAAATGCATGCATCCCTTTTATATAACTCAATTAATATTAATAGGACCATGGGGTAACTAATATCTTCCATGTTATTTAGTTGTATTTCACACCATATCTATTTATTCAATTTTAAAAATATACAATTTTGAATTCATTTTATATTTGCTTAGTTAAAATTTAATATAATACAGTTGAATTTGTTTTGGTTGAATCACACAAGTCATAAGCTCTATCAATCCCTACAAGTACAATTTTGTAAAATGATTAGCCTAAATCGGAAGTAAAGTAATTATTTTTGCTATCCAAAACCCAAACTAATCAGGGAATAAAATTATTGAATATGCACCGTAGTTTTTAATTAGTTGTTGATCGAGTAGTGGATTTTCACTTTTCATTGAGCAGTGGGCCATACACACCCCATATACTACATTGTGCAACGGGCGGCCCGATAAGTTCATTGGTGGGCCGGACGTGATTTGACGCCCACTATTACATCATCGAGTTTGGAAAAAAGTTCAACTATTGAATAGAGAAAACAACTGGCGTCAAAGCGTTTGTAGTGGTGTGTGAAGCTGAGATACCCCGAGTTACGAAATAGGTGATTATTTGATTTTGATAGGTATAGGAACTGATGGTAATTAGAAATTTATTGATGATAATTATATAGTACAAATATTATAATTGTAATATTATTTTAAAAATAAATAATAAAACCACCTGTCTCTATTAGAAAAATGTTGCTCGATGAGAGTAGTATTTTGAGTTATGGTTAATTTTATTTTCTTTCGGTTTTGATTCGTTAAGTGACATAAAAAGAGACCTATTTCGCAAGACATTAAACTCCTTTCTTGGGGGAGGGGGCGGAGGCCCCCGCCGGCCCCCTGGTTTTCTCCCATGTAGTTGTGATGAAGTTGCTCACCGTCTTGCACAAACGACTTCATGTTCGCGCGAGGGCCTAGATGATTTGCCTACTTTTTAATTGTTGGCCTAGTCGAATTGTGAAATGAAAGTCACATATTTCTTCTAAAAAAAAAAAGTGAGACATCATATTAATCAGATACAGTAAATTCTCCAAAAATAAATTAATAATTTGATAAAACTAATAATTTGTTTGATCCCAACTTGAACCAGTATGAATTTGGACCCAATCAATAAAATTATAAAATAATAACTTTTTTGAACTCACATCATGTATATATACTCCCAGCTGAACCTCGTTATCTTTTAATCATTTAATCTTATTAATTCATCTTTTTGTTTGAGGCAAATTTCATATGGTACCCCACTAGAGTTTCTAATTCTAGTTACATCTAGTTGGATCCTCGTTAGAGTAGGTATTACATTGAACCCCTTGTTAGATATTTTTAATTTCATTTAGGTCTACGAGTACTACTTTTGATGAATTAAGAGATGGAAATGACATTTTTACTTCTTCTCAACATTATTGGAGTTTAAATTTCATTATGGCCAAACAGCTTCAAATTTTCTTTTATTACACATTGCCTAAAATCTTTTTAATTTTACCAAATTAATATGAAATAGTTCAAGATAATACACATAACTTTCATAAATTTTAAATAGACAACGAACGGAACACAAGGTTTTGTGTGGCCACCAGCACTGGTCGAGATACACAAGCGTTTCTTTATGTGAATGCCACTCGACCACCCGAAATTTACTCGTAGTTAAGTTTTTCACCACATCAAGTTTGATTGTTGCTTGTCCGTGCACATCGTAAACCTATAATTTTAGTTTTGGGAACAAATATCTCAAGAGTTAAATCACCATAAACAAATAATTTAACAAAATCAAACTAAAAAAACAAAATATACGTTAATATTAATACTGCCACCGCCCTCTTCTTGATGGTTAACAAGAGAGCACCTTTTCATTTTTATTTAATTGTTTTTTATACTATAAAATTACACAATATAATAATATAATAAGAGCGAGTTTGTGGTAGTCCGGTTAAGAGTGAGTTTTTGTGGTAGTCCGGTCCGGTTCAACTCTAAAAATCAGTTTTCATACACAAGTTGTTTTGTTGATGGTGGTATAACCGATTTTTATTTATAAGCACCTTTTCGCTGCATTGATTCTCACTTTCATCGATTTATGTCCTTTATTCCGAAAACACCTTTCTTTCTTCACCGGTTGTGTCTCTTCATGAATCTACACGGGTTCCAATCGTATATATACATGGTGGCTCACCACTCATCCGATTCCATACTCTTCAATCTTCATCCGCGTCATATTTAAATCAGGAGTTGATTGTGTGTGCCGTAAATATTTATCATGCTTTTTCTACCCTGCCTAATACCTTTTCTTATTCTGATTATTAGCCTCCTTGAATTCACCAGCGGTAAGAACGTCCCTGCAGCGCAGTGCCTTTTCCAGCCCAAGTTTCATTTTCGCCTTATGTTAAATTGCCTGTTTTGGTACAACTTTTGAATTTTGGCAATTGTTATCATTTTTTCTGCTTTTGGCATTTTACAATCTGTTGGAATATTGCTAGGATTTTCATTGATGAATGATGCAAATTGTTGGGTTTATTATCAATGTCTATATAGATGGAATGTCTGGGACTAGGTTGTCTACTTTGGTTAGGTATTCTCCGCAAATATCAAATACTCAATACAAATTGTGTGATAATTCAGAGTGCTCTCATCACTTGTTTGTTCATTGTTCTTTGGCACGCGATGTCTGGAAAACAGTGGCTGATATACTTAGGAGTGAATGAAGCAAACTTAACCTTAGCCTCCAATGTGCATTAAGGAAGCAAGCAAAAGCAATTTGTCAGGGAACATTAAGGTGTTCCAACATAAGTTACATTGTAAACATAGGGGATAATACTGAGGAGCAACATATTTTCGATAGTGTTGCATATCTGCTCGTCTGGTGCGTGAGTGTTGATTTCATTGATCCAGAACTTGATTCATTTTGGTCAATACCGCCAGAATCCTGAATTAAAATTAATATTGATAATGTGTCAACTCTCTGGTTCTCATTCTGCAGGCTTGGGGCTAGGGCACATATCATTAGGGGGAGGTATTTGCATGGCTTCACTGGACTATTGTAAATGCCATCAAACTGGAGATAGCTGAGACATTGGCCCTACTGCAGCGATTGTATTGACAATTGAATCTGCCTGGACTGATGTTATAAGTAAGGGCAATAATGTGGTAGTGAGAGGCTCTCCAGAACAAGGCACCCTATTTAATTGCTATTGGAGTAGTTGTAGATGAAGGTCAAAGTTTGTTGCACCATTTTTTACTAACATTCAATTTCTACATTTTTTTGTTTAACGATGCTTTCTATCAGTATTATGGTTACATATGGTGTTATGCATGTTTATGTTTGACATTTTTGAAGCACATGCATTACAGTTACACAGTGTGATTGGCATATCTACTAGCAAGAGATTTGCGCGGACAGGATCTGGCAAGTAAAAAGGGGAGCAGTAGTAGTACACATACATAAAACTTGGATAATTGGCTGTACAAAAATAAAATTCCACATAAAACAAAACTATTCTTTTGGCGCTCTCTCAGGAATTGACTGCCCATTTTATAAAATTTGTCATGGCAGAGGGATTGATATTATTGCACACGGGCAAAATTCATTTTTGGTACTCCAGAGTGCGCCAAGTCCACTTTTGGTACTCCAAAGTGGCTAAGTCCAATTTAGGTACTCCAAAGTGATACGCATATGATTAGGTGAATTATTTAGTACAGAGTTCAATTAATGTGAGTCATCAACGGAAACGGAGTAACATGGAGAATGGAATGGAGAAGAGCATAATCAAATATGTAGAAGAGCATAATCAAATATCTTATCACTAGTGATATACCCGCAACATAAATTACTAATGTTAAATTAATTTATTTTTTATAAGCACTAATTATTATTAGAATTGCAAAAATTGCGCTAGCATTAATAATTTTCACTCTAGTTATATCACTAGCCATATCTTATTTCTTCAGGTAAATCGGTGGGAGGTTACCACCTGCTGTTATAAGTTTTGTCTCTATACTAGGAATTTTTTTTTTTTTTTTTTTTACTCTCCCTCGTTTTTTTAAACAACGAATATTACTCTCCCTCATATTATTCGAGTATTTTTTATTTCACATTTTGATGTGGTTCTTCATGTTTTTGTTAGATGGTTGATTTTATGATCAAAGATTCTATTTTCCTACTTCATGACATTTGCATTTGCTTGATACTTAAACAATTTTGCTATTTTGAATTAGTATTTGGTGATTTTATCCTTCTTTGTAAAATTACATGTTTATTTATAAACTTATTTTTATTTTCATTATGGATATGTAATTTTTTTCCTATGTAAATTCCATAGTTATTTATAAATATATTTTTCATTATGGATATGTCCTCTTTTGGTTGCATTCCGAGTTGCATTTACAAATCGAAATTTATTTCTATATTTTCTTCTATTGAGTTTTAAGTCTTTAGTTTCTTTAACCGCAAATCCGAATATTCTATATAATGGGTCGATTAAATTTTTATATAAAAACCGTTATTACATGTCCATGCGCACCCCTTTAAAAAACCATTCGGTACGTACGTTCATATCTCTATTAGTACATAATTACATTTAGTTAAATTGTTCAAATAAATACCGCCCCATATGTTCATAATCAAGCCTACCATATGCTGATATGCACAAGTGAAAAATGTGCTCCCTGTTATTTAATGAATGTGAAATTGCAAACCGAAGGCCATTTTTACAAGTGCATGTGGATATGGTAATTATGCAATGAAACCAGGATTCAAACTCAATTAACTGCGTGCTTCAGCGAAACACAACAGAAATCAGAGAATTGCTACTTGCAGGCCACATATAAGTTACCAGTTACCAATTGATAAATCTAGTTTATGTCCGTATAATACAAAAAACAAAGATCCATGGACATGCCTTGACTTACCTCCGTCACAGAACATGAGGATTCCCTCCAGGATATTCACTGCTTCATGAGTTTAGGACAATGAAGCTCTTATATCGGGTGCCCTTCTCTACTCCTGGATCTCATTGACATGCCTTGACTTACCCTCCGTCACAGAACATGAGGATTCCGATAGTAACACATCGAGTGAGCTATGAACCGGTAGTTTAGGATGAGAGTGTTCAATCATATTTTCTCCCATGGTAGACGAAGAAGGTTGGCATTGTACTAGACTCGAGGAGTGTCCAGCTAGAAGTTTCCGATGGGAGCTTTCAATCATGTATTTCTGCAATAAAGTATAATTTACATTATTTACTTTAGTAAACCATAATATATAGAACACTTCTTTAAATTCCCTTGCAATTTTTTTATATTAACATTAAGATGAAATAATTCGAGATAAGAAATTCATAACTGGTTCATTTCTTACCTTGCAAGCAATAAAGCAATATTTTTTGAACTCTGCATCTTTTAGAATCTTGTTGCACATCATACAATTGGTTCGCTCCCGTTGAACTTTCTTTCGGGCGCTTCTTTGTCTGAACGAAGATACAAAACCTTGTCGCCATTGTTGGTGTAATCTTGAACTTCCCAAATATCCCAGAACTTCTTCATGCACTCAACTTTTACAGCTGCCTTCCGCGAGCATGTGAATACCTGATTACAGAGTAGATCCAATAAGTTTTTTTCGGAGTTGGGATAACTAATAGACCAAATAATGAGATATTCCAACATCAGGTAATTTCGTAACTGAAATCACACCCATTAAAATTTATAGAAGTGGTTCTGCACTTTTAATTATTATGAATATACAACCCATTAGCCTATAATTTCATATGTCTCGCTATGATCATAATGATAATCACCCCAGTTTGCGCCCCACTATAATATAATTTCTAAGTACAAAACTACATAATGATAGAACCTCCCACAAAATTATAATGCTAAACGGTCCGGGTTTACTTTACCAAAATGTATACCATATTCCTTGTACCATTATTAAAAATAGAAAAATCTAGCTAGGATAATGATAAAAGGAAACTTGCAATTAATTTTTTATATTTCTTGTCTTTATTATTAAAATTAACATAATTTTTTAGCTATCAAACAATAATTTCATAATTCTTTGGTAATGTAATATTCATAAATAAAATTCATCCAGCCAAAAGGATTTTTCAGTATAATCCACGCTAATTCCATGCTTAATAATTTATTCCACCACAACATGAATTTTA
This sequence comes from Plantago ovata, assembly GCA_028274465.1. Classification (NCBI taxonomy): domain Eukaryota; kingdom Viridiplantae; phylum Streptophyta; class Magnoliopsida; order Lamiales; family Plantaginaceae; genus Plantago; species Plantago ovata. Next base: position 4,972,597 of record CM051457.1, on the reverse strand, counting down.
TTTACTAATGTTAATTAAATTAAGAACTCTCGGTCTTAGAAAATTCTGAAATTATCATATCAACTAATTAGATCGACAATGATATAACGTTTAGTTTAGACACAGAGTTTGTATAAATTTAATTTGCTAAATCCACCTTGCAAGGATAAGAATCACCATGAACTCTAAAAATCATGTATATTATTTAAGAAGATCAAATCAAGAACTCGTAAAATTCTAAAATTATTGTTTGATAGCTAAAGAATTATATTTATTATGATAAAGAAAATAAATAATTAATTGCAAGTTTACTTTTATCATTAGCACATTCTAACACTATACTTAGCTAGACTTTCCTATTTTCAATACCGGTACAGGGAATGGTATATATTTTGGTACAGTAAACCCGGACCGATGCTAAACTCCTCTAAAACGATGGAAATAAAAATTAAATACTCACCCGAATATATGTGTGACCTTGGTGCACCGTTGATTTCTCCCAACACTTTTGGCACCCATGAGGTTCCATGCATTGGTGACAGTAGTGAGTTCCAAATTGGGCGCAACTTTTCTCGCAACATACTTGATCTGCGTAGAATGGAATTTTTAGCCATGCATCAAACCATGGTCGGATATTCATGTTCTGCGATCTCTATGGGTTGTTGAATTAAACAATATGTAGTTTGTTATTGTTTTATCTTTTGAATTCACCATAATATATAGGATTTTCTCTGTTTCCTAATTATAAATAGAATCTGTTAATAAGGAAGGAATACGAAAGGAATTATATCGGCTAATGGTTATTCAAAGGCTAACAGGAATCATAAAAACCTTGCCATATTCAGGAAATTGAATGTAATTTGGAAAGGAAATGAGTATATCAGCTAATGGTTATTCGAAGGCTAAGAGGTATTATTTCATCAAAAGCCATTTTACTTTTGTTTAAAACAAAGAGAATAACCTTTATTTACTCCGGCGACACTCCGGATTCCATCTTTACAAAAGCAATTCAACATCATCCCTTTCCGATCTCAACTGATCCGTCAGTTGCTCCGCCACGACGTAGATGATACCTCCCGCTTCATGATTCTTTTCACCAACCATAAACTCAGAAACATGACCACCTATTTCAATAGAGCTAATAGCATCAATCTTTCTAACTCCCCTGTCCTTCATTAGTTTCCTCAACTTCTTCATATCTTCCCATAGTTGGGCTTCACAAAATATATTTGCCATAAGCACATACAAACCACCTGAGTATTCTTCCAACTCCAGTATATGCTTTAATACCAGTTTCGCTATTGAAACATTCTTGTGAATTCTACAAGCTCCTAAAAGAGTACCCCAAATGACCACATCAGGTTTCGTTGTCATTTTCCCGACCAACTCAAGTGCTTCTGCCAGTAAACCTCCACGACCAAGAATATCAACCATGCACGCATAATGCTCAATGTCATAAGGTATTTTATATACATCCCACATCTTGGTAAACAAGTACCTCCCTAATTCAATAAGACCGCAGTGACAACAAGCCGTGAGTAAGCCGTTGAAAGTGACTGCATCAGGCTTTATCCCTCTATCCTCCATTTGTTGAAATACTTCGCTAGCCCTGTATCCGGAGCCATGTCGTGCCAGGGAATTAATTATAATATTCCATGAGACAAGATTCTTCTCTGGCATGCTGCTGAAGATGACTTGTGCAGCTTCAGTTGAACCACATTTGGCATACATGTCCAAAAGAGAATTGCACAGAGTAACAGTAGGTTTCACTCTATAATCAAGAATATAATCGTGCAACATCTTTCCTGTAGCTAAATCTCCGAGTTGGCTACAAGCAGAAAGAAAACTGCTTATGGTAGTCTCATCAGGAACCACACCAGAATCACACATTCTGTAAAACAGCTCTAGAGATTCCTTATAGAAACCATTTTGGAGATAACATGAGATCATGGAATTCCAGGAAACAACATTTCTCATGGGCATTTTGTTAAAAGTATTCCATGCTAAATCAACAAGTCCATGTTTTGCAAATGCTGTAATCATGGAAGTCCATGAAACGACATTCTTATCGACCATTCTATTGAAAACCAAACCTGCTGTCGACAATTTCCCACACTTGCCATACATATCAAGAAGGGCATTTTGCACATATAAATCGACATTAACCCCGTTAATTTCGATATACCAATGAACAAATCTACCCATTTCCACATCCTGAATATTTGAACAAACTGACAGCAAATGGACGAAAGTATGCCCATCAGGTTCCAATCCTTCTTCCCTCATCTCAAAAAAAAGATAAAATGCCTCATCCAATACACCAACTCTCGCGTACCCACCGATCATTGAGTTCCACGACACTATTGTCTTAACCTCAATAAGATCAAAGACTTCCCTCGCCAACTCAATCTTCCCAGAGCAAACATAGAAATTAACAAGACCATTCTGCGCACGCACATCCGACTCCAAAAACCCGAGTTTCTCAGCATGTGCATGAACCGAAGCACCTTCAAAATAAACCCTTCGAAAAGCACAGGCTTTCAGTACAAACGGAAAGGTATAGTCGTTGGGGAAAATACCTAAAGAAACCATTCTTTTGTAAAACAATATCGCCTCCCAGGAATGCTTGGTTGAAGAATACGCCCTTATCAAGCTGTTGAACATGTGCCGGTTTGGTTGGGGAATTGTGTCGAACAGGTTGTGTGCATACTTGAGATCACCATAGGAGGAGAGCGAAAGGGTGCAAATGAGTTTGGTTATAGAGATGGAGTTGGTGGTGAATCCCTGGAGGATGATTTGGGCGTGGAGGGTCTTGAGTTGGTTTATGGAACAGCATTTCTCGATCAAGAAACAGAGTGTTTGGTCTGAAGAAGAAGAAGAAGAGCTGAGGGTGTATATATGGCGGGAAAGATTAGCCAACTGTTTGGGAAATTTAATAAGCATTGTTTTAAGGTGAATAGCAGAATGGGTCTTCTTCTTATAGTATAGAAAGAAAAGAGTACAATTATTCAAAATATATTGGGGTATTTTGCAAAATGGAAAATATTATGCACATACTATCTCAATTTTGAATTTGTGATGAACGAGACGTATATGCGAAAACAAATAGAATTTCATTTACTTTACCAAATTTCAATGTCTTGTGGAATTCTGTTTGTTTTGAATACGCAGCATCACATGTAATAAAAAACTAATAAAATTAACGAGTTTAACTAATAAATAATGTATCACGTCCGCATCAAATCTATACTATTATATAAATAACATGTTCAAGTTTGTTGCCGGACCAAACGGAAATTACTTCCCACTTTATGGTAGTTATATTATTTATCCATTTGTTTAATGATACATTATTAACTTAAGTGGTAGGGAAATAGTAGATTTTTTTTAATTAAGAGATACTAACTTTCATCATATTAATATAATTTAAATTAAATATAAATAAAAATATTTTGCATGATATTATAGGAAATACTAATTATTTTGAATGCGCGTACTAATTATTTTGGATGCGCGCGGGTACCGCGTGCCATTTTTCTAATATTTTAAGATGATAATATAAATATCTAAGTCTACTCTCATCCAAAGTAATAAAAAAAATGTCATGAGTTTCATGACTTGACAATTAGGAAAGTTTCCCATCACCTAAAACTTAAAGCAATGGAAAATACATATTAAAATTTAAACAATAGAGAGAACGTTCTCTCTAAATTAACCTTCAGTTTTGCATCTAAATTACAACTTTGTCGAACAATAAAACTTTTCAATGCACTCCTTAAATCATCATCATCCACTCTAAATGAGTGTCAAATTGTGGAAGTCACACATGCTGTATGTGTCTTGAACTGAAATTAAAATGAAGTGGTCATTCCCCTTGTCCAACACCTCAACTGTTTGAGCCACTTTAAGATTCTTGAAAGCTACATAAATCACATAAAGTAGTTCAAAACCAATTTGGTTTCCTTCAAGAAACATGAAATTAACAAGCCAAAAGATTTCAACCCTTTTATTACAAATTTCATGGACCAATTGTGTCTATACACAAGACTGTTACTACCTCCTCTAAGACAAACAAAAATCTTTGTGGTGGTATTTCCTAATTTTAACTTGTAGTATATATATCCAGTGACTGCTATATGGAAGGAAGGAGCCAAAGGTTGAAGAGGGACGAGGCGAAACACAGAAACCACGACAAGAAGGCCATAGCTGCAGAGAGTTGATATCGAGTGCATAGTTTCGGGGTACAAAATCCTCCAGCAGCAAGCAAGAGATTCGTCACACCTGCCGTTGAGCATGATGCAGCGAGTGACAGAAACGATAGGATCTACAAAGTTATATACACAACAAATTCTACTTTAGACCATTACATTCATGAGAATATGTTAAGGGCAACTGCGCAAGTATGTTTTTTCTAAAGAGATCGCAACTTACCCAATCTCCTACGATGACTAATGAGAGTATGCCAGGCTGGCGAGCTGGACGTTTGATGAAGACCGAGAACACATCTACTACCGCCAACGTTAGACTCCATGGAATTACCAAGCCCATAATTGTGACCAAGAAGCTGCAAAAACAGAGCTAAAATGTCTTATTTTCTCCATATAAGAAGACGTCAATGGCATAGATAGATACATGATAAATCAACTTGACAAAAGTTCAAGAAACTTCAAGCTTATAAGGGCGTCCCGTGTTCATCAAGGAACTCAATACCAAAATTACTAGTACTAATGTGTTTTTTTTTTTTTTTTTTAATTTGAAATGGCAAAAAAGTTCTTTGTTAAAAAAAACTGAAAACTTAAGTGGGAAATTGGAACATCAAAGTTGCAGCATAATTTGATGCTTACAACTCAATAATTTAGTCCAATAGGCTGCAATTCAATAATATCTACTAAAAATATGATCTAAACAAGCCAAAAATTGTAGCTGTCAGTCACCAACCAACTAACTAAACTCACACCGACAGAGAACCAAAACTAAGAAATTAACAGTTGTGATCCTCATGATCACCTCAGCTCCAAGCCTCCAACTCAACTCCACAATCAGCAAGTGTTGATGATATAATCTTACCCTGAACTTAACAACTTATGTAACTCATTATTTACTTGATATAGACTCAGTCTCAAATACACAATTAACCAATGATTGGAGAACTAATGACAGTACAAATAACAACTGTAGGGCACTAATAAGATATGCAAAAATAAAATCACCAATTTCCGGGAATTATACCCGTGACCTCTTGGTTACATACTCACGTACCAATTTTTGGGAATTAGACCCCTGACTTGGTTATGTACTGTACTTAGGTACCAATTTCCGGGAGTTGAACCCGTGACCTCTTGGTTACGTACTTACCTACCGGTTGTAACTAGGCTAGAGTAGAAGCTACTTGACCTCTAGACATCATCAATCTCAGCCCAATTCATGAAACCAATTACTACTAGTCCTCACTCACAAATAACAACAAGAATGATCAACCAACCAAACAAGAATCTAAACAAATGACTTTGCAGAATCACTGAGAATCAAATCAACCAATCAAGAAACAGAATCACAAGAAGAGACAGAATCTTGAAAAAAAAACTGGAAATCAAATGAAATAAAAAATAATACTAGTAATAAATTACCAGAAAGCAGTGTAACTGTAGAATTCAATATCCAAGCACATGAAAAGCAAGGAAGCAACGGCGAAGATAGCTTGTCCCAGTCTGAGAGCCAAGCTTGCACTTGTACCGAGAGAACCAGGCAATTCTTCCATGTCATCCAAAAAGCATACCAACAACAAAACAATAACAACAAGAACAGAGTTTCGATCTTTCTTGTTGCTGATGATGATGATCACAGAAGAGTTGCTTGTTACTCATAGCCATTTAGTCCAGTGGTCTCCAGCCCATAAAACGTCTTTCATTAAAATAAAGAAGATGCAAATTACATAAAAAAAAAGAAGAAAAAAAAAGGGTGATGGAATGGAAAGTTACAAAGAAGAAACAATATTCCACTTTGGTTTAGGGGTTAGAATTGAAAGGGGAAAATCAGTGGCTTTGATGAGAAGATGGGAAATGGGAACTGAAAAGAAAGAAGCGGTGGATTGATTGTGAGAGAATAATGGTGTGGACTGTGGGGTGGTGGCCAATTGAAGCGATGCAAGAGCAAAGCCTATTATTCTTTTGGAGTTCTGGTCTTCTATTTAGGATGGCTCTGTTTTTCTATTTCTTCTTTTTCTCTTTTAAGACCATAATAACTGCTTACTTATTTTTATTTATTGGATTTACTATATATATATATATATATATTAAAGATTTATTTTCATATTTTAATGATTTCAATTATGATTTATTGTTATTATCATTATATTTTGTAATTAATTAAAATCTTAGTCTTTATATTAAATACATTAGTGTAATATTCCATATACGACATTAGTTCAAATATTAAAATAGAATAGGGGGCCTGTGGGTTTGTTGCTTTTTTTTTTTAAAAGCAAATTCATTTTTTTTTCAATAAGTCGATCATATATAATAAAAAGAGGAACGTTACAAAGTAGTAAATACAAAGATGAAAGTTCAAAAACGGACCGAAAGACTAATCGAAAGCAAAAATTCTAACCCAGGAAAAGTGAATTGTGGTTGCAACCACGGGCAGACATAGGTCTTATGGTCGGTTGCGTATCCCGATCCAAAATAGTCTTAAGCGACGAGGGGCATACATCCCAAATATAGTTAAAGCTATTACACAAAATATTAGATAAGTTTGTAGCATCATTAATAAAAGCTCCATTGTTTAAAAGGTAGGATAATACTCATTTGGTTATGGGTTCAATTTCAAGTTGCAGTTTAATTTGGATTGCGCAGTTTGCAGGCTATTGCATAGGCTCATGGAATTTATCAGATGCATGCGGACCTAAAGTATAACGGTTGTAGATTCCCTACGTCTTCCAAGAAAAAGTAAAGAATAGGATAAATGGTATAAATAAAATATCACTATCACATGGTATAAATAAACCATTTCTACTTATTCTACTTATTATACATCAGTTTTTTGACTTTGTACCATTTAACTCATAATTTAACTTATACATATATTACCTTCTTTAAAAAAAAAAAAATAAATTCATGATTTTAAAAATAAATCCGTATAGGTCTATGTCTAAAGTCGACAATAGTATATATATAAGTAAAATGTGTGTAAAGCTCATGTCATGAGTAATTGAGCTGGTTAAAGTGGTGGGTTTTAATTGACAAGTAATTGAGGTGTTACATACGATTTTTTTTTTAAAGTAAAATTTCCATTATTAAGTGTGTAATAAATTTCATTGATGCATAGTGCAGACTATTTACATAATTTTAAATTAATATTGAGATTATGCCAATGAAAATGATGTTTGTAACGACCTTTTCCTTTCGTTGTAAATGTTGAGAAATCAGATCATTATTTAATTAGATTAGTCAAACTAACTAATTATCTTCAACTTCTATTATCATTTTATTATACTGAATGTACCATTACACTTCATTGAAAAAAGTCCACATTGCCATAACTTCCCTATATATTGGTGGTCATGATCCCATACTTCTAGTAGACTTAGTTGATTTTAGCTTAACAATCTTTGGTATCAGTACAACTCCACTCTTTTTAGCAGCCATAGATAAACTGTCCATGACTCCATGTCTGAGTAATGGGCAGGCATTTATTTTAGTCCTTAGTTGAATGTTGAAATTTTATGTACATGTAGAGTCTAGTTCTAGCTTACCATTTTTTAAAATTGTTCACAAATCTCTTTTTAGTCCCCTTTATAAAATTTTTTTATCAATTTTTTATCTCATAATTTTATTGTGGTCTCTACCACTAAATCATACACGACACTCAATCACTCAAATTTACTAAAAAAACATTCCAAAAGTAATCTTAAACAATTTGTTTTAAAAAAGATGAGTACTACTACTCCATATAGACAGAACATGAGTCCATTTGGTAACTTTTATTGTATCCATTAGAATGAACAAGGTTATAATATAATTTTGGAAGATTCGAAATGACCGATCTCCATTATTTTTCCTTTATATATGCTTTATATATGTGCAGGCTGCATTTTAATCTGTTTATACAAACACCACCAATTATTTAAATGACGGGTCCATTCCATTCAATTGATTCTTTTTTTGTCAAAATGTGCTTCATTTTCCATGCTGACCCAAGAAATGGAATATTCTGTCTTTGAATTGCAAATTCTTTTTTCTTTTTAAATAACTGTCTTAATGTTACAATTTTGAAGTTCACTAAGGCAATAGCTTGGTGTTGATCATAATCAGTGTATTTGGGTCACTATTTTGTAAATTATGGAAATTTGTGTTTTAACCTATCTCTGGTGTGTTGGGTCAGTGCGTATGAGAAGAGAGAAAAATGATGGAGGGAAAGAATAAAATAATTAAATATAAATATATAAGCAGGTTGTACTTCTGATTACAGGTTTAGGTCTCAATGGCGTCATTTTATCCGAACAGAGTCTTGTAGCCACCCTCCTCGGTTATGACAAACTAGGAGCAAGTGGCGAGCAATTTAAAAGTCAAACATGAATCCTCTAGAACACAAGTAACCACATGAATAGCCTTATTACCACATAAATACCATATTTGATCGAGTCCACATGGACTGAAACCTTATGAATGATAACATAATGCATAAGCATTCAGTTCATGCCGCAAGTTTGCATGCAATTGTAGTGTATATAAACTAAACAACTTAAAAAGGGGGAAAACACTCCTCTTAAATATTAACCATCAATTAATATATACCACACTAATCATAATCGTCCACTCTAAGCTAAAGTCAATAATTTTCCGCTAATATAAGCTGCCGGTAGCCGGAAGAAACTAATCAGGTTTGACAGTATTCCCCGCCACCTTTTTTTTTTCTCATGATTTTGTCAATTTCATTAAAGAGAAGATACTGGGATTTTCATTTGCCTAGCTTATTATCTACTTTGATTCAACTCAGAAGAGAAAGAAATCATCATCGTCACTGTCACTGTCATCCTCCTCCTCATCACTTTCACTTTCATTGTCACTGTCCTCCTCCCGTCATCATCCTCCTCATCCTCTTCGTCGTCGTCGTCGTCCTCCTCCTCCTCCTCATCACCATATTCATCATCCTCGTCATAAAACTGAACACATCTGTGAGCATGAGCCTCATGTGTTGAACCGAGTCTGCTTCTCTCGTTCAATAGAGCTGCTGCTAACAGAGCCTGTGTAGCATATAAAAGTGAAAGTGGGCTAAATGTCAAAATTGACTATCATTAGAATCATAAATATAGGAATAATAATGCAGTAAAATTGCATATTGCCTCATCATCTGTATCTTCATCTGCCTTAGAGATTTTTCTTTTAAACGCTCACAATCCAAAACAGGCTTCTCCCAACACCTCTGTCAACGAAAGAAAACAGGACAAGAGTATACTGATAATAATAATAATGAAAATCTATACAAAGTAACATAGCTTTTACAGATGTCAAGATAAATTAAAGATATATCACGGGATAAAACTGAAGGACTTACTTCAAGAGTCCGCAGCTGAATGCAAGTAAGAATAGTAATCACAATAACAGCATCCACCTCATACTGTCGGGAAAATAAAAATGCACGGTGCAAACATGAAATGCTTACCTTTGTTTCCAACTTGTTTATATGGCGTTTAACAGTGCTCACTGTCCCGTCTGCAAAGAATGTATCTGCTCCATCAAAATAAGTATGCATACATCAGTTCCAACTTCCAACAGCAAATTTTCCAAGATGTAATACTGTGTCTACGATCATGCCAAACATAAACTGAAGTGGAATATTCTTTCAAATCCAGGAAACTTGAATTGTCTTTCTCTCCTCTTACGTATCCTATTTTCAAGTATCTAATATCCAGTCACCCCTAGACTAGACATGAAACTAACAGTCTCATACTCTTTATTTATTTGTGTATTCATTAGTCATTAGTATACTTGAAAACATTTACTACTATAACATTCACAAAATCACTTTGCTAAAAATGGCCACAATAAAATTGAGCAGGTAGAATCAAATTACTACTACCATACATCACAACAATTGACAAAGAGGAAGAAGAAGAAGAAGGAGTTACAATTAAGAACCTCGAGGTTCACGGGGACTAGGGACAACAAGGTGATGTGGCATTTTCATGTCCAGGATTGGGAACACCGTCTCGCAGAAACTACCCCTCTTTTGGTCGAGTGACTTGGCCAGGTTCAGTGCCCCTTCAAGCTCGGATTTCAGTGAGGGGGGGAAGTAGGAAGATAATGGCGGAGATCTGGTTGGGCTTTGATGAGGGTTTAAGTTTAACACGGATTTTAGTCTTCTCAGCATTTCTTCAAACACCTGGTGAGTGTATGCGTGTTCTGTGGGAAAGGGGATAATAATTGGGGAAGAGACCACAACACTTCGAAAGTTGAAAACCACATTATTAGCCATTTTCAAATTTCAATTGAACAGAACAGCCACAAGTGTAGTAGTTGTACTGTACCACAGAATGACATTTTAACATTATTTCGAAAAAAAAAAAACATTTTAACAAATTTACTATATTACTGTATGATCTTTCTTGCCACATTTAATAAAAAATTGTTTAAAAATCATCTATTCCACCATAAGATTCTAATTTAAGTTTACGTTTCATCTTATATTAATCATAAATCATATTAAAAAATAATTTATAAAATTATATTATAATAATATAATTATTATATTATCATAATATGGTCTCGTATTATATTATCATAATATGATCTCGTAAATAAATTTTACGGTACGATTTAGGATTAATTTAAGGTCAAACAGAGACTTAAAAAAGTTTTCGCAAATGGAAACTTTGTTGTCGGATGCATGAAGTACATTACTTTATATTTTATAATGGAAGAAGTTATGGTGAGAATGAAACATGTTTGATTAAATATAGTCTGAATTTGACCCATCTAAACATGTGAGATGATTGGGTTAGTCTGAGATAATTTAGAATGAAATTAATCATTTTAATATTAAAAATAATATAATCGCTATTTATAAATAAGTTTTCATTAAATTGTAATAAAATAACTAGTTCACACTAATTTGAGATAAAAAATTTAACCTAACTCTAAGTTCTAATTGTAATTATTCATACTTCAATATAAAGGCAGTGGCATTATATTCGGTACATACTAATATGTAGTCCTATGTGATGTTGTAATGGCCTAACCGACTTTAACTCGTCTAATTAGCAAAATAAATTTGAAAAAGACTTCCTACTCAACTCAAACTCTCGAACACATCAAAAAACAACCCGAACTGAATTCTAGATAAACTTGGTTTAGATGATACTAATACGACCGAGCGAGCCTTTGCCCAATTTCAGCCGCCTGCAATCCCGAACCTTGCCTTTCTCGTCAACTCATCAGAAAAGGCGCGTTAACGATCCGCTAAATACACCATGCAAACCTTGTCAGGTATTTCATCTCATCCATCTTTCAAAATTTCTACATGGGTTTGGCTTTTATTTGTTTTTCATATCTTTAAATTTCACGTATGCATCCATTTTGGGGTAGAAATTCTGATCATGTTTTGGAAGACTCGTTTAACTGGAAACTTTACATAATCACAATGTATATTTATTTCTTGTTATTACGGATGAGTTGTTGAACTTATTCAATACAAGTTGAGGGGGGTGTTGGGTATATGTAGTGTGTAAGAACGAAAACTGCACAAAAAGTATGATTTTTCATTGATGGTAGTCTCGTAGATTCTAGGTGTTCATGTAACCTGGCAAGGCACACCATGTATAATCAGAAGTTGAAAGGTTTGCACGCCCCCAAAAGTATTTCTTACTATCTTTGCATCGGATTTATAACAAATTCCTTCACAAATTGTAATATCATCAAAATCACTTAAGTTCTGTTCCATCAAGTTAAATTCTGGTAAAAGTCATAATTTTCTTTAACATTAGTTAAATCAATACCTCTACTATCCATGTATTGGGTACACTCTTCTTACCAAAATCACGATTTTTACAAGACTTACTCTTGTATCCAATTGATTCACATGCTCCCTTCATTCTATATTTGAACTAGTTTTTTTTCAGCAACTAGTTTTTTTTCAGCAACTGCTTTGACGTTGTATTTCCTTTGACTTAATTACAGTTACTAAAGAAGAACATATCATGTCACAAGATGGGACTTCAACGCAACACAATCCCCTTGGCAAACTTAAACCCGTCTACTGGTGGCTCCTAGTGGCTGTCAACATATTTCTCCTCATAGTTGGTCAGGCTGCAGCAGTTCTATTGGGAAGATTTTATTACGACAAGGGTGGAAAGAGTACATGGATGGTCACTGTAGTCCAAACAGCCGGTTTTCCCATTCTATTCCTTCCATATTTCTTTCTCCGCTCCCCTGACGAGTCTCTAAATCTATCAACCACCTCACCTTCTATTCTCACTCTATGCTCTATTTACATTGCCCTTGGAGTCGCAATTGCTGGGGATAACATGTTGTATTCCATCGGCCTATTGTACCTATCTGCTTCTACTTTTTCTCTCATTTGTGCTACACAGTTGGCATCCAACGCCATTTTCTCTAAATTCATCAATCATCAAAAGTTCACAGATCGAATCCTTAACTCTGTGGTAATCCTTTCCTTGTCCGCTGCCCTTCTTGCTATAAATGACCACTCTGATGCCCCTGCAGGGGTATCAAAAGGAAAGTACATCATTGGTATTTTTGCTGCTCTTGGAGCTTCTTCTCTCTACTCTCTTTTGCTCTCCTGCATGCAGTTCACATTTGAGAAAATCTTGAAAAAAGAAACTTTCTCGGTTGTTCTTGAGATGCAAATATATACTGCATTTGTAGCTACGTGTGCTACCATCATCGGTCTCTTTGCAAGTGGGGAATGGACGACTATAACGGGCGAAATGAACAATTTTACTACCGGGAAGGCTTCTTACATATTGACTCTGTTTTTTACTGCCGTTTCATGGCAGGTCTGTTCAGTTGGTGTTGTGGGGCTGATATTCATCGTGTCTTCACTCTTCTCAAATGTTATCAGTACAATGTCTTTGGCGGTTACTCCTATTGCTTCTTTTATAATCTTTCATGATAGCATGAATGGCGTGAAGATAATTGCAATGCTGCTCTCTTTATGGGGTTTTGCTTCGTATATATATCAGAACTATCTCGACGATCAAGAGAGACGGAACCAAGTTGAGGTCAATAATACTGGTGATGAATGTTGCTGATGAATATATGAGAAGGAATTTATCCAATAATTTGGTAGATTTTTTATGTCTATTATTAGAGTTTGAGAACATTTATCGCATTCTTTAATTCTTAGTGAAATTTACAGATTTGAAATTTATGAGTTTTTTGCAACTTAGTTGGATGATATATTGACAAGCAACATAGGGCCGGTTTAGTTGGGATGTAGTATATTTTCCCGTTTCATCCAATGTTCGATAAGCCTTCAACACTACCTCTTTATCCATATGAAGTAAAGCAACCAAAGATGTTTATTTACGCTAGTGGCTCAATATGGTTAACCCGAACCAATAATTTCCAACATCTGGATAAGTTATAGTAAGAACAAGGGCCACACTTGCAAGACTTATACAAGTCACAAGTGCACAATGTAAGCAATGCTGCTTCACCTCGGCTTGGAACCATCATATATCCCTTCAAATCTAGAAATTAACGAGTAACACATTTAAGTTTTTCATGGTTGGCCTTAGAGACGAGCTGCAAAAAGATTAAAAGTAAACAAGCTTCACAAAGAAACACAGTGTGGTGGACTGGTGGTCCCCTGTGTGAAACTGCAAAATTGTTGCGAGTAAAAAAGAAAAGAAGAATTTCAATAAAAGGTCTTCTTTAATTACAATCTGTACGTTTTATCCAGGTAAAATAAGGTTCAAGTCTATCTAAAAAGGCAGAATATAGAATTCGCCACTAGATTTTGAACTATGACTGTGAATAAATTCAATCACTATTAGAAAATTTTCTTTTAGCAAGCATAACCATTTCAAGCTTCTCATATTTAAATGCTCTGCCTACCATGATCAAAAGTTTAAACATGTACTGTAGCTTTCATGGACTTGTAATAATTTACATATTGAAGAGAATATGTACCTGTTGGTAAAATGGTGTTCACACGGAAATGCGAGGGTAGAAAGATGGAGTAGGAGAATGTGTAACAAAACATATATAACATAAATGTGGCGCGCGTGTAGAGTCGATAAGGTTGCTCGCTCTTAGTGCTCACGAAATGTTGGCAATGGTCTCCAGGATAAATCTGGTTTTTTTAAGATGAAATAGTACTCCAATAGTTGAATGTGTCGAATTTAGTTTGGGTATGATTAATTAAATGCAAAGATAATGCAAATTAGAAGAGAAGTATAGAAAGACTTGGATGTGTTTTCTAAAATTTGTGAAGGGGAGATGAATTTACTCATCTATTTATACTTCTAGTTCTGGTTCTATCGAAAGTGATAAAACTCTTCAAATAAGTGCAAATGCATAGATGTGTATATAGCAACCAACTTTATCTAAAACAAGCCAAATTCTCTCTTGTTGGATAAGGTAGAAGAGTTGGCATTCTTTCACTAATAGATGCAACTGTTCTAGAGGTAAGGTACACAACATATGAACTATAAGCCATGAATTACGAAGAAGAAGAAGAGTTACAATTAACAACCTCGAGGTTTAAGGGGATTCGGGACAACAAGGTGATGTGGTTTTGACTTTTTTCTTGTCCCGGAACATCGTCTTCCAGAAACCATCCGTCTGTTGTTTGAGTGACCTGACCAGGTTCAATGCCCTTTGAAGCTCGGAATTCAGCTTGGAATCCTGTCGGGTCCTGGACTGCACGGGTAAGGGGGAAGTAGGAAGATAATGGTGGAAATCTGGTTGGGTGTTTTTTTGAGAAAAGAATCTGGTTGGGTTTTGATGAGAGTTTAAGAGGGATTTAATTTCAAGTCTTCTGAGCATTTCTTCAAACACCTGGTGTATTTATGTGTTGTGTTTCTATGGAATACCAATCAATTCTAATTCTAGAGTCGTCTTGTGAATAATTTTCCCCCGGGCAACAATGAGAGTGGAAAATGTACCGAATGGGGTTTCCATTTTCAATTTTGATCATGAAAATGGGAACCCAGGGTCCATGGCCAAGTATATTGACAATAATGCCCCCAGTGGAGTTACGGTTTTACTTTCATACCCTTTTTAAAACTAGATCTGGAAAAAAAAACCCGGATATTATTAGAAATAGTAAATCTGATTCTTCTTCTTCTTCACTCCAACTCTTCTTACACTTGAAGAATAGAGCTCCTGGTAATTACTTGCTCTTTATCTACTGTTAAGTTACACTCTGAGTATTTGTCTTCTCCAAGTGCTGAGTTTGACGGACTGATTTTCAGGTACCTTTCTTTCTTTAGCTATAGTTGTTACTGCACCAATTTTTGTCTTCTTCATTTACTTTTTTCGAGTACTATTGGGGGTAAAAAATATGAGGTGTTGGGGTTTGGATAATACTCAGAATGAGAATTGTGTATTTATTTATTGAGCTGCTTCCATATTCAATCGATTCTCGCCTCAATTACACTAATCCTATACTGAACCCTGCACTACATCTCAGTTGATTGTTAAAGACTTGACAATTGCCAATAAACCTATAACCCAAGCTCATTCTGATTCGGGATAATTTTATTTCATTTTGTTTTGATTTGTGTGTTTCATTAATACTATTAAATTTAATATAATTCACGTTTATTTATTTTGCATATATATATAGGGGAGCAGGGAGAAATTTATGTACAAGTCCTTTTAATTTTAAAACTGCAATGCACCCCTTTGTTTTAAACTCTTGAGTGATTCAATATACAAATCAAGTTTGGCTTCTTATTATGATGTGGTGTAGGTTGCAACATTTTGTTTTTGTAATTTCAGGTTGATTAATTGGTTCCAGCATGAGTAGAAAAACCCACATATGTGGCAGTGGAACGGGTAGTCAGAGAGATTTCATACGCAATTTACCAGACGGTGTTATAGGTCACATTCTCTCTTGCTTACCCATTAAAGATGTCATGCGTACGAGTGTTTTGTCCAAAGATTGGGAGTTTAAGTGGGCAATTTGTTTACAAAGTGCAACTTGAAAAGCAAATTACAATGCCAGTTTCCACTCTGGTCAATATTGCTGCGAAGATGCTTACTAAAATGGGGAGTCTTAGGAGCTTCACTCTGGCAAGTGTCATTCGTGGAGGTGACGACTTAAATCGCATGGCAACTTTGTTGCGTGCTCTTTTGAGACGACACATTGAGGATCTTGAGCTTTATATTGTGAATCGGGAGGACCCTGTCTTACCTGTGTTACCACTCAGCTCTCTCACTCGCACTTCCTTGAGAAACTTTAAATTTACAAGGCCTTGCATTCTTAAAGTTCCTGCTGAAAATCATTTTACCAACCTTAGAAGGATATCACTTGTCGGTGTTAACATATTGAATGAGAATCCTGACGATACACTAATTTTCACCTTCCCGGTGCTCAACACATTTGATGTAGCAGATTGCAATTGGTTGGAGGTGAAGTGTGTGGAGATCCATGACATTTCAACCAACCCAGACAAGTCCAACGACCCACATAGCTATTCCATTAAAGTTCTGGGATCCCGTCTTTCTACGTTTAAGTTATCTGGTGGTTCTATAGAAAATATTATTCTGACTGGTTCAACAGTTGCAAACGCGGTTCTGCATTCTTATCATGGTAATTCTAATTCGTCACTTGAAAACTGTGGGTCACAAGTTCGGAAGATGTTGAGAGAATTGTCAAATATAAAGAGCTTGGTTCTTTCCCAAATTTTACCGGTTAGTTCTTTTTGTTTCAGGCTATCTTCTTTAAATATGGAAAATGAGTTAGATGCTATTTGAGATGTTTGATCCATCTGCAGTCTCTTAGTTATCTGAATCTCTTGTCAGTACTCTTACCATGGTCTAGATGCTATTTGTTTGTTGGGAAGAAATTTTTGAAATGCAAGGTGTTGTAAGTTGTAACACTGACCATAGACTACGAGCTATCGTATTTAAGGTAGTCGGTTGCAATTTACAGAATGTACACGTGCCACAAATTTCAGTTATCACTTATCACGACACAAAATAGGGATTGAGAACTTTTTATGCGAAAGAAATGAAGGATATACTTATAAGATCATATAGTATATAGGATTTGGTTCATGAGTCATGACAATGGTCTGTTGGTAAGAATAATGGTTCCTATCGATCTTGATATGATAATTTGCATGACTATAACATGTAAATCCATGTTGTAACTATTGATTGTTAAGAAATCGAGATTAGTTTCACATTCTCAAATAGCCAGCAGTTTCCTTGATTCAAAGAAATCTTTCTAATGCGCTATTGTATGACAATGATCTCTTGTAGGCTATTTGGGCAACAAAACACGGGCTGCCCCTTCCAAGGTTTGGTAAACTGGAAAAGCTAGATGTGACTTCTTCTATCCCGGCCCTTTGCAGGGCTACTTGAGTTGCTCCGCGCAACACCATTTCTGAGAATGCTAGAATTACGTGTGGTAAGCCAAACTTTGAACTAAAATATTTTACTTTCTTTGTACTTCATTAAATTTTGAAATGAAATTTGTTACTTCCTCCCTTCTTCATTACATTTTGAACAACGTTTGTTTCTAGGATCCTACGTATGACTTTGATTTTGCTGAGGTTCAGTGTCCGCCTTCCTGTGTTTTAAACCACTTAGAGGAAGTCATATTTAATTGCAACAAAATAAAGTCCAGGGCTCATGAGTTTGGTGTTGAGAAGTTCCTTCTGAAGAATGGATTACGGCTGAAGACAGTGTTGGTTGATGTTTATGAATCTTCACGGCGACAGAATTTCAATGTTGAGCAGCTTTCGACATTCCCCAAAGGTTCTACATGCCTAACAATTTCTTCCAGAAGTCCAAAGACTAGGCAATTGTTTCTTTTTTTAAACGGCAAATATTACGACTACTCCTACACTCCTAGTACTATACAATATCTTAAACCACCTTATATCTCCACACCTAAACCGCCTTATGTTTCCGCGGTGGATCGAACCCTGCACCTCTCCTTTCAACATCTCAACTCCCTTCCATTGGACCACCTTATAACTTCTGGACTAGGCAATTGTTAACTTAGTTTGATCCTTATGGTCACAGCCTCACGGGTCTTTAGTTGTAAACTGAAATCTGAGTCTGAGTGGGAGGACGCCTTTTGTATTTTGACGCAGATATTCTGTAACTATATTTACCTCTATTTAAGAGGCCTAAACCAGATTCAGAACACTTATTCTAGTACTACTATTGATCAAAAGATCTTATTCTTATATGCATGCAGTCTTATATTATGTTTATTATAATCAAGGTTAACAGAATCATGTAGGGACAACAATTCATTAATGGAGATTGTTTTGGTGATGTTTAAGGCTTACATGTGTTTAATAGTATATGTAACTTAACTTCAAGTTGGCAATTGTTGGCACTTGGCACAGCTCACTTTTATATCGTGTCTAGTTTACTGAGAGTCCGGGAGCATTTGGTTTTGATGGCGGTATGCCAGAGTGTCGAACATCTTAGCTTTTGGACTTAGAAGATGAGGATGTGTGTTCGCGTCGTATTGCAAAATATTTTTAACTTTTATAATTTTTCTTAGAACTTTTTTATATGACATAATAATGTTCCAACCCATCCAAGAATATTGAGGAACATGTAGACGAGACTTTAGGATAAACATTTCCTTGATTAGTCTCAAAACCAAGTCATTCTTAATTTCTTCCGTGTTGTTACCAAATAAATAGAAGTAAATAATTGGAGTACATGTTTAAGGAGCATGGTGTGTGTCTGGCTTGACCTCACTGGTCATTATAATAAAGTGGTTTGTATGTAATAATAAAAGAACACTGGTACTAGGATATCTAAGTAGATTTTCAGAAAAGGCCTCTTTTAGATGCTTGGAGGGTGAGCATTAAGTAATGCGAACTAATGTAATCATCGTGTTTGGGTCTCACATCCTCTGATGATAGGGAGTCAGGGTGTCACAGTAATTACGTTCCTAACACCTAATAAACCATCGTTATACTAAAAATAGACACTCCGACATTATCAACTTTATCAACTTCAGCCACATAACAACCGAAGTCCACAACATCAGCCCAATTGGACACCAGAATATAGGCCCAAAGGTTCATTGAACATCAGATATTCAGATTATTGAAGATTGCCCACCTTCATCAATTCCCTTTCCAGCCTAAATCCTACTTGAAGTTTACATGCATGTTGTTAAATGCAATATAAGATGTTTCGATAATGTGATTTATTAATACTGTATTGAGTATACATCCAATATGGATACTATGAAATGTGAATTACAACGTCTACATGTTTAAATATTCCAGGTCATTAAATTCTCCTAATTCTCACAATGGATAATCACATAACAGCTATCCATGATCAATTAAATTGCTTAAAACCATGCCAAAAGTCCAAATCTGCCAAGTGGCATGTCAGATAACCAGCAACAATAAATCTGAAAATCCAACCAATGGAAAAGAACACCTTATCTCCATATCTTATCTTACTCACACCAAAGCCACCAGAATCATATTTGTGAATCCCATCCTTGTACTAACACTCTTGTAATAAGCTGATCAAGAAAACAAAATCCTAAAAGAAGTTGGTCACCAAGGAAACTCACTAGAGAAACAAACATGGCTTCTTCATTACAGGCAGCTGCTACTTTCATGCAGCCTACCAAGCTTGGTGGCTCAGCCAGAAACACCATGCTCAGGCCGGTTCAATGTGTCGCCAAGTTCGGCACTGAATCTTCCGCTCCCAAGCTATCTCTTGACCTCAAGGACTTGGCACAGAAGTGCACCGATGCTGCCAAGATTGCTGGTTTTGCTCTTGCCACTTCTGCACTCATTGTATCGGTAATTACAAATATACGCTTACATCTCGAACTTATAGAAATGTGTGAAATGAATCAACTTGAAATGCACTGCAGTATACTATATTCCACTGCCCTGTGTAGAAAGCTAGCTGGGAGTATTTTATTATTATGTACTGAATTTTGCATGAATGTTCAAGTTTTGTAGTTTATGAACAATCCATAATTTGTGAATATTCATTGTGAAATATGATCATATGCTGAAGTTGAATCCATAAAGCAAGTTTCTAAACTGTTTTTTTCCATTCTTTTGCTCAATGAACTATATTCAGTTAGTGACAATGAATTGCTACTTTTTACACATGAAACTGCTGAATGAACAATCTTACTCTGATCAAGAGTATATGCTCAAGGCACTTATGACTCGAGTATATAGCAGCTATCTTCTACAGAACAAACTTATGAATGAACTCTATTTTGATGATCAAGAATCAATCTTGAATGCAAACTCTAATGGCTAAGGCCTAAGGGCTAAATATGCTATGTTTCGCCTTACATTTAAGTAGGCAACTACTAGCTAGTCAGTCCATTATTAGCGAACCGACTTTACGCAGAAGAATTGAAGTGTAGAACCTTTAGGGGAACCTTATTGGAAGGGCTAACATTTCATATGAATACTTGTAAGTCGTAAGTCATAACTGATGATTTGCACTCATTTTGTTATACAGGGAGCAGGTGCTGAAACTAAGAGGCTAACATTTGATGAAATCCAGAGTAAGACTTACATGGAAGTGAAAGGAACTGGAACTGCCAACCAGTGCCCCACAGTTGAGGGTGGATCTCCCAGCTTCGCGTTCAAGCCAGGGAAATACACAGCCAAGAAATTCTGTTTAGAGCCAACATCATTCACTGTCAAGGCTGAGGGTGTGAGCAAAAACGCACCAGCTGACTTCCAAAAGACCAAGCTTATGACCCGACTAACCTACACCCTTGATGAGATTGAGGGACCTTTCGAGGTGTCATCAGATGGCACTGTCAAGTTCGAGGAGAAGGACGGAATCGACTATGCTGCAGTCACCGTACAGCTGCCTGGTGGAGAGCGTGTACCGTTTCTATTCACCATAAAGCAACTTGTTGCATCTGGCAAGCCCGATGGCTTTACTGGAGAGTTCCTTGTGCCGTCATACAGAGGCTCCTCGTTCCTTGACCCAAAGGGCAGAGGTGGATCTACCGGTTATGACAACGCAGTTGCATTGCCTGCTGGAGGAAGAGGAGATGAGGAGGAGCTAGAGAAGGAGAACAACAAGAACACTGCTTCTTTGACAGGAAAGATCACACTGAGTGTTACTTCAAGTAAACCTGAGACGGGTGAGCTGATCGGAGTGTTTGAGAGCATTCAGCCTTCAGATACTGATTTGGGTTCCAAGGCTCCTAAAGATGTGAAGATTCAAGGTGTTTGGTATGCCCAGCTAGAGTAATAATAATATTAATAACAGAGCGTACTTATTCTTCTTGATTCTAGCTTTCTTGTAATTGAAAAGGATCAATGAACTTTCTGTTACATATTTGTTCCGAGACGAGGCAATTATCATGCTTGTAATTAGTCTGTTTTCAACCTAATATATATCTTATGTAACCATCATCCCATCCGCAAATGCCAAATGCACAAAGCCATTGATGCCCTATACGACCTTATGTTACCTTCTTAGATGAGAATGTAAACAAAGCTTTAGGAAACAATCCCCACGACACAGCATTTCATTCTGGAATTTTGTCGAACACTTGGCGCTCTCAACATATTACTACATAGTACTCAAACTCTGAATGAAGGTTCAAAGAACAATCACGAACTCAACTAGAACAAATCAATCAATTGATAAACTGAAACAGTTAATATTGCAGGCAATGAAAAAAGTGCAATGGAACAACGTAGCAACCTTGACACACGGGAAGGTGATGATGACAGTCACAGATGAAATAAAAATCAATTACCCAACAGTTAAGTTGTCACGAATGAATGATGCTAAGTAAGTATCTACGATCAATAGATGTCTATCATCTATTTCATACTGCTGCTGAGAGATCACAGTCGGATAATGAAAGAAAGATCGTGTTTCTAAATTCCTAATCCAGTGGCATTGGTTTAATTTTACCAACGAGCGCTAACACTTTCCCGTTAAATTTCCATTTAGTCCTTTTCTCTCTTTCATTTCCACACCACGCCCCACAATATTGAGATTTTCCTTTTCTTTTTATTTGTTTTTAAATACGAGTGAGTCTCTCATCTCATGAGAGACTGATGAACCGACAATCCGATCCTTACACAATTTACATTCACTAACTCTTAATTTGCACGACGTCCTTGTAATGCTTATCTTGACCAACCCCGTCTACCCCTTTATGAGTTTTGAACTGATTAGGTGATACCATTTATGGCGCTAGATTCTTAGATAATCATTAAATATTTTTAAATTATCGTTTTCAAGTAAAAAATCTACTACACAAAAAACGCCTTTTATAATTTTATTAATCCAAACCTCAATTTTAGTCAAAATAGTTCTAACTTTAACCCATAATTATTAGGTAGAGAATGTTATTCAATCTTATACTTAGACCTATTTTCAAACAAGTGAGATGATGTATAACAAACACAACACACAAACAAATGATTCAATCCCACAATTTTTTAAGTTACTTTTTCGAGATTATTCAGAATTATTTTTATATCCTAACGAGTAACGAACTGTTTTTAGACACATCAATAAAACAAAATTATAAACTAGTGAGTGCGGGTGGGGATGAATTCCTTTTCTTCCGTCCAAATCTTGCACACTGTTAGCTTGATACATTATGGGCAGACTTACAGTCCCAAAATCTATAGCAGTGCATAGATAAAAGATTTTAAAGATTTTCGTTCTTACAAATAACTATTTGTCAGAGCAATAAGCAACGCTGATATATGTTTTTATCGATAGAATTCTTTAACTCTCTAAAAAATTTAAATTGTTAGGGAAGAATGAAATATAAGCATTTATATTATTAATTTTCCAACACTCCTTTGTATTTGTGGCCGGTTTCAACTTATTTGGAGAGGTCAATCGAGTGGAAATTAAATATGGGGCAAAATTTGTCTCCGAAAATTTTTGATACAATAATAGAATTTCAACTCTTTCAAAAGTTAAATTGTTGGGAGTAACGAAAGCTAATAATTTATATTAATTCTCCAACATTTATAAATATTATTTATAATATTAAAATTCACGGAAAATTAACAAAATCACTATTTATCTATCAAAGAATTAAAAAAACTCCATCCGATCGATACTACAACAATCCATTTCGAAAAATATATCACCACTTAATTACACTCTCAAAGTGTTTTGATCCCGCCACCTTCGCATTCCAACGCGAACTTACTTCCACTTATACACCGTTATAACTCCCAAAACTTCTAGCTCATCTGACAAGCTTAAAATCCTAGCAGAGATATTTTGTAGGAGTAATAAAATAGTCGGTTTGGAGCAAGTGTCTGGCATATTGGTGCAATAAGACCTCGTCATATAACAGTGACTAAATTAACATTATTCAAAACATAAAAACCACACATATATAGACACTAAAATAAAGACACCCGAAACGTACGTATGATTTTCATATACCAAATAAAAAAACGAAAAATCAAGAAGAGAGAACATGCCAAGTAACCCACCATGTGTATGAGAGTACCCATGCAAAATTGAGACTCTATGAAACTTAAAAATATTACTCTCTCAGTTACATTAATATTTAAGATTAAAAAATATTAATAAAATATTAATTTGGTATAATGTTTTTTTTCAAACGACAAATTTAACCTACTCTCCACTCCTACACTAACGAATCTTATGATTCGTTGAGGTTTCGACCATCAACCTCTCTATAATTAGAAAGAATTGATGAGTGGGATAAAACATTTAATTTTTCACTTAGAAGAAAGATCCTGATTTATCTATTCAAAACCTATACTTTGTGATACATGGCTCACTTTTCTCTGTTCGAAAGGTTACTCCCTTGTCTTCTTTGGAATGTAACGCTAATAAATAAAAGTTAAAAAGATTAAAAATGGAAAAATTGAGATTACTACTACTACATGTCTACATAGGAGTACGAATTTTCCATTCCATGCACAACTCCACTACAACACCCATCTGAAAAGATGTGATCATCTGTCTATCTTTTTAGCTACCTGCCAAATTTTATTCATCGTTTTTATTCTCATAACCCGGCCGGATCGATTCAAACACCTTTCCTAAGCCCCTTTTTCAGTTTTACAGGTACGTCATATTCCACTTATTTTCCATGACCTGACCATACATCTTTTTTTTGCTATTTCTAAAACTCCCATCTACACTTTTCTTTACTTTTTCTCCTAAGCTCAATTTATGACATGAATGAATGAATCATCATTAAAGTAAATTGAATCTTGAATCTAGTTTTCATCAATACAGAACAGTGTATGAATGCAGGGAAAGAAATCAAATCATTAACTTGAGAATAGACAGCTTCTTCATTTCAACTAAACCAATAGAATCAACATTGGAGATAGTACACCTTATGCATAGTAAGTAATAATAACAAATTCAGAAATCACTTCTATTCACACCAACACAAAATCAATTCAAAAAAGAAAATTCTAAAATCTCAAGAGATAGCAACCAACCAAGCTAGCTAGCTACTGTGTTCGTGGCGGGTCCGCCGCCGGCCTTTTCGTGCTTCCACCACCGTCGGCTGATGCGAGTCGCAGACTTGTGTCTTGAACTTACACCCAAACTTGTTCCGCCAACCGCCTTTGTCCACATTAGGGCTAACTTTGTCAATTTTCGCAATGGCCTTCCTCATAGTGGAACACTCCCTCTCAAGTTCGAGCACTCGTGTCCGCATACTATCCATGTCCACCCGCATCACTTGATTCTCCCTCACTGCCGTTCTCCACGTGTTCCTCCCACTTTCCGGAGCCACCACTATCGCCCTCTCATCCTCTCCACCACTACTCAATCTATCCGGTTCCAACATAGTCCCAGGATCCACCGTGACAAGTGTTCCAGTAATGGCGTGGCGAAGCTGCAGTTGCTCGAAAAACAACACTTGCACCACCGCCCTTAGCGGGAGCCGCTCGTTCTGTGCTGCATGAGTGCACGCCTCCAATGTCAGCTTTTGCCAGTCCAAAATTCCGCAAATTTTCTCCCTGTCCACTTCGGAAATCCATGGATGCGCCTAATCGCATACACAAAAGTACATCAAAACACACAAACAGTTAGTCTCTCTACAAGTTCTAACTTTTAGATGATATTAACGTTCCACATACAGTTCACATTGTAGCTCGAACATTACGTATAGTATACCTTAAAATAAACATCAACGGCGCGATACAATCCATCATCAAACATCCTCGCATTATCAGGCAAAGCAACCGCCAGGTCGTAAAATTTCTCCGGCTTCAAATTAGCATCGGAAGCGATTTCCGACAAGTAACCATCGATCAACTTCCCGACCACCACCAACGAAGACGATCTAACACTACTCCCATCTCCATCCTCTCCATCAAACCCCTGCAAGTAACACTCCAAAATCCTCTCCACACACTCCACATCGTACAACGTCTCGTTCAAATACGAGTAGCTCGGAATCAACAGATCATCCAACGTCGCCTGCTCCAGCTGCGAACCAATCCTCCTCTCCAATGTCACTCTGCAGGCCTCCGAAGCGTTCAGTATATAAGCCGTTCGCAGCAACCCGAACAGCAACTGAGTCGCATTCGAAGCAGACGTCAACGTTTTGGCCACCGGCAGATTCGACACAATAGTCTCCAGGAGCTCTCGCTGCTCGTTCTGGGACGACATAGATGAAGACGAAGACGATTTTCGCACTGCTCGTGAGATTCCAGGAATGTAATTCTTCGCGTAATGAATCAAACAGCTTTCAATAATTTCCGCATTCAGATCCATCCTCTTCATCTCCGAAATCAGTCTCTGGAAAAACGGCAAGCTCAAACGGCCCAGCTCATCCAGCCAGGAGCCTGGATTAGCATTAACGACTCTTTTGGCAGATCCGTTGCTAACCGGCCAGCCGAATAGCGACGGATCTACATTAGCCGATTTCGTCGCGATTGCTGTGATGAATCTGTCAACTAGGCCTAAATTATCCGCCATGGGTAACACTAACAGCCCCTGGCATGATGCTAAAGCTTTCACCGACTGTTGGATGCTTCTGAGAACCGACTGCGAAATGTATAGTTCGGTCTTGGTGATGAGATTCTCCTCAGAGTACTCTTCTGTCATCTCGAGATACTCTCCGGCGCAGCGGAGGGGAGCGGCGTTGGTGGCGGAGATGTCGATTTTGACGCCGTAACAGAATTTAGCGGCGGTTTCGAATGAATCAGAACCGCCTGGGAAATCTGGGAGTGTGATATGAAAGTTTTCGGTTTCGTCTTCATCTTCGTCAGGCTCTTGGTGAATTTCATGACTGTCGTTGTCGTCTGAGTGTTTTTGGAATTTTCCAGTTCTTGTTTGGTTGTGCTCTTGCTCTGTTATGAGGTCGTGCAGCTTTCGGCTTTTCGACATCAACGGAAACTGACAGAACATAAACAGAGTGATTTAGAAAAAAAAAACAGAGTGAATTGAAATCTAAAATGAAACTGAAACAGACCTTATGGAGATGGAAAGTCATGTCGTCAACTTCGATAATGACATCGCTGGGTAAGCCAGTGGTGCAGAACCAGGCTTGGCCTTTGGAGGTGGGTTTTTCAGCCGCCATTGTAGTTGGTTCAGTGAAGTGGAGAAGCAGAGCAGTTTTTCATGGGAAGTCTAGCAAGTGGTCTTATGGAATGATTATGTTTGTGGAAATGAAAGAGAGGAAAGTCTTAAAGGTATTTGGTTGTTTTGAAGGGGAGAAATTGGGCTTTCAGCAACAACAAACAAGAAAAGAAAAGGCAAAAGTTGAAGAAGAAGGAGAAGATGGGTTAAATTGTGTTGGTTTGTTTTGAATTTTGTATGTTTTCCTTTTCTTTTTTTTCCTTTTGTTTTACTTTTTGTATGGAAGATAGTGTGAGGGTATGCAGAGTGAGAGACGGGAGTGTAGGTTAGCTTTGTGCTGTGACAGCGCCCAGTTTTTTCATCTATTATTATGATTGGTGTGATGATGATGATGAGATTTGTTTTTAAACTTAGTAATTTTAGTATAAATACAGTATATTTTTAAACCAGTTGACTCGACGCGGTTGAAATTTTTTATCTGGTAAATATTATCGAATTGAAAGAAATTTAATCCCTTGGTAGTAATATACATAGCGGACTTGATTGAAACTCAATTTGGAGATTTGATTAATTTGATTTCGTAGTCTACATTTCAAATCATTTAATACGTTGGTAGTAGTATAGATGGTTCACCCGGTAGAATCTCAACATGGACATTTGACCGTATTTGACCTCGTAGTCCATATTTCAGATACTTATGTGCATGTTTCACAAAATGAAATTGTAAAATAGTAACCGATAGTAATAAGGTGATTGAAAACTAATAAATAATCGGTCTATCACCTTAATTTTTTAATAATCCATTTTAATATAGTGATTTCACCTTATTTGATCATTTGACTATAATAATAAGATGAATGTCCACCTATTAGTCACCTTATTAACTATCGACCACCTTATCAATTCATTTTGTCAAACAAACATTGAAGCTAACTTATCAAATATATCACCTTATTAGCATTTATCAAACATACTCATTATATTCAAACATTCAAATAAAGTGAAATCAACTTTTATGATGTGACATTAGTTGTAAGTTGATTTCGGTATAAACTATAAATTTAACTTTATTCTTAATTTGACACAAATTCTAACCAGCTCAAGTAAAAAATGACCGAGATATACTTCAACACTTCAACGAATCTGGCCTATTATATCCCCAAGATCACTTACCTGCGAGGGAAGCAATCAAAACTTTCCATTACTTGACAAATGTTATTCTTATTTTCACTTCTTTAAGGCACTTGTCTAATGTAGTAGCTACATAAATATCTCGAGTTTTATAAATGAGGACCATTTCATTTGATTCATTCATTAATGAGCATTTTGTGGTCGATAATAGTGATTGGTGACACCAAGTGGTAAATCGATCAACCACCTTTTTCTCATTCTCTTTTCATGTTCTTGTGTTTGTGTTTGATGTTTTTCATTTTCGTTCATAACGATAAAGATAGAGTGTTAATTCGAAATTTGTAACTTTCTACTAACACTTTCTAATAATACCCTCATGGTAACTGGTATGCTAGTATGCATATACAATCTTTTATTTAAATTACCAAAAAAAAAGAAAAAACACTCATAATATTTGGTTCAAAGATCATTCATCCCTTTTATTATGAGGTCTAAAATCAAAATCATGTGACACGGAAAGGGGTGTATTGTAAGGTTCTATTCTATCATAAGATTCGAAAAAAATTAGAAATATAAGCCAAATTTATATCTCTTCTCCAGAAATTTATGATCTCTCAATTTGAAGAAATTCAATCACCTCAAACATCTTTTAATGATGTCTTATATTAAACTGTTAAATTTATTGCTATCAAGTTGCTGTGGTGTAGTGGTTATCACGTCAGTCTTACACACTGAAGGTCTCCAGTTCGATCCTGGGCAGCAACATATAAAATTCATTTTGCTCACAAACAATTATTGACTTGATTGGGTTAATCTAATTTTGCCAGGGATCAATTTCTTGTAAATATCCCCCTCTCCTGTTTTTATAATCTCCAAAATGGACTATGGTTGCACATCATTTGCGCCTGATTGCCTAGCTTTATTAAGCCATCATCATAATTTTATTTTATAATTAAGAACAAAAATTAGGCGCTAACAAATCATTTGATATGGTGTACTACATTATATGATGATTGATGACAACCAGCTTATGGTTAATCAAGAGATAGGCCTACTAGCTCATTAATTGCATATCTGCTTGCTGGACACCACTTTCGAATCATTCCTTTCAATTTCACAGTTACATTCAAAATTTTGAGCATGTTCTTTAATGAATTTTATCAATTTTGACAACTTAATGGAGGACTACTTTATTTAAGAAAGACCACCCTTTATACTAGAAGGAACAAGAAAAAAAAGGGAACAATTCATCAGAAAAATATCATTTGGACAAAAAGCAAACAAAGTAGGTGTGGTGTACAGGAGCCAACCACATACGATTTTCGCGTAGACGAAAACATTTAGAACTCACGGTCATGCACCTAACTAAAACATTAATTAATTTATTCACTACCAAATACGTAATTGGTTATCAATCACGAGTTAGCTCAGCTAACTTATCAATTAATTTTACGTTTTAGTAATTTAGGCGTTGGTGGTTTCATGTAGCCTATCATCATCGATCTTCCACTTGCAATGAACACTATATTCACATCATCAGTTTCTTGCCGATATTTTTGGAAATCTTGGCAACAACGACATGCATGTTATTATAATCAACCAAGATATTATCAATAGAAATTAAAATACGTTTCTGGCCTTTAAGTGACAAAATTCGTGTAGAAAAATAGAAGAATAGCAGAATGAGGGGTCATGACATTAATTATGTACATGAACAAATTGGTGGCATTATTGTCTGTTTGGTGTTAAGAATTCACAGAGAAAGTAGGGTCGAAAAACAGCTAATGTATGTGTTGTGTTTGATTCATGAAGCATTATTATTAATGAACACGTATCTACTATTTGTACCCTAGTATGTGCATTAAATTGCAATATTTATTGATTCTCAGAGCAGTAGGTTGGTGCATGCAATGGAAGGGATTGAGTCAAGTATAGTAGTTTTCAAAATTTAAAATGATCAACAGTATCTCACTTGCTTACACGATCGAGTGGTAGTCTAATAAACAATGTGACACAAGACAGTGTTGTTGGTGAATTTAGCAGTAAGAATGAAGTAAATGTTTTGTGTTGAATCATGTGAATATGCATGTTCCTTATCACGAGGTCACAAGTTATTTAAATTCTTGAGCAAATTGCTTTTAAATTGTTATACAAGTACTATACTGTATATAGTACTATGCTACTACCTGGGATTACATTCATGATGAAACCAAGAAATTAAGTTTTTATGAAAGAGTGTGTAAATGATATTTTTAAAATTTAGGTGGAATGAAATGTTTAAAGCTTAAAACGTTAGACATGCGAATTTGGAATTATGCGGACCGCCGGTAGTACCCCCTCCTCCATCTATCCGCCCCCTGCTTAGTCAATTGTAAGTTGCCTTAAACTGGAAGTAAATTGATGTAACTAGATGTTTAACATACTATATATGCATGTCTTCTCAATGTAGGCCATTCACAAAGATACTCCAGTTTCACATTTTCTATCCTTTCTGTTACTATCACAGTATCACTTGGGACAAAAATAAATTGAGATTTCGAGTAACATATCGCTGTGAAATTGGGATTTTAGGATACTAATAGTAATAACCTATCATTCGGTCAATGTGGTTCGTAGGCCATGTGAGTTTACAAGTTGTGTGGGGTCCACATGGCTTCAACATTCAATATAGTTGTAGAGTCTATATGTGTGGTGCGCCCTTCTACATTGACGGGGTGAGACCATTAATTGGGTATAGAATCGAAATTTATGAATAGGCAACTAGTCTTTAGTAGCTGGGTTCCCTTCACTTGCTTATTGCTTATCCATCTCCTCGTTAACACGGCGCAGGCTCTTGAACGTATTAGTCTATTAGATAGTCTAGCTACCTCTACATATATTATGAGCTTTCAAATCTCGTACACGTAGATTTAGTTCAATATTTTCTTCACAAACACTTAGTATTAACTGCAATTGTACTAAAAGGAAATTGTATATGAGTCCACAAATAAAAAAGAATAACGTCTACAAAATGTCAAAGACATACTGAATCACTGATGATAGTCACGTAAATAACTTTTCTTCCAAATCTACTACTCCTACTATTCATTTTTTTGTCCCTGGCAACATTAATATATGTTTAATTGTTGAATTGAACCCACTCCACATATTTATATTGAATTGAAGAATAAATTAACAGACATATTTTCTGCTTAATTATAATTTGAAAGAAGAAGACGTAGCTATACTACAAAAACGTGATTAGTAAATGAATTCACGGAATTTGTCGCGACATTAGTACAAAAATGATTTAAATGAACAGATTATCTCTCTTGTGACGAATTATATGCTTCCCACTCGCACTATTTTAGTGAATCACTCTCCTCATTTCTATCATAATAGTAATCTTATTACTTCATCACGTCTCAATGGTCTCATCATGTCTCCTCTATAGTACGTATATACGGTATATTAGATATTTAGATTTAGATTCACTAAGACCCCTGCTTATGTAGGTTCCACTAGTACTGTATGATCTTACAATTGAATTTCCGATGATATATCGTATATAGTTTGCGTTATTTAAGAACCATACCAGAAAATGTCATCTAGTTATGCTTGAACCGGTTGGTTTTTTGTTTGATTGGCCCGACTGGATTTGGAATCGGGTCATCTAAATACGGGTACAAAATGGGTTCGAAAATTTAACCTTACTCGAATTCGATCACTATACTTGTTTAGAAGCCTACCATGAAACATTGAGACAAAACAAGTGATTATAAGGTTCGTTTAAGTAGAACTGAACTAAATCGATTTGAACTTATTTGTGATATTTATTTAATCAAGTAAATTTAAATTGAGCTGAATAGTTTTTCAGATAAAAAAACCAAATTCTAAATATTAATCAAGAATTTTAGTCCCTAGAAAAAAATAATGATTAAAGAGTAGATTGGATAGAAGATGGGGAGCACAAAAATCTGAAAAAAAGATGAACACAAGCCCCGTGATTAAGTGTAAAGTTTAATTTAAGGCACCCTGCACTAGGTGATTAAAGAGACTAGCTTTACTTAATTAAACTTAAAAAAGAAAACTTTATTTATTCATTTCTTCAAGAACATACTTTTAAACATTGTTGGTCAATGCTAGTTGACCTCAATTACCACACCACGCACATTTGGTGTCTATATTATTCCACACTCAACAAACCTACATTAAAAAAAGCAAATTCAAGACAAAGTTGTCCGTTATTACAACTTGGTGACACTTGTACTAACTCTGTTGAAGGCATCTTTCACCATATATCCCTTGATCTGCAATAAACAAAAATCATCATATTAGCCACATCTGAAAAATAATCACAATCTAAAACAACAATTAGGGACAAAACGTTGCTTATTTAACCAAATAATCTTGTTTTCTTTTGCATTGTAGTTTCTCTGTTAGCAGTTGGTGCTTTGATCACATATTTAACAAGTTTTAATCTTGTCATTTTCAGCCTCCAATGATAGCACAAAAAGTAATGCATAGATATAAAATTAGCATATATACAAGGGCAGTTGGGGCTGATGAAGTGAAGGCAAATTTGTGTTTTCGAACAAAATATTGAATCTTGATTCCACCGTGTCCAAGGAATTTATAATCCCAATGATGTGGGTGAGTGGTGATGTATCCACTAAACAAACACGTGTGAGACCCACTTGATTTGTATCTATTGATTTGTACTCACCACTAGGCAGTACTTTAGCATCTAAATTTCCCAACACACTTGCATAGTTGCATGTGAAATAGACCAACGAACATGCAATAGACAAACTAAGGACTGACTATACGAGGTTTTGCTTGCAAAGTCTTGACGTAGTGTATACAACGTTAACATCGATCAATGAAGATCTTCTGCGTACCTTAGTTAGTCGAAGAAGATGAAGACTGGGAGGGTTGATCTTGCTTTGGGACAACAACACCAGGCCAAGATTTGCACATACAATGCTTTCCCTTGTCAATGCTTGCATGCAGAGTGGTCAAGTGTTTTCCACAGCCTCCCCATGAGTACTTGCCACATTTCTTGCAATCCACCCTGTAGCACATCTTCAAAACCAAACTAGTTTATTTATATATCTGAAAACAATTTGATTCTTTGTCAAGTTACAATCTCATCTTGTAATCCACTTTGTCTATTTATAAAGGATCATTACAACATAAGAATTATCCAAAACTCCTGTCCTACTATCAGTCGATCACTATGATATAAAACACCCTCTTTTTTTTCGTTCAAAACTAAGATTTGGCTTAGAAATCAATCCTTTTCTTGTTATATACAGGACAACTTGGTACGAAAAGACTGCCGTATGGGAGTTGAGAAAGCAAGGTTTTGTATGGTTGCCTGTGTTTGTTTCAGTTGGAACTAGACTGCGTGGTGATGTGTTATTAGCTGGTTTAAGTGAACTGCCGTCTTGTGGATAATTAATATGCATGATTATCCAGTAATGATCACGCCTAAAGAGTTAATACAATAATATTATAAAGGTACTAACAATTAAAATGCACTGCTGATCATGTTTAATTACCTCGTATATATATCTATAATCCAAACATGTTTTATAAGAATACCTCTTTAACTTACAGATCAGAGAAGACAATGCACACATAATGTTGCACAAACGCTTGTGGAGAATAAGTTATAACTAGCGCAGCCGTAAATGAACGATGTATACCAGATTACCAGTCATGATATCATATTTATAATTTGAAGCCGGGATACATATTTATAAAAACGGGAAAGCAAAATTAAAGTAATTAGGGTTTATACCTTGAGAATTTACAAGTAATCAGGTGCCAAATAAGATGATGGAATGGTTGTTGCAGGTCAAATAAAACACTGTATTTTCGGCTTCTTTGGTCCACGTACAGCTCAAAGATTGATCAAACAGAGAGAACTGATAAATTGTTTAATTTTCTATGTTTGGAGGGGGTAAATATTTCTGCCCAGAGAGGGGGGATAAGATTTTACTTCCGGGCCAATTGAACCAAGTGTAGCAGTACACAAGTTGTAGCGTACATAATTCAAAACCACCAGGGCGTTTCGTTATTATTTTGGAAAAATTTAATGAACAACATAGTATTCAAAATTGTTGTGTGTTTCGTGTTAATTTCATCACGGTAAGTTGAAATTTTGAAACGTAAAGCTATTCATTCTGATCTAATTCCCTTTTTGTTTTCGTATCAGTATTCCAGAACTAG
The DNA here is from genome assembly GCA_028274465.1 of Plantago ovata. Taxonomy (NCBI): domain Eukaryota; kingdom Viridiplantae; phylum Streptophyta; class Magnoliopsida; order Lamiales; family Plantaginaceae; genus Plantago; species Plantago ovata. The sequence continues at coordinate 4,938,533 of CM051457.1, read as the reverse complement.
CTCTAAACATTATTGAAGGGCGAATTCTATCTCGCGCATTAGGAGTATACTAGAGAGTACAGACAGTCATCTTTTCAAATGAGTTAATGAAGGAACAATCGTTTTGGAGTAAAATATAAACGACTCAAACCCTTTTACAACTTATATATTCCACATGTGACTCCTACTTTGGTTGATAAATTTGCCCAAGCCTACAGAAAATACCTTCCATAACGATAACTCCAACTTGACATATCTAAAAACAGAGCCTCAACAGGTCTAAACTCTAGTCTAGTCTAGTATAAGTATATAACTAACTATATAAGCAGGCCTAGCGTGATAAATTCAAACATGGCTTGTGACAATTAAGATCAGATGTGAAATAAGTAATTCACAGGGCAAAAAAAAAAAAAGATGGAGAAGGATTCCTGCCCGTTAATTGTGAATCTGATACAAACACCCTCCGCCAATAGTGGTAATCCACAAAGATGAAACAAGCAAACTTGTAAGGACTCACCACATCAATCCTCATCATCACGTGAAACCTTGCATAGCATTCAGCCCCTGACAAGATCCATTTAATTATTCCACCCATACTTAATTTAAGTCCAATCATGAGACTCCATACCCGTACTTGCACCTCTGCTTACTGCATTCACTCATCTAACCACACATGAGTACTAGTACTAGTACCAGACACTATCAGATGCCGGCGTCAAACACATGATGACAATAAGCCAGACAAAACTATGAATATTTTAAACCCATCACAACTCTTGCACAACAAAGTCCAAACACTTCAAACCAACTACTCTTCGTGCAAACCTCAATATACGCCTAGCAGGAACACACTAGTGTAACTCAGTGTACAGATATACGCCTAGCAGGAACAAATACGAAGTCTGACTCTGTACAGATGTGAAATGGTAGACAGCCGAACCTAGAATATATATGCTCTAGGATCACGATTCAAACAGGTAATCTACTGCTCGAACAATGTAGACAAACAAACTCATCATAGGAAAACAAATAACGGTAATGCATAAGCCAAACCGCATTCATGTTAAATAGATATAAACCACCAAACGTCAATACATAGGTAATTAAGTTTTCTATGTCTCCAGGTCTCACAAACTAATTAAGGTAGGCTACCGTGCAGATTTTCAAAAATCAACATTCATACAGTACTCTTCAAGAAGTACTGCCACCACCCGTATTTGAAGAAGGATCAAGTGCAGGTTTCTTTGCTGGGCTAGAATCTGTGACAGAGCTCATAACCACACGCTTCACTCCTCTTCCAACTACGCCCAGATGAGTGACTGCAGAACTGCCATTTGTGTGCGCAGTTGACACGGTTTGAGACTCCACACTTCCACTTCCACTGCCGCTAGCTGCTACACCCATCTGTGACGAGCTCATTGCTGCGGAATCAGCAGCTTTGTCCATAGTCTTGGCCTTTTCAGAGATCATTCCAAGTATGTCAGAGAGGATTGATGTTGGGTTTGAGACAAGCTGTTGAAGATCTTCAAGCTGCAGTTGGCGAAAACATTTAGCAACATTCAGTAACACCCCACCCCAACACACACACACACCAAAAAAAAAGAAGAAGAAAAGGAAATACTACATTGCATACAATATTACATTTACAACCACTAGAGCATGATGACACCAATTTTAGAAACCCAGGAGTCGTGTGGAAACGGATTTGAGGGATATATGCCCAAGTGCCCAAATATGTCTAGTGCAGTGCATTTTTCCAATCATGCATACCTTCTTATCTAATTCGCCAAGGAGACCAGTCAGTGTTTCAATCTCAGCTTCTTTGCTTGCCACAGATTCACCAGGTAGGGATGTACTAGACGAAGAAGGCTGGACAGCTTGCTCTGATCCATTTGATGATTCTTCAGACTTTGACAAGTTCACTTCATTAGTAAGTCGCTGCACCCTAGTCTTGCAAACAGAGATAGCCTTCTCACAGTATGGAATAGCTTCTTCAGGTTTAGAACCAATCTCAAGACACAAGCATATCCTAAAATTTCTGAATTCTCTGGTTAAGGAAGTTATTTGCAATTTACAATTGCAAGTAAGGTACAAACTGATTTTAACCCCTTGATTCAACCAATTATTGAAACAACACAAAAAAAGCTTAAGGGCATCAAAACCCAACTTAGTGAAGGATACAGCTCAGCAATAAGCCGACTGTCGGGCTCAACGAGGCATTCCAGAATAGATAAGGATTTCAAGTAATCACTGAGGGAAGTCTCCACATCCTCTGGACGAATCAGAAATTTACAGTAGTGAGCAAAGAAAGCTGTACTTAATATCAGTGTAGCTGGTTGACAATAGTATACTAAGGCATACCTCTTTCCAGGGCTACTTCTGCTAAAGCTGATAATATATCAACCTTCTCCATAGTATCAGCAGGCAGTTTCTCTACAATTGCCCTAGCTACATCTAGCATTTTCCATGCTAAATCCAGGTCAGATTCATCCTCATCACCATCAGCTGTTTCTTCAGCATCGCTTTCCTCTTCACCTTCATCATTCCCCTCTACAGCAATTTTCCAGAAAAACAAAAGTTAGAAGGAAAATTTACACATCACAAAAAGTCAGTACCTATATACAAGTTTTCAGATTATATCACAAAACAGGTTTGAAGTGTTTGAAGATAACATATGAAGAGATAGAGAACTCCTACTTAGCAAAGGAGCCATTCACCATGATAAAATCATAGGTACTCTACAAAAGAAACTGGTTGCAAAAACCAAACTCCAGTCATCACCATATATACATAGGCTTTCTTTTAATGAAAAATGAACTATCCACGTAGCAAGACAACATATAGACATGCCTAATCCACTGAACATACATTACACACCTGAACACATATTTTGGTCTTTTGTCCCTTCAGTCATTGGATGTTAAATTTGAATTAACCATACAAGTTGGAGAAAAATTACTTGACCATATGGAGAAGTACAACATTTCATTGCAGATATTTCTTTCTGATCCAGGATGAAAATGTGGTTGACTATACACCATCTAAAGGAAACAAGTAAATCAACCAAACTCATCAACAGAAACACTAATGCTTACCCGGAGTTTCATCTGAGCCTTTTACATTTCCATCTTCTTCTGCATTGTTTGAAGCTGATACAGCAGAAGATTCACCTTTCACAGCACTCTTCACAGAACCCTCATTATTAGAATCTTCATTCGACACGGCCTCTTTTTTTGGCATAGAGCCCAAGGGATCTGCTTCATCTTGAGCTTTATACAGCAGTGCAGTTCCATACTTATAGTATGCAGTGACACACTCAGGAGCAAGTTCACCAAAATGAGCCACCCTACAAGCATTTTGTAATTTTAGTTAATAGCATTTTCTTGGCAATGATTGAGTAGTAAGAATTTTCTCAACCATGAAGATAATTTGGAATCATATTTCACTAAATATTTCTATTACTCAAACATGAAATTAGTGCTGAAAAAATTTGTAACCCCAGACTTAGAAAATATATGGGATTGAGAGATACTGGATTGCGCGACAGAAACACAGACCAATAACAATAAAAAAGCGCATAAAATGAAAGGAAAAAGAAAAAAAGAAAAAAGAAGCCTCACTTGATCTCTAGGGCACGGCTAAAGCAATCAGTAGCTTCGGCATAATCAATCTCCTTGGCAGCCTCTGTGCCTTGCGCTATCAACTGATCGGCAAGCTCGAGCGACTTCACGCCCTCGCCCTCGGAAATTGCGACGGATTTCTCGGCATCGGTGGTGGTGTTGCATGTGGATTCCACGGCTGCGAAATCGGCACCGGACTCAATTGTTGCCTCCACGGAATTAGGGTTTGGTTGGGGGCGTTGATTTCGACGGACGAATTGGCAGCTTCTTCCGCCATTGTTGAGCACAGAGATTTTGTGGGGGTTTAGAGAAAGTGAAACCCTCTTTCAATTTATTCAGTTCAGTTTTTGAAATGTGAAAAATGCTGCTCGATATTTTTGTAGACGTAAGGGGGGAAACGGTGGCGCGGATAGGAAATAATACTTGCCTGGGCTGGGCTGAGAATGAACATTCTCACTTGGGCTTCTTCAGAATGGATTTGCGGATAATGTTGTCCACTCCAACTTGTTAACAGCCTTAGAAATTAAGATGATACTATAAAGAGCCATCACATTGATTTAGGTTATGTTTTCAAATGATTTTAAAAGGTGATTATTTATTTTGGGTGATTAATTTTACAACTTGTTTTGAAATTGAATAAAGGTTCGTGTGTTTGAATGTATGTAAGAAGGAAAAAATTATTAATGCACTCTAAAAGAGCAGATCGCAATTCATGATTTTCATATTAAACTAAATATTCATTTTTTTCATATAGTACTATATAATATATAGTTTTTTAAAAAAGAAGTTAAAATCACTTGCGATACTTGTTAGAATAACGACACCTAATCTTTGTCAAAATGGTAAAAACATTAAAATTTTATTGCATTTGATGTGAAAATTTATTGCACGGTTCTATCACAAGTGTTATGGAATTTGTTTTTTCCGAAAATGTTCATAAGAGCTCCAGAGTTAAACGTGCTTGCTGAGCCCCCTTACGAATTGAGAAGTTTTCAGGTACGTATACAAAAAAGGGCATGTGTTGGTTTGAGAGACCATCATATCACCTCGAAAAAATTAATACAGGAGACGATAGTAGTCACGGAACCCTAAGGGTCTGATTTCCAATCGATTAATCGATTAGTGGACGGGTTTTTCTTACCCAATGTGCTTGTGTAGTGGTGATCTTTTGTGCTTTTTTATTTTGACCCCTTGTTGCATAACATATGGTTCCAATTCCAACTAGTGATGCCATGCCCCATCGCAATGTGGATCAATGCCACACCACACAAACAGACTCACTCTCATGGTTGGTAGTTAAAAACTCAAGATCAAATTCACTGTAAACTTTATAGAGAGCCAAACAAGAAAATCCAATATGGCTTCAACTTCAATTACAGTCGCTCAAATCCTCCCTACTCACACCTCTCCTCGTCACACTAGGCAGCAGCAGCATGTACCCGTGGCGGCGCTTCCGACCCGGAGGCAGTGCCTGCTTCTCCTGACGGCAACAACGGCGTTCAAGGCCATGGAAATGCCATCTCAGGCAAAGGACATTCCACTGTTTGGGATAAGGAAAACCATCAAGAAAGCAGAGGAGGAGGCGGAGTTGATTGTGAAGGAAGGATTCGATGCCGCGGAGAAGGAGGTTGTGGCGGCGGAGAAAGGGTTTAAAGCCGCCGAGAAGGAGGTGGAGACGGTGCTGGCATTCGGTGGGCTGGCGCAGGCCGGAGTTGTGGCTGGAGCGGAGGTGGTCGGAGTTGCAATTGCTACTTCTGTTGTTAATGCGATTTTGAGCCCTCAGAAATCGTGATGTCTGATTTTGCATTTTTGTTTCATCCTTTGTTTAGTTCCTTAATCTTTATGGCTGATATATATTGATGATCACCCTGTTTATCAAGAAATTACTAACATGGAGTAATAACTCGATGCAAATATTGTGATTATGGAGTTGCAAAATAAAATAAAATTCACCTAGATTATGAGAAAGTTCGAAAATTTAGTGGTTTAAAATTACACACATCACATTTTTCAGTTGATTGTGGAGATCTATATGCACTATAACTTATTCATAAGTTTATAGTTATCGAACAATTTACCAAAAAATAAGCACCACTCATCCCAAATCCATAAATTACGGTTCAACCCATGGAACCTGCATATTGCATTGAGCTAACCACACAACGATTTAGTGAGAGATCTATTTTTAGTCGTGACTCGTCTAAAAGTGTATGCGTCTGATTATTCTTTATGACACGAAGGGATCATCCCTTATGATACCCGTAGAGACGATAGGATAATAAGGCCAAACAGGATTTCTCGAATCGAAGCCTCCATGCGATAAGAACTCTCTCTTAGCAAAGAAGGTACCTCTCGTGCAGACTTGACTTAGTCCAAAGAAGTCAAAAGGATCTCAGATGGTCCAACTTGAGAGAAGCTATGAGTCCATAAAGTCAGGGATCCTTGTTCCGTGGGTCTTCTATAACCAATGATCCAAAACTCACTAATGCGGTAATCAGGTAACACATTTATAACCCTCATAATCGACTATACCGAGTCCTTATTTTGCATTTTAAATTTTATTTTAGATGCCAAGAGTAACCGGCGGGATACCCTCTAATATAGATAGTGTGTGCATGTGTGACCCTCACATTCTATTGGTTTTACTGGTGGGTCACAATGATAATTAAACCTTTAACATGTAATAAATCGCATTTTGGAAAGGTTTGCCAAACTTTAAAATCATGAATAACTTGTGCAATAATGGGGTAGTTTTAGTTTTCGAAGAAGCAAAAATATATTATATAATAGAAAAGAGTTTACAAATACAAACTACAAGTGCATAAGGGATGCACAACCGAACAATAAAACCATACATAGACTTAAAACCACACTAGTTGAAGCATAAAAGACACACCATTATGGTAGTGTGATGAAATGAATTAATCATAATTACGGTATACGGCTCACCATTTTACACGTGTCATCTTGTAATAGGCACAGCAGCACAGTAAACTAGTCTACCTTAAGCTCTGACCCGTTTTCAGGCCACAAAACGGACTCGAACTCAAACAAATCGAATCAACCCGCTTCCACCACTCCTCCGCCATGGCCCGGGTGGCTTCAACCTCTTCCGCCATCGACTTCTCCAGGCTCCGCCCCTATTCTCTTCCTTCCCCCCAAAACTCCCCACCTCAATCCATCAGCTTCACCTTCCAGAACCGAAATCGCCTAAGACATCACCGGTTTCTCTGCCAGTCCAATCCCGATCCACTCGACTCAGGTACCACAGAGGTAAAAATTTCTCTTACTCATTCGCCGCTTTTCTCTATAGTTTGATTCCTGATTTCTATTATATTATAACTTCATATCTTCAGTTTTGCACGGATAATCTGCTAGTTCAAATTTCTGCTCTTTTAGTTGAAATGGATAAGCTAATTAATAGTCCTTCCGAATACACTAGGATTGATTTTTGTAGGGTTTTTAATGAGTGTGAATAGTTTAAATGAATAAATTGATGAGGTTTTCACTATTCATATAAGTTTGAGCGATTTAGATGAGATGGACTATTATAGTTTGGTTATGTTTGACATTTATTTTTGTGTAGGAAAAGCGGCCAGTAGAAGCTGAAACTAGTAATGAAGAACCATCTGCTAGTTCTGGACTATTGCCTGAGTTACCGGATAAAGGTTTTAACAGAAGGATTGCATTAGGTGCTACTCTTTTTGCGTTTGGGCTTTTCTTGTCCAAGAGACTGGAGTTTGGAGTGTCTTTGAAGGACATTACAGCTGCTGCTTTGCCGTATGAAGAGGTGTTTTAACTTCAACCTCATAACTCCATACATTCACTCACTCATAAGTGTTCAATGATTAGCTTAATCTTGTTTTTTCGCGAATGGCATTATGATACTGGATGTCTTATCTAAATGAATTTGATATTGCCGACTTGGCGTGCAAGGATTTATAATGTTTTCGAATTGAGGAATGACGTAATGCGTGTTTTGATTCTTCTTTCTTGGTTTTCTGTCTTTATCTTGCTTTCTATGTAGGCTCTTTCAAATGGCAAGCCCACAGTTGTTGAGTTCTACGCAGATTGGTGTGAAGTATGCAAGGAATTAGCACCAGATGTCTACAAAGTGGAACAGAAATACAAGTAAATCTCTTCTTTATACTTTGCCTTTGTCTCCATGCCTTTATTTTGACAATGTGCCATTCGTTTATCTATATTTAGTGATTTAGGTTTGTTTATGCTACATGGTTAGACCAAATTGTTATGCAAGTTTTTCCATCACCATGTTACTGAATCTCCAATTTGCCAGTGACATTATTTGGCCAAAAGGAAGTATCATTTGGTAGGTTGGTGTTTGAATATCTGCACACGTATAATAGAACAAAAGTAGAGTATCTCCCCGAGATAAACATTGAACCGCCCTATAGAGTTTGTGACGTCAGGTTCTGTTTTTCGTTTTGGGAGAAGCTCTGATTCAACCGATAGACCTTTTGACGTAAGCACTACTGAGAATGACAGCGTAGTTCCGGGAAATATAATCTTATTATCTAGGTTTGACTTTAGAAGCCTAAATGTGAAGTGCAGCTGCTTGAATGCAAAATGCAGACTGTGACTCTTGTTCTGACTTTGATTTAAGCTTTGCTTTTATTTCAACTGATTAAAATGTTCTACTATCCTAGACTAGTAACTTTATCCTGCACTGAACCTTGGTAATTAGAGGCCAGGTGAATTTTGTTCTGCTGAATGTTGACAACACCAAGTGGGAACAAGAGCTTGACGAGTTTGGCGTTGAGGGAATACCCCATTTTGCTTTCTTGGACAGACAGGGTAATGAAGAAGGGAATGTTGTAGGCCGCCTTCCAAGACAATACCTTCTTGAAAATGTTGATGCCCTTGCTCAAGGCAAAGCAACTGTGCCTCATGCTCGTGTCGTGGGACAGTTTTCGAAGGCTGAAAATAGGAAAGTCCGTCCTGTTGCTGATCCAAGGAGTCATGGATGATGAACATTGTGAAGCTGAGCTGACTCTGGCTCATATTCGTCTACTGAAACAGTGCCTAGTTGTAACTTGTAACATTGAATTATCTGCGCGATATCGATTTCGCACACTTCAGAACGAACAATTCATCACATAATTGATAATACCTTCTTGACGACCCTTTACAAGCTAATCATACTAAATTTGAATGGAGTAGTATTACTATCAAGCATGAGCATCCATATATACTGGAAATGAATACCAAGCCATATCTTCTGTATTCACACTATATGTAGGCTATAGCAACAAAATCCATTACACTGCCTTCTCATCGAAATATCTTCTCTATGCCACATTTGCAATGCAAAAAATGTGGGGCTGGTGTAAAAAAATTCTGGATTTAAAATGTACCTAGTATGGTAGATGCAAAGCCACCGAGCTTGTATCTACCGAGCTACATTACCCAGCAAACTGTTGGTTGATGGCGAACTCTGTTCACTCAACCAAATCTCTTGTACTGAAATCGGGGACGTATCTTTCACCTCTTCCATCCTTGCCGTGATATCAAACCCCTTCTGTGGAACAATCAATCTCCGACTACTTAATCCAGCCTTCTTACTTCTCGTAGTGTTCATTGACTTCTCACTTCCAAGATACGGTGATGAACAAGAAGAGGCCACCGATGACCCCATGCATATGTTATCATCCATTGGGGCCCAACCGCTGATCCTAATCTGTTCAAGCTCATCTGCCACTTCCATCATCGAAGGTCTCATGTCCCTGTGAAATGCGAGACACCTAAATGCTAGCTCAGCCACTTTGTGCACAGTCGAAAGAGTCCAAGCATCTCTATTTGGCTCTAGGAACGGATCTATGATATCATCAACCCGGCCTTTCCCAATCCTGTCTATTGCTAAAGCAGCCAAGTTGATCTCACTATGAGGTCGTGAGAAATCGACAACTTTCATTGCAGTGATTATTTCCACAAGAACTACTCCAAAACTGTAAACATCACTTTTATCTGAAAGATGGTAGTTCTGATGATACTGAGGATCCACGTAACCCGGAGTTCCTTGTGGAGCTGTCGAGATGTGGGAGTCATCGGTCATGCCAGACCTTGAAAGACCAAAATCAGCAACTTTCGAGTTGAAATTATGGTCCAAGAGTATATTAGTAGATTTGACATCTCTATGGTATATAGGAGGATCCATGGCCGAGTGAAGATGTGCTATTGCACGAGCTGTTTCAGCAGCAATGGTGAGACGAACTGTCCATGGCAATACAGAACCCCTTTCTCTTTGCAAATGCTGAGATAGGGTGCCGTTCGCCATGTACTCATAAACAAGAATCTGTTCGCCATTCTCAATGCAACAACCAAGAAGGCGAACCAGATTTGGATGACTTACAGAAGAGAGAAGCTTGATCTCATTCATCACTTGTTCGCTACTGTCATGATCACGATATCTTATTCTCTTAATTGCAACACATTCGTTGTCGTGGAGCTTCCCTGAATAAACGGTGCCATATGCACCAGTTCCTAGACGCTGTTTCTCAGAGAAGCCATTTGTTGCTCTCTCTATCTCTTTGTAGGGATAGAATGGAACATTGGAGTTGCCTGCTGCATCCGAGAGTAGGCGCTTTGCACTTAATCTGTTCCGCAGAGTCTTTGAGCGTCTCCTTACGCAGAAAAATATGACAACCAGAATGACTGCAACTATAGCTCCAGCAATAGTACCTACAGAAACAGGAAAGGCAGAATAAACATCGGTTAATGATTACTTAAAGAAATCAACTGGTGTCCAATTATTTTAATGTAAGCGATTGAACATGTGAAGATTCGACTCATAAACTGCTAGCAAGAATGTTGAAGTAGCGAAGACAAGAATGGAGAATTACCTCCGACGATAATGCCAAGTCTAGAACCACATCGACTCGACCCAAACCATCGATTGTTGCAGTGGGAAACTGTTGCATGAAAAGCAACACAGAACGCACTTAGCATAAACACTTTAACCTCATTCTGAACATGTGAGCAGCCAAGAACTAACCATCATAAAGCATTTCAGTTGTAACATGTCCTGGTTACCAGGACTGCCTTAAAATGCTCCTAGGGTCATTATATGGACACATACTACCAGGACTTTATGTGCATACATGTCATCTCACTTTCATTTAGCTTACTTAAAAGTTAAAACACATAGTTTTCAATGACAACAACGGAGTCATTCCCAACCCCCGCCACCTTTTGAAATATCATGTATTATGTGTATATATAATTTCGCCCCTTTCTAACTTTTAAATTTTTAAAATTTTATTATGCTAGTTTTCAATGTGTCCACAGCATAGCATTTCATCTGACCAGAGTGTACAGGGAATAAAATCTTCCAGTTTTCTGGATCAGCATGTGAGATTCTTGTCATACTACTCGTCACTAGACGACTAGAATATGCTAAGTCAAATATCAAATTGCACAAATTTGACTTTTATGAATAAGAAATTGGGCTAATAAAGTAATGAATGAATCATCAAAGATTAGAATATAGTATAAGTAGCTAAGATTTTCTGAATAAATCTCTCTACACGTCACAACCTAAACATTAATTAAGTAATCTCTAAATGTGACCTGGCCTGATGATATAGAACATGGATATTTTCAAATTTCATCCCTCTTAAAAGTCTAAACCATGTATGTTGCAGACAATACAATCCAAATCAAGATTGAGGTTGAGGCAATAAACCTGCAGCTGGTTTGACCAAATACCATCTTCTTGATTACCGGTCAACAACTCCATCTCATATTAAAGATGACAGACTTTCTAATTACTGCTAATTTTTAATACTCCCGCCGTTTCAGGGAACTATCTGCGTTTCTTTTGTTAGTTTTTAAAACCTCATTCTCCACCATTCTAAACCAGATTGTAAAAGTAATCAATCGATAGTCAAACATGATTTACAAAAATCAACAAAATACAAAATAAATGTAAACAATTCATTAGAATGGAAATTGTATAAATCTCGAAAATATTTCATGAATGAAACATAGTGGTTAGTTTGTCATTCTGTTACTGTGTGCTAGTAATAAGGTTAACCTAATACTACAAACAATGTCATTCCTTTCCCAAATCAATAATTCTCACTAGTCAAGAACTCAAGATCATAGAATTAATCTCCCCACTAAACTCCAAACCACCTACACATAACATAATACCAACTAATAAATCAACGCTTAATCCAACCAAAATATAAAATAGACTGTTATATATTAAAGTAAAATTTCTTATCCTGAGTTAGTCAAATGTCCAATTAATCAAATTCTAACAACCAATCACTTAACTTGTAAATTACAATAAATTACTCATAAATTATTTTAAGTGGACTTATATAATTAATTCAGTTACACATAAATCCAATTAACTGTTATATTACTTCAACACTCCCTCCATGACTTCAAAATTGCATGTGAACATCAAAAAACACTAAAAACAACCACATTTAGAGCCCAATTCGAATAGGAATAATATTTGGGTACTAACTCGGCCAAAAACTAACTCGAACTTTTTGTAGTTAACTTAACCAGTAAAATGTGAAATGTAATATCGTTTATCTAAAAAGTTTAAAAAATGAACTAACCTCGGGAGCAACCACTTCCGCCGGAGAACCCATCTCCGGTGAACCCGTCCCTACACGTACACCGATAACCCCGACCGTCCACCACGGTACAATCAGCGTCGGGATCACAGCTATGATCCCCACTACAGTTCCCATTCATCCACCAGCCCAGCTCCATAATTCTCAGCTCCAACGAAACGTTGGTGTCATTCAAATCAATCAAAACCGACGAAAACAGAACGGTGCAACTCCTCCTCATAACCGACAGATAGTCCAAGTAACCCGACCCTGTATCCAGCCCGTCCGAATAACACCCCACAGTAGCATTATTATTATTATTATTATTATTACCCGGTGGCCCGTAGCCGCAGTTTTGGATACCGAGCCTGGCCCGGGTGATGTTGTTTAGGATCACGCACCCGGCGTGACCCAAGGTACAGTTCTCCAGTAACAGACTGTTACGCCACGTGGGCGAGTAGTTCCTCCCGAACAACACGCCCAGATCGCTTATGCTCCGGTTACATCGTTGCGGTATGATTATCTCTATGTGATCCGGTCTCAATTCTCGCACCGGGAAATCTAAAATCGAGATTTCGTTTCTGTCAGTGCAGTTTAATTGAATCGGGCAAGTGGAGGAGAAGCCGAACGGGTAGGGGACGTGGCCGGGTCCGCAGGTGTTAATGCAGTGGGAGGAGGAATTACTGGTGGTCTGGGAGAAGGAAAACAGGGGAAGGGTTGAGAGGAGGTAAGAACAGAGGATTAGCAGAATCATGATTTTGTTGCGTGAGAAATGATCATGGTGATGAGAGAGAAGGAGATGGGTTGACTTGTTGGGGGAGAGAGTGAATGTATTAATGGGGTGCAGTTGATCTTGTTGGGAGGAGGGAATTAAATGCTGGTTAGCTGCTGCTGCTGTAAATGTGATGAATTCAATTGAATTGCTCTGTTTTTTGTATTTTCAGATATTTCGGCTCTTAGTCTTGCAACGGCTTGTTGTAGTTGTTGTTGACTTGTTTCTGTGTCAGTTGATAAAGGATTGGTGTTGGAGATCGGAATTGATTTGCAGAAATTTGTATTGATGATGGGATTTTGGGGAAGATGAAGGAGAAGGGGGAAAACAAAAATTATTAGAGACAGAGCATTTGTTTGTTTGACTGACCGACTGTATAGTTGGTGTGTGTTAAATATCGTTAAACTAATTCAAGCTTTTATGTTGGGTCACTTTCTATTCCTGGGAGTTACACGGTAAAAAAACTGACTTTTCTTAAATGACTATTTTGCCCTTTCTTCATTTATTTTTGGTTTTTCATTTTTTTTAGAAGAGGCAAAAATTATATTAAGAAGACATAATTATAAGAAAGAGGTCGAGCGAGTAAAAGGATTGCACACCTAGTACAAGAATCTAAACCTTGGTCAAAACTTCTTCATGTATGGATCACCAACTAACCGTTACAAACAAATAAAATTTCACCAAACATATAATATTTTTATTGTTAAACGGTTAAACAAGTTGAAATCAACTTATAAGGTGATGCAAAAAATATACATGGAGTAAATTTTCAAATCAATCACCTAGTCATAGGACTTTTGGAGGTAGTCATGCTTCTTTTAATAATACTGTATTTTGTGTGGGATGTATCTCTAGTTTGGCTACATAGTGTGTTAGTTTTAGATTCTAATAGCGTTATTAGAAATGTAAATGTAAATATTTTGTGAATTTAATAAATATCTTGGTACTTTTCAAAAAAAATAAAATAAAAATAAAAATCAATCACCTTATTAACATTCACCAAACATTTATTATAGCCAACCAGTCAAATATGATGAAATCAATTTGTATAATAAAATTGATAAGTCAATCCAAACATGTACATATAGTTTTATTGTTCTCTTCAAATAAACCACCTTTAGTATTCTACCAAACAATAAATTATTATAATTAAACATTCAAATAAAATTGAAATCAATATATAATAGCGTAAGAAACACACATGGTCTATATAGCATTATGATGATGATATGCCTATTGGATTATTTGAATTAGTCGAGAAATCATATCGTGTGGATGTGAAAAATATTAATTTAAAAGTCATTATTGATAAGTTTGATACTTCTTGAATTTACCCGAAAAGGAAAGAATGTAAAATAGAGACGCAACCAGCAACTCGGTATACTTTTATCTAACTTTGATAATTTATGTAATTTGCATTTTGATTGGTATAAGTAGGATTTTTCAATTTAATTTACACTTTCAACATTTTTATTTCCTATACTCACACAAGTTCTGACAGATAATTCTTACAACGTACTGTACTAAACAATACTCTTTGTCTTGATTTTGATTTTGTGCAAGAAATGTCAGGCTAACTTTATATGCATTTTGCATGTAAAGAATTTAGCAATTTGACCAATACACTTGAAGCTGAATATATACTTGGGAACTCTATTAGTGTCACAAACGCATTGCCCGTTGAAATGAAAGAAATTAAACATTGACCGGAACACGCGTATAGTTAAATTACTACTAGTATTAATTACTAGCTAGCTTATTGATTATGTGTCGACAAGTGTTTATAATGGCCTAATTCATGTGATATTTTTTCTAAACAAGGTCTTAATTAGTTGATCAAAATTTTAGATTACCTGTTGTTGTTAGATTAGAGAAATATGAGTATATATGCACCGTTTGAACATTCAACCTAATAATCTAATAATCCGTCATTCTTCAGACCCTCCACATGACGGGTACCCGAAGTAGGTATATAATCGGAGTCTAATTCGAATTAAGGAAACACAAACCACACGAAGGCGGATATCCAACTACAAAACCCGAACCAGCTCATGCGTGCGTGCCCACCCCTAACATCCACAATATAAAGACAATAATTAGGCTCCATTCCATCACATTACTGGAGCTTAAATTTCGGCTACAAGTGCATTTTACCTTCTTTCACATTTTAGTAGTTAAATCAATCAACATGCGTACGTAAGTTAAACATTCAAATGAGCACAAATTAAGCGATTTCTATTTTCACAATTGCATGTTGACCCCAAGTCAACCAAAAAGCGTAGCTTACCTTTGTCATTGTCAGCCGATATTTTTTCCATTAATTCTTACAGTAAAATCGATGGATAAGATTAATTGACCAAAATATATATTATTATAGTTTATAGATAGATAATTGATGTCTATAGTTCTCTCTTTTTCTTTCTTTTTTGTTTACGTTTGTTTGTTAAGTCTTTGTTAGTAGTATTATTTTATATATTGCGTAGCTACAGGTTCTTAAAAGTCAATGTATATGATGGTATTGGTGTCGTCTAAATTGAGCTTGCTAGCATCACAACGTATTAATTCATTCATGAAATTGAGTGCATGCAATCATGCATGATGTGCTAAAAATATTTGGAATTTAGCATCAGTGCATCACACGGTTTTTTTTTTTTTTTTTTCATAATTTATTATGAATCACACCTTATAGTAGAATATTCACATCGTTTATGAAAATATTTGTGTAAAGTATAGAGCATTAAGTTGGATAATTTTCTCTGATTAATTAACAAGGTATATATTTTTCATGGATGATGATGAACCCAATTTATTCACTACTGTAATATTTAATACTTATAATACTACACTCTAAAAGATTTGAGAAAAACGATGAGTTTAGAGTGGATCTGGTGATGGAGTGAGTATTTAGAAAAATAGAAAAGGTAAAGTTTGGATATATATAGCACTAGCTAGCTAGTAACATTTCATGTGCAAATAGGTGATAATAGGACTTCTGTAAGGTATGTCTCCATTTTGTGAAGAGAGAATAAAGACATGATCACAACTCACATCACCACTAGAATTAGAAAGACAAGAAATTGTGCATGAACTATGCCACTATATATGCCATGTTGCATATAACATAACGCACCCACACAGGGAAATGATTCAACTGTGCATTGAAGGAGACTTAAAAAAATTAAAAATAAATAAATAAATCAAGAATTGGATTTGAGACAGGTTGATTGGAGTTAATCCCGATTCAGGAGACAGGAGGTCATCCAGGTCAACCCCGGGTCTGGGTTTCAAAAGATAAGTAGGAGGGGACGAGGGGTTATGTGCAAATTAAAACTCAATGCTTCCGTCTTTAAGTGTTTCTAAGAAATTAATGGGAGATGTACAAACTAGAACTTCAAACATGATTTGTTTTGTACTACCAGTTCAGAGAATTTGCAAGGGTAAAACAAGGCACATGTCATTCAACTACTCTAATTAATTAAATAGGAAGGAAAAATAATTAACAAAAAATCAATGTAATCAAGAAATTCCCTCTTATCTAACCCTGACTAATTCTAATTGTGGTTTCTTCACAGCTATGAGCTATCTACTATATTGTGCTCACTTCCTGTATCTAAGTTAAGTTGCTATTGTGGTTTCTTCACAGCTATCATGTATGCATGCCAAATGCCAATACATCTCTCCGTAGTCCCTGGAGATTGTGAAAGAATCATACACCTTTCCATCTCATTACTCTTCTTGTACTCGAAAAGAAGGGACGACTTGTTGAACCCCGTCAGCTTCACAAATCCAAAATCATAGTCCTTGTAGATACTCCAGCTGGTGCTAATGTCAGTGAACTGTGATAACTGAGCTCCTGCTCCACCAGCGACAACATGAATCGTCCCACCCAACGTCCCAGAGTAGTGCGACTTTTCAGAACTGGTGCATTTGTTCTACACAAGGAGAAAACGACAATTAAAACAATGGTACTAGATATGTGACCACAACATTACATCCATACCATGATTCATGGCAGCAACGAACATGCTCTTACCTCATATATCGGACAAGTCCTTTCGTAGTTGTGGACATGACCGTAAAATGCCATGTCCACCTTGTACTTCTGACACAGCTTCTGCAGGCTGTCCCTTCCCATTGGCTCTTCAAAGGAACCTAGTGAGCCATAATATACTGATGAGCAACAAAAATCAGCCAAGGTTGTTTCTTTCTATCTACATATGCAATCATGCCCAGTATCTGCTACACAAAAGCGAAACATGCGATAATATGTTGAGTGAGTACCTACAATTCAGCACACATTACATGTAAGCTTATATATTTAGAAAACATAAATTAAACAAGCATGTACAGAAGAAACCGAGCAAAACCGTTTACCAAAACTTGGCTCTATTTTCAGCTGGAACATAGTACATGGTTTCGGCCAATACACCACATTCACCTCCAGACTTTGGTGTCATAAAACGACCATGTCCCGGGCTAATCACGCTTGTGATTGCCACTGTTGCAAAAAATGTAGGATCAGGATTTGGCAGAAAGAACAATAACAATATAATGCCTGCTGCGACTAAGGTCTAATGAAACAAACCTTCCGATCATGTAGGGCACAGTGGATGTTATAGGTGCCACCTGTGCAGTAAATACGTCCCATTGGGAGATATAGCCATTTGCATATGTGATATCTCCATTGTGGAACACAACGTCATAGTTTGCAAGATCCTTGATGAGTTGGTCTGGTAGTTAGTGAACCGGGCTGCAGGGCCGGCTCAAGTATCATGAGGCCCCATTCGAATATTTGAAGATAGGAAAAGAAACGGCAGGGAAAAAAAAAAAGGAAAAAAAAAACTATAAGAAGTGCTGAAAAATCAAGCTTATCGAATACAGGCCACTAGTGACATAGAACCAAGGCTAAACCAACAGGCGACACTAACTAATTTGTTTAGTTTGCATTGTAGACACTTAATATATATATAAAGAAAGTTCAAACTTGGGGGCCCTATGCGGTTGAACAGGCCGCATAGGCCAGAACTGGGCCTGCCGGGCTGATAATTGCTATACGATCCATCTCTCTCAGCCTGCACATAGATTATACGGTCAGCCATACGGGGTTTACTTTGTAGAAGCATCTAAGTGTAAGTGAAAACGCTCAACCATCAATAACCACTACACTGATCTGTCACATCAAGTGAACAAAAACTAGATTTACAGATCTTGGGAACTTACATAGTACTAGGCCATAAATCTTTCAGAAAACTAGCTAGTGTGTATATAACCAGGGTCACGCCAGCCAACTGTATGTGCAGGTCCGCCTGCAACGCGTATATATTGGAAGATCCTTGTTACATATTTAATTTAGGCACAACACCAAGCATGAGATACACATAAGGGCATAAGTACTACTCCTTTCCATTAAGAAGTGTTTGTCCTACAAAGCCTTATCAAAGATCATCGAAAACTAGAAGTAAGTTGTACGTACCACACATGCTGTCTCTGCTAAATGTTAATGTCCCTGCCGGTGAGCGCTGCTCCAAATAATTTGGACCAATCTGACCCCACTGAACGAAAGGAACGGCTTCATCTATGTGGTAGCCACTCGTCCATGTTACAGTCATCTGTGTTATACAATCCACATGTCAATCTTCTACTAAATACTATACTAATGAAGAGAATATTACTGCACCACTGTCACTCATGTGAACTTAAAAAGAACTTAATTACTTCATTCCATGATTTCCCTTGAGCAAGGCGGGGAAAACAGGTGCTTTAGGATTCAAAAACAATACCCAATTCGACACTGCCAACAGCTTAGACTGCAATGGATAAGTTGAAACATAAACATGTCAATTTCATCATACCCATATAAAACCAGTTTTGAACGATGAGAAAACATGAGTAAGAGTAGTAAGATGACATACATTTGATACTCCTCCGAAGGAGAAATCTTGACGCTGATTAATTAACTGGAAACTGAGGGAAGCCTTGCCGTATTTGAATAGTGAGGACTGTTCGTATTAGCATACTTATTGCAACAACATGTACAAAAGTACACTTGGGTGTGAACAAACAAATAGTACTACTATAGGAGAAAAATAAATAATCTTAAAAGAAACACAGAATTTCAAGATCTACTACTACTACTTTTATCGGTGCAGTGCAAAGGTGTATGGCTTTTACTCCTTAGGATCATTATCTGATTGACAATCGATCGGAACCACTGCAAGATCCCAAACAAACATGAGTACTATTAATTGTACGCACAAGAAAAACTACTAATTAAAGAATCATCATGTCATGTTCATATAAATACTACTCGTATTATATACAGAGAGATAAGAAATACAGAGTACTTCACTATTTAATTACTCAAATTTGGCGGGAGAAAAAACACCAATCCAATCATCATTTGTGCGCTTATCAGTTTGAAAATTGAAAACCAACCAGTCAGTATCCTGACCCTGCGATAAAAAACACACAATCTTTAGTTTCCAAAACTAATATTAGCAAAACATTTAGTCTCTCTCATTAAATAGTATTCCCTCCATTCCTAAGCTGGCTTTTTTTTTTTTAACTTTGACCGTAAATTATTACCATGATGATTAACATATAGTTGGTTTTTTTTTTCATAATATAATTTTATTTTATTTTTTTATTGTGTAATATAGAAATAATTCACGGTCGTTCGAAAAAAAATCCGATTAGAAAGATTGGTTTGGATTTAAAGATTAATCCCAAAACAAAAACATAGCTAATAGTATAATAAGATTGAAAAAACAAGAGTAGTTTAGTAGACCTGTGGGCCAAGAACAAGTGGAGTGGCTGAGATTGAAGATGAATCACTGAGGGCAGATACGGTTTTCTGGATTGCAATCTGGGGGAGTGGTTGTTCATGATCGATTGGTGTAGAAGAATCAGAGTAAACATAATCCGCGTTACAGTATAATAATAATAATGATATCAAACTCAAAATAACCAGCAGCATCTTCATTGTCAAGGAAGAATTAAGGAGAAATCAAGAAACGTCTGTGACGGCGTATCTATCTTGTTCATTTTCCAGCGAGTCCGGGAATAGTCTAGGACACGTGAATGGAAAGGAGTGTTTTTCTTTTAAAGGTCCAAATAATTTATTAAGCAACATAAGAGTTTTTAATCATCTGTTTTTTTTTTTAATTCTATACGATTGTTTTGTTGATTTTTTTAGCCCTGTTTTACCTTCAATAAATCTTAAATTAAACCGTAAAAATAAAATGTGAAATGATATTATGAAAGTCTAGTCACTCTAGTTTCATAATATAATTTTATTAATTTTTTTACGGTTTGATTTAGGATTTATCGAATGTCATACTAAGCTAAAAAAAGTCATCAAAACAAACGTATAGAATCCAAAAAAATAAATGAGTACAATATAAGACGAGGTGCATAAGAAATGCAGACCGAAACTACAATCTAAACCATTACAACCGAGCATGTAAAGAGTAATAAGAAAGAGCATACCCCATATCCGTTATGACCGTAACAATACTTGCCCCCGTTTAGTATATCCATCTTCCTAGTAATAGGTCAAGATCTTGGGAGTTTACAAATTGTACCACCAACTCTTAGTCAAGTCCAAAGAAGTGGGATACCTCTCGTAGCAAGTCTAGGGACTTAGCTAGATACGAGAGATGATTATTTCCTTTGGATTACCGGACGATCACGAAAGTGGAAAGTGACCCATGATCATGAGTGCTCAAAACATGCCCAACCTAAACCAAAACAAGGAGGACAAAGGAACCTAATCTATCGCGGCAAGAAAGCCAATCCAAAGCAAAGAGGCAAGCGCACCACCACACCAAAGGAACGCCAATAACATCCCTTCAAGAAACAAGCTTCTGCACCAAACGGAGGAGAGTAACACACCAAAGTGCACACCCAACTTCAACTCTAAACCAAGGTAAAAGTCGAAGAAACCTCAACGCACCAAGTTACACGGATCGAAAAGCAACAACAAGGGACCAACAAACAACCATGAGACACTCGACAACCAAGATTACTCTAGGGATCACATTCCTACAACTTATGCTATTAAACGAGCATTTGGCGAGCTAGTTAGAGTAGGCTCAACAATATATCAATCAAACGCCAAGCTCCTTCCTTTTTGTTGCGAGATGGCTCCTATTGGTTCCTACCTAACTCTCCACCCTATGCTCGTCAACCGACAAGTGGCAAGTAATTTAAGACGTGAACAAAAGAGTAAACGAAAGTGGTTAAGACTTGGAAAAGGAAATTTAAGACCGTTGGAGAATTAATATAAATGACTAGATTTCGTTCCTTCCCATCAGTTCGAGCTTTTGGGAGAGTTGGAATTCTATCATGGTATCAGAGCCTTCTGGCTCACGCCCACCTGGGTTTGAATCTTCCCGGAGACAAACTCCCCCCCTTATTAAATTTTCACTCGATTGGACTCCTCAAAAGAGGTTGAAATCGGCCACGAGTGCGGGGGAGTGTTGGTGAATTAATATAAATGACTAGATTTCGTTCATTTCTATCAGTTCGAGTTTTTGGGAGAGTTAGAATTCTATTCAAAGACCCTCACGGATCCCCTAGTCAAGTAGATCCGAAGTCCTCCAGGATAAAAGTCAAACCCAAATTAAAGGTTCGAATTCTTGAATTAAAACCCGAGAGGTGCCGAAGCTCCTACCCGAGTCACTTACTCAAAATACCAAAACAGGACAAAACGTAGCCAAGTAGGATGGAACAAGACCAAGCCAAGAATCATATCCTCCAAAGAAACCTACAAAACCAAATAAGAAGACCGAGAAAGAAATAGATTCGTTAGACATTAGTAAACAAAACCCCTATCCAAAACCGTTCTCATCTCCAAAATTAAACCTTCAACTCTCCTAAACAAGTAAAAGTGTTACCCTCCAAAGTTCTTCGCCTTGTCTCCGAAAACTACAATGAAGAAAAGATTAGGAACGGCTGCCTTTAAACATCCTTGCTCCTACACCAATTTTTCTCCCAAACCTCCCTCTTTTCTTTGACCTTTACATATTCAAACCCAAGCAAAGTCTTGGCTCTAAAAACCAGATCCAATCAAGTTAAGAGCCTTTAGTTTTTCCCTTCCTTTCAACAAAAATCAAGTATTTAACTTTATCTTTTCCACTACATTCCAAGGGGTAAGAGTCTCACCGGGAAAAAGTAGATTGTTTAGCCAACCAAAAATTCCATAATGTACAAGGCCAAACTACTTGTCAAATCTCTTACCCCTTTAGGGGCTTCTAAGGGATAAGACTCAGAGAATCTCACTCACACTTGACCCGGCCGGATACTCCACCCTTAACCAATCAACTACAATACTCCACAACAGGGTTCGATCCCCGGTGTTGGCGAAGTTATAAGGTTGGTTTAAAAATGGAGAAATAACGTGGTTTAGAAAATTTGTATAGCATTTGTTTAGACTAGCCGCATCCAGCGTTAGACAAAGTTAGAGAAAACGTTTGTATAGGATACATCATACTCCATCCGTGTAAGATGGAGTTAGATATACTTACGCGTTTGCTAAGTTATCTTTTTTTTTTCTTTTCACTTTTTGTTTCCACTTTTTGTTGTTTTATCCTTTTATCATTTTTCCTTTTAATTGTTTTATATTTTTATTTTCTTCCCTTTTAATTTTCTTAATCTTTTTTATTATTACTTATTTTTCATATATTTCACTATTGATAAATTATATTGAAATATCAATTACTATAAAATAAAATTTAAAATATTTAACATCAATAGAAAATGACATTTAAATAATATGATATATTAAGTTTTATATTATTTTAATTAATTAATGACATTCAAATAATATGAAGTATGATTTTTAAAAGAAATAAAAAAAGAATAAAGTAGTTTAAAAAGAAATGAAAAAAGAAAATTAAAATTTGAGTAAGATAGAGTATGAGGGTTAGAGATGTAGAGTTAGATAGAGTTTGATGTTAGTGGAATGCTGACGTGGCGTTAGATAGTGTATCTGTGTATGAGAGATGGAGATGGTATTAGTAGTAGTTGTAATATTTGATGTTTCAAAATAAAACAATACTCAACAACTTCTATTTGAAAAATAGTCCAATAAGCCTCTGCCATTAAGGCCCACAAGTCCACAACCCAATTGAATACAACAACCCCTACCTAATGGACTGTTCGGTTGGGTGTATTTGCAGTCAAACTGTACTCGAAACACACTGTTTTGACCGAATACGCTGTTTGATTTTTAAGCTGAGAAAGTGTGTTGTGGCTGGACAGGTTGGGCCGGAAAAATTGGACCGTGCGTTTCGAAGCCCCGAAACACACCTCTTTTTCATACATGCCTATCTGATGTATGAAAAATGTGCATGATCAAGTGCACATGTTTTGGGCTTAGGCTCTGTTTGTTTCGCCTGAAAAACTCTGAACTGAACTTTTCTGAACTGAACTGAACTTATCTGAACTGAACTTAATAAATCTGAACTGAACTGAACTTATTTGAAGTATAAATTTTAACTAAGCAAACTTGAACTGGAATGAACTTAATTATTCTGAACTGAACTGAACTTATTAAAACTGAAATTAAGTTGAAAGGAACAGAGCCTTAATAATTATAGAATTGCCACTAGAAAGAAAAAAGAAAAACGCAAAATCATCTCAACTTCCTTGTACGTTTGGGAAAGTTGGGAGCCGGCAACAATCTGTCGTTCTTGTCGTCTGGTTGGTGAGCTCGTCTGATAATTTGGAATCTGAATCGGAATTCCTTTCTGTTTCTTTCTATCTTTTCCGTTTGGATTATGGTTGAATATTGAATTACTATCAGCTTAGTTGCAGCTGCAGAAAACGGCCATGGAGGAATTGGGATATATACTACCCGCGGCGGATCCACCGTCGACCCCACCCACCGCCTCCTCTCTCCGAGGTATCTTGTTAAACCCTAACTATTGGGGATTTTTAATACTTCATTTATATAACAAACGGTCTATGTTCTGTACGAGTCTACTTCCTGATATGGCCTATTTCTAGCTCACGGAATCGATGAAATTGGCAAGAACACGGAGGCCGTTCGAAACTCCGTCACTCACCTCAACCGCTTTGGTAAAGTTGTTCAGCTCGCCGCCGCTTTTAGTCCTTTCGAGTCTGCTCTCGATGCTCTCAACCAATGCAACGCCGTTTCTGAAGTTAGTATAACTATATCTATTTATGTATATTTCATGTGTTTTGATTGAGATGTGAAATCATTTAATCTGGTTCAATTTGAGTGTGTTGTGGATACTGGAAATTGGTGGTTTTTGATGAAGAATCTTGAGGTCTGCTAATCCTTTGGTTTCTTTTCAGGAAGTTGATCTCATGCTCTTTGACGCCATTCAGGTTATACATACATGTGATCAGTAGGTTCAGGTTCTTTCCCTTGACTTCTTTTGCAGGTAATTCTATATCATCTTGCTGGTTATCTTCTCTGAACCTACTCGTTTATGGCATCATGTTACTTTTATGTTGCTCGTCTGGAATGATAATCAAAGCTCTTCCAGATACATAACTTTTGTGAATATATAAGCTATTTATGTCATGCATATGTTTCTCAATGATGTTTTGGTTGTATGATGCCACACAGTAGGACATATTGTTTGGAATGGGTATTATTTTTGTCAAGCTGCAGGAAGAATCTGAATGGAACACTTGAAATAGTCTGAAGAATGAATCGAGTCCCTTAGTACTTTTGGCTTATGACATATGCTTAACTGTATATGTGGAGCATTCCTAACTATGTGGTCCATGAAATTAGTTATAAACCTTGTTTATGTAAGAATTTTCTCCCATCTTGTGAATGACTTTGCCAAGTGCACGAGTTGCTAATACATGGAACAATACACTTTCAGGTTGTACGCACATGATCATTATATTTTTTATTTTTCTGAGCAATGCGCCTATTCACTGAGGGGCTATCGTTGTGATTGTTTCGCTATTTGTCACGACGAGACTAGCATGTGAACTAAGCTACTATTCTCAGGTATATATTTCCTGTTTCTGTTCTTTGACATCAAAATGGTTTGCAGTAAGTAGGATATATGAAAATTTTACCCTGAATTTGCTTGTGTGAGTTTAAATTCAGATGGAACAGCTGGAATCATTTTAGCCACAACATTGATGAGAAGTTGATTAGGGAACAGGTTATTATTGACTAGTTACATACAGGCCTAGTTGTCTGAGTCTGATTCTTCTAGATATAACTAACTGTCTGGATTTTTATTGATAGCTGATGCACTTGTGTCAACTGGACTAGCTGCTCTTGGATATGAGTACGTAAATATTGGTAAGTTTTTTTAAGCTCGTCTTGGTTCGTATCGTATACAGTAGATTGATGAGGTGAAAGTTTTTTTTTTTTCTGTCTGAATCACAGATGATTGTTGGGGAGCACAAGACAGAGACTCTAATGTATATATGTCCCTACTCTCCATCTGTATCATAAGTGTTATCTACACACTGTCTTGTTTACGAGCGTGTAATAAATGCAGGGAAGTCTAGTTGCGAATAATGTTACATTTCCTTCTGGAATCAAAGCCTTGGCTGATTATCTTAATGGAAAAGGACTGAAGCTCGGAATTTACTCTGATGCCGGGTAATTCTTGTTAACCTCCTCATATGTTCTATTCCCAAGTGAACGATTAAGACTTCCATGCAAATAAATAGGGGATAAAATCAATGGAAGATCAACCATTATCTGAAAATGTACATGTCTATATCTGTCATATGCAGAAACCTGACATGTAGTGGACCAATGCCTGGATCGCTAGGACATGAAGATCAAGATGCGAAAACTTTTGCTTCCTGGGTAAGTACGCTTGTCTAGTGATGGCATGTGCATACTAGCTCTTTCGTATTTACACAAGATAATCTATCGGTTTACTTATTATCATAATGTCCAATACTCCAATACAGGGAGTAGATTATCTAAAGTATGATAACTGTAATAACGACGGCACCCGTCCTAAGATAAGGTACCCTCCTATGTCAACAGCTTTGCTGAATTCCGGGAGGTCAATCTTCTTCTCCCTTTTTTGAATGGTGAGCCATTTCTCCTTCAGTAATGTTAAAAACATGTCATATAGAACTGTTGCTTTACTATCATGTGTAAATGACCATATATAGCTTTAATAAATATGATTTGACCCTCTCTTAATGGATAAATGACCATGGCAATGGATCATCCATCCATATTAACAGGTTTCTTTATTTTCTAGTTTGCTGTTGCCACAAGTTTTAGCTGCTTGTGAGAACATCTACTGGTCATGCCAGAAAACTTACAGCAAATGTTGACAATTGATTTCACTATTGCTGTCTTCCGGGTATTATATGTGTTGGAGGTGATGGGATCGTATTATATGCTATTCTGGAAAGAGATGCTTGAAATACTGCATAGGATCTCGATTCTTGTTCTGGTCTTAGTTTTTTTATTTTATTTTTATTTTATTTATTTATTTATTTTTAAGAAATCTTGTTTTGGTTTTAGTTGTTTAATATGGATGCTAAAATGGTTTTGAGTTGTTGATTGGGATAGGCAGTGTCGTTGATTGACCGACGCTAATGTAATAATGTTGGAAGATATTGGTGATTAAGATTGTAAGTAGTGGGTTAATTATGGGCTGGGTGCAATCTTGTATAATAGGCCCTGGCTAGTTTCGGTGTAGTGATTCCGGAGTATACTCCGTGACTTCTATGTATTTGTGAACGAGCATTTCTTATGCTTCGAAAGTAATAAAAGTTTTTTGTTGCTTAAAAAAAAAAAAATTGCTGCTGCCTAGTCTAGTATTTTTTTCTTGATTTGTCTCGGTTGTAACTCTTTGAGTTTTGACTCTTTGCTTTGGTTGATGAATTAAACCATTATTTATTCTTAAAAAATTTTGTATGTTTTGTGTTTCTAGCTATTGGTTTTTAGTGCTAATCTTTATGCTCGATTAATTATTATTCGATTTTTACAGTGCTAATCTTTATGCTCTGGGTCAATTGATATTCGGCTATAACTAACAACTGATAGGCGTCGGAATTTGTTGCAGAAATTCAAAATTCAAATGATTTCTACTACTTTCTCACGAACCGAACAAGCCAAATCGGAAGGGAGGGGAAGAAAGTGTGTTTTTTTAGACATTGACTTGGAAATAAGTGGGTTGACCAAAAATGCACCGTCAAACCAAACAGTGTAGATTCCACAAGAAATACACCTAAACACATGACACAAATTAGAAAATCAAACGGTGAGGAACAAGGTTCCCTAACTGGTTTTAATACACCACAAGTTGAACCGAATCTACACCCCAACTTATGCACATTAACGCATGGTCAAACTACAGACAAACCAAACGGGGCATAATAGTATAAAGAGCCGATCATCAAAGTGGTTTCTTCCATCTTCTACTAAGAGCCGGTCACATCCGATCAGATTAAGCTTGTAACCTATCCAAATGATTCTTGCAACCTATTTCCCCTTAGAGCTCAGCCTCTTTGGCTCCTTCCCCTTAAACCGAAACAATGCTAACAATATGCATAGAAATTACTTCAAAAGGATAATAATTAAGACAGTAAAGGAACCAAACGACAATACCAAAATACTGTCAAACATGTATTTTATTTTGTGAAGAGAAATACATCACATCACCACTAGATTAATTCAGTTTTAGATTTGCTTAAACTATGGTATTTTCATCTAAAAACAATTAAGATCGATTAGTTTAGATTTACTTAATTATTTTTTATATTACAAATAAGTTTAGTTAAGTTCATTTTTTTTTTACGAAGAAAACATAAATTTAGTTGTTTGTATACTACAAATAAGTTCAACTCAATTTAAATCAAATCAATTCAAATATATTAAATTCATTTCAGTTCGGATATTTCAATTTAGTTCAGAATTTTTCAAGCAAAAAGAACACAACTTCATTCTTTTGACTATGTATTTCTTGTTATTTACATATTATTCGTAGTAACTAATAACGACGATAACAACAATAATACTATTGACGATAACTTATACCTTATTCCCTATACATGTACAATTAACTTTCTACTTTAAAGTCTGAAAGGTAACTTTAAGGGTAAAGTATTAGGGGATATGAAATATCAATTCATTTTATTATTTTATTATTATGTTAGTAATAGAATTTGAATTCGTGTCATACTCCACACATGAAACTTTTCTTTTATTATTGGTGTGAGTTATCATATTTTAATGTTAAAACTTTTTTTTTTCAATCTGGTGGGGCTCGTATTCTGAGGTTTTGGAAAGACGTAGGATGAAATTCCGTGAGGTTACAGAAGAGTCACAAAGTCAGGATTCCGCTCATGATGTTAACGCTCCCACATTCCACATTGATAGCATCTGAGGTGAGGCAGTTCCATAACCCATCCTTGCTTCTTACTTCTCAAAGTACATATCAAGAAGTAGATAGTAAACAAGGATAACGTAGGATGAAATTCCGTGAGGTCACAGAAGAGTCACAAAGTCAGGATTCCGCTCATGATGTTAACACTCCCACATTCCACATGGATAGCATCTGAGGTGAGGCAGTTCCATAACCCATCCTTGCTTCTTACTTCTCAAAGTACATATCAAGAAGTAGATAGTAAACAAGGATAAATCATCTCACTTGATGTATTTCCGAATTCTCATATTATATAATTTGCAAGATTTAATTTGGACTGGCTGAAGTTTTTATAGTGTCACATGACAATGACTCAACGTAACTCACTTGGAAATCAATTTCCCCTCAACTTGCCATCAGTTTCAATAACATAGAACCAAATTTTAAAACAAAATGTTTACTATAAAAAATTATTTTATAGTAAAACACATACTTCGTAGGCATTAATTAATAATATAAATCTGTTTCAAAAGAGAATATAAACATTCTGATGACATATATACGTACCATTCAGTTGCCACTGGCATATTGGGACACATCACCTCGGTGTCTAGTATGGCTAACATTCTAGTCACCGATTATGGGGAGATCATACCATAACCTTTATCACACCAATGTTCACCCCACGAATTCACGACCCGGTAATACGGATGTCAATGCTGACTACCATACCCCGTAAGAAGTCAGTAAAACCTAACAACAGGATGGGTTATGGAACTGCCAAAAAAACTTAAGAAGAAAATATGGGGTGAAAATATATAGTTTTTCGGTTTAAGGGAAATTTTGGAAAAATAAAGAAGAATGGTGTAGTCTAGATCACCTTAAATTGCATGCTCGATGTTCCCAGTTGGAGGTTTGACAGTACTTCACGGAGGGCTATTGCAATAGGCGCTCCTAGATTCCTTAAAGTGCGCTCTAAATCAAATTTAGTTTTATTTTTTCTTTAGAAAATCAACTTAATTGTTTTTTTTTTTATTTTGTTATTTACATATTACCATTGTAATTAATAATAACGACGATAACATATGGATACAACTTACACGTTATTACGATATATATGCACATTAATATGTGGTGAAATCTTACGTCGTTAATTAGTAAATTTTGAAGCGAGTGAAAACAAGATTTCTGCTCAAGTAAAAACAAGCTTTCCACCCAGTGACGTGATAGAATTCCAACTCTCCCAAAAGCTTAAGCTGTTGGGGAGGAACGAAATCTAATCATTTATATTAATTCTCCAACACTCCCCCGCACTCGTGGTCGATTTCAACCTCTTTGGGGAGGCCAATCGAGTGGAAATTTAATATGGGGCGGAGTTTGTCTCCGAGGAGATTCGAACCCAGGTGGGCGTGAGTCAGATGGCTCTGATACCATATAGAAGTATTTGGAAAACCACAATCGTGGTGTACTGTATATTCACATATATATAGAGTATACAAGTGAAATAGATTTACCAATGAGGTCTAGCTCAATTGGTTAGATTGATGTGTCATGACCCTAGAGGTCATAAGTTCAATTCTCGCTAAGTGCGGGATTATTTATAGTTTATCACTAGCTTTGTAATGCTACTTGTCAAATTGTAATGGTTCGATTATTAAAAAAAATACAAGTGAAAGAGATTTACAAAGATCTAAAAAACTTATCAGATTAGTTACATATAATATAATAAATACAAATAAAATAACTACAAAGATATATTGAAATATATCCACGAGGATAATGATCAATCCCCAACACTCCCCCGCATGACGTGCCTCACCACATTTTTCCATTTTTATTTATTCTTCTTCTTGTCTATATTTTCCTGCTTTATTTTCATTTATCTCTCTTGCATGGTTTGTTTGTTTTCTTCCTTGTTTTTATGGGTTTTCAGCTTTTAGTCTTGTTATAATCTAATTTTTATTTTTTTAAATAATTATTTAATCTTTTTAGTGCAATATTATGTTTAATCTTCTACATATATGATTTTTAAAAATCAATTTCGTGTTTATGTTTTAAAGTGTGTTCGGATTGGAGTATGCTCGATTTTTATTGTAATATATTAATTTTATTGTTTGATTTCTAAATTATATAAGTATGATTTTAATTTCTAGAATTTATTGTAAATTAAATTATCAAGCATTGTAATTTTTAAAATTAATGTGATGTTATTTTAATTCATTAATGAAACTAAAATGAAATGGAAAATATAATTTAAAAAGAAATGAGAAAATAAATGAAAAATGTGAATTCGGAGGGGTGAGTTTTGGTATTTAGATGTGAGTGAATAGAAAGTTGGCATGAAAGGTTCGAGAGGGTAGGCTAAAGAGGAGATCATAAGACATCAATCACTAGTTTACCACTTGGAAATCACATTATGCAGTATGCACCGAGACTCTAAACTAAATAAGTACTTCGTATAATATAATTTTCATGCTAATCTTCGACGAATAAGTTTGTAAGTTGTAACTCATGAATTTTGACCAAAAAACTAATATATGCAAGAGTTCTATTTGCCTAAAAAAAAAAAAAATTAAATTTGATTTGTAGTATAAAAAAACAAATAAAATTTGAACTGCACCTAATATATCAATAATTTTTTTTGGATGATAATGTAGTATATATTTCTTAATTCAACTCAAATTTTGTCACTTGAGCTAAGACAACACTAGCAGTACTACTATCAGAATGGTTATTGTCAAAAAAAACATAGTTTACAGTAAAATCTCCGTAAATTAATTCTCGATTAAATTAATAACCTCGATAAAACTAATAATTTGTCCGGTCCCAACTTGGGACCAGTACAAATTAAATTTGGACCCCAATCAATAAAATAATAAGATAATATTTTTTTGAAATCCTTTTTAGTCCCGACTAAATGATAATTTAATAATTACTAAAATATTACATATATATGTGTGGGATACACTTGAAAATTTTAAGTCTGTTTAGTAAAAAACGAATCTATAGTCACTTGTTTTTTTATTGAACTTCAATTCTTTATTGAGTTCATATCTAAATCTCTACATTGCACTCAAGAGTTGTGGTGTTGTTTTCTCATATTGTAACAAAAAGTTTTGAAAAGTTGTTGCCGCTTGCAATGCTTTCTTTCGAGTGACTGGTTCCATAGCGATTGAATCATCCTCGGCTTCATCGTACGTCAACATGATTTTGAATGGTATCTGTCACTATTTCTTCAATGTTTTGAGGGGTTTTTACGTCTACCACCCCTACTAGACGACCCAATTACAGATACACCCCTCTTAGTCAAAATATTACATCTAGTTCCAAAATCCCAAAATTGCTTTGACCAACTTAATGTTTACTGTTCAATATCTTCATACCAACCATGGCCTTAACATTTTTTTATTTTTTTTTTCCTTTTTCTTCTTTCCTCCTTCTTCTTCCCTCCTCCTTCTTCTTCTTTCTTCTTCTTCTTCTTAATTGGAATCGGAGCTAACAACCCCGACTCATCGGAGCTAACAGCTCCGATCAGAACGGAGCTGTGTAGCTCCGATCTAGTCGGAGCTGTACAGCTCCGGCCGGCGAGCTATACAACTCCGGCTGTCTCTTTTTTATTTATTTTTTATTAATTTTTTTATTTTTTGAAAATCCTTTTTGGGTTAATTTTAAGATTTAAAATTATTAGGGTTCAGTTTGCAATAATATTTGAGGCAATTTTGAAATTTAAAAAAGTTATATGCCTTACGTTGAATTAATAAGTGTCAAATTGGTGAAATTAAAAAGATTTGAGATAGGTGTAATTAATGACAATTGGAGTTGTTTGGTCAAAATCAGAATTCAATATTTGACCAAGGGTAAAAATGTCTTTACATTGATTTAATTCGCCAAAAGTCAAATTTGTGGGTTTATGTGTAATTAAATCTATCTAACAAGGGTGTTGGATGTAATTGTTTGGCTAACGAGGGTCTATCTGTAATAAAATGAACTAACAAGGGTAGTATATGTAAGAAGCCCATGTTTTGAACTTCATAACATTCATTGTTTTTTATTAGAAAAATTTAGCAAGTGATTCACATTCATTTTGTGTCAGTAATGCATACCAGTGATCAAGTTATCCAACTCAGGAATGTCGTCTCTAGAATTTTGTATCATTTAAACCACTTGAGTCAGTTTGATGTGTTGAATGAATTTTGCAATGTTGAATGTAATTTTATGTGGTATGTTGTTGCACATTCATTGTCCAAGATGACGACCAGATTGATAGCATATAAAACATTAATCTTTTCTGGGGAAGAAATGTCTAACTCATAGCCTTTAAAAATCTTTTGCGGTAGTATATTTCAACGGCTCTTATGATCCCAACATCACGTGGTTGGATTTTTGAAGTCATGTTCGGTGGTAGAAAGAACAACTCTATGTTTTGTAACTCTTGGATATTGCTTGAACGGATCGGACAATTATCCACTACCAAGGAAATTTTAGTGGTCAATTGTACGTACACGTAAAACCTTTTTATATTAATAAATTATTATTAATTTATCGAGAAATAATATCTCATTAAATTAATAAAATATCTCGATCCCAACATTATTATTTTATATTATTTTATAGAGGTTTTACTTCATTACTAAAAAATTACTAAAAGTAATTCTTATAATAAAGAGACAAAGTATACTAAAGTTAATTATTGCATTAATTACGGTGCCACACTTGGACACTTCCATACATATTTCCCAAAGTTAATTATGGCTGGATAACTTGCTCTTTGCACAATTAGGCAAAATTATTGTTGTTTAAATAGATATCTGTAATATTAATTATACTAGATCGTGCAGGATGACTTGGACAAACACAATGTCTTTCAATTCGTCTCTACTCTTGAGATGATATACTAGACGACGGGTGGTTAAAAATTGATGTGGCCATAACAATATTGAAGTTCGAATATACTTTTATTCTCTTCTTTAGGGTGGGTTGAGTTATTGGTTTGAACTTTTTGTGTACGTGCATCTTTTATGCACCTTACGTTTGTACTTGTTTTTTTTGTTATTAATAAAATTTTACTGCTTAAAAAAAATTAAAAAATAAAAAAAACTTAGGAAGATTTAATTTTGACTGGCAGAAGTTTTTATAGTGTGACATGACAATGACTCAACGTAACTCACTTGGAAATCAACTTCCTCTCAACTTGCCATCATTTTCAATAACATAAAACCAAATTTAAAATAAAAAATTATTTTACATGCATCAGGTGCATGATATTGTAAAACGTACACTATCGATCACTCTGATCTATTACACAACTGAGATATATTACTTTGATTCTTAATAGAGAATTTAGCTAGCTAAAGTACTAAAATTGTCAGTTTTTTCTTCATGGGAAGGTGAAAACATCTCCCTGTTGAACCCATTTTTCTTCATAACACTCCTTCGCATCAGAGCTTGTTGGTGCCATGTTCTTGTCGAAAGCGTCCTTAACTTTGCTAATTGTCTTGTGATGGCGAAGCCGCCTTAGAACGACATCCTTGTCGAGGCTTTTAGACGACGACTTGAGGAACAGTTTGGTTGAGACAGAGCCTAGAGTGTCAGTCTCATCTTTGTTGATACTGTAACTCATTTTCTCGGTTTGGTTTTTGGATAAGATGAAAGCCATATGGATTATGCACGTAGGCAACTTAAGGATTGTAGAAAACAAGAGGGGAGTCTGTATGAGTAGATTGGAGTAGAGGTTCTTTGGTTAATATCTCGTGGGTGTATTAATAGAGATGTTTAATTCGGTGTGCGTAGCTCATATTGAAAGGGAAAGACGACTGGTCCCATGGTTTCTATTCAATTTGCTAGTGGTTTATATTTCAATTGTGGGCTTATATTATGCTTTCTGTTTCTATGCTCACACATTCCACGATGATCCTTCTCCCACTTTATACCTCATTCTATTATACTCCTACAATAATACTTCAAATCAGTTGTAAAATGATTAATACTCCTACATAACTAATTGGAGTAGCTAGGTGATCATTAACCTATCTCATATCAGAATCAGAATTCCGAACTAGGTGATCTTTAACAACGGTTGTCTAAAGTTTCATGTACTAAATACTAAATGTTACTCCCTACGTCTCACAAAACTTTACCCACTTTTTATTTGTAGGCGTCCCACAAAACTTTATCCATTTACTAATATGCAAGCTAGCCCACACATTAAAAATAATATCTTGTATAATTTATTACAGCTTTGCCACTATTTTATACTTTAACAACTCCACTTCAATTAAAAAATTGACATACTCCACTAACTTTATACTATTTTATTGTTTTCTATTAAACTGCGCGCTAACCCTAATGGATAATGTTTTGTGAGACGGAGGGAGAGTAAGGTATCACCGTTGGGATCTAAAAATATTTCTAACATTTCTAGCTAATAAGATCATTTTAGTCTCTACTTGCCATGTTACATTTCAAGCCAATCATCCGAATTTGAAGTTATCTAATTGGTGATAGCCTTCCAACCAATAATCTTCTCGTTTGTGAAACTCGAAGACGAGAGTAGTGACACATAACAATGATGTTTTCTCTCTCTCTTTTTTTTTCCTCCTGTAGCCGCACCCTTTCGTTCATCCTAAAATCTAAAGACAGAACCTTATAGTAATACAGTCTTGACCCTTGACACAATGCATAGTGTGAGGGAGACAAATGATTGGCGTGTCTTTGTCAAATACACAGTCACAGATTCAGATTCCTGCTCATATCTTAAGTTACAATACCCAACAACCAAATATAGCAAACCAAAAAATTACTAACTAAAGATGAACCAGATGATAGTGATAGGATGGGGTCCAAACAATTTATCATTAATCATATTATTATTAGTAGTATTACTACTACTACATAATTTTCTATAGTAGCAAACTAGCAGTAGCACACTGGACTTCCAATTCTAAGGACCTAAAACAGGTAAACAAAAACCGACCTAACTCTTGGCTTTTTCCAACTTTTGTCACTTTACTCAACTGGTACTGGTTTATCATTTAAGATGATGTAACAAATAATGCAAAAGCTGCAGAAGCATGAATAGGATTGCAGCTTAACCATACTGATGATAGCAGGAGAATGCAAGAGTTTGATAGCAGAAAAACAAATTTTATTGCTTATCACCATCACTTTTGTCAAGAAAACTTAACAAAAAACCACTTACAATCCTTCTTGCTAAAGGATGAGGAATGTTGCGGCATAGCCGCCCGTCTACATATGCAACTAGGCCTGAGAACAAAAACTTCCCGATACCCCATCTCCAGATAAACTTCATCTTCTGCCTGTCACCACCAGTGGTGGAGACTATAGCAGTTTCTTCATCTGCTTTTCGTTCATCCTTCCACTTGATTCCAGCCAAAGCCTTCCCAGCTTGCTTTCGGAGTGCTTGAATAGTGAAACTCACGAAAAGATGCTCGCACAATGTCAGCAAAGTTGGTCCAATTTTCCATTCCTGTAATGGAGTGTTGATGGTTTAGTTGATTTCAAGAAACAAGATATTTGTTTTCTAAATTAGATGCTGAATACTGAATACTGAATAGTTCAAGGGGTTGAATTTCATGATATTGGGATAAACTACCCAAGCAGCCCGGTTATACACAGATACCTCAGAAATTGCGAAATTACACAATCAACCCATGAACCCTTTTCCAAAACTAATTAAAACAGCATCCAAAATAAGTCTTTTCTCCGCTAATTGATTCATATTTGATTGTGCAAGCTGTTTTCTTAGAAATGAACTGTCATACCCTTTCTCCTCGTATGTGTCGAAGTGAATGAGCCATTGAAGATCGCCCCTTCAGCAATGCTTTGCTTGCTAGGAAGTCTTTTACACGCTCCATAATCTCATCTATAAGGGAACTACTCGGAGGAAGGTTTTTGAGAATAACCTATAAAAGGTGAACACGTCATATGATAATTAGTCCCGATTAAATACCAGTGTGGCAAGAAACTACAAATACTAAACCATATCAGTTTGCATCTTTGTATACTGATACACACCAAACATTAGTGCACCGAATGGAGGTGCAGTAAAAATAAAAGGAATATAAAAGAAACAGAAAATAAAAGAAATAAGAAAGACAAATAAGAGAAATAAAGAAAAAAAGCAAAACTTTACCTGGTTTTCAACCACTCTCACTCTAAGATATTCTTGTTTATACGTAGTGTCCAACATCGCCTGCAGGTAACCCTCGATATACAACTGCATCATAAGACATATTAGTTGAAACTGCTTCCTACATCACACATTTTAGCACTCAGAAAATGACTATCAACCAATATGAAAAACGTCCAGTATCTCCGGATATGACTTGATCTCGGGGGAAAATCAAGGACACTCTTGAATGACAATATTCTCAAGACAAAATAATATTGATGTGACTACAGTCACCAGTATGCATTCACATGACAGCATATAAATCTCGACTAACCTCATCAACCCCGGGACTTCTGTCCAACTTAATTTTCCTATCTGGTCCACCTTCCATAAAGGCACTACTCAGAACTGATGGCTCCATAGCTAACTTAAGAATTCCTTGATGAAAACCAAGCACCTATAAGAAATTATGTAACCCACATAGTTAACAACCCTCTGACCCATATAATAGAATTCTGAAGACGATGAGAATTAAGTGCATCTTACCATTCCATTAAAACCAGTAGTTTCTGCTCCCTTGAGAACAGAGTCCGACACTTCAGTGATTGCTGCAAATAGCACATTGGACCCTGCTGTTTTCAACTGCAGACGGAACAAATCAAATTTGTAAATAAGTAGAAACATCGACTTACTGGAACAAATTAGAAGGAAAAAGACCTACAGTTTTTCCCAAATCACCAAAGTAGCGCTTTGTTCCAGAAAAACCTTTGTTGTCAATGAATTTGCTAATGAGCTTCAGTGTACCTAAACCATAAACTTAAAATGATCAGGATAGAACCTGAGTGAAATAGATCATTCTAGCAGCTTTTGATAAACAATTTAAGGTATGCATCAAAATTCCTGTTATGTAACATCAGGAAAATTTTCCACGGAGAAGGGCAAGGAGAAGAAGAATCAATCAGAAGCATCGTGTGCAAAATAACTGAACTAGATGTAGTATTATTATTTAGCAGTTCAATAAACACTCAACAGACACATAAATTGTGTTCTATTATGCTATACACATTCTTACAATGCAAGCAACATGAGATTTCCATACATAATCACGAGCTAAACAGTGCTAAAGAGTAAAGATTGTCTCTCTAAATCAAATATAGATACCTAAGGTCACACCGGGAACATTGACCAAGCCACTAGACGGGTCAAAAAAGACATCAAGCGATGACGAAGCTAAATCATCGAACACAGAAGCAAATGCTGGTGGAAGTAGTGGGCTTCCTTTAGCAATATAAATTGCTCTCATGGCATACCTACAAAAGGTTGAAGCCATTGTAAAAATGCTGTAACATTACCACGAATAAGCAAAATTGGGAATACTAATCTAATGAAACATTACCACGAATAATGTTGTGCACATTTCAAAGTCAGTTCACGCAATGTTATGAGAGCATGCGTAACGAGAACCCCATTGAGCTCAACAGTCTTGTTCTTGATAGTAGGTATCTGTAAGGTGTAAAAAATAATGGATAATATAGAAAAACACAGAACAGGAAGGAAAAAAAAAAGAGGAAAATTATACAAGTAATCACTCTCAGACCTTAATCACACTATGAAGTAAAGATCTTAGTGTTTCTTGGGTTGAGCTGTAGCTGTAAAGAGAGTCCCCAGGAAGGAAGCTTGCCACGATCTTATGGAATACAAACAAGTACAAAATCAGCTACCGGCAAGTGATACTCGGCGTGTTATTAATGGGGTGGATTGATTTAGAATTATGAGGATGCAAGGAGTAAGATCTCAAAACCTTAATTGGGTGGATCTCAAAATGATCAAAGTAATATTGTTGACGAGAACTCGATTGACTGAGAGATTTTCTCCAGAATGGAACAACTTTCATAAGTGTCTCCTCATCAAGATTCAAGTCCAAAGGCTGCAATTGCAAACATACGAGAGGCTGACAAAAGCAGTGTGTAAAGGTTAATCACTGACAAGCACGAAATACATTTTTTTATTTCACCTGCAGCACAATAGATAGGTATTTCACTGGTTTAACACCAGAAGACATAGGAAGTAAGACAATTCCAACACGAAGAATGTAGTCATTGGCTTCAGATTTTTCTGTTTGATGCCTACGAAGCACTGCAGCAAAAGGTGCTCCCTCCCACTTCTCATCCATGGATAATGACTGCACGTATTATTACACATTACAGTAACCATTAAAGCAAACTAATTAAAAAGTGTACTGGAATAACAATTTTCAGTACTAATAAAGATGTATCCCTGGAATAAAAGAGAGATCAACTCAGGAAGACTGTTTATACCTGTACCCTGATCTGGTTATATTTATGTTCATCTGTAAACAAACAGTCCCAGTTAAGTTTTTCAAGTCTTGTAATAATTATAGGTGCATAGCTGGATGTGTCGCGTAAATCCAGATCCTGCAAAAAAGCAACAGAAAAAAGGCACATTATGCATCTGTTTGTCAAAAAAAAAAAAAAAAAAACAGAAAGAAAGAAGCATGAAAAGCTCAAATTATTTCTTCTGATGCATATAGATAATAATAACGCGAACATGACCCTTGGAGTTCATAAGGAAAAACAAATCTCCCCTTTTCCTTGTACTACAAACGATACTGTTTAGGTTCACACAAACATCTTCACAATAGTGTGCATTTTTCCAGCATTATAAAACCCATCTTAGTCCTTTGTGCGAGAATGAAAACTTGGTCTCGAGCCTTTTGTAGTAAACACAATGACAAATTATAAGCAACTAGCTAAATGCAAGAAGGTGGAATAAAAATTGAATGTGAGTGAATAGACCTGGTTTGCATACTCTAGCAAGTGAACAGCGAAATACGAGATTCTCAGCCGCATCTTTTTACTGGAGCCGGTAACCAGAGTAACCTTACGACGGTCAGAGAATGCACAAATCCTTAAAACTCGTGTCACACCTTCCGCATAAATTTCATATCCCACCTTCACAGTCTCTAAATTGGAAAATCTACTGTAGGTGGTGCGTTTCTGATCTTCAGGCCCCTTAGCAAGAGGTAAATGAAGTCCCAGGTTTCTAGTTTGCTTATTTCGATAAAATGGCTTCCATGAACGCACCTTGTCCAGATTGATTTCACGCAAAAGATGTACATCTGCACCAAGAGAACCAGAACCATTAAATATCTGAATTGCCTTTAGTATACTTGGGAGAAGTTTGTGCTTCAAATAAAGTTGCCAGAAACATTAGAAAAAGAGACGGCAATAAAAAGAACTAGGATATGTGCAATATTAGTTACTAAATCTGATACTGAAACTCTCTTTATTAGGCAAGTAACAGAATTTCAAAACAGGATTCAAATATTTTCTTGCATTTAATGTGAACAGCTGTGAGAGATTTTTTTTTCTTTTTACCAACACAGTGAGAGAATATTGATCACAAATGATGCTAACTATTTTACTTATAACTGTAATTGTACTACAGCAGTTTACCATTATGTTCAATGCATCATAAATGATTGAT
This sequence comes from Plantago ovata, assembly GCA_028274465.1. NCBI lineage: Eukaryota > Viridiplantae > Streptophyta > Magnoliopsida > Lamiales > Plantaginaceae > Plantago > Plantago ovata. The sequence goes on along the minus strand of CM051457.1, from coordinate 4,898,592 downwards.
AGAGAATTGAACCTTATCCCTCTATCAATGCCGTAACTGCAGACATGTACATTTTCCAGGATTTTATTGAACACATGGAAATTTAGAGTAGACCCTTAGAACTGCATCAATACTAAAATTGCATGATAAATACCATCAAGTTGGATGACTAGCTTATGTGGAAGAGTTAGGTCATCCCAGACATAATTGATACTATCGCCAGCTCCTAAGGTCTCTGGCTCTGCTGAACCCTGACAATATCAGAAAAGACATAACTACCTGAATGGTAAGAAAACTAAGAACCACATTCAAATTGATAAAATGGGAACAGCATATAGACCTTTTGGTAATATGTTATGGGGCCATCACGTAAAAGGTTCTCTATTCTGTACGGGAGGTTTACATGGGGAGGACTAAAGAAGTGCAAAACAATGATTGATCCTTCTTCCACGACATGAACAGCTGCAAATTTATATGTTTTATTCTGGTCGAGTGCTTGATGTGATTGTCTCTCAGGAATTTCTGAGGATTGTCTGAACTTCAGAAAAAACCTTCCTAGTGAAGCTACACACACAGGCCCTGACCAACCAAACCCAGCTTCATTTGGCCGGAATTGAACACAAAGTGATAAATCCTCTTCAGATTTTGTATGCTTTCTGAGCAATCTGTCAACAAAGTTAGTCTCTTTCTTGTTTGTTGTTATTGTCTTCAGCTTTAAAGATATCCTCTGTTTGCTGTTCAGAGCAAGCATCTCCTCCGTGTCCTTTGAAGAAGTACAGTTTAGAATTCTGAAATAACATTATTCAGTAGCATATGTTTATTCTGTGACAATAATAGCAGACCTCGATATAACATTGCCGGACAAGAATTGCTCCTTCAGATTCATTACTGATCACATATCTTGAGCTCAAAGCTACTATCTGGGAAGAGACCTCATTCATCATCCATGGTCTTAAAGACACCCCCAATCTCGTGATATCATTTGATCCAAATGCTCCTTCTGCTCTGAGGTCTATCTCTGTGAAGCCTGATAAAGCATCCAAGTCTAATTCTGTCTCAAATGCTTTCTCCTCCAATAGTGTGAAGTTTAATTTGTGGCATCTGGCAGAGAAAAAAGAGTGATTGAGAAGCCCCACGCAGCAGTATCAAATTTAACTAGTCCAGCATACATCCTCTTCATTTTCATTTTTCAGAAGTTTTAAATATTATAGACACCTAAATACTGATCCAACTCAAAGGTGTTGAGATCGTTGATATTGATTATTGATATCAAGTATATTCACCAGTTAACAAATCACTATAATGGTATCACCTCTACATAAGGTGCCAGGACTAAAATTAAAAGAATGGCTGATGAGATCAGATAAAAATTGATAATTACTTCAGGAACCATGATGTGGTGGAATTGGGCGGCAAACATGATCCTACATCTGGACTAATATCCGAACTTGGTCTTTCTGTGTTACTCCTGCAAAAAGAAGAAGATAAGGACCAATATTTGCTAAATGAAATTCTAGAGAATAAGCACCAGAATAATAGATACCTTGGTGAAGGCTTCTTGTTGGCAGCAAAGCATACCAAAGATATGGTTGTATTGTTTTGCAAAGCATATGAAGTAAAGATGACAGCCTGAGAACAAGCAAAATTTCTACATAAATATGTGGTAGATCAACATGATTTCCTTCACAGCCTTCTTGTTTGCGGCAATACACAGCCACATATTTGCAAGGAGGGCCCAGAATTATTTGATCAGAGGATCATTCATTAGGTTTTCTTTGGTCCCTTGTGTTTTTATGAAAAATTCAAGTAGCTTAACAGAAAGTTCAGAATGTCTGATAATTTCTGATAAGGCGGAATGGATACATAAATCATCAACTTTCAGCTGAACAACATCCACTGACATAATCAGGCAAAGCCTTACATGCACCAAAATGTAAAAATAAAATAAATGAAGAAAGAAAAAGGTATAAACACAACAATAAGAAATGAAGCCAACTGATGACAGTTTGCTCCGCTAGTAGGCTCTAGACTGAGAGTAGGCGCATGGTGTACAAAGTCTTACCCTAGACTCTAGAGGCTGTTTTCGTAGCATGAACCCATGACCTCTAGGTCACCACAGAAAGGCACCTTACATCCGTGAAGTCTTGTGATTGTAATGTAAAACTTTAATGATTATAATATTATATGTTTATCAAGTATCTTGAATAGCATAATATTTGGCTAATAATGGAAGGAATTGATTATGACCTATTTGCCTTTTAATTTCTGCCTACCTCCCTAAGCTGATGTTGTCATATACTGTTGTTTATTAAGCATCATATACACGTTGGTCTTTCAAATGGGGAGAGATAATTAGGTTGAAATCTTTTATATTGTTTTACTTTTGGGTAACATGACTTGCATCTTCATAAGGGGATACATTTTTGTTGTCTCCATGATAGTGCTATCAGTTGGATCCAATTTACAGTTTGAAGAAAGTAAAATTCTTAGAAAGGACGTCTGTCCTTCTTAGGAAAAACCAAAGTTTATGAACATTATTTGAAACCTACACCACCAAACTCAAGTGTTTAGGGTGATTATTCCTAATGTCAAGCAAAACTGGTTTTTTTATAAGACTTATTCTTGAAGAGAAAGGTATACTACTCTAGCACCTGTTTCCCAGATTTTCCTCCCCAGATGACTTTCTTTTCTGGCAAAAGGTTTCCAATATGGATGACAGATATCACCACTTTTAAAAACATATCCAGAATATTGTACTTAAAATCAGAAGATAACTTAATTACTGACGTACCTGTAGTGTGCCCCTGTGCCCACGAGATAATCTCAGCATGGCAAAATACTTTCCCCCACCAAATTCCAACTCAATGTCCAAGTGGCGGATATCATTTGTTTTCTTTTGTAGTTTTCTGACCCAATCACTACTATTGACGGGTTTGCAGCTTGAGCCAAACAAAGTCAAAGTGACTACAAAGTATATAGATTCAGGGTTTACATAAAAATTCACTGCTGATCCATATGGAATAGTTGCGTTACCCCACGGATTGCTGTGGTCCGTGGTGTTGCGGGGGTCTACAAAAGGGTGAAAATTTGTTATAATATCCGGAAAAGAAACGAAGAACCAATTTGGCAACTTTTTGACAATTATTGCATGAGGTACCTGAATCAGTCAAATTAACATGGACCTCTGTGTGTAAAAAATTTGAAACCTGAACTGTGGGAAGAACAAAAACTTCCTTCTGCTCTTGCATTGCTACTGGAGTATTTCTATTGCCAGGAGCATATCCAAAGTTATCTGGATTTATAACAGGGATACCCTTCCCAGTAGTTTGTATCAGAAAATGTATGTTAATGACTGAACCATCCTCAGATATCAGGGTACAATTGGCACTGCTTAATGAGGCTTTTACAGGGTCAACAGATAATGCCTTTCGCACTTGGTAACTTAATTTATCAAAGAGCCCAGATAGGCGAACAGGCTTCTTTCCCTTAAGATCATCGGACCACTCAACTGATGATATCTTCAAATTTTTCGAACCATCTGGAATGGTAGGTCTAAAAGAGAATACATAGTTTCCTGCAGATGCCAATATTAACTCATTTATTGGTAGATTGTAAAACCATGACTATTAATAGAAAGAGGATTCCTAATGAAAGAAAGAAAAGAAATCCACCTTGGATCTATAAAAAACAAAACGGTAAAAGGAAAAAATTGATGAATGAAGTACATATATGCCGCCCATGAGTTAATGTTCAAACATCCTCATATTAAATTGAGAAACTTATGAAAAGTAGCAGCAAAATGTTATAAATGATTGCTTACATATTTTATAACTGGACAACTGGTAATCTTCACTTTACGATTTATTTTTTAAATAAGAACATAGGCTATTTAATAATTTATACTTTCTCAAGCAAGAGATGGCACATCAATTCTCTTTTATAGGCATCCTGTTCAAAAGTACGTCAAAGGTCAAGACACCATCGTGAATTGTCCAATTTTAGCATATGATTGAAATCTTCACATTAATACAGATATCATTTTGCATCCAAAAATCTCAGATGTGGCTGAGGTCCGAGAGAAAACACTAAATGAACACCATGCATACTTTGAACACACTTGTCGGATAACTCTTAGTAATATACCAAATTTCATCCTAGTACTTTATAGCCTATATACTGAAGTAAGGGGGAAAAAGAGCGTATTACCAAGACTCAGAGATGTCAAGACCTTTCTCAATCCACCAGACAAATTAATAGCACTGAATGCTGCCACCGTATCGTCTATGACAGATCCAGCTTTCAGCACCAATGGAGCGTACTCTTTTTCCTTGAGGTTGAGCCTTTGAAAACGCAGATCCAGTGAAAAATCAGTTTCATTGTGTATCCTTAGTAATGGAGAAATAACAATCGACAAGCCATCCTACAAATGAATTAAGAAAAGGAGAGCTAAATAGGTTGTAATACTAATAACATGGGCAATGGAAATACACAAACATGGAAAGGAGTTGGAGATAATAGAGAAATCTATACCTCAATTGTCCTTGAAATTTCAATTGCAATTAATGGACCAGAAAAAGACTTGGAATCTGATTAATAACAAAAAGAAAGTAGAAAGCATTAAACTCCTTTAGTTAATTATCAATGAAGAAGATGGGAATCAAAATCACTGCTAAGATCCAACAGTCAATATAATAGCAAGTTGCTGTTAAAATTTGATATACCAACATATAAATACTAGAACATACTTCCTCCATTCCATTAATAACTTCCTCAGTTATCCATGTTTAGCATTACTTTACAAACTTCCTAACTCCAAAAATGGAAATTTTTCATTCCACTCATCATGTCTTTATGACCCACTTACAATTTTATTAATATAATGCCTCACACAAACCAATTGTTTACTAGTGTTCCTTAAATAAAGATATTTCTACTCCTTTTCAAGAACAAAAAGAAGAAAGAAAAAAAAGGAAGTATGTTTTTATAAGTTGGCCTTCATATTTTAAAAAAGTTTTAACTTCTTATTATTCTGCTTCAGTTATATAAGATAAATTGTTCCCAAACCATATTAACTTTCTTAGATGAATAATATTGCCAAATTTAAACTTGCATATGTTACATGGTGATATATCTGCATATTAAAGAGCTTTGTTTTCATGTGTATTATACTATAACACAATCACATATTTGCAAATTCAACTGAATACGAGAAACTTTATCTGCTTTTCTTCTACAAATTTGAATAAAGCTGCAACCAAAAGGCAGATAGATCACCATGTGATATAATGCGCGTCCTCCAAGCAAATTGTCGAGCATCTAAAAGTGAGAGATGAATTGGAGAAGTTGATATGTTTCCTTGCTGGAAAAGCTGAACTGAAAAGAGAGAGGCTTCTGGCGGCCGGTTTGCCAAAGCTAAGTGCCTAAAGAATATTTTAGGTATAAGTTAAAGAAGGTGCATATTATATGTTACAGAACAAACTCACCACTTAAATGAGAAAAAACGATAGTGCGAGAAATGTGAATGGAAATGTAAACAATTTTGGTTCCAAAAAATGTGAATGGAAACCCATGGACAAAGTTTAGACTTGGTGGAAATAATAAACTTTTTATCAGATAGCTGATACCTCAGATAAATGGTAGTTGACTGTCTTGGAGATACTGAGGCTTCTTGGTTGTCATAAAACTGGCACAGAAGTGACAGTCCAGACAGGTTTTCTACCTGCCACATCACGAAATGTCATTTTCATGTTTTCTTGTTTCTTAAGCCAACTTATTTAAGTTTTTTGCCCCATCAGAAGTTTATACAACAGAGATGAAATGCATGAGAGGATGAAACAGAATTTTTAAAAATAAATTTATTATTTTTTTAAGAGAGGAAATAAAACAATAACTTAAAAAAATTAGTGCCCCTTTATGAAGATACAGAACAAGAAGACAACCAAATCTCTAGTGTCTGTCATGGTCTTATAAGTAGTGTGCAAAAACGGAGAATATTCACCAGAAAAATACAATGAAGATTATGTATCATTAACTTCAATAAAAAAAGGGAGTTCAGAAGTTAAATCAATTAAATCCCATAAAGGAGCAATTTAAACCTTGCAGCAATTCGCCAACACTGCAGAGCTTTTTACTGCATATGGACCAGCCAAATCAATTTCCCCAATCACAAACAGAACGATATCCAACGCAAGCTCACTCACTAGTATATTGACCTGCCAATTTCACAACAGAAACTGATATATGTGTGTGTGTGTGTGTGTGTGTGTGTGTGTATATATATATATATATATATATCACATGCTTACAAGAGAACTCAGAAACTGAAAAAGAAGCATCCAAACCTCTTTAAGTTTTGCATAGAAATTACTAGGTGCTCCACCCAATGCCTTTTCTGGATGCTGATTTAGAAACTTGAAACGGACAAAAGTGCAGATTTCAACTGGTTGCATAAAGTCAGTCCTGCAATCATTTGGAAAGAAGTGCAGAGCAATTCAGACAACCTGGTTATGTGAGAAAAATTGCAAACATAGTTCCTGATGGAGAAAACTGGTATGAAGCAAAACAACCAATACAAAATAGAAGCATGAATGCGTACCATAAATTGCGGTGGGCATCAAAGTAACTCATAGAAACTTCAAATGTGTTCATAAATCTAACTTTTGAACCGGAGATCTGCATTATTACTTGATTGGATATTAGCGATCCCTGCAGTAGAGGAAACTTTTCTTCAGTATCTGATAACTCGTGAACGACTGTCAGAATGACTTTCTGCACGGTAATTGTGATTCCCGGCAGATCAGCATTCGTCATTAACTCTCCAAGATTAGTGGCATTTGGGTCACTTGGCTGATTTGTCTCCGTCCCTGAGCTGGTAAGAAGTTCCCTTGATCTGTTGGAGGGAATGGAAGTTCTACCCATTGAGTATGTTGTTGGCAACACATTATTACCTGACGGACCAGGATCACTAAAAACTTTCCACTTGAATAAATTTCCTGGCTGGCTGACAAATTCAAGGACACCGTCAATGAAAGCTATTGCACAGTCATTCTTTTTATTCACTAGGTGAAACGCCCTTTTAGTTAGAAAATGGAAAGATTCAAGCTCCGCAACATCCTCATATGGATCAGGTTTAAAAGGAAAGATTCTCCAAAGTGCAGATGCACCGTCATTAGGACAAGAGATGTCTACATATCTCGATTGTGGATTACCACTTAATCGCAATGGTTCTCCTGACCCATCTCTAGCATGCAGCGATATGAGGGAAAAATATTGTACTTTTGACTTCCATCTTGAGTTATGAAACTTCACCTGAACATACAGTTGATAGCAAATGTCAGACAGGCTTAGAGAAGCTACATGGGCGAGTATGAATTAAAAAAAAAAAAAAAAAAAAAGGTAAAATTCCCTAGAGAAAAAATCACAGAAAGTGGCAAAAGGAAAGGTTAAGAGACTCATTTCAGTGGACTGAAGAGCCAAATAGCCGAAAACCCATATTATGTAGTGCATTGGTAATCAAAACACAAAGATAAAGAAAGAAAACTCAATCGCCAGCATGCAGACAATAAATTGATCAAGTAATTTAAAAAAAAAAATGAAATAGTTTCAGAATAAGCGCAGAACTCCTAAAAAGTTATTCATAAATCAGACCCCTCACCTCCCCCCACCAAAAAAAAACACTTTATTACTATTGTTATTATTAAGCATGTACTACTACTGTATATATGAGATTAGTGGGACTGTAATATCTTTATAGATTTTAATTAAAAGGGTTTAATGATTTTATTAAAATTTTAGGAATAGGTTGGAGAATTACCTCATTTTTCTTCAATATTTGGTGGTCTCTTTCTTAGGAGTTGGAACATTGGATTCTTATTAAAGTCAGTTTTCAGTTAAAGATATATCTTTCCGTTAGACTGTAACATAGCCAGGGTGATATATTTTCTCCATTCTTGCAAAACTATCTTTAAGGTTGGTGTTTAACAGAAGCACATTCAGATAGATGATGTTAAAGAATCTTACTCTGAAAAGGGAGCGCTCGCCCACTAGGGAATAATGGAGTGTGCCAGCTATATCGTATCTACTTTCTGCGCCTCCAACTGCAATATACATATGTTGATCGATGTCTTGGATAGCAACAATCATTCCTGTAAAAGTTGCAAGGATATCTTAGTGGAAATTAGATAGAGAGCTGCTCCACCATAAGAAGTCAATAGAAGAAAATACCATCAGTAACCATTCCTTCTGTGATTTCTTCTGGCTCTTCGTTGATGGACCAGTTGCTGGATTGCGATTTAGGAATTCCATCTCTGACGGAGAGCTCAGAGACAGATTCCACAGAAGAAAGTATCATCTGAGGCAAAATATTCAGAAAAATTATTGATTACGGTTCTTCGGAGAAAAGAAGTGTGTGTGTGTGTGTAACTGTGTATGCACACGCATGTGTTGTGATACAACTCTTGTGCGTATCGACAGTGTAAAAAGCATGGTTTACAAAAGGTTAGCGGGGTATACTTCAGAGAAACCAATCACCTTAATCTCAGAGAGGGAGATGGTTATATCCAGCCCCGACAGAGAACCATTCCCAACCCAACTGCTATCTGAAAGTACAGGAGTTGTCTGCTCACTTTTTATGGGGCCTTCAACTGCCAATGAACATTTCATATCTCGCAATATATAGTTCAGAGGACTTCTGTGCAGGTTCTTCTGTACTTGTGTTCTTGAGGAACTACCAACCCGAGAAACCTTCGGGGAGACTCTGGAACTTGTATTAAGAGGATTTTTTTCAACCATAGCTCTGTGTTCCATTGCTCCATACAGGAACCGAGAAAGCAAGGAAAGCTTGGAACTCGCTGAAAATTCTCTCATGGCATCTAACAGCTTAAAGTTAAAATGGAAGTCAATCTCCACCAGAAGTTCCTGAATTCTGCCTGCATTAGTAAATAGGCATTATTTTGCTGAGATGGAGAGATTTGATGGACTCATCATGCCCAATCCTGTCAAAACATAATGTCATACCAGATTCATCTGTAGCCACAAGTACAAGAGACAGACTTGAGAGACTCATTGAAACTATTTCAGTATGATCCCACAGTAATTCTCGTATCTGGGCTTCCTGCTGACTGACACGACGTTGGCTAATTAGAACAGCCGTTTCTATGTAACTTTCGGCAACTTCAACTTTACTGGATGATTGACTAGCTGGCCAGAGTCCTACGATCCAATTATAGTATGAAAGAAAGCATTTGGCAAAAATCACTGCAGCTGATGCTTCAAGTAGCACAGAACCCCCCTGCGAATTGAGAATATTCCCGCTATAAATTAAGAATGTCAAGATGTACAGTTGATACAGTTCTTACACAAACACACCCCTCCCAAGAGGGAAATTTAAATAGTTAACTATTTAATGAACAAAATTCTTCTTTGTTAAAAGTTAAAGCACCTTGGAGTTACAAGACAAACTTCGAAAATCTGCTCCAGCGGAAAAGGATAGACTAAGTTTCTCAAAGTTGTTCTCATTAACCAAAACATCTTTAAATTTGCACCCAGCCATATAAATTCCAGAGAGTTCGAGACTCATGCATAAACATTGATGTTCAAGCCTTTCAGCGCTCACAGAAGAAGATTCTCCCAACATTTGTTTGCCGTAGAAACTAGATGCATCATCAGCTGCATTGTGCAAACATGCTGAAGGCAACGCGCTGGTATTGACAATGGTGCTCAAGTGCAACCATAATTTGATATGAGAAACTGATGCTTCAGTTACAAAGTTTAGAGAACTTAAAAGATTTCTAAGATCAGATTTAATAGAACTTCCCTCAGATTCTGTCGAACTCTCAAAAACGAGAAGTTTAACTCCAGCTGCATCAATGATAACATCAATAATCCCTCCTTTGGAAACAAACTCAGCATTTAATGGCTGAACGGAGAGGTAAATTCCATTACCAAAGGAATCATGCATAACCAAGTTTCTGCCAGTTTCTTTGTGAATTGAGATTGCCTTAATATGTTCCTCCAGATCAACAATTTTCCTGGAATTGTGAAGAACTACGTCAAATGACTTAATCTCGCACGTAGTGCTGAAAATAAAGTGAGTATCCCTGCTTTCCAGGCTACTTTTGTTAAATAGCATCTCCCCACTCTCAGATTCCAAATAAACTGCTTCGTTGCTTGATTGTTCTTCATAAACTAGGCCCCCATTTGATCCGTTATTATCAGGGATAAACGACCCATGAAATGCACAAAGAATTATCTGAGGTAGGAAACTTAGTCATCAGTAAAAGATCGAAAAGTGCTATTTGAATAAAATCCTTTACTAAAAGAAAAAGATAAAATCCAATTCTCTAAGGCATGACAATGAGTTGAAAGTTGAAATGATAATAGGTGCTAAACGTGAAGATGTAACTTCCTGATAAATGTAAAGACCAAATGAACTACGAGGAATGAAAATGCAAATAAGCTAGCATGATGAGCATTATGAGAAAAAATCAACGGAATGTTAGGTGAAGTGCATAAAACCCCTTCGAGTTATTCAAAATTTGAAAAGTAGCACGACATCCCCCCCCCCCAATTATTTAGCCGAATCCCCCAAGTTACATACACGAACCCCCCTAGCCATATGATGGAGAGTGTAGCACACTCGCCTAAAATTCGACTGGGCAAGGCGTTTAATCTTGCAAACTTACCAAAAAAAACCTTGAGTTTTCATTTAACATAGATAAAGATAAATTTAAAAAAATAAAATATCGAACATGAAATAAGAAAAAGAAAACTAAATAGCTGTTGCCATCTCCAGCAGCCGCCAGAGGTGGCAGACATGGCGGAACCCTGCTCTGCCAATAACCTGGTGGACCTCTGCGATTAAAATAGTAAAGGAGAAGCTCCAAAATTAATCTGACTGGCGGAGCTTCTGCTCCTCGATTAAAATGGTGGAGCTCTCCACCAGTCCCCGCCGATGGCTGCCACGCTGGAATTGATGGTGGTAGCTACCATCTTTTGTTTTCTTTTTAATGAAATATTGCACAATACCCCCTTCAAATACCTAATATTATGAAAAATCCCCTTAATTCAAGTTAGTTTGCATGGAACCTAAAGGCCTTAGTTTTCAACTAACGGAATCCATGTTGAGGTGTGACTTTCATGCTACTTATGTGTGTGTGTGTGGGGGGGGGGGGGGGGGGATGCAGTTTACCCACGGAATTCTATATGCATTGTATATTCAACAACATATCATTACCTTTGTGAATATATACAACTCATCAAGATATACCAAGCTGGAAAATCCAGTTGCCACACAGTGAGAAACAGCAGAGAAAGCAACAATGGAGGAGCCAAATGAATGATAGTCCTTCCTGACACAGAATATATAAATACCATTTATGAATGGAAGGGCATGAACCACTAGAACAAAAATTATGCATGACTCCAAATTATCGTATTACAAAAACATTGTGCTGCTTTGCAAGATACATAAAATTACTTCAGATACGCGATGGAAATGATTTTGCCCCGAACTATACCTAAATAGATACATCTTTGAGAATGTATTCTTAAACTTAGAATATTAACTTGGAGAAACGCAACACAATTCATATTGCTTGTCCATGAAACAAAAAAGCACGATTGATGCAGCATAAATAGACATCCGAGACCATAATTACCCGGAAACAGAAAAAGAAATATGTAACGAAAACCAAACATGTTAGCATATAAGTTCTTAGATACTTTGAGATTAAAGCAACTTGAAGAGCAAAGGGGAACGAAGAAATTAATTACCTCAAATATTTTAGCTGTAGGGTCATTGGACTCAGTTCAACAACTTGGTACTTTTGATTCTCAGTGGTTCGACCTAGGTAAACCTTCAGACCATTAAGTCTAAGATATGCATTGAGTGAAATCTCCCCTTGACAACTGTAATCTATACTGTCAGATTTCAGGATGCTACTTTCTAGAGGCTCCTCAACCCCTAGGTAACCTGAACCACTTTTAGATTCTGATGCATGTCCATGAGACAAACCAGGGTTGTTATCTAAATTTGGGGATACCCAGAGTTCAATATTGCAAATTTTAAGTGCCACCTGTGAAATTAGTTGATTTCCTGTCAACTCTGTATCAAAGTCATCATTCAACAAAGATACTTGAATATGAGGACCTTCAATGAGGACCCCAATTTGAATATGCTTATCTGGAAGCATCCTGATAATGTCCATTTCAATTTTCCTAGAGATGGATCTGAATGTACTGCGCCAATCCCCCACCAGTACATCATGAACTGTGAATTTTGGAGTCCGTGAAGGAATGCTCTTCATCTTCTTTTGGGCACACCAGATAGCATACTGCATTTGTCTAAGAAGTACAGTGATTGGTGGTACAGCAGAATAGTCCACGTTGAAGTTAAGTTTTCCAACAACCAGACTACAGTCCAGAAACCGAGAATTGAGTCCATGATCTGTCAAGAAAGACCTTATATCACAAAGAATCCATGGACTGTGCACACTGGGTGTACATTCTCCTGTAGATTTTAAACAAGAATCTTTGCAGGTTAACCACAATTTTCCTAAATGAGTGGCCAGGTGAGGGACTGAACAGGTTTCAGTGGTAGCATGACTGTGTGCATCTCCAGGAAAGTAATTGACTTGTGCGGAATCACCCCAACTGATGACACGCTTACCATTGAGTTCCTTGTCCTGATTTTTTTTGGCATAACTAGTACCACCACCTTTGACAATAGATGAAAGTATCTTCAAACATCCAGATGCAGATGTAAGCCGCTTTTCAGACATATTTTCTGTGTAATGTAAGAAGAATCCATCTATAGAGAGATGAAGTGAAAGAAAATTACGGTGTGATACTGCTGAATTTGAGGGCCCCTTTTTTCTGACAGAAGACTGTAGCTCAACATCTGGAGAAACAGATAAGGATATTTCTTGAACATTTAGACTGATACTTTGTTGCAGAAGAAAATCACACACTTCGCCACTAGACCAACCAACTCCAAGGATGATACCCAAAGCTTTACGCATAGACAGAATCCTCATTACTGAAAACAAGAAATTTATGACAGCACTCAAGATAAGCACAATCAGCTGGTGCAGCTTTGAGAAAATTCCATAGGCTACCAACTTATCAGGAACCTTGTTTTCTCCAGGACCAGTTGATGCCATTGTTGAGCGAATTATACGTCGTGCCAAAATAATTGACTCAAGCGGCAGACCATTTTCAATTTGGTTGATATTTTTCCACTGATACTTGACAGAACTTGAATATCTCGCATCCCAGAGCATCAAAGAGGTTGATCTTCTCATTGTTTTTTCTGTCGGAAATCCAACTAATAGAAGCAGACTCTGGTAGGTTTTTATGTACCGCAAACTTAGACAGAGAATTCTAACTACCTTAATCAATGTCATCTTAGGAGGCGTAAGCAGTAACTTACTGGCCACTATATTCCAAAGTTGCCTTCCAGTTCTAGTACATTTGGTTTCTTTGGACAAAAGACCATACAATATTAACAAAACAGATAGGTCAGCTGTAGAAAGTAAAAAATTTAATGTTGGAACGCGAAAACAGAATCTCGTAAAATGAAGATGACTCATACTAACTAACACAAACATATTGGTTGACGGGAAAACACAGCTACTGAGTTTGTCACTGTTCAGCCTAATCTCAAAACTGCCAACATCAACATCAAATGAAGTTTCTTCAGAAGGCACAAGAAATGAACTCATGAAGCTTCTAGTAAAGCATCGTTGGTCCATGATCTGTGATCCTATTTCAAATTTTTTCATGTACAATGAACAAGACAGTGGATCGTGTGAACGGGGGGTCTGCAGACGTACATGAATATCAAGCAATTGCAACCGACAGTGCCTAAGTACAGTATTCAGTAAGGATTTCCCCCAGGTTCTGGTAGTCATCTCCGAAAATTTTTAATGGAACCATGCAAAGCACACCCCTGAAATCATTTAAGACACAGAAACTATACTTGAGCTTCTGAAGTAAAGCACAGTGCAAGGAAATGCAACACTTAATTGGCATTAATAAACATCAAAGCATTGTGAAGATATAATGGAAGGACTACTTCCCCTTGCACTTGCATCATGAGGGCAGAAAAAATTTAATCCCTCATTTATATCCTTTTTCTTTGTGTAAACAAAGCCATGGTGCTCCTAACTATCATCCCAAATCCCAAATAAAATTTAACCTAAGCATCACATACTGTCCTATCTCCAATTGTTTTCACTTCCCTAGACCCTCAACCCAAGTACCCAACCAAATGCGAAGTTGCTATATGTCACAGTCCTCTTTCCAAGATTCTAACAATGCTGTTGTTTCTCAAACTTCCTACTAAAAAACAACTGAACAACAGGAAATGTGATCAAGCCCTACATACAATAATTAGGGAAAAACTAGCAGGCGTTAGAAACAACTAGTGTTTATTTATCAGACTAAGTTCCATAATATATATATTCAGTTGATAAAGAGACACGCCAATGAATAGAATGAGTTGTTCCATTTCTACTAAAAAATGATACCAAATCCGAGCAAGAAGTACATACAAATAGCAGTAGGAAAACAGCACATATTTAGTATTTACAACAATATTCACAGAGCTAAACATCATAAAGACATGTACCTCAGGATCAATGTCCTGAAGAACCTTATTCCTATCCTCCACCGTTGTATCCCTACATTTCCGCCTCCACTTCACTCCTCCCTCATCCTGCTCTTCCCTTCTCACATCACAAACAAAACAAAACAAAAATACTCAATCAGTTCAAAGTTCAAACCACATTTATCAAGCACCAACGCAACATTGCCATACAGTAATAACACATACCCCAGCGAAAGGACAGCGCGGATGCCGCGAATGACTAGAGTGAACGCAGTGGAGGAAAACGGGGAGAATTGCAGGCTCAAGTGTTCGACGGTGACTTCCTTGAAACAATACACAGACGGATCGTCCAGTAAGTCGTTGAGCTTGGAGGTATCGAAGGTGATGTTATCTAGAGTTCCATTGGAGCGGAAGAGGCCGAGTTTGACCTCCAGCTGTGGCTCGTCTCGCAGCCATGGATGAAGCTGAGCTGCGAGTTTCCGGTTAATCCAATCGTTAAGAATCATTATTGCCTCCTGATTAGGTTATTTTCGAACAATTCGACATTGAAGAAAGGGAAAAAGGTGAAACACTAGTCACTGTGTGTTGTTGATTAAATTCTAGAAACGAGAAGGATTCTCTTTTGCTTGCTCAGAGAGGAACGAGGATGAGGAAATAGATAATCAATCAATCAAAACCCAGTGCGAACGGCGTTACTTCATGCACCGTCTATTAACTAACAGCTGTCTAACTCAGTTCTTTCCTCCGTTAAAACGCCGTGTTCTGGAACCTCCGGTTTGAGCCAATAGGAGTTTGACACGTTATTAAGTTAGCAACACGTCCCGGGAGTTCCAAACCGACGCATTTCCGCTTTTGTTTTTTGCCCTCTTGTTTAATTAAATTACATGAATACTCCCACCAACTTAGACCAGGCAAAAGCAATCCGAATTCGAAATCCAATCCGATCCGAAATCCGAAGTCTCATCCGAAAATTTATGGCCAAACATAAGAACTTTGACCCGAAACCCGATATCATCCGATCCGAAAGCACCCAAAAATATTTATCGGAATTAAACAATCTGAAATCTTCTGAATAAATTCAATCAGAAATTCACCGGATGCGAATTAAATATGACCCGAACTATTTCAATTCGAAATGATTCGAATTAAATTTATAGGTATACATGATTATTTTCATTTAAAATATATATTTCATATATAGCTAATTTATCATTAAGATTTTGAAGTAGTTATATTTCATAAATTTTTATTATAAAAATAATTTTACATTTAAATATTTTGAAACCGATCCAAATGGACCCGATCCGAAATGTTTTAAAATTTATAATCCGAATAACACCCGAATTCGATAAAAACCTGAAATCCGAACGGATTTGATTAAAACAACCCATTTGCCAGTCTAGCACCAATGACATTCTTCACATTTAATTTTGATAAGGACTTCGTGTTAACTCCGAGCAGCCGTTTAATGTAATGACGACACGAGCTAAGATAAAACAGTAAATAAACAGAGAATAGATACTGGTAGGGCGCGCTATGGTTACAGAGACGATGAACCGCGAGGAAGAAGCAGAACAGAATACAACCCCAATCCCAGAATCATCATCATCTTCTGTCAATAATCCCAAGGTAGAAGATTTCAACCAGAACGATCCCCCTTCTTCCTCCTCGCCCTAAAGATCCAATCGATTCAAAAAGCAACAACAAGACCAAATCCTGTACAGGCTGCCTTTACTATTCCTCGCAATTCAAAGACGATTCTCGGAATCCTCTTTGTGTCGCCCTTACTCGCTCCCTTCCTGTTGGTAAACCCTATTCTTTTGTTGCCTTTTCGATGTTTTTTATGGATTAAGATATGTCAATTCAATTCCGGATTGATTTTTTTAATTTTATTTATAATGTTTAAAATTACTTTGATTTTGTGTTTCATTGGTCTAGTTATCTGTATAATGCTATGAGATATGTCACACAGTAGTATATATTTCAATTCTTGCGTATTGTATATTTGTATGGCTGTCCACCAGAAACCGGTACCGTTTGTTTCCTAAAGAAATGAAATGACAACTTTAGCTTCGAAATCGTGTACAACACTTGAGACTTTCTTCTGTGTTTCCTAGACAATAATTATTGAGATCGAAATGTTTATCTATGTTGGAAAAAAATACATAAGTGTTATATGTGTGGATGTTCAAATAGTGTTGTTGTTCTTGTTTTTGGATTTGACTTGTACAAAGCAATGTTCATTGGTGTTACTGGTGGCTGGTGCATATTTGTCATTGGGATATGAGGATTATACAGAGTATATGATAAGCATGTAAATGAATATGCCTTCTCTAGAACTTGTTCAACAGTAAGAACACTGCTTTATATCTTCTTCTCATTGTACGGATACCTCAGTTGTGTTAGGTAGTATAATTTTCATTTCTATGTGTAATGGAACAATGGATAGTCCTCACTTATCTCTTTTCATTCCTCTGACCAGTACTTCTCTATACTCTTGGAGAATCTGAGATGCAAGCATCTAATTATAGATATACTCGTGTTAAAGAGGGTAGGAGTTTTAGATATGCTTGTGTTGGTTATTCTCTTTACCCTGACCAGAAAGAACAGGCCTCTGATGATGAGCAAAAGAGTGAGACCATAATGCCGGTCTGTGCTGGTCTTAAGGTTAGTACTATAAAAATTGGTTGCACTCGTGTGTTACTTTTGAAACCCACTACAACATGTTAAGACTATCACAGTTTTTATTAACAATATTATGAGTTCTAATAACATGCCGTTGTCATGCTACAAATATTGGGCAATCTTGATATTTTGTTTATGTTAGGAAATTCTAATGGTACCAATTGCATTTGTAAGCCAAGTGCTGGGATAATAGTAGATTATATGCAAGTAAAGAATATTTTCTGACCCGCATGATGTCTCCATGCTTTTTTCTAAGGGTAAAGGATGGGAAAGCCATTGTAGATTAGTTGAGGAAACATTTGGGACTGATTTGAATCATTGTAGAGAATCATAACAAGAAATTACCAACATGGATTAGTGGAATGGAGTAGCGACATTCTATCTGGTTTTATGTTGTTCCTCAACTGCTTAAACAGAAAACTATCATGTCTTGCCTCTCTTACATTTTGTGTCTTCTGCCTGTAATCATGCTGACATGGTTGGAACATTTATGCAGATTCTAGTAGATCAGCAATTAGTAGATCGGCAAGCTAAAACTGCTGAATCTCCATCAGCTCCTTCACATATTCATAATAAAGAAGGTAAATGTCTTCTTCTATAGTATATTAATATTGGTTGTCTTCCAGAGCTGCCCTCATGATGGAAGGGTCACTCTTCTATTGACCATCTATAAAGGAGGTGATTGGCCTATCTATTTTGGCTTACAGTTCAGGAAGCTTTATTTAGTGTAAACTTTAGAATGTATATTCTGGACTATGACTTCAGGAAGCTTTATTTAGTGTGTACAATGTTAATTTTGAACTATAACTTCATTAGTCATCTTTAAAATAGAACAGAAGATCAAGGAAAATGTGATTACTCAATGCACTGCGAAGAAAATGGATGGTTATCCAGTAAATGTAAATTTGTGTTATTTGGATCCTTATCTTATGAGTACCGTTGCCTCTTTGTGAATTATGAAGATGTATGTTAATTTTTTCCTTTTTTTTTTTTTTTTTGTGTGTGTGTGTTCATGTTTCTACCAGCATTGCACTGTGTCTGTGTTTTCTTATAAACTTAGATTTTAAGGATGTGCAGTGTATATGTAGCACAAATATGCTTGTTAATTTTGGGAGAGTTGTATTAGTATCCTAAAATATGCTTGTTAATTTTTTTTTGTGCTAATCTTACTCTTTCCTTTTCACATATATCTTTTAAAACGCAAATGAATGGTCTGGAAAGTAGCACCCTGAATCCACAAGTATATGAGTTAGTGTAAAATGATACATGTGAATTATAATTTACTCGAGGACCAATTGTGGCACTACTGTTGTATGTGCGTGGATGTCCTCTCATTAGTGACTTTGGTTGAGCCAGTTATATCCATTTGTCCTCCTCTATTTTATCTTTTAAAATCTATTCTCCTTTCTTTTGATTGCGAGTTCATGTGTTAAAAACATTGTGTTATTGCTTCTCAAAGATGTTAATGGATTGCCTCAACGCCATCCACCGAAACCAGCTAATTCTACTGGAGATGATTTCTTTAGCAGGCAAGTGCTTCGCTCACTATCTCCAATTATGTTGTAGGTTTTCAAGTAGTTGTATTAGTTACTCTCACATATCCACTGAGAGTGTTTAAAAGTTGAAATTGGACATGAAGCTTGACCTACAGGGCAGGGCATTCTGTTAGTTTCAATTCTTGTTGATATGTTGTATTTGTATAAATATCACAGCACCCTTCTGTAACCAAATGCAGGTTTACTCGAAATGCAAACCTGGTAGCAAATGGTGTAGCCAAGAATGTTCGCAAAGTTGGGAATCAGATAAAACAAGGTGTTGATGACATATTGTATCCCTACAGAAGACGACCAAAGTAACAGAGACCTCGACCCCTGCCAAAATTAATAAGTTGCGCTGGTGAAGGAATCAACTAGGTTTATCCATCGTCTCCATAAACACCTTTCCTGAGTGCTCTTGTCACGGCGGATGATTCACCAGTAGCATATTGGAGGAAATCATTCTATTACTATGGGGTTACAGGTGAAAGAATTAATCAGTTTCAAATTATGAAACATTGTAAAAGGTTTTACTATAATCTTGCTTAGCACTGTATTTGTTTTGCCTGGTTTACAGGCGCATCAACAAACACATTCTGGACCAAGTCTCTATTATCTGGAGTTTGAATAAATAAAATTTTGTTTTATTTTATGTTTCTATCATCTCAATTTGGTCTGCTGCTAAGTATAGCAATGAGTCTCACTTTAACTGCAACATAATCCTTGTAAAACAGAGTTGAATGGCGTCAGACTTGGAAACTTCGATCACATTTGCTTTGCCATGTAAATCATACTACTTGTCTAGCTCACAAGTTGAAAGTTGATGAAAGGAACATTCTGCTGTTATTAAAATGATTTATAAGAGGAGTACCAACCAACAAGGTGCTCCTTTAAGAATCCATTTAGAAAAATTCTAAGGTTAAATGGTTAATTATATTAGCCCTTGAGAATGGCATCAGATGCAAGCATATTTTGTAGGCTGACATAATTATTTTATCATCTTATAATTAGAGGCATCTGCAACCAATACGTGAATAAGTACAAGAAGATAAAATTAGATTGATTTAGATTTACGGAAAAAAATATAATTGTTGTCAATTATTTTGTTTGATATTTAGTCTATGTTGTTTTCGTCAGAAAACTCATTAATTTTAGTTATGTTTAGATTTATTCAGTTCAGATTTGCTTAATTATTTTTTATACGACATATATATTCAGTTCTGCTCAATTCAACTCAATTTTGTTCAGCTCAATTCAATTCAATTTTGTTCAAACGAAAATAACATAGTCTTATTCTCCTGATTGGGTTATTGACTTCCTGCAGTGAATATAAAAAACTTTGTGTGACAATATATATAGTGGTGACTCAAAATGGTTGTCTCTAAAATAAAAAATATATACATACTTCCTCCATTTATTTGGTATCTTCCTAAGTGGTAAAAATTATCAAATTTAAAGAATAATATTAAGGGTTAATTACAAATTAATGATGATCCTAATAGTTTCTATCAAATTAGTGCTACATGTAATACTTCCTACAAAGTAGTGTCTATATATGTGTGGACTAATTTAACCTTACATAATTAGAAAAAGTCAATTAATTTGTAAGACTAGATTCCTAATTTTAGTTTATTAGTTATCTTCAGTTTTATCTATTAATAGCCGATTGAATTTTTTCTCAATTTCTTTTTGTTTTCTTGTAATACGTTTGAATGATTTGTAGTATCATATAGCATGAAGCATCCCACCCTCCAAATATTTTCATGGCTTTCACATTTTTCACATTTATGGGGTCTCTGCTTATGTTTTTGTTCAGTTGTTATAATATGAATAGAGAATATTTGAGTTTAGTGTTTGACTTATTTTGGTACGTAAGTTTGCAATGTATATGGGGATGCGTGAAGTCATCATGTGCAATTCATTGTTGACCTATTATTTGACCTTCTATTTCGACATGCATCTCATTAAGATGGAGTGTAGAGTCATGCATCTATTAGCAAGCAACTTTTCTTTCTTTTTCTGGGTAGCAGTTGTCCTAAATTTTTGTACAATAAGCATCAGACTCGAAACATGAATCTCTAAGCAAGCATTTATTTTTGTGGGCAAACATTTGTCATAAGTTTTTATACTTACCATGTAATAATCAGTCGGTTCAAAACCAGTGAAGGAAACGGTTGATAGTGATGCTTGGCATTTTAGTCAAGTTTGACTAATTAAGAGAAATTGTGTTTAATTGGAGAAAATATATTAATTTTAGTTACTGAAATTAACACTAAAATTAGCATTATCACCAAATTGAGATAAAATTTTCACCAATTTGTAGGAAATAATTTAGGTCACAACAATTTGATATAAACTCTCAAAACTATCACCATTTTGTAATTTTTCCTAATATTAAAGAATTGATTTGTATGAGTATTTACTAGTAAATGAGTGATAAAGTATGAGAGACAGTTTTAAAATGGTTATAAAAAAGGAGAGAGAAATAATAAAAAATTGATAAGCGGGTAAAGAAACGTCAAAAATAAAAATCTAGAAAGTTATTAACGAAATGGAAAAATTATAAAAAAAAAGTAGTGACAAACTGACAATAAGGTTTTCCTGCCTCATTTTATTTGCCGGGTCAAACACATCTTCAAAGGCAAGGGTCCATAAAATATCTACTGTGGGAATCTACTTCTCATGATTCACATGATTTAAAGAAAAAAGAATTGTAAAAAGCATGTTGAAAGCTTCGGGTTCCTAGAATCAGTTAGATTAATCATAAAATTTTATTCAATTTTTATTTTTTAATTTCTCATAAATTATTTATCTATTTTATGAAAGTAAAATTGTTGAAGTAGTGCTATATATTAAAAATTAGAATGAGCGTGCCATGCTACGCGTGACAAGTGATATTTTATAATATTTTGTTTAAAAAACTAATATTTATAATATAATTTTATTAAATATTTTAAAATTACAATTTAAAATTAATTTATAGTTAAGATTAATTAAAAGTTGTTAAAAAATAATAATTATGAGGGGTAATTATCAGTGTATAATAACAAACAAAAAAAAACGCTTTGAGCTTCACACGTTCAATTTCAATTTTGCTTTCTCTTTTATTCATCCCTTTTCTCTTTATCATTTCTCAACTTTTTCTCTATCGGCTTTCACCGGATTCCTCTTCCTCACTCTTTCAACGGATTCCTCATCCTAATTCTTTCACCAAATTCCTTCTCCTCATTCAATCTTCTTCTAGCCACCACCATTTAGGGTTTCCTCTATCTCCAGTCGATGCAATGACGTCATCAACGCCACATTACCTCCGTTTAACTAGGAGGGTTCGAATTCCACCAAGTTTTACTTGAGAAAACCTAATTCCATGAATTCCAAAGGTTAGTATTGTTCTTTGTATTCGCTTCCATGAAATTGAATCCACCTTGGGTACGGTATAGACCTCAAGTAAATGATGATATGATGAAAGGATCATGTTTGGTAATTTAATTCGACTGAGCACTCGTTTGAGCTGGAAGTGGGATTGTGATGATGCATCATCGCCATGGGAGCTATGGGAGTGAGGGCCTAGTTACATTTGTTCTCAAATCACAAACTTGGTTTCTGGAGTTCGAAGGGCCATTGGTTACAGTTGATTCTCAGTTTGAGATTCTCCGGAGATTATAGCGTGGCTAGAGTCTTTTGGGTTTCGTGCCGTGTTGGTAGCTCCATTAGCTTTGTTGGCTATTTGGACCCTCCTTTTGTACTAGCATCATAGTGATACACTTGTATCATAATTGGGGTATACCCCTCTTATTGCTTTACATTAATTTGGATTTAATGAACTTTTTTTGCTGTTTAAAAAAACTCGATCATGATTATGTTGATTCTTCTGTTTAGGGCTTATTGAATTTTGCAGCTACGTGTTTACTTTAGTTGCTTAATTGAAATGTGAACTGAATTGTAGTATTATGCATATGGGGATTAAATTGGGAAATGGCCTAATAGTCTGCATTTGTTGATTTTCTAGGATCATGATATGTATGTGTTGATAATTTGAGGTTACAGGTGGCAGTATAATTTAGATGGTTGGGAGATTTTGTGCTCATGATTTAAGGTTGTTTGAATTGAGTACATTTCCCAACAGTATATTTGAGTAGTGAGAAAATGCTATTGTTCTGTTTCTTCTATAATTTGTGGTGCCAGTTTATGATAGTTGCACAAATGGAAACTAAACAATGCTTGAGACTGACATACATTTATTAAACAGTGTTACATTTATTATTTATTATTTATTATTAGACGGAAGAAATACTAAATATAGTGAATAACAATTAATTAATTAAAATAATGTTAATAATTAATAATCAATTAAATAATACAAATGTTAAATTGGATATAAAAAATTCTAGTTTGGAATCAATACTAGTCAATTAATTAATGAATTTTGTGATATGTTTATGTTCATTTACTACTTTACCCCTAGTTAGCTACTCCCTCAGTCTCACAAAACATTAACCACCAGGGTTAGCGCGCAATTTAATAATAAACAATAAAGTAGTATAAAGTTAGTGGGATATGTTAATATTTTAATTGAAATAGAGTTGTTAAAGTATAAAGTAGTGACAAAGTTGTAATATAGTGTACAAAATAATGTTTTTAATGTGTGGGGTGGCTTCCATTTAAGGAAATGAGTAAAGTTTTGTGGGACACCTACAAATGGAAAGTGGGTAAAGTTTTGTGAGACGGAGGTAGTACCATCTAGTAGCATTTAGCAGTAAACAATGTTTTCAATTGGGCCGAAACTGCATCCATGGTTTGCTAAGTACCAGAAAGACATGTATAGTTTATTCATATCTGTCATCTACAGTTTAAGCCAAGAGTTTTGTATCTCTTTTTACCGTAAGATATTAGGAGTGTTTTCGAAATAAACAATGTACTTAATACCACAAGAAAGAGAGTCAAATATTGATTTGGACACCTAAAAACACCAGGCATCGATCGGTAAGATGCGTGACAATTTACATAAACTGATTAAAGTGTCATTCGAAAATCAAAGTTATCGGGTCACGGTTAAAAAATCAAAACGGTTCCAGACTCCCAGTTTTCATTCCGGTTCCTTCTATTTGGTGTTTGCGAACCCCATAAACCGTGAAATAGTGGTCCGTGACCCTTCTTAATTCCGTCTTCATCTTAAACCTGAGATAAACCACACCAAAACACTGTTTAAAGTTAAACAGACAGAGAGCTCAGCTTTCATGGAAGCAGCAGCAGCCATAACAAACCCACGTTCATGCTCACAACTTTACTCGTCATGGAATCCGCCATACAATCCCACCACACCACCTCAAAACCTATCCAGAGCAATCAAATTCAAATTCAAATTCAAAACCTCCCTTAAACCCTTATTAACCCTCTCAAACTCCTTGAAAACCTGCTCCAACTCAAACCAACAATTTCAGTCTCACGAGGAAGGAAAATTCGACCTTCCGGTTGTGATACGCCACTCGGGCAAGGTCTCGAGGTACTTCTTGGATGGAGACGAACTGAAAATTGTCACGGTTGATGGGGCTAATGCGTTTGCTTTATCGGATTTAGCTCTTGATTTTGGAGGTGGGTTGAGGAAATTAGGTGGAGTTTTAGGGGTTAAGGCAAGGAGATTCTTTTGCCGAGGGAAGTGAGTGGGAATTATATTGAGTATGTCAAATGGAAGTTCTTGCATCGAGTTTTTAGCTCTGCTCTTCAGGTTCTTGCTACTCAGGTACTAATTCCAGACTCTTTTGTACTGAAAGTGCCAAAATTCAAGTCCTTTATATGGGTTTTTAGGGAAAATTGCTGCTTTTAATTGTGCTGCATTTGGCAGACTGAGTAATTTACTTAGTTATGCTTTCCATGGGCTATGCTGTGCTTAAATTTTGTTGCTTTTTCAAGGTGTAGTTTCAGATTCGTAGTTGATTTATATATACTGTAATAATAATACTTAACCAAGCATTTTGATGTTCCTTGCTATTTCATGGTGTAGGTTTAGATTAGTAGTAGTTGATTTGATTGGAATATGCTTAACTCACCGAACCTTTATCCTCAATTAGTTGATTGTCTGCCTCACAGGGTAGTTTTAGAATTTAGACTAGTAGTGGTTGATTGGTATATGCTACACAGTGTAGTTTTAGTGTTTCTTGGTTTTCTGCAATATAGTTTCAGATTAGTAATTGACTAATTGAAGTGGCCTGGCTTCTGGGTAAACACTATGCGTTGCTTACATGTGAGTCAGTTAATTTGAGTGTTTATAGATTGAGGCTAATGAATTGTACACATATAAGTGTTTCCTGTGCTTGCTCTATTTGTTGTTGTTCTTAACTCACCTTGCTTCCCGTTTCTCTTTCCTGTCTATTTTCATTTATTGGTTTAGTTTTCATATTTAGGCAATGTTCCGGGCCATTGGGATTGGCTACCGACGCTCCCTCCCTTCAGCTGCTGCCCTTAATTGGGTTCTGAAAGACGGGCTTGGGCGTCTTGGGAGGTGCATCTACACAGCTAGCCTTGCTTCTTCTTTTGATACCAACCTGAAGGTACAGTGGCAGTGTATGTAGTATGAATATCTATTTGCAAAACCTTAAAACAGCTGGATATTGTCACCATATCCCTTTTCACTTTTGTCAAGCTCTATTGAACTATGACTGTGTAATAAGTGACATGGCCCTGGAATAAAGTAATTGCTGAAAACTTCTTATAGAATTATATACTATAATGCATTTCAGTATTTGGGTTCTTGACTTGCTTTCTTTTTGTTTCTTTTGCTGAAGAGGGTCAGGTTCTTGACTTCGGTGATGTTCAGCCTGAGCATTGGAGTTGAATTATTGACCCCTATCTTTCCGAAACATTTCCTGCTCCTCGCAACAATTGCCAATATCTCAAAGCAAATAAGTCTTTCGTGCTACTTAGCAACTGGTGTAAGTTTCAGCATTTCTTCTCTTGTAAAGCCTGAAATTCCTACAAGAGTTGATAGAACTTGATTGGTGCTGCATGTTATGATTAAATTCACATTTCTTCTGTGTGTGATTTTGTGCCTAATTGTGCCTGCGCCAATTCTTTTGTGCATATATTGCTGTTACACAAACACAACAATATATAATATCCAAAAAATCAATTTTCATGTTGTCAGTCTGCTGTTCACAGAAGCTTTGCCATTGCAGACAATATTGGTGAAGTTTCTGCCAAGGCCCAGGTATATTCTTCTACGAGAGCCTTCATGTCATGTTCATGATCTGTTTTCTTCATACCAGAATATAAATCTTTCTCTTATGTTCTTGATTCAGATTCAAACAGTGTGCTTTGATATTGTTGGTCTTCTGCTGGCTGCCACCTTAAATATTTCACTCAGAAACAATCAAAGGTTCGTTAGCCTATCTGTATACTTCTGCTCATTGCTTTTTCATCCTTGTATTCTCTCGGCTGATTGCATGCAATTTTTCGCAAAATTCCTACTTGTCCTGCACCCAAGGAATGTAATGAATAATGATCATCCATGAATTCAGCTGTGACTTTGATCCAAGTAGATGTAGCTGTTATTAATATTCAGGAAATTGCCCTTGAAAAATAGGATTCATTTGTGGCTTCAAAATTTTGTTTGTTGATTATAAAAAGTCTGATTTTGTGATTTCTAATATCTTTTTGCTTCAAAGATTGCTTTCAGGTCTCCCGTTCATGGTTTACCCAGTCTTTGCTGCCCTTGACCTACTTGGGATTTATCAAGGACTAAAGCATGTACATCTACAAACATTAACCAAGGTTGGTCTTTCTATTCTGTAAGTCTGTAACGCAGGGTTTTAGTTGCCAAAATTTCAAAGTGTCTGCATCTATGGGCTATGTGAGTTAAGTGTGCAAAAATAGAAAATAATTAAAGAACAGGTAAAATTGTCTACCAACAGGTCAAGAAGAGTGGTATTTTCTTTAAAAAAAATTCTTCTTCGGAAGCAGTTGTGTTGGTTTGCGATTTTACTCATTAGATTTTAGTTTACAGCCTGATTTGTCACCAGCTTTTGTAATTCTTGTCCAGGATAGGCTCGAGTCTATTATAAACACCTTGATTCAGCAGCAATATGTTCCTACACCTGCAGAAGTGAGTAACAGTGAAGGTAGTAATTTGTTTTGGAGCAAAGGTACGACTTTACTTTTCTCGACTATTAACTGCAATAAATTTGAGCTGTTTATCTTTATTGCCTTCAAACCAGAAACCTCTTCTAAGTGAGATGTGGCTTAGGTAAGGAGCTACTACCTATCAGAATTGGTTGTTTGAATTCCAATAGAAAAATGCCTAAGTTATCGATGAGTAGTTTGAGATCTTTAAAAGACGAGGATAACTACTTCATATGTGTGGAGAGCTTGAAGGAAGGATCAAGTATAATTGATGTACGTATACTTTTTAAAGCTCTACTTTGTATTTTCCCATTTTTCTCCTTTTTTCTCAGCTCAAATGTGTTTGGATAATTACAGTGTGGAATTCTTGTTTGTCTACGCGAAGGAGCTGCTACTTCAGATATTATCATGGCTTTATTGCAGGTAAGTACTCTTCATAATAATTATACACCTCTTAAATTCATCAAGAAACACTTCGTGGCAACCACCTGTAATGTTTCTTCCTTGACCTGTGCAATTTGTAGGCTTGTTACATTCGGAAGGATATTGTGAGCTCAATTAGTTGGTTGAAGTATGCAGAAGCTCTTGACCCTTCAGATTCAGTTCGTAGAAAGTGGTTTGATTTGATGGAAGAAAGCAAGAGGTTTGCATCCGAAAATCTTGGTCCCTTAAATGAGAAAATGTCAGGAATCGGATGGGCTTGCAAGAACGTCCTTTTGAGCACAGGGGAGCAGGCAAGATACAGTTTTGTTACCGACTGATAAACTGTAAGGTTCCCGTGATACACAAGTCGTTATCAGTTACAGATCCTATTCGTGGAAAGCATCTGTAATTCTGTACATTGTAAAATTGTATCCGTGTATTATTCGACAGTTGTTGGAAAAATAAAATGAAATTTCACTACCTATCTCAGTTGCATTTTTTCTCTCCAATTATTATTGTATAGGAGTACAAATTTACTGTGGAGATCCCTTTGCGCAAAATCTGCTTTAATCTTTTGTTATAGGTAACTCGTGAGCGCAAGATGATGATGCAGTCGAATCAGTCCCATTAATGTCAAACCAAGGAATACAATCAGGCCATTCTGAATTTGTCATACTATATGGTAACTGTTCTATTCAGAAACTTCTATGTGATCTTTACAGCAAAGCATCTAAGTTATTCAGAAGAGCCATTCATTTTTCTTCTTATCCATTAGACTTGTAGCACAATGTTAGAGATGTCTCTCAGTCTCTGTCAAACAATAATTAGCTTGGCTGTGTGTAGACTTCTGTGCATTTGGTCTTGATTAGTTAGTTACCTTTATGTGTACGATATATCATCCCATTTTATGCCCACTTGTTTTCTTGGCAACAAAGGTCAAATCCCACTTGTTTTTCCAAAGGTCAA
The DNA here is from genome assembly GCA_028274465.1 of Plantago ovata. Classification (NCBI taxonomy): domain Eukaryota; kingdom Viridiplantae; phylum Streptophyta; class Magnoliopsida; order Lamiales; family Plantaginaceae; genus Plantago; species Plantago ovata. The sequence continues at coordinate 4,870,281 of CM051457.1, read as the reverse complement.
ACATCATATGTAGTATCATCAAACTTCTCCAATCTTCATTCAATTACTGAATGAAACACTTAATTGCATGCCTTGAAAAATTTCTTGCTTTGATGTTTGGTTTCACACCAAAAGTCAGCTAGTTGTATGTGCCTTATTATCTTTCTCTTGGTATTCGTTACGCATAAAAAAGGCGATAGATGCATAAATTAGCGATCCATCGGCATGATTAAAAATTTTGTGTGTTATCAGTAAACAATGTGACTGTAAATGTTCAGAAACTTGTAAACTGTCAACATGCAGTTGATGACTGTTATAGCAGGTCTGAAAGTATCATTGTAACATTACATGTATGGTATGTACATCTTCAGTATGCATGTTTGGAAATAGCTGCAGAATCTCACTTCCTTGACCAAAGCCATTTCCAGCATTTTCAATCAATCAGTAATATGATCCAGTTAGTTGATTATACAACATAGATTTCAAATATCTTTCCAGTTATCATTCCCTTGAGTTTTAGTACCTTGTTCTCCTGCTCATATTACTATACTTGACACTGGAAGGCACATTCCCCTGTGAATTGATCTCTGAATGATCGTGTTGCTGTATTGGTGACTTTGGCCGCGTTTGTATTGCCTTCAACTGCCCTGTGAAGCTCTCAAGCTCCGGACTTTGTATCTGTGGGCTTCGCTGCCTCTGTGTTGCATTCGACTGGCCTGAGAAGCTCTCAGGATTTTGATTTTGTGTCGTTACACCATGTTGCATCGGTGAGGTAGGCCGTGTTTGTATTGCATTCAACTTTCCTGCAAAACTCTCAAGACTTTGCACTGGTTCGCTTTGCTGTGTTTGCGCTGCATTCGATTGCCTAGCTGAACCTTGCTGCATTCTTTGCGCATGTTTTGTGTTCGACTGCTCTGAGATCCTGTCAGGATGTTGATCTTGTGCTAGTAAACCATGTTGCGTTGGTGAGGTTAGCTGCATTTGTTGCTGCTTTTGAAGCGCATTCAACTTCCTCGAGAGGGTTTCATCCCAATTACTTCGATCCTGTGTGGACCAAGAACCACGTGGAGTTTGCATTGCGTCCGCCTTGCCTGAGACTCGCCATATCTTCACCGACTTGTCCAGGCTTCCACTATAGACAACGTACTGCCCGTCCTGCCCAGTCTGCTGACCAGGCCGCACTGTCTTCTCCTCTTCTACAGCCAAGCACTTAACTGGCCCACTGTGTCCATTCAAAACCGATAGACATGTATGATCTCCTTCTCCTTCATTTTTCCACACGCATATACTAGTATCCGCCGATCCACTGAACACCAAATCTCCTGCAGTTGCTAAACACAGAACTGCAAGCTTGTGGCCTCGCAAAACTCCCCCAAGAGAAGCAAACTTGTGCCGTTCCCAGAAGTTAACCAGCCCGTCTGATGACCCTGCGTAAAGAATTGTGGCAGCCGGGTCTACTGCTAAAGATGTCACTGCACTTTCTTGTTTTATCAATGACTGCGAAAAGAAATGCTTTGTGCCTTTCCCTTGCATTTCTCTCCTCCAAACCTTGACAGTTCCATCCGCCGATCCACTAAATACCAATCCATCGAACCCTGCCACAACCGCATTCACTGCATCATCGTGTGCGTCAATTGACTCCAAGCATTTCGAATCCGATAGTCTCCAAACCTTAATCCGTTTATCCCACGAGGCCGAGTATAGAAGTGTTTTATCCTCGCTCAAGCTCAAACACGAAATCGCATCCACATGTTTGATCCAAATGGCACTCCGGTTCCTCTTCACCTCGACATAATTGCTTGGATTGAACGACGACTTCACTTTCGCCTTGAGCGTTGGCAACGTCCCAACTTTCTTGTGAATGCTCTGATCCTTCTTTGAAACCTTCCAGACCCGAATCTTCCCATCCTGGTGCCCCGTGAAGATCCGTTCTGCCGCTATCACAATGGCCTTAACCAACCCAGAACTGGATTTGAACCCGGAAAACTCCTTATGATTCTTCCAGATTCGTATATTCTTGCTATCTGATCCCGTGTACAGCAAATCCCCAGAAGCTGCCAACGAGTACACATGTCCTTTTTCGCGCACGAGCGATCTGATGAGGTTGGAATTGTTGTTGAATTCGGATGCCGCGGCCAGGGAGGACCAGGGGGACCGCGACAAGGGTGAATATGCCATATCACATGAGGGCGTTGTAGGGAGAGAAGGCGGAGACTCGTCCCATACGGCGGCGGAGGAGTTGTTGGTGATGGTGGACGTCTCGGACGTGTTTCTAATGCGGAGAGTGAATTGTTTCTCTCGGTCGGATTCAATAATGTCATGAAATGTTGATTGCCTCATGAACGCCTTATCCTTCCTTGGCGTTGTGTCATGAAGGTGATTGCTTGTTGCGTACATATTCTTCATGACTATTAAAGAAAATTGTAACAACAGGAAGAAGATGATGATAGATAGATAGAGAGATTATTGAAACTGGTTTAACGGAAAGGTATTTGGAAATGGAAGATTGAAAGGCATGCAAGGCAACCGAAAGGGATCCAATTAATCAATCAAGAAAAGAAAATGAAATGAAGAAAGTTTTTTTTTTTTTTTTTCGAAAACAAATGGAGAAAGTTGTTGTTTAAAAGAAATATATATATATATATTGTAGTATTAAATTAAATGATGGTTGATATGAAATCACTGGTTAATGCAAGTAGTTTTAATTGGAAATATAAAGGCTATGAACAAAATCTTGCTTGATTCATTTCATGGGAAAGAAATAATTAATTAAGAGACGTGACTATTATGCATTTTAAGCATTGATTGATCGTGGATTAATACACAGTTTGTCAAACACAAATCTAAAGGCAATCATGCAGGGATCGATGCAGGATTATAATTTTAATGCAGGATTATCATCGAATAAGTAGTATAGCCCAATGTTTATAATTTTAATAGATATATATTAAGAATATTTTCCAAAAAAAGTTTAAAGGTCAACAACGTCTTTTTAGATGTCCTTCATAAAAAATAAATAAAATATCTTTTCAGACGTTAGTACATTTTTTACAATGATATTGACAATGTCCACTTACACATACATAACAATTTAAACACTCAATCAGAAAAAAAGAAAAAAAAAAAAAGAAAGAAGGTACGAAGACTTTCGTATAAGATGCATGTGTGGAGTCCAATTATAAGTAACTATATCGGCCTAAGAAAATAATTAATTAATTAGCGATTGAATTGTTACAAAATAAATCGAAATAATAACGAGGACATTTATAGATGTCACGGGGACTAACTAATTTTTTACTTGAAAAGCTTCCAAATTAATTATCACTTTGGATTATTTCATATCAAACATATGTATGATAATCAAATTAACCTTTATTTCAAACTAAACAAACATATGTATGATTATCAAATTACCCTTTTATTTCAAACTAAACAAACATACTATAGTGAAATTAAAGGAGATCGTTATGAAATGAAGTGTATTAATTTGAAAGGGGACGAAAAATAAAAGGTCAAATAAAAAGTCAAAACAAACTAGATAGACGGTCGTTATTTTCACGGGGCAAGTTTCCATGGAAGATAAAACCACATTTTTGCACCACATGGACTTTTCGAGATCTTTTAGCTAACCTTTTCATTTTTCTCCTACTAATTGCATGTGTGTTTTAAATATCATTAAAGAAGTGGATTGATTAGGCCTAAGAAGATTTGAATTACATACGAGTCATGATATGACAATGGCCGATTTGAATTTTGATGGGAAAGGATATGTTGATGAGAACTGTGTTGCTGATATACTGTTATGGTTAATTGTCCAAATAAAACAATTAAATATTAATAGAGTAATAGTAAAAATTAAAACTTCGATGATCACTAATTAAAAGTATAAGCATGGTAATCGTAGTACTAGTTCCAAACCACTACGTACTTCGCTTTCACTCCAAGGACAAATCATTCCACCCGACAAAATGGGTAAAACCGGTGGTCGTCGGCGACCAAAGACATATAGTGTAGAAAGATTGTCTAGTCAACCCTCATGACGTATTACTAGTAGTAGTAATTTTCTTTCATTAAAATAGCTTCATTACATTTTCTTATAGGAAAGGATTATGGTTTGTTTAGTGCTCATACATACTCTACACAAGTACACATACCCTATATCCTATTCCTCTTCTATTCGGTTGTCTATCCATTATAACGTTTTATAGGTCAATTTGGATCGGAGTATGTGTTTAGATAAAAAATGAGACATATCTAAGGTGGACAATTCGGGTCCACATGAGGACTCATTAGAAGTTACGAGTCCAAATGAATCCTGACCCATATATGTTCTCGGCTGCATTTTATGTTTCTACTTCGTTGGGATTGAGTTGGGACTTGGGGGATATTTGCCACAATATTCAATCTTTGTACTACTGGTTGGCTAGTTGGAATTATTCTAGGCTACCAGAGTTAAAAAATTTATAAATTACGATACCAAAAATAGCAGGCAAAAGTTTGGTGCCAAAGTGTTGGAGTAGGAAAAACATAAGGTAGCAAAAGAAGGGTTTTTAGTTTTCACTTTTACCTCCTTATCGGGTATTTAATTTTTAGTCCTTGCATTAATCATTTAGTTCATTTGTTCAAGAAAATATTGAATTCCATCATATTCCTCCTGCCTCCGAGTCTTAATTAGCTCTAACCATTACCAGTTTTCAACCCTTCAAATTTCTTCTATCAAGACACAAAGAAAGCACAAAAATGGCTATCACTAAATCTCCCAAGTTTTTCAAGGTTGTTGTCAATCCTCAAGATAACAAGCTAGTAAGTACTACTACTACTACTCCATATGTTATTCCACAAAATGCATACTCGTATATAGACTATAGTGTAACTGGCCAAATATACATTTTTTTACTCTATTGCTTGTTAATGCTGAGACTGTTGATTTCTTCTAGTAGGTATGTGACTTGTGATGCCTGTTTCATTTTCTTGTCCTGTTGGGTTATGTATGTGTCTTTTTTCTAGTATCATGTTAGGCCAAGTTACATGAACAAACTTGACAGGATTTTTGTTGGTTACTATGTATATATATGTAAGTGTGTTTCTTTCTGTCATTTTAGCCTTTTAGGCGGCCAAGATATATGAACAACATGATATGATTATGGTTTCTGTAGTCATTAGCCTAATCGATATCTTGAATTGTTTCTTTGATTACATATTACCCAGTTTGTTTGTATATGTTTGTGATTAGAGTTGTAAGTGCAGAGAATTCCAACGGGATTTCTCCGAAAATATGGTCCAACTCTGCCTGATGAGGTCACCCTCAAGGCTCCTGGTGGATCATTAAGGCAAATAGAGTTGATTCAATTTGATGGTGATACTTGGTTGCATAACGGATGGGAGGAATTTAGAGATTTTTATTCAATAGGCTTTGGTCATGTTCTGGTGTTTGACTATGATCGAAAATCACATTTCAATGTTTCAATACTCGACATGACCACTGTGGAGATTGAATATCCTCTTGATGTTGCGGAGGAAGATGAAGGCTCGGAAACAGAGTTGAGCGATTCAGAATCAGAAGATTTTGTTGAAATCGTGAAAAAAGGGAAAATGAACAATGGTAAAGGTAATAGTATCGTGTTTATTATAATCAGAAATGTTACAGTTTGATTTGAACTGAAGAAATATTATTTATTTGTGCTTAATTTTTATGGAGTTTGATCACTTCTATCTGTAGATAAACGTACAGAAGTCGAAGGACAGCTATGCAATGAGAGAGTGACGACTATTCTGGACAAAGAAAGAAGCGTAGCTTATCGGAGGGCAAGTGCTTTCAAGTCTGACAAACCTTTCTGCATCTGTTTCATGCAGCCAACTTATGTCACCTACGATCGAGCTGTCTTGGTAAGTTTGTCATTACAATCCCGCAACATTCATTTTATTCCATCTCTGTAAAGTAATTTCTATAACAAAAAGCAGCTAGTCCCAGCACGTTTCATAAGGGAAAGTTTACCTGGAAAAGTGAACAAGCACAAGTTGAGGCTCCGCGTTCAGAAAAAGGGAATATGGCCAGTGACGTGCTCTTCAATATCAGGCAGAGGTAGAATGATCCGTGGATGGGAGAAATTTGTGGAGGACAATTCCATCAAAGTAGGTGATGTTTGTGTGTTTGAAGTGGTTAGTCATGAGAAGCTGCTATGGAATGTCACCATCTTTCGCGGCTGAAGGTCCTCGTGCTGTATTTGCATAATAAGAGCACTATTGACATCGTATGCTTAATTTTGTAAGACTTCTCTGTTTTGCGCTTGACATTGCCTTTTGCTCAAGTTCAAGAATATGTTTTGGTTTGAGAAAATTATTCACAATTGATGGATGGACCAATACAGTAATAGCTAGCACACACTAGTAAAGTACTAACATGTCTTCTCTAGTGCTTCTGTTTTGCATGATGTTATAAGATTATCCTATTGAGTATGTGTTACAGACCTAAAGTCAGAATAACGTAGCTATTAATATTGCTACACCAAAATCGTATCTCTAGCTCACCTAAATCCTCGGCTGCTATCAATATGTGCTGCATGTAAGGTAAGGGTATGACTGGACCATAAAAGCAGTGATGGACCCCAAAAAGACTAATACTATCAGAATAGCTAAAAGACCAAAGAAGTCCAAAGCCCTACCCATATTCACATACAGTAAAGTAAACAGATAAACAGAACAATAAAGCACAAATACCCACTAAGACCTACTACTAAAGAATAGCAATAACCTGGCGTGGTCGAACGATCGATTGGATCACCAATCGGCGCCCTGGTCGATTCCGCCTGTGCACAAGAACACCTCGAAACCCTGGATACTTTAACGTCAAACGCGATGTGCCTAACGAGACAAACTAGAGCTCGATGGGGCCGGTTCCACCGAACTCTTTAACTAACTACTGTTCCATTCCATAATAAAAGTGAATGAAGTACAATGCTTAAATAGTAAAAGACTGACTTGCTACCTAAGAAAAGACCAACAAGCCTTATTACTAACTATGGGCTAAGCCTGTCTGTCTAACGGAGTGTTCTAGAAAAAACAATCCACCTAAACCCTAACTTAATGGCCAACTACTAATTAAATAAAAAAATAGAAAGATGACGAGCTTGAGATTCCATCAAGCAGACCTTGTTAACTGGTCTCAAACTGGAATCGTGAACCAACCGGGAAATGATATGATCCAGAATATTTGGTCCGATTCCAATTTTGAACTGGAATAAAAAAGGAAAAAGCAAGATATGAATGTATAATTATACTATAATCCAGTACATGATTAACTCTTTCAAGTCTAGTAAACGAAGTGAAAGTAATTTGCAACTTGCCTTGACACAATTTGATCACTCTCCAAATCTAGCTAGTTCCACTTCTATATGTCGTCAAGAAGCATTTTGCATTTAAAAAAGAAAACCATTTGCTTTCTTCAAGAATTTGCAGGTAATTCATGATATATATATATATATATATATATATATATAACTAAAAGAAAATAGGACCGGAAACCTAACAGTTATACGTCTGCCCCTTCATCTTCCTAGACCTAGAAAGAATAAATAAAAGAGAGGCGGCAAGTATATAACTGCAATTAATGCCTGATCATATTACACCTCCTCCACGTAACTGTTATCCTGAGTCTTGATTGCCATTTCAGTTGCCACTAACAAGACACAAAGAAATTACAGAAATGGCTACAAGAAGATCTCCCAAGTTCTTCAAGATTGTTGTCAATCCTCAAGACAACAAGCTAGTAAGTACTACCGCAGTCTACATAACTTAATTAGATCTTTCCTTTATTGCTTGCTAGTTTTGAGATTACTCGTTTCTAGATCTGTCTATTCATTTCTTGTCCTATAATATCAGTTTCTTTAATTTGGGAATGTATGTGTTTCTTTCTGATTGTTATGCTAAGGCTTCATGACAGAGCTACGGTTTCGATCTGTAGACACCAATCCCTTTATAACTTTCTTTTTTTTTTTTTCTCCCTATTATATCATTTTCTTTGGAGAAATGTTTGTAATTTTGAGTTGTGTTTACAGATAATCCCAACTGGTTTTATTCGAAAATATAGACTGAGTCTGCCTGACATGGTTACCCTGAAGGCGCCTGGTGGATCCGTAATGCAAATTAAGTTGGTTCAGTTTGATGGTGATACTTGGTTAGATAAAGGATGGGAGGAATTCAGGGATTATTATTCGATACACTTTGGTCACATACTAGTATTTGAGTATGATGCGGTATCGCATTTCAATGTTTCAATTCTTGATATGACCACTGTGGAGATTGAATACCCTCTCCATGATGTCACCCAAGAAGACGATTCTGATGAAACAGAGGTGAATGATTCAGCATCAGACGGTTCTGCTGAAATCGTGAAAAAATATCCCAGAATCGTAAAGGGAAAAGGGAAGAGGAGCTATGGTAAAGGTAATGATGTCTTTGTTGTAACCAAATTTTTCACAGTTGGATTGTAAAGCAGAATTAAAGTTTTTTTTTTTTGCTTAATGCTTTCAACTGATATGTTGTGTGCAGATAAATTTTGTAGGGCAATCAGTGGACAGCTATCCAAGAAGAGAAATATTACGATCAAGGATAAGGAAGCTTGCGTAGCTTATCAAAGGGCGAAAGCGTTCAAGTCAGACAACCTTTTCTGCATCTGTCTTATGCAGCCAAGTCATATTACTTATCCAACCGTCTTGGTAAGTTAATCATTACAATTCTGTAATATTTGTATTATAGTATCTCTGTAACACCGTCTAATTAATTTACAATGCAGAATATTCCACTACAGTTTGCGAGGGAAACTTTATTTGGACGGGAGAACATGCATAAGTTAAGGCTTCACATTCGGGGAAAGGGAACATGGGATGTCATTTTCTCTTTGTATTCAGGCAGAGCTAGACTGAACTCTGGATGGGATAAATTTGTGAGGGACAATGCTCTCGAAGTGGAAGATGCTTGTGTCTTTGAGGCGGTGCATAAGCGTGACAAGTTGTGGAATGTCACAATCTTCCGCAGTTGAAGAACATCAGATGCTTAGTTTTGTATGAATTCTCTATGTTTTTGTGATGTGTGCCATTGACATGTGCTCTAGTGCAAGAGCTGCTGGTGTGTTGTACTCGGAAAATGTATGAATTTAAGTACCTGATTATTATTATAAGGCAAAATTACGTCTTACCACCCTCACTAAGCACTCAATTTTCATCCTAGTCCAACATTAGCGGAGAATTACATTCTAGTCCAGCCGGACCTCCAGTGTTGACTCCGGTAAGTTGGGTTTTGAAATATAGCTAAATTATGTGGGTTAATTTATAAATTGTTTGTGTTAATATTGTAAAAGTCAAAACATTTGGGGTGAATTTGTAATAAACGAAACTTCATGTTGTTTGGCGTAATTCAGAATCTGAAATTCCGGCGGGGGCATAAATGTCATTTCTAGGGCTTAGAGCGCAGAAAGTCAAATCCGTGGGTTAAAATGTAATTACATTGGTTTAGTAAGGTGGGTTAAAATGTAATTACATTGGTTTAGTAAGGGAGTCTCGTATAATAAAAAATATAGCTGGACTAATCTGTAATACTCAACAATAGTAGGGGTACAAAAAATAATAGCCCCTTATTATAACTAGCATTTGCCGTTTACAAGACAAGATCATTGAAACACTGTTATTTTGTTTTTGGATATGTGAACACCCACATTTGAGACTAAAATATGCTGTGGCCTGTGTGTATAAAGATAATTGAAACTCATTTGGTGAAATGCATTCATCTATATATGGTGGAGATATGGAGCAATCTATACGTTGTTGCTCGCGTATAATAACTCAAATGCCAACAAATTCTAAAATGGAGCAATGTTGTACATAGTGAAATGTTTGAAAAAAAGCTTTCAAGTTGAAAAAGCCATCTGCATTCTGCATTTGTCTCATGCAGCAGCAACTTATGTTGCTCATCCAACCACTTCGGTAATTAGTTGATCATACTTTTTACACAAGTACAGTAATTTTTATGTAGTTATGAAAAGTTGCTAGAAAAAAAAAAAAGTTGCTAGAGAGTTTCTAAGGAAGAAAAAAGAAAATGATTGATTGCATGAATCACGGTTAACAAAATGATGACTATTTGTATTCATTGCAATAATTGCAGTACATCGAATAAAAAAGAGGTGTTAAAGGTTTATTATTGTCTTGAGCTACGTTACTGAAGTCAATTTTCAAGTTTCTTTTAGGCAAGAAATTATCTCTGTTGTACGAAGTAATTCTTAGTAGTAGGATTAAATCTCTAGAGCCAAATTCCAAAACACCTTAATCAGGCAGCACAAGATCAATGGAAACCAGACGAAGACGACAACCGGAACGTGTTGTCTCTATCAAGGCTCCAAAGTTTTTCAAGATTATTACCGTCCCTGATGCAAACATGCTGGTAAGTTTCAATGCATGCCACCATTTGCTCACTCTTCCAAGAACTTAAACATGATATTCTCAGTTCATTCGGTCTCTTTTTTAGTTGATATAGCTTTTTCTTACTTAATGTTTCTATGACAGAGAATCCCGGATGAGTTTATGCGGAGATATGGACAGAATCTGCCCAATAGTGTGTTTCTCCAGGCCCCTGATGGTCCATCATTGAAGGTTGAAGTGATTCATTCCAATGGTGAAACTTGGCTGGACAAAGGATGGCAAAGATTCAGGGACTATCACTCCTTAACCGTTGGGAACTTCCTGTTATTCGACTATGACAGGACTTCTGGGTTTAATGTCCTTATATTTGATACATCAAATACTGAGATAGAATACCTAGTTGCTACTGTTGCTGATCAAAGGCAGGTGCAAGAACCAGAGAAGGTTGAGTTAGAATCAGATGATGACTCTGTTATATTCAAGGAAGAGATATTGAGTAGAAAGAAATCCATTGATAAAGGTAAACAGAAAAATTCTGAGAAGATGGATAGAGAAGAGAAAAAGATGCTAAGCAGGACTGATGATCATAGGGGGAAAAAGGTAGCTATGTCAGCTAGTGCAATGAGAAGCGAGAAACACGATTCTGGAACTAAAGATGTTTCGTTGAACTGCCACTCAGAAAGCATCCAGAGAAACAAGAGAGATCTGGGAAAATCAACTTCTAGTTTCCGAAAATTGAAGAGGGACGTCAAAGGTCAGATTTCATCATTTGGTCTTGATATTTCTGTTAACTGTTCGATATTGTTTCTGGTATGTGATCCGAATGTTTGGTGTTTTTGTAACAGTTTGTGATGATTTTTTTCTTTTATTTTCTGACATAGACCATGTGAGTACTAATGAATACTTGGTGGAGACTGAAGATTCAGAGACAGAAGAAAGTGATTCGGAGTTTGACAACTCTTCTTGTCTAAAGTTTGAAATAGTTGTAAAGGATTATTCGAGACAGGTAAGTTCTTAATCCACAATTACTTTAATGTTTTATGTAAGATTTGTTGTAAATACAGATTCTAGTTAGCTCAGGGGTATTATTAATTTTACATTTCTGCAGAAATATTGTTACTATTTGGTTTAATGACCTACACTAGATAGTAAGACAGATGAGATAATCAAGTCACTGATCGAAACGAGCTCAAAACCTAAAACAAATGACATGAGTTGGATAGCATATATATATGTACGGAAAAAACTAGTTCTTCAAGCCAAGTGCATTGAAGATGAAAAGAATAATATAGACGGCAGCTGTATTAGCGAACTGCAAAGACATGAATTCTTGACTGGACGACTGTTTTTTATCATTTCTGGTTGAGAGTGACATTATGTTTATTACGTATGCTTCACTCCTTTTTATAGGAGTATGTTTTTAATTTTCCTTTCTAACCTTCAGGCTGTTTGCATGGATTTTGCTGAGACCGCTGGTTTAGTGACCAAAAAATCTGTGACGCTACAGTATCCACCTAAGCAGCGGTGTTGGTCTGTTTTACTGGAGCAACGACCGTACACAGCTTCCTCTAGGCTTTACATTACTGCAGGATGGAGCAATTTCTGTAAAGAGAATCTGTTCAACATTGGAGAAACATATTCACTGGAGTTCAATGTAGCAAAGAATGTGATTCAGGTTCAGCGTGTTGACAAAAACTCAAACTATGAAGCAGAGGATGACAATAAGAGGCAGAAAAGAATGAGGCATGAAGTGAGAAAACACAGCTCTAAAATGAACAGTAATTAAGTTGCACTGTGAATTTGTGCTGTCCTTACGTTTTTTATTGACTTTTCTTTGTTCAGTTCTAGCTATTGCTTGTTTTCTTGACAAAATAATCTTTCCATTTCTCATTCTATTCTTTCTTTTCTTTAATTGGCACAAGATTGCACCAAGGAAACCAGAACAGTCGACAAAGAAACAAGCATTGCGTACAGAATGGCGGAAGCTTTCAAGAATAATAACACAATACCACACTTATCCGTCGTCTCTTTTATGTCTGCTTCTTATATTTCAGATTTTCGACTGGTAATTCTCAACACCTAACAGTTTAGGGCCAGTATACTCTTAATTAAACACATCTTCTTTTGTTTGGCAGTTTATACGGAAGTCTATTGTGAGGGATAATTTGCATAAGGAGAAAAACAGCATACAGCTTTGTCTTTCGAGTGAGAAAATGTGGCCTGCCCAATGCGGATACAAGGGGAGAAATGGTTATATTGGTGTTGGTTGGAATAGTTTTAGGGATGAAAATGGGCTCAAACTTGGTGATGCTTGTGTCTTTGAATTGGACAAGAACAATAAATGGTTATGGAATGTCACTATTTTCCGCAATTGAAGAAGTACAAGGGAATGGCTCTAGTACCTGAGATTTTTATTAACCAGCAGAATGTTTGAAGAATGTTACCATGCTTACAAGTTACTATAGTAAACATTGCAATTTTTCATGTCAATTTCATTGGAATGTTATATTTCTCTTTGGAAGATGTAGAATATATGTATCTGGTCTTGGTTTAGAGTTGTAATGTTGATCAAATCCAACTTGTTATGTGGCTTAACTATTACCATACTCATGTGGTTTTTGGCTTTTTAATTTGCTGAGGAATTTAAATCATGTGTAACGTTTTGATATGCACTAATTGTAGAAGTTGTCCAAATTAATGAACATATATGATGATGTTACAACATCAGTTTATTTTTCTGTGCAGAAGTATATATATATATATGTTTGCTTCTTGGTTTGAACTTGTAGATTGTTACATACTCACTGTACTCTGCTAGTTAAAAATGACTGGTTATGTATGTAAATTACTGAAGGGCAAAAATGTTCATGTCAAATTAACAATCTATTCTGTATTTTCATCATACATATACAGACATCTAATCTGATATTAGTTGGGTCTCTAAGAAATCTGAAGCTTCTAACTGAAACTTGAGTTAATAATGCAGTTAAGTGTCATTTATTTTGAACAGTTTCCAAGAAATGCTGCCACAAAGTGACCTTTTGTGTTCCGAGTATATTTACAGGCAGAGGAACAAAGTGACTGTTAATTGACAACCCAATTCTTTATTTCTATGCTTTCATGGTTGAAAAGTAGTACTACTTTTTATTTTAATTTTTAAAGATTCTCTGTTGATCAACTTCCAATCAAATATTGTATCTCTACTGTGTCCATACTTTTAAAACCCTTCAGCCGAACAAACAGTACTAATGGAATCCAGTATGAAGTTTTTCAAGATTATAACCGTCCCTGATGCAAACAAGCTGGTAAGTTTTCTTCAAACATTTCTGCTATATAAAAACGGTACATGAAAAGTTATCTTTTTTCGCTTGAACAGTTTTATGAGTTTAACTTGTCATTTATACAACAGAGAATCCCAGCTGAGTTTATGAGAAGATATGGACACACTCTGCCGGATACCGTATCTGTCCAGGTTCCTGATCATGGTCCCTTATGGAACGTTAAATTGATCAAGTACAAAGGTGAGACTTGGCTGGAGAATGGATGGGAAAACTTCAGGGACTATCACTCAGTAACCATGGGGAACTTCTTGTTATTTGCCTATAATGGGAGTTCCTGGTTTGATGTTCTTATATTTGACACATCTTGCACTGAGATACAATATCAAGTTGCTATTGTCGACAATGAGGGGGATCTCGAAAAACCAACTTCTGGTTTTGATTCTGGAAAAGTGAAGAAAGAGACCGAAGGTTTGGTTCTGCTATTTACATAAGGAAGTTCCTGAGAACGTATTGGGTTTATGTTTATGTCTAGTGCTCTATATTCTATACTTCTATGTACGTTGTTTCACTGCTTTTCCAGTTCTATTACAACTGATGGATGATCTGACCGAATCATCTTCTGTAGAAAACAGCAGAGATGACACTGGATTGAAAATGCCGAAAATTGATAAGAATAAGAGCCAAGCCTATAAGAAAGCAGTTGCATTCAAGTCTGATAACCCGGGTCGGGATGCATTCCACATTTCTCTGATGCAACCATCTTATGTTGCTAGCCGTTATTGTTTGGTAACTATTCAAAAACTAAAAACAGGTAGCATGTTTTAGGCATTTATTTATAATATAATGCATCTCTGATTCTTCATGCAGAATGTGCCAGTAAGCTTTGCAAGAGTAAGTTTGGGCTGTAAAACAGAGATTTGATAATTCGTGATCCAAATGGGAAAACATGGACTGTGAAATGCTCTGTGAATTATTACCATGCTAAATTTACTTCTGGCTGGAAGAATGTTGTAAAGGAGAATGACCTTAAAGTAGGTGATGTTTGCGTGTTTGAAGTTATGAAGAGCGCAAAGGTCACATGGAGCATGACCATTTTCCGAAGCTGAAGATGTTTATGTTCAGTACTGCTCTATGCATGTTGAGTGACTACAAACATTAATTTGTGGTCTGTGATTTCTGCTTTGGTTCTCAGAATCTAATTTGTACTTTGGCCCTATCGTGCTCATCGTATTTGTTTTGTCATTTTGCGAAACTGAAGATGTTTCTGTTCACTAGTGCTAGATTTATGCATGTATGTTGAATGACAACAACATTATATATATTGTGGTCTGCAGTCATGGTTCTATATTGATTCTCCGAATCTAATTCGTACTTTGGCCTTATCATGCTTATGTTTGTTCTGAGATCCAGTAGTGCTATATATGGCTTGATGTTAGACTGCTATTGGTTATTATGGATCAACAACCTTGAAAGGCAACACTTACCAGTCTGAGACTCTGAACCATGTATATGTAGAAAAAATGGATGCTTCAACTCACAAGTTGTCACAGAATGATCCAGTCTCATAAAACACTTCAGGAGCTCTTGAGCTCATTAAACTTGAGCAAATGATAGCGCCATAACTTACAAAACACGGGCTTTGGATAGTACCCGTTCAGGTATTATATCAAATAGTAGTAGAAATTCCCAGGAAGCTAACCGTTGAGTCTACTTATAATTCAAAAGCAGAAGTCCAAAATATGTACCAGACAATATATAGATTTTAACAACGGACGATGGTGACATTCCACAGACACTTCTTGCGCCTGTTTACTTCAAATACACATGTATCACCCACTTTCAGCGCATTGTCTTTCACAAATTTCCTCCATCCAGAACAAATTGTTGCGTTGCATGTCCATGTAACACACGTCACTGTCCATGTCATATTCTGAACTTGGAGCTTCAGCTTGTTGCGCTTTGCAGGCAAATGTTCCTTGGCGAATGATAATGAAATATTCTGCTTGGTAGATACACAAGGTTACAATACACAAAAGTACTTTATGATCAGACACGATTTAATTTATATGCATGCGAACATTAGTTACTGAATCATATATGCCAAGTGCTAACTTACCAGAGAAAATCTACCAGTAACATAAGCTGGCTGCATGATTCTTATGCAGATTGGGTTCTTGAACACAAGCTGTTTTGCCTTTCTATATGTCTTCCATGTTTCCTTGTCAATAATCCTTCCCATTTGAATGCGTTCTTCAAGAAGAAAAAACAGAAGTTAATAATTGATACTAATGGTCATTTAGAAAAAATAAGTCTGAAAATATTTCTTCTATACAATTCAAACATAAGATTTACTGTATGTTTTATTTACCTTTATCACAATTCCTTTTCCCTTTCCCCTGAAGGCCTGTGCAGACATGTTTCAAGATTATAGCAGAATCCTCTGGTTTCGGTTCATTCACCACTGTTTTCGGCACTCGAAAGATGGTGACATTCCATAACAAGTTCTCGCGCTTGTTCACTTCAAACACACACGCATCACCTACCTTGAGACCATTGTCCTTGACAAATTTTCTCCATCCACCAGTCATTGTAGCTTTGTATGGGTTGACCAAGGAGCATTTCGCGCTCCATGTTCCCTTTGCTTTAATGCGAAGCATTACATTGTTCTCCGGTTTAGGTAAATTCTCTTTCACAAAACGTAATGGAACACACTGTTTTGTAGTTAAAAAAGAAAATGTTATTACTGAGATGCAAAATAATAGTTTGCAGAATTCTAACGATCAACTTACCAAAATGGTGGGAGGAGTAACATAAGATGGCTGCATAAGACAAATGCAGAATGGGTTGTTTGACTTGAAAGCTTTTGCCTTTTGATAAGCTACACACTTTTCCTTATCCATAATCGTAGTCATTGTTTTCTTGGACAAAGATCCTTCGAATCCCCTACATTTATCTACATCATATAGGTAGCATCCAACAGTTCAAAGCAAAGAATCACACAGCACATTAATATCTTCTGCAGAAATCAAACAGTGAATATTAATGTACCTTGACTGTCGTTCCTTTTCCGTTTTCCCTTTGGACTCATGTGAATCTGCTTCAAGATTACAACAGAATCTTCTGATTGAGATGCATTCACCTTTGTTTCGGCCCGCACTCGATCACCTTCATCTTCACTAGCATCATTAGCAGGAGGGTACTCAATCTCCATGGCAGTCATGTCAAATATGATAACATCAAAACGTGATTTTCCATCATAATCAAACACCAGCATGTGACCAATCCTTATCGCATAATAGTCTTTGAATTTATCCCAGCCATTATAGAACCAAGTTTCACCATCAAGTTGAACCAACTCTACTTGCCTTACTGATCCATTAGGGGCCTTAAGGGTGACCTTATCAGGCAGGTCCCGGCCATATTTTCTGATAAAGCCTGTTGGAATTCTCTAAAAAATACACCTCTATCAAGATCAGAAACATAATCCTCAAGTATATAAAGAAAATGATAAAATTGATAACAACTCTGTATCTATCAGAAGGCTAAAGAGTGTGTGAGACTTAATTGAGCTTGATATCTGTGGCTCAGTGCTGTATTTGTTTCTACTTTTCCATTCTCTGACTGAGGATTCAAGCACGTGTAACAAGAATTGTTTAGAAGATCTATGTTTTTTATATGTTGATGCTGATAAATGTAAATCTAGGTATTGATTCTCAGAGATCTCTCTAACAAGAGCACTTGTGGAGTTTTTGTTCCAGAACGGTATTCATCAAGTATTATCTTTGCATGGTTTGAAAATTAAACTGAATTAAGAAAAATGAACTTATAAATCCGATGAAGAAATTAAAAAGATCATGCCAAATATGCAATGAAGGAGGAAGGATCAACCAACATCATCAACAAGCATACGCACATTAAAGTTAAAAAAAAGTAAAAAGAATTCCATGAATTTGAAGTGATAGTACTAATTAATAAACATTTGGTATAGCACTTACAAGTTTGTCATCTTCAGGATTGAC
This sequence comes from Plantago ovata, assembly GCA_028274465.1. Lineage (NCBI taxonomy): Eukaryota > Viridiplantae > Streptophyta > Magnoliopsida > Lamiales > Plantaginaceae > Plantago > Plantago ovata. Next base: position 4,852,593 of record CM051457.1, on the reverse strand, counting down.
AATGATCTTGAAAAATTTGGGAGACTGAGAGAGATTTGAGCAATTATCAGGATTTTCTTGGTCGCCTTTTCCACCCATTTTTCAGAGAGAGGTTAGAGGAAGAAAGAAAGGTGAAGGAAATGGACTATGGAGTAGCAATTTCTTGAAAAATGAACTTAATGATGCCTGTTCAATTCTTGCGTGTTTATTTCTTATATATCAGCCCTTTTAGGACTACCTAGACCAGAGTCTAGACTAGACTAGACTAGACTCGAGAATTAAGTAGTACTAGATGTAACAGTATCATGTTACTAGCCTGATGGACCATGCATGATAACTTTTTTGAATTATTTTTTTTTTTAAAAAACTTTTTAAACTGATATTGGACCATGGTAGTATTTGGATACTACCCCCTCCAATTTAAATTAGATGTCGTTTTTGGACCTTTTTCACATTTTACAAATAGTTGTCGTTTTAGGAGTTTTGACTACTATTACGATACAATTATATACTATTAATAGGTTTTTGTTTCTTTAGAATTGTAATTTTTTATACTATTAATAGCTACTAGCCTTATTTATTGCCTAGAATAGTGAAAACTAGATTTTTCTTAATGTGTGTACAAGTGTCTAAACCGTCATGTAAATAAAATGGGAGGGAGTAATAAGTTTCGAAAATAGTCCAAGATACAAGTTTCGACTTCTCTGGCCTAAAGCCAACCAGTAAATAGGATAACGGAAATTGGAGCAGTTTCGACTTGGCTGTAAATGAACAGAGCGTTCGTGAAAAGTTCGCGAAATCGTTCGGTTAATGTTCGGTTCGTGTTCGGTTCGGTCAAACTCGAACATGTTCGCGAACATGTTCAAGTTCTAAACGAACCGAACACGAACACTTCGTTATATGTTCGCTTGTTCACGAACAGTTCGCGAACAAAATATAATATTTATTAATAATTAATATTTTAAATAATAAATATATATATATACTCTTACCCATTCCCCATTCCCAACCCAACCCTAGATCTAAAACACAAAACCACTCAAGCCACTTCTCTTCTTTTCCAAATCTCGACTTCCGTCAGTCTCACTTGCGTCGACCGCACCACCACTTGCCCATCGCTGTACCATCACACGACCATCTCTGTTGCACCACCTCTTCTCACAGGCCGCCAGAGCTTCTACCTCTACACCGCCTAGATCCGCTCCGGTATGAACAATGGGATTTTCTACTTTGTTAATTACCTTCCTTAGCTAAGTTTGTTAATTACCTTAGCCTAGATCCGCTCCGCCGCTTCGGTATACTCACCGTTGCTTGTTAATTATTAGGTTGTTAATGACCATTACTTGGGTTGTTAATTAATTACCTTAGCTTAGCTTAATTTGTTAATGACCACACATCATGTATTCTGGGTTGAACAATGCTCTTCGTTATATCGTATTTTGATTCATTTTCTAATTTGTACTCTTATGGAATTGTTTTTATATGTTTTAGCTTGAAATTTTTTATTTTTTAATTATTATTGTTGGTAATTCAGGTTTTCCTGCATTTTCGAACATAACAAACGAACAATACGAACGCAAACGAACAAAAAAAACACGAACGAAAGGTAAAGGCAAACAAACACCGAACGAACACGAACATTATCAAAACTTAACGAGCACGAACCGAGCAGATGATTGTAATGTTCGATCGAACACGAACCGAACATAATATATCCTTAACGAACGAGCGTTCGATAAGGTCCAGGTTCGGTTCGTTCGGTTTGAAATACAGCCTAAAGCCAACCAGTAACGGAAATTGGAGCGATTGTATTAAGATTTTATTCAAATTTTAGATAAATTACAGTAGAATAGTCCAAATGGTAACCTCCCCTCTCTACCAAAGTCCACCGTCAACTCTCATTAGTCATTAACGGTCCCAATTCACCAATTCACTCACTCTCCAGTCAAGTCAACTGTCAAATCCCCAATTCAACAATTCTCTGCGTCAATCTCCAAACTGGCGATCTCACCGTCCCGTTAACAAGGAATCGATTCAATTTCCCGAAAAACTTCTCACTAGCCCAGTTTTGGTGCCTGTATCGATTGTTTTGGTAGTGTGCTTGACAATCACCTATATGTCGTGAAACAGTGTCTGAAGGGAGCTGGGGATGATAGAGTCCTGGAAGCACTCTCTACCCTAGCAGGCACGACTGGTTGCTTTGTTTTGCAGGGCCACCGTGTTGAAGTTTGGCGTGTCGCTGACGCGGCTCGTACGACCGGGTTCATCCCAATCTGGCGATTGACAGCAATCTGCCGCCGTCTGATGGTGACGACACTCACCGGGCCAGAGCTGCTTCAGCACATTTCATTTTGGCGTTTCAAAATTTGGCGTGATGCTCGTGATTCTGAGGTTGCAGGTTCTCAGGTTGCCCATCGTGATTCTCAGGGTGCAATGCTTCTCAAGGCCTAATCATTCTGTTCATCAGGTTGATAACGACGATGAACCCCCGACAATCTGGTGGTCTAATAATTACACCCAGGATGAAGGTCAGATCTCAACTGCCCCCCATCTAACTGCCTGCGCCTGATGATGGTGTCAATTCTGTTAGGTATGGTATCTTGTTCAATTCAATTCTAATTTTTTTGTTGTATGAGGTGTCAATTCTGCTGGTGTGTTGTTATGGTGTCAATTGTCAATCCTGATATCTTGTTCTTGTATGATTCAATCTTGTAATTCTTGTTCAACTCACTTGTAATATACACCCCGAAATAAAAATTTCAAGTTCTTTTTTTGTTTGATCCTATTGTCTTTTTTTCTTGCTCTGAATGCATACCATACCAATACCGTGGCGTTAGGCTCTGGTGATATTCCTCATCTTTTATTATTTTGTTTGTGGAGACAAAATGTGACTGAAGTTATTAATCTTGTGTTGTCTTGTGCCGGTATTAGAATTCCTAAAACACCTATTCAAGTGCTCTTGATAGATTATATTGATACGTAAACGTTCACCTGGATGAATTCAAAAAAATCTAGTGCACGTAATGATGGAAGGGATGAGACACCTTAAAAGTACATGTTCTTTCTATTTTAGGCCATTCTATATATTTTTTTTTTGTTGATGATGGTGATCCTGCTTTTGTTCCCTTGACGTGCCCCATCACTGCACCAAGTAATCATGTTAGAAACAGATAAATCTGTACATCAAGATAACAGAAAAAAGTCGAAACAAGCGAGTGCTAGATGCATGCGTCTTTGAAACCAGTTTCATTTGTTACCTGTGATGAAAATTATTTTTTCGTCAGTGGCCCAGCACTTGCATATCAAATAAGTCCATGCTTATTGTTGGTAGACTACATTTCTGGGTCCAGAAGAAAAGGTGTCTCCGAATCTTTCTGGCATGGTAATGGGTTGAGCATAGGTAGGTAGTCCAAGAAATGCAACTGCCTATAATAATTAGTTATTATTGTTTTATGTTAGTCTTTTGTTGAAGAAGTACACGGATCATATTATTCTCTGCAGTTGAAGAATATCATAGTGATGTTGGGCTTAGTTATTATTGTTTTATGTTAGTATTTTGTTTAGTTGGACTTTTAGCTTAACTTGTTAGGGTTTCGATTGTATTTAAAGAGTCGTTCAGATTAAGTTTTATTATTATGCAGATTATAAGAAAACATACTTTTGTCGTTGCCTTAGGCATTTTGAAGCTTTGCTTCGTTTTAATGGCTGTTTGCCATGTACTCAGGGGCGGACCTACGTATAGCCTCCCCTTGATTTTTGTTTTTAACTAGTTATTATACCCTTTTCCAAATAATGAGTGCATATATTTATATATTTGTCCACAAAATAAAACATAAATTCTAGTTTTCCGACTGGAAAGGTAAATGGTGTGGCATTTTTCCCACCCAGGTTCAATTCCTGTCTTTTTATTTATTTTTCACTTTTTGGCTTTGGATTAATTTTTTCCCTTGTACTATATCTTCCATTATTTTTCGTCTTTGGTTATAATCAAACAATATTATACCATATAAGCATTTGATTAGTTGTATATAATTCTTCTTTATTTTTTATAATGACGTTTGACCTCATATTAATCTTTTTTTTTTAATAATTGAACCATTACAATTTCACAAGTAGCATTACAAAGCTAGTAATAAACTATAAATAATCCCGCACTTGGCGAGAATTGAACCTATGACCTGACACCTCAGTCTAACCAATTGAGCTAGACCTCATTGGTGACCTCATATTAATCTTAAATCATGTCAGAAATGTAATTTACGAAACTACATTGTAGAACTATAATAACTTCATAAATTACGTTTCCGGCATGATTTAGGGTTAATAAGACATCAAACGTTGCAAGAAAAAGAAGAGAAAAACAATTAATGGAAAACTTTTTGCCTCCCCTTACTGAAATTCCTGCGTCCGCCACTCCATATACTAGTGGATTCTAGTAGCTTATCTCTTGCAATTCTACGGTGTTAGAGTTGTTTTTATCTTCATTGCTTCCGCGTTGTCTATCACAAAGACACAGGCATCACCAAGTCTGAGCTCATTATTCAAAACTACTTCATCAAACAGTTAGCATATTATGGACATTTAGTCATATATACTCGATATCTGTTTTTTTTACAGGCAGAGGTGCCAGTAACTTTACGAAAGGAAGTTGGCATTGTAAGTGCTACACTTTGACAATTTTTAAAAGGCAACTCTGATCTGTACTTATCACTTTATCAGTAATGTATGTAATGTGCACCATAACAAGCCAAACATCGTCGTGTTTCATATATCTGCTCAAAGCATTTCAAGTTGGTTTTGATGACTAGCATACGGTATATCATCATATATAGTGTCATGTTTCTGTTGACAATTTAACAGTAGATATTCTTTTTACCTCTCTTCTTCAAAGCTTTCATCATTCATCACCTCGTCACACTTCAGAATTCACTCTGGTGCAGTGGCGAATCCGGGAGCGAATTTTCATCGGGGCGTAGTGTAAATAATTTGTCATGATATTTCAGTTTAATATAGCAAATTTTTATATTTATATTTATATAAAAAAAATGCCTACTAACATATAGCAATTTTTTATATATATAACCAAAAATAATAAGTACTAATCAGAACTAATAACTAATAGTAATGCCTCCAAGGCTCCAACAAATGATGCTAATTAATAGTTATTACCTTTCACGAAAGACCGGGAGGTAATCATCATTTTTTGACGGGTGGAAGCTGCATCCGACGCGGCCGGATTTCCTGAAATCTTTGTAAGATGTCTTCATCCTCAACCGCTTTTGGCACAATCGATAGTTACAAATATCGAAAATCTCTAAACAAATCATCAAGAACAAAAAAAAGAAGATGAAAAAAAAAAAACCAATTCAATATAGGGTTACTGTGAATTTTGGCAATACCTTGCAATTGCAAAGAAGTGAAAGAAAGGAGATCAAGATCCTAACTGACGTAGCCGTAGGAGCGGAGCAGTCCAAGCCCCAAGGGCGCCGGCGCGGCAAAGTTCTCCGATGGGATTGACGGACTCAGAGACGAAATATACGTTTTTTGTGTTTTTCTTTCTTCTTTCTCTTACCGACTTTGTCTCCTTACTTTAATAATTAAGCTTTTATTTTATATTTTCAGGGGAGTCCAATTAGTATTTTTAATAATTTTTTTTTTTATAATACTAATATAGGTACTGGGCCAGGTTCAGCGGGGTCCATCGACCCCACTGGACCCCAGTACCTTCGCCACTGCTCTGGTGACATACAATCTTCGAACAGTTGCAGCAGCATAGATCCTCTTGAAATGAACAGAAATGTAATGAAATGCCATATGCCCAAGATTTCCTATACTTCACCAGCAGAATCTGTAACAGGATTAAATTCCCGGAACCAATCACATCTATTCAAAGGAGTGTATTTTAACGTTTCCTCAAACAGGTCATATTCTGTCAGTACTAAGAGCAAGCACGTCTGGTCAAAGCTTGGATGAGTTACAATGCTCTCAAAGAACTTTCCATCGAACATCATCTTATTGCCATCAATTTGGTTGTCATCAGTAACAAGCTTGTCATAGTTGGCCAATGAAATAGAGAAGATGACTATTTGAATATGTTTAAACATCTCAAGCCATGCATAATTGTTTTCGAACCATTCTGTTGGGACTGTGATTAGCTGATATCTGGTAAGAAACAAGCAGATTAGGATATGTCTACATAGTAACTAACTAAATAGATGCCAAAATGTGATTAAAACCAGACACCTTGTCAGATTATCCTCCTCGTTCTCAATGTGATCATCATATGGCAGTGTAAAAGAGAAACCCATGCCTGAACGTGAAGCAGGGAAATCTTCAAGGTGTAGGATATATATCCATAGGAGAAGGTTCACAATTTGGATCGAATATCGATCTCAGTAGCCTGAAATGGAAATTAGCTATCATTATAGGAGTAAAAGAGAGAAGAAAGGCCGAAACAGTACAGAAAGAGAGCTAGCAGATACATTTTTTTTGGTTATAAGATATCAATGTATTGTATTTCTTCCATCAACAGTCTACAAGAATACAACTTACACGCTGAAGGTAATGATTAGCAACGGTTAGCAGCGCCATTTCCAGCTGACTTGCTTGCTTCAAGGTTTCATGGAACCCTTTATCTTCCCACAGTTCCACAACCATAGTTGCATATTGCCGAATAAAAGAAGAGGAAGAAAACTCCAAACTTTCTGATCTATGCAACATCCAATTAAAATATAACTTCAATCTGGAACTGATTGAGTACATAGCATTTTCAGCATTGGCATCTGAATAGCCTATTATCAACCAAAAAATAGTTCAATGTTACAATCTTCACTACATCAGCATAATTAATAGAACGTCTAGTAAACACATGTATCAAAACTAGTTCAGATTCGGTAACATAAGTACCAAGGATGATATAGTACTTAAAACAACACACAGCTCTAGATATATGTCAAGTATCATCTAAAGGAGCAAATATAAAGTAAACAGGTACAGTAACAGAGTGGAACTGAAGAAAAGGTAAACGAATAAGATTGAAGCAGATGCGTACTTACAATTAAATTGCTTATACAGTGCTTGTGGCCTAATGTAAAAGAACATGTTGCAGAATACAGTAAACATACTTGATACTTCCATGGTTGTTATGTATACCTGTATCGCTTTGTTCATCAGATGCTTGAATTCGTTTGTACTCATTCGAACTGTCTACTTCAAATTGTGAGGAGGCCTCGAGGAGTACAGAAATGTAGCCGTGTAAATTGCTCCATATCAGCAATCTGATGTCATTTAGTTCATTCTCCAAGAAAGGTGCGTCTTTGTAAAGAAATTTGGCCTGAAAATGCAATATTATATATTACCAAATGCATAATACCACAGATCAAGCAGGCGTTTAATTGATTGACATATATAAGGCCAGAATTATGTGAATCCAGAATGATGCATGACTAAATGAATCAAAGGCGCCATACGTACGGAATCCAATCCATCATGCAGAGAATTAACCAGATTTCTGAGACACATATATATGCTACTATCTGGCCTCTGCATGCATGAGAGAAATAATGTATAACTCAACTACTTTTCTGCTGAATCAAAAGCCAGAAGCAAATAACAGCACATTTTAATTATTACAATTACTATTAAGATAAATATTCAGTACTGCTTCAATATAAAAGGACTTGCATAATTTTCTATTCACATACCTGAATTCAGTACTCTATGACCAAGCTACGAATTAAGATAGAGAATTCTATGAAATGTTAAGAAGGGGCAACATACTAACAAGGAGGGCCTAAAGCATTTTTGGGCTAATTTTATTTAAATCTTTTATTATTATTTTTTTTTATCATAACTAATACGGTGAGAGTATAGACGTGTGCACTCATGCTCATCAATCATAATGCAAGTATCACCTGCTTAAAAATGGCAGTCGTCCCAGATCCTCTGCATCCAATCAAAAGAAATTTAAATAAATCACCCTGCTCAATGTAGTTCAGTAACGATAGATATGATTTTGGGAAGCACGAGAAGGCTTAGGTGGGAACGGAAGAGAGAATACTGATCAAAGCATCTTCATCCCTGGCTGAAAAGTACATTAAGTTAAAGTTATCTACATAGTATACAGTGAAGAGCCGGCGCAAAGTAACAGATGAATCCATTTTTAAAGAATAATCACACCTTTCTCCAGATACTCCCTCTAGTGAGCATATATATTTGTTTCTTCTCCATACGAGCCATCTTCGCTCATCCAAATATGCATATTGCGGGGACACTTTACACCAACCAGCTGCTAAGCCATAAAGCAGAACAGCACTGTTTAATAAAAATGAATGAGACATCTTCAATCACACTTATTTAGTAAATTCTACCTTCAAAACGCGGAGCTCCACTTTGGTGATCTCACGACCATTGATATAAACTGATGTGTTCGTATTGCTAGCATAGGCGTCAAGGCGACCCCCAGTATCTAGATTAGCTGTAATAATCTGAGATGGCTTGTTTCCTTCCTGGTAATCAGCAATCTTGATATTAATCATTAATGGAACAATAATACACATGAAAACTTCTCAATACATTCAATCATTCATCAAATGAGATTAAAACAACAAAATGCGAAAAACTTGAGGATTCAATTCATTTCAACTACACTTTCATTAAGTTAAAATTAACTAAACACTGACCATTCCCCAGAAACCGGCGTATTTGTCATACCAATAGGTTCCTGGTTTGAGCTTACGAGGCGGATTCCAGCAGCTGAGAAGAAAAACGAGTTCCCTGTTATCAAGAGGCTTGTTATTGACATAGACATTCTCAGGTTTTAACAAATGTGTTGCTGCCAAGAGGAGGGTCATTAATTTCTGAATGGTTCGCAACAATGCTCTGCAGATGGGAAGAATTGGAAGGTGAAAGGTGATCTGGAAGTGCAGAAAGGGAGCTAAATCAGATGAGCCGGAGCTTAAACTAGGATCAAGGCATAGTTCCCGAAGCTCCTCTTGTTGGACGACAGCAGAAACTAATCTCTCCCAGTTATATATCATAGATGCTTGACATGATGGTAATAAGGACTTCAGTCATGAAGCAGCTTAAATGAAAAAGCCTAAGCATCTCAAGTCAAAGTCAACAAATTGATATGAAGAATATAGGCACACTAGCTCACCTAATTTGTTTAGAAAATCAACATTTTTACAATAATTATTCGTATTTAAATTCAACCTTTTGAATTACATACAAGGAAGATGATAAACAAGAATTTCAAGCATGTGCATGCAACTGTAAAATAATGCAAGTTATATATCAATATAGTGCCATTCAAAGTGGGATTTCAAAGAAGGGATTTCCATCCAAAAGTCGGTCACCTGAAAGACCATAGTTTAGAGACTTAGTATCCATTCGGATACTAGTTCCAATCTTTAATACAGGGAATTCACACAAAATTAATAACCTATCTGTCCCATATATAGTTCCAATGATGCAAGAAGGCAGAAACCAAGAACAAAAGTTCAAAACACAGCAAATCCATTCAAAAAATTAACTGCGGATGATGATGACGTTCCATAACTTCTTCTTGGACTTGTTCACTTCAAATACACATGTATCACCCACTTTCAGCGCATTGTCCCGCACAAATTTCCTCCATCCAGAATCTATTTTTGCATTTAATGACCATAAGATACAATTTACAGTCCATGTCACATCCTCAACTTGAAGCTTCAGCTTGTTGCGCTTTGCAGGCAAATGTTCCTTGGCGAAGGATAGCGGAATACTCTGCTTGGTAGATGCACAGATTTTAAAAAACACAAAAGTACCACATGATCAGGCATGATTGATACGTGAACATTAGTTACTGAATCATATGCTAAGTGCTAACTTACCAAAGTAAACCGACCAGTAACATAAGATGGCTGCACGATTCTTGTGCAGATTGGGTTGTCGAACACGATCTCTTTTGCCATTCTATATGTCCTGCACTTTTCCTTATCAATAGTCCTTTCCATTTGAACGCATTCTTCTGGAAAAAAAAAAAACGTACGTAACAAATTGACACTAATTGGCATTTTGAAAAAAAAAAACAGAAAAAAGTATATACAATTCAAGCTTAAGATTTGTGTTCTATGTACCTTGACCGTAATTGCTTTTCCTGTTTCCTTTTTGGCCTCTACGGACATGTTTCAAGTTCATAGCAGAACCCTCTGATTCGGATTCTTCCATCATTGTTTTAGGCTCTCGAAAGATTGTCACATTCCACAATAAGTTCTTGCACTTGTTCACTTCAAACACACAGGCATCACCTACCTTTAGGGCATTGTCATTAACAAATTTTCTCCATCCGCCACTCATTCTAGCTTCACCATGCAGCACAGAGCAACTCGCGGTCCATATTCCCTTTTTCTTGATGCTAAGGCTTAACTGGTTCCTCTGTTCAGGTAAATGTTTCCTTGCAAAATCTAGTGGAATCTGTTTTGTACAGAGAAGAATGTTACAGAAGTCAAATATAATTCAATATTACTGAACTCAGATTCACATACCGAAGCGGATCCATAAGTAACAAAAGATGGTTGCATGAGACAAATGCAGAACGGATTGTTTGACTTGAATGCTTTTGCCCTTTGGTAAGCTACACATATTTCCTTATCCGTAATCGTAGTCCTGTTTTTCTTGGATACCTGTCCTTTAGCTCCTCTACCTTTACCCATAGCTAGAGTACCTTCAACAGTTAACCAGTTAAAAATAATAAATAGAGTAGCAAACAAAAACATAACTTCTTCACAACTTTGTGAAACTATGAATGTTAACCGGATACCTTTAGAATAATTCCTTTTTCGCTTTCTCTTTAGATGTGGCCGAGCCTCTTTCAAGATTGGAGCAGAGTCGTCTGATTTGGATTCGCTCACCTCCATTTCTGGCACTTGATCATCTTCACTAGCATCATCAGCAGGAGGATATTCAATCTCCATGGCAGTCATGTCAAATATGAAAACATCAAAATGTGATTTTCCATCATACTCGAACACCAACATGTGACCAATGCTTATCGCATAATAGTCTTTGAATTTCTCCCAGCCATTATAGAACCAAGTTTCACCATCAAGTTGAACCAACTCTACTAGTCCTACTGACCCATTAGGGGCCTTCAGGGTAACCTTATCTGGCAGGTTCCCTCCATATTTTCGGATAAAGCCTGTCGGAATTCTCTGTAAAATACACCTCTATCAAGAACATAAACATAACCCATAACTAAAAAAAATGATAAAGTTAAAAACAAATTTCTAACAATCAAAAGGCTTAAGAGTGTGTGTGAGTGTGACTTCTATGCTGGGAAAATCCGGATGTTTCTTGTCGATTTCTGTGATTCTGTGCGGCATTACAGTTTTTTTATTCCAAAGCAATTGTAATTTGTAACAGGAGTTATTTAGCTGATTCTGAAATGTAAATCTAGCTATTGATTCTAAGAGCTCTCTGTTTCTCAGTAAGCACTGTTGCTCCCTATGGTATTCATGAATTACTATATTGCATGGTATGAAAATTAAATCGAAAAGAAACAAACTTATAGATCCGATGAACAGAATAAAAAGAATTGACAGATCATCAATTGAAGGGATCATCAGCGAACATTATCAAATATCAACAAGCAAACACATATAAAGTTAAGAAACTAAAAGAATTCCATGAATTTTAAGTAATGCTAGTAGTACTAATAAATAAACATGCATGTGATATAACTCTACAGTACTTACAAGTTTGTCATCTTCAGGATTGACAATAATCTTGAAGAATTTGGGGGACTGTGAAAGAATTGAAGATGAACAATTATTAGAATTTTCTTGTTTGCCTTTTCTACCCATTTCTTCTCTACAGACTACAGAGAGTATGGTTAGAGGAAGAAAGAAAGGTGATGCTAGTAATGGTTTATAGCCTGAAGATAAGAAACTTTTTTTTTCTTGAAAAATGAACTTAATGATGATAATGAATTAATTGATACACTTAAACTTACTACTAGCGTGTTTATTTCTTTAGGACTAGACTAGACTAGACCAGAGAAAAAGTAGTAGGTGATATCATGTAACTAGCCTGATAGACACATTATAACTTTTTGAAATTCACAAATGAATTGTTTTTTGGTATATCTGAATTAGACTAAAGTTTCATAACTAAGCTCCAACTATATAAAAGTAGTTGTTTTGGATAATTTTTCAAATAGTCCATAAACAAGATATACAAGTTTCAACTTCTCCTTAAAGTCAAGTCGGCCAGTAAAAATGACTCACGTTGACATTTGTAACTCATGGGACTTACAAATATTTAACATGACATTTGTTGTCATCCTTAAGTTACAAATATTTTGTAATGATGAAGGACACTTATGATAATATGAAATGCACTTATGGACATGGAGTTACATACTCAATTCTCACTTATAAATAGAATCTCCAACTTTAGAAGAGATACACACCAGAAACTATCTAAGAAACATCTTCTTCTACATCCTCCTAATGCATAACTAAGCTTTCGTTCTTGCTCGCAGTGGGTTGCTAGCTTGTGCGGCTAGTAATCCTGGGAATCGTTGTATCCTGGAAGGTAGACGTCCAACGTCTCAAGCACTATAGTGAGATGGCATGTTCTACTTGAAGGAAACATCCTCGATCCACCTTTTGACTCTACAGATTTCATTCAAGAAAGCAGAAGACAGTACCTCAGGAGAACCGCCCAAGCGCCCCGCCGGCTCAAATGACCCGCCCAGGCGGCCAGCCCCAGGCTCTGTCTGTCGAATCCAATTTCCGTTTTTCATTTCTTTGCATTAATTTCCTATTTTGTACAAGTTATTTTATTTGTATTTTCGGTCATTATGTACAACAAGCCACACAACCTTTCCCCTGAAATCGCTGAGTCTTGTGCTGCTCTACAGGCTGTTCGACTTGCTAGGGAGCTGCAATTATTTGAAGTGATTTTTGAAGGCGATTGTCTTCGACTAATTCAAGATTTACAGAGTTCTTCCGGTTGTTTTTCAGTTGTTGGGGCTTTAGTAGAAGACATTAAGACTTTAGTATCTGTTTTTTCTTCGTTTTCGTTTTTCTTTGTGAGTCTTACTTGCAATAAGGTTGCTCATCTTTTAGCACATAATGTGGTGGAAGATAGCTTTGGTTCTTCGATTTTTCCCTTTGATTCACCGGATGTAATTTGAATATTTTGATATGCAATATATGTTTCTTTCTCTAAAAAAAACAAAAATCAAAATTTTCTGTTAAAAATCCAACCCAGAAACGGTTTGATTTTGTTTCACATCCATCCACATATCATATACTGTACTTCATACTTCATGTACATTTTGGACAATTGTTCAAATAATGCACATATCAGCAAGCTACTACACATTTCATTTTCTCTATATTTAGTTTTGGTGTCTGAATTAGATTAACGTTCCATAATCTTTAACAATAGGCTAGTTAAAGTTGATGATCAATTATATTGGCTTAGATAATGTTTCAAAATTTTCAAATAGTGAAATCAACAAGAGACAAATTTCAACTTGTCCTGACTAGCCAACCAGTCAAAAAGGTCAAGTAGTCCAGGAACATATAGGCCTTAATAAAATTATCGAGTCAAAATCAAAATCAAAATTCAACAAATTAGAAAGGAAAAGGTTCTTCTCCAATGTCAAGCATCTCCGGTCAATAGAGTTGGATAACAGCTCCGGCAAAGGAGTTGTACACAACTCAAGGACCGGAGCTCCAGTCACCAGATAAAGACAACACATTTTCTTACAAAAGCATGGAATTCGGATATTAGTTCCAATCTTAAATAGAAAGAATTTTCACACAAAATTAAAACACCTGGCTGTCCATAGTTGATAGTTCCAATAATGCAAGAACAAATGTTCAAGGCAAATTCATTCAAAAAATTTAACTGCGGAAAATGATGACATTCCATAGCTTCTTCGTGGACTTGTCCACTTCAAATACACATGTATCACCCACTTTCAGCGCATTGTCCAGCACAAATTTCCTCCATCCATAACTAATTTTTGCGTTTCTTGACCAAAAGACACATGTCACAGTCCATGTCACCTCCTGAACTTGAAGCTTCAGATTGTTGCGCTTTGCAGGCAAATGTTCCCTGGCAAAGGATAATGGAATACTCTGCTTGGAGAAACACATGAGATCAAAACACAAAACAACATCAGGCATGATTTATAAGCGAACATCATATTTTAAGTGCTAAATATACCAAAGAAAACGCATCAGTAACATAAGATGGCTGCATGATTCTTATGCATATTGGGTTGTTGAATACGAGCTCTTTTGCCATTTTATATGTCTGCCAGGTTTCCTTATCAATAGTCCTTCTTATTTGAGCTGTTTCTTCTGCAAGATAAAAACAAAAGGTACAACTTGATACGAATTGGCATATGAAAAATTAAATAAGCCAGAAAAGTTACAATTCAAGCTTAAGGTTTATGTTCTATGTACCTTTACCGTAATTCCTTTTCCCATTTCCCTCTAGACCTGTGCAGACATGTTTCAAGATCATAGTAGAATCCTCTGATTCTGAATCATTCACCATTGTTTTAGGCTCTCGAAAGATGGTCACACTCCACATTAACTTCTTGCACTTGTTGACTTCAAACACACAGGTATCACCTACCTTTAGGGCATTTCCCTTCACAAATTTGCTCCATCCAACGCTCATTATAGCTTCCCTATGCAGCACAGAGCAACTCACAGTCCATAATCCCTTTTTCTTGATGCTAAGCCTTAACTGGTTCCTAGTTCAGGTAAATGTTTCTTCGCAAAATCTAGTGGAATCTGTTTTGTACAGAGAAAGAATGATACAGCAGTCGAATATAATTAATACTATTTCCGAAGTCAGATTCACATACCCAAACAGATCCATACGTAACATAAGATGGCTGCATGAGACAAATGCAGAATGGATTGTTTGACTTGAATGATTTTGCCTTTTGGTAAGCTGCACATGTTTCCTTATCCATAATTGTCGTCATGTTTTTCTTGGATACCTGTCCTCTAGCTTTACCCACAGCTAGTGTGCATGCAACAATCAGCCAGTTAAAAATAATATGCAAAGTAGCAAACAAACACAAAACTTCTTCATAACATAGTCAAACTATGAATAATGTTAATAGGATACCTTTAGCATAATTCCTTTTTCGCTCTCTTTAGATTTGGCTGAGCCTCTTTGAAGATTGGAGCAGAGTCATCTGATTCAGAGTCTTTCACCTCCATTTCTGGCACTTGATTATCTTTGCCTAGCATCATCAGCAGGAGGATATTCTATCTCCATGGCAGTCATGTCAAATATGAAAACATCAAATGTGATTTTCCATCATACTTGAACACCAGCATGTGTCGATGCTTATCGCATAATAGTCTTTGAATTTCTCCCAGCCATTATAGAACCAAGTTTCACCATCAAGTTGAACCAACTCTACTTGTCCTACTGATCCATTAGGGGCCTTAAGTGTAACCTTATCTGGCAGGTTCCCACCATATTTTCGGATAAAGCCTGTTGGAATTCTCTGTAAAATACACCTCTATCAAGATCAGAAACATAACCCGGCCCTCAAGGTAAAAATAAAAGGAAAAAGCTAACAATCAAAGGCTAAAGAGTGGTGTGTATGTGTGACTTCTATGCTGGGATATTATGGTTGTTTCTTGGCTCGATTTCTGTGGTTCAGTTGAGGCACTGGCTGCTTTCTATTTTTCCAGTGTTTGATTGAAAATTCTAACATGCACTTGTAACAAGATTTGTTTAGTTAGCTGATCTATCTTTTGAAAAGTTGATTCTGAAATGTAAATCAGAGTATTGTTTTCCAATTCTGAAGTGTAAATCTAGCTATTGATTCTCAGATCTCTCTATTTCTCAGCAAGTATTGCTGCTCCTTATGGTACTCATTAAGTAGACAATTACTATCTTGCATGGTATGAAAATTAGACCAAAGATAGAACTTATAAAATCCGATGAACAGATCATGCAGTGAAGGATCAGCCAACAATAACATATCATCAACAAGCAAACACACATTAAAGTTAAGAATACGCTTACAGGTTTGTCATCTTCAGGATTGACAATGATCTTGAAAAATTTGGGAGACTGTGAGAGAATTGAAGATGAGTAATTATCGGAATATACTTGCTTGCCTTTTCTACCCATTTTTCAGAGTTTAGTTTGGGGAAGAAAGAAAGGTGAAAGGTTTCTTTGCTGGTAATGGTTTATAGCCTGAGGATAAGAAACTTTTTTTTCTTGAAAAACGAACTTAATGATGATAACGAATTTGATACTAGAGAAATAGTATGTTATCATGTAAACTAGCCTGATATGGACCATGATAACTTTTACTATTAAAATTCACAAATGAATATCTGAATCAGATTAAAGTTTCATAATCTTTAAGGCATGCAAATTAAATTTCTGATCATATGTGGTACTTGGTTTGGATAATTTTTCAAATAGTCCATAGATAGCAATTAATTTCAACTTCTCCTAAAGCCAACAAGTAAAAAAGGAATAGTAGTCCAAGAAATGTTAACCTCTAATAAGTACTAACAAGTTGGATCAATGATACAGTTCTAATGATAAAAGTGCTATAATTGTTTTGTAGTCTCAGAAATCTGGTTTTTCTCAGAAATTATGGACACTGCACGTCGTCTCACAATGCTGTGACACCAGATTGATCCGCCTTATAAAATACCTCAGGATCTCATGAACTTGTTAAACTTGAACAAATGGCAATATAGATATGCCATAATTCACAAAAGCAGGGAACTCGAATACGACTAGTTCAAATCACAGAGGAGTTCACACAAAACTAAACACTTGCAGGCTGTTCATAGTGTACTAATGATGCAAGACAAAGTTCAAAACACAACAAATCATTTTAACTACGGAAGATGGTGACATTCCATAACAACTTCTTGTGCTTGTTCACTTCAAAGACACATGTATCACCTACTTTCAGCGCATTGTCTTTTACAAATTTTGTCCATCCAGCGTTGATTTTTGCACTGCTCCCCCATATGACACACGTTCCATTCCATGTCGCATCCTGAACTCGAAGCTTCAGCTTATTGTGCGTTGCAGGCAAATGTTCCCTCGCGAAGGATGTCGGAATATTCTGCTTGGTAGATAAACAAAGTTTACAAAACACCAAACTACGTAAAATCAGGGATGCTTTATATGAGAACATCAGTTACTTCATTATACAGTAACTTACCAAACAAAATGGAACAGTAACATAAGATGGCTGCATAATTATTATGCAGATTGGGTTATTGAACACATGCGCCTTAGCCATTTTATAGGTCCTGCACCTTTCCTTATTCTTAATCCTTTCCATTTTAAGGCGCTCCCCTGGAAGAAAAAAGCAAAGTTAAAAATTGATACTAATTGTTGTCATTTTGAAAAAGTAAGCCAAACGCACAATTTATTCTATACAGGTCAAATTGAGATTTTATTTACCTTTACCATTCACTTTCCCTTTCCCTTTTAGGCTTGTACAACTATCTTTCAATATCATAGTAGAATCCTCTGATTCCTCCACCACTGTTTCCGGCCCTCGAAAGATGGTGACACTCCATAACAATTTATCGCGCTTGTTGACTTCGAACACGCACACATCCCCTACCTTGAGACCATTGTCATTGACAAAGTTTAGCCATCCACCAGTCATTGAAGCTTTGCCTGGGAACAATGAGCATTTCACACTCCATGTTCCCTTTGCTTTAACATGAAGCGTTAATTTGTTCTCCTGTTTAGGTAAATTTTGCCTCGCAAAATGCACCGGAATGAACTGCTTTGTGGAAAACAAAATTATGTTATGGAGATGCAATGAAACGAATATTAACAAATGCTGAGGATCATCTTACCAAAATGGCTGGATAAGTAACATAAGATGGCTGCATGAGACAAATACAGAATGGGTTGTTTGACTCGAAAGCTTTTGCCCTTCTATAAGCTGCACACTTTTCCTTATCTGCAATCGTAGTCATTTTCTTCTTGGATGCCTGTTCTTTGATTCCCCTACTACATTGCCCTACACATAACAACCGATCAGTTTAAGATTACAAGCAAATTAAAAACTACCTATCTTCTTCCCAAATCAAACTTTGTGTAAATATAAATTTTTCTTACCATAGCTCCTTTCCCGTTTTCTGTTTAGAGTCGTGTGGATCTCTTCCAAGATTACACAAGAATCATCTGACTCAGATCCATTCTCCCCTGCTTTGGCTGGCCCTAGATCACCTTCATCTTCATCAGCATCATCAAGAGGGTACTCAATCTCCACAGTGGTCATGTCAAATATGTAAACATTGAAATGTGATTTTCCATCATACTCAAACACCAGGACATGACCAACGCATATCGAATAATAATCTCTAAATTCCTTCCATCCATTACATAGCCAAGTTTTACCATCCAGCTGAACCAACTCTAGTTGTCTTACTATGCCATTAGAAGCCTTGAGGTAAACCTTATGAGGCAGATTCCCTCTGTATTTTTGGATAAAACCTGTCGGAATTCTCTGTTGGATAAAATACAACTCAAGATCACAAACATAGCTCTGAATAAAACTGATAAAATATGAAAACACAAAGAAAACTATCAAAAGACTAATAATATTCATCAATTAGTATCATGCAAGCATGGTTTGAAAGCCGGAGATTAACCAACTTAATTATAAAGGCAATAAACTGACAGATCTTGAAATCAATGATTAACCATGCAGCATCATCGGCGAGGCAAACACATCAAGTTAAGCAGTAGAAAAGAAATACAGTACAGTAATTACAATGAATTTGAAGTAGTAGTAGCTAGGTGCATGTATAGGTTTACTTACAAGTTTGTCATCTTGAGGATTGACAACAATCTTGAAAAATCTGGTATACTGTGAGAGATTTGAAGGCGATCCATCATCATAATATTCTTGCTTGCACTTGCCATCCATTTCTCTAGTCTCTACTACAGGGTGTGGTTAATTAAAGGAAGAAAGAAAAGTGAAAAATTGGTATTCTGGTTCAAGTGTTTAACACATACTCCTACGCTAAAGCAAAGAAATGTTCTTGAAGAGTGAACTAATGATGATCATTTTGGCACTTGGCGTGTTTCTCCCTCTGTTTTACTACTATCTGTCTTTCTAGGATTGGGCTAGCTAGATAGCAAGCACGATAGTGCACTTGGTAGTTGGAAATATTAATTTTTGAAAATAAACACATTATATGAATATGTTTTGGTAAATGCAAGTTTAAACTTGCTGATTTGTATCAACATTATGCATGGTTTTGGATGATTTCTTCTAATAGCCCATATCTAATTAACAAGCTAAAAATTGAAATTTTCTAAAAGCTAACAATTGAAAAACAAACGATGCAAATGACTTCATATTGAGCTACTACATAACAAGTTGAAACGCAAGGGCGCGCTAATACATGCAGATCTAGACCAAACCAGGAGATGCGTTGCCTCCAATATGATGCAATTAAGCTCACAAATCAGCCACTAAACAGTTTGCATATGTTTGCTGCAGCCTGCAGGCAATCTAACTTAACTCTCTGGGGCGTGTACTTCTTCAATTGCGGAAAATAGTGACATTCCATACATGTTTGTCATTCTTGTCCAGTTCAAAGACACATGCATCACCAAGTTGGAGATCATTTTCAGCCCTAAAAGACTTCCAACCAGTAGTTATATGTCCATTTGGCTCCAGGTATACACACACGACAGGCCACATTTTCCCATTGGAAACACAAAGGTTAACATTGTTCTTCTTCGCGTTATGGAAATTATCCCTCACAATGTGCACTGGTACAGTCTGCCAAGCAAATGAAAGTCATGTTTGCATGTGGACGTCGATGAAGAATATACTGGCCCTAAACTGATAATTAAGGATTGAAAATTACCAGTTGATGAGACATATAAGAAGGCTGCATGAATGCTATGAACGATAATTGTCGTATTGTGTTATGTTCCTTATATGCTTTCGCCCTTCTGTACGCCATGCTTGCTCTTTTGTCGACTGCTTTGGTCTCTTGGAGCAATGTGTGCCAAATAATTCATTTTTTCAGGAAAGCTACCAATAGCTAGAACAAATATAAAGAAGATATAAACCAACAAAGAATCAAATTTTCTTCAATGCTCACTTTTGATTTTGGAACTGAGTTTTCCCGCTTCTAGCATCTTTCTCTTTTTTCCTTGAACATCATCCTCTGTTTGGTTGACATACTGGACCTGGATCACATTCTTTTCCGCATCAAACACAAGTGAATAAGTTTTTCCGATCTCTAACTGATTCTCTTCACAAAAGTTGCTCCATCCTGCAGCCAGGTAGAGCCTAATAGAATCTTTGTACGGCCACTTCTGTAGTAAAACAGACCAATACCGCTTCTTGGGTGGATACTCCAGGGTCATAGATTTGGTGTTCATCAAACCAACCTTCTCGGCAAAATCCATGGGAACAGACTGAAAATTAAATAAAATTGTAAGACACAGGTACCATGCAAACACAATACAGTGAAATCACACAGGTTTTATTCTTCTCATCATTGGAGGCAAACTTGGGTTGAAGGACTAGTGTTAACTTGTTGTATCCAACTATGTCACTTGTTTCATGTTTTGAGTTAAAATTTCAATTTCAATAACTTACCTGTCTTGTGTCGGTCATTGAACCGGTAATGATAAACTAACTCAAAAATTGAGTTTATCTGTATATGTTACTACTACTATGTTTTATTGTTCTATAAAATAAAACATAAAGAATCCAGAAAGGTATTGTCAATTAAGAACTTACCTGTCTTGAATAATGCTTGAGAACCATTTCAGATTTTGGAGAAGTAGTGTTGTCAAGTTCAGAATCACATTCTTCGGTCTTTGAATCATCGTTCTCCACCAAATGTTCATTACTGACATGGTCTATTTTCAGGAAATTAAAACAAAAAATAGGTCACAAACTGTTGCAAATGGAACACCAATATGAATCACATTGCAAGAAAACAATGAAACATTTAATCAACTACTACGTATCTAATACTCACAAACTGATGTGTTCATAAAATCAATGTGTTCATGAAACAATGAAACTACAAAAAACCAATGTGTTCATAAAATCTAGAAAAAAAAAAAAGAAGAGGATCTACCTTCGGGCTCGTGCTTCAATGTTTGAAAATCTAATCCAAGAGTTGATTTTTCCAGACCACCCATGTTCGTGTGGATGCTTTGAGGATGATAGTTCGACGAACAAGCCTTAGCTTCAGAAGGCTGTTTCTCTCCGAGTGAG
Source organism: Plantago ovata (assembly GCA_028274465.1). NCBI lineage: Eukaryota > Viridiplantae > Streptophyta > Magnoliopsida > Lamiales > Plantaginaceae > Plantago > Plantago ovata. The sequence continues at coordinate 4,831,331 of CM051457.1, read as the reverse complement.
AAACTTCTTGTTCCACTAGCCAACTTTTTCCCCATTTGATCATCAGGAGTCAAAAAATCAGACATTCTTTTCCGAATTGGAATCGTTTCCTCCTCTCGATCTGTATTTTCAAGATCTTTGCCTTTACCTTTATCAATCTCTTTCTTGCTACTCTTTATCTTTTCCACAAATACAACAGCGTCATCATCTGTTTCTGGCTCAACATCCTCATGTTCTGGAACTGGACTTTCAGCTGCTACATTTGCATTGACAGATTTTTCACAATCAGAAAAAGAAGCAACTTCGTTTTCTATCTCCGACACAGACAGATCAAGTATACGAACATTAAACATGGAAATCCCATTATAGTCGAATAACAAGAAGTTCCCAATGGTTATTGAGTGATAGTCCCAGAATCCTTGCCATCCATTCTCCAGCCAAGTTTCACCATTGGATTCAATCACTTTAACGTTCCACAATCGACTATCTGGAACCTTGAGCAAGATGCTTTTCGGAAGATTCTGTCCATATCTTTGCACAAACTCAACAGGAATTCTCTGTGGAGTATAAGTATCAATTAAAAAACAAGTTCTTTGAACAAAAGACATAAGTGGCTAACAGTATTGAATTTCATGAATGAATACATTGAAACTTAATTACCAGCTTGTTTGCATCGGAACCGTTCGTAATCTTGAAAAACTTTGGCTCCCTGGAAGAGATGCCATGTTCAGGGCGGCTTTGACTGGCTTCCATCAGTCTTGGTATGATTTTGGGTCTGGATTTCTTTAGTTATATGAACAAACAAAACACAGCTTTTTCTGTCATTGATGAAACTTGAAGGTTTTCGAGATTATTTCTATACTGAAAATAGTAACGTTCCAAACAGACAACAGTGTAAATGTCTTGATTCACACAATCAATTACTGCGAGCCAGTCACAGGGATTAATGCAGTCTTAAGAAACTACACACAATTAACTTTCCATTAATACTGCTGCATAAATTTATTTTCTTAATTATTGCTACGGATCAAAATTAAACAAATAATCGAATTTCTTTGCAATCTTCAATAAAATACCGATATTTTGCGAAACAATTCAGAAATCAATAGTCTCGTTGAATCAGTTACTAGAAACTAGGAGAATATTTCCAGAAATGAATAGTCTCATCAGCAATTCAACAAGCAAGGAAGCAAACATACATAAATTACATATATACAGCATTTGAGGTACTTACCAGATTCTTGTCTTGTGGATCGGCAGCATTCTGAAAAATTTGGGAGATTTGATGAAACCCGGAATTGAAATGGTTGAAAATTGGGACAGAGTAATGGTTAAATTAACCTTAATTAATTATGCAATTTACTTACTAAGACTCGGTATTAACTAAATTCCTATAATTGAGCCTATGATACAGCATTTTCCACTTTGGAGTGATACTACCTCCGTGCTATAATTTAATTTGTCTCAATCTATATATATATATATATATATATATATAAACTACTTCCATTCCTAAAATATCAACCAATCACATAAGAATTCTAACTATTAAACCATTCACAACCATTTTCCCATAATTCTTTTAAAACCGTTCTAAACTCATTTCTTATAATATTTTAAATATTTATTTAATAATTCATTAAAATGAGATTTTATTTTAGTGATTTTATGTTTAATTTATACTGGTATCCGCTTGGTGACTAATCTAGTCAAACACTGTCGGACTCTTTTTTAGGGGCGGCTCTCCCAGCGGAGCGGTGTTTTTTTTTTTTTAGTGATTTAATAAATATATAAATAATAATTTTAATAACCACATATTCTAAGTATAGTATATAAATTAATGATTAATGCATTAAAAAAGTTTTAGGCATGCACAAATTTGAATATGTAAAGAGTGTTTCTTATTTTTTTGTGGTCCATACAAGTTTTAGTTAATATGATTTATTTAGTCTTTTAACACTTATTTTCATTTTAGAAAAGATGTTGCGAATTATCTTACGTCGATATGCTTCTATTTTTTTGCTTCTTCGGTCAATTTACTTCGATCTTTTGCTTCTTCGGTGGATTTTCTCGGCAATCTCAATCTTTAGCGAGTTTTTTTTTTTTTTTTTTTTTCTTTTGTAATGAACATCTAATTGTAGAACCAAACGGTAAGTTTCCATAGTTTAAGAAAACTTCTGATGGGGCTTTTTTAGATTTTATTGGGGCTTAAATCCCCAATTAAGCCCAAAATTACCTCCAATAGGGGTTTTCTTGTTAGTAGCCCATGGAAAAGGGCTACTAAATAGTAGCCCTCAATTAAGCCTACAAATTAATATTTTATATTACTTGTTTGTTTGATTGGTTAATTGATTAATTAAGCCCACAAAAAAGCTCCAATTAAGCAAAAAAATCCATTAGAGTCTTCAATTTGGAGGGGCTTATTTTGGGATTTTTATGTTTAAGGCCTCAATTAAGCTTCAAACCATAAGGAATGCTCTAAGTGATTAAATTGTGCCATATAGATAATTGCCAAATTTTCAATAATGGCAAATTATTAATGTGTTTTAGTCTTTTAGAGGGAAAATTTTAGATATTATCCTGTAATGTGTACCCTGTCCAGATATGATCCTTTAATGTGTCTCAGTCCAGATATAGTGTTGTAATGTGTCTATAATTCCACTAAACGTCATCCACGTCATCACATGGTTCTTTGTGAAAAATTAATGAAAAAGTGGGGACAAATTTCCTATTTTCAAAATAATGAGGACTTGAATGAATTATTACAACCTTTAAGAAACTCAATTATAAACACATATACAAGTTACAAGCTTTTGTACGCCATTTTTTATTTTCTTTCCATTTGTCCCGCTACAATTTCATACATGTTATTTTCTACAATTTCATACACGAATTGTGTGATTGATTGAATTTTGAAGTTATATTTTGCCCAGTATTATTTGGATTTATAGCCGTTCTATTTAATTACTCTCTTCATCCAAATAATGTTTTCATATCTACTTGTTGACCTTTTAAAAAAATCATTTGACCATTGATTAATCATAAATTAAACTGAAAAATATTTTTAAAAAACTTATGAAACGTTATAGTCATTATATTTTTTTAACATTTTTATTGATTTTATTCCCTATGATCAAGAATTAATTGAGCGTCAAACTGAAATTTAAAAATTAAGAAAATAAACCGTAAATAACACGGTAGGACTGAGTGAGTATGCATTTTTGAATATCTATGCTATCCTAAATTTTTATTTATTGTTTTTAGAATTTGATTACTTTGGAATAAAAAAAAATCATTTGATTTGGTATAAATACGGAGTCATGAATTTTGCATTAACGTTAGAAAGATTACATTTGTGAATTTTTACAGGTTTCTACTAGCATTTTTTATGCCATCTATGACCATATTAGTTATAAAAAACCAAAATTTTAAGAAATTAATTAATCAAATTAACTTTGTTGATATTAAAAATAAAATTTGTTGAAGTGGGTATTTTATTTAGTTAGCTTGAAAAAAAATTACTTATTACTCTACATTTATGAGGAATATATGAGTAAAAAAAAAAAAAGAAGAAGATCAAACTAAACTAAGATAATAGAAAACGAAAAAAAGAGATGAAAAAAGAAATTCAAAAATCAAAAATGATACAAAGTTGAAGCGAGCAGCAATAGGAGAAACATGTTTTCATGTTTTATTTATAATTGAGTTTTTTAAGGTCGTAATAATACATTCAAGTCCTAATTATTATGAAAAGAACAGATGTGTACTCCTTTTTTATTATATTTTCACAAAGAACCATGTGATGACGTGGAGGACTTTTAGTGAAATTATAGACACATTACAGGACTAAATCTGGACCGAGACACATTAAATGATTATATCTAAACAGAGTACACATTACAGGACAATATCTGAAATTTTACGTCTTTTAGACGTAATTGATTCAGATTTTATTGAAGTCCAAACAAATCGCGTCCAGGCCCAGGCCCATTGAAAGATAATTCATTAACATTAAAATATTTTCTATAAATAATAACCTATATATAAATTTCTGCAAAAGATCCTGAAGCGGAGAAAGAAATTAACTTTAATGAGTGGTAGGGGGGTTCAGAACCTGGACGGAGGCGTACGGATGTATTTAGAGTTATAAGATGGTTTGGAATTAATGTAGGAGTAGGAGTAGGGCACGTATGCTATGCTATGTTCTGACCGACCGGCAGCTATGAAGAGAGGCAAGCAGATTTTCAGTTCTTCTAATTAGCTCGAAAATTCCAGGCAAGTAATTTTTCATTTATGATTTAATGATGTGTTTATGTGTTGTGATTCAAAGTATGATTATTAGAGTTGATTAATTCTTTATCATTTAGGATTCATATGTTTAAGTTTAGACTCGTATAAGAACCTGATTGTCTATTGTTTTAGACTTTAGAGTATGTTAATTGTCAATATATTGATGAAAAAAAATAAAAACAATATTGCTCCTAATTATCGTACTATGATAAATTAATTAGTCCTTTGGTTTTGTTTGATATGTGATAGTCATGAGCTGCTTGATATAGTGAGATGATGATACTAGAGGGGTTTGTTAAATTGTTGTTAAGCTGGTCAAATTTGCGGTAGTCCAAAATTTTAATGAGATGAAAATACAATGATTAATGAGAATGGATGAAACCCCAATAACAAGAAAGCAGTAACTTGGACCACCAAGTTCCAATTTCTTGTTGACGAAATAGGAAGAATGGAGAGAGTCTGAAAAGATACAGTACCAAGATATTAATGTCCGATTTAAGGGCTCTCAAGTACAATACCTTATCCTGCAGGGGTAAATTTAAGTGCCATTAGTGCATCTCTAGTCGGATGGTTGGGGTAGAGTTTTGTGCAACTAAGTTGAACCCAAACATTTCAGGGGGACATGTGATTATAACATGTCCTGAGTTTAAGTGATTAAAGCCAATGTTATAAGTTATGTTTTTAATCAAGAATTGCTGAAAGTGTTCAAGCATGGATCTTGAATATATATAGATAAGTAAGTTGTTTCTTTCAACTTAAGGGAACCAAGACATAAAGACGCCCCATGAACTCGAATAGTTCCTGGACGCTCAGACAACTTCAGAAGATGCGTGAGAAGATATACATGCTCCCTGAATGGATGGAATGTATGGTAAAGGGTCACTATGAAGTGAAAAACATATATAACGGACTGCGTGGGGATAAGAAAAAAAGTGCTTGGAAAGATTTGGTGCTCAAGAACATGGCAAGACCGAGGGCTGTCTTTATATTGTGGTTGTGTCTATGTATGCGGCTTGCTACAAAAGACCGACCGCTGCGATTTGGCGTCAACACGGATGGGAAATGCATATATTGCAGTGGTCTGGAAAGTATCCAAGCACTAACCGCATACCTGCAGCAGTTCTGACTTGGGCGCGATGCCAACTAGATTGGAGTAACTGGGACGAAGGATGGCAGAGCATTATCCGACGAGTCCGTGGAAAAGGAGAGAAGGCAGTGATCATCAAAGGATTAATGGCTGAAACGGTATATGCTATTTGGCAGACGAGGAACGAGGTGATTTTCCAGAACCGGCCATATGACGAACACAAGATGATGGAAGAGATAACTCGACGCATAGTCTACCGCAACACTGTTTACCCAAGCTGGCACACATGATAAACCAATTGGTTTTTGATTGATGTTAATATTGCTGCTGTAAAAAGAGAAGGGGCTTTCTATTCTCAGGTCGGCTTCGTACCGACCTATGCATAGGTCTCCACTAGATTGATGCCACGTGGCACTGGTACGAAGTTATTATTTTATATTAAATTATTTCATTTTTAATAACTAATCTTGGATGTACATTTATAACCCCATAAGTTTCAATCAATTTAATAATTTATATTTTTTTATTATATCTGTAAAACAATTTTAAAATACTTTAATAGAAATTCATAAAATCCAACAACACGCTTCTATCTGAATTCAATTTTGATTGACCTTGTTCTTCCCCAATTCCATAAACCCTACTTCCCCAATTCAATTCCTCCTGATCGGCCATAAACCCTTCTTTCCCATTTCAATTACTGATCGATACTTTTGCTGGGCTCACTTCCACACAACCCAAATCCCAAATCGACCCAATCATCTCACAATCTCACCTAGAAATGTTCTTCCCCAATTAAAACCTTTCATCTACGTAGTGCTGGCCCTGTCTCATTGGATTTGTCGGCAAATTGAAGAAATCAATGGAGCATGGCTAAGTGATGATTAATTAAAAAAAAAATTGCATTGATTTAATTTGTATAATGTAGAAGAACGTTAATTAACTAATGACTTTAAGAAATGTAATAATATATAATTTTAATTTACAATAAAAATATTTTTTATAATAAATAAATATATATAAAAAGGGTATTATAGTCAAATTGTATTTTAAATGGATTATTTTATTATTAAATAAATGGTTTTAAATAGATCGTACAAAAAATTACATGTAAAATAGTTTTGAACCAAAAGGAAAGGTCCAGATTAAATTAATTGCAACCGTGGTAGCAATCTAGTGGAGACCTGTTCTCAGGTCGGTACGAAGGCGACCTGAGAATAGAAAGCCCCGAAAGAATAAAGATGTTCTTGCTTTAGAATTATGAATAGTCTGGACCGTCTTTGGTCGACTTATGTACTTGAGATGTTTTTGGATTTAATAAAACTTTTCTTCACTTCCCAAAAAAAACTCTGTCCTGTAAGTTGTTACATATACTCATCAGTTGAAGTATCAAATAAGAAGATAATACTAAACAAGTTGTAACCAGCAATACACTTTAAACTACAGATGATATGCAATTCTTCATCTGAAGAGGGAATCATAATTCATTAATTCATAATCGATAAACCATTACAAAAGTACAGATTCCAGAGACTTGTAGGCTGTAGCAACATAGAGAACTCAGGAAACAGACACTAAAATAAGTTCTAAACATAATTATGTTGTCCAATCTTCTGAGATTACATTACTAGTTATGTCTATTTTTAAGGCTTTTTTATGCCTAAAAGCTTCTCATTTTTGAAAAAGGTGAGATTCCATAAATATGGGTCACTGTTGTTCAATTCAAACACGGACGCGCGCATCAATAGTAAAGAGTAAAAAGTATCAAAATTGACTTACTAGTCCATGAGTGAAGTCATCTGCTGTTAGGATTTGGAAGAAAGATGATGAGTTTGGACTTGGATCCATGTTCTTTGTTAGTGTTGGAGACTGTTTGAATGAAAGATTGGGAAATTTTCATGGAAAGGCAGTACATTATGCACTTAATATTATGGTCTAAATTCATAATACTAAATTACCTGCTGGCTTCTTCATTTTTTCAACAGGCTATTTCAACATAATAATCCATTGCAAGAATTACTTTTATCTTTTACTTTAATATTTTTTCTTACTACTCATCTTGGGGTGGGGCATTCTGAAAATCATACAAATGATTTGTTCTTTCATCAGCATTTTCTCAAGAACTCACTCTTATCAGGCCTGAGTTTGTTCATGACTGTATGACTCATTTGTATAATATATTTCCCAATTCATGTAGTCTTTAAAGTCCTATGTTAAACAGATTTAGAAACTAAGTATACAGATCGATATACTTATGTGCAAATTGCAAATGTGATATTTCATCTGCAGTTTGCATTTTGATCAGATTGCAAGTTACAGAGAAAACTAATAACTCAAAAGCTACAATGTTGTGACCAATTAATATCCTCCAGAAGAGGAACAAAGCAACCAATATTCCAGCCGAAAATATGCCATGAGAAAGTAGAGACTTAACATAGAGGAACCTACCTCAAAATACACGAAATACGTTCTGAACATCTTTTGTCTATTTCTCTACAAAATAAGTTCTAATGCAGCTACATACGATATTTCAAAGGCTTTGTCCATGTTCAACACCTTCTTAGTTGCGAATTGTGACATACCAAAATCTTAACAGGCTATAAAGTTGCAGAAGGCCAAATGAAAAGGCAGTTGCAAACCTGAGGATGCTTTTTTAACATACTAGTAATAGCCACCAAAATAAGATCAGAACCCACAAAGAATGTAACTGCATAGACGATATAGATCACTCGGCATTCAGATGAGGTCAAGTCCTCTGTGTGACATACGTCCTATTCTCCATACAAGCTAACTCTGTCATAGTGGTTTAGTTCTTTCCAGAGTTAGGTCCTAATGGCCAACTGATGCCAAATAGATGTTGTTTCTACATATATACTGTGGAAGCTACAAATGTAGAAGATAACTAGACATAACATAATAAGTTGTAATCAGATAACTAGACAACATCAGAGCAAGACGAAAACTAAAAAGCGACAATGTCATGAAAAACAAGCAAATACCATACAGAATATTTCTGCTCAAAATATGCCATGAGTAAATTATGTAAATCCTCAACACCGGAAGCTCAAAATACACGAAATAAGTTTCAAAACGTCTTTTGTCCATTTTCATTGATTCAATCAAGCATGGGTGATGGGTCATTGGCCATGCACAAAGCTTCAGTTGCGAAAAATTGTGACATTCCACAGACATGGGTCACTCTTTTTCATTTCAAACACGCATGCATCACCTACTTTGAGGTCATTCCCATTCCTGAAACTGGGCCACCCAGACACAATTCGTGGTCTCTGTCCGATGTAGTAACTCTCGACATACCATGTTTTTCCATTTGAGAGACAAAGCCTTATGGAGTTTTTTGTGTTCTTCTGAAAATTCACTCTCATGATAGCCGTTGGTAAATTCTGCCAAGCAGAAAGGAACACATATTCATGACATGAGCTAGATGAAGAAATCTACTTGTAGAAACCTGGTACAGAGTTGACTTACCAAACTTCGTGATGAAATAATGTAAGAAGGATGCATGAAGGACACGAAACACAAGTGGGGGTTCGTGTTCCTGCTCATGAAATCTATAGCCTTTCGATAAGTCACGCACGTTTGTATGTCGATGCGTCGTCCTGTTTGATCAGATCAACGTCATGAAAAAAAAAAACAATTGTTAAGGCAAAAATCTGAACAAGAACAATGCTAGATAATAAGCCAAACCAATTTACCTTTATGGTTATATTGATAATGCAAACTAGACTCAGAGGATAGCTTGTTGCGAGCTTGCTTTTTCGCAATCGGCCTCTTTCTCTTCTTCCCCGCACATCTGCTGTTTTATTGTTTTTTTCTTTTTTGACACGCTGGACCTGGATCACATTCTTAGCCGCATTGAACACAAAAGAGCACATATATATCTCCAATATGTAGCCCATTTTCTTTACAGAATTTCCTCCAACCAGCCCCAAGGTAAACCCTACTGTGATTATTGTTCTGAGACAGGTCCAGTAAAACCGACCAGTATCGGTCCTGGGGAGGATACTCAAGTGTCACAGATTTGGCACTCCATAAACCGGCCTCCTCAGCAAAATTCAGTTGAATATGCTAAAATTAAATTTGAAAAAAAATCATATTACTGGTAGATCAAGATATGAACTGACAGATAAAGCTTGCAATATTGGTAGAGAATAAACACTCAAGTTTCAAGACTCTCAACCCGTAAAGGTTTACTTGGCGTCCAGTCCAGTTTTTGCCCTCCAGATTTCATGTTTAGTTAGATTTAAGCTCAAAGGTTAAGTGATCAGGCTATCCTACTTATTCCATTATTTTCAATCAAATAATTAATGGTACTTGAAAATAATAGCTTACAGAATCTGAAGAAAGCAATTATATATGGATTGATATTAGGACTTACTTGGTCAATAGCAGCTTCAAACTCTGGAAAGGAAGAGTCATCATATTCAGGCTCACTTTCAGCTTCAAACTCTGGAAAGGAAGAGTCATCAGATTCAGGCTCACTTTCAGCTTCATCATGAGATTCATCAGTCTCCCGATCCTCACTTCCCCCGAACCGTGCATCATTCACACCATCTAATTCAAGAAAAGCTATCAAACAAACTATCTGGCTTCCTCAATGACTTAAAACCTTAAAACATTTAATAGACCAAAAAATTACTGGATTAATGAAAACCTGATCATGAAAATTAAACTACCTTGGTCCTCAACATCATCATCATCGGAGCTGTCAAGAGGCTCGGATTTAACCCGGTGATCACTCTTTTGTATAGTCTTTTGGGAACCATCGATATCATAGACAGCAACATCAAATGTAGAATCATCGGTGTCGAACCAGAAAACAACGCATTCACCTACATCCAGCCTAGCATCTTTTGCAAAATCACTCCACCCATTGGTGAAGTAACAAGGCTTCCCCTCAATATTTGTAAGCTGCTGAATGTCCAATTCCCATGTTTCTCCAGAGCAGATAGTTTTTAGCTTAGAATCTTGATAGAGTGTCTCTACAAAATCAAGTGGTAATTGCTGTGCAATGAAAAAAAAGAAGCATTATGAACATTAATTGTAGCATAACTATATGTAAATCTTTTCAAGAAAGTAAAAATCATCAAGAGTGGACTTACTAGTCTTTGAGTGAAGTCATCATCTGGTGACATGATTTGGAAGAAAGACGACTCTGAACTTGGATCCATTTTCACTGTTTCTGTTGTTGATTACTTGAATGAAAGATTGGTAAATTTCTTTGAGAGGTTGTATTATCAGAGGCCAACTGGTGATGAAGTGAAGATTGAAGAGTGTAAGGTGAAGAGATCTTTATTACTCTAGTTATGACACATAAATGCAAACTTCAGTGTTCATTAGTACATATGACTTAAACTTAGAAATTAAGGATGATGTGTTGTAAGTTGAACTTCTAAAACAATAAGAACTTAATTAGTCTAAGTTTGTGCTAAAGCATAAATTAATAAAGAAAGAATCTGAATTCTGTCTGCAAAAAGATTTCAATGCCATATATCCATAAAATCAGTAGCTAGCTATGAGTTATTCACTCTTCTGCTACAGGCCAAATTTTACATGAAAATGTAAGAAATTTATTTCATAAAGAAACTGATGAAACAAAAAGAAGATCTGACAACTTTCTATTTATGGTAATCCCATCCAAATCAAATTTCCTACCGTTGTATTGTATAATATGGTGTTGTGTTGTCTAAAGGATTTTTCAACAATGTAGTTGTTTTGTCATATTGACAAGCTACATTACATCATGATCAACACATAGAATCCGCAAAACACTAGAAGAAAATAGAAGATTTCTCACATGTATTGTTTATGCTTATTTCTTTGATTCTCTAATATTGGAGTATGTATAAACTGCCAAGAAAAATGTGATGCACATAGACAGCTCTAACAAGATCGAATTTAACAAAAGAAAATGAACAAGAATGCAAAAACACGAAACAGAGAACGTGAGAATTAACGTGCTTTGGATAACGAATTAATCTACATGGACGGGGAAGTGAAAACCTGATCGAAAAGCTACTACTATAATCGGGGAAGGAAATAAAGAAAACCTCGAGTATACAAGTACAATTTCCCCAGAATCAGATCAAGTGTGATCAACAATGCACTCACTCAAGAACACTAATAACTCTCTCAATTCTCAGTACTAAATGAAACCTCGAAAAATGAAAGGGAGTATTTGTCTAGTTGAAGCCGGATTAATGAAGAATAGCTTAAGTTGGTTCCCCAACTAATTAACTTTCACACTCTCTTTCCAGATTTAATCCTGACCCCACAATTTACAAGATTCAATCCTAGCCATCCAAAGCAATAAGCAACATTAAGCTATACTAGTAGTATTCAACATTTGAGGAAAGAGTCACACAACTCAAGTTACGAAGTTTTTAATAGTCTCTTAGGCTCTGTTCTCTTTGTCTGAATTGAACTGAACTGACTGGAAAATCTGAACTGAACTGAACTTAGTGCATCTGAACTGAATTTAAAATAATCAATTATCAGACGAAGAGAATAATCAATTTTCAGACGAAGAGAACAGAGCCTTACGTGGAAAAAAAATATGTATACTCTGTGAAGCATTTTAAAGCATGAATGAAAACTGGATTATCTTACCACATGCTATACATTATATGTATCTTTGGTTACTATCAAAGAGATGCAAGAACTCTCGACAGCACAATTAAAAGTTCAGATATCTTGTTATATTGATTTGGAGCAAGAATCATCAGCTTCAGAACTCACCATTACACACAAAATCCAGTTATTGTAACAACAAAAGGAATACATGGTGTGCAAGGCAGATCAAATATAACGATAATATTGCAATGAGGACAAATAAAAAGGCAGTTGCAATTTCAAACCGGAGGATCCTTTTTTAACATGCTAATAGCCACCAAAGGCTTTCAAAATAAGCAAAGAATTAATGCAACTGCATAGACGATATAGATTGCTCGGCATTCAGATGAGGTCAAGTCCTCTGTGTGACATGCGTCCTAATCTCCATACAAGCTAACTCTGTCATAGTGGTTTAGTACGTTCTACATAAATACTGTGGAAGCTACAAATGTAGAAGATACCTAGACATAACATAATAAGTTGTGATCAGTTTTTATGAATTTAGACAACATCAGTAAGTTATGCAAATCCTTGACATATCCTAGACAATGTCATCTAAAAACAAGCAAATACCATACAGAATATTTCTGCTAAAAATATGCCATGAGTAAGTTATGCAAATCCTTGACATAGGAATCTCAATATACACGAAATAAGTTCTAAATGTCTTTTGCCCATTTTTCTGTGATTAGATCGAGCACAGGCTACCGCCCACGCGCAAAGCTTCAGTTGCGAAAAATTGTGACATTCCATAGACATGGGTCACTCTTGTTCAATTCAAACACGCATGCATCACCTACTTTGAGGTCATTCTCCTTCCTGAAACTTGACCACCCAGCCACGAGTTGTGGTTTCCGTCCTATGTAGTAGCTCTTGACAGACCATGTTTTTCCATTTGACACACAAAGCCTTATGGAGTTTTTCATGTTCTTCTGAAAATTCTCTCTCATGATAGCCACTGGTAAATTCTGCCAAGCAGAAAGGAACACATATTCAGGACATGAGCTAGATGAAGAAATAAATGTACGTGTAGAAACCTGGTACAGAGTTAACTTACCATAGATTGTGATGAAATAATATAAGAAGGATGCATGTAAGAAGCGAAAGATAAGTGGGGGTTCGTGTTCCTGCTCATGAAATCTATAGCCTTTCGATAAGTCACGCACGTTTGTATGTTGATGAGTCCTGTTTCATCGGAGTAACGTCATGAAAAGAAAACAACAAAATTGTTAAGGCCAAAATCTCAAGAACAATGTAAGAAAATAAGCCAAACCAATTTACCTTTACGTTTATGTTGATAATTCGAACTAGACGACTCAGAGGATAGCTTCTTGACCCTGTGAGCTGGCTTTTTCACAGTCGGCCTCTTTCTCTTCTTTCCCACCACATCTTCTGTTTTATTGTTTGGTTTTCTTTTGATACGCTGGACCTGGATCACATTCTTTGCCACATTGAACACAAAAGAGCATGTATCTGCAATATGTAACCCATTCTGTTTACAGAATTTCTTCCAGTCAGCCCCAAGGTAAACCCTAGGGTGACCATTGTCCGGAGACAGGTCCAGTACAACCGACCAGTATCGGTCATGTGGAGGATACTGAAGCGTCACAGATTTGGCACTCCATAAACCCGCCTCCTCAGCAAAATTCTGTTGAATGTGCTAAAAGTAAATTGAAAAAAAAAATTCATATTACTGCTATCAAGATATGAACTGACAGATCTTATAGCTTGCATTGGTAAAGACAAAAAACACAATCATATTACACTCTCAAGTCTCAAACAGTCAAGACTTAAACGTAGTCCAGTACAGATTTGTCCTCCAGATCGATTTCATGTTTAATTAATTAGTTCTATTTAAGCATGAAACTACTTTGCTATTCTTAATTTATTCTAATATGGGAATTTTCTTAGCTCAACGGACAAGTGATTGCTCATTCTATGCTATCCAACTTATTCCATGATATGTAATCAAATAATTAATACTTGAAAGAGACTTACTACATCAAAGGAATTCTCAATAAGTGCTTCGAACTCTGGAAAAGAAGAGTCATCAGGTTCAGGCTCACTTCCAGCATCATCTTGAGATTCATCAATTTCCCAATCCTCACTTCCCCCAAACCGTTCAACATTCACACCATCTAATTCAAGAAAAGCTATCAAATAAACTATCTTGCTGCCTCAATATTTTAAAACCTTAAAAAGATTCATAGACCGAAAAATTACTGGATTAATGAAAAGCTGATCAAGAAAATTAAACTACCTTGGTCCTCAACATCATCATCAGAGCCGTCAAGAGGCTCGGATTTACAGTTATCACACTTCTGAATAGTCTTTTGTGAACCATCAATCTCATACACAGCAAAATCAAATGTAGAATCATCGGTGTCGAACCAGAAAACAACACATTCACCTTCATCCAGCCTAGCATCTTTTGCAAAATCACTCCAACCATTGGTTAAGTAACAAGGTTTCCCCTTAATATTAGTAAGCTGATCAATCTTCACTTCCCATGTTTCTCCAGAGCAGATGGTTTTCAGCTTTGAATCTTCATAGAGTATTTCTACATGCTTTCGAACAAAATCAGGTGGTAATTGCTGTACAAACAAAACAACAAGAACATTACTTGTTACATACTTATATTTAAACTTTTTCAAGAATGTAAAAACTAATGATGATCATTAATTGGACTTACTAGTCTATGAGTGAAGTCTTCATCTGCTGTAATGATTTGGAAGAAAGATGACTCTGCATTTGGATACATGCTCACTGATTTTGTTCCCTGATTAGTTCAGTTATCAAATGGAATAAAAGATTGGTTAATTTCTTGGAGAGGTAGTAGTAGTGATGGAGTGAAGAGTTTAAGATGAGGAATTCTTTATGCAAAATTATTAAGTTTGAATACCATAGTAGGACTCCATATCAGAAGAAGGTGTTCTTCCTAGTTCCCACTAGGCCATTACTATCCAAAGTCCACACTTTACACCAAAATGGATAAAATTTATTGTATCAAAAGAAAGTTGAAGAAAAAGAAGTTTTTGACTATTACTACCAATTTATGTAACTCTACATCATAATATCATGTCAGATCACCCATTAAAATTTCCTTGCTAAAGTTGTGTTTTACAATGTGCCCTCTCTGTGTGGCTAACGGATACTTCAAAAAAAAAACATTTGTCTTCTAGTCATAAAATCCAAGCTCATTTAATTACAACCTACTACGACGTACATACTTATTCCACAATTCACATTCACCAGGCACAAATGACAAAACCAACCAAACATTAAATCACAAGGGCAATATGCAACCAAGCAAAACGTACATACTAATATATTTTGTCTTGTTATATAGTAAATCATACACATTCTAGGCCCTAGGCATGTTTATTGCAGAATATTGGCTTTGGTATAAACTGTCTAGCAAATGTTACTGATTATTTTTTAGGTAATAAATCAGGTTATAATGAATTTCAAAGAAACGAGGTTCCTAAAAGACCAATAATAGGAAATTACCAAGACATTACATTTGTGTAAATATTCTAAAGATAGGTGGTGGATCGTGTTCGTGGTTCTGAAAGCTATCGCCCTTTGATAATCTACCCAATCTTCTGCTAGATAAACAATTAGTAGTTCCTTGAAAATTACAACCAGCAAGGGAAAAATTAACCTTGATCAAAAAACTCAATTTGATTCTGGAATCTGAACTTTGATGCCAGAGATTTTGCACCCATCCATCTGGTTTCCTCACTGAATTTCTGCCTCTTTCTCTTATTTACTCATTCACCACGTACCATCCTCTGTTTCAACATGCAGAATTTCTCGATGTGTTAAATGAAGAGTCCATGGTTGTTGATTCACTCTATACAGACTTTTTTAAGCTCAACAAGTCCTTGCAGGTTCTTGTGATGTTTAGTTATATATGTAAAGCAACAATGCTTTCTATGATAATCCAATAACTTGATTCGGTTTAACAGGTAAATAGTACAAGTGGTTTAGTAATATCGGAGACTAGCTAATGGCATTCCAAACAAAGGGATGCATAATGTGTCAATGTACATGTAGACCAAGTTAATTCCATGTTGAGACATCAAACAGCATATAAGCATCAGAAATTAATAAAAAAACAAGAGCAAAACAAGTTAAATCAAGTTCCATGTTCAGACCAAGTTAACATAATCAACTAATCAACACATACATCAGCTTCGGGTTTCAGCATCTTGAATTTTACCACATTGCTCGAAACTCTCTCATAATCAAACAATATCTTGCTCCCAACTCGAACCTCGACCTCTACCAAAAACTGGTTCCACCCAGTAGTCATGTAAACTCTACTTTTCTTTGTCGAGACAAAAACTTTCCTTGTTTTTCCATCCTCAGAAATCAGGTCAAGTATTATTCGCTCTGAAATCCCAGTTTCCGGCAACAATTCTTCAGGAATTTCCCGTACACAGTACCAAATCGAATAAGAATCTGCTAATTACACAGAACTTGATCTAACTGCTAAACTTTCTATAAATTTCCCAGATATACAAGCACCAAGCCAGTTTTTACCTGGGTCCAAACGTGTTAATAAAGTTGAGACATAGCACCACAAATTTTCCAGTCTGTAACTTCTAGTCTTTCTAATGGAAACCGGAGGATCCTTTTTAAAAAAATACTAATAGGCTTTCAAAATAAGTACAAACAGAACCACAAAGAATGTAACTACATAGACGACATAGATCGCTCTTCATTCAGATGAGGTCAAGTTCTCAGTGTGACATGCGTCCCAATCTCCATAAAATCTAACTCTGTCGTAGTGGTTTAGTTTGTTCCAGAGTTAGGTCCTACTGGCCAACTGATGGCAAATAGATGTTGAAACTACATATATAGTGTGTAAGCTACCAATGTAGAAGATAATTAGACATAATATAATAAGTTGTGATCAGTTTGTACAAATTTAGACAGGATCAGAGCAAGACAACTACAGAATATTTCTGCTCAAAATATGCCACAAGTTATGCAAATCCTTGATGTAGGAAGCTCAAACACACCAAATAAGTTCTTAACATCTTTTGTTGATTTTTCTGTGATTGTATCAAGCATGGATCATTGTCCACTCACAATGCTTCAGTTGCGGAAAATTGTAACATTCCAGAGACATGGGTCACTCTTGTTCAATTCAAACACGCACGCATCACCTACTTTGATGTTATTCTCCTTCCGGAAACTTGACCACCCAGCACCTAGTCGTGCTTTCTTTCCGTTGTTGTGGCTCTTGACATACCATGTTTTTCTATTTGAGACACAAAGCCGTATGGTGTTCATTTCATTCTGAAAATTCTTTCTCATGATAGCCACTGGTAAATGCTGCAAGCAGAAACTAACACATATTCATGACATGACCTAGATGAAGAAATATACATGTAGAAAACCTGGTAAAAAGTTGACTTACCAATGCCCGTGATTCAGTAATATAAGTAGAATGCATGTAAGATACGAAAGATAAGTCGAAGATCGTGTTCCTACTCATGAAATCTTTAGCCCTTCTATAAGTCATGCACGATTTGATGGGTCCTGAAACAAAAAAAAACACAATTGTTAAGGCCAAAATCTGAACTAGAACAATGATAGATAATAAGCCAAACCAATTTACCTTTATGTTTATGTTGATAACGTGAACTAGACTCAGAGGATAGCTTGTTGACCCTGTGAGCTGGCTTTTTCACAATCGCCCTCTTTCTCTTCTTTCCCCGCACATCTTCTGTTTTACTGTTTGAATTTGTTTTTATACGCTGGACCTGGATCACATTCTTAGCCTCATTGAACACAAAAGAGCATGTATCTCCAATATGTAACCCATTCTCTTTACAGAATTTCCCCCAGCCAGTCTGCATGTAAAGCTTAGTCTGATGATTGCTCAAAGACAGGCGGAGTAAAACCGACCAGTATCGGTCCTTGGGAGGATACTCAAGCGTCACAGATTTGACACTCAATAAACCAGCCGCCTCAGCAAAATTCATTTGAATATGCTGAAATTCGTAAAAACAAATCATACTGGTTAATCAAGATATGACTTGGCAGATCTTATAGCTGTTGCATACTTGCATTGGTAAAGATTTAGAGAATACACTCTCAATTTCTCAACCAGTAAAGATTTACTACATTCCAGTTTTCGTCCTCCAGATTTCATGTTTAGTTAGATTAAATTAAGCATGAAACTACTTTGCTATTCTTGGTTCATTCTAATCTGAGAATTTTGTTTAGCACATATAGGACAAGTGTTTACTCGGTCTATCCAATTTATTCCATTATTTTCAATCAAATACCTAATAGTAGTTGAAAATAAGAGCTTACAGAATTCAGAAAGCAAATATGGAATGATATTGGTACGTACTCGATTCAAAGAACAGTTAAGAACTGCTTCAAACTTTGGATACAAAGAGTTGTCATATTCAGCTTCAGTCTGAGTTTCATCAGTCTTCCAATCATCACTCCCCATGGATCTTTCATCACCCACACCATCTATTTCAAGAACAAATCAATCGAATAAGTACAATTCAAATGTTGCATCTAAATTAAAACCTTAAAAACTTTTCATACAACACAAAAATACTGGATTCATGAGAACTGATCAAGAAAAACTACCTTGGTCCTCAACATCATCATCAGAGTCGACGTCAAGTGGCTCGGATTTAACCCGGTGATCACGCTTCCATATAGTTTTTTGCGAACCATCAATCTCGTACACAGCAACATCGAAGGTAGAATCATTGGTGTCGAACCAGAAAACAACACATTCACCTTCATCCAGCCTAGCATCATTTGCAAAATCACTCCACCCATTGGTGAAGTAACAAGGTTTCCCCTCAAGATTAGTAAGCTGCTCAATCTTCACTTCCCATGTTTCTCCAGAGCAGATGGTTTTCAGCTTAGAATCTTGATAGAGTGTTTCTACATGCTTTCGAACAAAATCAAGTGGTAAAATCTACAAACAAACAAAAGAAAACATTAATTGTTACTTACCTATATGTAAATCTTTTCAAGAAATTAAAAAATCATGATGAACATTGGACTTACTAGTCTATGAGTGAAGTCGTCATCTGCTGACATGATTTGGAAGAAAGATGACTCTGAATTCGGATCCATGATCACTGATTTTGTTCCCTAATTAGTTCAATTATCAAATGAGTAAAATTTATTGTATCAAAAGAAAGCTGCAGAAAAAGTAGTATTATTACCAATTTATGTAACTCTACATCATAATATCATTCATATCTAAATTTCCTTGCCAAAGTCTTGTTTAAGTTTAACAGTGTGCCCTTTCTGTTTGTGTGTCTAAAGGATACTTCAAATTATTTTTTTGCTTTCTACTCATAAAATCCAAGCTCATTTAATTACAACCTACTAACATACATATTTCACAATATTTGTTTAGTCTAAACTTTTAATCTTTTTTTCATATTGACAAGCTACGTCATGATGAGCGCATAAAATAAGCAATACACCACAAGAATTCCACTGAGCATATTTAACATTCTCCAAAGATAAAAAAGTAACCAATGCAGAATCATAGTTAATATCAAAGATCATCTGGATATTGAAATCAGTCTTACTATGATTTTCATGTACTATGCTGGTTATGCTTATTGCTTTGATTCTCTAATATGCATACACTGCCAAGCAAAATGATGCGCATAAACAGCTCGAGGAAAATCAAATTAAAAATAAAATGAACAAGAATGCAAATGAACAATAAACAGAGAACACGAGAATCAACGTGCTTTAGACAATGAATTAATCTGCATTGACGGAGAAGTGGAAACCAGATTGAACAGATATTATTATAATCAGGGAAGGGAAAATACCTCGAGTATACAAGTACAATTTCAGCAGAACAAGATCAAGTGCAATCAACAATGCACTCACTCAAGAACACTAAAACTCACTCAATTCTCTGTTGGATCCATGACCACTGATTTTATTCCCTGATTGGTTCAATTATCAAATGACTAAAAGATTGGTTAATTTCTTGGAGAGGTAGTAGTAGTGATGGATTGAAGAGTGTAAGATGATGAATTCTTTATGACTACAAAATGCAAGCTTTGCAGTTTCTTTTACTAAAAGGAGTTGAACATTAGGAGGTCATTACTATCCAAACTTTACACCAAAATGGATAAAATTTATTGTCTCAAAAGAAAGTTGAAGAAAAAGTAGTTTTTTACTATTACTACCAATTTATGTAACTCTACATCATAATAACATGTCAGACCATCCATCAAAATTTCCTTGCGTTGTGTTTTACAGTGTGCCCTCTCTGTGTGCCTAACGGATATTTCAAATTTTTGCTTTTGTCTTCTAGTCATATAATCTAAGTTCATTTAATTACAAGGAGTACAATTTTTCTTTACATTGCTTATTAGAACCTGCCGAACATATTTCATATATTTTGTCTTGTAGTAATATAGTAAAGCATACACATTCTAGACCCTAGGAATTTTTATTGCGGAATATCGCCTTTGGTATAAACTGTCAAGCAAATGTTACGCTGTAATGAATTTCAGCGAAAAAAGGATCCTAAAAAAACAATAATAGGAAATTACCAAGACATTACATTTGAGGAAATACAGTAGCAGTATGAAAGATTCTAAAAATAGGTGGTAGATCGTGGTTCTGAAAGCTATCGCATCGCCCTTTGACAATGTATGCAATCTTCTGCTAGAAAAACAATTAGTAGTTTCTAGAAAATGACCTACATCCAGCAAGGGGAAAGTTAACAATGATAAAAAAGACTCAATTTTGATTCTGATCTGGAATCTCGATGCCGAAGATTTTGCACCCATCCAACTGGTTTCCTCACTAAATTTCTGCCTCTTTCTCTTATTTACACATCCATCATACACTATGTCAACAAACAGTGGTTCTGATGTGTTAAATAAGAGTCCATGGTTTTTTATCCGTTCTATATAATACAGATATGTTTTCAAGCCTAACAAGTCCTTCCAGGTTCTTGTGATGTTTAATTAAATGTAAAGCAACAATGCTTTGTTTGATAATCCAATAAGTTGATTCGGTTTAACAGAGAAATAATACGTAATATAGTAGTTTCGTACTATCAGAGACTAGCTAGCTAATGGGTGCCCAAACAAAGGGATATGCGTCGATGTAGATCGAGTTATTTCCATGTTCGGATATCAAACTGCATATAAGCATAAGAAACTAATCAAGAACAAACAGAACAAGTCAGATCAAGTTACATGTTCAGACCAAGTTAACAACTACACATACATAGATTGCCTACAAGATTAAACGAAAGATCCAAGCTTCAACTCAAGCCACATTGAGCTTAGGAGGTCTTCCCCTTCCCCTCCCTACACAAGGAAACAATCCACCCCCATTTTCTGGTTTCAGCATCTTGAATTTTACCACATTGCTCGGAACTCCCTCAAAATCGAACAAAATCGTGCTCCCGACTTGAACCTCGTCCTCTACCAAAAACTTGTTCCACCCAGTAGTCATGTAAACTTTTCTTTTTTTGGTGGAGATGAAGACTCTCCTTGTTTTCCCATCCTCAGAAACCAGGTCCAGTATCCTTTCCTGTGAAATCCCAGTTTCCTTCAACAATTCTTTAGGAATTTCCTGTGAACAGTACGAAATCAAATATGGAACTGTTAAATTTTTCTATGCTAAACCTTCAATAAATTCCCAAAATTCACAAGCACCAAGCCAGTTTCTATCTGGATCCAAACTTGTTAACTTCTAGTCTTTCAAATGGAATGATAAATTACAACTCTTTAAGATGAACGTTTAAGTACAAATACTGTTTTGCGACAGTTTTCCATGATAAAAAATGTCACACAGGGTGGATAAAATCATAAAATAAACAATAACTTTGTGTAAACAAAGTAAAAAATGAAGTGACCAGTTTGAGAAACTCACCACTTCTTTGGCATGGTTACTGTTGAGCACCAATTTCCATGACTTAGCAGCTCTAGGCACATCATCCTCATCTTCATCTTGAGTTCCATCTTCATCAGATTGAGCAGCATTGTTTCCATCCCAGGAGATTTCCTTGATACAGCGATTCGTACCATACACCGAGAGTTGGAATTTCGAGTCTTCAACCAGTTTAAGAAACAGAAGCTCACCGTTCTGCAGATCAAGAACCTGAGCAATGCCTCTCCACCCATCTGTGAAGAAATGGCATTTTCCGATTTTCTCAAACTTGACGATCCGACCTTGTCCTCCGGAGTTGGGTGTGATGAGCACTCTTGGAGACAAATTCTCAGCTTGCTTTCTCACGAAATCAGATGGTATTTGCTGTTCAAGAAATTGGTTCAAATATATATTAGATTAGCGCTTAATTAACAGAAGACAAATGAAAGATAATAATAATAATAATAATAATAATAATAATAATAATAATAATAATAATAATAATAATAATAATAATAATAATAATAATAATAATAATAATAATAATAATAATAATAATAATAATAATAATAATAATAATAATAATAATAATGTGAATTAATTGAAATATATGTTCACTCACGAGCTTTGAAATGAAGTTATCATCTTTCAAGTAGCAGGTGAAAGTAGTCTTGGTGTTCGCCATTTTGGTTTTCTTGCAGATTTGCAGAAACAAACTATGGAGAAGTGAATGAACAGAGCGATGAAGAGAAGAAAAGTTTATTACTTCAAACAGAGAAAATGGTGAAGCCAAGTGTCACGGTAAAAAAGCGTGATTCTAATAAAACCTAAGCATTTTGGGAAGTATAACTTGTGATGCACAATGTATAAACAAGTACTCCGTGGGTATGCAATTTCCAGTAAGGGACTGTATCTTTTTGTTTATTTTAATTAAGTCCAAACTTTTCTGTAGTTGCATTTTTGCCCCTAATAAGGTCACTGTTTTCAACTCTGAATTGGAGTCTGACAGGATGGATTAGCTTACAGAGTTTGCGTGTGTTCAATGTTCGATGGGGGGGTAAAGCTTGTCTTTTTGTTGGCAGAAAATACTTGTCTTTTTGTTGGCAGAAAATAAGCTATGTTCATGCTTTTATTCTTTTAATGCACTTAAATTTTACCAGCACTGTTGGCCTTCTTTGCCCCATCTTTTTGCTCAATTGCAGCATAATATTTGATGTGCCAAGTAGTGAGTAGTCTCATCGATGATTATCGAGTACTCACGTTAATACTCAAGTTTGCTTCGTTCGTTAAAGTATTTTAATCGAGTTGGAGTTTAAATTTATGCTCGATTTGTTAACGAATCGGCTCGTTTGACTCGATAAATACTCGGCTCGACTCACTAGACTCGTTATACCTCCATAACCTTCATATTATAGACTACATTATCAAGCCCATCAATCCATCTTAAATTGTTTATATTTGACTTTTGTTAGCATTTGATAAATTTATTATTCGGATGTTGATTTGTAATGTGGGATCTTGAATTTCTTAATTTTTGTATCTTATTATTTCATATTTTTACTTTTTTTATCACGAATTCGTTCGAGCCTAATTTATGAGCCAAGCTCAAGTATGAAAATTATGGCTCAAGCTCAAATCTGATTTTTTGTTCGTGTGCTTAACGAGAGCTCGGCTCGAGTTAATGTTATTCGAGCTCGATCCGAGCTCAACAATACTCGACTCGGCTCGGTTTCTTGTTTAACACTAGTGCCAGGTGATATATATTTTGATACAAAACTAATACTCCCGCCCTCTCACTAAAATATTTACGTTTATTTTGTTAATTTTATTATTCCAATCTCTAATGAATCTTACACGGTTACAGCAATAGGGTAACTAATGAAATTCTATTATATTCTTATAATATAATTTAATAAATTTCCGTTATGATTTAAAAGTAAAAAGAAGTTAAATGGAGCAAAAACTATCAACAAAACAAATATAAAAATTCACTAGAATAGATAATTAATTGATGATCACCGTGGATCACGTATTACAAAATCAATAACTAAATTTATTTGAAAACTCATTTCGTTTTATCTCGAACTATATTCTCTTCGCCTAAAAACTCATTTATTTTAGTGCAGTTATGTTTAAATACATTCAATTTGATCGAGTCATCTTCATTTTAGATTTGCTTAATAGTTTTTTATATCACAAAAGAGTTTCAACTTTATTTAATTCTGTTTAGACAAAGAAGATAGCCTAAATTTGAACCGGACAAACCTGTATTGAATTAAACTTTTAATGTGACTGAATTTGATTTGAAATTATTAAAGTCTAACTGTCTAAGCCTAGTCCAGCTTTATTTGGAAGATTTTCCAGCTTTATTTGGAAGATTTTCACTACTCCTTTTGATATTTTAGATATATAGGTGGGATCAAGGTACAGAAGTGAGAATTTAATTTCTTTGCACACACAGAGTATATATGTAAGCAAGCTTTGATTCACACTTCATCGGAAGAAAAGTAGGTAATAATAAGTCTTATATATATGTCAGTGAGATGAATATTTCTGATTGTATTAGTGAAGATTATAAGCATCCAATAACAATAACATGGAAATTATCAAACCTGACAGTTTTAGCTTAGCAGCTTCACCAAATGCATAATTAAAATAATCTTCAAATCAAGAATGCTTGCTGCAATTTAACAGTCTCACAGACTAATCAATTAAAACAGGTTTGATAATCAATGATTAAGAGTCTCACAGAATAATCAGTCACAGAACTAATTAAGGATGCTAGCTGCAATCTTTTGCATGAGCAAATGTTTTCCCATCAGAGCACTGGAAAACCTTCAACTGCGAAATATAGTGACGTTCCAGACTGTTTTATCGCTCTCACTCACTTCGAACACAAAAGCATCACCTGCTTTAATGTTATTATCGGCCAGAAAGACCTTCCAGCCAGCATACAGTAGTTGTGCAAAGGTCTTGGAATAGAGGCAAGTCACTGGCCAGATTTTCCCACTTGAAACGCGAAGCTTTATATTGTTCTTTGGCTTAGGCAAGTGTTTAATGATCATGGACTTGGGTATAGTCTGCCAGTTGAAAAAGAGGATCACATTATAGTGAGCTTGTTGATGAAAAAGAAAGAACAGAACTTGTCAAAACCTGATAAAACTTGAAAATTGATTACCAAATTGAGAAAATATGAAGCCTGCATAAAAGATTTGAAGGATAAGTGCCGATTTGTGCTCTCCCAGTAAGCTATTGCCTCTTGGTAAGCCTTGCTTGTTTTCTTGTCAATCTTTCCTGTTTCTTTGGTGCAATCTTCTGTAGACAGTCATCGAAGAAAGATCATCATAAGTTCATAACCCGAAGAACATGGAAAAATCAAACCAAACATGATTTTTCAGTGTATTTTAAATGATAATGCATCTTACTTTTGATTTTAGAACGTGAACATGGAGTATTCAGATTGCAAGGAGATGAATAATCATCAGGCTGAACCTGGTACACATTTCTCGCCCGGTTGAACACGAATGAGTAGGATTTCCCAACCGCTAACCCATTTTCATTCCAAAACTCACTCCAGCCAGAAGCTAACTCAAGCCTAAAGGTACTAGTGTTCGACTTGTCAACCACAGTAACAATCGCGCATCGCTGTGTGGGTACATACTCTAAAACAACAGCTTCTTTGCCGACTAAACCAGCCTTCTCAGCAAAGCTCTTACTGATTTGCTAAAATTAAAAAAACAAAGGGAACAATGACATTGTATACTATAATGAAATCTGAAATCGAAAATTTGGTATTTTACTTTTGGTTTTCCACTTGAAAAAACATACTACTATAGAATATAAATTTCTTAACCTAACATTGCCTTAAGAAATCAGATCTTTGTATATTTTCTCTGTACAGAATAAATATTGACATTCAGTTGACAGTTGAGCAAAAAGTATACAAAGGAATTACCATTCCAGATTTATGGCAGTACGTGAGCTTGATGTCAAACTTTGGACCAGACAAGCTGTCAAATTCAGCATCACTTTCCGCCTCTGAATCCTCCATCAGATTTTCATCACTCATATCATCTGCACAAGAAAAAGAATCACAAATATAAGCATAAAAGCTAAAACCACTAACAAGTCATGTTGCTTAAACAAATTAACCAAACAGATTAAACGAAAAAAAGTATGAGAAATCAGCCTCAAGCAAGCTAACCTTGTTGTTGATCTCCTCCCAGTATTTCAACATCATCGTCACTTTCGACAGGAATCAATCTTCTCCCCAAAGAACGAGGCTGTATCGCATTTTCAGAACAATGGATCCCATAGGCAGCAACATCAAACGTGGACTCATTACTATCGAACCAGAATACAACAAACTCGCCGAGTTTCAGGTTAGCATCTCTCACAAACTTAGTCCACCCCTTAGTGAAACAATGTTTCCCCTCCTTCTGCTCAATCTTTACGTCCCATGTGTCTCCAGAACCAGTTCTCAGCTTGGACTTCCTCTGCATATCTAGAGCATTTCTGTTTAGTCGAGCGAAATAAGGCGGCAGTTACTGCACGAGAACAGAACCGTTAAAATATCAAACTGTTACATTAGCTCATTTTCTTGCTATGAATCAAGAAAGTAAATGGATAAATTTACCAGCCAGCTAGCGAAATCGCCTAGCAAGATCTTGAAGAAGGATGGATTGGAGTTCCTATTCCGGTTCATGTTTTTGTTGCTGAATGAGTGAATGCACACAGATTCCTCGGACAAGTTATGAAGCAAAAATTAAAGTTCTTTAAAAATTAAAAGTTGGAGGACTTGTAAATTTTGCTCAGTAATCAGGATTAATCCAGTTTACAAAAGAGTGTTGTTTCTGAAATCAACGGATATATCAATTACACATGTTGTAAAGAAAGATCTTACCTTTAGGTGAAAATGTCCTTGCTTTTCTTAAAGGTTATTTAGCTTACTGGCATTTCCACATATGGAAACTCTATTGAATTGAGATGATGCTGGTAATTATGAATGTAGACTTGAGCAGTGGAAATTTAATTCTACAGGTAAAAAAGTACAAAGTTCTAACTTCTTGCTTTCTTTATGAATATATTCATATGACAGCTTAAAGTAATTTGAATAACCAGATTGACAATAAGTTCAACATTTCTTGATTCAAGTACTACTGTACTTCACAAGTATTCTCAAGCGAAAAATATGTTTAACTGTTTGAAAAGGCACATCTTATATATAAGAGTCTTGTTTCAAAGTTGTAACTTGTAACTAAACTAACATAGGATAGTAGGACACAGGAAGAAAATATGGTTAATAGATGCTAACTACTAGTAGTACTTCAGTACTTGTAAATTTTAAAACGGAGTACATAGCCTTAACTAGTTGTCTAGTTGGATCCAAAGTCTAAAACCAACCAACATCAAAGTTACACAATTTCACATCCTCCACAGAGATTGAAAAAACTAAAAACAGCCAAATACCACGGAAAATTGCAGCTTAAACATCATCCAGTACCTAGGATATTTTCATATTCAGGCATTTTCAACTACGGAATATAGTTACGTCCCATACAAATTTGTTGCTCCTGTTCACTTCAAAAGCGCATGCATCACCAACTTTGAGTCGGTTGTCCTTTGCGAAACTACCCCAACCACCACACAAATATGCACTGGACATGCAGTACTTGCATAAGAGAGGCCACTTTTTCCCATTTGAAACACGAAGCTCTATTTCATTTACCTCTCTGTGATATGTATCCATCACGAAGGACCTTGGTATAGTCTGCCAAGCAAAAACGAACACATAGTGGAGTAAGCTAGATTAAGAAAAAATGACGTACAGAACTTGTAAGGATTTATATTTATTTACCAACATATTGGATGAAATGTAAGAAGGCTGCATATATGATACGAAGGATGAGCGCTGAACCATGTTCCTTTCCCTGAAAGCTTTCGCACTTTGATAAGTCTTGCTCCGTCCCTTGTTGACAGTTCCTGTTTCATCTGCACAATCATATTAGCTGTTATAGATTGTCAAACACGATAATATCGATTAATATGAACAAATAAACGAAGACAGTTTGTCTTTGTAATTCAAATCATAATGCATCTTACTTGTGATTTTTGAACTCGAACCTGGACGATCCAGGATACAATTAGAGGCTAGATTTTGCTTTCCTCTGCCTGAATTTCTTACATCTGGGCGTTTTCTTTTCTTTTCCCTTTCTGTCTCATTTCGCAAGTTTCTACTGACAGGATGAACCTGGATCACATTCCTTGCCCAATTGAACACGAATGAGTAGGTTTTTCCACATACTAAGCCATTTTGTCTCTGGAACTCATTCCAGCCAAAAGCAAAATCAAGCCTGCTCCGTTGTTGGTCCAGAACAACAGCTGAAAATCGCTGCGTAGGTGCATACTGTAGAACTACAGCTTTTCTCCCAATTAAACCGGCTTTCTGAGTAAATTTGCTTGGAAGCACCTAAGATTGTAAAGAACAGTGAATTTTTTTGCAGTGGTTAAGTATACTAAAGATAATACTGACTTCAAATCAGATCGTAGAGGAGGAACTTACTAATCTTGAATATTGATAATCCTTCAGAACCACTTCGAAATTCGGACAGGATGGGTTGTCAAATTCAGCCTCACTTTCACTCTCTGACTCTTCAATCTCCTCCAGATTTTCATCACTTACACTGTCTATCTCAACAAGAACAGAGTAAAATACAGACATGCAGAGAAGAAAATTACTAGAAACACTCAAGAGACTAACTGATCAACAAGAACAAGGTAAAACAGAGGACAAGCAGAGAATTACAATGCTAGAATTACTCAAGAAACTTATTATAATCAACACTAATAGAGTAAAACAGACATGCAGAGAAGTAAAGTGCTAGAATTGCTAAAGAGACTAATTATAATCAACAAGAACAGAATAAAACAGAGACATGCAGACAAGTAAAATGCTAGAATTACTAAAAAAAAAAAGACTAATCAACAAAAATATGAGGTCAAGAAAGCTAACCATCTTGGCTCACAACATTTTGATCATCTTCAGAGTCAGGCTCCGATTTAACACGAGAATCATGCCCCTCTATCTCCTTTTGGGTACCATGGATCTCATAAGCAGCAACATCGAAGGTCGATTCATCCTTGTGAAACCAGAAAACACAAAACCCACCAACTTCCAGCTTATGATCTTTCACAAACTTATTCCAGCCTTTAGTGAAGCAAACACATTTGCCATAACGATCATTTTGCTGAATTTTGACATCCCATGTTTCAACAGAACTAATACTTTTCAACTTGGCCTCCCTGGGGAGAATGTCATGGTGTTTTCGAACAAAATCCGGCGGCAGTTGCTGTGCAATAGTAACAAAAAGGACAATTAGCAACTTATTAGGACGTACTAAAATAATCATTTTGTTAGAGTAAAGGAAATGGATTGACTTACTAATCGGTCACGAGTGAAGTCATCTGCAGTCAAGCTGTGAAAAAAAGATGGGTTGGATTTTTGCTTCCGTTTCATCTTTGATGGTTTTGCAGAGAAGAACTGAAAAAGAGTAATGATAAAAATGGAAGATGAAGGTAGTGAATCGGGACTGACTGAGTCAACAACTACTGTGACCTGAACATTTTATATACTGTACTATATATTACCGACTACACCTTACTTGCCTATTGCTCAACAATACGTCTTGGCAAGTGTGTCTGGTTAGAGTGTGAACCAATCAAGCTGACCGTGATCAATTTGTGTAGAATTAAGTTTCGAACTAAATCAATACGAATACGAGTATGATCGCAAGAAATTTCAACTTGGTTTTAATTAAGTACCGAACACTATTGAAAGAAGCTCGTTTGTGAATACATAAATAAAAATTTTATTTTTAAATATATAGATTTGTAGTTATTGGAAGAAATTTATACATATAGTTTATGTTGGATATAATATCAAATATTATTTTTAAATTAAATATAAAATTTTAAATGTTTATTACTTTAGTCGCTCGTAAATGCAAAAAAAAATTGCAATTGATTTTGGAAAGAGGAAGTATACTTAATTACTTATATCAAAAGTTAGCAAATCTTATGCTCAAGGAGGACTTGGAATAAGGAACTTGTACTTACTCAATGATGCTTATACCCTGAAACATTTGTGTAGGTTTTACAACAAACAAAACTCGCTCTAGTATCAGGTCTATAAGAGTAAGTACTTCCTTAATACAACAATCCTTGAAGCTTCCTCTAAACCTAACCATAGTTGGTTCTCGAGTAATATAATTAAACATAAAGACAAATTTGCATCTGAAATGCAAAGTGTGGTTGGAAATGGAAGGAACACTTCCTTCTGGAATGATAACTGGGTAGGGAACAAAAGATTTTATGATTTTGTTCATCATATCCAGGAACCTGAAATGCTTGTGTCATACGTCATAGATAATAAATCTTGGGATTTAAATAAGCTCTCCAATCTAATACCAAAAGAGCTTATCTAGAAGATCATTGGAAACTCGGTTCCTTCTCAGGATATGGAAGATAAGCTGGTATGGAGTATCTCAAAGAACGGTTTTTTCACAATTAAAAGTGCTTACAATTTCCTTATGCTGATTGAGGAAAAGGAAAGTACGGTGGAATGGACTTGGAAGAAATTGTGGAACATAAAAATTATACCAAGGGTCAAATTCTTCCTTTGGATTTGCATACATGGGAGACTACCAACGTATGACAGACTAATTAAGTATAAAATATTGTACAAAATGATATCTGTCAATTGTGTGAAACGCAACAAGAAAGCATGGAGCATCTATTCTTTAGATGTTCTGCTCTTCAGAATATAAGATCGTGGATCATAAATCCTGAAATTTGTAGATACAACAATCCTCTGGCTCATATAATTTTTCATACACAACAAAATTCAGAAGAACAGGTCAATGCTCTTTTATTTTGTTGGATGGTATGGAAAACTAGAAATGAAAAAAATTTCAGAGGGAAAACATTGAATGATTATCATTTTAAGTTGCAACTCTTGAAAATGATAAATCATACAAAGAACAGTCTCAACACGAAAATAGTACAAAAAATAGGTGAAATTCCATGTAAATGGAATCCACCACCTACCGGTTTCCACTGTGTTAATATAGATGGTTCTGTCTTACAAGAACATGGACAAGCAGGAGCCGGGTGCATTATAAGAGATGAGCATGAAAAATTTGTCAATGCTGCTGCAATTTTTGTGGGAAGAACTGGTCACAACACTGCAAAATTTTATGGCCTAAAGATTGACATACATATGTGCACAAACTTAGGCCTAAAAAATGTGATTATACAAACTGATTCAAAATTCCTCATAAATAGCATTTGCAGTCCAGAGATAGCAACACCAATCCAATAGATACTGCTGAGGGAAGCGGTCCAAAGAATGGAAGAAATGGAAGAAGTCCAAATCCAATTTGTATACAGAGAATGCAACCAGGTCGCTAATACAATCACAAAAGAAGCAAGCAAACTAACTTTTGGGGATCCACAAAGACCTTTGAATAACAATGGCGATCAATGTTTTTGCTTTGTTTGAGACTGTTGCCCACAATGGATTAAGAATGTAATAGATCAGGATAATAAGACTTTTACTAGAATTATTAGGAACAATGTATGTAACTCTTAAGTTATTTTTAATGCATTTTGATTTAAAAAAAAAAAAAAACAAATCATTGATGGTTCTGTTACATTTTGCTAGGTGTGTCAAAATGGTTAACCATTAGAATTTCGGATTTATCCATATATGGGCCAAATTCAACAAATAACGAAGCTAAATAAATACATCATTATTCATGTAATCAACATCCATTACATATTCAAGGCACAAAACTACAATATAATTATCCTAACTTAAATGGTTATCTATTTTATAATATAAAATATCCTATTGGTTAACAATTTTGACACCCCTACAGTTTGCATATACTTCCTCTTAGTACTAAAGCAGTTGCATAATTTTCTTTTGGACATAACAAAAAAATATAAGGAGAAGAGTTAATTAATAATTTATATTGGTGTGAAATTTGTTTTACTTTGTAGTGTGATTTTATTTTATCTTAACGTCAAATCTAACCTACCATACTCCTACTGTAATCTCAAACCAACTTATAACTCCAAATACCCTTATAACTTATTTCTCCGTCGGGATTCGAACTCATACCACCTTTGTTGGGTGATTTGTAGCCATTGAAATAAATTGATGAAATATAAATTTATTATAAGTGTAATGCTCCGCATCCCACATCGCTTAAGAGTGAGTGGAATAAAGGGTATATATGTTAGACCACCACTCTCATATGGTATGAGGCCTTTTGGATGATTCCAAAAGCAAATCCGGGCGGGCTCAGGCCCAAAGCGGACAATATCATACCGTGGGGACGTGTGTGGGTCCGTCCAGGAGTAACCACGTCGGCCGGATTGGTCGGGTCGTTACAATAAGTATATTCAAATATGTCAAAGAAATGAAATGATGCAACTCTAACGAAACGGCTAAAATGACAAAATAGTTCAACTGTTCCAGAACGAATAGAGTATCTAATTTTCTTTCGTATAATTGTTGTGTTTTTTGTATACAAGAATGTACTCGTATTTGACAAGCGTTTATAGTTGAGTGTCAAGTCAAGACACCATGTATTTAAGTCTTCGGTTTAATATTGAAAGAGATGATTATTTTATTTGTATAAAAATTAATTGAAATGAAAGTTGATTCAAAATTTATTCATCATAAATTTGTAGTCCAATGGAAGTAATTTCGTAATATTGTATTTAATTTTTATTTATTTTTTAACTAACCCTGAGGGAAGAAAATTTTACAGATTGAATTCCAAAGCTGGAATTCTGCAAATTGAGTTACTTGGAATTCTGCAAATTGAGTTACACACGCCTGCCTACTGTGCTCTGATTGTCTGGTGACTCTGGTCTCGGAAATCGTATTGGTTGATTTGATTAGACACCCCACTGAATATTACTACTACCGTCCCGCATTTGAATGAATATTGAAAACAACCCCCAATCCACTTCGCTAGTAAGGGTAAAATGGACAAATGACTACAATCCTCACCATTTCCACTCTGGAAAACACAAATAACAAAAAATCCCAGTCTAAAACCCTTTCTTTCCCTAAAAACCCCAAATGATCCCAAATCCACCATGCGCCACCTCCTCACCACCCTCCTCCGCCGTCCCTGCCGCCACCAGATCCACCTCCAACGTGCCAATTACAAGCCACAAAAGACTCAGCCACCTCCATCCCCTCCTTCCCCGCCCAAACCGCCGAAGAAGCCCGTAACAATGAGCCTCCACGGCGAGTCCTGGGAAGACCAATACAATTGGATGTCTCAGCTCAACGATAAAGTGGCAATGCGCCACATGTACGTGTACATGGAGCAGGAAGAGAAGTACACTGAGGCTGTCATGTTTGGCACTGATCGGATACAGTCGAAGCTTCTCTCGGAGATGTCCGCTAGATTGGCCAATCAACTCTCTACGCCTCCAGTTCAATGGGGACCTTGGTTTGTTATCTCATTCTTAGCTTAAGCTTTCTCTGATTGGTTTTACATTTGATAATGTTTAATTGTAATTAACTTTGCAGTTTGCACCTAGGCATGTAGCTGATACGAGTATAAATCGAAAATAATACTGACCTGTTATTTAGATTCTATACATTTGTTGACCTTTTTTTGCACGTTTGACCTTCAATAAATCCTAAATTAAACCATAAAATGTAAAATGTCAATCTATTTTCATAATATACTTTTATTAATTCTTTTTTACGGTTTGATTTAAGATTTATATAAGGTATAAACCTAGGCTAAAAAAAATAAACGAAACAAACAACAAAGTATAGAATCTAAAAAAACAGATGAGTAATGTAATTAACTGTGTGATTTATTGGAATGTAATTGTGGTTGCTATAGGTTGTACTATAGGCGTGTAGAAGAAGGAAAGCCATATTCGGTGCTGTGTCGAAGATTAGTTAGCTTACACAAGGAGTTTCTTTCTAATAAATCTCCATCAGCTGATTTTGATTTCACTTCTGGTAAGAAAGTTGAGCAGAAGCTGCTTGACTACAACCAAGAAGCGGAACGATTTGGAGGTACTTAATGTTTTGTAAGGTCTTGTTTGGTCCTATTACATTGACGACTTCCTCTCTCGTTTAATCTACATACTGTCTCAATTTTGAATAAGTAAACAGGTCATGCCTACGAGGAACTGTCAGATGTGTCACCTGATCATCGGTATCTTGCATACACTATGTATGACAAGGAAAATGGATACTTTAAATTATCTGTTAGAGACTTGAACTTTGGGTCGCTTTGTAGCAAGCCCTACGCAGACCGAGTTTCTGGCATTGCTTGGGCTAAAGATGGCAAGGCTTTACTTTATGTGGTCACGGATGAGAATAAGAGGCCGTATAGGTAGACATGCTGATTTTATGACCTTTGGTAACTTGGTCGTCGATCTCTGGTTCAGTTTAATTCTCAAATGATAAAGTTGAAACCGAATGTTTTGCAGGATATATTGCAGCGTTATTGGTTCAAAGGAGGATGATGTGTTGCTGATAGAGGAATCTCAAGCTAATGTTTATCTGCATCTAAGGCATACCAGAGACTTTCACTTTCTGACCGTTAATGCATACTCACCCACATCATCCAAGGTACTTTACATGTGTTCTACTGCTGAATTAAGTATTCTTGTTGGGATGGTATTTTTATGTTGTGACCACTTTTAGGTCTTTTTAATAAATGCAGCTGATCCTTTATCTGGATTGCAACTTGTTTGGGAATGCGACTCAAAGGTCCATTGCATAATTGAGCACCACCAAGGATATCTTTACCTTTTTACAGATGCCCCTAAGCAGGGGAAACTTGTTGATCACCATTACCTTTTACGTAGTTCTGTTGCCTCTGCATGCAGCTCAATGAAGTGGGAGGTAAGCAAGTGACTGAACTATTCAGATAATGTTGCACAAGTAAAACATCTTATTTTCTAGGTCTTGTTCATCCTGAACATAATTCTTCCTCTGTTACTGTACAGGAAGTTTTTGCAGATGATCAACATTTCATAATTGAAGATGTAGATTTCTGTGATTCGCATATGGTACTTACCGTGAGAGATGGAAGAAAATATGGACTATATTCGGTGTCTCTCCCTCTAAGTGATGGAAAGGTAATGTTGCTACATCTGTTTATGAACGTCCATCAAGATGAGCCACTTACTTTTTCCTTATTAAGACTCTTGTGATATAATGAGTGTAGTTTGTAGCAGTATCATGAATGCCAGAGTCTCATTTACATGGCTATAACTCTTCATTTGTGTTTCCAATTGATTTTGCAGGTCGGAGCTAGTCTCAAAGAATTCAATCCACAGATTTTGCCTCTCCCAGATCATGTGTCTCAGATATTGCCAGGATCGAATTATGACTTCTATTCTTCAACCATGTGTTTCATAATAACATCACCTGTGGTATGTGATTTATATTTAAGTTATTTTAATACTCCTTTCACATTAATATTCTGTTAAAACAACTCCTCTGCATTTTGTTTACTTTCTCCTCGAACTATTAATCTATCTGAGATATAAATCTTCTTTATAATTTGTTTTTTTTACGAGGCTTTCGTATGCGTGTTTCTGTCATTTCCAATAATTTATCATCTTAACTTTCTTTGTCTATACTCTGTCACTGCCTCACATTTTTAGGCGGGGGCTTATACTGAAACATATTATTCGTTCACCTTTGGATATTGA
This sequence comes from Plantago ovata, assembly GCA_028274465.1. Taxonomy (NCBI): domain Eukaryota; kingdom Viridiplantae; phylum Streptophyta; class Magnoliopsida; order Lamiales; family Plantaginaceae; genus Plantago; species Plantago ovata. The sequence continues at coordinate 4,795,663 of CM051457.1, read as the reverse complement.
ATTTTATTGCTTGTCGTTCATTCATATGCTCAAAGTTTTCAGTGTGTTATATTTTGTACTTCCTCATGGTGCTTGCTATTCATGAATCCTTATTGCACTTCCTCCGTCCCGCCCCGAGCTTCTCATTTGTTTTGTTGACTTTTTTGCCTCCATTTGACTTCGAATTAATTCTATTTCATAACGAAAAATTGATTTTGGAACTTATATTATGAAAATATAATATTTCCACTTTCATAATATAAGTTCAAATATTATTTTTTAGATACGATTTAGGATTCATTTGAGGTCAAATAGAGGCTCGAAAAAGTCAACCAAATAAATGGGAAGTTTAGGGCGGGATGAAGTATATGCTATTGAGCAGGAGAGTTATTTTGGTTGAGACATAACTAGATTACTAGTACCTCTTATAATGCCTTCTAAACTTCTCTTAATTTCTATTTCCGCAGATGCCTGATGCAGTAGTTGATTATGATTTACAAAATGGAAAGTGGACTATTGTTCAACAGCAAAACTTGCATCATGAAAGGACACGGATCTTGTATGGATCTTCATCATCTTATGTAAGTATTAGTCGGGAGTCAAACTCTGTGAGATTCTCTAGCACTGCACGTGGTGCTGATTGCACATGGAACGAGCTGTCTGACTATTATGCTTGTGAGCAATATGAAGTCCCTTCATGTGATGGGGCTTTGGTTCCACTTACTGTAGTATATTCACGCCACATCAGGACAGATGGCGAAAATCCTGGATTACTTCATGTCCATGGATCTTATGGTGAGATACTTGACAAACGATGGCGAAATGAGCTAAAAAGCCTTCTTGATCGTGGCTGGGTCATTGCCTATGCTGATGTTAGGTTTGTTTGTACACTTTCCTCGAAATCTTTAAATATGTTAGGTTTGTTTGTACTCTTTGCATTCTGGGTCATTGCCTATGCTGGTGGATTACAAACTGATTTTTCCTGACTCCTTCAATGATATTTTATCCCAGAGGCGGAGGTGGTGGAGGTAGAAAATGGCATCATGATGGCAGGCAAAGAAAGAAACTCAATTCTGTTAAAGATTATATAGCTTGTGCTAAGTTTTTGGTTGAAAGAAAGATAGTTGACGACACCAAGCTAGCTGGCTGGGGATATAGTGCAGGAGGGCTGTTGGTTGCTTCAGCTATTAACTTGTGTCCAGATTTATTCCGTGCTGCTATTCTGAAGGTGGTTTGGCTCTATACACAACTGTTGTATATTTTACTTGATTGAATTTCCTTGAATTGTGGACCGGTCTCAAATCTCTAGTCTTTCTGTTCTTCTTCTGTCAATTTTTGCTTCCCCCCCCCCCCCCTTTCATTTGACTTAAAGATAGTCTGTTTCTGGTTTAGGTCCCGTTTTTGGATCCAACACACACCCTTATGCGACCTATTTTACCAATGCTTCCTATTGACTATGAGGAGTTTGGGTACCCTGGGGATATTGAAGACTTTCGGGCTATTCGTGAATATTCTCCCTATGATAACATCAAGAAAGATGAACTGTACCCTGCCATTCTTATCACTTCATCTTTTAATACAAGGTAACACCAACTGTGCTTGCTATTTCATATGTATATATTCCTTGGTTAATACTGTAATGTGGCAAAACACCTAATGATTTATCATGTATGAAACTCGAAGTTCTCCTAAATTTCTATTAGAATTGGAACTCTGCCTATGTACTAAATTTAATGTATCTAAGAAAACTTGGTTTGGACAGTTTGATCATCTGAGTCTAGTGTCCGGTTCAATTTCGCATCCCATGTTTACCTTTTCTCTATTTTGATGTTTGTCAGGTTTGGGGTCTGGGAAGCAGCAAAATGGGCTGCAAGAGTGAGGGAATATTCTGTCTACGATCCCAGACGTCCTGTGCTACTCAATTTAACAACTGATATGGGCGAGGATAATAGATATGCGCAATGCAAAGAGTCAGCATTGGAGACTGCTTTTCTGCTCAAGACAGTTGAAGCATATTAGTTAGTTATCACTGAAGAAGTGATTTGCAAGTGCATTTAGAGTTCATCTGGGAGCAGATTAAGCTTATTTTCTACCTCTGCCGCTGCATATACCAGATGATACTCTTGCTGCTGAATGGCAATATTCTACCCGCGGGTGAAGCTGATGACAATCCCAAGGTTCGTATAACTTTTAAGATCGCGATGGCTGAACTTGTGATCACCTTTCCTTAGCCTCTGTGTAGTTGGTAGAGAAACTCTCAAACAAAATTGCCTATAATATGCTTTTATATTTCTGTATGTAAGTACAGTTGCCTTCATGGCTATACCAAAAGAAACCCCACCTGATTTCTATACAGTTCATTTCGTTTCACACTGAAGAAAACAATTTCTTGTTTGTATTGATACCCGAAGTATAATTCTCTTTCTCCAGGGAGTTAAATTTCGCAAAAACTCCAACAAGCGGAGCTGTGTTATATGTGCAAGCTTCCGTTTGTGCGAAGTTCCCCCTCTTGTCCTTGAAGTCATCATTGCTATCCGGTCCGCCAACAAGGGCTCCGACCAGCTCATTCGGGTTAGGTGTCTTGCGTCCATACCAGTCATCGTATCCCTGCGTGCAGCCTACAAAAGCCTTACTCACCTTATATGCTCCTATTGACGCAGCCCTGTGGTGTACCCGCTTGGGATAAACTGGTCCATGTCCGACCAAGTAGCTCACTCCCATCGGATTGGAGCCGAGTATATAGTCCACTTGAGATTTCACAAATGTAAGGATCTTCTCTGGTTCCACCGATGAATCTAGGGGACAATTTACCATTTCATTTGTTGATCGAAGATGTTCAGAGTACACGAGGAGTAAAAGCGTTGCAGATGATACGTATTGCATGTTGTTCCATTGACGGGTGTAAAGAAGTCCCCCTGGGGTACGATGCACGTTAGTCGAATTGTTTTTGTTCAGACAAGCACATACGTAGTGTTGTGCCTTTGCACGGTATTGCAGCAAAATCTCCCTTTCCCTTTCATTTTTCCTTTCCATCGACAACTGAAATGCATACACCATAAGTAAATGTTAGACCTCTGAAGTAATTTCGCATGACGGAAAGCAGTAAAAAGAAAATAACTACTTACCATAGCAGCCATGACTTGGACTCCAACATACTTAACATCCCAACTGAACTCTTTAATGGACCAAGTGAGACCACCAAAAGCTTGGGCATTGTCAATGGCATAATTTAAGTAGTAATCAGACTTATGAATGGAGATATAAGCAGTGGCCTTGTATAGCCACAATGAAGCCCATAACAACTCGTCTTTGTACCCACTCACCGACGAATAGTATCCCCTCACTTCTTCAATACTGCTATCATATTTTCCTCTAAACTTGTCACCAAACTCAAATAACTGCATTCACAGTTTCTTTCACATTAGTTAAAGAATCTCAATTCAACGTACTTTTTCAAACATGATAAAACGACCAGATAAGGTGATTGAAGGTGACAAGAACAAATTTTTAAATCAGTAATCTCGTTAATTTTCACCTGACATTCATTCAAGTAGTGTAGAATTACCTGATCATCTCACCTCATATATTAACCATAAGTATATATAGTTTGCGTATCTCTAACATTTATTGTTCCATGTCATAAATTATGAAATGTATTCCACATTGATGGACTATGACGTGTGTCATGTGTATATGCTAGTGCATTTTCAGCCTTATTAAAAAAGGGGTACCCTACAATTTTGAAAGTTTAAATAATAGTACAAACATAACACATGTTAGTGATGTTACATTGTCTTTAGCTTATTAGTACCAATCATAATTTGCAAATGCTTTTAATATGATATAAATTGCACTTCACTATGCTAAAATATGCTTGTACATGTCAATTAACAGCTTCATAAACTCCAAAATCTTTGGTGATTAGATAGCCTTAAATATCTGTAGCAATCTTAGTAACTAAATCATCTATCATTATTTTAATCAAAACATGGAACAAACAAAGATTACCTTAATAATCCCAAGAAAATTGAAAAGGACTTACTAATCCTTGTCGGCATTTTAATTAACAAAACTAACCTGATGAGCATGTTCCAAGAGAAGGTGAGAGTAATGTGGATTAGTTCTCCTAAACACAATTGACGCGGCAGCTAACGCTGCTGCTGTCTCCGCCACCACTTCTGTTCCGGGATTCGCCTCATCCACCTTGTAGGCCCGCCTCGACGTTGTCATATCCTCCGGCCGCTGCCAGCACGAGTGATCAGTTTCGCCATCTCCCACCTGACCACCGACAATATTAACTCCATCATCACATCATTTTGAGATGATTAATAAATTTAAAATCCCATAATCATTACATTATGCACCTTTTTGACACGGTGACAAACTTTTGATATTCTTTACTTTTACAACCTACGTGACTATCAAAAAGTAGAAATTTTTTAAATTCAAATAAAAATGAGAAAAGGAATTATAGAGTGACCTGAGCCCAAAGAACATGAGGATGAGTATGAGCTTTAATGAAATAATCAGTTCCCCATTTGATAGCTTCATAAGCATGCTGTAATTCCCCAGCTTCACCAATTTGATCACCAAATTCAATCACACCCCATGAAAGCAATGTGATTGTAAAAGCCATAGGCAAACCAAATTTCACATTATCACCCGCATCGTAATAACCCCCAACTAAGTCCACCTACACGACAATATACCTTAAATTAAACATAAACAAATAAATTCAATGTAGTCGGTACGACATCGATCCGCTCACATTTCGAATCCCTGTAAAACTAAATACTAAATCGTAGCTAATACGACAATACTATCTCATATCTCGAAGTTACAGTAAAATTAAAAACAATGCAGTTGTTATACGGTGCAACATGCTTTCGTGTAGTACCATGAGTTTCATGTGTTGTACCGTACAATATTTAAAACCGTCGCATCCTAATAGAAATGGTGATGGTGATACGTAGCGAAATGAGTAAATAAGTAAATGAATTAATACCCCTTGTTCGAGGCCGTCAGTTAATCCGGAATGGCCACGCCAAGTGACTCTCTGGTTGTACGGGAGGCGGCCAGAGCGTTGCGCCTCGAAATAGAGGATGCTCTTGGAGAGTGCATCAGTGTAATTGAGAGATTTTGAGAAGGGAAGTGATGCGAACAGGGGAAGTAGTAAGAGCAACAAGCATCTTCTCATTGTTCTTGTTTCTCTTTCTTTCTTTTTTTTTCCTTTTTCCATTAGTATGCTGTACCTCTTTATATAATGTAGTTAGATGCACGTGACATACGAAAATCTTTCGTATTCTGAAGGTTGCATTTTTATTACAATTGATGAGTGTTTAATGATAAATTACGTCAACCACCTGATTTTTGTACCTCAGTGCAATATGATGACACCCAAGGTTACAAACCATGTGTAGAGTGACTAGAGTCTAGTTTGTCAATTTTATACATCAATGCTAGCAGATCCCACCCATATTAAAAAGAAAAAAAAAATATCAAAACCTTACTACACTTTCAAACTCGATTCATAAAATTTTGAGGGTAGTTACAGGATTCAAAACATGTGCCCCTAGCTACAAAGTTTGGGGGTTTAATGGGTTCAGTAGACACTAGTTTGTTGTTTGGGAGAGTGTTCTGAACTTGATTTGGGCTTTGAAACCCAAAATTCCGACTCAGCAGAGGATTTTGGGCCCGAATAGCAACTCAAAATCCAATTCAAAAACTCAACTTCGACCATAATCCAAAAACTTCTACTACCAATAATCCACCCATCCACTATAGCAACAAACCCATGTAACACCCACTGTTACACTGAGTTAGTGAGTAGGTGGATAGTTAGCGGGAAATGTAGTACCCTACATCCCACATAACTTGAGAATCAAAGGGGCAAAGAGTATATATGTGTAGAACATCATTCTCATTGTTGATATAATACGTTTTTGGTGATACCAAAAAGCAATATCGTGCTGATTCAGTCAAATGGGCTGGGACGTTAGGGAAATCTACCTAATGCAATTTTTATAGTTTTAATGTGTGAACATTTTGGGTGGGGTACATGGGGTTGGAGGCTTTAAAATTAATTTTCATTTATTAGTATGTGTGTACTAGCTAGCGGCCAATATGGTGGAATGAGATAGTTGCCAATATATACACCACACTCCACCCATAGACTATGGTACGTATCTCAGTGAAATCACTGCTACACAAAGCTATATCACACTAATTTAATGGACCCAGAATCTATAGTGCGTCCTTGCACCGACACCAGGCGACAAAGACTTCTCCAAGATCACCGGCATGGTGGATTTTCCTCTCCAAGTTCTGATCAATCGAATTTCGTATACCACGAATGTAGTATTTTGTTCCGAATAGATTTCATTAGTGGTTTTCAGTTAATTGACAATGAATGATATGTAAAACTATATGATTACATTGTACTCGTAATTCTATAACCGTAACCAAATAGAAAATCATTTAAATGATACTTCCTCCGTTTTTTTACAATCTTCATCTTTGCTCATAATCCGTAAAATTTCAGGTGATTTCGAAATATGGATTCCTATACATCTGGGCTTATTGAGTTTTTAGATGGTTCTGGGCTTATTGAGTGCATTAGTTTAATGAGAAATAATTTCAGGTGTATATATATTCACTTCACAAAATTGCATAAAGATTTCTTTAACCTGCCAATTACTGTGCCCCCTCCCTCTACAAAGGTAAAACTTCACACAAGTTGCAAGTTTCGGGATAGAAGTTTTGAAATTTTGAATTCCATAGAAGTCAGTCTTGGAAAGTATACTTGTCCGAAATTTTCCCAATTTTGGTTATCCGACCCACTAGACTTTTTTGTTAATAGTCCATTGGACTTTCTTAAAGTATTCATAAGTTGAAATTGGTTACTCATCCATTTTTTTTTTTTAATGTTTACGTTTGATTTTAATACAGTATTTGAGGAGTTTTAATGATGTGTGGTATTTAGTTTAATGGTATGTCTCACAATAAAACAGGCGAAAAAAAAAGTAAACAGTTTTAAAAAATAGACAAAAAAAAATAAAATAAACAATCTAATAAGGCATATGAGTATGATATTATTCTAGTCCATCATGGTTCATTCTTCATTGTGCTATTTGAAGGCAAAATAAAGAAAATCATATCATAATACTGAATCACAAAACAGAGGACAAATTTTACTATTATCCAAGATAAGTAACTGTTCATTGATTTCTCTTTGTTATCTGATAATAAATCAGAACCAAACTCCTCATAAAAGAACTTGAACATTTTGGAATATATGAGAGTAAAGAGAAGCTAGCTTTTAATTAGAAAAGTAGCCTATGCCTAAAACAAAGAAATTAAATTCCTCAACCAAACACACCTAAGTTGCTACTACTAGAACATTCCCATTTGATCAAAACTCCCTGCATATATGATTAGGTTCATTTGCTTACACCAAAAGTAATTATTCTTGGTTTGAGCCAACACAGGCTACAGATTGGTGACCTAACCAAGAAACTCTAACATCAGCTCATCCTTAATCTGGCAATTTCAACATAAAAGGTCATACCAAGATTGCAACTCCACTTAATCAATATTAACCACCTTCCAAGTTTCCCAACAAATCAGTGAACCATTTTAGTCCTTTAAATTAAACTTATGGTCTTTTTATAAACCTATATATGTGCCACTGGACTTGTCCGTTCATATCTGTGAGAGCTAGCATGGCAATCAAAGTTGTGGTTTTGGCACTTTTCTTGATCACAAACTTGACATCACTTGTAATCTCCCAAAATGATGATGATTTGGCTAAGGGAGCTTCTTTCATTTTCGGCGATTCTTTGGTAGATGCCGGGAACAATAACTACTTGCCAACGTTGTCTAGGGCTAATATCCGTCCTAATGGTATTGACTTTAAGGCATCTGGAGGTGCTCCAACTGGTCGATACACCAATGGAAGAACCATTGGTGACATTGTCGGTAAGATACTTATCATGCCGCGTCTCTCTCAGCCTTTAAGTATTAGGCTTCTCATTGTAACATGTTTAATATGTTGTACCAGGGGAGGAACTAGGACAGACACACTACGCGTCGCCATTTCTTGCTCCAAACACGACTGGCAGGGCTATCTTGTACGGTGTTAACTATGCATCTGGAGGTGGAGGAATCATGAACGCCACTGGAAGGATATTTGTAAGTCATACACAAAAAAAACTGACCTTTCAGTTGAAATCTAGTTTCCTAAAGATTTAAGAACCATGAATGTTCTGGGCCTGAATGTTCTTCCTTCAGGTTAACAGGCTCTCAATGGACATCCAAGTTGATTACTTCAACATCACTAGGAAACAAATTGACCAATTACTGGGAGCAGCAAAAGCAAAAGAATATGTTTCTAGGAGATCTATTTTCTCAATCACAATAGGTTCCAATGACTTTCTCAACAACTATCTCCTTCCTGTTATTTCCATGGGTGCAAGGATAACACAAAGTCCAGACGGTTTTGTAGACGACGTGCTTACTCATCTCAGAGGACAACTTACGGTATGCATTGTTAGGCTCTTACATGTTTTTACACGGTGCATCTCTCTGCAAGTTCGAACTTTCAGAGTGAACTAGTTATCCTCAGTGTTGAATGACCAATAAGGTATATTACTAACTACATTGTTGTTATTACAGAGACTTTACCAGTTGGATGCAAGAAAGTTCATAATTGGAAACGTTGGACCGATTGGATGCATACCGTACCAGAAAACTATAAATCAACTAAACGAAAATGAATGTGTCGCGTTACCTAACAAGCTTGCGCTTCAGTACAATGCCAAGTTGAAGGATCTTCTTCAAGAACTTAATGAAAATCTTGAAGGAGCCACTTTTGTGCACGCCAATGTTTACGATCTTGTCATGGAAGTCATCACAAATTACGACAAATATGGTAAGTCAAAATGTGTCATAACACACTGCACATATTGAACGTGGGTACTATTAGAGAATTAATATAAATGAATTAGTTCAAACGTTTCTCAATAACTATTAGATGAGACTGATCGAATTGCTAAACATATGATATGATGGAAATTGGGCTAATGCGGTACTGGTTTACAGGATTTACAACGGCAAGCAAAGCTTGTTGTGGGAACGGAGGTCAGTTTGCGGGTATAATTCCTTGCGGTCCAACGTCTACTATGTGTGAAGACCGTGACAAGCACGTATTTTGGGATCCTTACCACCCTAGCGAGGCTGCTAATTTGATAATCGCAAAACAGTTGTTAGATGGAGATGAGAAATACATATCACCTATGAATCTTAGACAACTTCGAGATCTCTGATACAATTTTTCTAGCGGCAATGCAAATCGCATTTGTTTATCTTAGTTGTGTGATTGAATGAAAGATGTTTGTGTGATGAAGAACTTGTGTTTTCTTTGAGAAGGAACGTACATTGTAAAACTAGAATTGAGTTGTTCTAAAAAATGTTGGATTCCAACTCTCTCTCTAACTTGTCTATAATATAGTAAGTATATCCTATGTTTTCATATTTGAAAGTTTAAAATCACGTCTCAAACCTTTGTTTCTGCAAATCAGTAGTACTATATGTAGTAATAATTATTTATAAGACGCGCCTATTGGTGAAAAAGAAGAAAAAAAACTTTACAAAAAATCTAGTAGTAGTTTATATATATACTCGTAGTAGTCTCTCTTTTTGTTTACACTTTACAATATTGCTGCTATATGATCGTTTGGAAAATACTACTCCACTACTACTGGTCAGGATGGGTAGGTAGGTACTAGTTGAATTTCAAGAAAAACAGGAATGGAAGTAAGTAGTAGATTAATACTGGGTTGTTAACCTGCGGGTAATTAAGCGAATAAGGAAGCAGTGAATATTATTCTGTCTGACAAGGAAGATACACATTCATACACAGTGGATAAGGCCAGAAGATAGATGGACATGGACTAAACAAAACAAAACTAAACTAAAACGGGGCTAATATTCTTCCTAGGACAAAAGGACAAGAGGAAAGTGATTGAAGCGGCTCTGCTGCTGTTCCGGTACTACTGTACCGCAAAGCTAGCTATCTATCAAGTATAAGCCACCGGTTCAGTCTTCAACAGCAACATGTACTGTACACTTGTAGTATTAGTCATATTCCTCCTATACATAATACATCATATACTGCATGTGTTGTCCAGCTCCTCCTCTTGCACGCTGCTCCAATTTCACTATTCATCCCTTCTTAACTTTTGCATCTTTTTTCATTCCTAAATTTAGTTTGTTTTTTTTTTCTTTTTAAACGACCAAATCTAACTACTCTTGCCCGTGTTGCCCAGTTCCTCCTCTTGCATGCCGCTCCGAATCAAATTGTGTTGCTAAGTGGACGTGCCTTGGGAGGCCTGAAACCGTTTAACGACTTTGAACTGAATGCTTAACGTTTTTTTAGATGGATCAAACTTTGAAATATTTAATTTTTTTAGATGAATCAAATCTGAAATTACTCTATATATATCAATACTGATCGAACGTGACCTTACTATACAACATCATTATTAGTTTTTCCTAATGATTCATATGTCATGAGTGGAATATATGGATCATGATTGATCTCCTATTGGAATACTGCATAATCACACCAGAAATAAACAATAATACTAGTAGTTTGTATTGGGCTAAATGTGTACTCATTAAATATTTGAATTATAATGTTTGTGAGGTTGGATTTTACTTTACATATAGATTTGTGGACATAAAAATATATTGATAAAATCTAGAATTGTGATAACATTATTTTAAATATGACATAAGATGGTACAACTCTCTAACGTGGCAACGGAGTTATTATACATAAAAATTTCAAAGACAAATTTGTGTAACCTGAATATTGATTGATGATATACTTACCCTACTTACATATAAGAATCCAAAGAAATAGAAATAAAGTCTGTATGTTGTCCAGAATTGGGTTTGATGGATGAAAAGGACAGAGTAAGGCTTGTTTGGTTCGGTTCTACCAGGCGTGCCTGTCCGAATATCGAATTCAATCTCTCTATTGTCCGATATGTCCGACCAACCTCACAGCCCCTGCTGGTCAGGTCTATATATGCTGCTTTACAATTAGGACAGAAGAAGAAGAATCTGGAGACTTATGTTTACACGCATATAACAACAAAATTACATTAAAAGTACATGAAATAACAATACTACTTCTCGCAAAGGATGTTATAGAGTAGCGATGTTATATATCTCAAGTAATAAGTAACTTTAAATAAGATAAATCACATTTCGACTTTCACGATCTTAAAGCTACAATGTATAGAAATTACAAATATGAAAAATCAATGCTCCATTTACATATCATCGTACTATGGTTTCCATTTATTTTTATTAACTTTGTTCGATCACAATTTACTCACCGATGATATCGGTGAATAGTAACAACAATAAATTACACCCTCCGTCTCACAAAAGTATTATCCACTGGGATTAAAATGTGATTTAATGAGAAAACAATATAGTAGAGTGTCCTTGATGCATTAAAATTTGGTTTTTATGTGTATGCTTAAAATTCTTGAGACATGTTTTAATTTAGAAATGTTTGAGAGTGCTTCGTAATATTTTTAAAATAAAATAACATTTTCATCAAGATAAAGAGTTTTAAAAAATTTGAAATGCATGTTCATTGCTTTTTGAGACTTATGTTGACGTCATTGATACTATATGTTTCATTCCATTCTATTGAGGTTAGGGCTGTTACCGAGCCGGGTCGATCTGATCGTTGGCTCTATTGATCAATCATCGTCAGAAATATAAGACTGATCATGATCGGCTCGTGATCATCGAACTTCACAAAATTGTGATCGTGATCTGCTCGTGAATGATCACATTGATCGCGAGCTGATCACGATTGCGATCGCTCGGCTCGTTAAAGCACGAAAATTAGCTTTTTTACTATGTAAATTTGTCGATCATAAATACAATCTATTACAAACACTATAGAAAATAAGACTAACATAAATTCAAAGTACATAAGATAGATTCGAAAGTTGTTGGACACATTCATGGTTAAGATATGTATATATATAATCATAATAATAATAATAATAAAATAAAATATAAACTAAAATAATTATTGATCATGGTCTGATCACGAGATTTCGATCATTTCTTCAAGGTGGCCGATTCATGATCAAAATGAGTTGATCATGATCACGATCAAGCTCGCGTTGACCGATGACCGATCTTTATCACGATCATATCGATTCGTTAACACCCCTAGTTGAGGTTGAATCATGGTGACGTTGATAGAGGATTTTGTGACGTTTATATGTTGATAGATGGCACCATTAAATGTGACTTCACTAACTTAAAATCTTAATTCATCTGAAAATCCATCGTGATATTTACGTCCCTCCCATTCAAGAATGACACCCCAAGTCGGCGATTACACTCTCATGGTGATTGGGATGCTCCAGAGTTGTTTAAGGACCCACACATAATGACGAAAATCAAGTGAAACGTCTAGATTTGGAGGAGGGGACAATAAGTCAAATGATATGGGAGAGACCACACATTTTCTTACCGAAAACTCAAAAGATTTATATTTCTTCCACACAAGGATGACATTCCGAATTCGCTGAACACACTCCCACGATCATCTGAGCGCTCTAAAATTAATTTTAAGAACCAGTAATGGCTAAAATTAGTTGAATTGTGGGTCGAAATTTTTTACGTTTTTCTTTTAACAAATTTATACCACACACTTTTATTAGGGGTCATGTGGCCAAAACAAACACTACAGTCAATCATTATACAAAATTCTAAAAAAACGATTCCAAAAACAGAATAGTAGTGTGTGGGATTTAGAGATTCATCCGAACAATTTTTACTTCGAGTAGTTGGAAGGACTACGTAAATAATTATTAAAAAGAAAAAACATATGAAGAGTAGTGTCTAGTGCGTGGGAACGGGAAGAAAGAATAAGAAGTAAGGGCAGCATGGTGGAGACAAAGGAACGAGAAATCCGGCAAGGAATTAGAGAGTTATTGAAAATTTGGAAAACGACGTGTCGATCTATCTATAATCTATGTATCAAATATATCAATCACCAAGACAGGCAAGAAGAAATGAATGAACAAGAACCAAATGCTTGCTAAGGAAAAATCAATATTCCAGGGCAGGGCAGTCCAATAATTGTAATTTCAGCTCCAGTGACCACGCTCCTCCGACAAACATCATTCTGTCCCTCCAATTTCAATCACAATTCACAACACAATATTACTCCATATATACTACTGAGTCTGTTCGATCATGCCGGGTCACTCAATCAACTCAATCTTTTTTCCTCTTCTACACGCTCATTGCGTACAATTTTATTCCCCCTCTCTCTCTCTATCAATTTGTCCCATTTCAAGATTCTTTCAAACTTCTACAACTTGGTCCAAGTATTTGCCTTCATATGTACTGTATTAGATTTAGGACTACTCTCCAAAATTTGTTTTGAATAAAATGTAAGTGGGAGATGGTGGTACACGACATGAATCACGAGATATTTGCTGTAAGGAAATTTATTTGGAAAAAATGGATCAAACCCCCCAAACTATTACCCTTTTGAGACTGTGCCTCCCAAACTAATAAGTTTGGTGATTAACCTCCTCAACTATCATACTTTTGAGACAATGCCCCCTAAATATAAATTGAATAATAAACTATTAACAAATTAACCAAATATGTTAATTTATTAGATGTTGTGATACAAAATTTACTTTTGTCGATTATCATGATATTTAAGTGTCGTTCAAACTTTATTTTATAGTTTTGAAATAATTTATAATTAGTTCATCCTCCATTACTTTTATTAATTTTTTTATTAAATGTTTTGAAAACATTTTGACAACTAATTATTTTTAATTTATACCGTAAACAAATATATATAAAAATGTTGTGAAACTATACTTACTTCGATGATAAATATAATATTATTTATATATGTTTTTAATGTAATTTAAAGTAATTTGTGGCAAAAATAAGTCAAAAAGGTTTTAATTATAAAGTAATTACGGAGGAAATATATTTTTTAATTTTTTGTATGTCATGTAAAATATAACTTCGTAGCAATGCAATATATGAATAAATATTTTTATGTGTTGGATATATAAAATTTAAATACCTACAAATGTTGTTTTATCTATTTATTTGACTAAAAAAATCACTTTAGGGGGCATTGTCTCAAAAGTATAATAGTTGAGGGGGTTAATCACTGAATTTATTAGTTTGGGGGGCACAGTCTCAAAAGGGTAATAGTTTGGGGGGTTTGATCCATTTTTTCCAATTTATTTCACATCACAAATTCACTAAACTAAAGTGGAAAGGAACTCCTAATTAGAGGGTGAAATTATGTATACACGAGCATTGCTCATATATATAAGGCCAAGGTTAAATTAAAGTGGCAACATTTTCACTTATCGATAGCGTTCTAACAATACGAACTGGACAAAACGAATTCAACAATCATCAATAATTTGCGAGCAGGGGCGGAGTTAGGAAATAACGTCGCATAGTGCGCATATAAATAACTTTTTTTTTCTTCTTATGATAGGATAACCTTTTTTTATATGATAAATAAAAATATTTGAAATATCAAATTTATACACCATTGGACTAATAATTTTACTAACAATCTTGGATTTATTTACGTGCAAACAACAAAAAATGTCAAAATGGTTGATGCAATGTAAAAAAAATAAAATAATAATAATAATAATAATAACAATAATAATAATAATAATAATAATAATAATTTGTAGAGAATAGAGATGGATTATAACAATTATTACTCTCTCTGTTTTCTTATTTCTTTTTTAAAGTGCAATTTAAGGTTCTAAAAATTGGGGAGCTATAAGGTACTACAGTGAAATAGAACTGGAACGATGATGACGAAGAGATGCAGGTATCATTTGAAAATACTAAGTCCAATTTCAAAAAGAAAAACGGAGGGAGTAACGTCTAAGAATAAGACTAAGTTGTTACACTTTGATTAAGTGAAGAAATTGATAAGACTCTGACGTAGCAAGACTCAAATGAACACTACATATGTGACATTTAATTAAATATGCATTTCGTAATTCCTTGGAGAATTATTTCTTCTAAGATCTTGTTTGATTACAGTACGTACCTAAAGTTAGCTCATATTAGAAAAAATATTACTCCACAAAACATGATGAGCATCAGTCTCTATCAGAATTCAATAAATTACTCGATCGTGATACGTTCACGCCACTGTCAATTTTCTTAACGACTTTTTTGGTTTCATCAACTACACATGTATAACATCATTAATTCGGAAGAGGTGAATTATTAACTGTTAAATTTGTCCTTAACTGCATGATAACGTACTCTCTCCTTAATACAATATAAGATGTTTTAGTTAGTTTACCGTTTACAAAATGTAAGATGTTTGAAGTTGGTGTCATGTAATTGCGTGTTTTTTACAACTTTTTATGCAGTCAATTCCATTTTTTTTATATTTTGTCTACAAAAA
Organism: Plantago ovata; assembly: GCA_028274465.1. NCBI lineage: Eukaryota > Viridiplantae > Streptophyta > Magnoliopsida > Lamiales > Plantaginaceae > Plantago > Plantago ovata. Next base: position 4,780,155 of record CM051457.1, on the reverse strand, counting down.
CTATGCAAGGTTCTCATCTATCATTGGTCATTTTATTTTTACAAGATACCAACATGTTTTTTTGTAACCTTTTCAACAATAAAATTGATGAAAATCACATTTTATTAATATGTGTGAAAATAATAAAACATCTTATATATTGTATATTGTATTCAGAAGGGATTACTTCATTATTAGACAAGAAAGTCCAAACCAAATCCAACTATGTCATGTCTCATCTCTCAATATATTACTCCTACTAAGACGATAACTATGACCCTGCTACAAATTCATGATTACACTAAATTGACTCCAATAATATAAAAATTCTGCACTCTTCAATCCCAAACTACCAATTAAATTTTTAACGTTTTTATTTTTGAAACTACTCTATATATAATTTTAAATATGGACCTCATCTTCGTGATTTTTAATTCGATGTGTCACACATTTTTATTTAGATTCAAACAAAACAACTCATTAATAACTGTTAAAAAAAATCAAAATTAAACATATTATCGAAACAGAGCTAGAGTCAAGTGAGTATATTTAAGATATTCAAATGACATTTAAACCCGCTGTCAATTAATTAATACTACTACTACTACCAGTTACATTAATTAATTGCTATTTGCAAACAGACTTTGTGCGAATCCCACTGAGTTTAGGATCATAATTCTGTCTAGTAGTATTAATTATGATTTCACCTTAATCGGTACACTTAATTATCACACTAATTAATTTCATCTCTCACGAGCACACCACTCAATGTCCATCAATTATGATTCGCGCTGCATATAATTATCAATCCATTTGCCTTCACTACATAAACATGCATGAAACCACAACATCGTCCATTAATCCATTTCTTTAAAGAAAAAAAATATCCATTTCAATAATAGCCATCCGTTAGAAAGTCACTAGTAGTAGGCATTTTCGAAGTAAACAAAAAAAACGACACTTTACACATTTGAAACATTTAGACGATTGATTTCCAGACAATGGCATTATAAATTCATGATTCTTTTTCCTTCTTAATTTAATTTGTTCCAATTCCAATTCCGATTCCCTCCGTCCAATGGAGTGCCACGTATATAACTCAATGGACCTAGTAACAGGCGGCCCGAGTTGGGTTTGTCATGTACTTGGTAGTTTACTGGAACAATATTGTTGGACCAAAATGACTAGGTTGGATTGGATCCAAACATGTTTTATTTTTTTATTTTTTATTTTTTTTCTAACCCGATTGTTATATATAGGAGCATATAGTACTATTATGCAAGTCAGGAATTGCTAAGATTTTATTGACGAGGTTGGATGATACTTGGTAGGTTTAGTAAGTCTCATGTGACATGAAAAATTCACATACCGGATGAAATTATTCATTTTTTCCCTTTTATTTTTTATCAGCTCAGCGCAAATGTTCGAGGCAAATGAGTTGAAATTGTATATTAAAGATGTGTATTATTACAGTTGACACATTTTAACTTTTTGCGATTAAAGTTTTCAATTTGAACCGTTAAATGCTCTTAAACTAAAACCACAAAATATTGTAGTATTTATCATAATAAAAAAATAAACTTATAATATAAGTTTGTTACTTATTTATCATAATAGATTAAAGAAGTTTGTAGTAAAAACTAAAAACTATTAACCTAAAAAAAAAAAATATAAAATATAGAGGGTGCTTGAGTTCGAGTCTGAAATTTCACTTGTTTTTTTTTTAAGGGCTTCTTACATATAGTACCCTTGCTAGTACTTTTTATTACAGATAGATCCCCGTTAGTCAAACAATTACATCCACCTCCCTCACTAGTCGATTTAATTACATGCAGACCCACGATCTTGACTTTTGGCGAACTAAATCAATGAAAATACATTTTTACCCTTGGTCAAATATTCAACTTTGACCGTGACCAAACAGCTCCAATTTTTATTTATTACACATTTGCCTCAAATCTTTTTAATTTCACCAATTTGACACTTATTAATTCAACATAAGGCATATAACTTTTTTAAATTTCAAAATTGCCTCAAATATTATTGCAAAACTGAACCCTAATAATTTTAAATCTTAAAATTAACTCAAAAGGATTTTCAAAAAAATAAAAAAATAAACTAAAAAAGAGACAGCCGGAGTTGTACAACTCGCCGGTCGGAGCTGTACAGCTCCGACCTGATCGGAGCTGTAAACTCCGTTCAGGCGAGAGCTGTAAAGCTCCGACCTGAACGGGGAGCTTTACAGCTCCGCTCAAAACGGAGCTCTACAGCTCCGACTAGATCGGAGCTTTACAGCTCCGATCTGAACGGAGCTACACAGCTCCGATCTGAACGGAGCTACACAACTCCGATTTGAATGGAGCTACACAGCTCCGTTCTGATCGAAGCTACACAGCTCCGTTCTGATCGAAGGTGTTAGCTCCGATGAGTCCGATTCCAATTAAGAAGAAGAAGAAGAAAGAAGAAGAAGGAGGAGGGAAGGAGGAAAGAAGAAAAAGGAAAAAAAGGCAAAAAAAATAAAAAATGTTAAGGCAATGTTTGGTATGAAGATATTGAACAGTAAACCTTAAGTTGATCAAAGCAATTTTACAATTTTGGACCTAAATATAATAGTTTGACTAAGAGGGGTGTATCTGTAATTGGGTCGTCTAGTAGGGGTGGTAGACGTATAAACCATTTTTTTTAATGAATCCAACTTAGTTCGGCATAAATATTATTCGAAGTCGAGAATAGTCTGTCATAATAATATACTACTGGTACTATGTAGTAAGTGAGGAATAAATCTGGAGGTAGTGAAAACAGTAGTAGGGCAGCCAGAATTCATCATGCGGATGCAGGTACTGTACAATATAAGGCCAAACAAAGAGCCGACCCAAACAGTCAACACAGAACCTATCACCTCTCTAATTCTTCTACTACTACTACTACTATTATTATTATTATTATTATATTATTATTATTATTATTATTATATGTAGCTAAATTTTCATACTCCAATACTCCTCTCTAAATAATGATGTTTGTAGCAGCCGACTGAGATATATAAGTAGCCAAATTTCCAGAGAAACATGCATTAGCCTACCAGTACTACACACTGTACTCTGTTTCTTCTTCTCTCATGGTCCTGCATTTCAATTAATTCTCTCTCTCTAAAAATAAAAAAACAAAAAAACAAACAAACAAGAAGGTTCTTCCTGCAAAAGCTGCTACTCTAGTCTGTGTTACAGACACGCCTTATCTGATTCTCTCCCCATTCCCCCGACAACCCTCCCAATATATACCCCCCACCCCTCCATCCACCCCTCACCAAACCAAACACACACTCAAAACCCTAACTTAACAACAGAGTTTTCACAAACATAACAATGTCAACTTCCACAGAGATGAGTGGTTCCGTTTCAGAGAAGAAACTATTGAGGTCTCTCCACGCCGGTGCACCACCCTCCGAGCCCGAACACATCCCCTGCCCACGCTGCGACTCCACCAACACCAAGTTCTGCTACTACAACAACTACAACTTCTCCCAGCCCCGCCACTTCTGCAAGTCCTGCCGCCGCTACTGGACTCACGGCGGAACCCTCCGTGACATCCCTGTCGGAGGCGGCTCTCGCAAGAACGCCAAGCGCTCTCGCTCCGTCTCCAGCTCTGCCACTGCTGCTGCCAACATGAACAACCACCACTCTCCTACGGTGTTCCTGCCGCCGCACATTGACTACCGCCACCAGATCATGCTCTCGCCGTTTGATCACCATCACGGTGGTGGTGGTGGTGGGAGTTTTACTTCGTTGCTGACTACTCAGGGGAGTGGGTTGTTTGGGCTTGGTGGATTTGGGCCTGGGCTGATTGATGATTTGGGCCGGAGTGTGTGGCCTTTTCAAGGTGGGCAGGGGGGTACTACTGTCAATGGGGGGTGGCAGATGGAGAATGGAGGAGGGGACTGTTTCAATTTGCCAGAACTTGCTATTTCCACTCCTGGGACTATGTTGAAGTGATAAATGTTTTGACTCTTGACTTGACGATGATGGTATGGTCATGTTTTGTTATGCTTTTGGTTTTAGGGAGATGATGATGAGGAAAAACTTAGTTTAGTGTTAGGATCAGTTTATGTATGCTGGTGATGGATGAATGAATCAATGGAAATATTATTAGTATCAAAACTTTATTGTGGAATGGATTACTATTATCAACTCTATGTTCCAATATTGGATTTCCATGAGCTTTTTCTTACATCAACTTGCTTGCTTTCTTCTTCTTTTTGATTTTACATGTCTGGATTAAGTTAGTTATAACATGTCTGTTTCAAGATCTAATGTTGCATATTTTACCTCATAACTAGTCTATACCTATAGTATTATATATATATGGAGTAAGCTTAAAATATGTACTTCTGAACGTATTTCCTGGATCACTTTTTCTTATGCTCTCTCGTTTTTATTAATAATTTTTTTTTGCAGTTTCTAAAAAAAATAAAAAAGATCAGTCTACTTTGTAGGTGTAAGAAACGAGGATTAATGGAGCCGCCATAAGCAGTCTTTTTCAGTGTATTACTACTAATAATTGGGATTAAAGGAGTAGGGTGCACAGGTAAACACACTAGTCTGCAAGCTAGGTCTACTGAACAATGCCCCATTGCCAACACGAAAGAGTAAAAGAAAAAAAAAATTAAAAAATTCTATAGCTAACTGTTACAGTCTTACAGATCGATAATTATGGAGCGGAGTTGCTTTGAAAACTAAAATCACGCGAAAATGATACATGCCGCTCATGCTAGATGGTCATGTCAGGTCAACAATTTACGGGGATTTCCAACAACTTTTCTGGTTCCAAAAAGTTATTGCAAGAGGAAAGCTGTTTGGTCCCGATCGTTATTATTCAAACTTTTAGGTGACTCAAACGTAATTCTGCCATATAACAGGGATATTACATGTAAATGCATGTAATAATTAATATTCCCCCAAAGATTACTCTTGTGAGAGTTTGCATTTTGTTACCAGATTCATGTAAATGTAATAATACTACCAGATTCATTTTGTTATGGGAGTGGCGTTTTCAAATAAGACCAGCAAACTCGAGTATTCAACACACTCTGTTTCTCATTCGCCAGGATTGCTATGATCTGCATACAAGTTTCAGCGGTGGTCTGAGACAAACAGGGAGAGTTAGGTGGTGTCCTCCTGCTCCAGATTGGGTTAAACTTAATACGGACGGGAGTACGAAACCGGAATCAAATCAAGGCGCCATTGGTGGGGTGCTTCGAGATGACAGAGGGAAATGGCTCTGGGGATTTTGCAAGCGGATCCAAACACCTACAGTTGATGAATCAGAGCTGCACGCCTTACTGCACGGACTAAACTTGGCTTGGGAGAAACGTGTAGAGAAGCTAGAAGTCCAGATAGACTCTGAGATAGTATGGAAAATGGTGGGCGGGGGAGTCTTGCTGCACCGGACCACGCTAGGGAGCTTGTGGATAAATGCAAAACGTTGCTAGGAAAACCTTGGGAGATCCGGTTTCACCGAATCCAGAGGTCTGCAAATGGCATTGCGGATGCAATGGCCAGCTTGAGTTACAGTCTAGAAGATGATGGAGGGCGGCCCTTGGACCAACCACCAGATGATATCTTGCCTCTTATGGCTTTTGATATAGCTTGGTAGCTATTTTTTCTGCTGTACCAAAAAAAAAAAAAAAAAAAAACAGACCACTTCAAGGAGTGCCTAAACTTCATAAGTCATGTCACATAGAAAACATCTACACTATATACATCACATGCTGAATATGAATCTTTTTAATACTTGTTCTGCTACTTGTTCATTGCACCAGACTTCTGTGCTTAAAGCTTCTTTGAACCAAACTTCAACTTCAGAACCAGAACTCGGAATGAAGCTTCCAAGGATGACGAAAACCAACCTTGCTAGGAAGGCAAATACAACTCTGATTAGAGTCAGAAGCCATACATGAACAAAGAGTGTAGTAAAGTCCAGGGGAAAACGAATCTGTAGAAACCGTTAAATAGGCAAAGTGTACAAAGCATTTTATGGAGTCTTTCCGGCACTATCATAGTATCACCTTCAACTAAAAAAATCCAAACTTGAAACAATCTTAGTTCCCCAGATAGGCAAAGTGATTGATGTCATCTGCTCCACTGGGTATAGAATTCTCTAGCAACTTACTCAGCTCAAACTGCACTTCATCATACTGCGAATGCGATTGATCACCGGAAGAGAACGTGTTGATATCATCTTGGACCTCAATCCAGCTCAGACCGGGGTCTTTATCTATCATCAATCTTCTCATCTTTCTCCTCATTTCTGAAACTTCATCCCACTTTCCAGCGATAGCATACAGTTTCATAGTCAATACATTCACCGCACTGTCTTCCTCATTTATCTTCAATACCTGCTCAGCAGCACGTAATCCTACATTCAAGTTCCTTTTCTTGACACAAGAGCTCAAGATTGTTCTCCATAATTCCATTTCAAGGAAAGGCGATTCCATCAGGATTTCCTCAGCCTCTCCCAACCGTCCAGCTCGACTTAACATGGTTATCATGCAAGAGTAATGCTTCGGTCCAGGTATCAAACCGCTCGCCTTCATATAGTTCCATAAAAACATACCCTTATCCACCAAGCCACAGTGGCTACACACGGATAATAAAGATATAAATGTTACATGATCTGGCTTAAGACCCTCTCTTAGCATTTGGTCAAAAATATAGAATGCTGCCTCTGCCTCTCCATGTTGACCATATCCTCCGAGCATTGAGTTCCAGCATCTCAAATCGCGCTTAGGAATACAAGAGAATACACACTCACCAGCTTTAAGCTCACCATTTTTGGCATACATGTCCACTAAAGTGCCATTGACACATGTTTCAGTATCATTCCCTGTTTTTATAGCCAGAGAATGAATCATCTCTCCTTGTCTTAGAGTCGCCAGATCGGCACATGCACTTAATGCGCTACTGAGCACAAAGCTATCTATATCACAGCTCTCCAAGAACATTTCATGGAACAATATTATGGCAGCTTCACTTTTACCTATTCTAACAAGGCCAGCAATCATGTCGGTCCAAAGAACGACATCTTTGTGCAAAAACGAGCTGAAAATCTTTTGTGAAGACAAGTAGTCATTATTGTTGAAATACATTGAAATGAGCTTGCTTCCAAGATACTTGCTCTTTGTAAGTCCCATTTTGACAATTTGTGCGTGGAGTGGCTTTCCATATAGACAAGCAGGGAATCCAGCCACTCCCAAGATAACTGCTGCAAAAGAATACTCGTCGAGTTTTAACATAGATTCTCGCTTCAATTGAACGAACATATCCATTGCCCTCTGTCCATCCCCATTTTCAGAGAACCCACCCATCATCGAGTTCCAAGAAACCAAATCCGGTTTCCTTATTCTGGAAAATATTTCAAACGCAGTTTCTGTATCACCGCAACTACAGTACAAGTCAAGCAGCGCATTGTGCAAAGGCAAATCGACATAAATTCCCGACACAAGCACTTGGGAGTGCAAGATTCTCCCACTACCATAGTCTTCTAATTTAGCACAAGCATTCAACAACGACGAATAAGTAAACTCGGTGGGAGTAATCCCGTAACTTAACATGCTGGAGAAAAGCCTCAAACTTTCCACTGTTCTCCCATTCTTCACATGCCCGGATAATCTACTGTTCCAAGCCGTTGCGTCTCTATTCACCTCAAGAGAAAACGCTCTATTCGCAGAATCCATGTCCCCACAACTCGAATACATCCCAACCAAAGACGTTTCAACGCGAACATTGCTCAAGAATCCCATTTTCATACACCCTCCATGCAACAAAGAGCCAAGGATCAAGCTTCCTAACCCAACCGAAGCCTGGAGTAGGCTTACCATGGTAAGTGCGTTTGGCACAAGGCCCTCGTTTCGTAATCGATCAAGAAGGCAGAACGAAGAGTGGAGGTGGTTCTGGCTACGAGAGTAGGTGGAAATCATGATGTTGTATGAGACGATGTTTCTGTGAGGCATTTTGTCAAACAGGAGGTGGGCGTCGTGGATGGATCCACAGCGTGCGTACATGGAGAGGATGTTGTTGTAGATGAATGGTGATTCTGGTGGAGTGGTCATGGAGGTGAGGAGGAGAGCGTGTAGATGACGCGCTCGCCGGACGGTGGTCACGGCGGAGCATTTTTGTAGGGCGAGGTTTGCTAGAGCTTCATGAATAGGTGGCATAGAAAATAGTCAAAATTCATTAGTTAGTCTCTGTTCTTTGCCGCCAATATGCCAGTTTAGTTTATCTTTTTAGAAATATTTATATTTATAAAAAAACAATTGGTTAAAGTTTTTATACTCTATTCTTTTTATTACCAAGTTCCTAAGTTTCTATTGTTTGTGTATGTTATTTAACAAAGTTTCTATTTCTAATCCAAATATAAAAGTTTTTCAGCCCTCTTATTAATTTTTATTATTTTTATCTCTTTCTTTATCACCAATTTAACATTCTATTTTATATTTTATCATCCAATTACAATTAAATACTCATACGTATAAATTTCTTTCAATATTATTTTTTAAATTGTGTATTTTTTTTTACCATTTAGGAACTAACTAAAACTAAAACGAAGTATCAGTGAATGGATCAAGTGCATATCTTACCACAAAGTATATGAGATTAGTTATAAACTTGGCGTACAAAATTAGTTGCCAGCATGTGGCTGTAAACATATTCTTAGTGGTAATTTATTCCTTATGCAGTAGCATATCAATAATGGTATCCATTCTCAACGAAATATTGCTCCACGTATTCATAACAACCATACGTATTCGATATCGATTCGTCCTAATACATATCCTTCCATTTGTTTTTTGGTTTTTTTAATTTCTTTTTAATTAGATTAAAACTTTGTTCTCTTCGTGTGAACTGAACTGAACATAACAAAATTGATCTTGACGGAATTGAACTTAATGAACTTGAACTGAATTGAATTGAACTTAATGCATCTGTACTGATCTGAACTAAACTTAATTAATGCATTTGAATTGATCTGAAACGAACTTAAAATAACTAATTTTCAGACGAGGATAACACAACCTAAATCCCAGTCAAATCAGACCAAAATCCACCAAATAAATAGCTAAAGAAACAAAAATGAAAAGAGTTTTTGTATTTTATCAGATATTTTTGAATGTTTATTGAATTTATATTTATTTCATTATTTGATTACTTTCTGATATTTATGGTTTGAATGGAATACTCATCTATTTTGGAGTAAATAGTATAAAAACCCCCTCAATTATCATTAAGAGCCACAAATCCCACTCAATTATTTAAATTGTACCAAACCCCTTCGGTTTACATTAAATGTTGCGCCACACACCCTCTAACCATCATTATGTCAACTTAGATGCTACACGACGTTAATCCTGAATGTTTGTGTACGTCATTTAATATATATATGCAAATTAAAGTGTTCTTAATTACTCTATGCTAACAATGAATTTAGAACTAAATTAAATAAAGTAAATATATTACTCCTATGAGAATAAAAAGGTGTAACTTTTGTCATTTCGGCCCACTTAGGATTACCAGAAACAACCCGCTTCAAAAAAATAAAAAAATAATAATAAAAATACCAGAAACAACAAATTTTTTTTTCCTTTCTAACTTAAGTTTAACGATTTTGTTTTTCGACTTTGAATTAATTACAAATCATATTGAAAAAGTAATTTAAAACGTAATATTATGAAAATATAATGATTATAATAATATATAATATTTCATATCATAATACAAAACTTTAGAAGCCCTCCAATTTGAAAGTTCATGTTAAAATTGACAAAGTACCCTAACTAATTAATCTACCAAGTCCAGGAATATTAAAGCTCTAGAATAGGTCTATTCTTCTCTGGCTTTCAAAAGAACCCACCACACACCCAAAACGTATTCCCCGTACGTATAAATCGTAAGTGTCCTAACTCTATACAAGTATGCAAGGAAAAAAAAAAAATAGCCCACTCCAAATTAGCTCCAGCACAGAAACTGTGACCAAACCTCTGAAGACTCCGAGTACTCATCTTTATCCAATTCACAGGTAGTCACTTTCCTTGACCACCAACTCTCCATGGAGTGAAAAGGAGAAGCGAAGGTAAATTTATAGGTTGATTGTTTGCACGAAATTGTTTGGAGGCAGGCTTGTGTTGGAAATTATCGTGTGTGACTGGTTTTTATGTCACGTTATGTGTTAAACTTATTACAAATGTACTCGAACGTGTTTTTTTTGTCAAACATTATCAATTAAAAAATGAGGTTTCTCAAAGGCCAGAAAATTTGCACAAACCCTTTGAGAAATTGAAAAATTACACTTCAATTCCATCAAGTAATTGGAGTACATTTTCATAATATTATAAAAAATAGTAGGGATGTCTCTGAAAAGAAATTACCGACTTAGGGAGCATTTGAATAATTTCCCAATCACAAAAATTTGACTCACCAAAACAAAACAAAAAGAGACTCGAGCATCTTCGTGTTGACTTGGTATCTCCAAATTCCAACCATGGAAGCATCTACATTCTACAACCGACAAACTACAAACTCATAAATAAACTCTAATACCTCTTCATTTTTCACCAAATAAACCAAGAAAAAAAAATAATTCAACAAAACAAAATGTCCAACGGCATTAAGAAGCAGAGCCACTTTGTCCTGGTTCACGGAGCCTGCCACGGCGCCTGGTGCTGGTACAAGGTGGCCACTGTCCTAAGGGCGGAAGGCCACCGCGTAACTACCTTGGATATGGCAGCAGCTGGAGTGAACAGGAAGTGTTTGGACGAGATTAGTTCGTTCTCCGTTTACTACAGTCCCCTGTCTGAGTTCCTGGCGGACCTGCCGTCGGACGAGAAGGTGGTTTTGGTGGGGCATAGTCTTGGTGGGATATCCATATCGTTTGGGATGGAGAAGTTTCCGGAGAAAATCGCGGTTGCCGTTTTTGTTACTGCGTTCCTGCCTGTTCCAGGACAAACTGTCCAATCTATTCTAGATAAGGTATACTGTACACAATATTTGGACTTAAGTTTATGTTTTTCAAGTGATTATAGCTTTTTATGAACTGTAGAGCAGGGCAGTGGAATCTTTTATGGACTGCAAGATCTCAACAGTGAGTATCAATGGAGATGGTGATGACAAACACACGTTCTCGTATTTCATTTTCGGCCCCAATTTCTTGTCCTCTCAATTATACCAGCTCTCCCCTCCAGAGGTTTGATTCCGAAAACATGAGCACCTTTCGTGTTTTTCCATTTGTTTCTCAATTGTGATCCCATCCAATCATTTGTTCAGGATTTGACACTTGCAACTATATTGGTGAGACCACTTCCAGTCTTCAACGGAGACGAGGATTACTTAAATGAAGACGCTCTAACAAAACAGAATTATGGTTCTGTTCGCCGTGTTGTTGTGGTTTGTGAGAAAGATAATGTCTTGAAAAAGGAGTTCCAGGAGTGGTTGATTGAAAACAATCCGCCGGATGAGGTGAAGGTGATATCTGGGGCAGATCATATGCCTATGTTTTCGAAACCTGATGAGTTGTGCATGTGTCTTCAAGAAATCGCAGGAAAATATAGCTGATAATTGTCATGTATGTACACCAGGAAATTGTAGCAGATAATTATCATTGAACTATATATATATTGTTGTATTGTACTCAAATTTAGCATATACTCATGTGTTCTTTCTTGATCATAAAGTCAGATTATGAAAATGATCTGGTTGGTGGTACTGAATCTCTAAATATAGTTGTTACTGATAGATCTCAAACTGATCTGAAGGCTGAAGCTCATCTTGCACGTTGTACTAGTCTTAGATTATTTATACATATCCTTCTGTTCGAATATTGAACTTTGCGATAATGCATTGTATTATTGACTTTGCTGATGGAGGATTGAATTAAGAGGTTGTGCATTGAAGACATCGTTTGATGCTCTGTGGTGTGCTTATGTAATGGTGAAATGCAGTGAGAAGTTTGCCTATAAAAGGCACACTTCTTCATTCGGATCAAGCACACCATAGAGCATCTAGCTAAGTATTCTTTAGTTCCTCATGTGTATACATTACATTTGCTCTCTGATCCCACAATGAGAAGGATCTGGGGGAGCTCGCGTATTTGCAGGGCCAACTGCCCAACAATATCTGTTCCCTAGATGCCTCAGAAAGATACTTTGTTGCCTGTATAATCCCTCTGCTACTTCAAGTCCTATCTTCTGTTGTTGAATGTCCGTGAATAAAGTGATACTAATATAGAAGTATAGAATACAGCTAAATAGGATTTAGGCATATATTGCATATTCATACATGATGTTATATCTCTTTTCCGTGGTTAAGCACAAAGGATATTAGCAAACTGATGCTTGTGAATCTGCCAACTTTCTGATACATCAGGATTTTGTGTACTTCCACAAATTGAACCAAAACATACATATTCTTACATGTACCACGACTAATGGTATATTTCCAAGTTCCAACCACAGTTGGGACTTATTTTGGCATCATAATTAAGTATTTTATCATATGACTAAGTATATTTGTTTGCAATCTCCAGCAGACATTGGCACAGCTCTTGAGGCTTTGATAGCATAGCCATGTGGTCTGCATTCTTTATTTCCTTCACTTCTGCCACTCCAATGGTTTCGATCATCCAGCGTTGGAAATCTATCGTTATGCCCTTATCCTCCATGCACGATATGTAAATTCGCGTAACTGATCCAAATCTGTTATCCGAATATGCACTCTTAGTTGACAAATCCTCCATAAAAAGAGAACTTATCCTTATCAATGAGTTAGCCAACGCCACATCCTGGCAAACAAACATCAGGCCGTTATCAGTATTTTCCATTGTCAGTATTACGTTCCAAGATTGTGGTATGGAGATCGAAAAAGAACCTCAGTTGAACATAATTGGTAAAGGTTTTCAGAGATGAATCGAGGACCAAAGAACATAGAAGTAAGAGGCGCTTCAGGCGTTCCGTAAGGTAAGAATTCAGTGTCTAGCCAAGCCTCAGCTGGAGTCCTCTGATTATACTGAAAATTAAACAGTATAGCATCTCAAAAAATAATATTGCCAAAAAAAAAAAAAAGAAAAAAAAAATTCCTTCAACATTAAGAGTGAACGATCAATTTACGACCTGAACATAATGATAACCAATCTGGAAAATTGATCACCTGTTCTAAAACATAAGAAGGTCTATGGACAGAATCAGGCATGAACGCTGTTAAGAAAACGGCTACCGCAATCTTCTCTGGATACTTGTCCATTGCAAGTGCCAAGTTCACACCCCCTAAACTGTGTCCAACCAGAACAATCTTCTCCTCCTGCGAAACTGTTTCCATCAGCTCGAGTAATGGTTGCGTGTAGTCATTAAATGTGCGCAACTTGTGGAGACTTCCCATATCAATGCCGGATGCAGCCAGGTCAAGAGCAGTCACGCGGTGACCAGCCGCCTCGAGCAACGGCTGCAGCTTATACCAGCACCAAGCACCATGGCAGGCTCCATGTACCAGAACAAAATGTGTTTGTTGTTCCATTTTGGTTTTGCTTTTTAAGTTAGGCTGTTACTTTAATTTGTTAGGCAATTGGCAGCTTATATAGATTATATTGGGAGACATTGGCATTGACTTTAACATGTCTTGTCGTCTATAGTTAAAGTATCAAGTGTAAGCCAATATAGCAATGCCTAGCTAATAGCAATTTTCAACCATGTATATTTAAGATAGGCATAATAACAATTTAGTTTTCAATGGTTTATATATTACAATGAAAGATAAATTTAGAACTATATTATGAAAAATTTATATTTACAATGGAGGATAAAAGTCAATTTGGTAGATGATATTATAGGAGAGAGAGTGTTATTATTCCAATTTTGCCCTTTTATTTTTACTTATCTTTTTTTCATCTAGTAATATGAAAATTTGAAATAAAAAATTTGGTAGATGAAAAAAAACTTTTTATTCCTTGTCGGAGCTTATTCCTTTTCTTTCCTTTTGTTATTCCGAAACTGGATAATTAATTAAAATAAAAATTTTAATCCAAATCGGAGCTTTCTTAATTAATAATACAAATTTTGATGTTCGTTTTGTGAAAAAATTGGACGGAGTAAAAAGCTCCGGCCATGTTCCTTTTCTTTACTTTATTATTCTAGGACAAGAAAATTAAATAATATAAAAAATAAATCCAAATAGGAACTTTTTTAATTAATTAATTCAAATTTTGATGTTCGTTTTGTGAAAACTTGAACGGAGCAAAACGCTCCAACCATGGCCGGGGATTTGAGTTTATTTTTTATTATTTTCTTTAGATTTTGTTTTTTTATATACAAAATTACATTTTTTTATGAAAAAGTTTAGTTCAGATAAATATAAGGGTATTATTGTCTTTTAACATAAGTTAAAGGGTTGCTAAAATTTTGTCTTTCGTTGTAATATTTAAAATATTAGGGACCTAATTATTCAACGTACATTTTAAAATTTTAAAAGGCAGTTGTATCTAAATTTGAATTTATTTATTTATTTTTTGATAGGGGCCTAACATCGTGATAAGCATGAAACTTCAAACCAAAATCTCAACTCTAAAAAACTCATCAGAATCAAATATCAAAATTCACTCCCAGAGTCCGATCTCTCGTTTCAAGCTGCATCGTAGTTTTCTTTTTAGTTGCCATGCTTAAAATTCGGTGCGGATCTTCTATCCCACTTTTTCGTATCTCAATATATATATATTTGCTTTTGGTTTTTCTTTGTTGTTTCATAATATAATTTCTAATATTGATTTTCTGCGGTACGATTTAGGATTAATGTGGAGTCAAACATAGACTAAAAAAGTCAACAAAATCAAATTGAAAGTTTTAGCAGCGACGGACCAAGTACTATCTACTCCTGGTTGTGCTCTGTTATGTAACAAGTTTTATTTTCTTTCTAGTAACCGAACATTTTTTATGCTCTTATTTTTAATGAAATTTAACCGATTCAAAAAACAAAACAAAAAAAAATTGTATAATTGATTCAATATTTAGTGCAATCGATTCTCTTTGCCAACTTGATGATGGAGATTAGAGAAGGTAAATTTTGAAAAAAATGTGAAGCAGAACGTGGAGAAATAATTGAGTAAACAATTTCCTAATTATTTATTAGGAGTGAGAATGGTTTAGAAAATACTCAATTAGTACATAGTTAGAAAATAATGAAGTAAAATTTAAACGTAAAATTAATGAAGTAATAGTTTTCCTAATTATTTGGAGAAAGAGTTATGATTTTTAGTTGATAAATACTATTACCATAATTTAATTCATGTATATATGTATATATAGTTAAATAAAATATCAGTGTAGTTAAATAAAAGTGGGACATGAAATGGGACACAAATATGTGAGATAGAAGATCCGCTATACTTAAAATCCCAAAAAATAATTATGTTAAACCCCATCCTAACCATCTCCAACCATGAGTATTATGAGGGTCTTATGCATAAGACCCTCATAAGACTCATGGTTGCATAAGACCCTCATAAGACTCATGGTTGGAGATGGTAAAAAGTGGGTCTTATCATCTTATGCAAAAGATGAGTCTTCCTACATAAGATGAGTTTTATGCAATATTTTATTATTATCTTATTCTTTTTGCCTTTTTCTTTTTCTTTCCACTTTATTTGTTTCTTTTATTTGTTTTTTGTCTTCTATAACTTTTTTTCTTTTATTGTAATTTCAGTTTTGTTTCTATTAATTTAAATGTTGTTTCTTTTTCATATTTTTATTTTCATCTTTTATTTAAATTAATTTATTATTTTTATTTAATATATTGTATAAAATCACCAACTCCGGGAGCAATGGCATTGGAGAAACAAAATCGACTACAAACTCTCAAACTTAAGATCAAGTATGAGGAAAATATTAGGGATGGTATAGATCCCGGCGTGAGTCTCACAAAGTGGTACGAGGAAAATAAAGACTTGGATTAGTTTTTTTTAATAAGTAATATTACAAAGGTAGTAATAAATTATAAATAATCCCGCACTTGTTGAGAATTGAACCTATGACCTCTAGTGTCATGACACCTCAGTCTAACCAATTGAGCTAGACCTCATCGGTAGACTTGGATTAGTAATATTAATGGCTATGTAGCAAGTAGTTTTAATTTAATTTTCTATTTCAAATATTGTAAATTTTCAATTTCAAGTATTGCAAATTTTATTATCAAATATTGTATTTTTTTCTACATTATTTTAATTTTTTAGATTTTTTAAACATTAGTTTAATTAACTAACAATTTAAAAGAATATAAGATAATAAGTTATTTTATAAAGAATAATGTTAATGAAAAAATAAAGAATAAAAAATGTATAGTTGAGTCTTATGGTTGGAGATGGAGAGGAGTTTGAGTATTATGGTATTATAAAGTAAAGAATAAAAAATTGAGTTTTGAGTCTTATGGTTGAAGATGGTCTAAATCACTTGAGATTAGAACCTGAAATAAATATATAAAATTGGATAACATTTTACTCTCACATGGCCTTTTAAGGGCTTTTATGGGGAAGGCAATTCTAATACTTTCATCAGCTCCAATAAGCGCTCATTCAGGTGTACTCCATGGCCCGCCCTCGACACCTTTCAACTAATAACCTAAAATAATTTCTCATGTTACAAAAACCCCATTCCAAATTTTTTAATTGCTCACTATTTAAACAATCACTTCATAAATTTTCTTAATACCTGCGTCCAAGATCAGAACGAGCTTGCCGGCGGACCCTTCGATCGGAACTGGCAACTTAACGTGTGTCCACCATTTGTACTTGACTAGTTTATATATTGATGGAATAAAATATATTGTACTCCCTCCCTCTCCCTATGTTTCATTTTAAACGATTTTTTTTTTCCTTTCAAATTTTATTTACAAACTACTGCTAAATTACACAATAAAAATAAATAAAATTATATTAGGAAATCAATTAAGTTCTCCAATATAATTTTACTATATACTGTATTAATTATATATAGAATATAGAAGTATTTTATAATTAAAGTTAAAAAAATCTTCGTAAAATGTTTAATATGAAACGGATAGAATATTGTATTAGGGGTAGAAAGGTCATGAAATGAGTGAATATCATGTCACTATCATCATGCATGCCATATAAATCTCTATCACAAATAAAAAAACGTATTTGCTCATCCCGGTGGACCAGGGTGGCCCCGTCTGCCAACTTTAATTTCAATAATAGTTTTTTAATTAATATGTAATAAATCTGATATATTAAAATTTTGACACCCTTAAATTATCTTAAATTATGTATACTCCTTCCATTTTAAAATAATTACATCATTTTCAGTTATCACGGTCAATAGTTTTCAAATTTGACTATAAAATTATTGAATACACAAGATGTAATTTGGTAGTCAAAATTCAAAACTATTAACCGCAAATAGTTGAAATGGTGAAACTGATTTGGTACGGAAGGACTATATGTTCTTATCTTCAAATGGGATTTTTTTAAACAATAGAAAAATTAATATGTCTCATGTAAGTGTTATACATATAGTACTTGTTTAGTTTATACTACTAACACACGAATTCTCATTTATTTAGAAAATTCCATGAATTTTACCAGATATTTTAAATTTTGGGCCAGCTGATAGTTGATTTTGTTGTTGCACCAATTGTCATTATCGATGAGTTGTAATGGCCTTAATGTAAGCAAGTGGAATTATCGACCGAGGTTTCCATAATTTGTTTCTACTTTTACGAGTGCAATACACAATACACATGTAACAATTGTAAGTTGTAATGTGACAAACGTCGACCCCGTTAATAACTCTAAGTTATCCGAAGAGCAACCGCATTAAACACTGGGACCAGCCAAGTCTCGTCGCTTTCTTGGATATGATGATTTGGTGATTACATTTTGATTTTGTACACAACAAAGAAATACTCATACTATAGTAGTATTAACAAAAGATTTGAGTTCGAAAAGAAAACTGTAAACGGAAAAGAAGCCCACCACAGGCTAACGGTCCTAACATTCAATACAAACACACACGTTTTGGAAGTACGTATTTCAGTAATTGACTACTACTAATTGCCAAGACAATTGAATGTTGATAGATGTGATGACTTTGGTCAGTACACAGTACCCACACGTTACGCGCGGTTAGGGTAAGGTGCCTTCAGCCTTGTACTTGTAGGATGAAATTACACCATACAATTAGCTCCTGCATAAATAAGTTTTTGTATTGGTATCATAGATATCCAATTACTTACTGGGTGGCATTAATCAACCATGCATATAAGCCAAAATCTGTTCAAGTGCCTAATTAAGCTTATGATTACTACCAATGTTGATTAAGGTTTCTTAACTTCGTTTGAAAAAATTTAATCTCAATTGATTTGAAATATAAAAAACAATTGAGTAATTTTTTGGAACGAAAAAACTTGTCTTAATTATTACTTCCAAACTTGTCCAAGCCCATATCCTGATACTAGAGAAAATACTAAAAAGTAACTAGAGTAATCTAAAGTATGAACTCCGATCGATATGCCAATGTCTGAGTAATCATCTTCTGCTCAGTCTCATTGCGAGCGAACCAGATTTGATAAGTCATTTGTGCCAGCAGAGCCTTGAAAATTCTCGCCTTTCCCGGCCCCCTTTCCCTTGGCCAGTGGAGTCATCTAGTTCAGGTTAATTATTATCCCTCCCAGTCTCCAAGTTGGCCATGAATTTGTGTCTAGGAGTAGGACTAGGTAGTTCAATTCATTACCCGTTGGAAAATTCTTCTTGTACGGGTAATAATAGGGGGTATTCATGGCCAAATGCTTTGAATATGGTTTATACCTTTTTGTGATCGACCAAAAAACATAAAGTTCATACCCCCTAAGCTGTGTCCAACCATATTCAAAGCTTAATTAGGGGGTATGAACTTGCGTGACTTTAATAATGTGTTCATATAATCTATCCGTCCCACAACAATTACGCCATTTTACTATTTTGGTCGTTCCGTTAAAGTTGCATCATTTCATTTTTTTGTCATATTTAATATGTTAATAATAATTTTATATTTCATCAACACATTTGAGTGTACATAAATACTCAATATTAAAATATAATCAACATTCACTATCAATACAACTCAATATATAATTATTTTCCTTATCTTTTGTGTCCAAAATAAAATAATGCAACTGATTTAGTACGCGGAGTGAGTATATAATTAATTAGAAACCAGAACGTTTTTATTGTGAACTTTAGGACAAGCGACCAAAATAAACAAGAAAATCCAACTAATAGTTACTCGGGTGGTACTCTGTTTCAAACTAATACTTTTAAATTGACTTTTTGTTTAAAAACATTTTGTCAGTAAATTACTCTTACATAACAATTATTTTGACTGTAAATTACTTTTACATTAAACAATAAAAAATATAATAAAATTATGTTATGAAAGAAAATCAAATATATTTTTCTAACGTAAATTTATTATGTAATAATCATGTGTGATATAGTATTAATTTATGGTCATAATTTGAAAAAAAAATCAGTAAAATAATCTGATGAAGATATGAGTGTGGCTATAAAAGAAATCTACTAAACATAATACAGTAAAATAATTTGTTATAAAAAAATTAATGGTAGATTTCCAAGTTCCAACCACACAGCTGGACCCTGGACTTATTTTTTGGCATCAAAAGTATTTTATCATATGACTAAGTATATTTGTTTGCTATCTCCAGCAGACATTGACACAACTCTTGAGGCTTTGAAAGCATAGCCATGTGGTCTGCATTCTTTATTTCCTTCACTTCTGCCACTCCAATGGTTTCGATCATCCAGCGTTGGAAATCTATCGTTATGCCCTTATCCTCCATGCACGATATGTAAATTCGTGTAACTGATCCAAATCTGTCATCCGAAAATGCACTCTTAGTTGACAAATCCTCCAGAAAATGTGAACTTACCCTTATCAATGAGTTGGCCAATGCTACATCCTGGCAAACAAACATTAGGCCATTATCAGTATATATTACTAAGTGTATATCTTAATTAGTAGTGTTCACTATTATGGAGATCGAAAAGGAACCTCGGGTGAACATAATTGGTAAAGTTTTTCAGAGATGAACCGAGGACCAAAGAACATGGACTTAAGAGGCGCTTCAGGCGTTCCGTAATGTAAGAATTCAGTGTCTAGCCAAGTTTCAGCTGAAGTGGTCCTCTGATTACCCTGAAAATTAAAACAGTTTAGCATCTCAAAATGTAATATTGGAAAGAAAAAAAAAAAGTTTTGCTTGAACATTAATAATGAACGATCAATTAACGACTTGAACTTGATTAAATCCAATCTGGAAACTTGATAACCTGTTCTAAAACATAGGAAGGTCTATGGACACAATCAGGCACGAACGCTGTTAAGAAAACAGCAACCGCAATCTTCTCCGGGTACTTGTCCATTGCAAGTGCCAAGTTCATACCCCCTAAACTGTGTCCAACCAGAACAACCTTGTCTTCCAAAGAAACCGTTTCCATCAGCTCGAGTAATGGTTGCGTGTAGTCATCAAGTGTGCGCAACTCGTGCAGACTTCTCATATCAATGCCGGATGCAGCCATATCTAGAGCGGTCACGCGGTGACCTGCTGCCTCGAGCAATGGCTGCAGCTTATACCAGCACCAAGCACCATGACAGGCTCCATGTACCAGAACAAAATGTGTCTGTTGTCCTTTTTGTTCCATTTTGTGTTATTGCTTTGCAAATTGCAAGTAAGGCTTACAGGAAATAGGCAGCTTATATACGGCCTTCAGCGTTGGCTTCTATATATGTACTACTACTCTCTTTCATTGATTTTAGGCGATGAATCATTAATCCTCAAACATCTCCATATCACAAATAAAAAAGGTACCGGCCAGCTCATGAGTTATATATTAGTGGGCTTAATAATGTAGCAAGTGGCGCTATCTCTTATCGATGGATGTTTCAATAATTTGTTTCTAGTGTAACAATTTGTAATGTGATATACAAAAGTAGACCCCTCAATAATGGTCTCAACTTATCCGAATTGAATAGTACCCTCACGCATTAAACACTGGGGCCAGCCAAGTCGTGGCCTTCTTGGTCATGATTTGGTGATATTGATTTTAATTTGAAAAGAAAACTGAAAACGGAAAATTAGAAGAAGATAGAAGAAGAAGTCCGCAGGCTAACATTCAACTATTGGATCGATGTTGATATATAGATGTGATGACTTGGTTGTCTGTTTTGTTTAGGGAGGTCTATATGGGGTAAAATCTATTTTTGTTACGATTGTGATATATTCGATTTATATACTTTTGATTGGCTATGTTTAATTTTAGTACTTCAAAATGTGATACCATATTGAAGGCTGTGATCATGTGGTGCCTAATTGTACTTATTTTTAAACACGAGTGTACATTACGCACCCATAATAATCACTCATAAACCAGCCATATATATTAGATGAATTTTGTACTATTGAGTGATGATACAAGTCGCTGATGGAGGCGGCCAGGCACCGCATGACCGCCCTCAGACATGGGAGCATGGCATCACATAAGGGTATGTACGGTGCAAATTAGGGGAATACACGGGTGGTTGGTGGTGATCATATGGTTAGCGACTAATTTCGAACCTCTAAATTTGTCTATGAATAAGTTTAATTCATAAGTATTTTGGCCAGTGATATATGGTACAAATTTGATTGAGGTAGCTTTTCAATTGAAAACTTGACGCTCTTGGGTTTCATTACAAATCTCGGTAATACGAGTTATTATCAGCATAGTGTAAATTTTACGACAAACGACAACACAAAAAAATGTCGCAAAAAGCATGCAACAACACTCGTAACAAGAAATCCAACCCTCCGGCTCTGGATGACCAGCTTGCCCCTAAGCATATTTCTCTGCAATTTCGACCAAACATTTGACAAGTTCATCAGGTTGAGTAAACATAGGCATGTGATCTGCACCTTTGATCTCTTTCACCTCCTCGACCGGGTTGTTCTCAATTAACCAACGTTGAAACTCCGGCTTAATCGTCTTGTCATTGGATGCAATAACATAAACTCTGGGCATGGACCCAAATTTCTCCTCGGTGAAATTTGGCAATGTGGCTAGATCCTCCATGAACAGTGATCCCGGTCGAATGCTGAGATGTCCTAGTGCTTGATCCTGTCACACAATATGTTAAATTAGGAGTTATAAGGTGGTCCAATGGAAGGGAGTTTGAATGGTGATTGAGAGGTGCAGGGTTCGATCACTAGCGGAGACATAAGGTGGTTTAGCGTTTAGTTAGGCACTGTGGAGGTATGAGGTGATATAAAATGTTGTATTGAAGTATTGTAGAAGTAGTTGTAATATTTGTCGTTTAAAAAAAAATAAAAACAATATGTTAGACTTATAAAATGAAATGATGGTAAATGTTATTAAAAGTGGCGTGAAAATATTAATAAAATGAACATTTAAATAGTGCGGGAAAGAATATACGGAGTACAAAATTACCTCAATAGGTGAGAGATTATAGAGGGATTCGGATATGAACTTGGGCCCACATACCAATGCTCCGATTGGTGGATCGCCATATGTTGGGAATTGAGTGTCCATCCATGCTTCCATAGGAGTCCTCTTAAGATACTTTTTTTTTTTAACAAAAACAAAGAAAATTATGAATTGATATTCTACCAAGCGAATTCCAGGATATTTAAGAAAAGCACTCATGAAGCTCTAGTGAGTCGGGGCGGATTCCTATCCCATTCTGTATCCCATTTCATGTACGTCTCATTAATAGAAATAGGGGTAAATACTTAGAGAAATATAAATGTGTTATAAAGTTGGGATAGAGGATTCATATAGTATAGTGCTTAGTGAAAATTAACTTGCTAATATATCTAGCTAGTGTACCTCGTCGATAACAAAAGAGGGTTTATTTTTAGTGTCCGGCATTAGAGCATTCAAGAAAACCGCCACCGCGATTTTCTCAGGATACTTCTCCATGGCATACGCAGCAGCGTATCCACCACCACTGTGTCCAATCAAAACAGCCTTCTCGCCCTCAGGAACCGCAGCCAGGGCCTCTAGCAATGGTGTGGTATAGTCATGCAATGAGCGAACCTCCTCAAGTTTCTTGGGGCTGTTCCCTGCTGCCGCAAGGCTAATAGGGGTGAACTTGTAACCAAGGGCCTCCATTCGGGGCTTAACCTTGTAGTAAACCCAAGACCCGTGGCCTACGCCATGAATCGCAAGAAATTGCTTTGGTTGCACTTCTCCAACCATGCTGAATGTCACACCTTTCTTTTGAGCTGATACAATGCTGTTTGATGCTTTAAGTAGTGTTGGGAATCTTGTAGAAATCATTTCTTTGGTATTAGATTATATAGAGCTTTGGCATTGAGGTCAATATATGTGCCCATAGTGTGCAATTTCTAGTGGCCTGGATCGGAGTACATATGTGACTAGCCTCGAGCTCCTCGAGTGTTGAGAGAATTTTTCGTAATAGACACATTGGAATTTTCTTTTGTTCTTTTTAAAAAAAAAAAAAATCTATTACCTTTCCATGGTTTGGAATTTGGATTTTGGATCATGTAAAAATGGGACTTGTTTGTCTGGAATTAATGTTTCTTGCGTAGCCACGAGTGCCACGAGTATATAACTTGGTTAAGAATCAAGATCGCATATGTGTTAATCTTTTCTTCTGGGGTGGTGTGGTATTGTCAAACTTCAGATCTTATGGACTAAATTGGATAACCAAAATCATGCAAAGTTCACATTCAATTATTCAAATAATATTTCTTGAAACCCCATCAGTTCATTTTTCATTCAGTTCATTACCGTTATTTTACTAGTGGTGGTACTAATGGATGACAAATCACAACTCTTTTTCTTTCTAGAATCAATATATATAACGGCCCTAAAATTTTAGAGAGGCTAATGGGTTTAAGAACCCTACTAAAAAAATGTGCACCTTTCTTTCTTTTTTTTCTCGTTAATCAATTCAAAAGAACTTCAAAGTCAATCGTGCTTATTCAGGACCAATTCTAGAATGAGTTACATACTGAGAAGTTTTCGGTGCACGCATAAGTGAGAACAAAGTGCATATGAAAGAACATGTGTGAAAGAATATGTGTCAGTCTGTTGGACCAGCGTATTACCTTGGAGAGCAGTCAAAAAGTTTCCGTGCGGGCCCTCGAATTGTAAGGGTATGTTTGAATTCAATGCCAAATGAAGAGATTCTAACTAATTATAGGGATATGGAGTGTGTGCAATTTTACTCTAGTTGGCTGGCTGTCTCAAGAGACTGAGAGTTGGGGGCACAAAATGATTACCAAACGTACCGGAGTGTTTCAATAGCTCCCTCAGAGTTGCGTAATACTGTTTATTATTCTTGGTGTTAAAGATTGTTCGAGCAACTACTGGGACCAGTGACTTACCCTCCTGCAAGGCAAGGCCATCAACATTTTCAAGTATGCCAAACAAAATGCCAGTTCTAAGTTGAATAGGCCAGCCATGTCTGTTTCTCATTTTCTAAAATTTCACAACTTAAATAACATCTCGCGAGCTACACGGGCCACTAATTACATCCCAATATAACCAATCTAACACAACACTTGGCCAAACCTCACACCATTATCACTTACTCACCAATGGATTTCCTTACTATTGTCTTAGGACTCTTGCTCACCCTCACCTTAATCCACGGCCTCCAACTCCTCTCCACCAAGGGGAAAAGACTCCCTCCTGGTCCGACTCCATTACCGATAATTGGAAACCTCCACCTACTAGGTGATCAGCCCCACAAGTCCCTAGCCCAACTAGCCAAGACATATGGCCCTCTTATGTGCCTTCGCCTCGGCTTCATCAACACGATTGTCATTTCTTCTGCGCCCATGGCGAAAGAAGTGTTGCAAAAGCAGGACTTGGTGTTCTCGAGTAGAACGGTGCCTAATGCGATCCATGCACACGACCAGTTTAAGTATTCGGTCGTGTGGCTGCCCGTGGCAAACAGGTGGCGAAGCTTACGCAAGGCCCTGAACTCGAATATTTTCGCGGGGAGCAGACTCGACGCGAACCAACACTTGAGGTGTCGGAAAGTTCAGGAACTTATCGCATATTGTAGGAAGAGTTGCCAGACTGGTGAAGCAGTGGATGTTGGTCGTGCAGCGTTTAGGACGTCGTTGAACTTGCTGTCGAATACGATCTTTTCGAAGGACTTGACGGACCCTTTTTCGGATTCGGCCAAGGAGTTTAAGGACTTGGTGTGGAACATCATGTTGGAAGCAGGGAAGCCTAATTTGGTGGATTTCTACCCTGCTCTTGAAAGAATCGACCCCCAAGGGATTCGTAAGCGTATGACTATTCATTTCGGGAAGGTGATTGATCTTTTCCAGGGACTGATCAATGAAAGGATTCAGAATGGGAAGACTCAGGATGCTGGAACCGCTGATGTTATCGATGTGCTCCTCTCTTTAAGCAAGCAGAATCCAGAAGAAATCGACAGGACTCACATCGAACGCTTGTGCTTGGTAAGTACTAGTGCCTGTTTGCATCTACTTTTCCTAACTGATAATTGCTTATCTATAACAGAACATGATAGAACTGTTTGAAGAAATAACTTCTGCGTCTTTAGCACTAAATAACTCCATGATTTTCTGATCTTGGTAGCTTCTTCTGATAACATAAGTAATAAGTTAAACTACAAAGTTGACAACATTTGTCTATTAATTTTTACATTTCTCGCAACTATTTTCTCTTTTTTCCAAACAGGACCTATTTGTTGCGGGAACGGATACAACATCAAACACTCTGGAATGGGCAATGGCGGAGTCGCTCAAGAACCCAGAGATCATGAAAAAAGCCAAAGCCGAGCTCGAGACAGTCATTGGAAAAGGAAAAGTACTAGATGAAGCAGATATCCAACGCTTGCCTTACCTCCGGTGCATGGTGAAGGAAACCTTGAGAATTCACCCACCAGTTCCATTCCTGATTCCTCGTCGTGTGGAGGAAGAGGTGGAGGTTTGCGGCTACACAGTGCCTAAAAACTCGCAAGTGTTTGTGAACTGTTGGGCCATTGGAAGAGATCCCGAGATATGGCCTAACCCACTGGAATTCAGGCCAGAGAGATTTTTGGAGTCAGAAGTGGACATGAAGGGAAGGGATTTCGAGCTGATTCCGTTTGGTGCAGGAAGGAGGATTTGCCCTGGATTACCTCTGGCTGTGCGTATGGTGCCAGTGATGCTGGGATCGCTTCTGAACTCATTCAACTGGAAGCTTGAAGGTGGGATTGGCCCCAATGATCTGGACATGGAGGAGAAATTCGGTATCACATTGCAAAAAGCTCTTCCTCTGATGGTTGTTCCAGTTCCTCTGTGATTCTGTAAATCGGCATGGTAACCAATAAGGCCAGGACATAGAATCAATGATCATGGTTTTGATATTGTACACCATAGTTCCCACTGCTGGCTATAAACAAATCGAATGATCCTCGTAAAAATATATTTCTTGTTCTACAGACTATTGTTTTACTTTCCATATTCACCAAAACATTACTGTATTGACTATTTGCGTTATATATAGTACGTTGGCAATGAGTAATACTACCGCTTTTGCATGAGCTTATTGAAATTTTCGCCGTTCACTTACTTTTCCAGTTTTGGTCTTAAAAGTAACTAATTACAATATCAAGATTCAAGACGGTAGAATGGCAATGGCAGAGTTGCTTTAAAATTCAGGAACACTGAAAAATAAATCTTGGCTCGAAGATAAAACTGCGACAGGGAAAGTAGGAGTATCACTCAGGGTGTCCCTTCTCTTGAACACAGTCCATATGTGAAACTAAAAGACAACCTTATCTTATCCCCAACAGGAGAAGTATAAAAGACAGTGATCTTTGTGTTAAGTACAGGTTCGAATACGAAATGAACAAGATCTCCAGAAATCTCTTTCCTGGCGTCTTCGATACTACCAAAGAAAAAAAGGAAAAAATCTTGCAACTCTTCATTTTTGTTGGCTGAGTTTTTAAGGGTCGATTTGACCACAAGTACATCTTTCTTTTTCATACAGACAATTTCTTGTCTTCCTCACAGAAAAAGATGTTAGCAGGTGAACTGCACAAAGTCACAGAATCTAATGATCAGGTTTTGCATGACACAAGTGAAAATGCACTACAAATATGAGAGTTCATGATAACAGAATCAGTAGCCCGAAAAACATGGCATTTCTCACCATTATCTCCTTGCTTGTTTTCACCCTAACCTAAATCCACTACCTCAAGCAGTAATCCTCCAAGTTCAAAAATTTTCCACCTGGTCCGGTGCCACTTCCGATCATAGGAAGCCTACATCTCCTAGGCAGTCAACCGTATAAGTCCCTTGCACGTCTAGCAGAGACATATGGCCCAGTTATGTTCCTCCACCTCGGCCAAGGAACGACAATAGTTATTTCCAATGCCGAAACAGCTAAAGAAGCTTGCAAAAACATGATGTTGCATTTTCAAGCAGGAGTGCCCTGGATGCTGTACATGCACTCGAACATTTCCAGAATTCGGTTGTGTTTCTTCCAGCCGGTTCCAAGTGGCGTTCTCTCAGGAGAATAATGAACACCAATATTTTTTATGGCAACCGGTCAGGACTTGAGGAGTCGGAAAGTGGAGGAACTCATACTTTACTGCAAAACTGTAAGTGTCACTGTTTTTAGGGAGTTGACATAGGGGTTCACCTATAGGTTACTCAACCCCTAAATTCTGGGAACAGAGCACTTAGCCGCTTTTATATAGTTTTACCTATTCTAACACAATAACTATTCCATATCTGTAGTTGGTTGTCTTGTGCAGGAAGTTGATTTATACACAGGAATTGTCGAATTACAAGAAGGCTAAAGATGGAAGAAGACTTAGTCGAAAATGACTCTTAAAGGAATTCTTGTCATAGAAGGAGAAGGAGTCTTAGAAGATGAAGTCGATTCCTATCAGAAGACTATTACCATGACATGTCCAGATTCACTCATACGCGTTTCCTTATCAAAGTCGATCAAGGCTTTCATCCTTATATATAGCATGGGATCGACGAACAGAAGGAGACGACACAGAGAGCAAGAGCGATCGAGTTTCAAGAGTTATATAGTTTTATTGTTTTAGTTCATTGTGTCTTTTACACTAGTTTATATTCTAGACTTCTCTAACAACGTATTGAAGGTAGAATAGATAGATTGGTTTCTATATCATCTTATAGGTGACTAGTGTTGTTTTTCTAGAATATATATTGAGAGTATACAGCGTTGTACGAACAAGATCTTTTCTAGTTGATTTTCTGCCTTGACTGGGCATTCGAGCAAGCTTACAAAAGCTGCTTGAAAAATACCAAACACAGGTTCTTCTTTACTTTCCGCTGTGCTTTATTATATATATATATTATCTGTGTTTGTTAATCTGCAGGTTGACGTAGGTGTTCACTCAACCCCGTAGTCAATCTCCGTTATTGACTGAGGTATTTTGTATCTAAAGCAATTTATACGATCCTACATTCTTTCAAAAACCATGAGTCAGAGTGGTGAAAGCATCGATATTGGGCAAGCAGTCTTCAGGACTACTCTGAACTTGTTGTCAAATACAATTTTCTCAAGAGATTTAAATGATCCATTTTCAGATTCGGCCATGGAATTCAAAGACATAGTCATGGGCATCATGGAGGAGACTAGTAAACCGAATCTGGTAGATTTCTTCCATTTTGAAATTGGATCCTCAGGGCATAGGTCGTTGCAAGGAAATCCATTGCAAGAAACTTTTTGACCTTTTCAGTACCCTGATTGATACAAGGTTGGAGCAGTACAAATCCTCTACCTTTATAGATAATGATGTGCTTGATATACTACTAAGTAACATGAAGGAGAATCCGCAAGAAATGAACAAGACTCAGATCGAACATCTTTGCTTAGTAGTTTGTCGAATACTAATTTGTCGATTTTCGATCTGCTTATTAGTCCATCCATATCATTTGACTCTTACAATCTGGGAACGGTAAAATTTGGATACTGTATCGGTGGCTAAATTAATTTTGTTCCCATTTTATCAGGTTCACCAGTTATTAAGTAACCTGATAATATGGGAATGAAATGAATATATCTTTCTGTAATTGGTGGCTAATTATCATACTTATACTTATGCATGACATGTTTGTTGCTGGGACAGATACGACAACAAGCACGGTAGAATGGGGAATGGCAGAAATTTATTTGGAAAAACGAACTCATAAAGTGACCGAATGAAAACGATAAGGTGACTGGTAGGCAATCGGTCATTTTATTTCTTAATAGTTACACAATGTGTGTTTGTGTCACCTTAATTATCAATCATCTTATAAGTTGATTTCAACTTATTTGACTATTTGATCCCAATAAATTTGTTTAATGAATGTCAATAAGGTGACTTATAAGGTGATTGATCTGAGAAGTAACTCTATGTAACTTATTAAAAAGTAAGCTGATTGATCAGCTACCAGTCACCTCATCGATTTCATTCAATCACCTTATCAACTATTAGTCACTTTATCAGTTTGTTTTGCCAAACATACACATAGAGTAACTTATCAAATCAGTCAATATCTAATTAGAAGGTGACTGATAAGGTCATACCAAATACAAACTAGGTTGAATCCTCATGAGCTTTGTAAACTTATTTGTAAACTTTCTATAAACTAATTAGGTTGAATCCTCATGAGCTTTGTAAACTTATTTGTAAACTTTCTATAAACTAATGTATGGTTTAAAAAGATGCTAGGGGCTGAATTTTAAATTTCCAGGAGGGTATAAAGGAAGTTGTAGAGAATTCTGGGCCTTTTGCAAATCATTATCAAGTTTCTTAGGGTCCATTTCACCACAAATACACTCAAATGAAGACGAAAGGAAACAATAATAACAAGGCATGTGCATAATGACTCACATTTCTTTCCTTTTCGTACTGACAGTGTCTTGTCTTCCTCACAGAAACAGATGTTAACAAGTTAACCGCGCAAAGTCACAGAATATCAAGAACTATTGGTTTTAGATGACACAATTGAACAAAATGCACTACAAATATGATAATTCATCTGTTCATGATAACAAAATCAGTAGCTCAGAAAACATGGCATTTCTCATCATTATCTCTTTACTTGTTCTCACCCTTACCTTAATCCACTACTTCAATCAAATTTCCTCCAAGTTCAAGAACTTTCCACCTGGTCCGGTGCCACTTCCCATCATCGGATGCCTCCATCTGCTTGGCAGTCAACCACATAAGTCCCTTGCACGCCTAGCCCTGACTTACGGTCCAGTAATGTTCCTCCGTCTCGGCCAAAGAACGACAGTAGTTATTTCCAATGCCGAAACAGCTAAAGAAGTCTTGAAAAAACAGGATGCTGCGTTTTCAAGCAGGAGTTCCCTGGATGCGATCCATGCACTTGAGCATTTCCAGAATTCAGTCGTGTTTCTTCCAGCTGATTCCAGGTGGCGTTCTCTCCGGAAAATAATGAACGCCAATATGTTTTCGGGCAAACGGTTGGACAACCATCAGG
Organism: Plantago ovata; assembly: GCA_028274465.1. Classification (NCBI taxonomy): domain Eukaryota; kingdom Viridiplantae; phylum Streptophyta; class Magnoliopsida; order Lamiales; family Plantaginaceae; genus Plantago; species Plantago ovata. Next base: position 4,749,613 of record CM051457.1, on the reverse strand, counting down.
ACCTGAGGAGTCGGAAAGTGGAGGAACTCATACTTTACTGCAAAAACACGAGTCAAAGTGGTAAAAGCGTAGATATTGGGCAAGCGGTCTTCAGGACTACTCTGAACTTGCTGTCAAATACAATTTTCTCGATAGATTTAACTGATCCTTTTTCAGATTCGGCCACGGAGTTCAAAACCATAGTCAGGGGCATCATGGAGGAGGCAGGTAAACCAAATCTGGCGGATTATTTCCATTTTCTCAAGAAAATGGATCCTCAGGGCATACGTCGTCGCGAGGCAATCCATTTCAAGAAACTTTTCGACCTTTTCAGTAGCCTGATTGATACAAGGTTGGAGCAGTACAAATCCTCTAATATTGTAGATAATGATGTGCTTGATATACTACTGAGTAACATGAAGGAGAATCCACAAGAAATGAACAGGAGTCACATCAAACACCTTTGCTTGGTACGTCAAATACTAATTTGTCAATTTTCTGTTTATTAGTCCCTCCATATCATTTCTTTTCTTGTAATCTGGGAACGGTATTGGTGGCTCAATTACTAATTTCGTTATTTTCCATTTTATCAGGTTCACCAGTTATTAAGTAACATGATAATATGGGAGTGAAATCTATAATTGGTGCCACAAATTATACATTATTTTCAAAATACTCTCTCCATTAATAACCTAAATCATGAATTTTCAAAATATGACACACACTTATAAAAATTGTCATATACTTCTGCAGGACATGTTTGCTGCAGGAACAGATACGACAACAAGCACGGTAGAATGGGGAATGGCAGAAACTTTGAGAAATCCGAACATCATGAGAAAAGCAAAAGCCGAGCTCCACAATGTCATAGGAAAAGGGAAAGTACTAAAAGACGGAGATATCTCTAACCTGCCATATCTGCAGTGTATCGTGAAAGAAACTTATAGACTCCACCCTCCGGTGCCATTTTTAGTACCACGCCGTGTGGATCAGGATGTTGAGCTCTGTGGTTACACAGTACCTAAAAGCTCACAGGTATTGATAAATGCTTGGGCGATTGGGAGGGATGCTGAATTATGGGACACTCCATTAGAATTCATACCTGAGAGATTCTTAAACTCAGAAATCGATGTCAGGGGAACTGATTTTGAGCTGATTCCGTTCGGGGCAGGGCGAAGGATTTGCCCTGGATTGCCTCTTGCAGTAAGAATGGTGCCGGTGATGTTGGGTTCGCTTCTGAATTCGTTTGACTGGAAGCTTGAAGGTAGCATTTCACCAAAGGAATTGGACATGGGGGAGATGTTTGGATTCACTTTGCAGAAGGCTGTTCCACTTAGAGCTGTACCCTTAGGCAGCTTAAGTTATTATTAGCTAGTTCCAATGATTTGCAGAGTAACAATATATCACATATAATAAACTATATTATTATATACTGTATATTTTACATCTATATTTTCTACTCAATTTGTTAGGTTTGTCTCTAACTCTTGTTCAAAAGTACTTTTTGTTCAATCAAAATTTCAGTAGTAGAGGTAATAATTGGAGTTTTCCCTATTCATCCTCCCTATTTTTTATTTTTAACTTTTTTTTATCATCCATGCTTGATAAGCTTGACAGATGATGTTCCTGCTTATTTGAGCACATAGAGAAAAATCTAAGGGACATGGGTAGTAATATTTAAACCATAGACCTAATCAAATACATAAACCCCAATCTTATCAGGATTAAGTTCTATGATTTCAACCGAATACCACATGTTACCACCAAACATATTTACTCCGGACCCTGGATTACAGACGAATTGTCCAAAGGTGGTATTTACCTATACCACTAAAACCCCATTGCATAAAAAAAAAAAAAAAAAAAAAAAAAACACCAAAGACCATGGGTTGGGTAGACTATATAAACCACAAAAAATCATAGTATGTGTATAACTTCTGCAATAACAAAAAAGCATAGTATGCATAGAAAATATTCGTAGTATATATTATAAGATTGTAAGAAATATAGGTAAAATGTAAACATAGGTTATAAATTCTAACAATTTTCAACCAAAACATGAAGATGAACAATACAGTATATCATCAGTCATCACACAGCAACCTAATCGCATCAAATTCCAATGACACTTAATAATAACACCACAATGGTTCCAAGGAGTAGTACTTGATTTGAATTACATAAAGCAAAGGTCAACTGTTAGGTGAGAAAAGGTCAAGCTACATGTGTTATTATTATTATTATTATCCACTGAGCTTCGATAACTTAGAGCTGTAAGGTGAATTTTAGATTTGTTTTCCCGAAGATAGTTGAAGAAAAGGATTCGTACCAGAGGTTGGAGGCGTCGCAGCCTTAGTCCTTGGACGAAGGAGTAATGGAAAAATAGGCGGAGAGTGTTGGAAGGCGGCGGTGGTAAAGAAGTAGATCTGCTTGTTTGTGGTGGTTACCTGGACTATGTGCTCGAATTTGGGGCATTTACGGCGGTGGTGAGATAGGAATCTGCGGCCGCGGCGGAGGTGACTGAGATTGTGATGTGAAAGAAGAAAGAAACGTGGTTTTTTGTTTGGGTCGGTTCGGGTCGGATCTCACCCGTGAAATTTGTGTAATATATCGATTGGTAAATTGCATAATCGTACTATCTCTCCTTACGTTAAAGTAGGACGGTCTCGTATGTAACTTGGACTTTTCTATGGGCAGGCAGGCAATCGCCTTGCCTGACAACAGACACCCAATCAAAAGTCGCCACGTCATTCGCCTTCGCCAACCCTTCGCCAAAAAGTTAAAATAACTATTTTTATTTATTTTTCAATTAAATATAAATTTACTTAAATAACCTTGAATTAGAATAATAAATACAGTTATTAAAAAATATAGTAAAATAAAAATATTTACATTTATTATTATTATTATTATCATCTTTTATTATTCGGGCCAGGTGGGCTGATGACGGTTCGGGCCGGGCCCGAGAATCGGGAAGATCCGGCCCGGGCCCGAGAACCGGGAAGGTCCGGTCCGGGCTCGAGAACATGCCGCCGGTCAGAAACGGACCGGGAAGGTCCGGCCCGGATTCATATCCCATCTTTGCATCTAATTAAAAAAATAGTAATTTTAATGTTGAATGTGGGATTTGAACCCAAGCCACCACAGTGGAAATTAGCTTACTTAACCAATAGGAGAATGTTCCAATTTGGTTGAATTGCTGATGTTATAAATTTAAGTAATGTATTTTGTATAATGTAAACATTTAACATTTTAATTGTGAATTTGCATTTCATTTTATATTCTTAATCTTAAACTATAATAAATTATTTCTCATTGTTTTTTTACTCTAGTTGATTGACTAACGGAATTACTCATTATTCTAACCTCAACAATGTCCATCCTTGCCATATGACTCACATGATGACTAGTTTGTAAACGTGTTGTCTAGTTGATTTATTATTTATGAATTTTTCTACATTTATATTAAATAATAAACTAATTGACACTAAGAACGGATAAAACAACATATATCATGACTTGTTACGTATATGAGGCTACTAAGTTGCTTCTATAATTGTGATAGAGTTAAGACAATGTAAGTTGGTATCTATGAGTCTGAAGGTTTGACTCATTTTATAGTGAATGATTCATTGGAGAAGATTAATGCACTTATCCATTATCTCGTATCTTACTGATTGTTATCATTTGTTAGTTTGTTGAGTATAGGGATGGCAATGGGTCGGGCCGGGCTTTAAGGGGCCCGGTCGGGCCCGGGAAGACTAGCACCAAGCCCAGGCCCGGCCCCGGCCCATGGCCCATGGCGGCCCTGAACATTAGGCCCAGGCCTGGGCCCGTCATGGGCCGGGCCGAGCTCAGGCCGGGCCTTTTTTTTTTTTTTTTGTCAATTATTTAGTAATCTAAATGTTGTTTTTTTAGTTATGTAGTGTAGTATTAATAGAATGGTAAATCTATTTAATTTATATCTTTTTGCTTGAGATCAAATATTTTGATATCACTTTTATCATTTGTTTGGGATCGAATGAATTTCTGTGAAAATAAATTTCGAATCAGTTTCTCTTTTGGTCAATTTTATTCTTGTTTTGTAGGATTGGCTCTTGGATTAGTAACCTATATATTTATGATGAGTAGTCGGATTAAGGTTACACCTATATATACAATTAAAATTAATAGACATTTCTATTAATATTGTGAATAATATTCTAATCGGATAATAAAATTAAGAGAGATGTAGCCCATTTAAAATAACCCTAATATAATCTATTAAATCGATTTTAAATTTAGACATATAAATAAATATGTGAATATTTGTTGGCCATTTTTGTCATCTGTATGCACAATTTTGATTATTTTCCTTTGGGTGAATACAAGCCAAATTTAAATAGGAACGATTGTATCCCACTCAAATTCAAATCGGATAATTTCGGATTAAATTTGATTCGATTTATTGTTTATCATAACAAATTTCGGGTTAAATTTGATTTGATTTATTCAGTTCAAATATATTTTTAATCTGATGAATTTGTGTCAATATTAATTTTGATAATTTGAAATCGGTTATCTTGTTGTCAACTTTATTATTATGTTGTCAGATCAAATCCCGGGTTAAATTTAGATATTTAACTGATATATTTCTGATCCTTTATGGACTAAATTGAATTTTGGCATATCAATTTTAACATGATATGCCCATTTATATAAAATTAAAGAAATTAAATAATTTCTATTTGTGAATAATCTTGTGTTTGGAAGCTCCATGAACACTTTTTAGCTTCCTTTGTCCACTCTAATTCATGAGTTGGAACAGGTCAATTATATGGGAATGCGAATGGGAAAATAGACGAGAATGAGCGACCTGTCACTGTTTTTTCTTTTGAGAAGTCGACTGAGAGAGGTAGCAGCAGCAAGAGAGAGACGTGAATGAATGTTCGATTAATTATAAATTTAGGTTGACTATTAATTTTCTATTATGATATTGTATAAAGTAATAGCAATTAATGAACAAAGTAATTGGTAGCCTGGTGGTTTAGTCTTGTGCTATTTAGCCAAAGGTTTCAGGTTCAAATCCTAGCTTTGAATATTTTTGGTAACTATAATTAAATATTTTCAAATTCATTAATAAATAATTTAATATAATAAAAATAATAAAAAAAATCGTCCAAAAAATATTAATAAATCGAAATTATAAAAAAAAATATTAAAATTTTTATTTTTTTGAGGGTAAAAATGACATTTTATAAAATATTAATATTTTTATTATAATTTATTAATTAAAATATTAATAAGGCGACAAGGCGAAGGATAAGGCGAAAGGCGATCGCCAAATATTTTTTGGCGAAGTGTTGTGAACCATTAGATCAAAGATCTAATGGTCTAGATCAGTTTGCCTGATATCAGGCAGGGGGAAGGCTGCCTGACCCTAGAAGACCTCATGTAACTTTCCGTTGGTTTTTTTTTACTACTCCAGTAGGCAGTATATAGTATTATCTTGTTTTTTCTTTTTTAAAGAGAAATATTATAATTACACATTCATTACTTATAATATATAACATCCTATAACACCTTATATCTCTATACTGAAACAACTTTATATTTATGTTGGGGATCAAACCTTGCACCTCTCATTCACTATCAGAACTCCGTACGCTCGACCACCTTATTAAATTAAAGTAATATAATAAGCCTGTTGATTCAATCAATTGATTGACCTACCAATCAATTTTAAACCGTTGATCTTATTTATTCAGTTTCAATCTGGTGCGTACATGTGTCATTAGTTTTAATTAAAAGATGTAGGGTTCGAATCCTGTTGACGTGATTTTTCTCCATTATTTTTATTAAAGGTGTTTGGTTCGAATTTTGTTGGCGTGATTTTTCTATATTATTTGTATCAATATTTTAGTTGAAAGTATTGGGTTCAAATCTTATTGACGTAATTATTTTTTCTTTTTTATTTATTCTCTTCTTAAATTTTTATTTTTTAATATAAAATTGTATGACGTATTATATTTAATTTAAAGATAAGTATGATACGTTCTTATAAAAAAATACATACTTCCGCTGTCCAATAATAAATATAACACTTGATTTTGTTGACTTTTTCAATGGTCATTTTGGCCTTAAATTATTCTCAAATCATACGATAAAAATAACTAAAAACCTCATATTATGAAACTACAATGTTTATATGACACACTTGACAATATATTCAACCGGTGAAGAACACCAATTAACATGCGAAAAAGATGCATTGCAGATTTTGAAGTTGAATGTTTCCAAAGTCTAGAGATGTATCTGATGGTTCTTAACTAATCGGAAGAATATTTTTCGTATGTCTAATATAGTTCAATTCAAAACTATTAATTGCATAACTACAAAAACTATATACACTTATAGCACACCATTTATGTTAAGTTTAATTACTCAATTAGTTATTTTTTGATTACGTTTGAAGTCATTATGTGAATATTATATATTCACTCCATTTATTTCAATATATTATTTAATAAAACAATAATATTTTACAAGATTACGCTTTACACGCGTAGCGTGTGACGCGGTTCCTAGTAACTTCTACTCCTGTTAATGAACTGTTATCTATTATGCCATTCTGATGATCAATTAGATTTGAATATTTTGAGGGAAATATTACCATATCACTTCATTTATTCATATTGCTACGCGCATGGTTCAAAGGTGCCCCGTGATTTGAATTCGAAGGACAAAATTATATAGCACTACATAAATAACATAGATAGTACCAGTTACATAAAAGTTTGGGAGTGAAGGAAATATTACAAAGCATATGAATATGTACGATAAGCTTAAATTTTTAAGTTAATATTTACGATTACAACACTTTAATATCCATTAGTAGCTCTTATTTGAATTTTTCAAAATTTATGCCTTACTTGCCGTCGAATCCTGGTTCTGCTTGTACGAAGATTGAACGGAAAATCCAAATATAACTCCAGTCAATGAAATCTGCTAAGCTTACATGAATAATTCAAACCTGTCGAATTTTGGTGATTGGACAGTGGAAAGTTTTGAACAATGATTTGGAATTGAGAAAAATGTAGAAGAAAAAGATTGTTTAAGGATTATTTGTATTGACTGACTTTAGCCATACGTACACATACATGATTATGTATGTTGTGATTAAAAACACTAGGCATAAACAAAACAAAGAGTTCTAGTCTAACTTGATAGTCAACCAATTGAGGTAAAACTCAATTTGTGCATTTGAGCGACTAGACATAAACATGTCGCTAACCCCAATCTCCGTATTACTCGGAAAATCAACCTTATATAATAACTCCCTTAATACAATAATAGAATAAGTAGTTCACTTTTTTACCTATCTCCCCCCACCCCCACCCCCATTAGCAAAACTTCGGATCGGTGATTTACTCCGAATCAATTTCGATTCAAGTGTTAAATGTTTTTTGTATTCGAATGTTATTGGAATCACAAATTTCAGATCATTTAGAATCCGACCTATTCGGGCTGGGTTCGCGTGGTGATTTAGTAGATGACATTTAAAATTGTTATTACATTAAAAATTACAATATTCGACTTCAAAATCTATATTTCTATTTTTTCAAATAAGAAATAGTTGTGTCTTACTTGCATATGAAATTAATTATATATTCATTATAAATATAATTTCAGATTATTAGTGTTATTCATACTGAAGTTAATCCAGATCATTTTGGATCATATTTATCTGTTTAACTTTATTCGTGTGCTTTCTGATTATGATCAATTTTTCCACGCCGGCCTTATGTTTCCTAACTAATGCATAATCATAGCAGTATTTATCAATGTAGATCAACCACTAATTATCTTGATTGATTAACAATGATTTTGGAATAAAGTTGTATATGATGTTTGATTTAGAGGTAAACTCATAATAAAATTGTAAGATAAAAGGTTAGTGAAAAAGGAAATAAAAAAAATTAGAATTATTTTAGAGAGGAAAAGTAACTATAAAACAAAAAATAACAATCAATTTTCCCGGATAACACAAATACGGGACAAGAAAACATATACATTTCTCCTAGCACAAAGTCTTTTGCGAGAGAGTTCATACTTCACTTAAAAAATAAACAGTGCTATATTTTATAAAATATGTAAATATTATTAAATACTTCTTCCGTTTCATTAATAAGTTACTAAATGACTATTCATCGCGACCTTAACCACGTATAACTCCTAAATTATATTAGAGAATAATATAATAAAATTATATTATGAAACTAAATGGAGTGTATTTTCATAATAAACTTTTAATTTATATTGTTACAGTTTAATTTAAAATGTATATGTGGTCAAAGATCGCGATAAATAGTCCTTTTAGGAACTTTTTAATGAAACGGAGCTAGTAAAATGTAACTTTTATTCATATAAGATAACCTACATTCATAATCAAATATTAAATAAAATGTAACTTTTATTCATAAAAGATAACCTACATTCATAATTAAATATCATATATTTATTTGTACAAAATACTATTAGATAAATCTGAACCGAACTTAATGCATTTGAATTGATCTGAATTTAAAATAATCAATTTTCAGACAAAGAGAACAGACCCTCACTGGTTTTGAGAGGGGAAATGTTTACTGATTTAAAATATAGTTTGCTGTTTGACAGAAATTAACTGAAAATATAAATGGTGCAACTGGTAGATAATTTTGCCAAGATCATCTCAAAGTCAAGGCCCTGGGTCCGAAACACTAATCTGGTTGTATGGCTCCGAATCGTCCACAGAGTGATCATATAGACATTGCACTTCTTCGACCGTACTCCTGCACTACTGTTGGCAGACAAACGTAGGCGGTACATGATGTAATTAGTCCGATCAATTATCATTTACCCCATGTCAGACTTGACTTTTCAGTTAATATTGTTCGAGTTTAACTATAAATTAATTTAAATTATAATAATAAAATAATAAAAAATTATATTATAAAAAATGAAAGTTCATATTTTATTTTAATAATATAGCTTCATTAAATATTTTATTATTATTATTTAAAAGCAATTTGTATTTAAAATTGAAATTTGTTGAATGAAAAAATTCGAATTAAATTGAGTAAATTATAAGGTAATGGATTAGAGGGAGTATATAGTAATTTAATTTGAACAATCTTTTTTTTTTCTTTGAAAGATTCATTACGTTACCTCCAGTCCTCCACGGCACACGAAGGTTTTGAATTTCGTTAATTCATCTTAATTATAATTATATAATAACAAAGTCGCGTTGAACCTGCACTAAAAATGTCAATCTAAAACGGATGCCTGCATAAGTTCCTGTAAATAATTGATCAAATATCCAGATGAGGTCGTCTGATAACACCAGTTCATTGTAGACAGAAAATGACACAAGCCCAAAGGAGGAAAGCAAAGACATGTGATACACCATAGTTTTCATCATGAATCATGATCTGTTCCTTGTCCTCATATCCCAACCATAGTCAAAAATCAACAAACTACAATCAAACCCACCATACTTATTATAATTTATAACCATGATGTTTATATAGAAGTAGGAATTATAATTTATAACCATGATGTTTATATAGAAGTAGGAGTAGTTGTAATATTATTCGTTTAAAAAAACAGAAAACAACTGCAATCAAAGCCATCCTACAATATCTATTTATACGCATGCAGTTTGTATCCTCATCTATATCCAGTTTGTATCATATTCTATATCCAAAAGGGGAAAAACATGTCTACCCTCACCATTCTCCCAATGCTTCTATTAGGCCTAGTTACCTTCATCCATTGCCTCAACTTAATACGCAACAAGCTCAACAAACTTCCGCCCGGTCCAGCCCCGCTTCCGATTATAGGAAACCTCCATCTTCTTGGCACTCTACCGCACCAAACCTTTGCTCATCTAGCTAAAACATACGGCCCTGTGATGTCCTTCCAACTTGGTCAAGTAACGACTATTATAATTTCGTCAGCTGAGATGGCTAGGCAAGTCTTGAAGAAGCAGGACCTTGCATTTTCCAGCAGGCACATACCGCATGCCACTCATTCATATGAACACTACAAGTACTCGGTTATATTTCTACCAGTTGATTCAACGTGGCGTTTTCTAAGGAAAATGATGAGCACTAACATCTTTTCCAGCAACCGTTTGGACAGAAGTGAAGACCTGAGGAGTAAGAAAGTGCAAGAGCTGGTAGATTACTGTCAGAACAAGAGCTTAACTGGTGAAGGGGTGGATATTGGACAGCTAGCATTCACGACATCGCTGAACATGTTGTCTAACACAATATTTTCAAGAGACTTGGCAGACATTTTTTCAGAGACAGCCACAGAATTCAAGAGTGCAGCGAGAGGAATCATGATGGAGTCTGGTAAGCCTAATCTGGCAGATCTGTTCCCCATTCTCAAGAAAGTCGATCCACAAGGGATACTCAGACGTGTAACGAACTATGCTGACAAGATGTTTGAGGTTATTGGTAGCCTGATTGACGAAAGATTGGAGCAACGGAAGTACCATGGCGTTGCAAACAATGATGTATTAGATGTTCTTCTGACAACAAGCCAAGAGAATCCTGAAGAACTTGATAGAACTCGTGTCGAACACTTGTGCTTTGTTAGTTCTCTTGACCTTACACCTACTTAAGAATTAAATTTCATTCAATATACTACTTTTGTTTGTACTGTACTGAATGATTCGATCCATGACAGGCGATGTTCCTTGCTGGGTCAGATACGGTTTCAAGCACAGTCGAATGGGTGATGGCAGAAGTGCTGCGAAATCCAATGATCATGGAAAAGGTAAAAATTGAGCTTGAGGAAGTGGTCGGCCAAGGTAAAATGGTAAGCGAAGCTGATGTAGCAAACCTGCCTTATTTGCAATGCATAGTGAAAGAAACTCTCAGACTCCATCCTGCGGCACCGTTCTTGCTTCCACGCGAAGTGAATAAGGACGTAGACCTGTGTGGCTACAGAGTGCCCAAGAACTCACAGGTGTTGGTGAATATTTGGCTGATCGGCAGGGATCCTGCATTATGGGAGGAACCTTTGGAATTCAAACCAGAGAGATTCTTAAATTCAGGGATAGACTTTAGGGGAACAGATTTTGAGCTGATTCCATTTGGGGCCGGACGACGGGTTTGCCCTGGATTGCCTCTTGCGGCTAGACTGTTGCCGGCGCTGTTGGGAACACTTCTGAATTCATTCGACTGGAAGATCGAAGGTGGCATTTTGCCCAAGGAATTGGACATGGCGGAGGCATTTGGATTCACAATGGAAAAGGCTAATCCACTTTGTGCAGTTCCTATACCACTTTAGGCAGTTCCACCAATAAGTACAAGAATAAATCTCAAAATATAATGAGATTATGCACTCTTCATCAGTGTTAGCTTATCAACTTAGTTGATGAGCTTATCTTCGATATATAAGTTTACTATGTAATGGCTACAAGAAGGTTGTAAACTAGTTTTGATAAGTTAGTTCAACTAATTAACATGCATGCCTGTTAGAAATAAGTTGCTTGGCATTTGTGTAATTACAAGAATGGGATAAATTTTTAGGAGTACTTTTGCTTGTAGTGATGATTTGGTGGAGATTATTAAGGTCAAGTTTGGTTGATGCATTTGCTCCCTAGAAAGTCTTGTTTTAGCACTGGTGATTGGGTCAGAGATTCATCAGCTTAATTGTATGGAGTTTAGTTTTGACTTTTGAGTGTGTGAAAGTTAACGCAGCTGTGCAGTAGAAATGAAGATATATAAGCTCATAGCTAGTATATTCAGGTTTAAAACAATGGGAAACCAGTAGCCCCAACAGAGAGGAGTAGTAATGTTTTGCTTACCGTTAGTCAATTCTTACTAGGCATAGTCACGCTCATATGATGCATTGCCCAACATCGCTTCAAAACATCGTTCTGAAACCTCCTGCATCTAATTGGCATCCAACAGCGGTATATATCCAGCAAACATGACGTATATAAAGTATGGTAGCAGTTTTGGAGCTGGGAATCAAATTGGAAACCAAACATTTAAACAAAAATTATTCCCGTAAGATATATGTGAAGAAACAGAGAAAACTATCTACATTCCAGAATTTTACATAACAATGAAACTTGAGAGTAGCAGGCATAACTGAACTACATGAATTGATGAGAATGTTAGATGCACTACACTAAAGCCAACCAAAGCGCTAAATGTTTGGATGTTTATCCGTGAACATAATTGGGGTTGTACAAGGATAAGTAACAAAATACAAGCCATGGAAAAATCATCAAACAATCATGAAAACGTGATTTACCATTTTGAACAAGCTAGCTACTAATTGTCTGGTCAAAGTTCAATCTAGAACTAGAACCATCACTAGTAAATCAGATAACTGTCATAGGGAAACAACATAAAATACAAGTAATTATGATACTCGCCAAGTCACCAGGCTTGGCCTCACCCACCAGAAGTAATTAGTCCATTCATGGAGCTTTCGTTTCCTTATCGCCACTCTCTACCTGGCCTCCAATTCTAACCTAACCTCACTCAATTCGCAAACAAGCACTCATTAATCATCCATAAACATGAGACAACATAGCACATCAATCAATCAAGTTGACCTGTGAAATTAATTAGCAATACAGAAGCTAGTTGCTTGAGGAAACAAAAATCTCGCCATTGAAAATGAAGAATAGATCCAAAAGAATCTCAGATAAGTATACAATCGGTCCTATGGAAAACATACAATTACACCGACGAACGATTATGAGAAAGCATAAGGCAAAATAAGAGAATTGATTATCGAATTTGGCGTCTAGGGTTTGACCGCATTCTCGAACTTCGTCGTTCTGTACTTCTGTGGCTGTGTGGTGGAAAGATCTTTGTTTTAGTTCCTTCCTTTAATTTTATTTCAATGTTTACAAAAAGGTCCCTAGATTTATTGTTAATTACATAAGAGTCACCGAATTTTTACGATTTAAAAAATCAATTAAAAATGCAATATTTACACGAGTTTTCAACTTTTCATTTTGATCTCTCTCCGCTCTCTCAAACTTCCAAAAATGACATATATAAAATTTTACTCTTACCGCTCTCTCAAACTTCCAAAAATGACATATATAAAATTTTACTCTTAACCTTAATTCATGTCTCCGTTCCTTGTGGTCACACACTCACGCCTTAGACACTCGCTATACTACACTATACCTTAATCTCGTGTCCGAAACTAGAATAGTACATTTGAACTCCGCGGACTGCAGGGAAATAATTGTTACATTGAGATGGCTTCATTAGAGGCGCAGCGTAGCATTTCTTGTATAGATGCATGCAACTTCAAGTTGGTCCGAAATGATCGGATTGAATAATCTCAACCCCTAGAGAGACGATCTGGTAAACTCCTGAGTTCGGGTTTCAAACTAACTCTATGAAATAGTAAAATTAGTGGATCTTTCACTTTGGATTCTACCAAAAGACAAGAACAAACCCTGGGACAAGTTTTGATTCAACCACACAAATATATCCTCCAGTTCCACTGTCAATAATTTATTTTGCTATGCCAATATACAAAATTCAACGAGTCATAGTCGATCTGAAATCAAAGACAAAAGAATACACAGTATGTTGCCGCCGGTAATTTGTTGCCTAGCTCACAGCACTATATGGGTTGATTGTATTCCAGCTCAATTTCAAAATCAATGAAAATGTCAAAACAGAAACTTTCCATGTTTATAAATATGAGAGCTGATGATTATTCCCACCCAAGTATAAACCCAAATTGGTACACCGAGTACATAGAGAGAATAGAAAAGAAAGAGAAAACAAAACCATGTCTTTCCTGACCATGATCACAATGCTTCTATTAGGCCTACTTACCATCATCCATTGCCTCAACCAAATACGCAACAAGCTGAGCAAACTTCCACCCGGTCCAACCTCACTTCCGATGATCGGAAACCTCCATCTGATCGGCACTCAATCACCTCACACGTGCTTTGCTCGTCTAGCCAGAACTTACGGCCCTGTAATGTGCATCCAACTTGGCCAAGTAACAACAATTGTAATTTCCTCAGCTGAGATGGCTAAGCAAGTCTTGCAGAAGCAGGATCTTGCATTTTCCAGCAGGCACATCCTGGATGCCACACGAGGCCACGATCACCCCAAGTACTCCGTATTATTTCTACCGGTTAATTCCAGGTGGCGTTTCCTCCGGAAAATACTGAATTATAACATATTTTTTCTGGCTCCCGATTGGAGAGTAATCAAAACATGAGGAGTCGAAAAGTGAAGGAGCTTGTAGATTATTGTCGGAGCAAGAGCTTGAGCGGTGAAGGCGTAGATATTGGACAAGCTGCTTTTACAACAACAATGAACATGCTGTCTCACACAATTTTCTCTAGAGACCTGGCAGACATTTTCTCAGATTCAGCCACAGAGTTCAAGGTTGCTGTCAGGGAAATCATGATGGAGATTGGCAAGACTAACCTAGCAGATCTCTTCCCTATTCTCAAGAATGTTGATCCGCAGGGCATATTTAGACGCACAATAATCCATGCTGATAAGCTCTTTGAGATTTTCGATAGCCTGATTGATGAAAGAATGGAGCAGCGGAAGAAACATGGTGCTGCGGACGAGGATGTATTAGATGTACTTCTCACAGCCCGCGAGGAGAATCCGGAAGGAATGGACAAGACTCACATCGAACACTTGTGCTTCTTTAGTCCTCCTGAACTCGAACCCATAATTCTCATCTCTTACGTACCTTTAATACTTTACTATCTACTGAATGATTCTATGATCTATCTATGACAGGCATTGTATATGGCTGGGACAGATACGACATCAAGCACCGTGGAATGGGCAATGGCTGAGGTGTTACGAAATCCAAAGATAACACAGAAAGTAAAAATTGAGCTTCAGAACGTCATTGGCAAAGGTAAAATGATAAATGAAGCAGATATAACGAACCTGCCTTATTTGCAATGCATCGTGAAAGAAACATTTAGACTCCATCCTCCAGCACCATTCTTACTTCCACGCCGAGTGGATCAGGATGTAGATCTGTGTGGCTACAAAGTTCCCAAAAACTCGCAGGTTCTGGTGAACATTTGGATGATCGGCAGGGATGCTACATTGTGGGAGGACCCCTTGGAGTTCAAACCTGATAGATTTTTAAATTCGGAGATAGATGTTAGGGGAAAAGATTTTGAGCTGATTCCATTTGGATCAGGACGACGGATTTGCCCTGGATTGCCTCTTGCTGCAAGAACAGTGCCACTGATGTTGGGATCGCTTCTCAATTTGTTCGACTGGAAGGTTGAAGATAGCATTTTTCCAGAGAAATTGGACATGGCAGAGATGTTCGGACTCACCTTGCAGAAGGCTAAACCCCTCCGTACAGTTCCAATACCACTTTAGTCGGTATTTATGTGAAAGAGATCGATCTCACATTATATATATGTGCCTGCACTGGTGTTATATATACCATAACACCGCACACAACACTCAGTGCAGGTATACCAGAGATCCTTGGCGATTATCATTTGTACAATTGTACTATAGTTCAGTTTTGACCTCTTCTTATGAGACTTTATTCAAGATGGAAGTTAAAATGTACTTCAGAAATTAATAAAAGGTTGACTTATGTATAATATATGATGCATTATTCAAGAAAATTGTATTTAAAAAAATTCCTATGTAACAGTAGAAGAGAGACGAATATTTGGAGGTTTGACAATGTCAAAGCACCAACTAACTTTCCCACTCTGTTCTAATCTCAGCCCTTCAAAACTCTGTTCTCCAAAGTAGTTATGCACCAAATTAAGCACTATCCAACACACGTTGTGTGATGTAAACTATAAAGTATATATATGAATATGATAGCGTTTTTCTGATCGGCAAATCAAATTGGAATCATGAGCAAGTAGATGTTTTATCGATGCAACATGAAAATAGCCTAATACAAATTTTCTTTTCGTCCTAGAACAAATATCTCATTTTTTTCAAATTCCATGGACGTTAGTAATTTGGGCTCACAAAAAGAGCTATCCAGCTAGAGAACGAACGACACAAACCAAAAGAAAAAAAATGTTAGTATCATTGTTTTAGTTCATTATCATTTTTCTTTTATTATCCTATGCTTTTCAATTTTTATATCTCTTATCTTATTGGCATATCCAACCAATTAAAGTCAGTGCACATTCCACTAACTCCCTTAACAAATATTACAAACTGCAAACCACCCTAAAATCCTTGCAAATATATGTATATATGTGCATGCAGTTGTATGCATGGTAAGTGTATCAACAGTTTTGGAGTTGATAGAAAACCATGCCTTCTTTCATCATTATCTCAACGCTTCTATTAGGCCTAATTACCTTCATCCATTGCCTCAACCTAATACGCAACAAGCTCAACAAACTTCCGCCCGGTCCAACCCCGCTTCCAATTATCGGAAACCTCCATCAGCTTGGAGCTCAACCGCACAAATCTTTGGCTCTTCTAGCCAAGACATATGGTCCTGTTATGTCCTTCCAACTCGGTCAAGTAACAACCATTGTAATTTCCTCAGCTAAGATGGCTAAACAAGTCTTGCAAAAGCAGGACCTTGCATTTTCCAGCAGGTACGTCCGGGATGCCGCTCGTGCACACCAACACTCTAAGTACTCCGTTATATTTCTACCAGCCGTTGACCCGACATGGTGTTTCCTGAGGAAAATGTTGAGTTCTAAAATATTTTCTAGCACATGCTTGGATAGCAATCAACACCTGAGGAGTTGTAAAGTGCAAGAGCTGATAGATTATTATCGGGACAAGAGTTTGAGGGGTGAAGGAGTAGATATTGGACAAACAGCTTTTACGAGTGCACTGAACATATTGTCTAATACAGTTTTCTCAAGAGATTTGGCGAGTTTCTTTTCAAATTCTGCCACAGAATTCAAGCGTGCAGTGAGGGGAATCATGATAGAGACTGGTAAGCCCAACCTGGCAGATCTTTTCCCTATTGTCAGGAAATTCGATCCTCAAGGGATACGCAGACGTGTATCAAACTATTCTGACAAGCTTTTTGAGATTATTAGTAGCCTGATTGATGAAAGATTAGAGCAACGGAAGAACCATGGTGTTGCAAACAATGATGTATTAGATGTACTTCTGACAACAAGCCAAGAGAAGCCTGAAGAAATTGATAGGAATCATATCGAACACTTGGTCTTTGTTAGTCTTCTAACACTACTTCAGAATTTTCCTTTGATATATAGTACCTTTTTTTTTTTAACCCAATGATTCTATCCATGACAGGCAATGTTCATTGCTGGGTCGGAGGCGATATCATGCACACTTGAATGGGCGATGGCAGAAGTGCTGCGAAATCCAAAGATCACAAAAAAAATAAAAGTCGAGCTTGAGGAAGTGATCGGCAAAGGCAAAATAATAAACGAAGCAGACATAACAAACCTGCCTTATTTGCAATGCATTGTGAAAGAAACTCTTAGACTCCATCCTCCAGTAGCATTCTTACTTCCACGCCAAGTGGATCAGGATGTAGATTTCTGCGGCTACAAAGTGCCCAAGAATTCCCAAGTCTTTGTGAACGTTTGGTTAATCGGCAGGGATGATGCCTCATGGGAGGAACCCTTGCATTTCAAACCGGAGAGATTCCTAAATTCAGAGATAGGTTTTTGGGGAACGGATTTTGATCTGATTCCATATGGGGCAGGACGGCGGATTTGCCCTTCTTTGCCACTTACCTCTACACTGATGCCATTGCTGTTGGGAACGCTTCTGAATTCGCTCGACTGGAAGATTGAAGGTGGCATTTTGCCGGAGGAATTGGACATGGCAGAGATGTTCGGATTCATCATGCACAAAGCTAATCCCCTACGTGTAGTTCCAATACCACTTTAGGCAGTGTCTCCATGGAAGGTGTGGAACATTAGTACGTAAATCAATACTAGAGTATTTCCTTTTTTTTTCTGCAAAAATAAAGATATAGTTTGTTCCACCATTCATGTATTAAATGATACGCGGGGCTTTATTTGCAGAAAAGAACATTTGATATCAACAACGGTCAAGTTCAAATAACTTAACGAGATTAAACCTGAAAATATATAGGGAAATATAAACTTGCAGAGATTTTCTAAATTTACAAATATTTAATACTAGAATGTGATGCCCATCAGTAGGCAAGAAGGTTATTTATTTATTATTTTATTTTTTTGGTACCCAAGAACTATAAAAAAATTACATAATATCAGAGGCAACGATTCAATTCCCAGGATTCGGATGCATCTCCTTCATAGCCCAACTTTGCAAGCTTGTCTGCGACGGGATTCTGTCGATCAAGTGCAGATTTTTAGTCCAAGGTTTGTGTATCAATTCCTCATATCTTTGAATGATGGCTGCCAGAGTACAGTAGTAGTACTTTAGTACTCTGATTATAAAACAAAACATGTAAATGAAATTCATTGTAGTTGACATTCCGAATGTAAAAATAAGAGTACATAATCCCTAAGCTTGCAAGTCTATTGCCCAGAATCTCAAAATCACCCAAATTTTAAACTTTGCAAACCTATATCACTAAAACTTACAAAATCGTTCCAAATAACATTAACAAATTTCTCTTCTCACAGCATAGTGGTAGACTAATTCCTATCAAACCTTCAAGTGGATTGCTACTAAATAATGAAGCAGATGAATGTGTGCTCGAATAATCCATGGAAGAACTATAGAAAAAAATCAATTGAATTTGTAATGGGCTCTATCTATACCTATAATAATGTGAATTGATGGAACGGTAAGGGTGCTGGAGTGGCATATGAGAGGTTGAGAGTTCGAACCCTAGTGGAGACAAAATGTGGTATAGGTGTATTTGGAGTTATAAGGTGGTAATGGATAGTGTTGGAGTAGGTAGATTTGACCGTTTAAAAAAGAAAAATTGTGAATTGGTTAAAATATTGATTTGGCATATATCAACATTCAAAATGATAAATGGGCCAATAAAAAACTGGATTCATTCACAAATGTACAACAACTAAGTAATCATAACGGGCCCATATCATATTTGACATAAAGTATAGAGTTAAAGATTGAGACTAAACCAAGACCGTTTAGACCCATACCGTTATCAGATCCTAACTCTTACACACACTCGGACCCGCCATCTTAGGGTAATCGGCTAATCAAGGAATCAGACATTCAAACCAAACCAAAACGTTGGAACCAATTTTAATTTTGTTTATAATCAGAACCATATAAAATATCTATAAATGAATTATCTCCGTCCTAGAACAAAAGCTCCATATTCTCGAATATAATCCCACACTTTGCTATTGCCACACATTGTACCCTATATACCTTAATCTCGTCTCCTAGAATAGTACATTTGAAGAACGACAGGGGAATAATTATTATGATCAGATGAGTTCATTAGAGCTAGTCAGCTAGAGACCAAAAGAAAAAAAGTTATCATGCATGCTATTGTTTTTTTCCCTTGTCATTTTTATCTTTTATCCTATGCTTTACACTTTTCATATCTCTTATCCTATCAGCATACCCAACCAATTAAAGTCAGTGCACATTTCACTAATTCTCCAAGGAATTATCTACAATCTACAATCAAATCCTTTCAAATATAATTATATATGTGCATGTAGTTGTATCAACAGTAGCAGAGTTGATACAAAACCGCATGTCTTCCTTCACCATTATCTCAATGCTTCTTCTATTAGGCCTAGTGACCTTCATCCATTGCCTCAACCTAATACGCAACAAGCTCAAGAAACTTCCACCAGGTCCAGCCTCACTTCCAATTATTGGAAACCTCCATCAGCTTGGAGCTCAACCGCACCAATCTTTGGCTCTTCTAGCCAAGACGTACGTCCCTCTTATGTCCATCCAACTCGGTCAAGTAACAACCAATGTAATTTCCTCAGCTCTGATGGCTAAACAAGTCTTGCAAAAGCAGGACCTTGCATTTCCCAGCAGGTACATCCCGAATGCCACTCATGCACACCAACACTACAAGTACTCGGTTTTATTTCTACCAGCCGTTGATTCGTCTTGGTGTTTCCTGCGGAAAATGTTGAGTTCTAAAATATTTTCTAACACCTGAGGAGTCATAAAGTGCAAGAACTGATAGATTATTGTTGGAACAAGAGTTTGACGGGTGAAGGGGTAGATATTGGACACGCAGCTTTTACGACTGCACTGAACGTATTGTCTAATATAGTTTTCTCAAGAGATTTGGCAGGTTTCTTTTCAGATTCTGCCACAGAATTCAAGAGTGCAGTGAGAGGAATCATGATAGAGACTGGTAAGCCCAACCTGGCAGATCTTTTCCCTATTCTCAGGAAATTTGATCTGCAAGGGATACGCAGACGTGTATCAAACTATGCTGACAAGCTTTTTGAGATTATTGGTAGCCTGATTGATGAAAGATTGGAGCAACGGAAGAAACACGGTGTTGCAAACAATGATGTATTAGATGTACTTCTGACAACAAACCAAGAGAATCCTGAAGAAATTGATAGGAATCATATCGAACACTTGGTCTTTGTTAGTCTTCTAACCCATACTTCAGAATTTTCCTTCAATAGTACCTATTTTTTTACTGAATGATTTTATCAATGACAGGCGATGTTTCTTGCTGGGTCAGAGGCGATATCAAGCACACTTGAATGGGCAATGGCAGAACTGCTGCGAAATCCAAAGATCATGAAAAAAGTAAAAGTGGAGCTTGAGGATGTTATCGGCAAAGGTAAAATGATAAACGAAGCAGACATAACAAACTTGCCTTATTTGCAATGCATTGTGAAAGAAACTCTTAGACTCCATCCTTCAGTACCGTTCTTACTTCCACGCCGAGTGGATCAGGACGTAGATTTGGGTGGCTACAAAGTTCCCAAGAACTCCAAGTGTTTGTGAACGTTTGGTTAATTGGCAGGGATGCTGCCTCATGGAAAGAACCCTTGGAATTCAAACCTGAGAGATTCTTAAATTCGGAGATAGGTTTTAGGGGAGCGGATTTTGATCTGATTCCATTTGGAGCAGGGCGGCGACTTTGCCCTGCTTTGCCTCTTACTTCTAGGCTGATGCCTGTTCTGTTGGGAACGCTTCTGAATTCGCTCAACTGGGAGATCGAAGGTGGCATTTTGCCGACGGAATTGGACATGGCGGAGATGTTCGGATTCATAATGCACAAAGCTAATCCCCTTCGTGTAGTTCCAATACCACTTTACGCGGTGTCTCCATGGAAGGTTTCAAAACTCAACAACATGATTAGTATATTACACTATAACCAAAAATCCAAGTCCTCTTCTTTTATTATAAGGTTTCAATACTAGCAGTATTTCCGTTTCTTTTCTGCAAAAATAAATATATAGTGCTGTACTATTTGTTCCAACGTTCCTCTAATAATTGTCTAGAAATGGCGCAGTGCTATGAGCAGTGCCCATAATGGTAACATAAATTTTAACGATATTGCATAACTATTTATTTGAAAACTTCAGTAACTTCGAGATAAAGAGGATAAAAAACCTATCCATGGAAACATAAACATATTACTCCTATCCAAGTCCCCTAAATCCAAGTCCTCTTATTCTCTTATTAAATGGAAGTAGTAAAATATAAACATACCTTTTTCTGGTTAATTGCAGTTTTAGTCCCCTAAATCCAAACCCCCTTCACTTTTGGTTCTATGTTTCAAGCTGCTCCACCTGACAACAGTGGCGGAGCTGTTCTAACAGAGGCGGAGCAGCCGTGCTCCGCCACTATTTGGGCGGAGCAGGGCTGCGCTGCCACCAATTTTAATCACTTTTTTATTTATTATTTTAAATCCAGTTCGTCTAGGTCCAGTTCGTACAAAAACGGTTTAATTTGTCAAAGTCAAGTTCGACATGGTCTAGTTTGCCCACCTCAGCTCCACCCATCGTCCATGTCGAAAATACCCCCTCCCAGCAAGCGTAGAGAACTAAAAACGCAGAGGGCTTAGACTTGGGGACGAAACATGCAATTAACCCTACCTTTTCCACACGCTTGTCAAAATTTTCACCTTTTGATGGACCGCGAAGATTTTTGGCACCCTTATTACCCGATAATTAGAATCAAGTACACATTAAATCACCTGGGCAAGCAAACATCCATTTTCTATACCCTTCTTGACCTATAACAGTGTGATATACATACATATGAACATCTCAGCACTTACTTGCATGGTCGTTTTCATGTATTTGATCTTCAACATCTTGGTTTGAAAAGGTTGGGGAGATTGACACAACACAAGACGAACCCACCATGCACTGATGCACATGTTGCGAAACAACAAAACAACACCAGATACATGTTAATCGGGTTTACTTGTGTTTCAATAAATGCTAGAGAGAGAGAGAGAGAGAGAGAGAGAAAGCACCTGTTTCACACATATGTCAGGTGTTACACCAATTGCTGGACCATGGCATTGTTTTCTATGCTTCTTACCTGATACTTGGAAAGGTTGTAAGTCAGGGAAGAAGAAGTTCAGAATAGAGCTATCCTGCAGAAAACAAGTATAATAAAGATCTTACCAACTTGCGTCATTTTTACGTAATTGATCTTCAGCACCATGGTTTGGAAAAGTTGTGGATGCAGCTGCAAAACACCACCAGATACCATAACATGCCCTACCTAAAAGAATGTAGGATCGATAACAACTTGTAATTAGATACAAGTACACGTTTGTTAGTCGAGATAGACTACAATGTTGAGTAAATACCTAAGTCAACAATGCAGTTTTATGACTTGTAAACCTGCAGATTAATCATGTTAATATTTGAGCTCAATTCAGTGTTGGCCCATTTAGCAATCCATTTGCCTCAAGCCCAAACCCAATCTTAACCTAGCTTCTCTTATAAGCTTGTCTAGTATCATTAGTTGGAGGTAAGAAAAAGAGCAGCCACATTTTTCCCCTTGACAGAAATAAAAACGCAGCCCTCCCCCTCACTAAACAAGTCGTTTTTTGACAGTCTGAGAAACTGAAGCTTTGTGTCTTCTTTCCTCTTCTCCTCTTTGTGTACCGTTGTGGATTGAGTTGACTTGATTGGTAGACTTCCTTGTGTCTTGGTGGTGCACTTGATTGGAGTAGTTTAACCGGACTAAAGGAATTGTTGAGCCGACGACAAAGACGAATTATTGATCTTGAATTTACCTTACAAATCAAGCAAATACAAGTATATATCAAAGTTAAAGCACAGCGGAACGTAATTAAGCACCTGTGTTTGCATAATTTTCAAGCAACTTTGTAGCTACTTGATGCCAGTCAAGGCAGAAAATCAATAAGATCAAAACACGTTTGTACAATCCCTTGCACTCACTCTTTCTCTCTTAGCTCAAAACACCACAAGTCACCTAGACACCTAAACAATGATATATAAAGATGCACTCTACCTATCCTAACTCTCAAATAATGGAATAATGGATGTTGATGTTATCCACGAATAATTATTTAGTTAAAACAATATAATAAATCCCAATTGGTGTTGGTGGTGATAGTCCGGTTTAGTTCAATTTCTTTAGCTGGTACACAAAATCCAAAGAGGCGGCAGAAATATATGAAGAACAAAAAAGGACGTAGAAGCTTCAAGAATATGGTGGCAGATTGAGAAGGAAATTGGTACTATTTTGTCATAGCACAACACATCATTGATAGAGACCACAGTCAAATTAGGTAGACTGATGACAAATACATAGTTGCAATGCATACACAACTCTAGCATGACACATGCATCCCACTCTTTCCTTTTCTTTTTTTCTAAACAGAAAATTTTATTACTTCAACCATAATATAAGAATTAATGAGAGTGTTAAAAGAGATACATTCCTTCAAATATAAAAATATATGAAATCTCTCAAGCGAATACACTTAAATAGGAGTTTGAGGAAGGAGATTAATTTTGATTACCCTATTGTTTAGTGTGTTTATACTCTGATCGAGTAGCTAGCCAAGAGTTAAAAGATACAGGCCACATTATCAAGATCCTAATTAAGGGGAACATCAACCGAATTTGATAAAGACAACAAATACATCATATAATTCTATCAAACTCCACACCTTTCACTCTCATACCAAGTAGATGACCATGCATGTGAAGACAACATGAGCAGGTAAAACAAAAGTCACACTAATTTTCTTAACAAAAAAATCAGAACACGACCACAAAAAGTCCTTCCTGCATCTAATTTCTCTGTACCTTCCACAGTTATGTATTCTTTTAACCCCTGTAAAACCACACCACCATATCCCTCCGCAGACTGTGCGTTCACAGAAACCGTAACCCATGCACACACTTAACACAGACAATGTCAGTATGTCACGAGTGACGTCCATGGGAATGAAGACTACTGCTATATATCAACCATCTTTTCATCCCTTATTATTACAGTTCTATAATTTGTTTACTCCCAATATTCGTTAGATTAAAACTAATACTTCATCAAGGCAGAAATAACATGTGACAGGATAATCAGGCAATCAACAAGGACAGAATCCCATAATTAGCTAGACTAACTGTGGTAGTCCGGTTCGATTAATCTTATCTGACCGGTTTGGTTCTGGACACAGTTTCTCCTCAGCTAATCGTTAACTTGAAAGTTTGAGACTTATTATATCGTGTAATACATGGAGATTTTATTTGCAGAGAAGCACAAATAAACAAGCTAATCAACATGTAAATTAGCTTTAGGAACGGTTGAGTTCCAATAAACAAGAGTAAATCTGAAAATATATAGGAAATATAAACTTGCAGAGATTTTCTAGATTCACAATCACAAGTTAATATGCTCCACAAAATCCACATAGTAACTCATGTCCAAAAGAAAAATCAACACAAATAAGATCCAACACGTAATTGAGTAGTTCCCGTTCAACTCTGCTAAAAGGTCGAACAGATGAGGACATTTAGAATGTTGTCATTTTTATTACTTCTACGATGATAATATTGAGCAAGCAAAATAACAAAGCATACTCACAACAGAGTTAATAATGCATTTAAAAGCACATCATTTCGTACTGCATGAAGCACTCTATTGGCTAATCTATTTCTTTGAAGTTTAAACTTTAAAGCAATGCGTATGCACGTATATCCGGTAATACTTCGTATTTTACTGAACCAGAATTGACTTAATTAATGAGAAGAACACAACAAGTATGTACATATGCGATCGAAAAGAGGCAAAAATGACCAACCTGAGGCGCCCGAAGTGACAATAGAAAAGAAAGAATATGAATAGCAAGACTTCAACAAAATTTGTTCGTTTAAGCAAATTAACGAACACCTGGAAGATAATTTCAATTTAATGTAACTATAATTCAATTTCTTCACCCACCACTGATCCCAAATCTACTTTATCATTTTCTCCCTTCTAAAGACTAAAATAACAAAGGTATAATATTTTTATAATAATCTAAAAAGAAAAAAGGTACAATATATAAATTAATATAGGATAGTTGATGAAGATATCCAATTATAAGCCCAAATTAACAGAGTACATAGAAAAAAATGTCTCTCCTCACCATTATCTCAGGGTTTCTATTAGGCCTAGTTATCTTCATCCATTGCCTCAACCAAATACGCAACAAGCTCAACAAACTTCCGCCCGGTCCGACCTCCCTTCCGATTATCGGAAACCTCCATCTTATCGGCATTCAAATGCCTCCCACGTGTTTTGCTCGTCTAGCAAAAACGTATGGCCCTGTTATGTGCATCCAACTCGGTCAAGTAACAACTATTGTAATTTCCTCAGTGGAGGCTAAACAAGTCCTACAAAAGCAGGACCTTGCATTCTCTAACAGGCACATCCTGGATGCCACGCGTTCCCACGAACACTTCAAATACTCAGTTATGTTTCTCCCCACAAATTCCAGGTGGCGTTTTATAAGGAAAATAATGAAGTCAAGACATATTTTCTGGCTCCCAATTGGAGAGTAATCAAGACCTGAGGAATCAGAAAGTGCAGGAGCTTGTAGCTTATTGTCGGAACAAGAGCTCGAGTGGTGAAGGCGTAGATATTGAACAAGTTGTTTTTAAAACAATAATGAACATGTTGTCTAATACAATATTCTCTAGAGACTTGGCAGACATCTTTTCAGATACACCCACAGAGTTCACAGTTGCAGTCAGGGGAATCATGGTGGAGACTGGAAAGACTAACCTAGCAGATTTCTTCCCCATTCTCAAGAATGTCAATCCGCAAGGCATACGTAGACGCATAACAAATCAATGCTGATAAGCTGTTTAAGATTTTTGGTAGCCTGATTGATGAAAGACTGGAGCAACGAAAGACACATGGTGATGCAAGCAGTGATGTATTGGATATACTACTGACAACAAGCCGAGACAATCCAGAAGAATTTGACAGGACACACATCGAACATTTATGCTTAGTTCGTCCTCATGAACCTATAATTTACAATTTCCCTTTAATTTCATATAAATATTTCTTTGACAGAATAATATTTTGTCCATGCCAGGCATTGTTCCTTGCTGCGATAGATACAGCATCGAGCATAGTTGAATTTGCGATGGCAGAATTGCTACGAATTCCAAAGATCATGAAAAAGGTGAAAATCGAGCTTGAGGAACTAATTGGAAAAGGTGAAATGGTGAACGAAGCTCACATAATTAACTTGCCTTATTTGCAATGCATAGTGAAGGAAACTCTTAGATTCCATCCTCCAGTACCATTCCTAATTCCGCGTCGAGTGGATCAGGATGTTGATTTGTGCGGCTATAAAGTGCCCAAAAACTCACAAGTGTTGGTGAACACTTGGATGATCGGCAGGGATCCTGCATTATGGGAGGATCCCTTGGAATTCAAACCTGAGAGATTTCTAAATTCGAAAATAGATGTCAGGGGAATGGATTTTGAGTTCATTCCATTTGGATCAGGACGACGGATTTGCCCTGGTTTGCCTCTTGCAACAAGAATGTTACCAGTTATTTTGGGATCACTTCTCAATTCCTTCGACTGGGATATTGAAGGTAGGATTCCAGCACAAGAATTGGACATGGAAGAGATGTTTGAACTCACCTTGCAAAAGGCTACACCTCTTCGTGCCGTTCCAGTGCAACTTTAGGCAATATATATGTGAAAGATGCAGAACATTATAATGTATTACTATATCATCAAATTTGGTAATCTCATCCCTTTTGGGTAGTTCCAATGCCGCTTTAGGTGGTGCCGCCATGGAATGGAACATTAATAAATCGATACAATTTTCTTATTTCGATCCTTTCTCTGCAAAAATTCAGATATACTACAATTTTTTCTACAATTCCTGTATTAATTGATACACGGAGGCTATATTTGCCTAGAAGAACAGTTTGATGAACAATCTAAATCAACATGCAAATTAGCTAGGAATTAAGTAGGAACACGGTTAAGTTCCACTGAAGTTGCTGAGATTTTCTAAATTTATAATTTTGCTCAACATAATCCACGTTATATACTTATATCTAACCAATGTTCTAATTAAGTTCATGTCCGAAGCCTTTTTAAGCAGAGATATAACACGTAACATGAAGTACTGAACGTTCACTGAACATTTTTGTAAACGTTTAACTAACGTACCGTTCATATTTTGTTTTTTTGTTTTTTTTTTTGAAGCAGCTAATAATTTTATTCAATAAACCAAGTATGAGAAATACTCAAACTGGTTCCACAAACACCTTTACAAACTTACAATACAGCAACATAAGTTCTGCCAAGAACGAGCAACAAGAATACGCCTAATAGGGCCAAACCGACAAATTGGGTCCTCATTGAACTACTCTCCTTGCAGCACTAGTTCTCTCCAACAACTATAAATCAAACTAAAACAAGATATGAGAGGGAAACTTTCACAAATAAAGTCCAAGTGATCACTTCACACCATATGCTGAGCCGCCAAAACCATATTCACAATGAGTGGCAGTGGCCAAGAATCAAAACTCACATAACAAGTCGAGAACAGAGAAGAAGGCAGGGGCCGAATCTCACCAAACAATAACTCACTCGAAGTTCATAGATTATATGTTGGTCTCTTCTACCCTAGACCTCCCTCTCACTATAGTAGTGGAGCCGACATATGAACTCCACTTCTAGAGACTAGACTGATAGGAGAACACCATGAGGGAAAGGTCAATGGTAGAAAAAAGGTGACCTGTTTGATTGCTAATAAAAATGGAAAAATTTGAAAAATTATTTTACTACTCTCCTCGTTCGTTCGATAATCGGTTTACTAGTATTAATTTTGGTCCTATATGTTACTAAAAAATATTAAATTAGGGTTTTTTTTTTTTTAATTTCCGCTACATGTTTGAACCAGCGGTGTTTGACGTACGTTTATTTATGGAACAAGAAACATGTCTTTATGTATATTAATTGTAACGCATGAGAATTTTAAAGAGTTTAAAGGGATTGATATCACTATTTATACCAATAACGCCTCAGAACTACAGAGAAGTTAAATGTACTTGCTCTGGAGTAATCTTATGATTGGTACCTGCCGAGAAGATTTCGGTGCTGGCACGGAGAATTAATATAAATGACTAGATTCCGTTCCTCCCCAACAGTTTAAACTTTTGGGATAGTTTAAATTCTATTATGGTATCATAGCCATCTGGCTCACGCCCACCTGGGTTCAAATCTCCCCGAAGATAAACTCCGCCCCTTATTAAATTCCACTCGATTGGCCTCCCCAAAGAGGTTGAAATCGGCCACGGGTGCGGGGAGTGTTGGAGAATTAATATAAATGACTAGATTTCGTTCATCCCCAACAGTTTAACCTTTTGGGAGAGTTGGAATTCTATCAGGCACAAGTGAGGAACAAAGTGCGCATGAAATAACACGTATTAATAATAAATAAGTCCAACATATCACCCCGGATAACCACCCAAGAGTAACCATGCCGACCCAAACAGGTTAGACCATCGGCCTATTAATAGCATGGGGATTACATTAATTGCCTTGTACTCTTGTCTTTTCTTTTGAATTGGGAGGTGAATTATCACTAATTCGATCAATGAATTTGGTGTGAATTTATGTAAGTTTATCCAGTCAAAATTTTCATTACACTACCAACAATATAATCTCTCTGTTCCACAACAAACTTGATAAGTAGTTACTTTATATTGGATTAAGGATTTATATTAAAATATTAATTTGTGTTATGTATTATATCGGTAAAGTTGTAAATGTATAATAAAGTATGAAATCGAATGTATAAATTGATGATAATGTGGGAAATAGAAATAATAAAAAATTAATAAGTGGATTAAAAAGAAAGGATCTATAAGACCTCTTCCTTCTTTGGTTTTTTTCTTCTTTCTATAGGAAAGCCTTGGACCTTCTGACTAATCCTAGTTGTTTGTCACTTAGCCTAGTTCGTCCCTTGCATCGTTCGGACATTTTCTTTCTCTTTCGCATCTTATTTGCTAGGAAATGGAGGCTCGAACCCTTGTCTTTTTGATCTTTGACAGATGCGTTAACTAAGACAATAGTTTCATTGATTTTGGAGGTGCCATTTCTCAGACCTAGATCAAAGAAGTAAGGGCCCGGTGAACTGCCTGAAAAGATCCTATGGCAATGGATCCAAGCTACATCTATGACAAGTCATGCACGGAGAGAAAGTCAATCAAGAAGGATTGGAATACGATCACAAGAAAAGAGCTCAAGGAGAGCTTCCCTATTTGCCATTTCTCTTGCTATGGATTTCGATTGGAATCTTAATCATTTTTTGATGAGGAAAGAAGGGTTAAAAAGTTTGTTATATATGGAGCAGATGGAGTAAGTTAGTAAGTTACAGACGAGACGAATTGAAATTTCGATAGGGGGAGAACTAAAGATAAGAAAGAGGCGATTAAGACCGGCAATTAATCAGGGAGCCCAGAATAGGCCCCCCGCTCCCCACTAGCCAGTAGTCACTACCACTAGGACCAAATGACTAGTCGTACTTGGACCAAATGACTTTAAAATGGACTGATTTATTTGTAGGCCCAAACAATTTTTCAAAGTAATTATATTATTAATTTACTAATCTTTGCCAAGTCTATTATTAAGAGAACAAAATGGAAGGGTATATTTATTGCTTGATAAGGGATGTATTGTTATTTTGTTTGATTTCACGAGACAACGTCATGTTCGAATTCGATTAGTTGAAAATTGAAGTAGTATATTTTTTTAGGTAGTTTCTCGTGAAATACATTACTCCGAATTTCATAATGCAAGTTGATGTTGATTTGCTTCTAGACGATGTTGAATTTACGCTTCCATCAGTAGACCAATGAAATTTTGAAAATTAAATTTTGGCGATTTAGGGTTATTTGGGTGATTGATACATGAAAATTGAGGGGTACCCAAAATTGAGATGATGATGACGATAATGTTGATTGATTTTCTTCTGTTGAGGATGTATTGTTATTTTGATTTATGAAGTACGCTGAAAGAAAAAAAAAATTATCGGAAAGACGGTAAAGCTAAAATAGGAAGGAAAAATAAAAATAAAAATAAAGCAAAAGCAAAATGGGAGGTGCTGGTATATCTCCAATCGCACCTCCATCAGTAGCAACTCTTTTCACAGACACAAATTCCTTCTTCTTCATTTATGTTTATCTGATGTATTGTTATTTTGTTTGATTTACTGTTTTGTTTTTCTTTAATTTTTTTTTATTTAATCTATGAACATATATGAAATTTTATTTACAAATATGGCATTATGCCATCGTTAAACTGTTATATTAATTTCAATCAACGGTTAGTTAGTATAACTGTATATATGTATAAGTGATCTAATATAAGTAATCTAATGACTATTCGTTGCGTATACATATTGGTGGTGGAAGTAGGTTAAGAAAGAAAAAAAAACCATGCAAATGATGGAAAAAAGCCATCATACATAATTTTCTTTCTTGGAGGATATTTTCTTCAATCATAAAAGTCCACAAACTAATCCGGCAAATAGTCAAAACAAATAATACTATTGTTGTGTGGCTCCAAATCAGCCACAAATATACTAGTGTGATCACTTAATTTCGATGCTTATAAATAAGATGATGATGTAGTGTAGTGTGATCACGATAAGCCCAGATTAGCAGAGTTAGCAAGGTAACAATGTCATTCTTTACAGTTATACTAATGATTATTTAGGCCTAGTTACCTTCATCCATTGCCTCAACCTAATACACAACAAGCTCAACAAACTTCCACCAGGCCCGATCTCTCTTCCGATCATTGGAAACCTCCATTTGATCGGCACTCAACCGCCTCATTCGTGCTTTGCTCGTCTAGCCAAAACGTACGGCCCTGTTATGTGCATCCAACTTGGCCAAGTAACAACTATTGTCATTTCATCAGTTGAGATGGCTAAACAAGTCCTAAAAACGCAGGACCTTGCATTCTCTAGCAGGCACATCATGGATGCCACACGTGCCCGCGAACATTCAACATACTCGCTTACATTTCTGCCCCCGAATTCCAGATGGCGTTTTATGAGGAAAATAATGAATTTGAACATATTTTCTAGCTCCCGATTGGTGAGTAATCAAGAACTAAGGAGTCCGAAAGTGCAGGAGCTTGTAGATTATTGTCGGAACAAGAGTTTGAGTGGTGAAGGCGTAGATATTGGGCAAGCTGTTTTCACAACATCAATGAATGTATTATCTAATACAATATTCTCTACAGACTTGGCAGACATTTTTTCAGATTCAGCCACAGAGTTCAAGGTTGCATTCAGGGGAATCATGGTGGAGATAGGTAAGACTAACCTAGCAGATTTCTTCCCCATTCTCCAGAATGTTGATCCTCAAGGCATACGTAGACGCATAGCAATCCATGCCGACAAACTCTTTGAGATTTTCAGTAGCCTGATTGACAAAAGACAGGAGGAGTGGAAGAGCCATGGTGTTGCAAACGTTGATGTATTAGATGTACTGCTGAAAATAAGCCAAGATAAACCAGAAGATATTGACAGGAGACACGTCGAACACTTGTGCTTTGTTCGTCCTCATGATCCTATAATTTACAATTTTCCTTAATTTCATATAATCTTTTCTTTTATTTGATGAGACTCTATTCATGACAGGAATTGTTCCTTGCTGGGACAGATACGACATCAAGCACAGTTGAATGGGCAATGGCAGAATTGCTACGAATTCCAGAGACCATGAAGAAAGTAAAAGTTGAGCTTGAGGAAGTAATTGGCAAAGGGAAAATGGTGAATGAAGATGACATAATGAACCTGCCTTATTTGCAATGCATATTGAAGGAAACTCTTAGACTCCATCCCCCAGCACCATTCTTAATACCACGTCGAGTGGATCAGGATGTAGATTTGTGCGGTTACAAAGTTCCCAAAAACTCACAGGTGTTGGTGAACGTTTGGTTGATCGGCAGGGATCCTGCATTATGGGAGGACCCCTTAAAATTCAAACCTGAGAGATTCTTAAATTCAAAGATAGATTTCAGGGGAACAGATTTTGAGCTGATTCCATTTGGATCAGGACGACGGATGTGCCCTGGTTTGCCTTTTGCTACAAGAACGTTACCAGTTATTTTGGGATCGATTCTCAATATGTTTGCCTGGGAGATTGAAGGTAGGATTTCAGCCGAAGAATTGGACATGGGAGAAATGTTTGGACTCACTTTGCAGAAGGCTACACCTCTTCGTGCAGTTCCGTTGCCACTTTTGGCGGAGGCGAACGCACATATATAGCTCCTAGTCTGTGCAGTAGCACACTAGCACGGATGTGATTTGGAATTTTTATGGTACATAATATTTCTGTAAGAATAAATCTTCAAGATGATCATTTATTAGATGTTATGGGCGTAAGTACTGCGACACCCTCTAATACATGATAGGATATGCAATGTTAGTTAAATATTGCTACATAAATTTTCTTTAACTTGTTGCTCGTAAGCTTTCTTTCTGTTCTAAGATATAACTTGTTTTCTTTATTTACAAGGCCACAAAATATACTTTTCAATCTGCATATTTGTTTAGCATCAAAGTAGTCTATGTCACTACAAAACAAACAGTTTTCTGTCAAGAACAAATTCGTCACAGCAAGTAATATTTTTGTCTAGGCGATTGTGACAAAAAAAATCGTCACTGGGTTTGTCAGCCAAAACACGTCGCGAAAGTGTGACACTTAGGTCACAAAATGTTTTCGTCTCAACAAAGATTATTCTTAGTCTCCATAGTGATTAAAATCGTCACTGAAAGCTAGTTTCGTCACAAGGCCATAGTTTAAACTGTTTAAGGAGACGAACAAAATTCGTCACACAACACACCTCAGTTATTTTGTTGCTGCGGAGACAAAAAAAAAAAAAAAAAAAAATATCGTGACAGGAGGTGTGTATACCTAAATTATTTTCTGCCTATATCCATTACAATAACTATCCAGCTTTAATCAAATTGGAAATCAAATGCTTAACTTCCCAAATAGTTTTGGTTACATCCATAAAACCACAATATCATAAGTAAAATGCAAAATAGTAAGTATATTCTATCATCTAGATGCATATTCGAAATTGAAAAGCAAAGTTGAAGTGTAAAATCAAATCTGAATTATGTAATACGATGAGACCATTTCAGTCGTATTATACACGCTTCTACAGCATGAAGTGTGTTAAAAGAAAATAGTGTTAGACTAAATGCCAAGTTGACGGGGTGTTGAGAGAATCGAACTCGCTACCTCTTGAGAAAAGCAAGAATCATGCCACTAGATTAGACACTCGATCACTTTATTTTAGATATATATCTTCATCTATACTATCAAGACTTGCCGTCTATATAATGAACAACTAGTAAAAGAACAAATAGACAATAAAATGTTTGAAAAGCACAACAATATTACCTGTCTAAGGTCAGAAGCGTTATTTATGTCATGATCCATCACATATCTGCAACGACAAATGGGTTATTCAGTTCTTCAAAGCTTCTTACGGTTTCATCAAAATATTCAGTCTGCATGAAGTTAACATGGATAGAGTCAGGTGCATGACAATTATATGGAAAGCACTCACCCAAATTTGATGATGATGTTGAGCTGGTAGCATGTCATTTGTTCTAACATGAGTAGGCTTGTATCTGTTTAAAAAGTACAAGATTGTGATTGATCAGCTTAAAATCAGATTCAAATGCAGCCTCAAACCAACTTTTGAGGCAACAAAAGTGATCGGATTAGGAACTTTGCAGTTTTAGCTAACATAACATCACTAACCACCGGGCTAAGATAATGAGGCGCAATAACAAATGATCACTCCTCAACTAAAAAATCAAAATCCCTAGTCTATAACTGAATTTCCCAATAAAAATTCAGCTACAAAAGAAATCAAATGATCACTAACCACCTGTTCTTTGTTACTGTTACTGAAATCAAAAGAAATCACAAATAAAAATTCATTTACAGAAAGAAACTAACGAATTATACTTTAAGTTTCAGCTACAAAATATTGATTTGTCTACAGAAGGTTGTTTAATTAAGGTCACAAGTTATATTTTCGTCTCAAATTTTTGTCACAAGACACTGTTTTTTTGTTTCTTCAAGAAGCATTGAAGAAACAAAGCAGCAAAATGGTTACGAAAACACCACGCTTTTATCCCTATATAAAATACATGTAAAATGGTAGATATACAGGATTACCAGAAAAACACATGCAAGAGTGCAATGAATCAAAAATCCAGCAACACTAATCCACAGATTCAAAGATATGGTAGTCATATGCTTACGGAGTCATATCCTTGCTACATTAAAATAAAATCAAATAATCTAGGCAACAATAGTACATAGTAAGACAGGACCTCGAACCTAGCTTATAGTGCAAAACAGGGTAATCAAAAACTTTCCACATGTCAGATAATGCTTCCAGGATTCAGATTTCTGCATGTTGTCTCTCTCCTGTAAGTAATTTATATTTTTCAGATTTTTAAATCTTCCAATGTAGGGTTTAATAAAAAATGCAGCAATTGTGATAAAGATTGCATCCAAGCAAAAGCGAAGAGCTGCAACCGAATGTCTTCCCAGGAAAAAAACTGATTAAACATCAGTGAAATTGCGCACAGGTACATAATTGGGATCTTATTCAATAATAATGGAAACAGGTTGTGTTTGAAATGCAGATAAGAAAAAGCTTAATCTCGACAAAAGTGCGACGTTTCCTACTCCTAGGACACAGAAATGCATCAATAAAAAGAGTTCACTGAATATACAATTAAATTCAAGAAAACCGAGAACTAATCCAAAAACATATTCCATTCCATTTATATACCATTAATACAGTTGTGACTTGTGATGATACATAATCGATTATGTATCATCACAATCTTGAACGTTTTAAACAGATATCTAACATTTTATACTCTTTAGTAGAATTCCAGTAAAGAGATTTCAGATTCATATGTGCACATGCACGAGCCAGCTACAGAGAATAAAGAAATTAGAAACAACTAAACACATGTAACAGGGTAATTAGTACTACGAAAAGAAAATACCTTGACTTCATCCGGAGAAGCCCATTTTTGTTACTTGAGTGACTGTGTTTTACCGTACCTACAAACACGAATTATGAAAGGGAAATCAAATTTCAAGGTATCCATTCAGATTCATTATTAAAAGAAGACAATAACTTAAAAGTTTCATAAGAAAGATTATCAATTCGTGCATAATTATATCTAGATATGGTGGAACAGATAGCAATTTT
The DNA here is from genome assembly GCA_028274465.1 of Plantago ovata. NCBI lineage: Eukaryota > Viridiplantae > Streptophyta > Magnoliopsida > Lamiales > Plantaginaceae > Plantago > Plantago ovata. The sequence continues at coordinate 4,713,944 of CM051457.1, read as the reverse complement.
GCAGCATTGCAAAGATATAACCACTTCCATCAATCCCATTCAACATTGAGAAAAACAGAACATAGGACATTAGGACATCATATCACTTCAGGTTCAAACTTAACATATAGTAGTATATATATCAAAGCCACTTGATGCTTAGCCAAAAGAGTGTAATACATCTTGCAGTTAAATTCACACTCTAAAGTCTCAGCAGGAATGCATACCTAAAGGCTAAAGCCCAACCAGCACACAAAAGTTAAAGCAAGAACAATAAGACATGAACTATTTAAAAGTATCTTGTAGCAACAAAGAACTGAGTGAATAACAAGGAGTAAATATAACAAACACCAAAAACTGATTTTTTACCTTTGGAAAAAAGGTATCAAATTGAACAGCATAAAGAACGAAATTAATCTCATGATTATTCTCTCTCGAAAACCCATGTTGATCGACAGATTGAATTTGATAAGGATGGTGAAGAGGAGACGATAGGTAATGGAACCAAGAAGAGGGCAAAAGCTTAAGGAAACAGAGATTATAAAAAAGGTATAAGCGCTGAAGCCCATTACCCGAAACCGCGCTCGCAAGCCTCACACACGCCCAGTTTTGGGTATATTTTTAAACCAGAGGATCAAATCAATAATCAATAATGGTTTCCAACTTATCAACTACTTATCAACTCAGATATGTGTCATTGTCAGTTTTGCCTTTTTGCGTATATTAATAATCATCATTCCTTTTTTTTTCTTTTTCCTTTAAATTTGAATTGGGGGGTAAGCTATTACTAATTCGTTCAATGAATTTGGTGCGAATTTATGTATGTTTATCTAGTCAAAATTTTCATCACAATACCAACAATAATAGATGAAATTATATTTTTGCGATGGAGTGCAAAGTAATCTTTAGGGGGAGGTGTTCAAACCGGTGCTTGTGGGGAAGAAGGATATTCCTTGCTCCCTCTTATAATTCGTGGATGATTCGCTTCTTCTACGGGAAGCTAGTGAGGAGAATGTGCTTGCTATCAAAGGGGTGTATGGAGTTTTGAATTGGTCTCGGGGCTAAAGAAAAATTTCCAAAAATGTTGCTTGGTGGGAGTCGCAGTAAAAGATGAGGTATTAGAGAGGTGAGCTTCAATTCTAAATTGTGGGGTTGCGGGAACCCCATTCTCTTATTTGGGACTCCTGTTCGGTGGTTTAGAATAGAAAGGGATAAGAGAACTTGGAAAGAAGTTAAAGATAAATTCACAAGGAAACTTCGTCTTTTGGAAAACATGTTCCTCTCAGGGGCGAGTGGTAATCATTAATGCGGTGCTTGGAACGCTCCCGGTTTATTTCCTTTCTTAATTTAAAAAGAAAATACATGCGTTCTTACAGTAGGCATGCCAAAGGAAAGTGAAGGGGACAACGAATGTTGGGAGCGAATAAAGACCTGGACTATCCCCAATTCCACATCACTAGAGTGTACTGATTCCTTGCATCCAATCCTCATCGACCCCTTACCATTCTGACATCGGGTCGCGGCATGAAGGGCCTTCTATCCTAGGTTCAAATCCAAGGACCGAAGACTAGACTTCGATTCTCTATAAGATCTAACTTCCTGAAAAACCTATTTTCGGATGAGCATCTTGAATCTGGGTTAATCGAATATAATTTCTTCAAAGCACCGGCTAGCATTTTGAAAGAGTTGATGGGTTTACAAAGGAACTTTGGGGGGGGGGGGGAGACAAAGAGAATAAAAAAATTGCTTGGGTGGCTTGGGATAAGGTTTGTTTGCCAAAGGAGAATGGAGGGCTAGAAATTAAGGAGTTAAAATCTTTCAACCTAGCATTCTTGAAGAGATGGGTGTGGAGGTTGATGCAAGGGGGGAATGAGCTTTGGTCCAAAGTGATTGAGTCGAAATATGGTTCATGGAAAGATAATGTAGATGTGATCTCGAAGGGGAAAGGAATCCCAATGATTTGGTCGAGTTGGTGGAGGAATCTAATTTGTTCGGTTGGAGCTAAGGATTGGTTCTCTAAAGGGTGTGTGAAAGTCATAGGAGATGGTAATAACACACTTTTTTGGGAAGAAAGGTGGGGAGATAGAAAAGTGACCATTAAAGATACTTTTCCTGTTAAATAAGAAAAAAGAGTGCATGGTGGGGGAGAGAGTTTCTTAGAGTGAGGAGGGAGCTAGCTTCCAAAGGGGAGTGGAGAAGAGAGCTTTTTGAATGGGAGAAAGAAGGGGTGGTTAGATTGATACTTCTAGTGGTGTCCACTTTGAGGGGTGGAGGTACCGGATATGGTTGGAAACAGATGGACCACAAGAAAGGAAGGGGTCTATACGACTAGGGACGAGATAATGAGGCGGACGGGGACATTTTCTTGGGCTCTTGGTCTAAGGCTATTTGGTGCAAGAATGCCCAAACAAAGGTGAATGCTTTCATTTGGAAAGCATTCAAAAATAGGATCCCCAAATTTGGAGAAGATGGGGATTTTTTTGAGTGAGACAGAAAGGGTTTGCAAGTGGTGCATATTACATTTGGAGACCTCTTGGCATATTTTGGGGGAGTGTGAGTTCGCAAAACAGGTGTGGAAACTTGTATTTGAGTGGAGTATTAGTTAGGCTCAAGCGTCCTTGAGAGCCTTGAGGCTCACACTTTGGTGGCTCCTGGAGGGGAAAGAAGAGTTTGGCAAGTCTTTTGGTATTGCACACTTTGAAACCTTTGGTTAGCAAGAAACAGACTATTTTTTACCAGAGAAATTTTAATCCCGTGGCAAGTTGTGGAGAAAATGAAGTTGAATTGTTGATTTTGGTTGAAGGGAAGAGGTAGATTAAAGGATTATGAGATAGGGTCTTGGTTCTTGGATTTATTATGATTTAATACCGCTTTTTTTGAATTTGAAAGATTAGAGAAGGGTTATGAAGCTTCTTCGGATTTGTATTTTGTAACCTTTCCCGAGCATCACTTATATTCGTTTTTGTTATCCGTTTAAAAATAAAAATGTTAAAGGGGGAGCACTAACGTTAAGAAAGAGGCGATTAAGAGAAAAGAAAACATAAGACCGATTTGTTTGATAGAACGTACAGGAGCCCAGAATAGCCCTCCGCTCCCCACTAGGTTGTGTATTTTTCTCCCTCGTGCATCAGATTAGATTAGTCTTACTTGATGACTCATTTGGCACGACTTAGACCAGATGACTTTTATGGACTGATTTCTTCGTAGGTAGGCCCAAACAATTTTTCCCAAGTAATTTATTTATTTTATTTTTTCGTCTTTTCCTCTTTTCTCATTTTATATTACGTGCCAAGCCTTCCAATAAAATGGAAGGGATGAATTAATGAGACAAAATCATGTTGGATTAGTTTCCACATGAATTTATTTTTACACGTCAAATATTACAACTACTCCTACACTAATATATACAAATTTCCTCCTAAATCACCTTATTTCTCCACACATAAACCAACCTTACAACTCCGCCACCGATGGGATCGAACCCTGCACCTCTACTTCAGTAACCCCACAGGTATATTTAGTTACCAGAGACTGCGTTAGCGTGTGAAGCGTAATCTTGTGAAACATTGTTATTTTATTAAATAATGTATTAAAATGAATTGAGTAAATATATAATCTTCACATTATTAACTTCAAACGTAACCAAAAAATAATTAATTGAGTAATTGAACTTAACATAAATTGTGTCCTATAAATGTATATAGTTTTTTTAGTTATGCAATGAATAATTGTGAAAGATATTAGACGTACGAAAAGTATTCTTCTGATGAGTTAATAACCATCCGATAAATAAAAAAGAAAAAAATTATTGTACGTCAATAAGATTCAGACCCAACACCTTCAACTAAAATAATGTTACAAATAATAAAGAAACATCACGCCAACACGATTCGAACCAAACATCTTCAATAAAAATAATAATACAAATAATATAATGGAGAAAATCACGCCAACAAGATCCGAACCCAACATCTTTTAATTAAATAATGACACATATACGCACCGGATTGAAATTGAATAAGTATAAGATCAACGAATTAAAATTGATTGGTATGTAAATAGTGTGTAAATCAATTTTGTTATTATATTATTTTAATTTACACGATTTTGGGGAAAAAATATAAGTAGCTAGTGAAATTCATTATTATGTAATTATCTCATATAGAGTTTCTCATCACTCTTTATCCATGAGAAATCTAGTAATGGGGAATATTTAGTTACCAACTTATCTTATCTTATTTGATTTTAGCTATTATATAAGCTTTAGTTATTGTTTTATGTGATTAATACACTAAAATATTCTCCAAAATCGTTTCTTTGTTTCTTGTTTAACTATGAACGTTATTAATTTTTATGTCATTTTTCACGACTCACCCTTCCATTCCTTTCTGAGTCAACTATCGTTGGACAACGTCCAATTAATGCGGTTTATGATGAAATACTACTTGACCACTTATCCATATTAATGCCAATATCTCCACAGTTCTCAATATTGATTTATTATGTTTATTTTTGTAAATTTCGTTTAATCTCAAATTAAATATAAATCATATTAAAAATAACTTTGAAATTTACTACATAAAAAAGAGATTATATTTTCATGATATTAATTTCAAAATTATAATTATATATTTTAATGATATTAATTTCAAAATTATTACTTCCTCCGTCCCATAACAAATGTTACACTTCATTTTGTTGACTTTCCGAGGGTCAGTTTGACCTCGTATTAATTCCAAATTATATAATAAAAATAATTAAGAATTTTATATAATGAAAATATAATCATTCTAGTTTTATAATATAATATTTTTAATTATTTTTATCATATGATTTGAGAATAATTTAAGCTCAAACTGGGACGGAAGAAGTATTATATATTAAAAATAACTTTGAACTACGATTCAAGATTAATTTAAGGCAAAACGGTTTTGAAAAAATTACTCCATTCTTTCTTATTTAGTTGTCTTTTTAGAAATTTTGGTATAACACTAATACTTGTCACTTTGGGTATTAATAGGTTTAACTCTTTTGTCCCTATATTCACAACTATCAATACAATATAATATTAATATTAATAGAATTTTGAGAATAATTATTAGGATCCATTACATACAACACATTTTTTGTTCAACGAAATTACATCGGTCCCCTCGTTATTCCCAAGTTTGCACTGAACACCTTCTTGTTCAATTTGAATTACATATAACCCCACGACTTTGACTTTTCACGCTCTAAATTGTGGAAAGTACCATTTTGCCCTCTTCGGAATTTTGGCTTTTGCTGCCATCCAAACAACTTAAACTTTCCATTATTACACATTCAGCCCATATACTTTCTTTATTACAAAAAAACTAAATATTTCAAAACTAACCTACATAATTTAATATATTTCAAAATGATCCTAAAATTTATTTTAAAACAAGCCCCTACAAATATTATAGTTCAAAATAAGCCCTAAATTATTTTTAAAAAGAAAAAAAAAAGAACAATAAAACTGAGCTAAACAGCTCCAAACCGGACCCGTAAAAGCTCAGATGTGGAGCTGTTACAGCTCCAAAATGGAGCTGATTCCGATATCGGAGCTGTAAACAGCTCCTAAATCGGAGCTGTAAAAGCTCCGATTTGGAGCTGTAAAAGCTCTGATTTAGAGTTGTTTACAGCTCCCAAATTGGAACTGTAAAAGCTCCGCTTTGGAGCAGTTTACAGCTCCAAAAGCTCCGGTGAGGAGCTGTTTACAGCTCCAAATCGAAGCTTTTAAAGCTCCGATCCGATTTGGAGCTGTTTACAGCTCCCAAATCGTAGCTTTTAAAAGCTCCGATTTGGAGCACTTTACAGCTCCGAACCGGAGCTGTAAAACAGCCCCGGTGAGGATCCGGTGTCGGAATTTTTCCGGCACCTGAGATGAGAAAGAAGAAGAAGATAGAGAAAAGAAGAAGAAAATTATAAAAGAAAAGGGAAAAGGAATAAAATGAAATAGAAGTAAAAAAATAAAAGAGAGCTAAGGGTGTGTTTGTTTGGCAAAAAGAAATTTTAGATTTTTGGTCGGTCAAATAAAATCCGACTATTGGGGTTGGATGTAATTATGAGAATAAGGAGGTTTCATATGCAGAGAGGTGCAATAGGAGGGGTAGTGATGATATTATGTCTAATTTTTATAATTACAAAGCTAATAATAGTAATAAGTCTTCCTTATTAATATGTGTGAAAATTTTAAAATGACAACTGAAATGAAAAAAGATAAAAAAGATAGGATGGAGTAACAAATGAAAAATCTAAACATGCATCCTTTTCGGAGCGGAACATTTTCTTTCTTGGAGGAAATTTTATTCCGGAGCGGAGAAAGTAGTAACCTTCACAATCGAAACATCTAAACCATGCATCCTTTTCTTTCTTGGAGGATATTTTCTTAAATCATAAAAGTCCACAAACTAATCCCGCAAGTAGTCAAGGCCAGTGTTCTAGAAACCATGCAATACTGTTGTGCGCGCCTCCGAATCGGCCACATATACACTGATTACTTCATTAATTTCCATGCTTATAAATATGATGATGATAGTTGATGAAGATATCCGACTAGCCCAAATTAGCTGAGTTAGCAAAGGTAACAATGTCTTTCTTTACAATTATATTAATGCTTATTTTAGGCCTAGTTACCTTCATCCATTGCCTCAACCTATTACACAACAAGGTCCACAAACTTCCACCAGGCCCGATCTCTCTTCCGATCATTGGAAACCTCCATTTGATCGGCACTCAACCGCCTCATTCGTGCTTTGCTCGTCTAGCCAAAACGTACGGCCCTATTATGTGCATCCAACTTGGCCAAGTAACAACTATTGTCATTTCATCAGTTGGGATGGCTAAACAAGTCCTAAAAACGCAAGACCTTGCATTCTCTAGCAGGCACATCATGGACGCCACGCGTGCCCGCGAACACTCAACATACTCGCTTACTTTTCTCCCCCCGAATTCCAAATGGCGTTTTATGAGGAAAATAATGAATTTGAACATATTTTCTGGCTCCCGATTGGTCAGTAATCAAAACCTAAGGAGTCCGAAAGTGCAGGAGCTTGTAGCTTATTGTCAGAACAAGAGCTTGCGTGGTGAAGGCGTAGATATTGGGCAAGTTGTTTTCACAACATCAACGAACTTATTATCTAATACAATATTCTCTACAGACTTGGCAGACATTTTTTCCGATTCAGCCACAGAGTTCAAGGCTGCATTCAGGGGAATCATGGTGGAGATTGGGAAGACTAACCTAGCTGATTTCTTCCCCATTCTCCAGAATGTTGATCCGCAAGCCATACGTAGACGTACAGCACTCCATGCTGACAAGCTCTTTGAGATTTTCGGTAGCCTGATTGACAAGAGATTGGAGGAATGGACGAATCATGGTGTTACGAACAATGATGTATTAGATGTGTTGCTGACAATAAGCCAAGATAAACCAGAAGAGATTGACAGGAAACACATCGAACACTTGTGCTTTGTTCGTCCTCATGATCCTATAATTTACAATTTTTACTTAATTTCATATAATCATTTCTCTCATTGAATGAGACTCTATCCATGACAGGAATTGTTCCTTGCTGGGACAGATTCGACAGCAAGCACAATTGAATGGGCGATGGCAGAATTGCTACGAATTCCAGAGACCATGAAGAAAGTAAAAATCGAGCTTGAGGAAGTAATTGGCAAAGGGAAAATGGTGAACGAAGCTGACATAATGAATCTGCCTTTTTTGCAGTGTATAGTGAAGGAAACTCTTCGAATCCATCCTCCAGCACCATTCTTAATACCACGTCGAGTGGATCAGGATGTAGATTTGTGCGGTTACAAAGTGCCTAAAAACTCGCAGGTGTTGGTGAATGTTTGGTTGATCGGCAGGGATCCTGCATTATGGGAGGACCCCTTGGAATTCAAACCTGAGAGATTCATAAACTCGAAGGTAGATTTCAGGGGAATGGATTTTGAGTACATTCCATTTGGATCAGGACGACGGATGTGCCCTGGTTTGCCTCTTGCTGTAAGAACATTGCCAGTTATTTTGGGATCGCTTCTCAATATGTTCGACTGGGAGATTGAAGGTAGGATTTCAGCCGAGAAATTGGACATGGGAGAAATGTTTGGACTCACCTTGCAGAAGGCTACACCTCTTCGTGCAGTTCCATTGCCACTTTCAGTGGAGCCGAACGCACATAGCTCCCAGTCTGTGCAGTAGCACGGCTGCAATGTTCATGGTATAGTATATTTCTGTAATTGAATAAGTCTTCAAGATGACTAGTCCTTTCTATATATTTGAAATTAACAGCTCCAATATGTTAGTTCATGGTTTTTAAAACGAATATTCCGAATAATGTATGAAAAATGCTATCTTTGCTAATATATAGAAAATACTTCACTTGTTTTTATTTAAGAATTTCACATTTGTTAGTAATTAATTTGAATTTTCAAATAATGAGTTAAAGTTCAGCACGGAAGGAGAAAAACTCTTCACTTTGCCCTAAACTTTAGGTAATATATATATAACATAATAGTGACATTAGCACGCCCCAACACTACTTCTGTATACTCCTAGTCTGCTCTGCACAACATAATTTCTTTTAAGTATTTCATTCATCGTTCATGTTCATAGTTTAAAAGTAATTTGTAAACAATGTTAAAAGTTGTTGTCCAAAATAAGTCAAAAGTGATTAATTATAATGAGATAGAGAAACTAATACCTTTGACCATGTTTTCTTCATATATATGACTGAATTTATTGAATGTGACTATATATGATTTAACGAACCTAAAGAGAACTTAAAACATAAACATTGTTAAGGACAAAAACAGAGCCTTAAGCTCTTAGAAATCCTTTAATTATGTGGTGTATCAGGATGTCAATTTCCAGCAAACCCAAAATTGAATGTATATAGTACCTAAAAAAGTAAAAATTGTCCAGATGATGAATTTATGTGCCGTAAAATAAAATACTTATAAGAAATAAGCTTAGAACATTTTCAAATTAAGCTAAGAACATTGTCAAATTTATTCACACAATGCCGTTCACTGGATGGTGATTAATTTGGTCACCTCAGATTGAAGTTAAAGTTTGCATGTGTTTGCCAAAAATAATCTGGCTTCTTGACCATTGTAACCTTATTAAATAGTGCCTCCAATAGTAAAAGATTATACGGCTGTTTGATTTCCATAAGATGTTGCTAATAGTGCCTCCAACTCTGTTCAACACACTTCACTGTTGGTTTTCTTGAATCCTCATCAATTGGTTTCCCTCTTCGGCTGAAAAGCTAAATCTCTTTTATTTAATTCTAAATTAAACACTTGCGCTTCTAATTTTGCCTGTACAACATTTGGAGTCTACTTACTGTGGTAATCTTATGTTTGGTTTCCTAGGCACTGGAGCAAGGCTATCAATGGAATAGTTTCTGAATTGTAGTAGATTCAATAATATTAGATTTTATGCTTGCAACAAATTATCACCCCGGCCCCTTCGAGGTTATGCTTATGTTTGTCTTAATAATAGAGGTGCCTGAGGCCCTGAAGCCAAGTAAAAAACTGCTAAGTTATGTACTGCCTTCTTTCAGCTCGTCTGCATTTGGCATGCATGGACATGTTGTCATGTTCAGGGGCGGAACCAGAAATTATTGTTAGGGGTGGTGAACATCATTTATTAAAACATGGGGGGGCGGGAAAGTTGAAAAATTGTATATTCCTTCTAAAAAATTTTTTTTTGGGGGCAGAGCCCGCACCGGTTCCGCCCCTGTTCAAGTGGATGCTCCAAATCGGCCATCCGACGGTGCTTAGCATGCAGTAAAAAAGCCCTCAAGGTAAATTTGAAGTCAAATAGGTAAATCGTAGAAATATATAGTACTTACTATGTACATATATAGTAGTAACTTTTAAATTACACAAAACAGGTAGATAAAAGCAAATATAAAAAAATGTCTATAAATTACTATAAACAAATTCGAATATATTATAGATTCGATGTATTCTAATCTATAAAAATGGTAGTGTTTTAAATTAATTTATTTGTACGGAGATAGATAGGAGCAAATGTAAATTTATGTCCATAATTTAGTGATACAAAATCAAATATACTGTACATCGATTCGACGTATTCTAATATATAGTTACTAAAATCTATTTGTACTATTTTTGAATTGATAATTCAGTCCTGTTTATTATAGTTACTAAAATGTACAAACTTTTTTATGTATAAATTTGTTAGTAAGAGTGATACACAAATCAAAAAACTCTCTAAGAAAAAAGAAAGAAAGAATAAACCCAAACGAAATTCCATTTTATTTTGTTTGATACAAGTATTATTTTACTAGAATTCGTCGGCACACGCTACGCGTGTGCTACGTGTAGTTTATAGATTTATAATGTTCACTCAATTGATTTTAACGTAGTAAATAAAAATTTACAATTAAATATTGAGTAATTAAAATCAAAAGTTGCCACGAAATGTCTTCAAACAAACAAAAAATAATTAACTGAATAATTGAATCTAATTTAAAAATAACTTATTGAGTAATAGAAATAGTTCATATAGTCATGCGATGAAAATTTTGAATTGAACGGTACGTAAAGTACTCCTCCGATGATTTAAGAACCACCGAATACGTCTGTAGGCTATTGAAACATTCCACTTTGAAATCTGCAATGCAGCTTTTGCATGTAAATTTGTGTTTGCTTGTTCTCGTCTGATGCAATGTTATTTGTATAAGCTTTAAAATAAAGAAAAAAAAAGCTTGTATAAGCATGTTTTCAAATTCCTCAAATAACATATTATATTATTTGAAAAGTAAATGGTCACCTGGCGTTGCAAGTTTATGGTACATATTAAAAATATTAAAATAATTAACGTAATTATAAATGTTGAAATTGAAACTATGATTAGTTCTATTCAATTTTATCCGCATCAAATGAATCTTTTATTGTTGGGATTGGCATTTATTTGTTGTTCTTCAGGTCGCTGAGAATGTTATAAGAATATATTAAGGTGGTGTGGGAATATATAGTACGGATATATTAGGAAGTATATAATCGAGTCACAGGTATCTAACCTATTCATACCCAACGATTTTCAGAAAGTGGTGACGAAACGGATAACTTGTACAAATCTTTCCCTTTACAAAGCATCATAAATCATAACATTAAGCCGAAGAGAAATGCAAATTCTAGAAATTTTGCGAATGGAAAATAAGAGAAAAATGCTTTGGTGCTGTGAAAAAACAAGAGTTGATTTATGTCCATAATTTAGTGATACAAAATCAAATATACTGTACATCGATTCGACGTATTCTAATATATAGTTACTAAAATCTATTTGTACTATTTTTGAATTGATAATTCAGTCCTGTTTATTATAGTTACTAAAATGTACAAACTTTTTTTATGTATAAATTTGTTAGTAAGAGTGATACACAAATCAAAAAACTCTCTTAAGAAAAAAGAAAGAAAGAATAAACCCAAACGAAATTCCATTTTATTTTGTTTGATACAAGTATTATTTTATTAGTATAAGTTAATTTTCACAATGGCTGGACGCAAGAATCAGAATACCAAAGCGAGAAAACCCACCAAGCAGTCCAACGCCACCAAGGGCAAACAGGTAAATAAACTCATTCTCACTCTCTTCTACACCGCTCCCAGGGGCAGACCAGTAATCTCACCTTCTTTAACTGCTTGATTTCCCATTTGTTCTTTGTGGAATTTCACTTCACATTCTTTTTTTTCTTCTTTTCATTCTCTCGATTTTGTTTATATGTGTACAGAAGAACAAGAAACAAGTTGTTAAATGGAAGAGTGATTTTGAGGGACTGAGTCTGCAGCTTGATGATTTGGGTTTCAAAATCAGCGAAGTTGGTAATTGTCTTTTTAGGTTCGTTTCATTGGTTAAATTTTTCTCAAACAAATGGTTAGTGGTGTTGCTCAAATGTGATTCTGATTCGTGTGTGTTATACTGTTATTTCTTGAAAAGGGCATTGGCCGATCAACTTGAAGGGAATGAAGATGAACACGAGAAGTATCGGGCTATGGTTGTTTCTTTTATTGAGGTGAATCTCTTAAGCTCTGGTTGATCATGTTCATGATAGTTTTTAGCTTAATTAGTTGCTAGACTTTTTTTTTTAAACGGCGAATCTAACTACCCTACTCCTACTCCTACACTACTCATTTACCGCCTTATAACTCAAAATACACACCTATACCAACCTTATACCTCCGTTGGGGTTCGAACCCCAACCTATCTTTGCTATTCCAGCACCCTTAATTACCACCAAACCACTTTATAACTCTCTTAATTAGTGTATGTTAAAGATGTTGCTTTTGTTGAAATTTACATGGTTCTGGCTTGTTTTGAGTGCATTTGTGTTTATTGTGATTGTGATACGGTTCTATAGAATTGATTTAACGCTTATGGATAAAGTTAGATGGTGGCTGTTCCTATTATGCATGCTTCTTTATGACTTACACTGCATTTTTATATGTTGCACAGACTCTTATAGTTCCTATGGTGAATATATATAACTCATGTGATTTGCTCTTTTCTAGTTGCTATACTTTTTATGTTAATGTAATTTGCTCTCTTCTAGTAGTTGCTATGTTCTCCATATCTTGAAGTTTGTTTTGGTTATTTCAAGATTTATAATTACTATTGTGAAGGATACTTACTAATAATTAATGAGCTATTTTCTACAGTACAATCGGAGCGATTTCGAGTCTTTTCTCGAATATGATGATGGTCCATTTGACGATTACTGTCAAGAAATGGGAAAGAATAGAACCTGGGCGGGGAATATGGAATTGCTAGCAGCTTCGCGTATCACTCAGACTAACATCTGTGTGCACTTGGTATAAAATTGATGTCTCAATAGTTATTAACAAATTAACGAGATTCGAGGATTCGAGGATTAATTTGTCCCTTTATTTCAATTTATGCAGTACAATGCAAAGCCCATAATGATTTATTGTGATAAGGAAGACGCTCGCACACTACATCTGTAAGTATTAAAAGTTCAGATTTAATCTCTACTTCTTCTACACACCCTATACGACCAGTTTTACGTGTCGAGGTCATGAATTAGTCAGCTGTGAAGCTCAGCAAGATATCTAAGCAAAATTATTTGGTATACGTATTTATTGCTTTGCATATTTCTATCTCTATTTATAGCAGTATGGAATCCTTCGATCTCATATATAGTCATCGACTTTGTTGATTCAAGCAGTCTCTATTTTAATTAAAATACCTTAAATGCATTGACGTTTATAGTTTTGGTACAATAGTTTTAAGTTCCTTATGTTGTTGTACCGAGTTATATGATATATATGTTTTTATCTTATATCAATTTGATCATGATGTATGAATTGCGCTTAAAGTTCTATGTTCTGGCTTACTTCCTCAAGAAGAAATGGAAGAAATTAAGAGTAAAGTCAGGTCTGATTTCGGTCTAAATCTTTTAATTGCAGTGCCTATCATGACAAAGCACATTACAATAGCGTGCGATTAAAGGAAGACATTTTTGTTGAACCAGTTGTGACATTCATCAAGGTTCCGCTCTCCTCTAACAACATTGTATCATTTTTTTGTACGTGTAATATTTCTTACCGTATATGGTTTTGATAAATGTCTTTCTCGAAAGGATAATGGTGAAGTGTCAACAAGAATGGATAAAATTATTGTTGACAGAAAGTCGGAGCAGGCAACTACCTTAAATGGTGTGAAGGCAGAAAATGGGCATGAAGATGCTATGAAAACTGAACAGGTAAGCATATATATTTTCAGTTCAGAATCATTTATTGAGATAACATACTCCAATATAGTTGGTAGTAAGATGGATTTAAAAAAAAAAAAAAAAAAAGTACTATGTTTCTTAATTAGTTTTAGTACGTGTATATATAGAATGTTGGAACTGCAAATTTCTTTCTAATAACCTTGATGTCATTCTAGACTTCGCAGTGCGGTGTTTATGGTGCAGCACAAGTTGGGATATCAGAACAACAAGGTTCACTACTAGACAACATAGTTGCTGACGCTGAACCTTTTGATTCCATGAAGAAGGATGCAAACGGTAATGATCCGTGAAGTCTTTAAGTTACTTATCTTGAGTTGTGAAGTCTTTTAGTTTCCTGATGATACGTGCATCATTCTAGAAGGTCAGGAGCCGCCACAGAACCAGGAGCGAGAAGAATTTGTTCCACCTTTGATCAATGTCTATGTCCGAAAACGAAAGAGGACACAAGAGAGTCTGTTCCGCCTTTGACAAAGGACAAAGAATTCCGTTGAAGATACATGTCTCCATCAATGTTAAGGTTCTCCACTATATTAAGAGAGAGCTTCGGCTCTTTGCAATATCCTTTATCAATTGCATACACTTTAGAGTGTCGATGGTTCTAGCCATGAAAGGTTTTGAAAGCCTTCGAATTGTACGCTTCCATTCGAACGAGTGATTGGACGTTGTGCCTTGGAACTCTTTAATCCCGTAAGCCTTGGAGAGAGAGAGGGGGGGGGGGGGGGGAGAGAGAGAGAGAGACGGGTGAATAAGAGCTTATGGTCACACGAGTTGTGGCCTCGTCCAAAATTTTAATTCGAATTTTATAGCGTTTTGGGAAGACCATTCGATCGATAAGTGATTTTGTTCAATTTTAACATTGTCGTAATAAACAAACCGTAATAAAACATCATCTATGTATTATATGATCGTTTAAGGAAGTCCATTTTGTGCTTCAAGCTCCTCGATGGTTTAAGTTCGTTCACCAAAATGCACACATCTCATGACACCATGACTTAATTTTCAGATTAACTCAGTAAGACTCGAATGATCAACTCATTATCTAATTAATTTTTGACATTGCATAGTTGTTCAATCGTATTTTCTAATAAGTGTAATTCTTTTTATTTCGTTAATTGTGTTCTCATGACCTTCCATTCCAACACAATCGCAAATTCCTTTTAAATTCTTAATTCCGTTGCTTAGAGCACACACAAAGTCGTAAACCATATAATAAGAAGTAAATATAATTTGTTGAGAAAAAAGAAGTTGCATATTAGACAAACATGCATATTACTAGAAAAATCATTTAATTAACATTATTATAATTAAATTCACTCTCTAACATTATTACAATTAGGTTCGTTCTATTTTATTTATAAACTTCCCCATTTGGAAGCTAACACTGCAAGAAAACACAGCATCAACATTTTCCTCTCAGTTGTGAAAAGGTAAGAGGAATATTATTTCCTCACGATATAGGGGTAAATTTAAAATTAAATTAACTTTAGACCAAAATTCGGCGGCAAATATGTAAATAAATGAAAATATTTTTTGTAATTTACCACTAAAGTCTAAACAAAACAAAAGAGCTAATAAGAGCAAAAGAAAACTTCATTTCTCACCTTCCGTCTCTCACAGTTCGACTCGCGAGCTCATCCATGGCGGAAATCCTATGGTCATGCGGTCATGGTGCGATCCATTCATGGCGGAAATTCTGAGGTCACAGCGCATCTAATTGAGTTTAGAATTTCAAAAGGTCACATCAGATGCAAAATCTACTAAGAGATTATTTCAATCGGATTGTTCATCCTTAGGTCATCGCGCGATTCATTCATTCGGCTCAGCTGCTATGGATAGTGAGGTTGCTGGAGCAAGGTAATGTTATGTCTCAACACTTTGAATAATTTCAATTACTTTGTTTATGCTGACTCAAAAAGGTTTTCAAATCCCTAATTTCCGACCTGGCTCGATTTATTATATTGATGATTGTGTTTGATTGAGTAAATGATTTTGATTACAAATTGATCCGAATTATTCACTAGATTTGGATTTCTTACTCAATATTATGTGCCTGAGTATTAGAATGCACCATTTATTTTGTGTAGTCCTACATGCAACCACCTATCATGTTTTGTGTATAACAGATTATTATTATTATTCTAATTAATTAGTGCTTGATACATCCATTGAAGTTTTGATATGGGGTAGTTTTTATACTATTTGTGCAGCTCTTTTGCACAGGTTGTCTTTGTCGTAACTTTGTAATTATCTTTTTGTGAGTAATATATTTTTGGCTGATTCCAAAAGAAAAAAAAAATTAATTAGTGCTTGAGAGTATCACATAAACTGTTAGCTCATTTTGTTTCTTGCACATTGGAGGTAGATACCAATTTATGTTATTGGTGAGATGTGTAAATGCTGGAGCAGATGAGGTAGAATAATGTAATTCTTGAAGGAAGCATGTCGATGACATTAATTATACTGAATTTTGTTGTGTTACCAACATTGTATTTGTTATGGTCCGATATGGCTATAACTTGGAAGGGATTTATGTTTTTCTTGCCATTAGTTCCCCTTCAGTTTTTTCCACATAGCTTACTGGTTGTTGTTTTTGTTCCATTTGTTATGGTCCTATATGGCTATATATCAAGTCAGAGCCTCACCATATTTTGATTATTTATGTGATTTCGACTTGGTGGCTGGTACAAATGGATTAGAAACAAAACTGAAACTGGCTTTTGACTCTGGAATCCATGATACCATTGACATTGATTTGGTAAAGATCTTTGATATTTGTGCGTCTTCATATAATCAATCATATTCTTTGCTAATAAACTGCTAACCTCGAAGTCTTTGTCAGGTTGCCATGAGCGTTAATGACATGATCACCTCCGGATTTACTACTACTACACACAAATCAAGAAGGGATAATTGCACTGATTTTACTGGAGGGCAAGCTTCCATTAATAGGTCAGTGAAGCTTGTGATTTACTAATGCTAATCCACCAGCTGAGCGGGTAAAACTGTTGTTCTTCCTTGATTACTATACTAAAGTCGTCTTGACGTTGACCTAGCTAGAAACTTTTTCAATAAACAATTTTGAAATTATAACAGTTTATAAACTCTATTTAATAAACAATTTTGAAATTCATTACAATTTATAAAAAATCTTTCAAATTTTCATCACCCCAACACGTGAAATCCACGACATCCATTAATTCTGGAGTCATATATTTTATAATCAAACAATCTGACCACCTAGGTAAGTATACCATTAATTAGTCAAATTTCATCAAAATTTACTTCACCCCAACACAAAAAAACCATTTCCACTATGACAGCATCATCTTCTGCTACTTCACCTCCTAAATACGTCACGATTACAATCAACAGCAGCCGCAATAACAACTTATATTATGAAAGTAAAGATCTTATATTTTTATTATATAAATTCCAAAATAATTTTACGGTATAATTAGGATTAATTTGAAGTTCAATAGAAGTTAAAAAAAAATTGACACAACAAATGGAAAGGTTACACAAGTATTTGCTAATCACGATTTATGTTTAAAATTCTTAATCCCGTGGCTTTAGAGCATGCAAATCATACTAAACAAGTACTGTAATTATAATTGGTTGAGAATTAAAAAAATGGAAGAAAGTCGAAGTGCATAAATTAATTTGAAGTCAAATAGGCAAAACTCAAAAATAGTACTGTGTACTCCGTACATAACTTCTACTTAGTAGATAAGAGCAAATATAAAAATATGTCTATATAATTACTCTAAACAAATTAGAATATTTATAGATTTGACGTATTCTAATATATAAAAATGGTAGTTTTTTTATTAATTTATTTGTACTAAGATAGGTAGGATCAAATATAAATTTATGTCCATAATTTACTCGATACAAAATCAAATTATAATAGATCGATTCGACGTATTCTAATATATAGAGATGGTAAATTGTAATAAATCTATTTGTACTATTTTTGAATTAACAATTATACTAGTTCCTAAAATGTACAAACCTTTTCATGTATAAATTTGTCTGTAAGAGCGACACACAAATCACAAAATTCTCTAAGAAAAAGAAAGAAAGAACAAACCCAAACGAAATTCCATTTTATTTCCGCAATGGATGGGAGCAAAAATCAGAATACCAAAGCGAGAAAACCCGCCAGACATTCCAAACCCTTCGAGGGCAAACAGTTAAATACTAACATCATTCTCTCCCTCTTTTATAACTGCTCCCGAGGGCAGACCTGTAATCGCACATTCTTTAATTGCTTGATTTTCCATCTCTTCTTTGTGTGGTTTCACTTTACACTTGTTTTTGTTCATTCTTCTTGGATTTTGTCTATGTGGGACAGAAGAACAAGAAACAAGTTGTTAGATGGCAGAGTGATTTTGAGGTATTGGGTCTGCAGCTCGATGCTTTGGGTTTCAAAATAATCGAAGTTGTGAAGATGGTAACTGTCTTTTCAGGTTCGTTCCAATGGTTAAATTCTTTCAATTGGTTTGTGGTGTTGATTAGCTGTGATTTTGATCTGATGTGTTGTTTCTTGAAAAGTACATTGGCTGATCAACTTGAAGGAAATGAAGATGAGCACGACAAGTACAGGGCTATACTTCTCATGCTCATCTCCATTCCCTTCAAGTTGATCAGCCAATACCTTTTCAAAAAATAACACGCACAGATCTGAATCACATTTAAACAATACCACAAACCAATTGTCTGAGAAGAATTTAACCATTGAATGAACCTGAAGAGGCAATTACCATCTTCACCAACTTCGATGATTTTGAAACCCAAAGCTTCAAGTAATAGATGACGTTTTAGACATTACACGACTATTAAGAAATGTAATCATTATCTATGGATTTGAAACAGAAAGGGAGTTAATAATGTAGACAACAACATAAGCGATGATGATGATGTATATAGAAGATACAACATAGTTCAAATTTCTAAATGCAATTGAATTACCTATATCTAAAAGTTGGACATTTTCGTCTGCTATATACCTACTCCCTCCTATCATAAATAAATAGATGACGTTTTAGTTTATTAACAATCTCTGAAATAGTTGTCGTTTTAGGAGTCTATCATATACTATTAATAGGTGTGTATGTGAGAGAGGTTTAGAATTAATTTACTATTAATAGGTGATGGACCCTATAGGATAATGATTACATTTTCTTAATAGTTGTATAATGTCTAAAACGTCATCTATTTTAAATATGAGGGAGTATATAAAAATGTTCTAAATGCAATTGAATTGACTATATGGAACCCCTATCACAGTGAGAAAATCCTGTGTTTCAATCATTGCAAGATGTCTGAAAAATATGAAAACAAGCACTTTGTTCTTGTACATGGTTTTGGTCATGGAGCATGGTGCTGGTACAAACTTGTACCCATGCTCAAGGCCAATGGACACATGGTGACTGCACTAGACCTGGGAGGATGTGGGATCAACCCGAAACAGCTTCATCAGGTTCCGTCGCTGTCAGATTATGTGCAGCCATTGATGGATTTCTTGGCTGGTATGGATAAAGATGAGAAAGTTGTCCTGGTTGGCCATAGCTATGGTGGGATTCCCATTTCTTTAGCCATGGAGAGATTTCCAGAGAAGGTTTCGGTGGGGGTTTTCATTATGGGTTACATGCCTAACTGCAGTGATTCTCTAGCAACTCAGGTTCATGAGGTTTGTACGTTCAATGAATTTCTTGATTGTTGTGTTCGGAAAGTTTATATGATTGCTAGTTCATGATACAGTACAGCTTTTAGAAGATTTATCGATTTTGTCCTTCACCTCTAGATTTAAATCTATCACTTCCACAATGTAAAATGTGTTGGCGTGTTGCATTGTGTGAGTGTGACTAACGACTTGTGCCTTGACTTTGTTTGACTTCAATGTGTCCGAAAACAGTACTTTAGAACAGGTTCGAGGAAACCTGGCATAGATACCAAGTTCACATTTGATCAAGGATTGGAAAACCTGCCAACTTCAGCTCTTTTCGGACCAAAAGACATGGCAGCAATGATTTACAAAAATTGTTCCTTGGCGGTAATTTCTCAAGATTCACGCGTATTATTTATTTTTACAGAACACGATGATTAATTTGTTTCTTGCATCATATCGTTGTTTAATAGGACCTTGAATTAGCCAAGATGTTGATCAGGCCGAATTCCTTTTACATGGAAGACCTGGAGAAGAAATCCCTGCTGTCAAACGAGAGGTATGGTAAGGTTAGGCAGTGTTACGTGATATGTAAGGAGGATAAGGTATTGGAGGAAGAATTCCAGAGTTATATCATTAACAATAGCCCTCCGGATGAGGTTGTTTCAATCGCAGGAGCAGGACATATGGTCATGCTTTCGAAAACTCAGGAGCTCTGCGCCTGCCTGGAGAGAATTAGTTGAATAATGTACCCTTTTTATGTTGATAATGATACACTTTGATAACCTGCTATGGTATTTTAGACAATAGTCATTGCCTATTGGCATCGACGGGGTGATCCGGGCGGATATGCAACACCAAATTTTGATACATTCATAAACATGATTCAAAAGCATTCAGAATCCTTTTTTTTTAATCTTCATAATATCTGAAGATTTGTAAAATTGGGAAGAGGAGATATAAAATTCATGGGAGGAGAATTCGTTCGAAACTTGAACACAGATTAAAGAGTCGTGCAGTAGAGGAAGAAAGGTGAAGATGTAGTACACAAGTACAAATATAAAGGAATAATGGGCGCGCTACCACATGGTCGATTTCGTGGTATGATTCAAATGGTTGGTACCATGTGGTAAGAAGTCCAATGACTATAGCAAAATGAGTGTGGTATACACGCTCAAATTAAACTGATTGGTTGATAGACTTCAAATTGCTACAAATTCGGATTCTCTCCACGTGCCAACTTCTTGGTCATTATAGACTTATATAATTTTCAAATGTGATACATATTATAAGTACATCTTACATTGGAATCTTACGTTATGCACATAAAATTAACATTCCTAATTTTTTCTAACTTGTTTCCTATTTTTAATTTTTTTTAAGAATTAGTTTGACAATTATTTATTAAATAGCAAACGAGAAATTTTAAAAGGCCTTAGACGTTGTTTCATATGAATAATGAATAAAATTATTTGAACTAATTAAACTATACTAAATTTATTGAATGGGAACAGAATTTAACACATTTCAATAAAACTGGAAAAATAATATTAGAGACAAAAACAGAGCCTTAGGCGGTTAGAAACCTTTAATTGTGTGGGTGTGAGTATGTCAATTTTCCATTCTCCCAAAGTTGAGAGTTCACAAATGCAGGCAACAAACCCAAAATCGAATGTAGTGCCTAAAAGTGTCCATTGTCAAACTAAGCTACTTAAATTAGCAAATATTTTGCCGTCCCCGTATCAACGAAAACAACGACTCATCACTAGTAATTTTCCATCGTTAAGTATTTACCATAAACAAAACATTTTTAAGTTAACACGACATTATGATTTTAATCAAAATATGAATATTCTCTTGATAAAAAGTTTATATCAAGAGTGTATGTCTCCACTCATTTCCAACTATTAAACTCTATCACGTATTTCATTCATATTAAAATTTATTATACTCTTTCTCTTCAACTTTTATACTCCATCTTACCCAAATTTATATTAAAAAGAAATAAGAAAATAATAAGGAAATTTGGGAAACGCTCCAATCGGAGCAGCCTGCTCTAATCGGAGCAGCCGGCTCTAATCGGAGCATCAACTGCTCCGATTGGAGCAGTCTGGGCGGAGCTGGGCTCCGCCTCGTCATTGCGGGGCTGAGCTCTGCCCAGCCCTTCAGTTTTTTTTTTTTTTATTTCCTTTTCTTTTAATTTCTTTTTTGTTTTATTAAAAAACAGTTAAAATACTTAGTACATGTTTGTTTTGAGTGAATGACAATTCTGTAAATAGCTCTAAGTCAACCCAAAATCTACATTTTGGCCTAATCTGTAATTGTTGATCTAATGGGACCTTTTTTGTTATTAGGTGTTCTAAGGGACCCCTAGAGTGATATAACCTCTATACTCTATTACTATAAAAGGGAAACAATTGATGAAAAGAAAGAAATGGAAAAAAGCAAAAAGAATAAGTAGAAAGAAATAAATAATTCCATCTTCTAGTAAGATGGGAGCATACCGGTTACTCGGTTAGATAGTCATATCCGGATGGAGGCCAAGGTATGATTAACATACGTATACGTTTGATCATACAATAACATACAATGTATAATTTATAAATAAATAATTCCATCTTTTACTATTGTCGTGATAAGGTGGAATTTAATTGCGATAGATTTCATTAGACGAGTTTTTAAGTGCAATATAACAATTAGACTTTGGTCTGTAACCCGTACCTTTGATTTGTAGGAAGTATTTATTTGTTTAATTTTTGTTGTTGAATTTAGGAGAATTGTAAACTTGTGAATTGAAACCCGTACCTTTGATTTGTAGGAGGTATTTATTTGTTTAATTTTTGTTGTTGAATTTAGGAGAATCGTAAACTTGTGAATTGAAGTTGTTTGTTTTAGTTCCTCCGTTTCATTAATAACTTTCTAAGGGAACTATTTATCGCGATCTTTGATCACGTATAGATTTTAAAT
Organism: Plantago ovata; assembly: GCA_028274465.1. Lineage (NCBI taxonomy): Eukaryota > Viridiplantae > Streptophyta > Magnoliopsida > Lamiales > Plantaginaceae > Plantago > Plantago ovata. Next base: position 4,691,519 of record CM051457.1, on the reverse strand, counting down.
TAAACTGTGTCAATATAAATTAAAAGTTGATTATGAAAATATATTCCATTTAATTTCATAATATAATTTTATTATATTTTTCTCCAATGTAATTTAGGAGTTATACGTGGTCAAAGGTCGCGATGAATAAATCTCTTAGAAAGTCGTTAATGAAACCGAAGTTAACTACTGTTAAAATTTAAACCGTTCTTCTAGTGTATCAACTCTTTACTTCCGTTTTACATTTTTTCTTCTTTGCGCCGTGAATGATTCAAATTGATATCGGAAAAACTTGTAACCTTAGCCAACTAGCTTACAGAAGTAAGTTGGGGACATCCTGCAAAGCCGATAATACGGTGAATGTCCTACTTGCATAACACAGGATGTCATGATCAACAATTGAATTTTGAATTTATAAAACCAGTATATAAGTTGCAACAATTTCATATGATGCCAAAGCCAAGTAGAAGAATAAATAATGGCTTTCTTTACCATTGTCTCCTTACTTGTCTTCACCCTTACCTTAATCCACTACCTCAACCTAATATCTACCAGGCTGATCAATAAGCTTCCCCCCGGTCCGACACCTCTTCCAATCATCGGAAACCTCCATCTGATTGGCAGTCAACCGCATAAGTCCCTTGCTCGTCTGGCTGAGATTTATGGTCCCATTTTATGCCTACGTCTCGGCCTAAGAACAGTAGTGGTAATTTCCAATGCCGAAATAGCCAGGCAAGCATTGCAGAAACAGGACCGGGAATTTTCAAACAGGAACATCCCGGATGCAGCCCATGCACTCGAACATTTCCAAAACTCGGTCGTTCTTCTTCCAGTTGGTTCCAGGTGGCGTTCCCTCCGGAAAATAATAAACTCTAATCTCTTTTCAGGGATCAAGTTGGACAGTCATCAGGACCTGAGGAGTTGGAAAGTGGAGGAACTCATTGTTTATTGTAAAAACATGAGTCGGATTGGTGAGAGCGTAGATATTGGCCAAGCAGCCTTTAGGACTACGCTCAACTTGCTGTCCACAACCATTTTCTCAAGAGATTTGACTGATCCGTTTTCAGATTCAGCCACGGAGTTCAAGGGCGTTGTAAGGGCCATGGTGACGGAGTCAGGTAAAACAAACCTGGCAGATAACTTCCCCTTCCTCAAGAAATTTGATCCTCAAGGCATACGGCGACGCCAGGAAATCCATTTCAAGAAACTTTTTGACCTTTTCGATAGTCTGATTGAAGAGAGGTTGGAGCAATACAAGTCCGGTAGGGCAGCAAACAGCGATATCATCGACATACTCCTGAGTATCTGTCGAGATAATCCAGAAGAAATCCAAAGAAGCCATCTCAAACATTTGTGCTTGGTAAGTTTGTTCCCAATGACTAGCAGAACCTGCTAATTTTGTTACAACTTTTTTCGTATTTATCACTAAAATTTTCTGTTGCTGACAGGACTTGTTTGGGGCCGGGGGAGATACAACATCAATCACAGTGGAATGGGCCATGGCAGAAACACTGAGGAACCCAGATATCCTAGAAAGGGTGAAAACCGAGCTCAAGGATGTCATTGCCAAAGGGGGAGTGGTGAAGGAAAAAGATCTCTACCACCTGCCATATCTGCAGTGTATCGTGAAAGAAACTTTTAGGCTCCATCCTCCAGTGCCGTTTTTAGTACCACGCAGAGTGGATCAAGACGTGGACTTGTGTGGCTATACAGTGCCTAAAAGTTCGAAAGTGATGGTGAATGTGTGGGCAATTGGAAGGGATGCTGAACTATGGAAGAATCCGTTGGAATTCAAACCTGAGAGATTCTTAAATTCAGAAATGGATGTCAGGGGAACTGATTTTGAGCTAATTCCATTCGGGGCAGGGCGAAGGATTTGCCCTGGATTACCTCTTGCTGTGAGAATGGTGCCGGTGATGTTGGGATCGCTTCTGAACTCATTCGACTGGGAGATGGAGGGTGGGATTCCGCTGGAGAAAATGGACATGGCTGAGATGTACGGATTCAGTTTGCAGAAAGTTATTCCCCTTAGAGTTGTCCCCATAAGCACAGGCTAAAGTTCCTTCAGGACAGGGTCTGATATTTTACATGCAGAACATATCGGAAACATAATGACGTGTTGTTATGCATAATGCGAATACTATAAGCAATAATTCTATATCAAGTACTTGTCCAGATTCTATATTATCAAACCTAGCATATCTTATGGATGTATGAAATTTGGTGTTGCATATCTACTCAGGACCACCACGTCGATGCCAATAGGCAATGTGGACTAAAATTCATAGCAGTTTCCCAAAGTGTACCAGTATCAACTATTCAACTCAAAGACATTTATGAAATCCACAGGGAAATCGAAGAACTTGTACAAATTCATCTGTGAGAAACTACTTGTCATGCTTAGTTATTTAGCTAATTCTCTCCAGGCAGGCGCAGAGCTCCTGAGTTTTTGAAAGCATGACCATATGTCCTGCCCCTGCAACTGAAACAACCTCATCCGGAGGGCTATTGTTGATGATATACCTCTGGAATTCTTCCTCCATTACCTCATCCTCCTCACATATCACGTAGCACCGCCTAACCTTACCATACCTCTCGTTTGACAACAGGGATTTTTTCTCCAAGTCTTCCACGTAAAAGGAATTCGGCCTGATCAACATCTTGGCTAATTCAATATCCTATAAAACAAAAATGTGATGCAAGAAACAAGTGAATAAACTCTGTGCTTCGTAAAAATAAATGATACGCGTAGAGCATGAGATCGTTAAATGTACCTCCAGGGAACAATTTTTGTACAATGTTGCTGCCATGTGCTTTGGTCCAAGAACAGCTGAAGTTGGCAGGTTTTCCAATCCTTGACTAAATGTAAACTCGGTATCCATGACAGGATTCTTCGAACCCGTTCTAAAGTACTGTTTCCGAAAACATGAAAGAATTCGTATAAAGTCAAGACACAGATCAAACAGTGCAAGAAGCATAAAAGTGACACATTCTACATGAGTTGAGTAATATGCCAGAGCCATTGTATCGGCCCATAACCCATGTATTGATTAATATAGAATAATAATTCAATGGGATTCGATTAGATTGGTACTACTAGCCAGACAAACTGGAGGGTCCATTAATGTTACTGGTTACATTGCATGTGATGCATGTCATTTTATGAAGCTGGCACTAGCTGACCAGCTACAGCTTAAGATATACAGTATGGAAGTAAAAAGAGAAGAAAATATCTTTTAAAACCTGTACTATATATACAGTACCAAGAAAATGGTGATTTATCCACAAATCATATAACCTTTCAAAACAACAATCAAGAAATTCATTGCACAAACCTCATGAACCAGAGTTGCTGGAGAATCACTGCAGTTAGGCATGTAAGCTGTAACGAAAACCGCCACCGAAACCTTCTCTGGAAATCTCTCCATGGCTAAAGAAATGGGAATCCCACCATAGCTATGGCCAACCAGGACAACTTTCTTATCTTTATCCACACCAGCCAAGAAATCCATCAATGGCTGCACATAATCTGACAGTGACGGAACCTGATGAAGCTGTTTCGGGTTGATCCCACATCCTCCCAGGTCTAGTGCAGTCACCGTATGTCCATTGGCCTTCAGCATGGGTACAAGTTTGTACCAGCACCATGCTCCGTGACAGAAACCGTGTACGAGAACAAAGTGCTTGTTTTCATATTTCTCAACCATCTTGTAAAGTTTTTTTAGTCTAGTTTTGGTATTGAAACACAGGATTTTTCTCAATGGAATTGTTTAGACTGTCATAGGTTATATATAGGCAAACAAAATGGCTGACTTTTAGATATATAGGCAATTGCATTTAGAACATGTGCAGGTATGTAGCACACAGAAATGGCCGGCTTTTAGAAATAGGCAATTCAATTTCATTTAGAAATTAAAACTATGTTGCATCTTTTGCGTAATGGGAATGTAAAAGTATGACTTATACCAGAGTTGATCAGTTGACTATGAAAGATATCATACTTTCTTAAAAGGTATTAAGATTTGTCTTTATAATTGGGGAAAAATAAATTATAGAAGAGTAAGCAAAAAGTAGGGAATCGCTGTTATCCAGTTATCCGCACGCACCAAAAATAAAAAATTTATGTGTAATTTCTTTTCTTAAATATATGTAAGCAAGTCGATTACTCGATTACATTAAATATAATTAGCTGGATTTTCTGAAACAAAACATGAAACATACTGTATCTTTTTTCATTTAGCACGCATAACGCTAGAACATCTACATCACAGTAGCATATGTTAGGCGGTGACGAACACTAGAGCGGAAGGGATAAGGATATGAACTCCAGGTGCAGGACACTAGGGCGGCGGAGGGGAAGCCCGCACTACCAACTAAGAAATTTCACATTCATGCATTATGGATTTTTCTCACATTCATGAAAATTATGAGTTCTGCTAAAACAAATTCATATACATTATACACAATGAAGACAGAAGAATGAGAAATGATTTGCATTCAACTCCACCCACTGATAGAGAGTACAGACACACCAAATTTGTCAACAACTCTTAAATATGCTCATACTTGATACATCGTCATTGCTTATGTATTTGTCAATATTAAAGTTGTAGATTTCATACTGGCCAATACTTGATACAAACAGATCTACTGTTTCATTTCCATATATATACCTGCATTTGAAACATTATTGTAACCTGCAAAGCTACTGCGTGGTCTTTTATTTGTGTAAGATTTTTTAACTGTCATCAACCCTACTAAGACCAGATTTTTCAACTGTCATCAACCCTACTAAGACCAGATTTTTTAACTGTCATCAACCCTGCTAAGACCGGACTTCATCAACATGTTCCAAGGTAACCCAGATAGGCGACTAAAATTAGCACTGACATAATGGAACGACGAAAACTTCAATCAAGCTTACGTTGTTCCTTTCAGTGGGTAGACCTGTAGTGCTGTTCCATGACTCTGATCTGAGTTTATTTCGATGGCCAGCAATAGTCATCTACTGTCGCCTGGATCGAAATGGAACGAAATGTATTATAAATTAGAAAGCTATATAAATGATATTAGTAGAGCAGGTAGTACAACGATATGTACATGTGATCATACGCAGTTTCACTTTAAGCTGTAATGTACAGCTCTCATGTACAGAATTTAGCCTATATTATCAACATAATTTAGCCTATAATATTTAACACCACGGGAAACTGGACGAGGACTGGGCTAGCTTGAGGGCTTTTTGACTGTCAGCTAAGCATCGTAGGATGGCCGGTTTGGAGCATCCTCTTGAACATGTCCATGCCAAATGCAGAATCTGACGAGCTGAAAGAAGGCAGTACATAACTTAGCAGCTTTTTACTTGGCTTCAGGCACCTCTAGTAAGACAAACATAAAGCATAACGTCGAAGGGGGTGATAATTTGTTGCAAGCATAAAATCTCTAATTTTACTGAACCTACAATTCAGAAACTATTCTATTGATGGCTTTTCTCCGGTGCCTAGGGAAACCAAACATAAGATTACCACAGTAGACTCCAAATGTTGTACAGGCACAATTAGAAGCGCAAGTGTATTAGAAAATAATGAAAGAGATTTAGCTTTTCAGCCGAAGAGGAAAACCAATTGATGAGGATTTAGAAAACCAACAGCAAAGTGTGTGGAACAGAGTTGGAGGCACTATTAGCAACATCTTATGGAAATCAAACAGTCACATACACTCTTATCAAATAAGCTTACAATCTTCAAGAAGCCATGGAAACAGAGCAATTTTGTAAAGGATTAAGCAACCAGTTCATTTTTGGCAAACAAAAACTTTAAACTCAATCTAAGGTGACCAAATTAATCCTGTGAACATTGTGTAAATAAAAGTACTTTTATGTTAAATGAACACCTTTACATCTCTCAAGAACTAGAACCTTCAGTTTTCAGAACTGAAGCTTCTTATAAGCAATTATCACAAACAGGAGCGTAATGAAATACATCAAATTAATTGTTCAAACGTATAGAATGTCGATTTAACAGTATGCCTACACAACTGACAAATCACTTGAACTATTTCGGAGCACAAGCAAAGAACTTTACTATCAGAGAGTACTCTAACATTCCATGGGGTGAAAGAACAGGGTTGATCTCAGTTACTGAAATGAATACTCAGGTAAATCTGCAAAGTACTTTAAACAGCTAAGTGTGGATATGAAAAGTACCTCGAGATAGTGATTTCATATGGAAATGAAACGCCTTCAAGGTTTGGTATTGGAGGAACGTGATCCTTCTTCTCATTCACAAATCTGATTATCTGAAACAGAACATCACGAAGCGAAGATTCTAGTGCTGCACGTCGAGCACTTCTTGCCTCAGCAGCAGTATCTGAGCAAATCAGAATTCAATCCAGAAGCAGAACACAGATAAGTTGCGCATGCCAACCGTTACTTAATAAATCACTGGATCTCTTGAAATAAATATGCAGAAAAAAAAAAGAAATACCTCCGGGGTCAACTACTAATTTGGAATGATGAGATTTGCCAGAATGTCCTTTTGGATGCTGTGCCACATTCAAATTTAAGTACCACTGTTCCCAGTAGAGACGTTCAACCTTACTTGAGAACCATGTCGGTTGTTTGTTCTTGACTTCATAGAAGGCCAAACATATCTGCATCGGTACATGTACGTTACAATGCAAACAAGCATGAGAATGTCACGGAAAGAAAACATTGTACACGTTCCAGTAATGAACCAGGGATAAAGTTCACTTTTAAGGGTGGAGGCATCTAGTAAAAACAAATTGTTCAGTGTAAACTTGAAAGCTCAAAGGCACAACCTCAAACATCCTAAAGTTGACATACTCTGACAGGCTTTATAAGTTATATCCTTTAATATCAGAAAGGAACTAACATTTATTGCAACGAGTCTATATTAATTGCAGAGCTATGAAGTCGATACTAATGGCAGACGAGCAGATGTACAACGTCGCGTCAATAGGCCGAAATATAACCAAACAAACTATATATCTACGGTGTCAATGGCAGGTGATAGCATTCTACGAAACAAGAACTAACAACTTAAGAATCATGTGAAAATTGCATGCGCTGAAACTAGACATGGAGCCGCTCTGCAAACCTGGTTTTTCTTGTTAGGGTATTTTTCCACCCTATCAATGAACTGGTCAATCTTCTCATCAATTTTCCTTTCAAGTTCGACATCACCACATTGCACCTGCAGCAAAAAGACACTATTTAATAACACAAATCAAGGAGAAAAATTAAATGTTAGGGTACTTCAATTCGATGGGGAAAGCAAAATCCATGAAAACTAAAACACCAACAGAACTGGAAAGACAACAGATAAAAACCTGCCCATTTAGTTGAGATACTGAAATGACTTACATACGTAATCTCGAAAAGCTCCAAATCAACATCCTTTGGGCGCACGAGCCCTAAAGCCCTATGGAACAAAACAGTATGCAAAATGCCTGCACATGAATTCCACATTCTAAGCAACTATCCACCTCAATTTCCACATTCCTAATTCTCCACAATTAACTTCTACCCATTCAAACAACGTTAATTAGTCAGATGAACAAAGCAATTCAACTAACTACCAATACTTGGAACCAAACAGAAGCAGAATTTAACGAACATGAACAAAAGCCCAATAATTAGCGAAAACTCAGTTTAATTACTTGTGACCTAGTTTATCATCAGCAAGCAAATAAAATTGGAGGAAGCAAAACTTACAGCGGAGAACTTCACGAATCTCGAAGTGTTCAACATCCTGATCATTGAATCAAAGTAGATTAGTTTCGACATAAGAAGTGCGATTCGTCGTGTGTATGTAAATAGATGGTTGCTGGTGAAAGAGAAAGGGAAACTTACGAGCTCTTTGAGTTGACAAACTTCGGAATTCATCGGGAATTTGATCGGTGAGGAAGATGAATCGCAGACCGAAATCGGATTTTAGTCCCTTGCTGGAGGTGTCAGAGTAATTATTATTATTATTAATAAAATTGGAAAAGGGAAATGGTGAAGATGAAAACAAGCTTGGAGTACAAGTACCTGATTACTTTTGGATATATATTTTATGGATTTTAATCAGATACTTATCATAAGCATAGATCTTAGTGTATTCTTCTTTTTTTTATTATATTATTAAATATATCAATATATACTTGCATTAATCAAATATATATCCACGAGACCGGTATTATCAGAGTCTAATTAGGGCCGAGAGCAATATTCCCGTCTAATTATAGTAAAATGTACTTATAAACAAAACCCGCTCTATATGGAAACTATCCAAACTTTTGAATTTTTAACAGTAATTACAAATTAGTTAGTAATAATTTTATGCCAAATTAGTATAACATACCTATCAACCAAATCCCTATCAAAACTTATCACTTTTACTTTCACATATCGTGATGCTTGTAGTGATTAGTGAACATTTTCCGAAACCATTATGTTACTTGTCGATTGCAAATTTAATTTTCAAATGCTTTTATCAATTTGAATGCTTGTCAATTTTGAAGACGCTTAAACCACCTGATTGGTGTCGCGAGATGCCTAGGCATCGTGTTGGTTTTTGGCACCATGTTGCGGCATCGCGCAATGTTTCTCCGTTGGTTGCCACAGTGCCTAGGCATTGTCACCGTCCAATTCTTAATATTTTTTTAAACAATAAATTAATTGTTTTAATTTTTAAATAAATGATCATAATGATATGAATCGTAATATTGATATAAAATATATCATAAAATTTATTATGTTTAATTAAGATAGAAACAGGAGTTGGAGATTAGGTGCTTCAAACATATTCAAGATTGGTCTCTATTTATAAATCTAAATAAAAAAAATTGTTGATCATTTTTATTTTAGTTTTTTATATTTTTATTTTTCGAACAGTTGGGAAATTAGTTTTTTTTTTTTCCTTAAGCAAATGTCCATTCATGGGCTGCCAAGCCCATGAATTCAACCTGGGTTTCACGCCCGGGAAAGAAACCAAACCAGGGTCTCGCCCTGGCGTCTGAAGTCCACTTGGGAGCCAACTTAATTAAGTGGATACGGGATAGGGTACGGACCGAAAAATCCGATATTGAAATATTGAAAGAATATTCTAAAGTCTAAACTAAAGCACTATCATGAACAAATAATCCCTGTAAGACTCTAACTGAATTCTAATACTAGTGGTTTTAACTTGGTTTATCGCCAAAGCCTGTCCTGTTTGTAATGAATCTATGCATGAAGAATAATATCTGTTCTTGGTAAGATCAACTCGAATGAAATTGATCTTTGATTAACACTCGGGATGGCTCATTTGCCAGGAGACTTGCAGTATTATATTCTTAATTAATTATATTATGCAATCACCCAAGTTGGCTATACAATCACCCACTCCCATCGCCCTGGGACCTATGGGAGTGGGTGTCGTTTGTCTTTTTTTTTCGAATCACAGTTGTTTTTGGAGTTCGAAGGACTATTGGTTTTCAGTGGGTGTTCAGTTTTAGATTATTCGGAGATCATGGCATAGCTAGAGTCTCGGGGGGTTTCGGGCCGTGTTGTTATTTCCAGTAGCTTATCTGGCTAGCTTGGACCCTCTTTTGTACTTGAGGTTTAGTGATACACCTTGTATCATGATTGGGGTATGTCCCTCTTACTCTTGTACACTTTGTTTGGTTTTATTAAACTTTTTTGCCGTTTCAAAAAAAAAAAAAAACGATGTCTTTTAAATTGCTCTAGTTCGAAAGAATTGAAAAATGAAGGGACTTAAACGAAAAAATTCAGAAGGGCTCAATTCAAATTGGTAATTAAGCTCGAGGACCAAATTAGGAGACGAGACACAATGCAAGGATCTAAACATAAAAAGCTTATGACCATTCATAATCTGGAAAAAATAAGTTTTAGGTTCAAATAAATCAAATTCAAATTTATTCAAATGAAAAAACAGGATCAAACCAAGGGGTTAACCGGATCCTCGACGGATCTTATGAAAATATTCCATATAACTTCAGACCTAATTGAGAGATTGGATTTTGAAGGAGAACTAATCAAATTTGAAAAGATGACACAGTGTGTAGTATTCAACCCGGCTATTGGATGAAGATCGATTACGATCAATAAATTTGTTTTGCAGTTTAAAATAAAACATTAATATCATGCAAGTTCAATATAATGCAATTAGTAGTGTTGCATGGTATTATATTATCATAACATATAACTTCGTATTATTTTTTCAAGTATAATTTAGAATGAATATATATGAATTAATTTTTCTAAATGGATTAACTTGTGGAGATGCGAGAGGATTAAAACGTTAGATAGGGATAATAATAACTAGCTAATAAGTTGATGTTTGGCTCTATTTTAAGCAATGGATTTTACTATTTTAGAGCTATAAAAATGTGAGGCTGTTTGGCTCTATTTTAATGGAGGAAGTTTTACTCTAGCATTTTAAGCATTTTCCCATTTTATTTTCATTCCCCACTCTCTCTCTCTCTCTCTCTCTCTCTCTCTCTCTCTCTCTCTCTCTCTCTCTCTCTCTCTCTCTCTCTCTCTCTCTCTCTCTCTCTCTCTCTCGCGTCTATAAATTTAATAAAATATACACCCTTTATTTTTTACATTCATCATCCATATCCATATCATCTATACCCTCTATTCTCCTCAATTTACGTTCCTAGTACCAAACAAAAGACATTCTATTTTACTCATCATTATTATCCTACTCTATACACCTATTTTTCCTTAAAATTTCAGTAAACACAATTTTTTTACTCTCCTCTAAAATGAATTCTTATTCATGTTTTAGAGCTTGAGCTCTAAAATGTTTGCTAAAAATAGAGACAAACAACCTCTAACCTCTAAGATACTACTATTATTATTATTATATATAGATATTTTATCAAGTAGAGTGTGATGATATATATATTGTTGGTCGTCAAAGAAGGAATAATTGACCGAATAATTGTTGGTGCATAAATCGGGACCGGTGTACGTACTCAACCCAGGCTCAACTCACTTTGGATTTGAAAGCGAACCGAATAAAGGTACGCTCTGGATGGAAGGGACCCAACACTAAAGGCTCTATTGCCGCACCACAGGGAGACATTTACTAATCCAAACTGGTCCCATTTTCCTTATTTTATATCTACAACAATCAAGTATAGATAACAAAACAAAAGTGATCATACCACTCCATCGGCTAGCGTTTGGTAGGTGAGGAGAAGTAGAACAACAATCGGAGTAACATGTTAATTAATTTAAGGAGGGTAAACTGAATTAATGCATTTGGTAACTGATTATGTATCAATGGATTGTTGTATATAATTTGTATAAGCTATACTCTCAACAGCTAGCGCAGGTGGGGTGTTTAGAGATTTAAACCTAAGTCGGCTAATATTTAAGGGTGAAAGAGACAGAGCATATATCTGATATATATCATATATGAGGCGCATGCAAAGATCCAAGTACTGTGTAGTAGTAGTACAAAGTACAAAGTGCTGCAGGACTGTGGACTACTACAAGTAGTGAAGATGAAGATATAGTAGTCATAGAGCCATAGTCCGAGGAGGGAGGAGCCAGGATATATCAGCACATGAGATGAGGAGCCACAGACAGAGACCTGCTGCAGCTGATGAGATTCTCGGCACTGTTTTTCATATACCTATCACCTGGGAATCTGCATGCTCATGCCACCTCTTCACGGCCCCCTCCCTCACTTCACCCCTTCTAAACCCACCTAGCTAAACTACCACTCTAGGAATCAAATGAATGACAATGTATGAACTTCAAACTTCTTAATTTAATTAACAAATGAGAGTATGGAACTTATATTTAAACTTCTTCTCATTGCCATTGTTTCCGAGCTCTCATAATTTGTCTTTAATTTCCTAACTTTTTTTTGGGAGAACGCTTTTTTAGTTATTGTTTTTTACATGAATCCAAGCAATAAGGAACAACGAAGTCTAAAGTGCACAAGGAGAACATGAAGCCTAGGAAAAGAATGATCCAAGTGATCGTGGATATGTTGGTTTTAAATTGGTTTGGATCTAAGAAGTACGGGTACGGATACGAGTACAATACGGATACGTGGAAACGTCAAAGTTTAAAAGAGTAAGATACGGGGACGTGCAGGATACGTCTTATGTTTATATATTTTTAAATATATTTAGTGCTTAAATTTTAATTTATATCTTCTAAATAACATAAATAACCACATATACAAATATACAAATAGATTTGCTTGGTATTTAATTAATGTTCCCACCTTATTAAGTACGAAGTATAATATTGTTAGCACTTAGCACCATGTAAGAATATGACACGCCAGTCAAGCCACAATACGTATATGTTTTAAGTTAACTCTTGTGTTTTTACTCTATCCCATTAATGTTCTTTTGATCTGAAAATTGATTATTTTAAGTTCAGTTCAGATTTACTTAATAGTATTTTGTACTACAAATAAGTTCAGTTCAGTTCAGACTTTTTCAAACGAAGAGAACAAAGCCTAAAAACAAAAAGAAGAAGAAAAAGCAGAATAATAATCTTGTCTTCTTCCTAGAGCCCCAAACGGAATCCTCCATCCCAAATCACCCAAAAATATACGCCCCGATCCTCTACTATGAATTAACTATACTCCACTAATTCTTAAGCTAATGAATAAAATGGGTCGTTCTTTTGCTCTTTCTCCAACTGCAAGTGAACACTGAACAGTACCAGTGCGTGTGTTGTCTGGTAAAAAAGAAACAACCTGCCTGCCTTATTATTATTATTATTATTATTATTATTATTATTATTATTATTATTATTATTATAAGCCTTTAGCTATATAAGCTAATGAATATATATAAGCCTCTATAGTCCTCACTCTCGCGAGTGAACATTGAACAGTACCAGCGCGTGCAACACACGCTCTCACATGTTGTCTGGTAAAAAAGAAACAGTCCTGCCTTATTATTTTATATATATATATATATATATATATATATATATATATATATATATATATATATATATATATATATATATATATATATATATATATATATATATGTGGGAGAGTATTGAAGAATTAATATAAATGTAACTTCGCATCTCCTCTCCTCAACAGTTCATACTTTCGATTGAGTTGAATTTTTAACGACAAGAAAAATGTTGGTCTTAATCACCTATAGTTTTCTAGGAGGAGTGATAGGGGAGCTTCTCTCTCGGCTGTGAAGTTTACAACTTGTAGTTTTGATTGCGAAGACTGTTGTATAACGGCTCTCTAGTAGGGCATTTTAAGTTATTAAAGTTTCAAGTAGCAGGTATTAAGCCAGCGTGTTATGTCACACCGTACCGTCTTTGCGCGCGTTTTATAGTACCTGTTTATCCTGGTTTAAAGTTTAAATCAATACCATAGTAGTAACTTTATATACTCATAATTCATGAAAAAAAAAAAAAGGTGCCGAATGATTTATAGCATTATGAGTTTGTATAGAGATGGTATATTATTTGAACGTGGCCCCGCCACCACCAATATCACGTCCTAGTCTAAGTCCCCACAAAGACTACAATAATATAATTCCCAAAAGTAACTACTGAGGTCGAATATTTCCATCATCATCATGAATCATCTAACACATGTATGTAGTGTAGTGCACTGTACATCTCACTAGACTCCATGCATCTCTCTGTGTTCAAGATCTCTAGTGCTCCGGACGGCACGCGCGGTCAGGTCCCGGTCAATCTCAGAGCTCTCGTCAGATCAGGTGCCTTACTACTGTACTTCATATGTACACGTACGAACTATATATCCCATAAACGAGACAACATATGTTCTTCTCATGATCATGTTGTAACTTGTATATGTATGTGCTAATTTTACATGTACGAACAATAAAACATGTTCTTGATTTTGGTTTCACTATTTGTAAATAGTGATCATGAAATGTCACTATAACAATGGAAAAAGGTGAACAAGGCTTGCATGCCTTTGTTGCTAACTATTGTGGTTTAGTCGTTGTCCATTCTTTAATCCTTTGTTTTCATATGCCTTTAAATCTCCTTCTAACGTTCCCACTCCTTTTTTTTCTCCTCTTAATCATGAAACGTCGTTATTACTACTAGCGCGGAATAGTCTCAACCTCGTGCATATTACTAACACTTATTAATGCGTTTTGCCATTCCTACATGCACTCGATTGAGTCAATTTGAGTAAACATCCCACCCACAATACGTAAAACATAAAACAAAAGGGGGAGATTCATGAACAAATAGAACATTCAAAGTAACTAATATTGCTTATATATGAAATCATGAAGTTAAATTAAACACACGGACAAATAACAATATAACAAGACAATAGAATAGAAGTAGTAGTTTATTGACTAATTATTACAACTTACAAGTGATGAAATCAAACTTACTCGTGCAATGAAAACAGTCCCATAACAATTGCCAATCATGTCATAGCACTTCTTCTTGCTCATCATCATACGGTTTTCGTGTGTGTTTCTCGTTGATCATAAATTACAGTGACTCGACTTGACTGATTGGTATAATGAGGGACCAAAGCGCCAAATTGAAGGCACAAGTTACGGGTACGTAAGTGTAATTTGTGGTAATTTGAAGGGTGTGGTGGGGCAAATCAAACTTTACACGTATTTTCACGCCAATAGGCTTTGAATTCGTAATCATTGTCATTCAACACCATAATATATTAAACTATTCATAATAGTCCTACTACTAATACTATAGCATAGAAACCATAACCAAATCTACATTATTCTTAACCAAATCTTGATTCATTCTTTAAACTTAATCAATTTTAAATTGCTGCAGCTTCAGTTGTTGAAGAGTACTCCGTAGCTCCAATAAATTACTCTACTATTGTTCAATTTGCTTTATCTTTTTCCGATCGAGTTATTAATTTTTAAATTTTTTTTATTTTATGGTGATGGGCACGTTGTATAAAGTTTTATTTTAGAACAGAACTAGACTAGATAAATCTCAAGAAGAGAATTATTCCTGATTAGACATTTCATGGGGACAAATGTTTGTTGGTTTTTGACAACTCAATGAGAGAATTTACTGTTTGTTCTCCACAGATACTGTTGAATTGAATGGAAACTGAAAAAATAGTTACTTAATTATTGGCATTGTTATAAGTTGAATGATAGTTACACCTAGAATGAATTTTGTAATGTTGTGCACAAACGATCAAACCGTGTCCAAAACTTGTCTACCTTTGATATATTAGAAACATGATTTTGAGAGGAAGGAGGCATCCAATTTGCATGCATCATCAAACCATCTTGGATGATGCCCTAAGCTGCCAAAAAATACAGAAGTGGCGAAGACAGATTATTTTTGTCTAAAGAGAAGAGATGAACTAGGGCACTAAATTATAAATTACAAAGGAATTCTGATTCTGAAATAGAACTTCTGGCATGAACTAAACTTTCAATGTTAGGTTGCACATTTTGTTTGAAATATTTCTCCTACATAAATTGATGTAATGTTACTAGCCCAAGTCCTAGACTTGTATGGCCGAATTGAACATTTAAACTAGACGTTAAACGTAATTTCTAGATTCTAAAAATAACTTGTAAGTGAAAATAATATATTACTCATCCGTTTTTTTAGATTGTTTACGTTTGCTTTTGGAACGGTTTTTAAGGAGGTTGATATAATGTGTGTGGTGTTTGAGTTAGTGGCAGGACCCACAATAAAGTTATACGATAAAAGTTTGTCAAAAAAGGAAACGTAAACAATCTAAAGAAACGGACTAAAATGGAATACGTAAACAATCTAAAAAACAAATAAAACAAATGAGTAATTGGTATTTAAAGTTACGACTCCGCAATCTGATCAATTGGTCTACTTCTTAGCCACTACCACCAGTACACCACTTATAGATTAATTAGATGCTGGTTGTTTATTTTTCTAACTAGAGGCTGCAGTATTTTGTGATTCATAATCATCTTCTACAACAAAAAGTTGATTAATTACATCTTTAGTACATTCCCAAGGTTGTCTCAGATCCAAATCAGTAAGATTAAAGAGAATCCCTTTGTCCCTCCCCTTCACTCCAACAAAACCTAAAAAGAACTAAACTCCAAATTTAAAACCATTTATTTTCGAGACTAGACAAAGTGGCTTTGTCCCTTTATTATGTATTCATCCAACGTACTACAACACTTTAAGCCCTTAGCTTGAATCTTTGTCACCCTTACCCCCACCCCTCCCACCCCCCACCCCCAAGCCAACTCCTATTTCATATTCCAATCTTTCTCATTTCTCACTCCCTCTCACTAACAAACCCTACTTTCTCCACCTTCTTTTCTACTACCTAAAAAAAAAATCACTCAACTCTCTTCTTTTCTTTTCCTTTTGTTTTTGGATTCTTGTAAGATCCAAAAGAGAAGAGTTAGAAAGGATGATCCAAGAGCTCTTTGGTGGAAGTAGTGTTAGCATATTAGGTGGGGATAGTCATAGATCATCAAATCTCTCCTCCCAACTCCTTGAACACTCCTCTTCACCCTCTCCTTCACCTTCACCCTCTTCTTCCACCGTCTCCGCCACCGCCACTGCCACAACCGCCCCTCCACCCGCCCAAAACCTAAGATGTCCACGTTGCGACTCTGCAAACACAAAATTTTGCTACTACAACAACTACAACCTCACTCAGCCTCGCCACTTTTGCAAGACTTGTCGCCGCTACTGGACTAAGGGTGGGGCTCTCCGCAACGTCCCTATCGGGGGTGGCTGCCGGAAGAACAAGACTACCACCATAACCTCCTCCGCATCAAAATCCTCACACACTCCTGGAAAGTTCATCAAAACCGAACTTGGAAAATCAGCCCTATTCAATGGTTTTGAGCAACTAGACCTTTCCCCAAACCCTCTGTTGTGGCCAACCACTCAAAACTCCCACTTGCTCTCGCTGCTCCGCACAAACCCTAACCCTAACCACATGACAAATAATCATATGTCACTAAAGGAGGAAGGTCCATTGTTTGGACAATCTTACTTTACTTCTAGTACTTCTACCGGGCTAAGTGAGCGGTCCTCATTGGGTTTCGACTCTCTGGGGCAGGTGCAAGTTCCTTCCATTGGGCTAGGCAATTCATACTACAGATCAAACCAAGGGATCTTGCTTGGTGAAGCTGAGGGCTACAATGGGCTTCAAGAGCTGTATCAAAGGCTTAGGTCATCATCTACATCAACGACAACAAGCTGTTTTCCAGATCATGCACCGGTAATTCTTGGACACGTGGCAACTTCAAGTAACTCGACGACCATCTTGGATTCAGCTCCGGTAGCATCTGGAGGAGGTCTCTTGAATCCTAGTCTCTATTGGCAAAATGATATGCAAACTACCAATGGTGCATATCCCTGAAGATCGATCGAGTTAAGTATGGTGTGTTGTAATAAGGGTATAACAACTAAGGATATTAGGGTTTGGGTGTTTTTATGGTATCTTAGAGTCTGGTTAAATTTTAATTTGGGTGTTTGGTATATGAACATGATTGTAGAATCATGTTGGTTTTTTTTTCTTTTTCTTTTTTTTTTTCCTTTCAATTTGTACTTTTACTTTTGGAACTTGATGTAAGTGTGTTGTTAGGGCACTATTTTTAATCTATGACTATGAGGGTGTGGTTTAGGATTAACTGCAATATTATCGTTTTGCTCTTCCATTCGTCTTGATATGCTTATTACATGGAGTATGTTTAATTATTAATTAGTACTATCAGTTGTGCAATCTTCTTGATCAATGAGAAAAATTTACTTCACTCGAAGAAGATTTGGGATTATGGCGCCAGCTCCAGTCAGCCATATACCTTATTTGCACAACTTTTTAAGAATTATACTCCTATATGTTTTGATTTGATTATAAACAAATCCACCGCCCTATTAATTTTTCATTTTCATTTCTTACATATGCCTGGATGGGGAAAATGATTAGTTGGAGTATATTTTATGTGTTTGCTGTTTCTGAATTAATTTATTTGAGTTAATTACGATCTACTCCTATGGTCTTTGTATTTAGACGTATCCGGGGAAAACCAATTACATCGACTGCTGTAATTTCTTTCATTTCAGTTCAAAGTAATAGTAAAACTAATTATAAAAGTTGGTGGAGTAGCAATTTTTAGTCGCATTCTTACCGAGCTTTCATGAAATTTGCACAAAGAGAAGCAATTTCTATTTCAAGATTTTATTTAGGGTTTTAGTTCAAAATGCACTTAAGTTTTACTTTAGTTTAATTGCAATTCAGATTAATTACCACAATTTTGATGATTTACATGCACAAACGGTATTTGGTCTACATAATGTACTCTCTTTTTTTTTAATACGACTTCATAATTTCCTAAACTTTGTAATGTTATGGATGGACATGCATTTTGTTAAATATGTATAAATATTCTTCTAAATAATAATAATAATTAATAATGAAAGTAAATTGCAATCACTCTATAAAATATTACTGTAGAAATATATATATACTCAGTTTGGTTTCAATTTTCATTGCAAAACGTGTAAAAGTATTCTCCTTTGGTGGCAAAATACCAAGTATGCTCCACATCGTCTTTTCATCTCTCGCCTCTTTGTACTTTCATGCTAATAGAGGAAATGCAATTCTGGTAAACTGAAGATTCTATATTTAAAACATAAAAAATAAAAATTTCATAAAACATTATTGAGTTACTTGCAAAAATGTAAATAATAGACCTATATAGTCAAAAGAGAGACCGAGTGCGAAGAGGAGAGGGGTTTTCTTCAAGGCTTAAGAGGGTGGTGTAGAGTTTTACGTATAGTCAAAAGGAGGTTATATCTGAAGTTATAGCTTCGTTCACTTCAGACATTCATCCCATACACTTAGATTAGGATAATATAATTTACACTATCATCATACAAGTACAAACCATTATTTAGGTTACTAATTCCACGGACATCTTCAAAATGTGTTGAAACCTTCTTGATTTTCTTCCTTCTTTAGCTATGAAATATGCTACTTGATTTTCTTCCCGGAACACAAAAGACACTTATACTTGATCCTTCCATCATGGGGCATATATTAGTAACCAGGTGGCCGTGAGGCCATGCCGTCTTCCTCCTCTTGTCGAGAGATTCAACTGCACATTTAGAATATGTTTGAAGTATAAGCTAAGCTTCTTATAGCTTACATGCAAGAATTAGTCCAGATATTATTGTTAGAAATTATGTTGTGTTGTTATCACTAATAAGTTTTTCTCACATATGAGGCAACTTATGTAAATGTTTAATAATTTATTTGCTAAATAAAATAGTGAAGTTGAACTTTAGTACATTATGTATACTCTGAAATTCAAGTACTCTTCTTGCCAAATAAAAGGGTTAAAGCTAGTAGACCCAATTTATTTTGCGCAAAAAGATGGGAATTCTGTAACTTATGTCCAAAAAATGTAAAACTTAGTAACCTTTGGACTAAACACGAAATAGTAGTAGTATTTATTTGTTTCTTTCTTTCTTACAAGTTACAAACACTCCCCGCCGCATCAACGCTGAAGCTCGCCAAACGCGGCGGCGGAAATTTTCGAGCTATCACAGCTTCACCGGGATAGTTACACTGCAATACAATATAACTCGAGGTACGTCTCTATTACTTTATCTTTCTGCTTTATTAGTTGTATATTTTTGGTGAAATGAAGTTAAAACTCCACTCACAATTCCGCTATACCTTATGCTTAATTGCTTGTACATTTCTGTTCTTTGACTGTTGTACCTTATGCTGAATTGCTTGTACTTTTATGTGCTTCGACTGTTGTACGTTATGCTGAATTGCTTGTACTTTTCTGTGCTGTGAGTATGTGACGGAGATGGTTTGTCATGAAAACCGAATAGGAGTTTGGATGAACATCAAGTGCTAATCGACTTGTTTTTTGTTTGCTTAATCTAATGATCATTGCATCCTAGAGCATTAGGCTTTCGATTTTTCTGATGATTTAGTACTCATAATAATTTGGAATTGTAGTGCAAAATGTGGAAATTATTAGCTGAGAAGGAATTTCACGGAAAAATCGAGTTCATGTGGCCAATGCTACTCGCAGTGTTTTAATCCGATGAACTTATTTCGATGTAAAGAATTCTACTTGCAGTGTAGCATCACTAGTTTTCTGCAGTAACACTTTTTCCAGCAACTGGTATATAGTGGTATATATAAGTCTGGGGATTCCCCTTTCAATTTGGATTCCGATTTGTGCTGTCTAAGTTCAGGATCTTTATTTCTCAAGTAAATCCCCCACAACTAGCATTTCGATCTAAAACAATTTTATGATATACCATTGAACAATACTAGGAGCACGAATGTCAATCGAGATGAAAATGTGTAACTGCTTCTGAACTACAGAACACCTAATTGCACCAAATGGGGTAAACTTTTCACCTAATTGAAGGCTTCAAGATTTATGCGTCCGCGCCTTGCATGCACCACCTACTCCTAAATACTTGTTTCAGAGTTTCGTTCTTCATTTATTTATGGTCTAGGACTACCTAAAATTAAAAGATGGATATTCTGTTCAGATCGGAGTGATGGTTGTGGGTTTCTCCAGAGAATTAGATTCGGATTGTTCATCTGATCGTTTTCATAGCTTAGGTTTGAAGAGATCATGGTCTGAGGCTGATGATAATATACATTGTACAGTCGTTTTGGCTGATGCAAATTACTGCTAAAACTACCTTGTGAAGTTGGTCTGTGATTTCCTGCAATGGGGATGATCAGTTGTTTCATCAGAATTAAATGAATGAAACTTCATATGTAATATTAGTGGTAATTTGCATTCTATTACTGCATGAAATTCCTTCTTGGATAATATTGCTGGCAATACATCTTTCAGTAAACTTGATTGTTGAATTTTCCAGCTTTCGGGCACTTTCCTTTTGCCAGATGCATTGAAATAGATTACTACTTCTGAGTTCATACTAAAAAGCTTTTTATTTGTTTTGTATATTAATTGCTTAATTTTGAAGCTCTTTAGACTTCCAGTGAGAGTATGTGCTCTCCTGAAATATGTCTTTAGCACATCACTCCACATTATAGATGTGCGTTAAGCTTGACTGTTGTTCCTCAATGTACTTTGTATCACTTAAGACTTTTAAGGACCTTTGTTTGGTGGTTCTTCAACTGCAGTAGAAGTTGGTTTGTGAAATTGAACTGGGTGATGAATATCATCATGACTTAAAAGTTAGCCCAACCATTAACATTACGTCATTGCCTTCATTAAACATAGTTTTGATTTCAAAATTGGTTTGATTACCTATGTTTTAGGCATAGGTAATCATAACCATCATTTTTATCCTCTCTCTATTGGCACAACCAGAACATGGATTCTCTGTCATTTTTAGTTGAGACAGCCACACTATTGTCACTGATGCAATAGAAATCTAAAAGATTTCTACAGATTTCTACTTGTGCAGTTTTTGTAATATTTTAGCACTACTTGTGCTGAGTTGTAAGATGTTCATTTTCACCAATGAGTTTTTTTTTTTGCCACGTAAAATAAAATAAAAATCTAAAAGAATAACAAGAACTGCTGGCTTTAGGGAAGTGAAAAGTGCCGTAACTCTCTATCAGTACAACTATGCATCTTATCACCTATAAATTTTATGAGTTTGAAGTTTTTAACTTGTCTCTTATATTGGTTATGATTGTAAAGCTTATTAGACTTACAGCGAGTTTGTGGTCTCATGATTCTATGGAGAAAAATAGGTATATATTCTGGAGTTATAAGGTGGTGCAGTGGAATGGAGCTAGAGCGGGGAATGGGAGGTGCAGGGTTCGTTGCTGTTTCAAAAAAAATAAAATAAGCAGGTATATATTCAAATGTAACTATATTAGTAGCCAATAATTGATAAATAACTAGAAATCAAGTATGACCCTTTCTACTTTTTTCCTCATCGAGGGCAGTCACACCGAAATAATAGAAACATCAACTGAACAATAAAAAATAGCAACATTTGGCGCTTCCTCTACTGGAGGTGAACCGCCCTACCACAATGTAATGCATTATCTGGAATGCCAATCTCAGTAGAAAGGCTCTTTTTGTTGTTCCACACTCGTACATACAGTTCTTGTCCAAGATATCGCCTTGGCCAATTTGCAGACCTCAAGTTCCACATGCCTTTATTGTCCAATGACACCCAAATTGCACTCCAAGAATATGGATATACCTGTAAATGTCATAAATATCAATTAGCATTAGCAATCATGTTCAAAATTTCACCTATTACTTTCTTTGTGGAATTTTATCGAGCACCCAGATAGATATTATAAGACCTCTCCGTAAATTAACATGATTTTAGATTACTGAGGAGGGTTTTATATTTGCCCCCGTTACCTGAACTGTGCATCTTCTGGTGGCATCATTTAAGTTGTAGAAGCGTCTCCTCAATGTCTCATTCCATGTGCCTCTGCCATACCTGGAAATTTTTAAGACAGGTGAGCCAAATTATTTAAGTCATATTTACTAAAATATATTATTTTCTCTACTTTGTTAGATTTGCGCTACGTAGCCTACCCAACAGCCCAGAAATCATTGCCATCGAAATGCCAGGAGTGAACGGTGGGTCCAGTGTTTTGGAATATGATCTCAACGAAATCATACAGAGTAGTGCCGATGACAGAGGTGCCCTCATTTGAAAGAATCTCCGAAGGTGGTCTGTCCGGGATTGAGTTTAAAGTGAAAACACCAGGTATATTGTAATAGTCTGCAAGCTTCAATGGGGTGTCTGGATTTACATGAGAAACTCTGTTCACCGAGTATCTGATCCTGTCATTAATATTAGCAACCACGCTTTCGAGCACTATTGTCCTCGTAACTGGAGTAGTCCCATAATGAAATGACCCCTGGGGGTTAGTCCTGGCTGCATTTGCTGTCAAGTTCAACCTGAACAAGAAAAATGTACAATTAGTACTTTATAGCATGTCATTTAGAAACAATCATCAGATTGATTTTATTTTGAGTCTTTTTGGTGTGCTACCTGATTGTTCTGGCTTGCTTCATGGACCAGTGAATCTGATTAGTTGGTGGAAGTGGTAGTGGCCCGGAAGCTGTACTGTTAGACCCTTGGTACCTCACGAGAGCAGTGGCAGTGAGTACAGGCTTGTCAAAACGACTTGACGCAACAACAGAAAAGGCTTGGGGTTCTCCAATTGTATGTCCTGTTACCAAAAAAGCCATGGATTGACCGACATGAATGTCTAGTGATTCATACACTTTCTGCAATGTGTGAGATCCTTCAACTTCGACCAGCCGTAGCGTGTGCCCCTGAATCCTGAAGTTTATCGAAGTCGTCATTCCCAAGTTTGCGACTCTGAACAAGTACATTTTTCCTGTTTTTTCCAGTGGAAAAGGGAGCTCTCATTAGCATACAGGATATCCGCTGCATTATATTGGCCTAACGCCCCGCCCATGTTTTATGCAAGCATTTTTCAAGACCAGGCAAAAACGTTACCTGGGATCATCTCAAAAATAGTGGAGGATGGACTTCCGTTAATGAGTAGACCGTTAGGTGCTGGGAAATAAGGGCTTCCGTCATCAAGGATCTGTTGCAACTCCTGCAGTCCATAACGTAAAGTAAGTCTATTGAAAAGCTAATCTCAGTTGTGCATTCAAACCATAGTTAACTACTAACCTTGTGATCTTGCTTCCACCAGTCGGATACTACTATACTGAATTCTTGGTCGGGCACTGGATATGGAAGCGGAATCACACTCCTGCGTATGATATTGAATGCTCCATATCCTCCTGCGGCTCGGTGCATCAACGTGGAGGGGAAGTACATGTAAGTTCCAATTTGATCTATCATCTGCATTTTGTATTGCCATTTTGTGTTGGGCGGAATCGGGCAATTGGTTCCAATCACTCCATCTTGCCATGAGTTCTTCCATTGCTTGATACCATTCCTGATGTGTTTCAATTTTCATAGAGCGTAAGATTATCTCATGAGCCTCAAAGTGTAGGCATAGGTAATCCCAAGAAAGCCATATTAAACCGTTGTTCAGCCATACATGTAATATCAGATGACTCGGAACATGTTTCTTTCGTAGATTCACTTTCAAAATAAATAGTAGGGAGCTAGAAAGAAAATTAGCTAGGTAGCATGTCGAAAGGGGAGGAAGTGAGGAACATACCATGTCATGAGAAACGGCTCATCCAGTAGGTTCTTAATTGTAACCCACACATTGTTATTGGTAGTGACATTAACAGTAGGTCCTGGAAACTGATCATTGATGCAAATCACCTGCAAGATTCAGAAAAAACAGCACAGTGGAGTTACTCTGAAGTTGCATAAAGCCGAGTTGTAGTACCTAACTACCTAAGACTTACCCTTTGTGGGACACCAAGAGGTGAACGAGTGCAGTATGAGACTGTCCACTCGTAATAAACATATGGATCTTCAGAGTTGACATAGGTAACTAAACTCAAGCAGAGCAAGAAGACTCCAATTAAAATGCGTGAAACCATGGCGTGTGAGTCGAAATCTAGGTTTGAGGTATGGAAAATTGAGGAGTGATGGGATATATATATAAAGACTAGCTCCATCCAAGGTTTGGTGGGAGCTGATAACATAAACAAACTCATGCTCACAGTCACAGTCACAGCCACGTCAGTTGCACTTGCACTTGCAGATGGGGCATATAATTTTATATATTTAGTTATTCTACCATATCTTCCAATATTAATAAATTATATTGAGGCAAATCAGGTGTCAGAGACAAATATGGAAGTGAGATTTTGGCAGCACAAGTGAATGTCTATATGATGCTATTAGTAGTGTGTATAGCTCTTTTGGACAGAACAGTCAGACCGTTTGGTACTATTTTGAAGTTGTTAATTTAATAAGGGAGTGAGATGTGAATAGTAGCTAATTTAGAAAAGGAAAAATGAAAGTTAATTTGAGAGGTATTTTACTATTTGACTGAAGTTTTAAATGGGCCAAGATAGTGTGCCTGCATGTGGTAAAGTTGGTGCTTGGGATGGATTTGTATTGATGGAGATACTTGGTTTTTGTTGCTTGGATCATGGTTCCGGTTGTTAGTTACTTGGATAACCGTGCTTTGTTCCACATTGATGCTCGAGTATTGTTGCAAAAATCATGGTTTCTGTTGTTAGTTGCTTGGGACCTTGGGTGATGGTGCCTTTACCTAGTGATGCTTGTGTTATCCAATTTCTGTAACGACAACTGAAATTTGTGGTTTATATTTTGGCATATGTTATTTCTAAATACTTGTACCTTATTGCAGATCGGACTCTGGTAATTTTATATGCATTTTAAATTTTTAATGGAATGCCTCATGAAGAACTTGAAGATAACTGCAAATGTTGCCCAGGAACTAGTGTATAAGTATGGGGGCAAGATGGCTAAAACTTTTATAGAAGAAGGGATGGAGAACCGTTGGAATACATGGTGTATAGTGTATACGAAATTGGAGAATGCATCTAAAATTTCCAGCAAATAATATTGCTTTTGGATGTTTACATTGCAATTCGTATATTTGTTGCAAATGTCTAGAATTTATTTCTTGTTAACTGAACCGGATAGTATTTGAATCTGCACACTTGTTGGAAGGTCTCATATTATCAGTTTAATAATTTTTGCCATATATTTTCATGGCTTTTACATCTATGGTAAGGTTACGTTTTCGTAGTTTTTTTTATAGTATATCACGTGACTTTATGTCAAATGAAAATTTGAGATGTTTTAGGGAATTAATAAGGCATATGCCAGTTGTAATCATGCCTAATGTTTGTCCACGATTCATATAGAATGCGCGGTCAAACCAATTAAAATTCGATCAGTTAGTTTTTTGAAAAATATAAATGGAAATATTTTCACGTGGACGGAAGAATTAAATACGAAATCAAATTTTCTCAATTTATTTTGGGCCCTGAAATATAATTTAATATACTTTATACCAAAAATGTAAAACTTAGTAACCTTTGGACTAAATACGAAATATAATTCAGTATTTATTTCTCTCTTTTAAGTTTTAACAAAAACACTCTCCGCCGCATCAACGCTGAAGTTCGCCGGCAGAAATTTGAAGGTATCAGCAGCTTCACCGGGATTGTTACACTTCACCAAAATGTTAACTCGAGGTACGTCTCTATTACTTTCTCCAACTAATGTAGTATCTTTCTGCTCTATTTGTATATTTTGGTGATATGAAGCTATAACTTCACTCATAATTCCTGTGTACCTTATGCTGAATTGCTTGTACTTTCCTGTGTGCTGTGAGTATGTGACTGAGCTAATCACACTTGTTTTTGCTTTGCTTAATCTAATGATCAACGCATCCTAGAGCGTTAAGCTTTTGGAACTCTTTGAACACTGAATCGAAAAGACGTTTTGAAGACATTAAGTATTAATCAATTTGTATTGCAAAATGTGGAAATTATTAGCTAAGAAGGAATTTCATGGAAAAATCGAGTTCATGAGACCAATCGAGTTCAGGAATTTTAGTCTCATGAACTTATTTTGATGTATAGAAGTTCCAATTGCAGTGTAGCATCACTAGTTTTCCGCGGTATAACTTTTTCCAGCTACTGGTATATAAGTCTGGGGATTAACATTTCGATTCCGACACAGATTTGTGCTGTCTAAGTTCAGGACCTCTATTTCTCAAGTAAATCCCACACAACTAGCATTTCGATCTAAAACGGTTTTATGATATACCACTGAACAATACTAGGAGCACGAGTGTCAATTGAGATGAAAATGTATAACTGCTTCTGAACTACAGAATACCTAATTGCACCAAAGGGGTAAACTGTTCACCTTGAATTTTAGGCAGATCTTGTTTCATAGTTTGTTCTTCATTTATTTATTGGTCTAGGACTAACTAAGAGTTAAATATAGATATTCTGTTCACATTGGAGTGATGGTTGTGGGTTTCTCCAGAGAATTAGATCCGGATGGTTTGTCTGAACGTCTCATACCTTAGGTCTGAAGAGATTATTGTCTGAGACTGATAATAGTCTACATTGTACAGTCGTTTTGGCTGATGCAAATTACTGCTAAAACTACCTTGTGAAGTCGGTTATGATTTACTGCAATGGGGATGATCAGTTGTTACATCAAAATTAAATGAATGAAACAAATTCACATGTAATATTAGTGGTCATTTGCACTCTACTACTGCATGAAATTCTTTCTTGGACAATACCGCTGGCAATACATCTTTTAGTAAACTTGATTGTTGTATTTAACACCTTTGGGGCACTTTCTTTTGCCAGATGCATTGAAAGAGATTACTATTTCAGAGTTCATACGAAAAAGCTTTTTATTTGTCTTGTATATTGGTCAATTTTGAAGCTCTTTGGACTTTCAGTGAGTTTGTGCTCTCCTGAAATAGGCCTGTAGAACACTAGTTTTCCATCACTCCATATCATAGATGTACGTTAAGCTTGACTGTTGTTCCTCAATGCACTTTCTGTCACTTAAACTTCTATGGACCTGTGTTTGATGGTTCTTCAACCGCAGTATGATTTGGTTTGAGAAATTGAACTGGGAAATGAATCTCATCATGATTTAAAAGTTATCCGCCCAACCATTAAAATTACGCCATTGCTTTCATTAAACATAGTTTTGATTTCAAAATTGGTTTAAATTGGTTTGATTACTTATATTTTAGGTAATCATAACTGTCATTTCTCCTCTCTCTCTCTCTCTCTCTCTCTCTCTCTCTCTTCGCACAACCAGAACATGGATTCTCTGTCATTTTTAGTTGCGATAGTCACACTATCGTCACGGATGCAATAGAAATCTAAAAGAATAACAAGAACTGCTGGCTTTAGGAAAGTGGAAAGTGTCGTAATTCTCCATCTGTATAACTATGCATCTTATCACCTATAAATTTTACTATCAGTTATAATTTTGATGTCCATTTGACATCAAAATTATATTGGTTAATTGTGAACCTTGGTGGATTCTCCATCATTTTTCCTCATTGAGTCAGTCACATCCTTATGACTGATATAATAGAAACCAAAAAGGAAGAAAATAAATAAAAAATCACATTATGCCTTTTCCTACTGGATGTGTGTCCTGTGACCCTCCTGAGCATAATGCAATGCATCATTTGGAATGCCATACTCATTATACAGGCCCTTTTCATTGTTCCACACTCCTCACATACAGTTCTTCTCTTAGATATCGCCTTGGCTAAATTGCAGGACTTAAGTACCACATGCCCTTATTGACGAATGACATCAAATTGCAGACAATCACATCATTTTTATAGTAACAGTCGATTAGCTGTGAGAAACTGATACATTCATAGGTTACCATTTCAGATACCAATCATGTCAGTAGCATCAATTGTGACAGCATAGCAGAAAATACTAGTACAGCATAATCTCTTCTAAACTGTCTGAAAATGGAAGATGCGCTTATAACCTTCCGATAGTCCCAGGTGGCTATATAGTGAACATATCTGCGTGATAATCTTGGGGAGGGATGATTTCATAAACCACATAACTCAGAATTTGGTTCTGCGAAAATAATTTATCTTAGGTGGGTGAAGTGGTGAATTGGATCAAGTCGAGTCGGGCTGTGAGCTAGGATAAATGGGTGCATATAATTGTATTCTATTTATTATGTAGAATTTGGTTATTGAAATCGTTATACTTAAGTGTATCCCTTGCAGTAAACGTTTAAGTGGAAAATTCAAAAAACTTGAGAGGTGCGAATGTGTACACACAATCCATTTCCACACCAAAAATAAATATAAATAAATAAAATCCATAAGTAGCAGTTGTTCTGAAGTTGGATGTACCTGCGGGCCCCCTTCAGAACCTATTTATGGTATACTCCCATGAGGATTATCCTTCTTTTCTTTTTTCTTTTTTCTTTTCTTTTCTTTTTTTTTTTTTTTTTTTGTTTTTTTTGTTTTGTCTGTAACAATGTGTTTAGGGATGAATACAGGTAAACATGGAATGTCATTGGATTGTTGCACTCTGTAGTCTGTTCCATTGTATCATTAGAATTTAAAATAACCAATTGCTGTTCTTCATCCTCTTCTTCCTCCTCCTCCTTTTTTTTTTTTTGAACCTTTCTTCCCAATTAATTAGGAGTATCACATAAAGATTAAGTACAAGGTGTTTTGTTTAAGAGGAATGTGTAACGGTCTATAGAGGATGCATATGCATACGGTGATGATCCTATGAAGAAAAGCAGGTATATATTCAAATGTAACCATATTAATAGCCATTAATTGATAAATAACTAGAAATCAAGTATGACCCTTTCTATCTTTTTTCTTTGCTATTGGAACATGAATTCTCTATAATTCTTCCTCACCGAGGGCAGTCACACCATTGTGACTGATGTAATAGAAACATAAACTGAAAAATAAAAAATAGCAACATTTGGCGCTTCCTCTACTGGAGGTGACCCGCTCTACCACAATGTAATGCATTATCTGGAATGTCAGACTCAGTATAAAGGCTCTTTTCGTCGTTCCACACTCGTACATACAGCTCTTGTCCAAGATATCGCCTTGGCCAATTTGCAGACCTCAAGTTCCACATGCCTTTATTGTCCAAGGACACCAAAATTGCACTCCAAGAATATGGATATACCTGTAAATGTCATAATATCAATTAGCATTGGCAATCATGTTCTAAATTTCACATATAACTTTCTTTGTGGAATTTATTGAGCACCCAGATAGATTATATCTCCGTAAGTTAACATGATTTTAGATTTCTGTGGAGGGTTTTATATTTGGTCCCGTTACCTGAACTGTGCATCTTGTGGTGGCATCATTTAAGTTGTAGAAGCGTCTCCTCAACGTCTCGTTCCACTTGCCACTGCCATACCTGGAAATTTTCAAGACAGGTGATCCAAATTAGTTAAGTCATATTCACTAAAACGTATTGTTTCCTCTATTTTGTTAGATTTGCGCTATGTAGCCTACCCAATAGTCCAGAAATCATTGCCATCGAAATGCCAGGACTGAACGGTGGGTTCAGTGTTTTGGAAAATGATCTCGACGTAATCATGCAGAGCAGTGCCAAGGACAGACGTGCCAGCAGTTGCAAGAGGCTCCGAAGGTGGTCTTTCCGGGAAGTCTAAAGTGAAAACACCAGGTATATTGTAATAGTCCGCAAGCTTCAATGGGGTATCTGGATTTATGTAAGAAACTTTGTTCACCGCGTATCTGATCCTGTCGTTAATATTAGCAACCGTGTTTTCGAGCACTATTGTCTTTGTAACTGGAATAGTCCCATAGTGAAATGACCCCTGGGGGTTAGGCCTGGCTGCATTTGCTGTCAAGTTCCACCTGAACAAGATAAATGAACAATTAGGAATTTATATCATGTCATTTAAAAACGATCGGGTTGATTTTATTTGTGTAGTTTTTTAGTCTTTTTGGTGTGCTACCTGATAGTTCTGGCTTGCTTCATGGACCAGTGAATCTGATAAGTTGGTGCAAGTGGTAGTGGCCCGGAAGCTGTAGTTTTAGATCCTTGATACGTCACAACAGCAGTGGCAGTGAGAACAGGCTTGACAAAACGACTGGATGCAACAACAGAAAAGGCTTGTGGTTCTCCAATTGTATGCCCTGTCACCAAAAAAGCCATGGATTGACCGACATGAATGTCTAGTGATTCGTACACTTCCTGCAACGTGTGGGATCCTTCAACTTCAACCAGGTGTAGCGTGTGCCCCTGGATCCTGAAGTTTATCGAAGTTGTCATTCCCAAGTTTGCGACTCTGAACAAGTACATGTTTCCTGTTTTTTTCCAGTGGAAAAGGGAGCTCTCATTAGCATACAGGATATCCTCTGCATTATATTGGCCTTACACCCGTGTTTTATGCAAGGATTTTTCATGACCAGGCTAAAAAGGTACCTGGGATCATTTCAAAAACTGTGGAGGATGGACTTCCGTTAATGAGTAGGCCGTCAGGTGCTGGGAAAGGTATAGGTTGTCCATCATCAAGGATCTGTTGCAACTCCTGCAGTCAATAAAGTAAAGTAAGTCTCTTGAAAAGCTAATCCCAGTTGTGCATTCAAACCATAGTTAACTACTAACCTTGTGATCTTGATTCCACCAGTCGGATACTACTATACTGAATTCTTGGTCAGGCACTGGATATGGAAGTGCAATCACACTCCTGCGTATGATATTGAATGCTCCATATCCTCCTGCGGCTCGGTGCATCAACGTGGAAGGGAAGTACATGTAAGTTCCAATTTGATCTTTCATCTGCATTCTGTATTGCCATTTTGTGTTAGGCGGAATCGGGCAATTGGTTCCTAGCACACCATCTTGCCATGAGACCTTCCTTTGCTTGATACCATTCCTGATGTATTTCATAAAGCATAAGAGTTATCTCAAAACACTAAATAGTAGGCTAAAGAAAATTAGGTAGCATGTCTAAAGAGGAGGTAACATACCATGTCATGAGAAACGGCTCGTCCAGTAGATTCTCAATTGTAACCCACACATTGTTATTGGTAGTGACATTAACAGTAGGTCCTGGAAACTCATCATTGATGCAAATCACCTGCAAAATTCAGAGAGAAAACAGCACAATTGAGTTACTCTGAAGTTGCATAAAGCAGAGTTGTGACTGGAACACAGGGAATGTAGTAACTAAGATTTACCCTTTGTGGGACACCAAGAGGCGAACGAGTGCAGTATGCGACTGTCCACTCAAGATAAACGTATGGATCTTCAGATTTGACATAGGTAACTACACTCAAGCAGAGCAAGACTCCAACTAAAACGGGTGAAACCATGGCGTGTGAGTCGAAATACGGTTATTGGTTGGAGTGAAACCAGATGAGTCCTCTGTGAGTGGAGAGGAGAGGAATGTAGTTTTGAGATATTGGAAATTGAGGAGTAATGGGATATATATAAGTGAAGTGATTGATCCTAGAAACGAGTAACCAACAGCGTTCCTTGCATGCTAACGTGCATGGGGGTTCGGGTTACGAGATGAAATCTGAAGCTTATTGGCGCCGTACTTCATGCTTCATTTAATTCTTTAAATTCAACTCATTTTTGTGCCATCTGCAAACTTTTAATTGGGATCTATATTTCATTAAATTTCATGCATGATGCATCTATCATTAATTTACTTTAATTTGAAGGTGTTGCATTTTAATTAGCCAATCAGAATTAGTGTGTTCATTAATCAGTATACTAATTCGAGTATATTTTAAAATGGAATATTACATTAGTGCAGATTGAGGTACAAAATGATATTGAGAATGGGATAATTCTTTCCTCCCTCGTCTCGAGGATACTATGATCTCATTTATTTATTGGTGTCAATAATGTCCATTTGACTGATCATTTTGATTTGGTCATATGATTAGCAATGTTATTTTGTAACATAGTTTTCGGCTTTGACAATCAGACTGAGTTTTTGTTTATTTTCTTCACTCTAAACACTTTTATGTGATTCATCCCATCATGATTTAAGCGTAGGTTTATTCATGGTATGAGACCATTGTGTCGAGGAAAGATTACGGGTTGGCATTATTTGAATAACTTGTATTGGAGGGTAGTACGGTTAGATGGAATCAAATTGGAGGAATACGTACTTTTATTCCTAATATTTAAGTTGAAAGTGCACATTAGACTAAATATTGCAGTCATTGGGTGTATGTACACTGTATTTTAAGACTGAAAGGGTAGTTTACTTTTTTATAAATAATGGTTAAAGTTTTGTACACACTTAAAAAAATAAAACCGAATAAAGTTTCGTGGGATTAGTTTATTTGCATTATGTTCTCTTTTCAGGCCTTCTTTAATCAAATAAAAACAGATCTTATTTGATGAATTACTACCTGTTAAAAGAGTAATTATATTTTGGCATTTAGTTATACTTAGTGGAGTAGTTAATACCTTATGACTTTCTCTCTGCATACTTTAGGATTTGAATTATGGCAACTTGATTCTTCCTAGTTGACTTATTGCTTAAGTCTTGCTAATTATAATAGTATCATATATCATATATATGTGTTGAAATGATAAAGAGGGTTCCTGCATAAATTGAGTAGTGTAATAATGATGAGATTCGTCGGTGGAGTGAGTATTAGTAGTAGCTTAAGTAGGGAAAGCGAGAAGGGTGCAGCCAAGGACGGATCATCATTAATTGGTGTTTTTAATTAAATCGCTCTGCACTCAACAAATAGTTTACGGATGGAGTATAGGGTATAGCATATAGGCATATAGCTAATCGATCGGTAACATTGTGTCGTAAAAATTAAGTATTACCCAAACTAGGTTTATGCGATAGATAGAACATATCTGAAAAGGTTGAAAATACAATTCAACCATACTAGTATGAATTTACTACTCCAGAATGAGACTTGAGTGACCATAAGAAAAGGTTTCTCTGTATTGCCATTGAGTATTGCTCCTCGAAGAGCCGAGCAGCATGAAATTTGTTTTGCACATCATTGCTTGGTTTGTTTACTAATCGGTAATCGCCATGTGCGTGGAGACCATTTTACGTAAAATGCAATGTTACGTCCCCTCTAATAGTCTCATTCCCTCGCTTAACTGTGAGATTCGCTGCTATAGTGAAAGGGTGACACTGAAATTGCAGAGGTTTATAGTTTATTATAAACCCCATCTTACATAATGAGAGTATGAGACTGGCTAATGATTCAAAAGTCATGTTTAAACTTTGTCCTCTTGTAGTGTAATTTGGGGTCGGTCTACGTATTAAGATCCCGAGGCAGCCATATTAAACAGAGTTCTCATAGTAAATTACATTACAATGCATATCATAAGTTTGTTTTCCTTGAAAATGAACAAATTAATAATGTTGCAGAACTTAAATGTAAAGCATCCGGGTGAAATTGGAGATCTGGTGTGGCAAAATGGTTTCACACCACATGGGATGAGAAAAGCGGAGACAATGGGAGGCTTAGGTGGATCATATTGGCCACAGATCACCAGATTCCAAGATATGGCGGTAAACTTAATTTTTCTTCATGTTCTTCTACTATTTGAAAAAAACCATATGGCACTTTCCTGATTCGGAAAGGAATTCTTTGGGGCTATACCATTACTATGTATGACAAAATTTGATGCCGCGAATATCATTTGATATAGTAGATGCGTATCTAAATTCATTCTGTGTCACACACGAAATTAACGGTAAGAGTAGGCTACAAATGTTCGCATGCAGTGTGTTAAATTTTTAGAGGGTCCAATGTCAGAAATTACTAATGTTGGCTACAGAATTGAGTGAACTCCTATATCAACATTACAGTAAAGCACAAATGTATTTAAAGCAGAACTTATGTTTGAAAATATCGAAGTTGTCTTTTGACAAGTTGACGCTCTAAGGCGAAAAATACCAAAATAAGAAATATTTTGTACAATTGTTTGAACTCACTCTTTCTAGCCTCAAGTATATAACTCACAAGACGTGACAATATATGGAGATACACTCCACCTAATCTATAACTTAGATCTCTGCCTAAAGTAGAGATTATAAAACTTGTGAAAAAAAAACAAACAAAAAGGAACCTAGATAACTAAGCTCTCAAGTTTTCGTAATCTCCTTTGTCTGTCATCTATATCTTCAACCAAAGTCTTGATGTATATATAGTTGTGATCGAATCTTGGTAGAACACAATCAAAATTTGTCTTCAGAACTGTGAACCTGTTTAGGAATCTATATGAATTGAACAAAATTATGAAACTACTTATCGTTGAGAGAAGGTAAAACGATAAAAAGGTGCAACTGTTCGCAGAATAAGGAGTTGGGTTGAGTATACTGAGTAAACTCCTCATGCAACTCATGTTGCGACTCCGAGTTTTAGTAACACTTAAAGCTAGAGTTATTGTAACGCTCCGACCGTTAATGGGACTTCGATTTCAACCTTTTGGACCGAGGCAATCTGGTAATCTACTCGTTGTTCTTGTTAAAGGAAAGACATTACTCCTGGATTGCTATCGGGGGTAATATGTTGGCCTCACAAATCAATATGTATTCTTTCATGCGCACTTTGTGCTCACTCATGCACACACTAAGAATTTTCCAGTATGCCACACATCTTATGATTGTTAGCATGCTTAACTCTGAAATATTTATAAATGGATTCTCGAGAATAATGGTGAAAATGATATGTTTGTGTAAATTTTACTAGAACATAGCAAACATTTATCGATAAAAATGGGGTGAGGTCTGATTTGCGAGTTTTGGTTGATGGTCAAGTCCGGAGCCAACCAGAAAGTGTATAGTATTGTTCTCACATTTGTGGGTTTTACGTCTTCTTGTCACATCTGTGTCAAATTTCATACTAGTATATAGTATATTTGTAAAATGGTTTACACCTTGTCCAAAATATTTTGAGATTTACGTTTCCAAGTTACTAATACCATGTGCATTCCACATGACTATGAGTGCAACACAAAATATACTCCTACTTTTAGCATTTATCTATACTAAAATATTAATAGCTACACGTACAACTTTACAAGTTCTTTACTTGAGACTTGAGAGCGTAACGCTTCGGTTGATAGTACACTTCTTGTTATTATACACACATTGCGTTTCTATGGTATTCACCCATTTTTGTAAATGTAAATTATGAAGGACTTGGTGCGTGCATGAGTACATGATGCACCCACAAGAAACAAGCACAGCAGACCCACTAATGGACCCAACATGAGTTGTGTTATGGTCTGGTGGGTGCGCAACTCTTGCTCCCTACATTGAATTTATGTCTTTTCGTATTTACTCAAGCTATCTCCAACAATGTGTGATCTCCTCCAGATGAGCTTGTTGCCTAGTTCATCCCTGGGTTAGCTCATTTTCTTTTACTTTTAATTTTGTTATTTACTTAGTTAAAAAGTAAAGTTTTGAAATAAATAAATAAATTAAATATAAAAGTTGAATTTAATAAGTTTTGACTGATGGAGAGTATTTTTTACTCCCTCCGTCTCAGTCATTTCTTTACGTTTGTTTTATTGACTTTTTTGTCACCTCGTTTGACCTCTAATAAATCATAAATCTTAACGAAAAAATAATTAATAAATTTATATAATGAAGGTAGAGACACTATATTTTCATAATATGCTTTCAAAAATTAATTTTCGTTATAGTTTAGGAGTAAAAGGAGGTCAAACAGAGCACAAAAAAAGTCAACAAAATGAAACGTAAAGAAATGATCGGGACTGATGAGTATATTTTAAGTGTGAGCAAGTAAGAGGTCACGTGATAGGAGAGAGAATGATTGGGGGAGAAATTGTAACATTGGGCTTTCGGAGAGGCAAAAGTTTATAATGGACTCTCTAGCTTGTGCATATCGTTGTTATGGCTTGGGCTTCTGCCTTCTGATATTGACAATGGAGCATTATTGTTCTATGAATATTGGATTTTTCTGAATGGATTGGAATCTAATTGGCACATGGATGGGAACTTTGTGCTAGCCACATGATAATACAAAAGAGTGGAAAATCATACTGGAAACCGAACACATGTAAGCTTTATTGATCTAGACTTTAAGATATACAAATATTTTTAGAAAAGGGACTCTTCATCCCTGTATACTAGCAGCCAACCACTCATGACTGGAAAACATGAATAATAAATACTATGAATAAACACTCTTAAGCTAGCTAATGTCGGCCGGCCACTCTACCGCAGAGGAGGGCATTGTTAGGTTTGTCATACTCGTTGGCAAAAGTCGGTACTGGGTTGTAAACCCGGAGGTAGAACTGCTGCCCAAGGTACTGTCTTCCCCACATTGCAGACCTCATGTTCCACATGCCTTGGTTGTCCAGTGATACTAGTATGGATGTCCACGAATTCGGGTATACCTGAAACAGAATTCAAGAAATGTTGTTATTTAGTCGGTATAGCTTCCCTGATTCCTTACATTGATTCTAGAGTATCACTTCAAGTTGTTAGAAGGTATAATCTGCTTTTGCAAATGAAATTTTCAGTGATTCTGGTTCGGAAAAGTTATAGTCAGCTTGCAAGCTCACCTGGGTAGTATGTCTAGCCACAGCATCAATAAGATTGTAACTAGTCTTGCTACTCTGTGACCATTGTCCTGCACCAAACCTGTTTCATGAACAAATTAGTATTAGAAACTTCACCAATCTTTTCATTCCTTGCACAACATATAAAATTATGGATTTTAGTCTATTGCAGCATACCCGACAACCCAGAAATCGTAACCATCCATATGCCATGACTGAAGATAGTTCTCATTGTTTTGGAAAACAATTTCAAGGAATTCATGGAGAGCAGACCCCATCACGGCTGTGCCTAGGCTAGCACCACCGCCGTTTGGAGAAGTTTGGATAGAGTTGACACTGAACACACCAGAAATGTTGAAATAATCAGCAAGCTTCAGGGGGGTGTCAGGGTTGACGTAAGAGACACCGTTTACTGCATATCTTTGTTTCCCAGCGATCATGGGAGCTGAGTTCGCCAGCACGATCGTTCTTGATATTGTAATGTTTCCATAATGGAAAGAACCCTGAGGGTTCGGCCTCGCAGCATTTGCGGTCAAATTCCTCCTGAGACCGACAAATACAAAGATTAGGCTTCCTATTTAATTGCAATTGTGGACATGAAATTGGTTGGAAATGTCTTTACCTGATGGTTCTAGCTTGATCCATAGACCACTGTGCATTGCTGATTACAGGAGCTGGTACTACCGCAGAAACAGATTTCCGAGAAGTAGAATAGTGCAAAACACCTCTGGCAGTCAGGATAGTTTTCGTAAACCTTGTGGTAGCAACTATGTGATAGTCTCTTGCAGGCCGGTCTAAGGTGACAAGGAAAGTTACAGATTGCCCCACATGGATGTCGAGCGAACTGTATACGTTTTGTATGACATGAGCACCTTCAACTTCGACAAGTTTCATTGTGTGTCCCTGGATTCTGAGGTTTAAAGAAGTGGTCAAGCCGATGTTTGAAACTCTGAACATGTAGGTTAAACCTGGAAATCAAGCAAAGATGATATGAGAAACATTTTTCCAAAATGTCAAGGTTTGTACTGATAAGGCTTGAAAATGACCTGCTTCGCCAGTGAACGAAGATCCGCTCTGGCCGTTTATAAGCATGCCATCAGGGAAAGGCATAGGTTTTCCTGAATCTAGTATTTGCTGCAATCCCTGCAAACACATTGCTTCTCTTGTTAACACTAATATACATGGTGAGGTCACAAAAGGACCACCAAGAAACTTAGCTATATTTTTCCTCTACATTTCTTGATTCTCATGCAGATTATCTTGATTGAAACATCACAAGAAAGTGGAACAAATAACACAATATATTTTTGCACGAAACGCTTACAGGAGATCAGCAGATTATGTTTGTCTGTTTATATGGATGCTTTTATCTAAAGCTCAAACTAGTCCATAATATGAATAGACAATGAGTTGAATTATGACTGCAATAAACTCTCACCTTGTGACCAGCCTTGAACCAGTCACCAATGAGCAAGGTGAAGTCTCCAGCAGGCTTGGGGTATGGAACCGAAATAACTGATCTCGCGTAGACATTGAGCGCTCCGAATCCTCCAGAAGCTCTGTGCATCAGAGTGGAGGGGAAGTACGTGTAGCTTCCGATTTGATCCTTAGGCTGGAACTTGTAAGTGTAGTTTCCATTTGGAGGGATAGGACAATTAGTTCCATATACTCCATCTTGCCAAGAATTCTTTCTCTGTTTGATTCCATTCCTAAACAAACAAAACAATTAAGTCTTAAAACCCTGAATTCTGATAAAAATATGTTCTTTAAGAAATTAAAGTGGTATGCTAAGCATAGATTCTCCTCATGAAGCAACACATGTTTGGATTGTAAACTCTGTGATACAATGCACTTTGAAAATTTCATGGGAGAATTGTATAGGAGGAGCTGAATTTTTTCAAACATTTTGGATGGCAACATGTGAACGAAATCTTTTATGATTGTATCATGATAGATTGATAGTGTCTGCTATTCAACTTAACAAAGGCTAGATCAACATTGGCTCTCAACAAATGCTTCTTGAAAACAGATACTAATGTTTCCATACAAATTCATAGCATGTACCAGAAAATAATCTCACCATGTCAAAAGGAAAGGTTGGTCCAGCTTATTGACAACATTCAGGACTATGTTCTCATTAGTCACTGTATCAAGCTTGGGACCAGGAAATTGTCCATTGATAAGGATCACCTACACAATTATACATAAAAAATCATCAAAATTCTACATTCTTGAATGCAAAAGCACAAATGTTACAACTAGACCAACTATTATACCACTCATTTCCAGCATACACCTCAATTCAAAACAAAACACTCCATTTTGATTCTCAAACAACCATTCATTGTTCCAAAATGTGTCCTTTTCCAGCTTATCAAAATGAAATTAACATGGAATCTCAAAAACTGTCCAATGCAACAGTGCTCCAACAAGATACTCAAGTCCAAAACTAGTCTATGCCTATCTCAACTTCCAATCACAAAATATGCCCAATACATATAAAATGCTCTGATTCTTGTGAGACCTTAACTTACTAATGTTATAT
The DNA here is from genome assembly GCA_028274465.1 of Plantago ovata. Lineage (NCBI taxonomy): Eukaryota > Viridiplantae > Streptophyta > Magnoliopsida > Lamiales > Plantaginaceae > Plantago > Plantago ovata. The sequence goes on along the minus strand of CM051457.1, from coordinate 4,652,014 downwards.
AATGTGACCAACTATTATATGATAGAACTCATTTAGGAACAATGACTATCAATTTAAATAACAATGCTTGCTTAGAGTCTAGTGAATACTGATACTTCAACTTTTGTAGTAAATGGTGTTAAACTTGAACTAATTACCTGCTGAGCAACACCAAGTGGAGAAGCAGTTCCATAAGTGACAGTCCATGTGTAATACTTGTAGCCATCCTCTGCTCTCACACTCCAAAATGCCAAGATAGTAACCAAAGATACCAAAAACACTCCTCTCATTTCACCAAGCTATCAGTTAGCTCCAAGAAGAAAAAAAACTGCATTTCACCAAACATCAATGTTAGTTCTTGATTTAAGCAACAAATTTGGAACATGGGTTTTGAGCAAAAGCTAAAAAAGACTAAATCTTGACTCTTGATTGAGCTTAAAAAGGCCAAATCCGATGTGGGTTTTTGAAATCTTGAACAAAGAATCGAAAACAAAGGAAAAGAAGAGATGAAAGTAGCATCTTACCAATGAATGTGAGTTGATGAAAAAATGAAGAAAAAAAATAAAAGAATGGACGCCGGAATTGGATCCTCTCTGTTTAGCTGCCAGAGTAAAACTTTGAGAAGTGGGTTTAGTACGAAAATAGAGCTGGCATCTATAAATAGAGAATGCTTGCTGGTAGTGTTGAACAGAACAATGATCCAATATAGAAAATAAAAATATTAATTCAAAAAATAAAGAAAGAGAGAAAACAAACAAAAAAGCTTAACTGGCTGCATTATTCGGCGCCTTCACGCGTTTTCGCGTGTTATTATGAGCTCATTGAATTACGCTAACTTTACTACTCCCATAATAATAATCTCCACTTGTTTACTTGCTTTGCTGGTGTAATACTCTAATTACAAGCTAAAATGATTAGCTTGACTCAAAGTGGCACTCTAATTTCATTCAATATTTAAAAAATTACAGTAGTGTTCGGTTCAAATCATTTTATTTCAAATTTTATTAATTGAAATTTATATTTCAATTGATTTCAGTTCAATTTAACTAGCAGATGTTTTTTAAGTTGTTGTTGCAGTAAGTTATTATCGGGATGTTTGATACTAGATTTTGGACTATGATTTTGATTTTGAGCCTCCCAAATCATTATTCTTAGCTTTGGGGAATAATTTTGATCCAATAATCAATAAATCCACTACTATACCAAAATCACATTTTATTACATCATCACTATTCAAAATCACAATTTTCCTACACCATCCCTACTATTATCTCTTTCACACCTTACATCATACATATACTCAAACCTACTAAAATAAATAAATAAATAAACCAATTTAAAATTTTATAATTTTTAACCTTAATTTTCAACTTCAAAACTCAATTTTCATCAAAATTAAAAATCTATTCTCAAAACCATCTCCCAAACATCATGTATAAAAATTCAGATACCAACCGAAAGAAAAGCGGTGGTTGGCAGTTAATTTTGCCCAAAATCGCGCCGATGGTTAATTCAAATTTAAAGTATGAATAAATTGATCGGTGTCGACTGGAGTCAACTCCCATTCCAACATGTTGGCCAAAGTTTCCAATTGCGGTTATTTACATACCACATCAACTCATTTTCTCATGTTAGCTGTTCCATAATCATCATTTGTTCTTCCCATCAGTTTTATAATAATTGTGTACAAGAGAGGACCTTAGTTTCATTTCATTGCCTAAATTAAAGATGTACTGAATTTTTTTAGTATGTACTCCCCTGGGAATATTCTACCAGTGTTTTCAAATAGTTTATTTTTTATTTTTTTTACTTTTTTCATTTCAGGAATGGCGGAAATTTAGAGACTACTACAAAAAATCAAGAAAATAATGGAGAAAGAGGTGAAGGTGGCAATTTATCATGCTTCAAGATTGGATTTCAACGGTTGAGAAACTTTGAACTAGAGGAGTGGTGGATCCATCTCTATTGATTCTTTGTAATCTTTTGCAGTCAACGTATTGATTCTACTTGACATACTTTTTTATCGTGATATATCTAAAAATGATTGAACATAATTTTACATTTTTACATATGGCTTGGAATGACTTTGATCCATAGAAATAGTCCCTAGAACATTTGCATGATTACTTGAGTTTGGTAAAATCTAATTTTAAAGCATTTTTTGTTAGCGTTTTGGCAAGGAATGGTTCGGATCCTTTGAAAAAAAGAAGAAATTGACTTTTAATGGTACGTAGTCCACTATGTGTTAGTGACAGAGCAAGTTAAAAGAAATCCATGATCTTGACTTATTAAAAATAAGTTACTTTGTGCAAGTATTTAAATGAGATTATATATTGTAGATTGAAAGACATATGGTTCAATTTGCATAGTTTTAGATTGTTGTTAAACTATAACTGAAATATGAAGATATATGTCAGGTTCTTAATGACACAGTTTTAGTACACATTCAAAATTTGAAACGACATTGTGAATCTCTATGTCAAAACTCAAAAGGGACTCTCTTTCAATTTTGAATACTTATTTGTTTGAATTAACTTGACCATATGAATATCAAGTTAGATTTATTACTATCTTAGATCTCATTTAATTTGTAAACTTGAACTGTTGAACACATATGAATATCAAGTTAGATTTATTACTATCTTAGATCTCATTTAATTTGTAAACTTGAACTGTTGAACACATATGAATATCAAGTTAGATTTATTACTATCTTAGATCTCATTTAATTTGTAAACTTGAACTGTTGAACACATATTCTCAAACTTCTCTTTTCTGGTGGAAGAAAAGGATATGCATTGCCACATTATATTGGTCCTAATGGAGAAGGGTATGGGGCTTTCTGAATATAGGAAGATGAGCCACCATGAATACTGTAATTCAAGTTTCAAGACATATAGCTCCATGCAGCTTAAATTCTCATCAAATGTAACAAGAATAAACTGAAATATTTATAGTAACGCATGGTGGTTTTATCAATGTATTATAATGTGCAATATATAAAACACATAATATAAATATTATATAATTTAACAATTTAACCACTATGAGGTATAAAATCGACCAAATATTTCCATCAGTAGTAGGAGTAGCATAGTATTCACATTTCACCATGTAGAGTTAAGATGGTGTACATGCGACATGCTACTGAAATCAAGTGTCAGCTTTCACATGCAAATATGCAATAGTATATAGTATATAGCACCATGGCCAAACATAATCTCAATCCTTAGATCTCAATAGTGACACACTGTCTGCCTCCATGTTCAACTATAAGGACTGAATCTTCTCTTCTTCGGCCTATGTTTATCCATTGGGCCTTTTGTTAAATAAAAGAATCAGAAACAAAAAAAGAACTCATGAATGCCAATTTTGCAGCATACTCTCTCTCTCTATCTAACTTGTTTCCACAATTAATGTGTTAATCCACACACTTTGTGTTCAGTGTACGTATATGTATCATATGATATATTTCATAAGCACAAATAACTCAGTTCATCAGATAATTCGTCACTTACTGGAGTAATTATTCTGAAAAAGTATATTTAAAAAAAAAAAAAGCACTTAAAAATATGTAATAAAACTCAAACGCACATTTTTACCAACATCTGCTTATTCATCCAATGGAAAAAACAAAAGAGAAAATTATAGTCGGTGCCTTATTCATTAGGTTACTCCCAAATCCTGATAAGATTTTTCTTTTTTTAATTATAATTGATACTACTAAATGATTCCGAATAATGAAGCTACTAGAGAGTTTATTGTAATTAAATCCATAAATTCCTTAATGATAGTTTCGCATGTGAATCCTTCATTATTCATCCTTCATAAGGCATATTCATACAAGTGGGACCACAATTTTTCACTACCTACTCTTTAATTTTCATTTCTAATTGTAAGAAGAAAAAAAATATTTGAAAAGAAAACGCAGCAAAATTCTATGGAAAGTAAATGTGGAACTGCATGGTTTCTGAAAGTGAGAGTTTTCCAGTTCTTCTTCGTTCCACAGTTTCCTATATCAAACGAAGGAAGCTAATGAGGTGGTTTTTACTGTCAAGAATTCACAGGGTGAAATGTTCGTATTGACAAAATAAAATCAAAGTAAATTGTAATCTTCCATTAATGATCAGGAAAATGATTACAATCAGAGGTGCGTTTACAGTATTGAGCTAGAGAAGATAGAAAATGTAAACAAGAAAGGAGGAAACGGAAGTAATGAATCTGTACGCTAGCTATACTCTGTTTATATACTATAACTAATCCTAACTGCCGGAATGTACAACGGCTAAAACGTTATGTACAAATTGTTGATGCCAGGCTGGAAATGTTCTGTTTTCCTTCTTGTTGATTTGTATCAAGTTGGTTAGTCTGATACCCCCCTCAAGATGTGCGTGGATACTTTTCATGCCCATCTTGGAATAGAAGAACTCGAATAGCTGTGGTCCAAGCGGCTTTGTAAAAATATCGGCTATATTCTGTGAAGTTGGAATTTGAACAAGTTTGACAGTGCCATCCTTGATCTTCTCTCTTGTAAAATGGTAATCTACTCGAATATGCTTTGTCTTCTCATGAAGAACCGGATTATGCGCCATACAGTAAGCACTCTTACTGTCAGTATAGAGAGTTGTTGCTTGAACTATTGGTATATGCAGGTCTTGTAATAAATAAACTAACCATTGAATTTCTGCTGTTGTTGCTGCAATGGCCCTATATTCTGCTTCTGCAGAGCTGCGACTCACAGTTGGCTGCTTCTTGGATTTTTTCCAAGATATTAGAGAGTCACCGAGATAAATTGCATATCCTGTTATGCTTCTACTTGTTTCTCCACAAGTTGCCCAATCAGAGTCTGAGAAACCTTTCAAAATAAAGTTAGACGATGACGAATACTGAATGCCCGCTCCTGGATTTGATTTGAGATATCGGAGAAGCCGATGAACAGCTTCCATGTGTTTCTCTGTAGGTGCAGACATATGTTGGCTTAGAGCTTGTATACTGTAACTGAGATCTGGCATTGTGATTGTAAGGTATAACAATCTCCCTACTAATCTTTTGTACTGTGATGGATCATGTATTAATGAAGATGTTGAATTGAACTTTTCTTTCTGATCCATTGGTGTAGAAGCTGGTTTACTGCCAAGGTAACCTGTGTCATGGAGAATATCCAGTGTATACTTTCTTTGGCATAGTGTGATGCCCTTCTCACTCCTTGCAATTTCTACTCCTAGAATATACTTCAGTGTACCGAGATCTTTTATAGTGAAGGCAGCATGTAGATGAGTTTTTACTTGTTTGATCTCTTCAAGACTGTTACCTGTGAGAACTATATCATCTACATAACAAGCCAAAGCTGTGAAACTGTTAGCTGTAAGTTTAGTAAACAATGAACTATCAGATTTTGATTGTATGTATCCAAAAGATAATAAACTTTCAGTTAACTTATGGAACCACTGCCTACTGGCTTGCTTCAATCCATACAAACTCTTTACAAGTTTGCATACTCTTGTATCTTCTTTGGGCAAATATCCTGCAGGTGGAAGCATATAGACTTCCTCTTGTAAATCACCATGAAGAAACGCATTATTGACATCCAACTGATGCAAATGCCAATTCTTTGCTGCAGCTATGGACAAAAGGACTCTGACAGTTGTTAATTTAGTAACTGGGCTAAAAGTATCAAAATAGTCAATGCCTTCTTGTTGAGTATAACCCTTTGCTACTAAACGTGCCTTATAACGTTCTAGAGAACCATTAGAGTTATACTTTACCTTGTATACCCATTTTGATCCAATGCAACGTTTTCCTTCTGGCAGATCAACTAAGCACCATGTATTTGTTCTTTCAAGAGCATCTATCTCAGCTTTCATTGCTTTTTCCCATTCTGGATTTCCAGCTGCTTGTTTGTAGCTCTTAGGTTCTGTGATCTTTGATATTGCTGCTGTATATGCTGCATATGATCTTGAGAGATTATCAGTAGTAATATAATTTTCTATTGGATAAGATATGCTAGATAAACTTGTATCAGTAGCAACACAATTTAAATCATAAGCTTTCAAGTAAGCTGGAATGTTCCTTCTTCTTGTTGATTTGTCAGCAGTAGGTGCTGCTTGTTCTGGATGAGAATTACTTGGAGTAATTGTTTCACTGTCACTTGTGAAATCTGCAGAAATGCGTTGCCTGGAAACCATAGGTATTTGATCATTTGATCTAGATAACATTTCCTCTAGAAATGAGGTATTCACTGGTGTTCCTGTAACAACATCAGTTGTTCGAAAAGGGAAAACATTCTCACAGAATTTTACATTCCTGGAAACAAAAATTTTGTTAGTAGCTATGTCAAGAACTTTGTATCCCTTTATACCAAGTGGATAACCAACAAAGACACATTTAGTGGCTCTAGGATGGAACTTGTTCCTCTGAGCAATTAGTGTACTTGCATAACACAAACAACCAAAGGCTTTCATATAATTATAATCTGGAGGCTTGCTGTTTAGCATCTGAAAGGGAGACTTGTTAGCCAGCACAGGAGATGGTAATCTGTTAATGATATGCGCAGCTGTAAGAATGCATTCATGCCAATGTTGTAGAGGTAGGTTTGATGGAAAAAGGAGTGCTCGTGCCACTTGTAATAGATGTTGATGCTTACGTTCAACAACCCCATTTTGCTCAGGGGTCTCAACACATGATCTCTGATGTAAAATGCCTTTTTCTGTGTAAAACTCATTAAGAAAAAACTCTGGTCCATTATCACTTCTTATAATTTTTATACCACAACCAAATTGTGTGTGTATGAGATTATAGAAGTGTATAATGTGATTTTTGACCTCCGATTTATGCACCATGAGATAAATCCATGTGCATCTTGTGAAGTCATCTACTAATGTTAGAAAATATCTGTGTCCCGTACTTGAAACCATTGAAAAGGGACCCCAGATATCACAATGAACAATTTCAAAAGCATGTGAAGTAGATGATTCTTTAATAGGGAAAGATAATTTTCTCTGCTTTGCAAAATGGCATACATCACAGTTATCAAGTGGAGAGTCTGTTACATTCATCTGAGAAATACAAGAAAGTTTAGTAAGGGGTGCATGCCCCATTCTGAGATGCCATAAAAGGTCATGCTCAGTAGCAATTTTTACAGCAGAAGAAACTTGAGTTATCTCAGATGAATTGGCTGAGCTGTTTGGTTTTAAAACTGGAGCTGCAAGTGGTTGATGCTGTGCAGTATGAGATGAGTTGTCAGTAGCTTTGTGAGATGAGCAATCAGTAGGAGCTTTATGAAGCTTGTAAAGACCATTGTCTTGTTCAGCAAAAGTAATCATTTGGCAAGTGCTCTTGTCCTGCAGTTGACAATGAGTTTTAACAAATTGCACAACATAATTGGTGTTCTTGGTAAGACAACTAATAGACAACAAGTTATAATTAAAAGATGGAACATAAAGAACATCATAAAGCAACAAACCAGGTAATATCTCAACAGTTCCAATATAAGAAGCTATTGCAGTAGCTTTGTTAGGCAAATTGATAGAGATAGAAACAGATGTTGGACTATATTTGTAATAAGCAAGATCACAAATCATATGATCCGTGGCACCTGTGTCCACCACCCATGTGTACCTGTCACTAACACTCACATTTGAACAAAAATGAGTTCTAGAAATTGAACCTGCCACTGGAAGTGCATGAAGAGGATCGACAGAAGAAGATATCACAGCTGCAGCACTATGATGAGAAGTTTGCTGAGCAGATTGCTGCTGCTGTTGTCTAGCATACTGGAAGAATTGCTCCACCATCTCTGGACTAAGTAGTGGATGAGCCTCACTAGAACTAGCAATAGACGAATTATCAGCTGAATCATTAGTTGTAGCAGCATTTGCAGAACTATTAAACCTCCCCCGCTGATTCTGTGGCTGATTCCTCTGACCTTTTGGTCCTTTCCATCCTGGAGGATACCCTATCTTCTGGAAACACTTATCCTCAGTATGTCCAGTGAAATTACAATATGTACATAGAACCGGTTTCTTTTCCTTATAATTGTACTTGGCATACTGATGATTCTGACCAGAAGAACTCGGTTGAGATGACTGATAACCAGTTTTAGCCATCATGGCCATAGAATCCAACGGATGATTAGAGACAGACTGACCCATAGCTCTTTGTGATTCTTCTTGCAAGACTATGGACAAAGCTTGAGACAAAGGAGGAGTTGGGATAACAACAGTTGAGACCTCACATTCTTATAGGATTCATCCAAACCATTAAGAAATTGAATCACTGCATCCCTTTCAAGAACTGCTTGCTGAGCACTTAACAAATTACACTTACAATGCGCCAACGCCCCGCAATCACAACTCATTATTGGCCTGTAACTCACATACTCATCCCAAATTCCTTTAAACTGATTATAGTATGTGATGACAGGTTGTGTACCCTGAGACATGTTACTCAACGCTTTTACCAGTAAGAACACTCGGGGGCCATCCGACTTTGCAAACCGAGTTTTCAACTCAACCCAAAGCTCCCTAGCGCTTGTAATGTACAACAAACGTTGTTTGATCTCGTGATTAACAAAATTAAGCAACCAGCAAAGCACCAAAGAATTGGCTCGTGACCAAGCAGTATATGCTATGCTATCAGACGCAACAGGCATATTAATCTTTCCATCAACGAATGCAACTTTATTTTTAACATCAAGTCCCATAAGAACTGATCTACTCCAAGACACATAGTTCGCACCAGTAAGAACATCAGAAGAACTTACAATGGATGCAGCAGGCGAGTCACTGGATGAATGTAATACGGAGAATGTGGAGAATCATAGACGGAACCGCTACCAGAACCGCTACCAAACGGATTGTCATCCTCACCGATCACCGGATTCGCAGGATTAGCCGGATTCACATTACGACGAACATTCACCATTGTTGATGAATTAAGAAACGGTTACAGAAATTGCGAAGATGAATCTCAAACGATTTCGAGCAGAAAAATCACAGAATTTCGCTTAGAACGAAAGATATCAGAGTAGGTATGCAGAGAATGCGGAATTGGATCGTCTCAGGCGAATGATACCATATTGACAAAATGAAATCAAAGTAAATTGTAATCTTCCATTAATGATCAGGAAAATGATTACAATCAGAGGTGTGTTTACAGTATTGAGCTAGAGAAGATAGAAAATGTAAACAAGAAAGGAGGAAATGGAAGTAATGAATCTGTACGCTAGCTATACTCTGTTTATATACTATAACTAATCCTAACTGCCGGAATGTACAACTGCTAAAACGTTATGTACAAACTGTTGATGCCAGGCTGGAAATGTTCTGTTTTCCTTCTTGTTGATTCGTATCAAGTTGGTTAGTCTGATAGTTCGATTTTTCATAAATTGAAGCTCATATATATAAGGTACTCCGTATGTAATTTCGTTCCCTATCTTCAATCTTTGAATCTGCCCAACAGAGCTTCGGAACCGTTGATCACGTTCAGCCCCAAATTCCATTCCAGTTCTAAATTAGCACTTCAAAGAAATGCTTGCATGCAACGCAATTTGTACTTTTTGACTTTTGTAGTCACCATCCAATTAGACAGCCAATTAACCTGAAAATCATTATTATAGTCTGACTGAATGTGCAATGTGGCATGTGGAAACTAGCAGTCCAGATTGAGAGTTAATGATCCACTGATCATGGGCTAGTGGGCTGGGCTTATAGTAAGGACTTTTCACATGAATATATTTTGGGAAATTGTGCTCTGGACGAGTAACTTGCAAAACAAATTAGTGAATAATTATGACAACGCCGGATAGTTCGTGCCTTCGTGGTCATGCAGATCATAACTCTATTGGTGAATCAATTAACGTTATGCATTTTTTATTCAAGTACATTTGGATTTTGGATGTAGTGAAATTAACGAATTTAGGAGTCGGTTCAATTTTTTAATGTTTTTTTTTTCTTCTTTTCATGTTTGTTTGTTTGTATTTAAAGTGTATTACAAATCGAGGTTTTAATCCATAAGGAGCATAAAAATGAATTGAACAATCGAAATAAACAGGTATACAGTGAATGCTATGAATGGAGTTAGTAGTAGTACTAGTACACTTTAGAAGACGACAAATTAAAATAAGTCATGGTGTAAGAATGAATAGTGGAGATTATATATATATATTTGATGACTATTCTTTTCACAAATGGATCTGTGGCGCAATGGTAGCGCGTCTGACTCCAGATCAGAAGGTTGCGTGTTCGATTCACGTCAGGTTCATTATTTTTATTTTTTTATTATTATTTTTTGTTATATGGTTTTCAGTCCTTTGAGCCTTTTAAATTTTGAGATTGTTGTATCTTTTGACCTTTTTACACTTAGCAAGCTGATACAGTAGAGCAAATTGAATAACCTAGTGATCATATTATTATTATTACATCGATCTTAAACATGATTCGCACAAGATTCAACAGCATCAAAAGAACAAAATATAACCTGCAGTCTAAATATGACATTACACAGATAAATTGAAAACAGAAGAAGCCTCCTAATCAAAATTTCAAGTTGAATAATTTAGTCAGTTGATGAACTAAATAGAAGAAGCCTCCTATTCATCAGATCAAACCTCACTTAAGAGCATAGATGAGCTAAACCAAACCCACAAGTCCAGAAGACCGGAACCATAACTCACCAATAATCATTACACGAACAGGCACCAGACTCGAAATGATGGAATCTACTCGAATCCCGTATGATAATTTTCCTCTCAGCAATACTAGAAATGAACTTAATCGCTGCGTGACAATCAACGCAAGTTCTCAGATTCTTGAAAACCTTAACCGGAGTTCCTGGTGGTGTGCTGATTATTCCGAATGCCACTGCCAGTTTCTCACTGTGATAAAATAGGCTTTCTTCCTTCTGCTCTTCTTCTACATCATGCAGTACATAGCTCGTATGAGGGAGGTAACCTTGCTGCTTCATTTTGTTAGCAACTTCACCCAAGAAATCAAATATCTGTTGTAATTTGGGATGGGACAGGTCTCCAACTAAGAACTTGTGCATCTTTTTGTTGACAGTGATCCAACTCATACCAGGTTTCTTCACCACTCCTCTTTCTTCAATCATCTTTCTCACTCTGGCCACTTCACTCCAATTTCCTGCAGTAGCATAAATATTTGCAAGAGTAACATATGTGGCTGCATTATCAGGCTCGAGTTCAAACAAGGCTTGAGCTGCTCGTTCTGCAAGTTCGTAATTCCCGTGAATTCTGCAACCACCAAGCAATGAAGCCCACAAGAACTTGTCCGGCTTCGAAGTCATTTTGCTAATAATATCTTCGGCTTCCTTGAATCTACCAGACCGGCTCAACATATCCACCACACAAGCGTAGTGATCAACTGTGAGCTTTAACCTGTGTTTTTCCTCTATTGAATTAAAATATTCGAGACCTTTGTCAACTAAACCAGCATGTGTACATGCAGATAGAACACCAACAAAAGTAACATGGTCAGGTCGAGTACCGGACCTAAGTAAGCGCTCAAATAACCTAAGGGCCTCAACAGGTTGACCATTTTGGGCGTATCCATTGATCAACGACGTCCAAGAAACTAAATCAGGTCTACGTAAACCCCTAAATACTCTATTTGCAATCTCAACACTACCACATTTGCAATACATGTGAACAAGCGTACTATCAGCGTATGAATGAGGATTAAATCCAATTCGTATCATGTGCCCATGCACTTGCTGACCTAAATGCTCTGCCGTCTGATGAGCACAAGCAGTCAGAAGACCAGTGAATGTGTAGTCATTAGGCCTTATCCCGGTACGTATCATATCAGAAAACAAAGAGAACCCTTCTTCCCATCTTCCATCTCCAAAGTACCGATCAATCATCGTTGTCCAAGAAATAATGTCCTTCCCCGTTGTCCTATCAAAGATATGCCTCGCCTCATCTACGCTGCCACACTTCCCATACACATCCAACAAGGCACCCCAAACGACAACATCCGACTCCAACCCCGTCCTTGTAATCCGCGCATGGATCTCCTTCGCAAGACGCAACGAATGCAAAGCAGCCGAAGCCGAAAGAGCACTTGAAATAGTGAACTTATTATCACACTTGAAGTCATCACTTGTCTGCATAACACGATACATCTCCAAAGCATCTTCAGGACACTTATACTTGGCATAACCCGAAACCATAGCCGTCCATGTGAAATTATCTCTCTCCGGCATTTCATCAAACAGCTTCCTCGCTTCCACCACCCGGCCAGCTTTCGAATACCCACTTATCAAAGTGTTCCAAGAACACAAGTCTCGTTCACCCATTTCATCAAACACCTTGCGTGCATCATCCATGCACCCACATTTACAGAACAAGTCAATAATCTTGTTCGAAATAAGCTTCCCAGGTGTAAAACCGATTCTTTCCATATGGGCTTGAACCCTTCTTCCTACCTCTAAAGCCCGGTTTTCAACACAAATCCGCAAAATGTCAGCGTATATAAAAACATGGGGTGGTGATGTAACATGAGTTTCGAGTAGATTGACGGCCTGTTTCAATTGGTTCTGGTGGCAAGACTGATAGAAAGCGCGAAGGAATTCTTTTGGTGGTTTTTTATGATTTGTGTATTGAATTGAATGTGTTGAAGTGGTGAAACGAGATAAAAGGATTGAAGAAGAACGAGAAACGTCATTTGTTCTTGAGTGTAGTTGTTGTAGTAGCTTCAGTTTCATGGTGTTTGAGTAATTTGCTAATTGACGTTTGAGAATTGTTCAGCTTTCTCCCTTGATTATATTTTTGTTCTATAAAACTGTTATTTTCGTCCGAAGACCGAATTGAGCCGAATGATGCTCTGAACTAAATTTATTTATTTGTAATATAAAATACAACTAAGGTTACAGGTTCAAATCTCATTCCAGATTCTAGTTCACTGATTGCGAGAAAAGAGACCAGCGAATAGATCCATTTAGAGTGAGACAAGTTCTCAAGACACTTGACTTGAAGCTAAGATGTTCCAATCCGATCTTCTGAAGTAAAGAAGGCAACCAAAGTCTTGAACATAACTGAATGAAATTGAACATAATTGAACTAAACACAACTCAAAATAACGAGTTTTCAGAACAAAGCCTAAGTTGCTATAGACTCAGACTCAAACTCATAAGATATATTAATGATATAAATTCAACTCTCCCCCTTTAAATCAAATGAAACTTGGTGAATTAAACTTCGGTGCGGTCCATTTCCAACTTTTGGTGGATTTACAAAATCAAACTTGCAATTTCAAAATCAAACCCATACAGCTTTAATTTAAAGCAGATAATATAATGCCAATGGACGAAGGATTGCATTTGAGTTTCTGTTACGAATGTCAAAAATACATCAACAATGACATACGAAAAGCCATACTAATAATCTAGGGCCTGATAGGAACAGTACAGCAATCAGATTTCACTACAGAAACAGAATCCTCTATCTAGTCTCTAGTCACGTTTCAAATACAAAAAGGAAACAGAGTACTCGTCACTCAAATGGAATTTGAATGTAAGCTGCATCGCAAACGAATGGAACATCAGCATACATCCCAGACAGAGCAGCATTTATACACCCCAAAACCGTGAACAAGAAACCAAACGCCATGAATACCCAGAAATGCATTCCAAGTTTGCCCCAATACAGCGCGTTGGGCAACCAACGACTCACAGAACCGATAATCTGCAAACTAATCTCAAGAAGCATTCCCGTAACCACATGGAATCTGAAGAAGTGGGGCCATTCTTTTCTCCTTACTATTCCCAAGTAAGCAACAAAGAAATACGCCAGCAGAAACCAACCTGGTAATCTCCCTAGAGTTCTTAAAAAAGGATAGGTTAAAATTCAAAGCGTTCCAAGAAAGGGTGCAGATGATACGCAGTTTTAGCGTACATCCATGTCTCGTGAACAGGCATCAGATATGGAACACATGCCAGAGTTCTCCACCACCATGCTGGCTTCTTAGTCATAGGAGGGTATTTGAAACTGTAAGGGGTTGTTTCCTTGGATGCTTTGGGGGTTGGAAGTGACCTTGGCCTCTTAGGTAATATAGGCATGGTATGAGAGTAGCCGCCTCCTAGCTTTCCAGTAAAGAGGGACACTGACGCAGCTGAAAGTGGGGAAATTCGGGCACCTGTTTCAGAAATTTCCAGGTCCAAAGTTAAAGACGAAAAGTTGAGCAAAATAAGGTGGCCCAACAGGTTCCTACTACATGGTGATACTTGAATAAACCGAGTGACTATGTTAGTGAAACAACGTGATTGAGTAATTCAGAAAACAGAATCAGAGTAAGTTAACAAAGTGAGCATTTTATTGGTAACAAGGGAAACGATGAACATGTTGAAGGTGTTTTGATTCCATACATACCTAAACATTTTGGAGGAGTCCATGAAGATGCAACCTTGAGAGGAGGCTTGGTGGTTGAATTATAAGACCTGGAGTTAGATGTCCTTGTGTTATGAGGCAACAAATGAGCATTTCCAGATCTTAGAGAACAACCATTGAGTATCATTCTCCACCTTTGAACTCAACTTCCAAGCTGCACCAGAGCAAGTACATAGTTCATAGGAATTAGGGAGAGCAAGTACAATCTCAAACTTAACAGAGTGTATGCAAACAGCACAAGGGAAATCATCACTAGGATACTTAAATCCATAATATGTATGAAATAATTTTATGCACAAACATGGAGCTTCAAACAAATTGACAAGGTCATCGTCAGATGAAATCCCAAACCTTAGCGAATTGGTGGTCATATCAAATCCCAACAAAATATCCTTCATTTTAACAACTAAGAGATTCACAGAATCAAAACCCCAAATTCCCCCAAAACGTTAGGTTTAAACTTAAACCAATAGTACATACCTTGATTAGATTGGGAGACGGCGGCACGGGACTGGCGGACCGATTTTGGGCTGCTCGTAGTTCACAAGATGTGGTGGATGAAAAGATAATGCCGGATGGATCGATCTAGACTGAGAACCGACCTAGAGCGATACGATTTATGTACATGGATCTTATTACTTCCTCTATCTATCTTTATTCTTTGTCCATTTTAACTTTTTTTTTTTCTTTAAATCATAACGAAAAGCAAACCAAAAGGAAAAAAATTAAAAAATCATACCACAAAACCGGTCGGAACCGGTTCCAAACTAAGATAAGATATGGCTATTCAATCGAAAAATTACGACGGACACGATTCCGTCGTTATTATTTTTTATATATTCGTTTTCCTTGGTTGTCACAAATTCCGTCAAAATATTTTGTTGTATAATATTTTTTTATATATATATGAACTGAACTGAACTAAAAATAATGAGTCTTTTCAGACGAAGAAAACAGAACCTTAGTATTATTGTGCTATTTTCTGGAAATTATGCCCCAAGTTGATCTCCATACAAACTTATTTGTTTTATGTGAAAATGTATTGGAGTGCTTGCAAATACTGTTGATATATATATTCTGGTTTAATTTGTACTCGAATCCGGTCCTCTCTAGGTACTATGGAAGGTGATATATATATGTGTGTGTGTGCGCGCGTGCATATTGGTGTTTTGAATTGTCTGATTGGTAGGCTTTCTTTTGTGGTACAAACTAAATGACCCATGCTAAAATGATTGTTTATGATTTCTGCTTTTCAAGTATAATATGTCGTTGTAAGAGAGAATTCAGACCGATTGGGTTTGGTTGCTAAATTTTTAATTCTATGGTTCAAAAACATAGGTGTAAAACTGTTGGTTTAGAGGTTGAAGCTATTTGATTGTTTGTGCAAGTATTAATAATCATCTTTGCGGGGCACTTGGTCAACACACCACATGTAACACGGTGCAATGCTACTAGTAGTATAGAAATTGGAAGAGAACTATCAGCTATGGTAAAATATTTCACTTGAACAACCGTTGGTGTCTTACGGGTAATATTCAGTTTTGTAAAGGGTGAGGTGGTTCGGCGCAATACTTTAGGGGGATTCCTTCCTATAATTGAGGGGGGTGTTATATATTACTCAAACTCAATAAAGCAATTAGCTGCTATAGTTCCAACAGAGAATGAGATTTTTGTCATAACACAACACAAAACAAATGTGAAGTTTGAAATAAACAACACAAAAACATGATATGAGATGAGAAATTGTACCAGAAATAGAAAGAAATCATTACATATTCTTCATCTAAATCGATTCAACATAACAAACCTTTTCATCTCTTATACTCTTTGCAAACCACAGATGCTAAAGAGGTCGAGCACTTGGGAAATGTTGATAGTTTCTCTGCAACTTCTTTTGCTCCTACACAACTGACATGAACTTTCTTCAGGTTTCTTCCATTCTTGAACAAAAACTTTGCCAGTGCAGAGTGATCAGGGCCCCAGTAATTAAATGTTACTTCTTCTAGGACATCTTTAATGCAGACTGGTACACAATCCACAGCATCATAATCGAATTTATCCGCACGGTACTGGCGACAAGAAAAAAAACCCATAAATTACAACAAAGAAAACACAATCAAGAAAAACAGAGAACACATGAAAAGAAATTTAGAAATTGGACAAGGAAACACTGTAAAAACAATAAACTTACCCAATACTTTATGATTAGACAATTCAGGGATGGTGCAGTGTTCAGCAACTCCAGCAGACCCTTAGGAGAAAAATCATCCGCGCCAACTAGTAATTTAGTCAAATTACCAAGACATATGGGAAGTGAGGCTCTGACTGTTGGAATATTAATAGCCTTAAAAGAAAAAACACAATCATAAACGTCATTATCATATGCCAGCAATACTTCAACATTGAGAATTCGCATTAGATGAAGTGAGTATGAAACTAGAACAAACCTGTGTAAAAGAACCCAGAATTGTTAAATCCTTCAGCATTGAGAAATCTTTCAACAATTTTCCAATCTTCACTAGTGTATCAAGATCTAGACGACGACTTCTATAACACGTCAGATGTGCGCAAACAACACGTTGTCCTATAAAAATAATATCTTCTGGTACATCATTCGCGTATATAAACTCCACAAGGCTCGTGCTAAAAATCTTGATTGAGCAGTCAGTTGTTACACCATAACTACAATCCAGTTTAGTAAGAGAAGGAGCATGGACTTCCACCATCTTTACATTGACAAATCGGCAATATCTCAGCACCAATGTTTCAAGAACTGGGAAAGCTAATACGAGCTTATCACTACTGGAAGACTCACTGACAATATCAACTCCCGATAGAGTTAGGCTTATCAGGTTAGGAAAAGGACTCGCAGAAGAAACTTTAAAAGTGCAGCGAAGAATCAGTTCCAATGTTCTCAAACATGTGTTACGGAGGAGACTCCGGGGTAAGACAATGTCATCATGATTATAAGATACTTTAAGATTCTGCACGTTTCTCATCGACGCAGCATTAATCCATCCAATTAAGCGAGCTGGTTCATACCCGTACACACTTGACATTGACAGAAACAACGTTTTTATACTTGGGCATACAAGAAGTATCCGGTCAACAAAGTTAACAAATCCCTCCCTGGTGCTCTTCTTTTTGTAGTAGACCTCATTTCTTCCTCCTTGATAAGAAACTCTATCATTGACATCAACACTGTAGATAGAAGTCCATCTATACTCCCAATCTCTGGACAAAACGCTGGTCCTCACAGCATCTTTCGTTGGCATGAGCGACAGAATGTGACCTATAACATCATCCGGTAAATCACTAATCCTATCTCCACTGGTTTCAGATTTTTTCACCCTGCACTTTTTCTTCATGATTCTACAATCCTGAAAAAACTAATCAACATAGATAGTTGATAAACTGTTTGCCAAAGGCCTTAAAATGAGTACTACACATGACTAATATCCTAAACCAGAAAGATGACATGTTCTTTATGATGGAAATCTATATATCCGGTTATGATAATTTAAATAATTATACACCATTTCAACTTTGAAGCATGATAAACGAATACAGAGTATAGCAGCAACTAACCAAAAGTCACTGGTACACACACATATATAGTACAATTATGTAATTTTGATAGCCTTTTGATTTCTAATAATTTAATTTCTGACCTTAGGTTGCAAATGCATTGGTACCATGAAGCTTCAAACAAATTGACAAGGTGATGAAATCCCAAACCTAGCTTAATTGATGGTGAGATCAAATCCTAAATCCCAGCAGAACAATAAGAGATTGAGAGAATGAAAACCCCAAATTCCCAAAATGTTAGGTTAAACCAATACATACCTTGATTAGATTGGTAGGCGGTAGCGTCGCGATGGGGTGCGAAGTCAGGATTTTATATCAACCCGTGCTCGACTCAACTAACCTGGAAAAATATGTACATGCCATTTAGCGATATAATTTTTGTTTTGAACAATAAAATGTAGTTAATTGATGGTGAGATCAAATCCTAAATCCCAGAAAAATAATAAGAGATTGAGGGAATGAAAACCCCAAATTCCCAAAATGTTAGGTTAAACCAATACATACCTTGATTAGATTGGTAGGCGGGAGCGTCATGGTGGGGGGTGCGAAGTCAAGATTTTATATCAATCCGTGCTCGACTCAACTAACCTGGAAAAAATGTACATGCCATTTAGCGATATAATTTTGTTTTTGAACAATAAAATGTAGTTAATTGATGGTGAGAGCAAATCCTAAATCCCATCAAATAATAAATAAGAGATTGAGAGAATGAAACCCCAAATTCCCAAAATGTTAGGTTAAATCAATAGATGCCTTGATTATATTGGTAGGCGGCAACGTCGCGGTGGGGGTACGAAGTCAAGATTTTATATCAACCCGTGCTCGACTCAACTAACTTGGAAAAAATATACATGCCATTTATTTAGCGATATAATTTTTGTTTTTGAACAATAAAATGTAATTAATTGATGGTGAGATCAAATCCTAAATCCCAGCAAAATAATAAGAGATTGAGAGAATGAAAACCCCAAATTCCCAAAATGTTAGGTTAAACCAATACATACCTTGATTAGGTTGGTAGGCGGCAGCGTCGCGGTGGTGGGGGGTTGCGAAGTCAAGATTTTATATCATCCCGTGCTCGACTCAACTAACCTAGAAAAAATGTACATGCCATTTAGTGATATAATTTTTGTTTTTGACAATAAAATGTACTCCCTTTGTCCAGCTATAAATTACCCACTTTGATTTTTTCCAATCAACAACTTTCAATTTTGACTCCCAATTAATTTTAAACTATATGGGTAAAATATTTAATAAAATTATATTATGAAAATATTGATCCTAAAGATATATAATATAATTTTATTAAATATTTTACCATTATAGTTTAAAAGTAATCAGGTGTTAAAAACTGAAAACTATTGACCGAAAAACGTTAAAATGGGTAAATTGTAACGAGACGGAGGGATCAGTTATGAACATTACATTTAACAAGTAAAACTTAACTTCCTCCGCCCCGGAAGAACTTACGCACTAGTTTTTTTTTAATATTTTATGGTCCTTAATTTGATTACAAATTAAGTAAAATTTTGCAAACACACTGTTTTTTACACTAAAAAGAATTTTAAATTATAATGAAATTAAGTAAAATGATTATATTATTTGATAATATTATTAATTATATATAAAATTAATTAATAAAGGGGCCTTGAACGAAAACTTATAGAAGGAAAGTCATTTGCAAATTGCAGCTAATTTATTGTATTTTGAACTTAATGACTCCCACTTGATCCATGTGATAATTAATCACTCACTAAGTACTAAGTAGTAGTATTAAACGAGATGCGCCCCTAATAATTTTATTTTAATTTTTTTAAAATTTTTTTACTACTTTTAAAATTAATTTGGGACAAATTACAACTTTTATAAAAGATTTAGAGGTGCTTTTGAGACTTTATGATATGTTTTCGGGGAATTCTAAATCCTATGTCTCCATTGGTGTTTAGACTTTATAGTAACAAAATGTTTTTTGTATTTTTTAATGTAACATTCGATTTTATTTTATTGATTATTTTAAAACGGAAAATTTATCATTCTAACTACGCTACTTCTACTTATAATTCCAAATACACCAAAACCAGCCTTATGTCTCCATCGGGGTTCGAACCTCTGAACTCACCGTGCTACTCCAGCACCCTTATCACCAAACCACTTTATAACTCTTGTCTCCTTATGTAGAATTCGATTAAGCCTTATCCAACTCTAACAAAGCAAAAACATTAGTGGTGATATGTATTTGATCTTTAAGTGAAGTCATGTTAATATACCGCAGCCATATAAATATCTCACTATTGATATGTGGGGTAATAATAGCGTATTTGACTCAAATCAGAAGATCGCACTTGAATCGCGTTGAACTCATGCATACAAATATCTCACCATTAGATCTGTAGCGTAGTGGAACACATTTCACTCTCGATCAGAAAATTGCGCTTGAATTGCGCTTTACATGAGATCCTGCGACCGTGCCCGTATGACACCACTGGATCCGTGGCGCAATGGTAGCGCGTCTGACTCCAGATCAGAAGGTTGCGTGTTCGATTCACGTCGGGTTCAAAATCCTGATTTAATACGGATCTCTCTTTTTATTTATTTTTTATTTTATTTTATTTTTGTGGTTGTTTTGGCGGCTTCGCTTTTCCTCATTCATACGGAGCTGGTTAGAATCTTCTAGCATACTTGCTTATAAATTGATCCAGTCTACCATATGTATACTACTCCAAAGCAAGTCAAACCTGTAATCTAACCCTCATCTGATATACTGATTTCATAATACTTAATTGCAGAAACTCCATGTTTATAAAGGCTCTATAAACAGTTATGTCATCTATAATAAGTGAGGTGGTGCATTTCAAATCATCAGGCTTATAAAAACTCACTTAAGTGACCTAGGCAAGTTTTCCCAGTAAAAAGAACACATCATTACTTCACTCCCACAGCGAGTGCTTTCCTGTACCTGCTAACCTGGTGCGGAGAGTCCATCACTGGACACAACAGTTTCTCATGGAAACTGAGATAAACAGACTCAAGTAAGAAAAGGATTTCTCTATACAATAGCACAAGGCCTATTATAACTGCATAACGTTCAACATAATCCACAACATGAAGTTTATCTGCACTGTTAATACACGACATAATTATGGAGACACAACAACAAACAACACAGGAACGAAGTACAGAACAGGAACAAGTCACTATGAATTCATCCCAGCCTTTTCTTCTCTCCCTCTTTTTCTTTACTATCTTTTTTCTTCCTTTTTTTTTTTTTTTTTTTTTTAGGTTTTTCCTTCATGTTTTTAAGTACGACAATGCATAATTGTTACATGAACGACTCATTCCCTGGCCAAGCCATAGCTCATAGATTCGTCCAGATCCCAGAACCTATTTGTTTGTTTGGCCCATCTCGATGGCAATCACATAGCGTAAATGACCTCGCCACTGCTGTCAATGTCGAGGTCAGGATCTGAGTCGAGATCTTCCATGTCATCATCCATCATGTCAAGGTTGTACAAACCAGCAGGAGGTATGGTCGCCTCTGAGATTATTTGCATAATCACTTCCAGGCTTTGCATGGGTTGGTCCGGCTCTTCAAACTGGTTGCCAAGCGTTCTTTCATCCATCAGATCTGCAGGAAGGTTCTTCAGAAACCAAACATGGTTTCGGATTTCAGGTATAGTGATACGCTGACCAAACAAAAGATAGAACATGTTAAATATATCAACAAGGACAAGATTAAATTCAATAAGATAGACAAAGCTACCCCTAAACTGAAGGTCAGTAACATAAATGCCCTACTAACAATTACAAGTACCACCTCTAGTAGGTTGATGTAACTTCTTCTTCTCAGAATTTGGTTAAGAGATATCTGCAATATTGGGCCAACTACAGACAAGTGTGGATTTTATGTGAAATATAAATAAGCAGACACTAGAAGGGATCTAGATATAAGACAATAAATTTCCAAGACAAATACAGGAAGTCTTTTTAGGTAAAGCTTGTATAAGTATCTTTGATGAAATCAAATATTTTTTCAACAAATATATACAAACGTAAGCAATGGGATACAGACATGAAAGTTCGGTCTCAAACAGTGTTTCACAAATCCATTTCAAATAAAAAAAAAAAAAAAAGTGTTACACAAGTTGATTCAAACAGAAGAATTAGTCAAGCATGTGTGGACTACATTAACTGAGTGCTGAAGAGGATTGGTAACACCAATCAAACATAATCACTACTTACTTGTGCTGGGTCTCCAACAAATATCCTTGATATTAAATGCCGACATTCCTCAGATATCTGAACATTGTCAGGAATGGAGTACTGGACATTTAAGATTCTCTGTATTGTTTTTCTGAAGTCCTTGGGTTCCTCAGGATCCTCAAATGGATATCCACCAACCAGCATCACATATAGTGTCACTCCACAAGACCAGACATCTGCAATCTGAAGGGAAAAGGATTTGCCGAGATTATAAACTTTAATTTATCTCAAATGCATCAGCCCATAAAACTTGAGAAGTGTATAAATGCCCAAAATACAAAGCAAAAACAGTCCACACATTGTAAATAATTTTTTCACAAATAACCCCACCACAGAAGATGAAAGGAAGACAAAAACAGAGAAGACAATAATAGTTGGTCATATCTATATCCTGTCAAATAACAAGTAGTAAATACAACGGAAAATAATTGCAAATTTGGATAATCATATAACCACTTCATCAAGTATTGCTGCATGCTACAATAAGACATGTAAATGCAATAAAAACCATGAAGTGCCTAATCTATAAATGCACAAACGAAAAGGATATCTGAAGATGCTCCAGATGAATCAACATCCACAATGAAGACACATTTGTTTATCTAAGCCAAAAAGTAAAATTTCCTTAAAGAATCTACTGGCCTCACCTTGCCATCATATTCTTTTCTGAGCAGAACTTCAGGGGCAATATATGCAGGAGTTCCCACCGTAGATTTAGGTTGTGAATGAAGTAAAGAAGACTGCAAAATTAAATTCATAATCAGGTACAACAAGTGAACTGATCGTTACAATTGGTAGAAATACAGTGTGAATGGCCTAAATAGCCCTAATCTATATAGCATTTGACTAGTCTGAATTGCCAGTTTATTTACTATAACAGATCAACATCTTGAGAGGTTTCTGATATGATACTATTACATGGCAGATGGAGTTGGTATGAAAACTAAAATTACCTTGGAATACCCAAAATCACAAATCTTCAGACGAGGTGCTGGGCTTCCATCCAACAAAGTATTTTCAAGCTTTAGGTCTCGATGACATATTTGCTTTACAAAGAAACAAAAAGATAGATAAGCTGAATTATTGACATTAGGCAGGAACAAAACTGAAAAATCAATAAATAAACTTTGAAAAGAGTAAAACCATCATAATACCATCGAGTGGCAATAGCTGACTCCAGATATAAGTTGTTGGAAAAAGAAACGAGCCTGCATGAAAGAGAAAATCAGAGGAGAAATTTGCAAAACCAATATACACATGTATATATTGGGGGGGGGGGGGGGAAGAAAAAAAGAAAAAAATAAGAGGAAGTGCTTCCGTACCTCATCCTCGTTGAAGCGCCCTGCATTGCATATGCGCTCAAATAACTCTCCTCCAGATGCATACTCCATGACAATAGCCAGATGGGTTGGTGTTAGAATAACCTGAAGCAGAAATTTACGGAAATAATTAAGAGATAATGTTTACAGCGACATAAATGTGAGTGGGTGAGTGACAAACCTCTTTAAATCTAACAATGTTAGGATGCCTTAAAGACCTGTGGTTGATAATTTCTCTTTGAACATTTTCATCAATCTGCAACAGAACAA
The DNA here is from genome assembly GCA_028274465.1 of Plantago ovata. Lineage (NCBI taxonomy): Eukaryota > Viridiplantae > Streptophyta > Magnoliopsida > Lamiales > Plantaginaceae > Plantago > Plantago ovata. Next base: position 4,628,197 of record CM051457.1, on the reverse strand, counting down.
TCAGATATGTCATGGCTCCCTCCCGTAGGACAGAAACAAAAGCAGCTAACAAGGTCAAATGACCCAATAGTATACACTATGAAGACAAATGTATATGGGTATCCAAACCTTTTCCAACATTTTATTAGGGAGAAAAAATAAGACAAATTATTACCAAATGTGCTTTATATTCAAAGCTTTTAAGTCATGATGTTAGGTCAGAATATTGTCACCAAAATGCGATACTATATCTCATTTGCAGCCAACTTATTATAACTCATTTGCAGCCAACTTTAACAAAGTAACTACCACAGTGATCTCACAGGAAAAAGTTCCCTGATCAAATCTTTGCAACCAACTAGATACACCATGAGACAGCAAGAGCTGAGCTCTAACAAGAATAATAGCTATCTAAAATTACAACTTACAAGCAAAGTAATGTTTCTTTTTCCTTGTTCTTTCCCTCTAGCTCTATTTAGTCCCTCATGAGTCATGCGTTCATTCATATCTGGCACTCATGAGATCCTAAACTACAATCAACACTGTGCCTAACTGCCTATCATCACCACCATCCTCATCATCATCATTATCGTCATTATTATTATTATTATTATTATTATTATTATTATTATTATTATTATTGAGCCATTTTCACTAACAATAGAAATTAGATTACCATCACCTAACCATGTAAAAGGTTTAAAATCTGACAAGGAGGAGAATCAAGGGTTCACAATCACAAATACTATCTGTTAGTATCTCCATTGTGAGAATGGCCACCTGCAGCTGCAGAATGACTTTCATATAGGTATCACATCAGCATGGATGTGTAGATATTTGACAAGAGAACAGTATAGTACATCGCCATAAAACAGAGTTTAGCAAAATCGGAGCTACAGAAAGAGATAACAGTATAATATCATGTGTGCACCAATAGACAGTAGTATATAGAAGATACAAAGAATATCTTATTAGGGGCTTATGATGCATGTTGAAGACCTCTATGCACAATATAGTGTCATGCACTATGTTCTCCCTCATGATAGTGACAAGAAAAGAAAAAAAAAAATCTGTGAATTCCTGGATATATATTCATGCTGCGCTGTCTCAAAATGTGTGCTAGATGTCATGCTGTAAATAGACAATACATTATTATACTTTCAATAATGTAACTTATTATCTGTAGATATTCAGATTATCCGTGTTCCTTCATTAACACAGAGTACCAGATACCCAATGCCACATTGACAGAGTTTTTATCAGCATATACATCACGGAGAAGGGGCAACAATAAAAGCAAAACTATAATTCCAAGAGTTGATGTAACCATTGCAGCTCACTGAAAGTGAAAGATCTGGAGCAAATGAAAAAAAAAAAGGCCACACAGATTCTCAAGTTTGAATTTCTCATTTATGGATACCAGAGTTTCAAGCTAATGACGGTGATATAATTGTCCTTAGAGCAAGTATCATATCACATCATGATGGAAGCTACACAAACACCAAATCTAAAAAATTATAACTCGCAAAGTGAGTACAAAAACCAACGAACAATGCCACTTAAAAATTATTTCCAAAATAAATCAAGGTAGATAAATAGGCAAAGTTAGCAATTGAAATGTGATACTAACCCGATCACCTCGCTCGATATATTTAATGGCAACCTCCTTGTTAGATTGCTTGTCTTTCATGAGTCGCGTTATCCCAAAATTACCCTTTCCGATATTCTTAACCAATTCATATCGATCATCATCATGCTCAATTGGTACAGTACCTGGACTCAACTTTGCACTCAAATCCATGTACTTTCCTGATTAGCACTAGCAAAATCCTATTATCTTAACTCAAGATCCGCTCGATCACACCACTTCAATCACCAATTCACAATGATTTAACAATGGACATCCATGAAATGAAAAGGACTGGCGTATGATCTGATTCGATGCTTGAGAAGGGAATCACTGATCGAGAAGGTAAAGGCAGCTGTTTTAACAGGGAAGAATGGACATTTTCGCTGGCGACAAAATCAATGGAAATGATATTTTATCTTCTCTGATTTTATAACAGAGCACGTGATAAAAGTAAAGGTGATGCTATACATTGTCCTCTTTTGCTAGTTGGAAAGTAGAAGATATGACAATTTTCTCATCTAACAATGACGTGGTTTCTTTCGCTTCAATTTTGGTGGGTGGAAGATGTTCGCACATATTTTGTCTTCCTTACAATCAAATCTTCACTAGTAAACATACATTAGAAAAACTAGGCTATGGATAATTATCTCTAAAAGCACTACTGAGTATTGATTCATTTAGTACTTCTCAGTTTTCTCTTTCTGCTATTATAGCCAGGTTTTTTTAGGGGAGGGAAGGTTATATGATACCACATCGGATCAGAATTAGGAATTCAGGGGACACTTCAAGAAACGCAACCCCATGTTCAAGTAAGAACCATATATTCATGGCCATGACTTAACAATTACATGCATCATCAGTTCACGTATTATGTTAAGCACTGCTGAAGAGGTTCTTGATAGGCTGGCACCAAATTGTGGTTTGCATTGCATAAGCTCTACAGTCTGAGGCACCTGTCATTTATTTGAATAACTACTTACAATTTTCCTGATTAAATAGGCCATCACGTTACTCCCCCTACGTTATCTTCTCCCAGGACAAATATATGTTTCTTCCATCCTAAAACTGATACTTCAGATATCAATTCACAAACTTTAAAATTTTAATGTGCATATATAAGGCTATTAATTTCTGTAAGTTCACCACATAAGAATATACAGAATCTTTTCTATTGAATGTGCACCCATATACACAAAGGCAATATTCCTAACCGTCCAATTTGCCTCACGGCTTGATGAGTAAACGTTATCTTCATAAGACTGTCCAATTCATAAGTTCGCATAAGAATATGCAGAAAGTTTTATATAGCATTTAGACCCATAGCACAAAGGCATCATTGCGCACTTTAATTGTCCCCACAGCTTAAATTTCTCATGAAGTTCTCACATATAGCACTATGGCAGCATCATGCACAGCCCAACTAAGCTAACAGATTTTATTTAGATTCAGATTTTAATGTAGTTAACATGTGTCTTATATACCATTGCCTACCAAACCAACACAAGGGAATAATTCCCTCTGATATGATATTTCAACCCAGTTCATGTGGAAGGAAGTAATCTGACTATACAGCTAAGCCAAAAAGAAATTAATTGTTGGTCCAAGAGGCAATATTCAGATAAACAGACTTCGGAATGGATGCACATTTCAGAATTCAGTGTTCCGACTCTGGATTGGAAGATTTGAGTATTATACTATAGTTTTCACTGCAGTTGCTCAAAGATAAAAGGACACAAAGTTTTGCAAGAGAGAATGACCAGAAGGGATTCATCATATCTACAGGGCCGTTGCCTTTAAACCATGAGTTACATAATAGCGAGCTGAATACCAAGCAATATTTTGAATATCCACTGAATTCTGATTTCTGAATATTGCTTGCAATATTTTTAATGCCTTGAGAATTTCTTAATGACTTGTACATGGTGTCTACAACTCTTTAGAAATCGTTTTTCTGATCTAAGGATACAAAAGTTGTCTTCAAGTGTGGCAAACAACAAATCGGCCTTAGTTCTCAAGTAACAAGCATAACCACAATGAAGAAGCTAAGCTCAGAAACAACCAGTGATTCTCCTCACGAAATAGACCCACCAAAGTGTTCCGTTAAAGAAGTTACAACCTACACCTTAATTTAGTCCTACTACACAGTAGTTAATCTACGAAACTCAATTACAGTACACTGCAACTTAGTAAAACCGAATGAATACGGTAAAAAGCATCATAACTATTCAATCAAACTAAAACATCAGCTAATTATGAATTAGTAGAAACTTTGTGTCCAAAAGAACGGTAGCGAACTAGTATGAACAAATCTAGACATAAGAAACAGAAGATAGTTTTAGAGAAATCAGCAGCTCCTGGAATAAACTAGTACTAAAACATTAACAACTTCAGCATAAGCCATCCTTACCCAAAAAGGAAAGCTACAAGTCAATCCAAACCACGAAACAAAAGGCATTCAATAAAATACTTTCCTCATTTGCACAGACAGCATTAATTACGTGCTAAACTTAAATCAACTATATAGAAAGTAAAAACCAAAAAAAAACAAAAAAAAAAACAAGCTCAATATACCTTATCGCCTCGCTCGATATACTTTACGGCAACAAGCTCCTTGGTCTGCTTATCCCTCAGCAACCTAGCGACACCGAAATTACCCGACCCGATGTCACGCACCAGGTCGTACCGATCACTGTCATGCATGATCGGCATATCCATACCCGGTCCAACTGTAATCGTCGCCCGATCCATTTTCTAGCTCAACTCAGTTCATCCACATTTACTTAACAATCGACGAAAGTACTTGTTTGTAGAGATTATAATTAGTGTTTACTGCTACAGTGAAGGAATTACGGCGTCGTTTTGGAGGTTTTGGAAGAACAGTTACTGTGTGTGGTACGGTAACGTGGAATACGATGGCGTTTTGGCGTATAAGAATGTGGACGAATTGCTATTGGAGAGGATTGGAGGAGTATTTGTTATAGTGTTTCTGTTTTTGGTTGTGGAAGCCAAATGACGAAAGTAACCCTGCTTTTGGATAAACTTGGGCGTGACAAACGATGATAATGTGCATTTTACTTTAGTTTTATGTTTTTCCCAGCTTTTACTCTGTTGCAGTCAGCGCAGCAAATTCTGTCGTCACTCTCACACCTAACTTTGATAAATTCGATAATTCGACTATTTTAGTCTGTTAGGCGGCGAGGGCCCGGATTTATTAAAAAAAATTCAATTCTTAAGAGTTCAACATATTGTATAAAATGTATAAATAAATTTATTTATCTATAAATCATATTGCAAAAAACACTAATCTAAAATTCAGTTTTTCGTTTATCTGATGGTCCTATCATGTGTTTTGTATTATGTATAAACTAGAGTATTAAATTTAATAGTCGAAATAGATCACGTTTATTCATGGTATATCTTGATAAACATTAAACCTCAGCTCTCAAAGAAGTTTTTTCGTACACGGGAAAATTGAATTTGAACAAGTAGGTTCTTGTTTAGAACCATTTGTCTAAAAAAAAATACTAGTATGTATCACAATTATGTTTCATTTATTATTAACGTGAAATAATTTTGGTGGGGAAATAATAAATAAGTAAATTGATGAATGATGAATACATCAACGGCTCTGCATTATTGAAATTTGTTTAAGCATCAACATCATGCATGCTAGAGATTTCTAGAAACCTGTGGGCCATGTCTAACTTAGAGGACTTCTATGAATGTATTATAATTAATCTCAGTGTGGAAAGCTTAGAGAGACTTTGAACTCCTTTCTATTTCTACATATATATTCAACTCTCAATTACTTCTATAAGAAGAAGTAAGTTAATTTAAATGGAGTGGGACTGATCCGCAAAATCCAGATAACATGACTGCATGTCCATTCTGACCACCGGCACCGCCCATCTATCTAATCATGGAGCTGAGTTACTCCTACAAAAAGTTCGATACTGGACACATTTTAATATAGTAGTACTACCTTATCTAAAAGATTCTAAAGTTTCATTTGTACCAAAACCACCAAAACTATTTCAGACGATTCTGAAATTATAATCAATATATTAATATATCACACAACTCTGGATACATGAGAATGGATACCCATACAACGAAGATATATACTTCATACTCATCTTTCTTTATCTTTATCGTTTAAGTATTTCTTTTTTTACGATTTTTTATCTCACAATTTTATTGTGGGTCCGCCACTACACTTATCATATCAACTTTCTACAAAATCGTTCCAAAATTAAACATTAACCATCTAAAAAAACGGATGAGTACATGAGAATGGATACACTTTGTGGCTATATTCGGTAAAGCTAATAAGAGTGGTCGAGTGGTAATAGCGTTGGAGTAGCACATAATAGATATGATAAATATATAAAAACACACGACCTGCCTATTTATTTTATTAAAATAAGGGTAATCGAGTGGTAATGTTGATGGAATAGCACAAAACTAAAAAAATACAATCAAGATTCGAGATACTTTCAGTTGGGGTATGCCCCCTTATTTTGTATTGATCTCTTTCGGACTTCAATAGAGTTTTAACTTCATGCGGCAAAAAAAAAATCAAGAGATTTAAAACTGAACAAAATATGTGCATTGAACGTGGAATAAAAAGACTAACCAATAAAAGTAAAACATATCATGAAGTTTTTAGTGTTTGAAACACAAATACTAGACGTTATTAACAAGAAAAGATAAATGGCGATAATAAATTAACTAAATAGATGTCCCTTCAGTCTAGAATTTCACCATCAGGACAGACGGGGTACTGGGCTTATAGCAACAACACCATTGCCTTTGACATCCATCTCACAAGTGCTAGGTGGAACATCGACGGAAGGAGAGCAATTGAAGAAACCATGTGGCTGAAGCACGAATCCTATGTGTTATACTGGCATGACGGGCCAATCTTCCAGGCGCGGAACATGTGTAATTCCAAAAACATACCACAGTACAACATCAGTTTCTTCCAAATGACGATTTTGCTTCACCCAAGAAGCCAAGCCCTCACCGGCACGTGGATTCTGGTTAGGAAACTCTCCTCCAGGAAAATCTTCACCCCTTTGATATTGTGTAACACATAAATTATTCTTAAAAAACGCAGCTCTTCTCATGAACTTGGCTTCTGAACCACCCATTGGTAAACAATTCGAACCAGGTGCCAACTTGTAACCTGTCAGGTGTCCACTTCAATTGACTGTTCTTGTGTTCCTTATAATCCAATGACGAGCAGCCAAAAGGATTACAGTCGCGTACCGCTTCTAATTCAGATCTAAGTAGAGTTTCTTCAGCATAAAATGCATTGTTGTGGACATTGTCCTTCCCCAGTTCTTCTACCCTCACATTCACCTCTACGACCTGATTGTGCATTTCTCCAGGCTTACAGTCGACACCCATATCCATACGAGCAACAAAAAAGTGTTGATGAACCATATTCATAATTAGCGATAGTGCAGATAAAAGAGACAGTAAAATGCCTTGGTCTTCTAACTCGTGCGAGGCCAGTTATGCAATCTTGATGTTTCCATACGATCCCATGGTCCTCTTCATGCAAACACACACGATTTTTTATTCTTTCAACTCCTCTTGTAAAATTTGTAAAATGAGCATCGAAGTATTTAATATATCCTAAACAATCACATCCCTTCTTAAGTAAATGAGCATTTTTTCCCAAGCCATCTTATCCCGTATCAAAAATATTTGTCCTATAATGTGGATCATTCGGATCCCCATATATAGGGCACCACCATCTTAACAAAACTCAACCTGTGGGCTATTGGTCTCCTACCTCGACTTCCATCAACATAGGCAACATAATGAATGACCAAACACCCTCCCCTGGAGTGAAACCAATGCGAAAATTCCACTTCTACTAATAAACATAATTACCATTAATTCGGAAGCTTGGACCTCCAGGATGAATAATTTGAACAGATTTCAAATCAGTTCTATCCACACCACCTCTTGTTTCACCAGGTGTATAGTTTCTCAGTGGATCAGCTGGGGGCAAGGGAACAAGCTTACAATCTTCAATTTCAATTACCACCATATTTTGCATATCTACAAAAACATAAATTCCTTCAACAGGGCCCGTTCTCAAGAGGGCAATCACTCTCAGTTGTCCGACAGAATATAGGTGGTTTAGCAAGTCTACGACTAGGAGCATCAACATCACTATAATAACCAACACACCAGGGATCAACCATGCATGAATAGCTCCATATCATGAATACCCCTTCTTTTCATTGCCTTTAGGAATGGAGGATAGTCCTCGACAACAGCTTCACATTCAGCATACTCTATAACATCCATTGGTGGCTGAACATCAGGAACGACAATACACGAAATAACTTTCCCCATGTGATATCCCCCTTGAGTACTTGCATGCACTTGAGTTAGCTCAACAATCCATACACTAGTATCATTGGACTTTTTATTGTACACAATAAGTCCGGCTCTCCTTGGTGGCAGCTTGGTAGGAATTGATGCTCTAGTGACCAATAGTGATGGTTGGAAAGGAGGAAAGAAATAAGCATCCGCTAAGGCTACTACATCCTTTTCTTGCTCTAACAACACCATTTCCACAAATCGCATGCTATCCCTGACTTGGTAAGAGAATAACAAAAACATCATTGTACAGCCACAAAACAACAAACTTTTACTAGTATAGCAAGGAAACATGCATGCATTGTTAATTACTAAAGATTAATAAATACCTCATGGGTTGCCCCAACATCTCTAACGGTCGCCACAACCATGGTGATTTCATTAGGAGATAATCAGGTATAGTTTCCGAAATGCTGGAGGACGCGAATTCCTTCAAGCCAGAGAGGTTCTTAGGCTCAAATGTTGACTACAAGGGGCAACATTATGAATTTATTCCGTTTGGTGAGTGGCGGAGGATTTGTGTGGGGCTACCATTGGGCAATAAGATGATGCATTATGTGCTAGGGTCGTTGCTGCACCAATTTGATTGGTAACTTGAAAGTTCAGTGAGCCCAAGTACAATTGACATGACTGAGAGGATGGACATTACGGTGGGAAAATTCCATCCCCTGAGAGTTGTACCAAAGAAACGGGTTGCATCATCAAACATTTGAAAACACATGACTAGCTCGCAAGTCACACCAATATGGCAACTAGCTAGCCAACTGGGCAATAAGTTTTTATGTCCGTATCACCATTCACATCAAACATATACTCCTAAATTACAAGATTTATGTTTGACGGTGTTATGCACGATTCATAAATATGAAAGAACCACACGATCAATGTATTCGGTTGCGATCGAGCAGTTTATACCAAAAAGTATTTAACTGACACGTAGCTAGCTATAATCATTAATAGTAGTGGGTGGAGTTTTACCAAACTGCAATAGGTACGTTAGTGCCGAAACTTCAACTCTCCAAAAGTTCGAACTTATAGGGAGGTGTAGAATTAGTCTATACTCCCTCACACTCGTGGCTCATCTTGATGCAGTTCATTAGTTCTGTGGAATAGTAAAGAATTAACGATTTGAGATAAACTCTCTACCTTTTCCGCAAAATACTAAACAATCGATGAATTTGAGAAAAAAACTCAACTTTTTCACAAACCGTCTAAAACTAACAATTAACATATGCTTAAATAAAAAATCAGAGAGAAACATTAATGGACTAACTAGCTAACATACAGAAATAAAGTCAAATCGGTTCATATTCGAATTTTACTAATTCAATTTTTAGCCCATATTGCATCACATCTCGTCAATGTAAATCATAGAGAAACAATAATGGGCTAATTAGCTAACTAGTTTTACTTTTTATTTATTTATTTTTATAATGGCACTCTAGTGGATTTCAATCCTCATTTCAATTGTTGAATGATGAGGACAATCTCAGCCCAAATATAGTTACCGGCCAATTTATGTCAAAGTGTCGGAGTACGACTAGGACATTCCCTTAAAAGGCCCATCGTCCAGATACCTTGATTCGGCAAAAAGCAAAGCCCAAATTGCTTGTTAGTCACGTGACTCACGTTGCTTTAACCGGCCATTTTCCCAACCAGGTCACGAAGAGATGACCCAAGGGTACATTTGTGGTAAGAGAGAGGTACATAACTCATCATTTATGAATAATAATATTTGGCAAAAAAAATATATATTTGTATTTCCATGATGAAAAGATATTTCGTGCTTGTTAAAATAAAGTTGGAGGGTGAAAAAATAATGGAGTGGTCAAATAACTACTCATCCATTTTTTTAGATGGTTTACATTTGATTTTGGAATGGAGTGTTATAAGATTTGAATAATGAGTGTGGTATTTGGTTTAGTTTAGTGGCAGGATACACATTAAAATTTGTGAGACAAAAGGTTGCAAAAAGTATAAACATAAACAATATAAAAAAACAAACGAAAAATGAATACAGTACGTAAACAATCTAAAAAAAACATATGTGTATAAATTTAAACGAAAAGTTCAAGTCACAAGTTTTAAGGAATGTGACGGGAAGAATGGAGTAGAGAATTAGGCGATAAGAAATTTAAGCGAAAAATTCAAGTAGCAAATTTAAGAGATATGATGGGAAACGGTGTTTATATCAACACATAAAGATTTTGATTTACAAATTTTTATCTTAAAGTAACATATGAGTAAATCTCATAATCTTCTATTTCCTTTCACGCCATCTATCTCGATTCTACTACTCTAACATATTATTTCATCAACATAAATGTCGTTCTCATGGCAATTTCTTTAATCGCTCATAAAATCTGAAGGCTCCACATTATTTTCGCTTGCGTTGCATGTGGGCCAAACACATTAATTCGATAGCTATCTTGAAACCGAAATACAAATAAAACAAACTTCTTCTTTGTCATTTCTCGCAACGTCATTTTATTCTCCTGATTTCACGCCATTCGCTTCGAGCATACTCGTACTCCCTTCAACAAAAAGTCACCTAACTAGAGTTTCACAGATTGAAACTTAAGATATTTATTGAATTCGACCCCTTCATCTCGAAAAAGCAAGTATTGTTTCATTAAACCCCATCCCTTAGATTATTTTGGTTTAGATTTATTCGATGAATCAAAGAGAGATTTCGGTACGATAACACACTCTAGATTACCAAAAATACCCTCCAGAAGAGGTGAAAACCACAAAAACCAGCCTTGGAAGCAAAACCACCCATATTCAAACCTAAACGTTGCCGAAAACTGCAGCAAACAAACTGTCCGAAACCGGAGAGAAAAAAAAATGGCGTCGGACTCGGAGCTGATCGAACGGCTGCGAGAAATCCTGAGCACGTCGGACCTGAACACGGCGACCAACTCCACCGTCCGGCGGAAGCTTGAGGAGGATTTCGGCATCGATTTGTCGGAGAGGAAGCTCTTCATTCGGGAACAGGTCGATGCTTACATGCAGACCCAATTCGAGAATGAAGAGGGAGAAAAAGAGGAGTCTGTGGAGCCGGAAGAAGCGGATGATGATGATGGTGAAGAAGATGATGAAACCGCTGCTGCCAGTGACAAGAAAAGGTTTGCGAATCTTTTTTAATTAATTGATTCTTGTTAAGACTTATCCTGTGCTCTGGAAAACTCGTGGACTGTATTTCTTGTTTTAGTGATTGTCTTTTCTGATTATGGGATTGATTAATTTGGGCGAGCATTTTGATCTAGGGTGATTAATTGTTCCATTTCTAATGGTATTGATTATTAGCTGTACTCACAAGAAAATGGAGCTCATTTGGAGATTAATGGCTTAGGTTAATTCGATGAGATATTTTTTAGGAGCAGATTTTATTCGTCTGATATAGATTGAGTGTGTTATTGTTCGAGATTCGGAATGAATTAGGACGTTTGATTGTTCATTTCTGAAATTAGGCTTATGGACTAAACGAATATGGTATTACCTGATTAGATGTCTCATCCACAGATATAAATCAAGAATATGGAGTTCAGTTAGGTAGTTACGGATTAAACGAATATGGTATTGCCTTGGTGAATTGGATGGGCTACATTTTAGGAGTTTTTAGCTTGTTTTGGTTTGGGAGCAGAGTTATTCTTCTGATATACAGCTTGAGTGTGTATTGACTGAGAGTTGAGAACGATTTTGGATATTTAAGGGTTCATTTCTAATGGTGTATTAAATGTTCAAAGACTTCTGGACTATGCGAAGATGGTAGTATTACCGTAAGAGTAGTCTCATTTGGAGTTTTGCATTTATGTTCACAATAAATTTATGAATTTGGAGTTCAGTTAATTGTTATATGTAGCTAACATCGATTCAAGCATTTATGTATGGTGCCATAGCGATTTCATTAAAAAGAGACCTATTTCATGTTTCCTCTTCCAACATCTCCTTTTTACTACTCTTATATTAAACTTGATATGATTGCATTGAAGAGTATGATTCCCCGAGAGCTTATTCTAAATTTTTTGTTTATTTACGTTAACATGTGGATGCAATTTATTCTCATGTAGAAAGAAAACTGAGGTCAAGAAAAGAGGTGGTGGCGGCGGCTTCACCAAAGTATGCAGCCTTTCTCCCGCACTTCAGGAGGTTACTGGAGTACCTGAGATGGCTCGAACTGAGGTATCACATTTTGTACTCATGATTCCTCTTTTTTTTTTTTCCTTTTTTTTTCTCTTTCACTAGGAGTTTAACATGACATGCATTACTTTCTTATTAGGTCGTGAAGCAACTCTGGGCCTATATTAAACAGCATGACTTACAAGATCCGGAAAATAGGCGCAATATCCTGTGTGATGACAAATTGCGCAACATTTTCGGTGTGAAGAAGATAAATATGTTCCAAATGAACAAGTCCCTGACAAAGCATATATGGCCCGTGGAGTCTGAGAATGGTACGGTGTTTGGTCTCTGATTATAACGTCTCTTTATGCAAATACTGTTAACAGTTCATTCTTAGTTGTATATTATGATGGCTGATGCAAATAAAGAATATCACTGATTTATATTAGTAATATTACTCAAAATTCATAAAATTGGGCACTGCAACAGGTCCTTTGGTTAAGAAATATCTATTAGAATGACTGGTGGTGAACCCAGATATCGTGTGCCCTTCTGTAGAGATTACATGAACAACTAAGCCCTCTATCTCAATAAGATTGTGTTAGGCTAATCTTGATCGAGGAAGTAATCTCAGAGACAGGCAACCTAGTTGTTAAAGGAGATAGGTTCATGATGCATAACTTAGTGAGCTTCCTATATTAAGTAACTTCACCCATAATATTTGTGAAATTTGATCCATTCAGGTAACTGCTGTTGACCGGCTGTTGAGTAAAAAAAAAAGTGCATGTGCAGGCAACCCCTTCATTAGAAAACTTGTAGTACTCATTGCTCTTGTTGAAACGTAGTGCTTTATGGACATTGTTATTAAGGATGCGTTGGGTGAATTCTTATGTCATCTCATTCCTACATTGAGTCCTAGGTGCTGTTTGTTGCCGCAACCCAGTTTCTGCCATCACTTATTATTCCATCAAAAAATTCTTGCTTTGTGCATGTGTAAGCTTTATGTGCTCAGAAGCAAGCCTACTGAAAAGCATGTTGGATCCCATTCTGGTTTTGGCCTCCTGTTCTTTGCTTCATGCTTTGCGCGGGGGGTTACTACAATTTTTTTTCTTCTTTCTATTTTTGAACCATATCTGATCATATTTTAAATAAACTTTGATGCAGAAACACAAAGATCAGCACCAAAAGAGAAGCAGCAGAAACAAGACAAAGAGGAAGGTGTGGTTGTATTTTTTTTGAGCGGTGTTCTGTTTGAATCAACTCTGATGGTTCTCTAATAAGTATCTTTGAACGCAGCAGCATCAAGGAGACCTGCCCCCAAAGTGAAACATCGGAAACAAGACAAAGATGAAGGTACTATAATTTTCATGATGCTATGTTCATTATTTTTCCAGTAATTTAGTCTTCCCCAGTTTTGCTGATTTCTCTGCTACTTGTTTGCATTAATGCCTCCTATTGAAATATTTAGAGAAACGAGCCTTACTTGGTAATTTAGTTAATCTGTTTATCTACTAAACTCGTTGTAAATAACTTTTAGAACACAAATAAATGAAAAGGATTTGCGGAAGAGGTTTTGGTATGAATTTCTTGTTTCCTAAAAAGAAATCATGTTAAGAAAGATAGAAAAGAGAGAGTAGGGAATAGGAAAGGATAATAGTAGCTAAATAATGGTGCATGATTTTATAAAATTTCTCTGGTCAAACACGGTGATATATCACTAGGAGCAGGCTGAAGTTGTGGTTATCAGACCTGTTGATTTCTGCAATGTTCTTAAAGTGTTAATGAAAGGGTTCTCTTTTTATATACTATATATCAGATGATGATGAGCCAAAGAGGAAACACAAGTCTCAGAAGGGTGGAAGTTCTGGTTTACTAGCTCCTCTTAAACTTTCAGATGGTCTTGTGAAGTTCCTTGGCACTGGAGAAAGTGAACTATGTCGATCTGATGTTGTTAAGAGGATCTGGACTTATATCAAGCAACATGGTTTGCAGGTAGTGGTTACGACAGAACCTATAGTTCAAACTTTTTCTTTGTGATGTTGAAGTCCTTTATTGTTATACCATCCTGAAGGATCTTTTTGATCAAGTGTATCTTCATCAGATTATATGTTCGGAAGATTTTTTCTAGCATAATAGTTGCAATATATGTGAGTCAGCTAGGCTGCAAACAACCACCACCAAAGAATGATCCAGGTCGATCTTTCCCAAATCGGAGAAATTCCTTCTTAGGGATTAAAGTTTGGCAACTTTTCAATTCTCATCAAGATTAGCCAGGCTATATTTACCTAAATAGATAGCCTCTTAACTGTATTTTGTACTAACATGTTTTGTCATAGAAAAGGAATTTATGAACTGTTCCCTTATTCTAGTGGGAATTAGTGGTTTGAGTTTTTTCATCTCATGTAAAAACAGTTCTAAGATATTGTCATTAAGTTTGAACTAGGCACAGTATATCTAAGTACAACTATTTATTTTTATATTTTCTATGTGATAGTTTTTTCCTTTTTTTTGGTCCCTGGACCTTTTCTGCATGACTATGCTGATGCTTGCTTGGTTTTCTCATTTTTCTTGAAGGACCCGTCGGACAAGAGGCAAATTATATGCGATGAGAAGCTGAAAGAACTTTTTAATGTTGAGACCTTCAATGGATTTGGAGTCGCAAAATACTTGACAGCTCATTTCATAAAGCCAGAACAGTGAGTTGGTTAAAAGGTGTTTTCGTAGTCACCTTTAGCACTGGAAATTTTGTTTTTATCGGATGATATTCTTTCTTAGGCTGTCCTCTAAATTTTTTGCAAGCTGAAGAAAAATTAGAGGAAAAAAGAAAGAGAGAAGAATAGAACACTGTATTTCTCACATGGCATCTTGTAACTTGTTTCAGTGCTAATCCGCCAAGCTAATGACAAATGTGAATATTGTGTATCCGGATTGTTTTGGTGGCCATTTTGCATCTTTATGTTGTTTGTTGTAACCAGACAAACTTTTTAGGAATAGAAATGGATATGAAGACAGTTCCTGTATCTGGAGTACTGAATTGTTTTTCACTGTTATTTTAGTTGGTTTTGAATTGTTTTATGCATACAGCTCTTCAAAAATAGGTGAGCTTTATCAAGTTGTATGCAGGTTTCAAGTTAGATGATCCGTTATGAAAATGCACAAGGCTGTCTTTTGTTTCATTGACTCAAGTATATCTTTGCCTACAAGTGATGTGATCTGTATGGTTCCCTATTGGTGAACTCTTTCCCTTGTTCAACCTTTTCTTACCAGCCATATTGAAATACCTCTGCAAATGTTCTTGCATAATTCATGCTGTTGTGTGTAAGCTGATGTTTATTGCATGTTAAATGTTTGACATGGTACAATACATGGGCCTTGGTTGCTTAGATTGCTCTATGCTTGATTGCAATCTTGGATTGTGGTTTTGTTCCATGAACATGGTCTCTGTATTCCATTATGCTTCCAATCCATGATTCTTGTGTGTTTTAAGAGGCTATACGGTGTTAGAATAGTTCACTCTGTAAGAAATTACTCATCTCTAATGTCAGCTTTGCCATGGCATGGTTGAGCAATTTTAGCTGTCTTGTTCAACTACTTCTTGTCATGTGCCAATTCTACTTATTACTAGCTAGAAGAGCAACTTAGTATGTACGTTTTCACTCGTCTTTAATTCCCTTCTTGATATCTTTTTACCAAGAATCCCATTGTCCAGAATGCTGTGTCAATGTCAGGAAGATTATGATGGCCATACATACACTCACCCACACACTCCATTGGTTTCTAGATCGAGTTGCTTTTACGAATGATTCCTTAATCGACTGCAAGAAGAATCATTCATTTAGAATCCAGTCTAGCACTGTCTGTACTTCTTTAGTAAGGAATAAGAGAAGTGGCCTCAGTGTGGATTTACACTTAGATTTGGTGAATATAGTTCTTGGTAAACAGCTGGGCTTTGGATTCCTAGTGTGCTTCCTTTGTAACCTAGTTTAGATCTTGACCGAAGCACACAAAAAGCATATTTCAAAATATCTTGCTAGTAATCAATTTTCACATCCCAGGAATTATATTTATTGTGTGTGCGCGCGTGTTTTTGACTACTCCATCAGTTGATTCCACCTTATCGGACCAAATAAAGTGATTTGACTATAACAAGCAGACGTATTTACAAACATGCTAATATAAGTAGACAATAAGTATAGGAATCGTGCACCAGTGGGGGGCTTGATGGTGGGAAACACGTAGCTATCCCATTAAAGAGCAGACACAGGAGAATCAAAGGATAGAAGAATCACTTCAAATAGTTGGTCAGTGGTTGTGGCGAATCGATAGTGTTTGAAAATCATGTGTGTTGTAGAATCATTATCTTCTTGTTAGCTTCTTATCTTGCACTGTTTGATCAAGGATGGTTCTTTTTTCATTTTCGGAAGCTATGTATCACGTTGTCTGTCTGTCTGTTTTCTAGTGGATCATGAATCATTTTAGGATGTGAAATTTTGTTGAAAAGATGTTTAAGTAACTGTGTTCCATTGGATGTGGTGTTTCATCTTGAAATATTCTATTACTACACTGCCGCACAACTTTATTCATTTTTCATTTTTTAATCCTAATAAATACCTAAAATTATTACTGTGTTACCACTTTATATTTTAACAAGTTCGTTTAATTAAAAAATCTACATATCACATTAACTATACATTAATATGTAATGTTTTTTTCTTAAACTGCGATCTAATTCTAATGAATAAAGTTTTTCGGAACGGGGAATTATTGTGCCTTTGGAACAAGAATATATATATTATCCATCGCTGATCCATCAATTAGTTCAAATTGGAGCGCCTTTTTTTTTTCTTTTCAATTATTGTTTTCAAAAGATGGAAGATTACTCTGTTATGTTTCAGTTGCTGTTGCTTTAATAAGAGTTGAGGCTCAGAACAGTTGCGTTATTAAATCAAGAATTGTTTTGTTCCGGATAGGAATAAATCATGTATTGGCATCGGATCACGAAATTCCAAGCGAGTGCTTTCAGTAGCTTGTGAATGTGAAGTATTCATTCATACTGTATGAAGTATTTTATTTTTACATTGAATAAAATATAAGATATTTGTAAAAAAGTGTTTGTAATAAAATGTTTTTTACATCGAATAAAATATAATGTGTTCGTAAAAAAGTGTATGTAATAAAAAATATATGACCTCATAAGAAAGCAATATGTCATAAGTTATGATATAAAATGAGTTCGGGTAGTAGGAATTTTGAATGAGTTTCGAAACGAGCAAGGCTCTATTATCTTCGTCTGAATATAACTAAATTGATTTGAACTAAACTTAATTTATTTGTATTATGAAAAACAGTAATTAAATTTGAACTAAACTTAATTACAATAAATCGAATGAACTGAACTTAATGGTATTCGACCCCTGATATACTACTCTATAAGTTTTATTTTCACGGTGTGAAATTTGAATGGTTAAAGTAACACAAATTCTTTGATGATTTGAGCCAGCCAATCACTGTCGGTAACAGAATATATCTCAGTAGTGATCAGTACCTTTGGGGTACATTTGATAGCAGAGCAGTCCATTTTTGGGGTTATGAATATTAGAAGGAAAGATTCGAGGGTAAGTTGTAACAGAACTTACATAAGAAAGGAGGAACTAAGGAATAATGTCAATCCGACCGTTCATCTAAGACTTTATTCTGTAAATGTGTCTCTGTTCCATTGGTTTTTGCTTTCTGGGAGCCAAAAATAAAGAAATGAGATTCTTGTACTAGCTTTTATTTTTATATTTTTTTTTCCTTCCAATTAATTATATTAGAGAAAGAAATGAGATTCTTGTTTGTGTTGCTAGCCGATCATAAATGGTTCCAAAGTACACCCCGAAAAAGAGTGTTTTCATACAGGAATCTTTTCGTGCCACACGAAAATCCCTCTCTATTTTTATTTTTATTTTTTAACGCTTTAAGGGCTTTTCAAGTTAATATTTGATTTTTTTACTATATTGGAATATTTGCTATTCACATGGGACTGCGGAAGGGAAGGTGATAGTTGAAAGATGGAGTAGAACCAAACTTGTACAAAGACATATTTTAATACATATCAATAATTAAATTTATAAAGTAAACTTCTCTAAATGTCGATTCAACCATAAATCGTTCCTTCGTATTCCACGGAAACTAAGCATGTTGGATGTAAAATTTCATGTCTTCAAACGCATGTTGAATGCAGAATTTTGTCTTCAAGCGACTCCCCGCCGAACGGTGACAAACAACAACAAGAAGAAAAAGTGGAACCATGAACCTGAACTTCATGAACCTTAACCTCTAAAACCATCTCTTTAGGTGGTGGTTTTCTTGAAAAGACTATTGGGAAGCCGCATACGTTGGGTTAGAAGTCGGCAACTGGCCTTTTAAAAGGTCATACAAACACCCCCATAGGTGAATTCCTGTCCGAATCGCAATACTATCGATTCCTTCTTCTTCTTTTATTTTTAACACCTTCTGATTAACAATGAAGTGTTGAATGGTTTTCGCAATGACACTGCATATTCGTTTTTCTTGTTCTTTTATTTTTAACACCTTCTACAGCATTTGGAGAATTAATAACAATAATCTCATTTGTTAGACATTTGGATATTTCTTTTCCAATATATCATATATTTCAACACTTACAGAATTAAAAATTTGCCCCTTAACCTAATAACGGTCGTTATACATTCTGTTTGTCTGGATGTTGATAAATTAAATAGCCAAATTCCATACGGAATATAAAACCACCTGGACCGTAAAGTCTCTAATCATATCATTAAGCTCACAAATCCTGTCTTGTGGTATCAGATTCAGTCATAATGATTTAATATTAGATGGTCTAATCATGTAACTAGTGATCATATCCTCAAAGATTTTATTTCTAATTTGATGTATTTTCAGTTTTTCACTGTTCCTTATCAAATATTCTATGGTTCACCTATCATATTCCAGGTCAAAGTACAAATCTTTTAAACCATGACACACAAACAATGCATTCAATTCCATCGAGGAAACTAGAATATTATGTACGTGAATGAACAACACTCACTCACTCACAACCAAAAAATCCTCCTATAGTTCTCTAGCTAGAAGTCTTTTTTTATGCATGTGACATGATATCCACAAAGGTATCACATTCTTGATTTGGTTAATTATGTGGCTAAGATACATGTGTTAAGTCCATAAATATAAAAATAGTTTCCATGGTGATGTTATGTGAGTCGAGTCTTAATAAATACTTGGATCAGTTAGGTTTGCTCGATAAGGATTTCAAGCTGAGCTCGAACCTCTTTTAATCTCGTCATACTATCGGTAATACTCGATATATTCGGTAAGACTCATGATATACCACACATTCATGCTTTCCTATGCTCAATAAAGCTCCTGATATACCTTCCTAGGCTAGACAAGGCTTGCGATACTATGTTAGTATTTATTTTTATTATTATTATTGTTCTTTTTAATCATGGAGGCTCGAGCTTGGTTCAACAGCGAGCTCGTTTGAGCCCAAACGAGCTCAGTTCGAGTACAAAACATATGGCTCAAGTCTAAAATTTTACTCGTTTAACAACGAGCCTAGCTCGACAGTACTAGTACTAGGATCGAATAACGGTCGTACTTTATGTAAAATCAAACACCTCATATCATAGGTTCACCCATATATTTTTTATTTTGACAAAAACGAACCAATAAAGTGATTGATAGCCGATGAGGTGGAATCAACTGATAAGGTGACTGATAAAGTCGCACCTAACATGCACAAAGAGTCCTCATTTTCGAGTTAACACGTGTTTGCTGACTCTTCTAATAACATAAATGCTTGCACCAATGATCAAACACACGAATATAGTCCTCATTTTCGATATACCATGTGTTTACCGACTCTCCTAATAGGATAAATGCTATAATTACTCCATTCAATAAAGCCCAAAAGAATGAAAAGACAAGTAATTTACTTTTAGAAGCATTTTTTCAATTCACAACTTAAGAAAAGCTAAGCTGTTTATATTTTTGCGTCCTGACTTAATATGAATTACTACAACTGTGCATTCTGACTAATAAATTAATGTTATCATCCTACTAAGTAAAGCACAAAAGAGAACTATAACAAGTCTAATTGAAGATAAAAAATTTCTTCTATCCAGTCACTTTAATAAGTCCTTTGTTGAAGTGGTTACATACTAATGCTATAGTTGAAACTTGAAAGTGTTAATATCTGCCACCAAAAAAAGTTTGAGATAGATTCTCAGAATCCTTGACTAAAACATTAAACCATAATATGCGAAAAATAGAAAATGCTAACTGAAATTAATACAATTTCTCATAGGACTAAAAAGTGGAATCTTTTTCTATTCCTACAATCTCTTTTTGGCTACTTTCTGGATACCCATTCTGCCCTCTATACTTCCACAGTACACCTATATAAAGCCCAGGATACTCATCACCATCTCATGCATGTTTTTTATCAGTTATACTTACTAGAAGAACATATACAAACAGCAAGGTTTCAAGAAACAAATGGAGAACATGAATTCTTCTGCTATGTGGATGCCAAAAACCATTTCAAACATGTTGATCGAAGCGTCTCAGATCGATGATTTCTCAATAATGAAATCGGCAAGATTGGATTCGTACGTCCATTTGTTGGAAGAGGAACTGCGAAAGATTCAAGTTTTCCATCGCGAACTCCCTCTATGTGTGAACCTTATTCAAGATGGTATGATTTTGCTTTCTTTGGTAGAATCTAATTTTCAGAACATAAACAAAAGGTTCTGTTTTCCTGTTTTCTTTTCTAAAGTTTAACTCATGTGTTTCTTTTTTGGACTATTTTCTGCTTTTGTAGCCATTGAAACATTGAAGGAGGAGAGTTCCAAGTTGAAAGCAAAACAAGCAGGTCCAGTGATGGAACAATTCTTGCCATTGAAGAGTTATCCAATGGGGGGAAATGGAGGGGCAGAAATGTCACTCACACACTCGAATGAGAAGACGGATTGGTTGAGCGCTGTGCAGCTGTGGAGCGATCCACTCCATCAGGATCAAAGTCGACCAGAATCCCTTCTCCACCTTGGAGAAGTCGTAAGTTTCCTTTACTTTTCATCTCCGGTTCTAGTAATTAGAAATCTCTCTGTAATAATGAGGTGTGTGCAATACACATGTCACCCTAAGAGCGTGCATCACACGCGAATTGCCCTTCGTTATATATTAAAGAAGGAAAAAAAAAAAGAAACTAAAAAGAAAATAGAAATAAAGACACAATCTAAAAATGTTTGGCCTTATATATATGGAATGTTTATTTTCAGAAGGATGAAGAAGGGGAAGGGAGCAGGTTGGCGCAGGGGTCTAATTTCAAGAATCTGGGAGGGGCGTTCGTGCCATTTAAGAAGCCGATAAATGCTGAGGAAGACAAGACAAACAGGGCTGATGGTGATGATGGACTGTCATTATCTCTTCCAACTAATGTGTCAGATGAGGAGTGTGTGAAAGCACGGGCCGACAGTACACAGCTCATGAACACCATGTACAATAAGCAGCAACAGGAGAAGAAGAGCAGGAGGTGCTGGTCCCCAGAGTTGCATAATCGATTTGTTGATGCCTTGCAGCAGCTTGGAGGCCCAAAATGTATGTAAGCAATGTTTTTTCATCCTGTTTTAGCGTTCTTCTATTTAGATATTAAGTCCTGGATCATAAATCCATCTAAGAATGATTATTTTACTCACTGACTGATAGAATGAA
This sequence comes from Plantago ovata, assembly GCA_028274465.1. Lineage (NCBI taxonomy): Eukaryota > Viridiplantae > Streptophyta > Magnoliopsida > Lamiales > Plantaginaceae > Plantago > Plantago ovata. The sequence continues at coordinate 4,606,305 of CM051457.1, read as the reverse complement.
AATATTGACATGAGTAGTTAAATTCATTAAGGTTCACATTTGGAATTGTGTGTGATATATTAATCCAATTATAACTGGAGAGAATTGGACCCAAGAGCAAAATTCGTGCATACAGTTCTCGTGCGTGTGGTAGTAAGGATCGCACGCCTGATGCTCGTGCAATAAAATTTTACATACCTAAGAATAGAAGTGTAAACTTGGGGAAGAAATGTACTTTGAATTCTAGTTTCTGAAACACTATACTTATGTTTTATTTTAATTTGTAGCTGCTACACCGAAGCAAATCAGGGAGCTTATGAAAGTTGATGGCCTAACAAATGATGAAGTGAAGAGCCATCTGCAGGTACAAAGTTGATCAGAAAGAAAGAGTTTCATACAGATATACTATTACTATTAATCACACGTTCTAACATAAAGACTTCTTTTTTTTTTTTTTCTGTTTTCAGAAATACAGGATACACATCAAGAAGGTTCCAAGTTCGTCAACTGGACCGCTAGCTAAGTTCCCCATGATCCAACAACACTCAGCAGACTTGGCAAGAGGGGTAATTGCTGGACAGTCGAACTCCCCACAAGGCCCATTTCAAAACGGAGGCTCAGCAAAAGTTGAATCAACTACTGGTGGGGACAGCATGGAGGACGATGAAGATGACAAGTCCGAAAGCCAAAGCTGGAGGAGCCAGTTTCAGGGGCCTGGTGACAAACGTCAGTAGGTGTGGTGTAGCTCCAATTTTTGCAGAATCGTCTAGAGGCTAAACTGAGAAAGCTTTAGAGAGACATTGGTTTTACCTGTGATTTTCTGGTTTTATGATCATATATATACATTATTGAGACAACCGGATTTTAGTAGCTACATAGAAATTATTATCCTACGTACAATTAATTGCCTGGAAATTGTTTAATTATTTTATTCGGTTTTAAACTTCGTAGTTCAACTAATCTACCCGTTTAGAAGCCTACAAGTACTTCAACTGCTGCAGGAACATTTCATCCACTGATGTGTTCCAATTCCATCAAATTAATTAAGTTCCCATAAAACCATTCCCCTAAAAATCAAACAGATTAAGTTTCATAATGGAGCTAGCCTGCTCAATCAATTTCATCTCCGGTTCTAGAAATTAGAAATCCGTTTGTGATAAATGTAATAGTAAGGTGCGTGTGATATATGATGTCCGTGTTGACACTCATGGAGGCACATCTGAAACTGATTCCCAAAGACAATAATGGTCACTCAGAGAGGCTTGTTGTTGCAGGTTTTTTTCTTTTTCTTCTTACAATTGAATAAATCTAGATCTTGATCGACCGGTGTGGTAATTTGGATGAACTTCCTGTGGCAGATTCCAGGAGATATGCCATTGATCTATTACTGAAAGCTGCAGGATATTTGAATCTCTGTGTTCAGGATGTTCTTCACCACCTACCATCTGATATGAAGTATGTATAGTATATGCCAATTTCGATCATTTTTGTCTTTCTTCGTTCTCACCTTTTAATCAAAGCATATATGCTGCAATTCTCATCAAGAACTGCTGTCTTGTACAGGAATAAGATGCCAGTAGATATGCAAGAGAGCTAGCGTACTAGAAGCAATTTCACATCAAGCGTTAGCACAGATATATATATATAAGTGTACATTTCTGTATAAATCTCTGACAAATTAAACAGGTTTTTGAAAAGAATTAGCCTACTCGTTTATGGCATCTAAGTGACCAATTTGTTTGTTCAATGAATATCTCAGGGGACTGAGCTTCAGCTTGCATTAGCTGTCCAGAGTCAAAATGCGAGTTTATCTGTCAAGGAGGCTAGCATGTGAACAACAAAGCTACTATGCGCAGCTAAATATATATTTGACAACCTGGAAGTGCTCACTTGATGTGAAATTGTAACATGGAAATTCCTGGACTAATCTTGATTTCGCCTGGATATGTAGATCAGTTCCTTATATTGAGTCTTAGACCTTTGATTCAGTTTTCCTCTGTTCAGGCTCATTACTGCTTATCTGAGGGCCCTAAAGGCGTAGCTGGAAAGAAGCAGTCGTTGTTTCTCAAGTGGAAGTATGTAGAAGCAAAGGTTAAGAACCATTTATTCAGTGTTTTTATTAGTATCAGTTTTTCCTGTCTAGTCATTCCCTGACACATTTAAGACGCATTGGAATAGGCCTCGGCTTACTACTATCATGGCATCATCCTTGATAAAGGCACCGAGCCATCAAGCCATGTTAGTGCAGTATGCTGTTTCCTTGCTGCAGAAGAGGTTCTAGCTGAGAGCAGAAAGGCATGCTTGACATTTTGCCTCGCGGATCCAATAACTAGGTTGGATACATATCCTAACATAGTGTTCCTATTTTTTCTGCTGGTGTTCATTAGCGACTCATGTCATTCTCCTTCTCTATCCTAAAAGGGCTCCTCCACCCCAAGAGAGCGCATCACAAGTGATTCGCCCGCCTGATGCCTTGAAGAAATGGAGGGGCAGAACTGTCATTTGCGCACCCAAATGAGATGTCCAGTTGGTTGAGTTTTGTGGAGCAGTGGATGAACCCGATTGATTAGGATCAAAATCGACCACACTCGATCTCTTCTCATTTATTTTTTTTGGTAGTTAAAAGACTAAAACTACCCATACACGCGCCATCACAAAAGGGCGTGCCCCTTCTTTGATTGAATACAAGGCAAATTGAAAAAATATGTGCCATGCCAAAAATTATCAAAATCGACCAGAATCTCCTCTCCACCTTGGAGAAGCCGTATGTTTTACTTATTTTTCATATCTGGTGCTAGAAATTAGAAATATCTTAGTAATATTAGTAATAAATGTAATAGATCGCACGTGCAACACCAAAGAGCGTGCATCACACGTGAGTCACCCTTACCTGCCCTTTCTAATTTTTAAAAACGTGATTTATATTACTCTCTACTAAAATTTGATAGATTCTTTGAATTCTTGACTAAAGAATTAAATCTGTTCGCAGAACTATTTGCGTTGAATAGAAAACAGAAACGGATAAATTAAAACAATATTTCGTATTCCTTTTATTTATTTATTTATATGTGTAGAATACTTTTGGCCATACTCCTTAATTATATTTTCATCGTGCCCCTCTGAATCCCTGTATTACAATACTAGAATGGAACCTACAAAGAGAAGAGAAAAAATAAATTTGGTGTTTGAATTGTTCTACCTCTATGTTTATGCAACAAACCATTTCAAATAGTTTGCAAGAAATGTCTTCAGTTGAAGATTTCTCAATGAAATCCCTAAAACAAGCAGGTCCAGTGATGGAACAATTCTTGCCATTGAAGAGTTATCCTATGGGGGGAAATGGAGGGGCAGAAATGTCACTCACGCACCCGAATGAGAAGATTAGAAATCTCTCTGTAGTAAAAGTAATAATAAGGTGCGTGCGATACGCGTGTCACCCAAGAGCGTGCATCAAATGAATCGCCCTTTGTTATATATTAAAGAAGGAAAAAAAAAAGAAACAGAAAAAAGAAAGTAGAAATAAACACACAATATATCTAAAATCTAAAATGTTTAGACTTGTATATATGTAATAATGTATGAAGAAGGGGGACTAAAAAGTGGAATCTTTTTCTATTCTTACAATTCCTTTTTGGCTAATATTTGGATTCACATTCTTCCCTCTATACCTCCCGAGTACACACCTATATAAGCCCAGAATCACTCCATCACCCTCTTAAGCATCTTTACTAGAAGAACAACAACAAACATCAAGATTTCAAGAAACAAATGGAGAACTTGAAATATTCTGTATTACCACTCCGCACAAGTTTTTAACTGCTTTACATACACCTATTAGAATAGAACTTACGACGATCAGAGAAAAATAAATAGAGGGTACGAATTCTTCTTTATCTATGTTCATGCAACAAACATATATTTCAAACATTTTGCAAGACGTGTCTTCAATCGAAGATTTCTCGAGGAAATTTGCAAAATTGAATTTTTATGTCCATCCGCAAATCCGCTTTCCAACACTGCCTTTTTTTATACTTGTGTAGTTTTGTGTTTGCTGGTTGGTTCTTAATTCTGTAGCAATTGAGCGATTGAAGGGTGTGTGCGATGCACGTGCCACCCCAACAGCGTGCGTCCGATGCACGTGCCATCACAAGTACTTTTCCCTTCTTTCTTCTTAAGAATAAAAATAGAATAAACATAAATAATGCAAGAAGAAACACATAATAAAAAATGTTTGAAATGTAATACACCTTAATTTTAATCCCATCGTGCCCCTCTCTTTCCCGGTATTACAATTATATAAACATAGAACAGTGTATTACCACTCCACACAAGTTTTTAACAGCTTTACATACACCTACTAGAGTAGCACTTACGAAGAGAAGAGAAAAATAAATGGAGGGTTCGAATTCTTCTTCCTCTATATTCATGCAACAACCATATATTTCAAACATTCTGCAAGAAATGTCTTCAATAAAATTTCTCGAGTAAATCAATAAAATTGGTTCTTATTTTTGTAGCAATTGAGCAATTGAAAGGTGTGTGCGATGCACGTGCCGCCCCAAGAGCGTGCGTGCGATGAACGTGCGATCACAAGTACTTTTTCCTTCTTTCTTAAGAAGAAAAAAATACAGAATAAACATAAATAATGAAAGAAGAAAAACATGATTAAAAATGTTTGAGATGTAATCGGAGAGAAATACATTAGGCCATACAACTTAATTTAATCCCATCGTGCCTCTCTTTTTCCCCGTATTACAACTATATAAACTTAGAACAGTGTATTTGTATTACCACCCCACACAAGTTTTAACAGCTTTACATGCATACACCTAGTAGAGTATCACTTACAAAGAGAAGAGAAAAAGAAATGGAGGGTTCGAATTCTTCTTCCTCTATATTCATGCAACAACCATATATTTCAAACATTTTGCAAAAAGTGTCTTCAATCGAAGATATTTCTCGTGGAAATCAACAAAATTGGTTCTTATTTTTTAAGCAATTGAGTGATCGAAAGGTGCGTGCGATTCACGTGCCACCCCAAGAGTATGCGTGTGATGAACATGCGATCACAAGTACTTTTCCCTTCTTTCTTATGAAGAAAAAATATAGAATAAACAGATTAATTGAAGAAGAAACACACAATAAAAAATGTTTAGAATGTAATCGGAGAGATACTTTAGGCCATACACCTCAATTTTAATCCCATCGTGCCTCTCTCTTATCCTGTATTACAACTATATAAACATAGAACTGTGTATTGCCACTCCACACCTCAATTTTAATCCCATCGTGCCTCTCTCTTATCCTGTATTACAACTATATAAACATAGAACTGTGTATTGCCACTCCACACAAGTTTTTAACTGATTTACATACACCTATTAGAGTAGCTCTTACGAAGAGAAAGAAAAAGAAATGGAGGGTTCTAATTCTTCTTCCTCTATATTCATGCAACAACCATATATTTCAAACATTTTGCAAGAAGTGTCTTCAATTGAAGATTTCTCGAGGAAATCAACAAATTGGTTCTTATTTTTGTAGCAATTGAGCGATTGAAAGGTGCGTGCGATGCACGTGCCACCCCAAGAGCGTGTGTGCGATGAACGTGCCATCACAAGTACTTTTCCCTTCTTTCTTAAGAAGAAAAAAATATAGAATAAACAGAAATAATGAAGAAACACAAAAAAAAAAAAAAAAAAAAAAAAAAGTTTGAAATGTAATCGTAGAAATACTTTAGGCCATACACCTTAATTTTAATCCCATCGTGCCTCTTTCTTTTTCCGTATTACAACTATATAAACTTAGAACAGTGTATTACCACCCCACACAAGTTTTTAACAGCTTTACATACACCTACTAGAGTAGCACTTACGAAGAGAATACAAAAAGAAATGGAGGGTTCGAATTCATCTCCCTCTATGATTATGTGCGCAACAACCTTATCAGGCATTTTACGATGTCTTCGATCAAAGATCTTTAAAGGAAATCTGGAAAAAAAAAAGTTTTTATGTCCGTTTGCCAATCTGCTTTTATGCGAAAAATGTTGAAAAATTTTGCGTTGCGTTTCTTCTTGTTCATGTGTTATGTGTTGCTTTTTATATTATGCGATAAATGTTGAAACTTTTGCGTTGTTCATGTGTTGTTCATATGTTAACAAGATTCATCCTTGTCCTAATGCGAAATCAATTGGGAGTCTGGGACAATTCATTAGAGCATTCACGGAAGGTTTCTAAAAACAAATCTTCGAATTTTATAATAACTCATCCTCATAAGTCATATCATATTTGTAATTCTACTTAATTAAGTTTACCGAGGACCCAATAAATCAATTGCGCTAGCTACATAGTAGTCGATCCTATATCAATTGATTAACGTTACGCATAAGCTATAGAATAGCAACAAATTAAATTGTGTCTCTTTCACTAAAAAGTCATGAAATATTTATATCTCATTTTGATTGCTGCTGAAATGAATTTAGTCAAGCGATTGCGATACCAGAAGATTTTATAGTTACATGATTCCAAAAATAGTACTACTAGTAGTTGAATCTTGTTAGGAAAAATGACCCTTTCTTTGCTACTAAATAATCACGACAAAATCATCCATGTACAACATTAGTACGTTGATCACTCTAGTCCAAAATCAGGGGATCATATATATGAAACATTGATCACTCAAGTTATTAAGACTTGTCTAGTTTTATAAGTTTCACTTTCTTAGCTACAATCCGCTCAAATCTCTTTGTCAAATTAATAGCACGACAATAGTATCACGTTTTTGAATAAACAGATACTATAAAGCTTGTTTTTATATTCTCTGCGGCCCCTGATGCAACCTTCAACTTTTAACATCCGAACCTTATTTAGAGTGTTCCATATCCCTTTAGCTTTATCGTCCTTCTTCTAAAACAAATACTACTCCCTTGTAAAGCAAATACTACTTGAGAAATCTCCCACCAATACATCAAAATTGCAGTTCATATATTTAAGGTGTTATTGCAGTTCATATACTTAAGGGGTTCATACACACAATTATATTTTTTTTGGAAGAAGCAAAAATATATTAATAATAATAGGAAAAAGTTACAAGAGGATGGGTGCATAAGCAATGCACACATAAGCAATGCACACGAAAGAAAAAAACTCGCCCCAAGAACTCAACCCAAGACCAAGAGGAGAATAAAAGCATGCTCGAACCTTCAATTCGTTTTGGCCGATTCAAGACTTAGCCACCCTCGTCGTCTAGTTTGTCAATCTCACAAGCAAGATGCCAAGAGTTAAGGGGTGACGAACCGATCGATAGAGTAGTTCTAGCTAAGTCCGACGGAGTGGAATACCTTTCGTCGCAAGTTTAAGGAACTTAGCAAGAAAACGAAAGGTGATGTTCTCCACGGGAAACCAACCAATCACAAAAAGAAAGAACGACGCATGATATTCCCCTCCAAGACAGTGAAGAGAGCGTAGGGAGAGATAGCTCCAAGACCTTAAACACACCACCTAAACTACCGAGAAACACACAATTATAATTATTTGTTGTACTGGTAGTAGTATTAGATTTAGAAGAGGTGGGGGTGTACACGTGAAGTTGAATGGTGATTTAAATGCTGAGCTGCAAATATTCCAGTTCTCAATGGAATTAAGTTAACACTAGTGTCTTCAAACTTCAAAGCGTGCATTCATACATAAGTCATAACTACTACACATAAGTACTACTGTACAAAAATATTAATATTAATTTAATTATTGTTTAGCACAACAATGATAGCTGTACGTATAGTACTTCTAGTCTCACGTATACACGACATGCATCCATTTAACTAGTATTACAACTGCAAATCCAATTTAATGATATATCATCGATCATGCATGCTCAGGTGATTTAACAAACTCATGATGGTCAACCATCTTATTCATCAAACCTTCACATGCTCTAATTAGTATACCCCCCTACTTGGTCACATCACCCTCACTTTCATATTTTCTACTCCCTCCGTTTTTTAAATAATGGCGTTTTGAATTTTTTTGCCTTACTTAAAAAAGAAAAGAAATACTGTACTCTTCTTTCTTTACAATTTTAAGATTGTTTTGCTTTTGGTTTGACCATATCTGACATCTAAACACAATTATCGAAATTCTAATTTAGCGTAAATTGGTCTAGCTACGGATATAATTTCGACTCTGCAAGAAGCTCAAGCTCAAACTTGTGGTTCGACATAGATTAACTGATCATAAGAAAGAAGTAGTATATAACTACTCGTAGCTTAGGTAGCTAGACCATTATATTTATATAGAGTATGCCTTTTTACTAGTTGATAAATGTGTAACATGGCCAGAGAGGTAGATGCATATAAATAAATTAGCAAGATGGCGGCAGAAAGAAGCTAAGTTAAGTTAGAGGGTATGTAAACGCAAAGAGATCGAAGACTGTTTTTTGAAACTAGCGTTTGAAAATGTATCCTTGAAGAAAATGTCTCCCTACAAAACTCATTAACAATATCAGAGCCAGCATTCCTATATATATTACTTAAATGTCAAACAATCAATCCTCCCTTGCTTGCTAGCTACTACCTCTTTAAGATAGTTTATATGATCACCATTTCTCTCTTAATTTCACTCCTCCATCTCACTCTTCTCCTGTCTCTTTTCCCGATTCATTATGTACGCGTAGAACTCCTCGTCTCCGCCATAGAAGTTGCTGTAAGACATACTATATACAGAACCATGTACAAGAAAACCACGTTAGATGTTAAAAGTTAGAACTAAATCAATATAATAATAGTCCATTTATAAAAAAAGACTTTCAAGTGATGCACCAGATCATTTACATACAGCAAGAGTATCACAATATAGGTCTGGCATGTGAAAGAAATTTAACCACCTAAATGTTATATATAAAAAATAAAATGAATTCGAACAAATTTGGTTTTGAAAATCTGCAACTTATCTAAAATGCTTTTAAATGACCTGGTCACTTCTGTTTAATTAACAGAATCAGCACAGTTAATTAAAATTTCAGTCAACACACACAACAGACTATTAATTTATATAATCATTGAGTAATACTATAAATCTAATTACCCAAACTTAGAACTTTGACAAGTTATAGGTAGGTGATCATTCTAACAGAAAGTGACATATCTGGATTTAGCTAGGGGAAGGACAATAATTGCCAGAACTATACAACCCCCTTGTGCATTTTAATCTTTTTTTCCCTTTTCTGCATAATAGTATCATACTCCTTAATTATACTAATTAATAACAAGAGAAATTAATACATTATCTCCTTGACCAGTCAATCCACCTCCAAGATTCTGCTACCACAACATGTGCTTCCATTTTCATTATTTTTCCAATACTGATCAAATCTACTCTGGAAACTAGTACTTCTGTTAAAGCATTTTATAAGCCTAGTATATGTATATATATGCATGTACACTAGTTAATTGGAAAAGTAAAGAAAATGATACTTCTATATTAATAATTACTCAATGAAATACCAAATAAAAAAAAATTATACACACACAGAAAAGAAATAAAGCAAACATCAAACAGTAACTAAGTTTATATTATATACTTCTATTTCTATGATGGTAGAGAAGTTAATTACCTGGGTCAAAATCAGTGGAAAGAATAACCCTGTCAGAGGGCAAATGAGCTTAATTTCTTCAAACAAAACTAAGACACTTTTTTTTCTTTATTCATTTAACACAAACTAGGACCAATATTGCTCCTTCCTTCTTCACTCTTTTCTCTCTGATGCTGCTGCAAATTAGATCCATACTGCTCATGTTGACCAAACAGCTGCTGCTCCTGTTGCTGAGAGTTAGTCCTATACTGATCATGCTGACCCAACAGCTGCTGTTCCGTCTGCTGCGAATTACCAAACAGTTGTTGCTCTTGCTGCTGCTGCTGCATCTGATAATGCTGCTGTTGCTGCAATAGCTCATGTGGCTGAACTGGAACTGAACCCTCAGCCGGCTGAATGCCGTACTGCTGACCCTGATCATAAGCACCACCTAAGGCCAGAGACGGCTGCAAATTCGCCCCTGGCTGCATCTGATCAAACCCAGCCACTGTCACCAGATTACCAGACTCGTCGTACGTGTTGTACAATTGCTGCTGCGCGAAATTACTCAACATCTCCTGCTCCGTAGCCAAATGCTGCTGCGTCTCGTACAGTTGCTGCTGCTGTTGCACCTGTAAAGGCTCGTTTATCACTATACCACCGCCTTGTTGAGCCATCGGCACTCCCATCATTTGGTGCTGCTGAAGACCAAACTGTGCCATATTTTGGTACCCGCTGAACTGCTGCTGCTGATGTGGAGACATGAATGCTGCAGCCTGGGGGTGGAGTATCGGTAGGACCGTGCCAGGTGCAACATAATGCGAAAGATCCTTTTTCGCTTTCTCGATATCTCGCTGTACTTCCTTGAGCCTCGCCTGGAGGAAAGAGATTAGGCCTACACAGCCGTAAACTGGGTCCCGGAGACGGGATTCTGCCTCGTAGGCAAGGGAGTTTACTGCGTCTTCACGCTGCGGGCCAGGGAGTTCGTTGAGGAGCTTCGCGACGTTGCTGGCACCGAATACTTTATGGACGTTTGAGAACTTTTGGGGGTTGTCCGGTGGGAAATACGGGGCGAAAACGCACTCTTGGGTGCATTTCCGGCGGAGGCACTTGCACGCGGCGCAGGGCGAATTCGAGGACGACATCTTTAGCCTCTTGGCTGGCTTTTCTGTGTACATGATCGGAATTGGCAGTGTAAATTAGTCGGAAAAATGGCGAGATTCATTTCATCTAGGAGGTTTTATGATTTATGGTAGCTGCTAGCACATGTATATATGATTAAAAATTATAATTATTGAATGTGAAATTAAAAAGATAAAGATTAAAGTACAGATTAAAAGATAAGCAGAGATGCAATTAATGAACGAGCAAAACGAAGCTGACATAAAATTTAATAACTCTCCATACCAGACATGAAGAAGAAGAAGAAGAAAAAAAAAGTCAGAGGAGAAGAAATTAACAAAATATAAATAAGACTCGAATCAAAAAAATAAAATGGAAGGAGAATTATAATTATTATGAATTAATACTGGAAAAATGACATTTCACCAACAAAATCTCCCTTTCTTTCCATCTCTCTATACAAAAATACCAACTCCGTACAGTTTTATCGCTGTATCGATCCAAGAAGCGACAAAAAATAAAATAAAAATCGACGTAATTACATAAATTCAATTTCAATACACACACATAAACTTTTCTTTACGGTTAATCTAAATGTCATATTCTATCGTTTTCTTCAACCAAACCTCATCGTAAATTCAAATCATTAACAGAAACATACTCCAAAATGACTAGTATTATACGGAATGTAGGGGTTTAAAAACGACGTAAAATGGATAAAGAGAGGAATATCATGAACGAACCTTCAGTGGCGTAAACAAAGGGCTAGGGTTTCGGCGATCTGATCGTCGAGAATTACGTGATCCGAAACAGAATCAGTTTCTGGATGATGATGAATATTATTATGGGGAAACAAATTACAGAATGAGATAAAATTGAGAGATTGTAGAAAGGATGAAAGAAAAAGCGAGGATTTTATATGCGTGCGTCGAATTTTTGTGTCTATAAATAGCGACGATTAGCTGTTTCTATAGTTCGTGATCTTGTGGATTGATCTGATTCGTACACGTGGCCAACAGTTTGTTAAATTTGTTACCTTGTTCGGTTATGAGAAGCTGACCATCTGACTCTCTCTGAGTTGCCTCTTTGTCTCTGCTACATGGTTTCAATTCAATTGCATTTTCCAATTTTGCCCTTTTGTTTCTCTTTAATGCTTTGATTGTTCCATGCTAAACTACCCCTGAATTAATTAATCTGAAAAATAAATATTAAACCACTTAACCAACATTATTGAATTGAATTTTAGGTTATTTTCATTTCGTCTAATGTAATTAATCTCAAGAATTAATCTTACTTAATTAATGAGTGTTTGCAAATGATTAAAAAAGTGTGCTTTTGGAGCAGTAAAAGTAGTTTTTGACTGTTTTATTTCACATGCTGCAACTTCTCCTGAAAAATGCAGATAACCGCAAGAAGCTGAGAAACATGTAAATTGATGCTTCTACCTGCTTTTAGCAGTTCGTAATTCTTTTTAAACTAAAAATAAGTGTTTAATTGAATTTACCAAACACTACGGCTTCTACTTCTGTGACTTTTAACTGCTTTTGGACTAAAATATCAAACACCCATCACTTTTGATTAGAATCAATTTTTTTTTAACTTTTAGCAAATTTTTTTTTTTTGAAACGACAAATATTACAACTACTCCTAAAATAATATACAAACTTTCTAAACCACCTTATTTCTCCACACCTAAACCAACCTTATAACTCCGCCACCGCCGGGGATCGAATCCAACACCTTTACATCACTATCCCAACTCCATACCGCTGCACCACCTTATGACTCCCAAATTGTAGCAAAAGTAGCACAAAAGTGCATCCTAAAATCAATTGCAAACGCTCACTTATAATACACATAACAACATATTGTTTTTCTAGATGAAATAACGTAGCATTAATATTTATGCTGATTAGTGATGTCATTAGTAATGAAAAAACAAGAGGGCTAATTTAAAGGAGATTTCTCGAGTTTTTTAATATTAGACATGCTAACAAATTGGTAGCTGGTTTAAATGTTTATCTAGGCTAACAAATTGGTAGCTGGTTTTAAATGTTTATCTAGGCTAACAAATTGGTAGCTTGTTCAAATGTTTATCTAGACATATTAATAAGGTTTGATTGATTTTCTTTGTGAATATATTTCTAATTCTAGTCTGGGGGGGTCTTGACAAATAAAATGATTATATAATGACGACATGGTTCAAATCCCATATACATTTCTTCTTCGAATAAAATTTTTGTAATTGATTTAGCAGTATCACTAAAAATATACTCTATACCATAATATATTTTATGAAGATCGAAGAACTAATATATATATATATATCGCATTCATGCATGTAGTTATATTAAAATCTCATGGAATATTTCTTTTTATCGATCAGATATATGAGAAGTGTAAAATGAAAGAGATAATATATGGCCAAAGGCAAAATAAAATTTGTAACTTGATAACAAAGCTAAGAGATGTGAAGCTAATCCAAGTATATATCATGAGATTTGAGATAATTATAGTTTTTTGTGGTTGGATTATGGGAAGTAATTTCAATCCTAATGAAACTCAATGAGTGTTTTCTGATATATTGCCAAAATAGAACTCAATATACTAAATTGAGAAATTATTCTCATAGATTAGGTCCTAAATAGGAGACGAACCAATTATAAATGTGAAAATATATAGCAGTCTTTAGGGCCGACTGCCCAGTGGTGGTGTTAACGAATCAAATTAACTTTAATCGTGAGTTTGTTGGAAATTTTTATGGAGCAACAACAATGTATAAACTGAAAATTAAATGAAGCAACAAGTCTGCAGAGTATTAACACGAGGGAACTTCATTTATTCATTTTGAAAAAAAAAACATACACTTAAAAAAGAGAGGGAGGGAGTCAAAAAGAGGGAGTAGCACATAGGTACTATTCGTATACAAAATCCACGACCTTCTGAGCTAATCCACTGCGCTATGCGGCCAGACGGTTCAGTGTTGTTGGGCTACTTATAACTTCTTTGGTTGATCAAGTTCTATAGAAGGAAAAAAGGATGACCACAGTGGGAGTCGAACCCACGACCTTCTGATCCGAAGTCAGACGCGCTAATCCACTGCGCTATGCGGCCAGATGGTACGATGTTCTTGGCTTAATTATAACTCTCCAACTGATTAAGTTTTATAGCAAAAATTTAAAACTAAAATGACCACAGTGGGAGTCGAACCCACGACCTTCTGATCCGAAGTCAGACGCGCTAATCCACTGCGCTATGCGGCCATATGTTCTTTTTAACATACACTTAATATACCTTAACACACGAAAGCAAAAATGTTATCAAAATCAGACTGTTCATGAGCACTTTACTAGAGAAATCCATGAACATAAGTTTTCTCAATCAAGCAAAACTTATTTCAAAGCGCTACAATAAATAGTTCGACTACTTATGAACATCTCAAGAGCATGTAAACCTTTTCACGTATAAATATTATGTTAATAAAAACTAATGTACTGTACATACGTTATACTTTTATATGAAGTCTTAGTCCCCTGTAGATAATGTAAGTTACTAATTTTTTTAATGCATTTTATTTTTATGTACTTTCCCTATCTGGACAAAAAGATTCCAATTTCATATTATTGGTGTTTAAGAGGCTTTATTTGACGATGAAGTAATTTTAAATCATATCGAAAAATAATAAAGAAAATTGAACTCACAAACACTTTTGAAAATTTTCTAAATGGTAAAGTACCTCTATGCCACATAAAAATAAAAAATTTGACGTAGTAATTGCTGTTCACAAATTATAAAACTTCATACCATCTATGTTCCTAGGAAAAGAATTAAAAAAAGAAAAAGAAAATTCGAGTGATTTGAGTCTTCTTTGTGTAAAACAATGTGAAATCTAGTACTTCCTCCGGAAATTTTAAGGTTCTCATTTGATTTTGTTGACTTTTTTTATGTCCGATTTGACCTCAAATTAAACATAATTTAATTATTACAAAAAAAGTAATTTTAAAAATTATATTATAAATATAAGAAGTATACTTTAATAATATAATTTTTAAAATTATTTTTTTCACAATAAATTATAATTGATTTGAGGTCAAATCGGACATAAAAAAAGTCAACAAAACCAATTGGGAACCTATAGCTTTTATATCTAATTAACTTCGCATGCCCTGATTTTCCTCCATAAAGTATAAAATTTTGTGCGATCTACCCGTGATATTTTAGAAGTACTGCATGTAGTGTTTTTCATGAGATCAAATCACATAAATTAAAAAACAAAATAATTAAAAATCACAAATATATGAAGTTTAGGGGAAATTTACACAAATGTATGATTTTTGGAGGACAAAATTGTAACCCTGCAAAGTTTATGGGTTACTTCACAAAACTTATCACACTTGAAGTGGCAAAATGATATTTTTCCAACAAAATTTAGCAAAGAAGAAGGTGAAAGAGAATAGATCATATTCTCGCTTTGGCCATTAGTAGAATTTTTCAGATCTCCATATGTGTTGATCCATTAAGTTGGACAGAGAAGGAAAACGGTAACGACGTCACATTCTTCCTGTGTGACGTTAACCCGCCCCTTCCTTCTTCTGCATTTGCAACATTAATCTTGTTTTTCTTCTTCAATTGTTCCTCTTACAACCTTAATCTCATCAAGATCAGACAACAACCTCAATTAATTATTGTGTTTCTAATTATTATTCTCCCAAAGAGGTTTAATTTTTAGATCAGATCCACGGCCACCATGCAGCAACATTTCCTGCATTTTGATCTCTAGCTAATTCCCATTCTACCCCTGCCACCATAACCTCAACGTGATCAACCACAATCATCATAATCATCATCACCATGCATTGGTGGCAGGGAGCCTTTTCCTCCTCCAAATCCAACTCCGACGACGAAGGCGACGTTCGCCACTCTCTTAAATCCAGCTTCTTCTTCTCCCGCCGCAACCGCCAGCTCCTTAGCGCCAAGAAAGCTGCTGCGGCTAAAAACGTCGATGTCGAATTGTGGCGTTCCCCCAGCCACAGGGAAAATTCGCCATCCGCTGCGCCTCAGCCGCTTCCCTTGCCAGAATTGCAGGTGTTGTTGAGGAATGATCGGAGGTTGAGGCCTACGTGTAGCGTGCCATTGCCGTCTCCCAGGGATGTGGTCGAGGATTGGATGAATGCGGATGCTGCTGCTGATGGTTTGAATTTCCCTATGAGGTAATAATAACATGTTCCAGTTTAATAATATGTTTGCTGTTTTGATAATTGTCATGTACGTCTTTGATTCATTGTTAATTGACATTTTTTTGGCCTAATCTTAGACTTATGTGATCATAGAACCTGCAATTATTGCTTGATACCGCATATATATGATTGTAGAAGCTGCTTTAGTTGTATATGGTTCGTTTCAAGTTCCGTTTATTGATCAATTCCCTCTGTATTAGGCCATGTCTGCTTGCTATATAGAGCTGTATCATTGTTTCAGCATTGTTTGTTTAAGAACTGTATCAGGCTGATCCTTGTATTATGGTTATGTTCACTGCATGTATTGGTAGGTCTGTAGGACAAGATTCAAGAGGCAATGTGGAGCATCATGAAACTCAATCATATAAAAGGTCATCATCTAAGCGAATGGACAAGATGAGGTCGTCTTCAGAAAATATCAGCATTCCTAGCAGTGCTCCAACTAGTCCCTATTCAAGCATCACACTAAGTCCACCAATAGATATTTTTACAACTCAATATAGGACTCCCCGGGGTCTTTTCCAAGTATGGTCTGCACCGGAGATTCCTCATTCCGATCGTAATCTAGGTAGTTACCAAAATAATTGGCCTTCTGATAGATCTGCAGGTAGTATCGATAACTCTCCTCTTCAGAGTCCAAGATCAAGCAATTATATGCGTTCTAGTCCTTCCTTGCCTACATCACCAATACCTCCAGATAGTCCATTCGGGCGGTGGGAAAATAATTCCCAGGCCCATGTACATCCCTTACCTCTTCCTCCAGGGCCACCACAGCCAGTTCCAATATCCCCACTAACTGATTACCAGGCAGGTTCCATGCCAACACAGTCCAATTCCAGTGCAGCTAGACAGGAATTTCATGGATCTAATGTTGTATCACATGCTGGTCCTATTTCTCCTGGTGGAAATAAACCTGAACGGTCGCCTATAAAATCCAAATGGCAGAAAGGAAAGCTAATAGGGAAGGGAACATTCGGAAGTGTGTATGTAGCTTCCAACAGGTATTCAAGGTTAAATCTTTATCTTTCAGGTTCAACTTATATGTGTTCTATAGTAACGACTATTTTGTTAACAGAGAGACTGGAGCTTTGTGTGCTATGAAAGAAGTAGAGATTCTGCCAGATGATTCAAAATCTGCTGAGTGTATGCGACAGCTGCAGCAGGTTGTGTTCATGTTTATCTACATCTACATTTTTATATATATTACCGGCCTTATCCAGGAAGACACTGAAAACCACTTCTATATGTTGGTAGTGTGGATTATGTTGCATAATATTAATGTTTATTGTTGATAATGACCAACTTTTACTCTTTCGACAGGAAATTAAGGTTCTCAGCCGTCTAAAGCATCCTAATATTGTGCGGTATTATGGCAGTGAAATAGTGAGACAGTTTAATTCTGAAGATCATCTCTCTTCTTGGTGTCTTTTTGAGTGCATGCATGCTTTAACTAAGGTTTTCACTTTGTGTTAAACAGGTAGGAGATAAGTTCTACATATATCTGGAATATGTGCATCCGGGGTCAATCAACAAATTTATCCAAGACCATTGTGGAGCTATTACAGAATCAGTTGTTCGCAATTTTACTCGCCATATTCTCTCTGGGCTAGCTTATTTGCACAAGAAAAAAACCATACACAGGTAAACGTTTTCAAAAGTGCGGTTGCTGTCTGATGCTCGCAATGGAGCTTTACTCCTTTCCTGACAACAACCATGTAATATTATTCTGTAGGGACATAAAGGGTGCAAACCTACTTGTAGATGCTTATGGAGTTGTCAAACTTGCTGATTTTGGGATGGCAAAACATGTGAGTTAATGATTCTCCAAATTTAACAAGTTTCATTTAGTAGCTTTGAAAAACAGAACGGGGTATGAATTGGTCTTGGAAGGCTACACAAACCGATCGCTCTGTAGTCGTCCCACAATATTGTTGTGTTGTTTCATTTTTCTTAGAACTTTCTAACCACATGTGCCTTAAGCCGTATCACAATCATTGCAGTTAACTGGGCAAGCAGCAGATCTTTCATTGAAGGGGAGTCCATATTGGTTGGCTCCTGAGGTACATCCGTACATATATATATGTTGAACTACAAGAGTGATTGTGTCCTATTAACATCAACATTAAATTATTGTGTGCAGCTTTTGCAATCTGCGATGCAAAAAGATTCTACCTCTGATGTTGCTTTAGCTGTTGATATATGGAGCTTGGGCTGTACTATAATTGAAATGATGAATGGGCGGCCTCCGTGGAGTGAGTACGAAGGGGTAAGCACAGGAACCTGAATTAGTATTATTATACGAGCGTGTAATTTCTATGAGCTGTTCAACTCAAATGAATTATGCATCTATCTATTTCAGGCTGCAGCAATGTTCAAGGTTTTACAAGAGACTCCACCAATACCTGAAACATTGTCAGCCGATGGAAAAGATTTCTTGCAGAAGTGCTTTCGCAGAAAACCATCAGAAAGGCCTTCAGCTAGCATGCTGCTTGAACATCCCTTTTTGAACTACATGCAACAAGGCGATGCATCTACACAAACACAATCACTGAACGAGATGAAATTATCAGTATGTTTTATTACATTAATACTAATAGTATCCTTCCTTGTTCGGGTAAAGTAATAATGTGATTATGCATGATTCAACAGGAAAATACGCATTTCTTGAGAGAGAATCCGGATCATTGGAACGGGAAATCTGGTGAGAGGTGAAGTGTTTTTCTAATCTGGTTATTTTAAATAGCTGCAAACGCTCTCGTAGTCTTGTTATCTTGCTTCTACGTATCACATGTGTAGACATTTTGAAATTCTCGATCCGTTTGGAATGTCTGTGGCTTGAGCTTGATGCATGATACTTTTTCTCCAGCAAGGCAATCCAGCTGAAAAAGCAACAACTTGCATCCCGTCTAGCCATTCCATCGCCGCGTTCAACTCTTGAGGCCCTTCATTCGTTCTCATCACCAAATGGCACAGGACATAATGCTGATAGTCCCTGCATTACTTCAAGATATAGAAAAGGGTCTGATATTATGTGACACTGCGCGGGAACATGGATAGCCAGATCATTTTTCCTCCCCATGTAGGGCTCCTGTGAAGTTCTCAACAACTCCTGGCGTGCTCTTTTAGGTGGCTCACGGCTGAGGGAGTCGCTGGGGGCGTGAGATTGTTGTAGTTTGTAGGTTTTGTATACCGATGCAGCAACGAGTGCTCACAGCACCGTTACTACACGGAAATCAGAGTTTGGCAACTGTACAGTCCTGTAAATTATCTGCTTTCAATGTAAATCCTTTCACACACACGCCAAATGCGACGAATACATGTTTTGACACACCCCAAGTCCCAACCAAACAGTGCATTACTCATTGATACTGTATATGTTTGTCAGTTTGTGTAAAACTTAAGAGAGCTCTACTTTTCAATAACATACCAAGACTTTTATAGGAAGGCTGTAAACAAGAAACAGAGCCCGTGCTAGGGTTTACACATTAAACTGAAATTGAGGGATTACACTTGATGATTGAAACAATTAATTTGGGGATTTTCATAGAAATCTTCAGACTCTTCATTCCCCCAATATAATTGAATGGATTCTATTGAGAAGCAGTTGATTTGGGTGAGCTTATCAAAGCTTTCCGTTATCGAATTAACCGCCATAACAGAAATTCAAATTTCTTCCCAAGTTGGAAACTTAGGCAAATTAAACTACTACATTACTGGTCAGGCAGCCCTTACAGGTTAATATGAGCATCACTTATAAATTCCTTGAAGAATGTAATATCTCCTATATCTCACTTAATAATCTCCTATATACATAGCAAATATTCCAATAGAAATTATGGGATTTCTGTTATTAAATTAGCTTATTAGATGATGTATTATATCACCATTAATTAGATGTTCTCTATCATATCATTCATGTCAAATTAGCAATCATCTTACCTTTTGTAGGAGAGATTTGTAAACATGTTTTCATATTCAGTAAGTACAGATTAAGATTACGTAGAGAGAGTAAATCTTCCTTATAAGTGCAAGATTACATTACGCAGTTTTTACTAGGTAAGGAAGATTTGACCCTTATTTGCCGCAATAAACAGGTACTGTACAAGTTTAATTTGACTAGGCTGCCTAGGATGGCTTCTCCAGTCTACTTAAGTTTGACTAGGATAGGATTCTATTGAGATTTCATTACAAATAACTTACCGTGTATACAAAAGATGAAAAGACCAAGAGAAACAAACAGTCTTGTTACATTGCATCATCACCAGAAAAAAAGTGGTCCGAGCATATTCCCAAGATTTCAACTAATATAACCAGAAAAAAACAAGTGAAATAGAAAGAAACGTTGAAAGTTGAAAAAGCTTTGGTTTGTTTACCTTTTTCCATATAGGCCCACACCGAACCTTCCCTTCCCTATCATGACTCATCAATCAATGGGTCAATCACTACTAGCTACTGCAACTACTACTAGTAGTATATAATTAAAGTTAGCAATCAATCACTCACTCACAATTTTGATTGAGTTCCATCATCATCATAAGAAGCCAGAAAGCTCTAGAGCACGCACACTAAAATATAATGGATCCACCAGAGGTTCAATCCATCAGCGCCAAGTTGCCTCCAGAGGAAGATGAGCAAGATAAGGCCATCAACCAATGGTACGTGCCGTGTCGTGTAAATTTTATTTCTGGCTCCGCTTCTTTTACGCTTTCTTGAATTGATTCTGGTTTCTGGATAATTGGTTAGCACTGACTGATTTAGATGTTGGATTTATTTATGTGGTGCAGCTGCTCTTGCTTCTATGAATGTACCGACAGCTGCTTCGACTACTTGTTCTGTAATTAGCAGTTTTAATCTCTTCTAAGAGCAAAACAAACTAATGTAGTACTCGTATTACAGTATTAAATTGATATTGCTGGTTTTAATTTGGTTCTGTTTCTGCCTGGCTAATTAATTATTCCTAATTTAATTTGTTAATTTGTTTCTAAGAGCTTATATTTCTTTCTTCTTGACTGTTTTCTACATAGTTAATTATTAGATTACGTTATGGATCCACCTTCCCATTCTCTGATATTTAAACCCGATATGTCATACTAGCAAGCTTCAGCTCAACTCTATGATCACTCGATCACCTTTATAACTACCTACGCAAATCCCACACACATATATGTATGTTATCTCAGGAAAATTTCAGATCACTTGATCAAGGTGTAGTTTTTAAGTTGAGTTTTCTTTTTTTCAATCCATGTCCATAATTAGTGATAATGTTAAAAAATTCTTGGTTGGATGAGAATATTCATTAGAGGTTCACATGCTAAATACTACTTCAATAAATTACTAACAACGCAGCTACCAAACAAAAAGCAACAAATCAACGAACAAAAAACTTTCAATTCAGTACTTAAATGGTAAAAACTTCTAATCAATCTGCACAAAAACAACATCTAATCAACTCAAGCAAATTAACACACAACATGTACAAGTGAGTAGCAGCCAAGCAATATGAAAGTTCAATACATACATTATAATTAATAGGCTTAACATAACCAATTCAATTGTTCTGATCATGATCGTTCTGTAAACACGTACGCAAGCTTGATTAATTAACCTCAAACATGTGAAGCAACTGATGCACATGGTTCCCCCTAATTCGCTACTCTAGCCACAATCTAGTTTCAACCGGCAGATATAAAATGCAAATAGTCACTGAGGATATGGAAGCGAATCAATTTAGCAAGTATATAAATTATGTGCTATGTCTTGGCATGATTGAATTGTCCATGTGCTATGATTTTCAGATAAAAAAATAAATTCTTTAGGGCTGAGCATAAAATGGACCGGGCCGAATATTCAGGTTTGGTCCTAGAAAATTCAAAAGTCCGGGTTCGGTCCGGTTCTGGTCCAAACCCGAAAATTTTCGGGCTGGACCGACCAGACCCGAATTTTATTTTTTATATATATTTTTCTGTACGTATATTACCCCCTTTTCCTCTTGCACACTCATTTCTAAACCGTAAACACATATACACCGCCTCCCCTCTTGCACATTCATTTCTAAACCCTAAGCACATTTACAACGCCTCCCCACCTCGTCTGCTCTCTCCGCCCCAAATCACTCGCTCAGATTCTACTCCTCAGTCGTCACTCGCTGCCTGCCCTCTCCGCCTCCCAACACCACTCCTTCAAGTTGAAAGTTATTGTCTGCGCCGTGGATCCATCTTTCTCCTATGAATTTGCGTTTTTTCAATTGAATTGATTTGGGTGTTTGGTTTGATTTGGTTGTTTTCACCAGATCTGTTCTTCTAAATCTGTACTGATGTAATTTGATGGGAAAAGAAGTTGATAAACGAAGAGCATAGAAGAATTGATAATTGAAGAAGAAAGAAATGATGAGCAAATTGGGTGATTGGGAAAAGAAGATAAGAATTTTCAATTCGTACATTCTTTCTCTCTTATCATGTCATCATATATAGAGTAATAACTAATAAATATTTTTTTTAATATGAAAATTCCGATCTTGAACGGGTTTGGCCCGGACCCGGACCAAAATATTCGGTCCGGTCCGGGCTAGAACCGATCATATACGGTCCGGTCTTCTAGTCTTGAATATGACACCCATTATAATTCGGTCCATTTCGGATCGGTCCGGTCCGATTTTGGATCGATCCTCAGCCCTAATGGTTGTGACATCGATCTGGCTACCGTTGGAAATCAAGATTGATGCTTGAGTTCAGGACGGTATAATACTTGGAGGTGATTGCAGGGGGACGGGTAAATACTTGGACGACTAATGCTCTCGATTGCTCATGGTTTGGTGAATTCGATTGGGCAACAATATTTAGTAACAAGTAACAACTTTTGAAACCTTATCGCACAGTAAATGACATGACATGCACAAGTTTTCAGCCTGTTAGAAGAAAATATAAGAAACAACAAATACATATGTCACTAATATATATTAGTATATGTCGCAACATCAAATATTATCATCACAATATTTCATATGTAAACTAAAAGAATGAACAAAAATAGAATACATTTAGCTTGATATAACTTGAGGCATAAATAATCACTGAGTAAGTACTGCCTTCATGTCGATAACTATGTATCATGTATATATCAATATAATGACGTCAAATACCATATCCATGTTTTAAGAGGTATTGTTTTGTAATAATTCTCTTAGAGTTATAGCAAGCATCATGAAAATCAGTGATACAGATCCAATAAGACACCAATTAAAACAAAATGTGCATGAAACTTAGACTTTTGTAGTACAGCATCATCTACAACATCATCTTGTTGCTGGATGGAAAAAAAAAATATTATGAAACAGTATGTAATTTCAATTTTCATACAAAAGATTAAAAAGAAAACAATCTGAAAGTTCAAAATATATAGCATAACACATTCAAATTGTTCAGGTGATTTTATATGCTTCCAAACTTGATCGGCCTAAAAAACATGACGAGCCAACCTAGTACTCTGCATGCATCACCATACACAGTAACATGAGTATGATTAATACAAGGGAACCAAAATAAGGATTAATTTCACAAACAATACTAAACTATATATAAATATATATATATATATATATATATATATATATATATATATATATATATATATATATATATATATATCTATATATATATATATATATATATATATATATATATATATATATATATATATATATATATATTAAAGTAATATAATAAGCCGGTTGATTTACCCAATTGATTGACCTACCAATCAATTTTAATTCGTTGATCTTGCTTATCCAATTTCAATCTGGTGCGTACATGTGCCATTAGTTAATTAAAAGATGTACGGTTCGAATCCTGTTGGCGTGATTTTTCTCCATTATTTTATTTTATTTTTATTGAAGGTGTTAGGTTCGAATCTTGTTTGCGTGATTTTTCTCTATTATTTGTATCATTAT
This sequence comes from Plantago ovata, assembly GCA_028274465.1. NCBI lineage: Eukaryota > Viridiplantae > Streptophyta > Magnoliopsida > Lamiales > Plantaginaceae > Plantago > Plantago ovata. Next base: position 4,582,458 of record CM051457.1, on the reverse strand, counting down.
TTTAGTTGAAGGTGTTGGATTCGAATCTTATTGACGTACTTTTTTTCTTTTTATTTATTCTCTTCTTAAATTTTTATTTTTAACATAAAGTTGTATGACGTATTATACTTAATTTTAAAAATAACCATGATATGTTCTTATAAAAAAAGACATACTTCCTCCGTCCAATAATAAATGTAACACTTGATTTTGTTGACTTTTTTCGATGGTTATTTTGACTTTAAATTATTCTTAAACCATACGATAAAAATAACTAAAAACATCATATTATGAAACTAGAATGTTTATATGAAGCACTTGACAATATATTCAACTGATGAAGAATACCAATTAACATGCAAAAAGATGCATTGCAGATTTTGAAGTTGAATGTTTCCAAAGTCTAGAGATGTATCTGATGGTTCTTAACTCATCGGAATAATACTTTTCGTATGTGTAATATAGTTAAATTCAAACTATTAATTGCATAATATAAAAATTATATACATTTATAGCACACCATTTATATTAAATTTAATTACTCAATTAGTTATTTTTTATTACTTAATTATGTGAAGATTATATATTCACTCCATTTATTTCAATATATTATTTAATAAAACAATAATATTTTACGAGATTACGCTTCACACGCGTACACGGTTCCTAGTATATATATATACCATCCTCAAATCATGAATTTTGCAACTACACTACTTTGACATATTTTGCGATATTATTGTTTGCGCAATTAACCCAACAAATAACATCAGTAGGTTTTAAATCTACACTTACATGCCATTAATTACATCTCCTTCTCTCTCAGGTCCTCTGCATAACCATAAATTGTAACATATATGAGTATATCATAGCATTCAAATGTAAAAAAATGTAAGATATTCAACTTCATAAACATACTTGTCAATTCTTTGGGACCACACCATACAAAAGGAATGTCGCAACAGCATGTAGGGTTTTCAAATGTTTGCTAAGACCTCCGTGCATGAAAAACTGAAATGACAAACAGTTTTATCACATAATTAATCTAGTTTCATCAGCTACATTCATAGATATTTCATCTCTAATATCGTAGCATATATAGACAATCTAATCATACCAAATATGTAACATAGATTGTGTACTCATGGCGTAGTTTCCAAGATAGAAAGAACAAAAAAAAAACACAAGTATTCACTCTCATATACAGTAAAAATGTGTAAACATTCTTAAATTATTGGCATTTGATTAACATACCTTTTCAATTCTGCCATTATGGTCATTTCGTTTCCTGACCTCCATCTGCCATGGACCATCGATCCTTTGTTGCAGTGAGAATCTACACCCTCCCGTTTGAGGCACTTCCGCCTCCTCAACGACTTTCTTTACTAATCTATGTGCCTCTTTAAACGTATCTTTGGATACTTTATTTTGCCCCATATGGCATAGTAAATAACATTTGGTGCACATTTTTTCAACCTATTACAAGAACATTTAAGGAAAACATATAATAAATGTTACTACTGTTACTATTTCACTCTATTAAAATATAGCACCAACATTTTTATGTGTAACTTAAAGAATGGGACTTGAGATCTTGAATAAACATCAAGTACTACCTTAATATCTTGAATATATAGCTAGCATCGATAAGGTTAAAAAAGTGAATTACAAATCGAATAAAGTACACCAAACAAGAAGGTGCATTGCACAGAATAAAGAAAATTAAAAGATCACATCATTGAACCTAACCTATATATATTATGGTATATAGATGTCAATGCACCTTCACCATAAATAGTAAAATTAACTCAGCTCTAGGAATTATTTTCCATTTTATGAATTTATACTTGTAAGTCCGTATTTCTTGCTAATGAAATACAATTTTGCTGTTAAGAAAAAAAAAAGTTAAAAAATCCGTTTTATGAATTGTTTTGTTCCTTTGTGCAGGAGGTGTGGAGGGGTGTGGCGACGTGGGTGGGGTGTGACTTTACCTTGGTTAATTCCGTCTTGGAGGTTCTTGAAGGGAAGCCTTTTACGTCTCCTGGTTTGGATAGTCATCTACGAGTTGCGCTGGTTCATGGGGTATGTTGGAGCGTTTGGTTGGCTCGAAACGAGCGCATATTTAAGGATGTAAGGTTGGCGTCGACAGAAGTGGTAGATAAGGTCAAGTTCTTGGTATGGCATTGGGCACACTGCAAAGGTAAGTTGGCCGACACTTATAAGTTCTCTTCGTGGTTGTTAGAGCCACGTTTATGTTGGCACTAGGGTGTTTCTGTTCAGGTTTGCGTGGGGCTTTGCTGTTGTGTGTGTTGCGTTTGTGTGCAGGTGTTAGGCGCGCAGATTGCTGGATGAACGCATTGTCGGACGTGGGATGGTTATGCGCTACTGGTTTCTGGCCGGCGGGCACAACTCTTGTGCTGTTAACCGTTTTGTGTTTGTCTTGCTTTCTTGCAGGCTGGGCGCGCCTTCGTCGGTTGATGTGGGTCGCATGTTTGGCGTCCCGACATGGGTTGTGGCGTTGCGTACTCCGAGTTACTGGATTGGGTACTAGCAGCTAACTTTAGTTTTTACTTGTGTGCGTTTTGGTTTTGCTAGGGACGTACAGATTGTTCAAGCGTGGAGCCTCGGTTGTGGCGTGTTCACCTTTGTTTCATTTAAACCCGAGGGATGTGTGTCAAGCGGGAATTCAAGTGTTTTAGACTGTCGCTCTTATGAGTTGGAAGTGGGGTTGTGGTGATGCATCATCGCCCTGGAAGCTGTGGGAGTGCGGGCTCGATTTTCGTCGGTTTTCGAATCACAAATTTTGTTCTGGAGTTCGGATGAGCCTTTGTTACAGTCTTCGCTTGAGTTTTAGATTCTCCGTAGATCATAGCATAGCTAGAGTCTTTCGGGTTTCGTGCCGTCTTGTCACTTCCAGTAGCTTCACTGGCTATTTGGACCCTCGTGTGTACTTGATCTTTGTGATATATTTTGTGTCACGATTGGAGTATACCCCTCTTATTCATGTACATTTTTTGAGTTTAATGAAAGTTTTGTTGTTTAAAAAAAAAAATCATTACATTTTATGGTCGAAACCATATATAAAAACATCTATATCATATTCAAAACTGGGTGAAAACAAATAAAAGGGTCATGCACCTCAAGATTTCTTGAAGTATATGAGAAACTCTTTATCCACAATGATCATAACCAATAACCATCTTGTAGAGTAAACTTCATTATCGTCACCATGCATGCAAATAATTTATTTTAATGTTTAATTTGAAAACCAAAAGGCATATTGGATTAGACTAACAACAAACCTAAATGCATATATTGATAGTAAATACTACAATCATCACTAGAGTGCTTAAACATTTTAACAATAATTACCTCATATAATTCTCAAATGTACTCCTCAGTGTTGTAGAGGCATTTTAGCAGTTGAAATTTAACATTTTGTGTTTCAAGTATAGTTGATGATGTCACCGTCCGCTTACCTTTACCTCTACAAAACAAGTTTTGATCCTGCATAATGAATCAACATTGTCAGTATATGGTGTGCAGAAATATTTGATATATTATAAGTACGTGTATGATAAAAGATTTATTAGAATAATTATTAAAAAGAAAAATTAATAAATTTAATTGATTCCTTTCTCTAGGAAGTTAGGACCCTGCAAAAGTTATGATCAGTCATGGTGTCACAAGATTGACTATTTTAGATATCGATTGAGCATCTAGTACATTACGTATTAAATATCAACCCTTAACCCATTATTTTGTACTCTAAGTAAGGTAAACATATTACAACATTTAACTCATTTTTAAAGAAATTACAACGTTCAGCTCATTATAGATATATATATATCTATATATATATAGATATATATATATATATATATATAAAAGGAATGTTCCAACCCAACTAGTTGTATCTGCATAGTCCTTACTGCTTTTCCAATTTAATCCTGCGGGTACATATAATTTCGAAGAATATGTGAGTGATTCATACAACAAATTTCTTCTCCTTATCAATGGTTCTACCAATGGATATCTTTCCCAAATAAGTGAAATTCGATTTCTTGATCTGTATCTTCCATGTTTGGAAACTTAGAAAGTTCTCTATCAAACCCTGATCGATTGAACCTACAAAATCCTTCAACTTGTATCTGATTAAATCCAGGGATGTGTAGACATTTCACCCCCCAGCTTTTTAATTTCCCATTTCTAAAAAATCCCATTATATATATATATATATATATATATATATATATATATTATATATATATACACACACACACACACACACACACACCCACACACACACACACACACCCCTTCGACTACGTATAATAAATATGTATTACAGTGTTTGTGACTTCCTTAGATTTTCCTCAAAATTATAATGATGTTATACAGAATAAAAACAATTTGATCTCCAAAAAAATAATAATAATATTAACCACACTTTCAAAGACTTGTTAAGGATATTGTTTTAAATTGATTTAATAATTTCAAACATTTTTTTAACCATACCATCAACCTCCCATGATTGTCTTCCCCGTTGAGTGTATATTGAATATTAATATATTACAGTAAAACTAAATTGAAAATCCTTATGCACCATGTTACTAAATCGAAGGAGGTACGGTATAACCATATAACCATCAACCTCATATGTTAATTGAAAATATATCTAACTAGTTGTCGAATCAATGTGCATCTAAATTTCTTCAATGTGATTGTCGTACATTTCACAGTGCAACATGTGTCGATGAAAGAAAAATAAATATATGTTTCCATTAAATCATACAAAATTTATATTTATATATATACATTCTACAAGAAAATCTTGAAATCAAGACAAAAAGTAGAAAATAAAAATCTTCAAATAGAAAAGTTGATGCTAGCTGATACAGTCGGTATTATTTCAAAACATGAAGCAATTTGCAAAACTGTTAGTTTTTTACTTAGTTACACATTGGGTAGGTCTATAGAGTTTTACTGTTGGAGCATTATTATGGTGTTCAGTTTTGAAGGAGTGGAGATATGATATGGGGTGAGACACACAATGAGGTTTCATAATTTTAATTATATCGGAGATAGTGATCTTATACCCAAGCCTTTGTCATAATCAATTAGAGTGGTGTAGAAGATCATATAAAAAATTTGATCACTATGATTGAAAAACTCTAAATTGAATAGAGATACCGGTGCATTTTGGTTCTATGTATACATTGTCCTAGTTTATTCTTATATTCACGATGCAATGACTCGTAATGAAATAAAATTTAGCAAGGAAAAAAAGTAAGTGATTATAGTTGCCATCATTAGTGGAAACTTGAAGAAACATGAAAAAACTTTCTCAATAAAGAAACACGACTAATTTGGTTTGAAAACATGAAGATAGTGTGCAAAACAATAGTAAAACCAAACGCATAGTTCTCACATATACCCATGCTTCATATTCATATTACCCTGCAATGGTTGCACGGGGATTGAAGGAGAAAAGTTACTTATTTCCCATCATTCTTTACACCCTCATTCATGTCATGGAACCAAGAGTCAACAAATGGACATTAAATCTTATGATGTACTTCAATAGAGATATAGGAAACCCAAAATTGCTCATTAAATCACATAGTCTGAGCATTTTTAATCCATCATGATTTATTGGGAGTAGGATGTGAAGTCGAAGTCAAATCCAATTTTCTCAACAAATCCTTTGATACCACATTTGTACGTTATGTTCCCAGTATCAAGTATCTATCTACAAGCATAGCCCTCAATGTCCATAACATCCAAACAAATTCTATAAGTTGTGAACTGGTCACCTATTGTGAGGTAACAACCATTGTGGATGCCTCATGATAAAATTAACGTGAAAAAGACCTACCAAATTCGCCTTAGTAATAAATGTAGTTGCCAAAGACATTAATCACATCCCTTCTGGATGTGTCTCGTCTTGTTCCACTAAATTGATTTAACATCTGGGTTTCGATTGGATAATGTTTTACACCTTAACCACTTATCACAGGCAAGCCAAGCATATAAGGAGCATTAGGCTGATTTGCATTACGAAGATTGTCGTTTCTCAATATAGGTGTCGTGCTCTATCAGCTCACCTTACACACCATATGTCTCACGTGCATAGGTTTACAAGGAAAGTCATTATTTCTTGAATTTGAAATTTCCATCCTTACTTGACACTGATACGTACAACAACTTCATATCATTATTCTATTCTAAATTACTTTAAAATGTTTCTTACACATCCCTACTAGTAAGACTAGAAGTTACTCATAGTCTTCATGTAAATATCTATCCCTTGGCAACCTCTTCATACGGGTAAAAGACCCAATCACTGCTTCCCTAACCTAATACCCATTAAATGTAGCAACTCCCACCAAAAGCACCACTTTCCAAACGTTAAGCCATTGTCTTGACATCCTCAACATCTGCATAATCGTGCTCGATTTCAACTAGCCGATTATGAAAACTTTCAATACATCCGTACTGAATGAAGATCGAATTTAAGTTTGAAATACTAAGTCTTGTTTTGATACCCTTGTTGGATATTGAACATCACATCAACTAAAATAGTGATTCAGAACCAATTATGATAGTTTATCACCAATCCATTGGGTTGGGATTTCTTCTTGGTTTGACATCCATCCCACTTGAGATGTACAGTTTAGATGTGTAGTTCCTCCTGGCTCATGCCTTTGTTTTTTCTCTTTGGGGGCTATTCTTCCTCCTCATGGTGGGAATCCAATCGGGTAACATGTTACTTCATCCATTTCCTTGTGTCTTCATCATCGGTACCTTCAATAATGTCTTCTGCATCTTAATTACTTTGAACCCCTCTGTGACGCCTAAACTTTGGTACATGTTCGACCAAAATTGGTTCAACACCCCCAATTCATGTGGTCGGCTAGTCTGTCAACAAATGTTTCATCTCCTTGAATGGATCGAACAATTTATAGCAACAATTTCATTCCCATTATAAGTCATTGGAACAAGTGAATCATGTTTATCATTTTGAGTGGCATGGAAGGAAAGGCTATCGAATGAAAACAAGGGAAGGATAAATTTCGGTGTGCGTGCCAACGTGCGTGAAAGGTAGAACATACATAGAGTGACTCTCCTAAGGGAAAAACCTAGGTAATGTTATATATACTCCTTGTGAAATACATAAATGACGCCTAAAAGGAGATTTCATTTATGTTTTCCTCGATCTTCTCACCTATGTTTTCCATATCATCGACAATTCCGCGAAACTCTTCAATATGCTCTATTACTGGCCGATCATTGTGAATGTTGAACTCAAACAAGTCTGATGTATTGCTTGTTTGTCAGAGTCTTCATCACATTGTATAGATATTCAAGTTCATCCCACATTCTTTTCGTCGTTGTTTCTTTCTGAACTTCCCTGAGAACTGTATCACTCAGATTCAGAACAAGTGTGCTTATTCCCTTCTTTAAGATCAACTTCCAATTTGTTGGATCCATTGTTGCCGATGAGGTTTTCTTCTCCGTCCAAAGCTTTCAATTCTTTGATGAGACATCATCGCCCTCATCTTGAGTTTCCATAGGCCCAAATTCCAGTGCCATTGAACTTCTCTATATCAAATTGCGTAGACGTTGTTCTTAAACTTTCGCCATTTTCACTCCTCTTGTTGATTCTTACAAGGTTTAACAATAATAGTAAATGGAACACGATAAAACATGATAAAAAATAAAATGGTTTGCATGGTTCGAATATGAATAATCCTACATTCACGGGAGGTAATTACTTCCTTCTTTCGTAATACTTGAACAAGAGGTACATTAATCAGGCAGGGTAGTGAGTGCACTACCCTTAAATTTATTTTAATTAAATAATAGTTTATTTTTTATGATTTCTTGTACATTGCACTACCCATTTTGACATCTTTTATTGTTTTCCTTTCTAATAATAAAAAAAAATCATAGATTGTTAGTAAAATTATTACCTCTAGTGTTGTATAATTTTGATATTTCTAATATTTTTTTATTTATCATATAAAAAACATATTCGTATATGCGCACTAGACAACGTTATTCCCTGGTTCCGCCCTTGGTCAGGGGCGAAGGCACCCTTTGGTTGGGTAGGGCTATGGCCCTACCCATCCCCACCAATTTTGTTTTTAAAAAATTATATGTATTCTAATGTAAAAACATTAATTTATGTATTTTCAAAATAAATTCAATATGTGTCCTATCAATATTGTTTGTTAATGTTAAATGTTGTCAAATAAACTAATTCTACAATAACATTTGATTACATTGGTCAGGAATTCAATAAAATTCTCTAATTTTATAATAAAATTTGACTATATTGGTCAGAAATCAAATAATTTTTTTTGTTTATCATTATTAAGTAAAAATAATAAATTTAATAAATTTGACCCTAGGCATTCGGAAATCTTGAATTCTTTGTTAGAGGAAAGACACTAACTCACTCCAACGACTCTCACCATTAGGAAGAATGATCTCTATATTAACCCTAAGAATAAATTCTACTCTCAAACGCAAAGAAAAAAATATTTTTATGTTTTTTGTTTTTTTAAGCAGAATTAAGCCTACATCAATTCCTATTTGGATTCGAAATTACAATAAAACTACAGTAAAATAGGACTAGGAAACTCTTAAATCCGTGTGGAACTTTAAGTCCATATCTTCCCTATAATTCCATTAGGAGTTTTTCTTTACTTAAGAACCCGCACGCCCATCTTTGGTGTTTAGGATTTTTATTTACATTTTATTATGAATCCAAAACTAGTGGTCTTTCCTTTCGATGGATGTTAAGAAACATAACATATTAAAAATAAAAGTTAACAAGGCTGCACGTAGAGGCATCATTTACCACATTCGAAGGTTGTCGCGGAATCCCATCACCGGCCTCCGGAAAGCGAGAGCTTATTGGGTTAGCATCTAGTATGCTATCATCCCTGAAATAGCAATTGTATTTAGCACTCCATCCCAGTACAAAAGTTTCCTGCAGGAACAAAAAGTTAGTTGTTGATTTAGATCTAATTTAACTTTTTAATCAAAATGACAATCTCATATATTATTGGTATGCTTGGAGATGTGAATGAAAGAGCAAATTGGTAAAATTTTGTATACATTTGCAGAAGATGATGATGAAGCCATGGTAAAGATAGGTTGTTTGGTGACAGATGACACAGATGTCACAGTGAAAATTGGAAGAGATCGAATATGAAATTAGTGAGTTTGCTACAAAGATTTTTTTTTATTTGAGAGATGACAATTCAAAATTGATATTACTTTAATTATTTTATTAAACATATGACAATACTTTGAAATGTAGCAAATTTGTTTTCAGGAAATAAAATAAAGTAGAATTACAAAGCTATATATATAGAAATTTGGTGTAAATACAATAAAATATTTTGGATTTCATTTATTATTCCAAAGGAAGAAGAATTTATTATTATAGTCGATGGTGTAAATTTTCAGGAAATAAAATAAAGTAGAATTACAAAGCTATATATTATAGAAAATTGGTTTAAATACAAAAGAATAATTTAAGATTTCAATTATTATTCCAACGGAAAAAGAATTTATTATTATAGTCCACTATAATATATCTAGTGGTAATGAGCAAATTTAGTAAAAATGGAGATTTATTGCATACACATCCTTACTCTATTTCATTAATAAGTTCTTAAGTTTTCATTTTAGATGTTTTTTACAAAATTTATAACCTAAATATGGAAAAATTTTAACCACTATTAATTTTTTATTATTTTTCTCTCCTTTATCAATCTCTCATACTTTATAATCCACTTACAATTAAATATTCATACAAATCAATTTTTTAATATTATTTCTTAAACTGTGTATTTTTAATATTTAGTAACTTATTAAAAAACGTAAAAAATATATGTGATGAAGTTTTGAATGGGTATTTGAAAATTTGGAAGGTGAATTCTGATGGTTGACAATGAAATGACATGTATCAAGTGATTGAGTCAGAATGGTTATCATATCATACAATATTAATAATGGTTATAACTTATAATACAACTTTAATATAACAACGACTATATAACATTATATATCACCTTATATTTTCATATATAAACTGTCTTATGTCTCTGCGAGCGATCAAATCATACACCTCTACTTCACCAATTCAGCTCCCTTCTAGTGGACCACATTATAACTCCCGTTTATTATACATTGTTACTTTCATATTTCTTGCATCAATTTATGTGGGAAGAAAATCAACTACACAATGGAAATAATTTAACTAAATGTACGTATCCGACCAATTTAGCGTTTTATTTTGTATTTAAACTTATCTTATATTTTATTTTATTTTGGTTTCAACAGGTATCTGCTACATGCAGCTATACATGTTTTTCTTGAACGCGTGAAAATAAAAAATCCCGCCATGTTAAATACAACTGACCGTTGTAGTTTGGAAAAAACTCGGTCGCTTATAATTTTTGTAAAAAATCATTCATACCCATTCCGTGTAAAACCCTCTTAAGTCCGGTTCTTTTATTCATGAATTGAATTGAGTTTAATCAATATCTATTTTTTTCTCTAATTAGCGCGTTAATTTCAAAACTTCAAAAGGTCCATAGTGAGGTTTAATCATAGTCAAATGCACCAACAAAATACATAGATGTAGATGTATGTGTGTAGTGTCCCACATGCGTAGAATCTTGACTCTTGTTGGTGTACTAGAGTAGACTCTTTGGCGAGTGTTGGAAGACATTTTAGCGAATGTGACCAAGGCCATGAAACACGTAGGTTTGTACGTTCCGCATTCTTCGATTGTACCTCACAATTACCTGATATGGCAATACGTCTATAAATAGAGACACGTACTATTTCAGTCGTTCATAAACTCCCCACTCCTCTCAGGCTAAAACCCTCTCTGCTCAAAACAGGTAATTGTCGTCTTTTCGTCTTCCATTTTTCCGATCGCTTATTTCATGGATCGACAGTTCACCTTCATTGTGTGTACAGGTGTGAAGGATCGACGGAGATAATGGCGAGTCCGAGGTGCTTTTTGGATATCAGCATCGGAGGAGATTTGGTTGGGAGAATCGTCGTGGAGTTGTACAAGGACGTAGTGCCGAAAACGGTGGAGAATTTCAGAGCACTCTGTACCGGAGAGAAGGGCATTAGCCCTCACACTGGCGTTCCACTTCATTTCAAGGTTTATTGACTGATTTTATTTCATTGTTGTTTGGTTCTGATAGTGAATTTTGTTATTTCCTTGCTGTGATGTCTCTTTAGATTTTCGTTCAACTTTGTTATGTTGTTTGTTTGTATGATAAGCTGACATTTGGAATGAGTAACAGTTGGTAGTGTATGGTTGATTGATGTGAACATTTGTTGCTATTGTTTGTTGTGTTGGTGATGATGTTTCATTGTTAGATCTGAATGCCCGAGGATTCAAAACTTAGAAAGGTTGAGAAGGTGTTGTCTATGATTGATTGATAATTGCATTTGTTGCTCATGTTTGTTTTTATGATATTGATGATTTGTGATTTGATTTCTGAGTTTCAACCGGTTTGGAGGAAAAACAACTTCTAAGATGTAGTATATGATGGACAGATGAAATTGTGTTTGTAGTTCTGGGATGTGATTGAGCAAAATAGGAATTTCTGGTAGCAAGGCACGGGGCGGTTGCCTGATTTTAGTTTAGTATAGAGTTTATTGCTCTTAATTAAACATATATGATATGATACTCCCTCAGTTACATGATTTGGTAGACATACTTTTGTCGTGTGAGGACAAGACAGCGATCCAACGTGTGCAGTTGATAATGCACTCCATTCAGGTAACACCCCCATCCACCAACCCCGGGATAACCAACAAGGCAGAACCCCCTTCTACACGTAGGAAACTCCTCAGAATAATGGGTGAGACATGACAAATAAAGTAGGATGATGAGGGGAAGTTCTTATGTGGACTTGGTCCATGAGACTTTTGTATACCTTGTAGTTTAAAATAGAACCACATTGTTGACTATCATGTGTGGCCCATACTTAATTGCATGGGTGGCACATTTATAGCCACACGATCTATGAAATTTGTCATAGACCAAGTCTACTATAGAATTTGGTATAGTTGCAATAAATGTGCTAGTAATTAAATATGTGGTGTTTTAAAGATTTCATTTTAGGAATGACCATATATTGATGGATGTCCTAAAAAACGAAAGTGAGACATAATAGTAGGACAGAGGAGTATATGGGTGACTTAAATATATCCTGTATTCGTTCCTTTCTAAGCCGTGAGAAAGTTTTAACTGTAGCAGATGAATTCTGCTTGTTAGGCGTATATTATAGATCCTCACATTGTTTATCAATACTGAACTTAAAAGTAGTTGAAGAATGTCATGGTGCTGTAATTTTACAAGATAATAATTTTAGCTAGGTTTTCTGCAGGGATCATGCTTTGATTATGTTTTGAGAGATCACATGGTCCAGGGAGGGAAATTATCTTCTGGTATTAGAGAATCCATTTACGGTTTGGAATTTGAAGACGAAAACTTTGAGCTGAAACACTCGAAGAAAGGGATGCTATCAATGGCTAATTTTGGTCCAAATACCAACAGCTCTCAGTTTTTTATCACTATGGGTGGAAACAAAAACTTGGATGGTAAACATGTTGTCTTTGGAAAGGTAATAAAAGGATTGACAGTGGTCCGTGAAATTGAGCGTGTTGCTACAACGCATGATCACAGTCCAACTGTTGCTGTTTTGGTGGATGACTGTGGAGAAATTCCTGAAGGAGCAGATGATGGAACAATTAACTTCTTTAAGGATGGTGATATGTACCCTGAATGGCGTGATGTGGAAACAGACGATGTCTCATGGTTGATAGCTGCTGTTGTACCCATCAAAGTGTTGGGCAACGAGTGGTTTAAGGTAATGTTCTCAATTTGATGATGATATACTATTCTTTCTACATTTACAAGATCCTAAACTTTGGCATATACAGAAGCAAAATTACAAGATGGCTATGAGAAAGTATATGAAGGCCATCAGATATATCGACGCATGCTGGTCGTCGCCTGGCATTGATATAGGTAAATCACATCTGGTTCGGGTTGCATTTAATAAGGACGTTAATTATTTGAATCTGGTCAAATTTTATTACAAATCTGATTGCATGATCATTATGCCTCTGCAGAGCAAAGTGAATCCCTTGTGAGAATAAAATGTCAGATCCTTACAAATATGACAGTATGTTTATAGCTACTCGCTTCTCTTAAAAGAGCTCACATACACCTTTTTTTTTACCTTAAATTCTTTATGTTTAATAACGCTTGGCTTTCTTGTCGAAGCTCTGCAAGTTGAACCTAGGAGACCTTGAAGGAGCATTGCAGGAGGCAGACTTTGCAATTCGTGATAATAGAGAGAGTGCAAAACCCTTCTATCGCCAAGGCCAGGTTAGTTTCAACTGTTAGTCCAGGTTAAAATATATGTAATATCTTGAGGTATCCATATGGGTTAATGGCATAAATCCCCTCAACTTATTAAAAAGTTGCACCAAATCCCCTATGATATCAAATCTGCATAAATCCCCCTCAGTTATTGAAAAGTTGACACCACATACCCTGATTCCTATTCCGTTTGTGTATGGTTAATGGCGTCACTTAAACCTCCGCAATAAACCAATTTCACCGTCATGTTTCCTTCCGTTTATGTATGGTTAACGGCGTTCTTACCCATCTATTAACATGTACTCTGCTCAGCACTGCATGTTTCATGTGATAATATGTCTCTATTTTCTTTGTTGATATGCTGACTATGTTTTTCATAATAACACATGTATAGTTTGACATAAACCATCTCTCGGGAAGTCTATTTCAGGCTTCAGCCATATGGTTACTCACTATAGTTTTTCTTCTGCTTTTCATATTTGCGTGACTGCCTCTGTGTCAAGCTGATTATGTCTGGGGATTGTCTTAGTGCATGTGGTCTTGGTTTAATTTCTTCACATTTCGATATGATAATCAAGCCTATTCTGGAAAGCATTTTTAGTATGTGCCTTTCCAAATGAGTTTCGCTATTATCTTAATATATGTGCTTTTAATCTCTCGTAAGAAAGTTCATATCTATTTACTAGTACCTGCTATTTATTTCAGGTTTATATGGCACTCAATAGAATTGATGCTGCACTTGAAAGCTTTAAGAAAGCACTTGAACTGGAACCAAATGACTGTAAGTTCTTTCTTTCTATTTTTCCCCTGGAATTCTGTGTGTTAGATATTAACACTTGCTTTTATATATTATATCTAGTTGCCATAAAGAAAGGATTTGCCGATGCAAAGAAAAGGGTTAGTGCGTGTTGTCCTAGCCCAAGTTTATGCTATCAATCTAATAAATAAATGCACTTCCATTCATTTTAAATGTTAAAAAATGCCGACAGATTGCTGAGAGGCTTGACAAGGAGAAAAAAGCATACGCAAGGATGTTTGAATAAATATAAACATTACTGGGTAAGTGTTATTGCTTTTTACATCTTCCTTGCTCTGTACACTCTTGGCAGACCACACAAAAAGGAAACACATTTGTAGCACAAATTGATTATGCTATTATTTTCTTATATTGATGCAGGTGTACTCATATGTTGGCACTGTGCTGAACATGAAGATACTATTGTCTGTAAAGTGAAAAGGAAAAAATTGTACTTTAGAATTCATCCAATTACAGAATCCATGGACTTTTGTAACTTTTGATCTCAGGAATACATTACAGATACTCAGTGGAATTAGAAACTTTTGATCTGTATAAACATTATTTCAATGAAGAGAAATGTATCAAACTTACTGCCAATCATTTGAAGTACTTTGATAGCTTCCTTACAAAAAACATTCTAATTCTGACAAAAAATGATGGTTTTGTTTTGCTTACTGACGTGCTGTAAATGTTATTGTTGAGTCGTTGTTTGACTTGTTTCGGATCCCTTTTACTAACTCCAAGTTGCGTCTTTGCCTGAGTTCTGGAAGAAACCTGGGATCTGTACTTTGTTTGGTTACTTACAGTATATGCATTACCTAGTTGTTGATCCCTTGTATTTGTACTTCCGGTAGTTTTCTCCATATTGTGTCTGTTGCTGGATCTACGATGAGGATATAACCTCTGCAGTCTCCTGAATGTTAACTCACGGTTTTTCTCTGCTGCATGTTTCTCCTCCATAAATTCTGATATCCGCTTTTGTTCTAGAGAAGCTTGTTCTTTGGCTTCACCTTTTAGCAATTCATACTCCTCGTGAGTTAGTCGCACCATAATATTGACTGCTTCTGAATGATTGATGTGACGAACTGCTTGAGCTTCTGATGTAGTTAAAGCTTCAGACTCCAACTGTACTGCCTGGTAGGTGAGTTCCAACATCTGAAGAGTCTGCCTCTTAATTTTCAACACTTGCTTCAGTTTCGATCTCTTCCTGCGCTTTTGATCTATTTTGGTTTTCAACTGTTCCATCTCTTCCTGTGCCTTATGCAGGTCTTGATTTTTGTCATTGACCATGGTATGGAACTTGAGTTCTTCCTCCTTGCTGGACTTGATGCACATATCTGTAGTTCCAAGCTGAGCTTGAATCTCTGAGATCGCTGTATCTGCTTTCGCAAGCTTGTCTTTTGCATGTGCTAGCTCTGCTTGCATCTTTTCAAGCTCATCAATGAGTGGCCTGGAATCCAAGTAAGATTGCATCGCATCATCTTTCGCTTGCTTGAGATCTTCCTTCATATTTTCTAGCTCTTTTGCTTTGGCTGTCAATAATTGGCTGCTATCTTCCATATCGTTCTGATATTCCACTCTGTGTTTCATTTGCTAATTTGTTATCTTTGCATATATGTTTCCGCTTATGCCATTGATCCGTATTTTATAGGGTATTTCATGGATAAGAAAGAAACCTACAAAGTTTGTCGTTGATTTTTTTCTTTCTTGTGCTAAATATATTAGTTTACTGCTGATTGCATCCTTGCTGTCTGTGTCTGTCCCATCTATTCAATTAATATGGTCTAAGCTTTGTCTTACATATTGAAATTTATGCCAGTATTACGGATGCTTAAATGTGTGTATGTTGTCTAACTTCATGCAAAATAAACGAGAGAAAATAACATGCCAGAAAATTTTGATTAGTCAACACTGGAGATTAATTAGGTGTGTATTCTTAGAGTTAACAGACAAGAAATTATCATTTTCTCTCATAAAACATTATGTTTTCAGATGTATGGTCGTAATGTAGGAATATCCAAGAGTAAACCATGACTTGAAAATAATTAAACATCTGGTGGACTACCAATAATTGTAAGATTCAATGGTTGCCGACTTGATGTGTCAAAAGATGAGCTTTGGATGCAATGAAGAATCTATTATATGCATGTTAAAAGCTGTATCGAAAATACCTAGGAAATTATCATTTGTTGTTTACCCAGAATGCCAACAAACATTGGGCCAATCTGAGGAACCTTTAACCAGAACTGACTAATGCAGGCTGATTATCAACCAAAAATTATATATATATTAAACAAAATCACTTTTTCTCCTGGATTGTGTTTTCCTAATAGCACTTATCTCTGGTGTTGAACTTTTGAGATTGATGGAAAAAAATGAGTTATAAAATTAGACTGAGATCAGTCTAAGGATAAGTGCTAACAACATGTGAATTTATTTCTAACTTAACATACTAATCATGGAGTATTGCCCTGAATATCCCTGAATTGTAACCTGACTTAGAAGAATCCACGGCCTTTTATTGTACCACACTGTGTTGATAGAGTCAAATGAGAGATATGGCTCATGATACATCAAAGAACGTACGGGTAATAAAAATATATTTTGGGGTACACAAGATAAAGATTTTTTATTTTTTTTTGTCTACTTTTTCTGTCTCATCTTCTTCTCATCCATGAGCAATTTTGCGAACCTGATCAAAGCTTCTTCGTTTGTTCCTTCTCCCTGAACGGGCTCCGGTCTGCCCGTCTCCAAATTCACTCTCGAAACAGGCCTCGTAAGCAAGCTATTAGCTATTTCTACAAGTGTGTTCATATTCTTTGCTGTTGCACAATCTGTTGCTGATGCATCCCCAGATAAAGTGTCATCCTTTCATCAAAATCATGAAATGTTAACAATTAACTCACCACTTCAAAACTTGTCTGGTCGAATCCTGGAAAATTGTTATCTAAATAATCTAAATATTGTCCATGTGTAGCACGAACATTGTAGTTGAGATTTAATAGACCTGTTTTTGATAATGAAAGAGCATGCATACCTGAATTCGAAGGTAGTTTTTTTCATTATTTAGAGCTTGGAACATGGTGGACACATGAATATCAACCATGTCAGAGCTTGCATCTTGGAAAGCATCAATCAATGGTGTAGATCCGTCGGTAAATATCCATCCCAACATGCCCCATTTGTCTGCTTGTTTTGCAGTATACTTCTCTGCAAGTTTGGGTATGCCGGTCCCCAATGACAGAACCAACATCTTTTTGCTGTCCAACGGTTCCATGTTAGGAAGCCTAGACTTTCCCATCAACACTATTTGTTTGGAGATGTGTGTGATTGCCGTCAGAGTCTGTAAACATAAAACAATTGAATTTCAGTCGTATAGAACGATAGTCACTTTAGACTTGCAGCAACATTCATGTGTAGGATAGGTAAATAATCAACTCACTGGATTATTCGCAGCAACACCTCCATCAATGAGATTAAAGTAGTGTATTGTCCCTTGTTCATCTTTAAGTTCAAAATAATGGGGTGGCAAAAAAGTAGGAGCCGCGGATGTGCCCAAGCAAACATCTGACATCAAAGCATTTCTGGCAGTATAGTTTAATCCCTGTAAGAAATTGATACTTTTCACTTGTGACTTAAAGAGTTGAGAGGAAAGTTAATAACAATCTTGATATGAGTTGGAATGGTTAAGGGTTTACATCTTTGGCTGTGAAGATAACAGGCTGAAGGCGCTTAAGATCAAATGTAGGAATCACCACATCTGTTAATGCCTGACTGACTGTTAAGTTACCTAATAGTCGCTCAACCAGTGCTTTTAGATACTCTCCATCATACTTTGGGCCTCCGATCAAGTTTGCAATCCTTAACATAAAGTTACCTCGCCTGAAATAAAAGATACATACCCAACAATCATCTTCATCAGCCGGTCAGAATTCAATAATATCCCTATTAAGCAGAGTGACTCGTCTTACACATATTCTGGGAAGATTTTGGGGCCGTGCTCAAAGTAGAAGTTAGTTATGTTATCTCCAGAATACAGGGGGCGATTATCCGGACCTGGGGCCGTGATCATAGTCGCAAGTAGACCCCCAGTACTCGTTCCTGCAATCACATCAAAATAATCTGCAAGTCTTGCTTGTGGTCCATCTAATTCCTGTCATGAAATAATCAACATCTTCTCACAATTTGTGCATGCTAGGTGATGCATAACATATCCTGAAAATGTAACTTGTAACCATTGTCATGGTTAGATGAAACTCTCCGGTTATACCTGAAGTTTGGATTCAAGAAAGGACAGAATCCTGCCTGGAATAATGCCTCTAATGCCACCCCCATCAATACTTAATATTGTCACCGTTCTTCCTTCATCTTCAGCCTGACATATCATAAACTGGAAAATTGCAATCAAAACGATTGCAAACGTGAAACTATGCTTCTCCATCTGTACTATATGATGACAAAAAGTGGGAGAAGGTATGAATATTGTGGTAACATCTAATTACTCTGCCGGAAACTTATTCTTTTCCCAATTTGTGTCACGAGTTCCATGGATACGGGATGTATGTTTTATGTATGTCATGTTATTTTGGAATGCAGAACGGCAGTGAAGAACGAACGTTTCTGGTTTTTTTTGGGTTTGGAAACTTTTCTGTGAGGTAAGAAGAGTCCACGTGTAATTTTTATGTCTCAGAACTGTATGGTGTTATCCCACATAAACAGGGGTGAATCATCGGTTCTTGTTTGTTTTGATCTGGATTTTCATTGACTATAACTTTCTTACCATAAGTGGCATTAAATTCATTGGTTTTGGTCGGTTTATGAGATTTGTGTGGGGTCCACTATCATATATTCATGTGTCGGTAGTGTAATAGACTAAGTCTAGCATGAAATAAATGGATTTGGTCCTTTTAATTTGGACTTATCTTTGACTTGATTATTGGTCCGGACATATCTTCCAAATGTCAAGAATGTGTTTGGGCGACCTTATCGGTCACGTTATCGTTATCAGGTGATTTTACCTTATTTTACCATTTAACTATACAGTCTATTTGATCAATAATCAATTATTAGTCACCTTATCAGTTTGTTTTACCTTGTACTGCCTGGTTGGTATTTGTGTCATTTATTACGTAATTATGACTAAGGCTCTATTCTTTTCATATGAACATAACATAATGGAAATGAACCGAACATAACTTAACTTGTTTAACTTATTTGTAGTATAAAAAACAACAGAGTAAATATTAATAGAACTGAATTGAATGACTGAAACAGAATTGAATAGAAGAGAGAGAAATTACACCGAATTAAAGCTAATAAGTTTTGAGAAAAAGAAAAGAACAGAACCTAAATGCTTAATACCGGCACTTATTTTCTCCGATAAAGAGAGCTAAGCTCTGAGTTTAATTATTATTAAAAAATATACTCCCTCCGTCCCAAAACAGTTGCACCGTTTTGACTTTTTGCGGTCAACAGAATTCAAGTTTGACTACAAATTACTCTTAAACTATAATGACAAAATATTTTATAAAATTACATATTGAAAGTTTAGGATGGAAAGTTTCGGAATATAATTTTGATGAATATTTTACTATTATAGTTTAAAAGTAATTTGTAGTCAAACTTCATTTTTGTTGATTGCAAAAAGTCAAAACGGTGCAACTGTTTTGGGACGGAGGGAGTATATAGAAAAGAAAGAAAGAGAGAGACTCGTTGGGGTTTGTAAGAACGGCCATGAGCGGAACTTGTATCTTATTCAAATGCATGCACTTAAAATACAAGTTACCTTATTCAAGGTACATGGTGCTTAACATGGGCACATATTTTATTTTCTCAAGTTTAATGATCACTAAAACTCTCAAGTTCATTTCTCTTTCGGTACTTCCTTTCATCCGAAAGCAATTTTGCGAACCGGATGAGAGCTGCTTCGTTCGTCCCCCCTCCTTGAACAGGCTCTGGAATTCCCGTCTCCAGGTTCACCCTGGCATGGGGCTTTTTCAGTAGTCTCTGACCTATCTGTATAAGCATCTGCATATTCTGTGGGGTTGCAATATCCATGGCGGATGCATCACCTGTAAGCCTGTCCTCCTGTTTCATCCAAAATGCAATATAGTAAGTAAATTTGGTACTCTAGAAGTTAAACTCATAGGATTAGAAACTGTAAACATTTAAACAGGGGACCTGAATGCGAAGGTAATTCTGTGCACTGCGTGAGGTTTCAAACACAGTCTCTACATGAAAATCGACCATGTCAGCGCTTGCATCTCCAAAAGCATCGATAATAGGTGTATTCCCATTGTTGTACACCCAAGAAAGCATGCCCCACTTGGCTGCATGTTGTGCGTTATACTTCTCTCCCATGTCCGCTATGCCTGTGCCCAACGACAACACAAGCATCCTACTCTGCTGGTCTATGGGATTCATGTCTACAGGTTCAAATGTTCCCGACAAAATTTCTTTGGAAATGTGTGTCATGGCCACTAGAGTCTGAAATATCAGAAATTGTAATGTAAGCTAAGCAACTGAAACTGAGATAATGAGTTCAGCTTTAAGGGGAGGATAGCTCAATTATTGAACAGATGAGCATGTTATGTGGGTCTCAAAATAACTCTTTAGTTCAGATTCATTAAATTCAGTTTAATTCAGATTTCTTCATGCGCAGAGAACCTCACTGTTTGTGCGTCTTAGGATTTGGGGAAAACATTAAAAGCCTTACTGGATTATTTGCTGCAACACCACCATCAACAAGATCAAAAGTGCAAATTTTCCCCCCTGAATCTCTGGTCTCGAAGTAGTGCGGTGGTAGAAAAGTGGGTGCTGCAGATGTGCCTAAGCTAACATCGGACAAGCGCGCATTCTTGTGAGGGTGTGTTTTCGCCTGTCCAGGATTTAAGTTAATACGTAAAAATATTCCAAGAAAAGGCATATCATGATATGAAAAGGGATGTAGTTCCAATTACATCTTCAGTTGAGAAGATAACAGGTTGAAGACGCTTGATATCAAATGTTGGGATGACAACATTTGTTAAGGTCTGGTTCAAGGTGCGACTGCCCAGCAATCCCTGAACCAATGTCCTCAGATACTTTCCGTCGTACTTTGGCCCGCCAAGTAAGCTTGACATCTTCAGCGTAATGCTCCTTCGGCTACAATGAACATGTTTAAAAGATTAAACATAAATATTTTATCATCACTTAGAGCAAACCTTTTGTGCTAAGCATTGATGGGTTGTTGATATACATAGGCTGTTTGCATTTCATCTTAAAATCAGTTTTATTAAGTTCAGTTCTGCTTCAAATCTATTAAGTTCAGATAACTTCAGTTCAAAATTTGTTTAGTTGAATTTTATATTTCAAATAAGTTCAGTTCAATTTAGATCAGTTCAAATTTATTAAGTACATTGATTTTCAGGACAGCCATAATCGCAATTAAATATGTAATTGACTCGGTCTCAAAGTTTGAGTAAAAGACTGCACAAAACTAACAAGATGGAAACTAGTAGTACATACGCATAAGAAGGAAAGATTCTGGGACCATGATTCATGTAGAAGTTGTTAATATCTTTTGCGGCAAACATGGGGCGATTATCAGGGCCAGGGGCAGTGAGCATTGTGGTAATCAGACCCCCTGTGCTTGTTCCAGCAACCACGTCGAAATAATCCGCTAGTCTTGCTTCTGGACCATCCAATTCCTGTCATAAATACAAACACAATGTATGGTTATTTAAAAGCTCGCGCTTGTAGTGTGCATTTATATATTTACTGAGTTGTGACTTGTGTTGCACGATGTACCCTCCGCTCTCTCTAAATCTTCATGTTTATTATTACTAAAATAATTTTTAAAAAACAATTAAAAATAATAAAGAGTTTGAAATAAGTTTGTAAGGGTTATAAACTTCAACTTTAAATAATTATGCAATCACCGATTATAATTTTATTTTAAACTCTTATCTATTGTTAATTATGTTTTTTAAAATTGTTTTGTCAATAGCAAATAAAAAACTTAAGATAGAACGGAGGGAGTGAGTGAGTAGTATATTTGTGCATTAACGTCTTGTACAGTACGATGCGGATTTATGCATATGATTTAATTAAGATTTAAGACTATTGTATAGAATCCTCCAAATGACACTGTCATTTATGACAGGATATACAGTATGCTACTCTTTTATGTAAGTCTCTAATACCATTTGGCATTTACAAGAATGAAAATTTGTGGGAATATTACCTGAAGTTTGGCTTCAAGAAAACCCAGGATAGTGGCAGGAATCATTCCTCTAATACCACCACCATCAATACTTAAAACTGTCACCAGTTTCCCTTTTGATTGAGCAAATCCCACTGGAAATAGCACAAACTGCAGTGCAATTGCAAGTGAAACTACAATTGTAAAATTGAAACCCCAGTATTTTCCCATCTTATTTTCAGTATATTGTTTGGTTTTTTCTGAGAATCATGTATGGTTTGATGGGTATTTATAGCTAGGATCACGTTGTGGCAAACGGGGCAGGTTAACAATATGATATTTACTAGGTTATGTCATTTTCTTAGTAGAAAATTTAAATCGAATGAATCTAACCTTATTTGTAATACAAAAAATAACTATACGAATTTCAACTTAGTTTAACGGCTGAACTGATTTAAACTAAATTGAACATATTGATTTTTAGATGAAAAAAATATAATCTTAGACACATTTACAAATGAGTAGAAACAAATTAAAGTTTGTTATTTTTGCACTGTAACAACAATTATGTTGTGAATATCTGATGGCAAACTTGTTTGATAGTGAGTGTGAGGGGAAAATTTCGAAAAAGTATATTCCATGTTGTACCATTAATAGAAAAGGTACTTGTATAGTCCACAAAAGGTACTCCGTCCAGTTTCTTCACCATAAATAAAAGTATGTGTTTCAAACGATTGAACAGTTTACGCGCTTGACATGTGTGGTTAAATTTCAAAAACTTTACTCCAGGATGTACCGTCAACCATGTATAGAAAATGTAATTAAGGTTGTCATTATCCAAAAAGTATACTCCACACAGTTTCTTTCACCAGAAATAAACGCATGTGTTTCAAATGTCGTTCTCTCAATTTTTTTTCACCACACCTGCATTAACTCAATAATAATTATACTCCACACGCTTGACACATGTCGTTCTCTCAATTTTTTTTCACCGGAAATAAGCGAGTGTATTGTTCATTCGTTTGAAACACACACGTACATTATTTGCGGTGAAGAAACTAGTCGGGGTACTTTTTTTAACTATAAGTTAATTATGTAGAGTATAATTATTATTGAGTTAATTTCTATACATTGTACAATTTGGATTATATTTTTGGAAATTTTATCCGAGTGTGAGTGTCCTAATTTTAAGTTTTCAACTATGAAGCATTCTTGCAGCTAGTTTAGACTTGTAGGGTAACCTTTTTATCCGTTAGTTTTAATACATGGTTGTCTTAAAAATAAATAAATAAAATAAAATAAAAATGAGGATTGTACTAGTAATTTTAACTTCCGTTGGCAACACTTGATGTTTTGTAGAAATTTTTACTAGGTTGTGTGGGTGAGGTGAGACGACACGTTGTTTGTTTTGTTGTGCATGCATGCATGTTTGTACATTCAAAACATGCGACACGTCGTTTATTTGACGTTGAAATCTCAACTCACTATTTGACGTTTTCTTGAGGGAGGAGGGAGGCTTAATTGACAAGTTGGACGTTTATTTTTTTTATTGTCGCGATCGATATTCACACACAGAAGGTTAAACTCTTGGAGATGAATGAAACCTAATCGTTTATAGAAATCCAACTCTCAGGGTTTATATTATTGTCACGATCATTGATAGAAATTAAATTCACCCAAAAGTTTAAACTGTTGGGGAATAAAGGAATCTAATCATTTATATTAATTATTCAATACTCCCCTCGTGACCAATTTCAACCTCTTTTGGGAGCCCAATCGAGTGGAAATTTAATATGGGACAAAGTTTGTCTCTGAGGAAATTCGAATCCAGGTGGGTGTGCCAAAACCTTAATAACAGTTGGAAGAGTTGTATTTCTATCAGATATAAGATATAAAATGGTGACTACATATCATACGTAATCCCTACTAGACAGCTTCTTTGCATCCGAAATCCCCTTAGTTTCATGATTACATTGAGTTCCAAAATAGCTAAATTTTGTCGAACAACTTATTAGCCACTATTGATTAGTGACTAACCAAACATGCCTTAATTATTTTCTTTCCTTTTCCTTTTCCTTTCTCTCTTATTTTCTTTTTATTTTTTCCTCCTTATCTCCGGTACCGCAATAATTCTGGTATTGGAGCTCCGTTAAACTCCGATTGGAGCTGATGAGCTCCAATCAGAGATGCATGTGATAAGCTCCGATAGGAGTTGTAATAAGTGCATCCTAAAAGGAACATGCAACAAATGTTTGAGTTTTTCAACATGGTCACTAATAATGCAAAGGTCAGGCACAATCAAGCAGTCCATGTCTATTTCTACTCCACTTAGAGAGGATTAAGTATTAGAAAGGTTTCTAAAGTTCAACCCTCCAACATTTATGGGGAAGTGGGGAACCAAATGTCTGTAAAGCGGGAGCGTTTATGGTTGAAATGGAGAAGATTTTCGAAGTGCTGAATTATAATGATACTTAAAAAGTGACATATGCTTCATATTGTTTGAAGGAAGCAGCACGCCAATGGTGGCTCGTTGTGAATAGGATATGGGGTCAAGAAGGTACTCAGTATACATGGGTGAACGCTTTGAAAGAGGTCAATATAGTAAGTTTATTCCCCAAGTTACACAAAAGGGAATTCATGGATCTAGTGAAAGGAAATATATATGAGCAAGTATGAGGCTCATATTATCCCTTTGGCCCAATATGCCCCACATTATTTGGATGACGAGGAAAAGAATCCAAAAGCTTTTGGAAGGTCTAAAATTAGAAACACGATGGGCCTTCGTCTCTATGGATTTTACTAGCTATGCACATGTTGTGGACAAAGTGTTGTAGGTTGAGTCTGAAATTAAAGAATTAAAGAAAGCTGGTGAGAAATAGGAGGAGATTTGTAAATGGTGCACTATTAAGTATAAAAACGTCTCGAACTAATAAATTAATAAATAAATGAGCCACTTTATTATTACATTTGATAATTAATGAAATTTTTTTGCTGTTTTAAAAAAAATATATACATTTGATAACATAGACATGGCAATGATCCAACGGCCTATACATATAGAATCAAACATGATTGGTTGAATTGTGTGAGTAAATTTGATGAATTTGCTCTCACAAAAACCGTAGATTTGCTATCAGCAAAGTTAACATTTTAACAATAAAATCATAAAATTTGTTGATGGAAAATGGAGTGGAACGGAAAGATCCGCACTGACTATTTTTCAAACCATTACAAGATGTTTATGGGCTAAACCTAAAAATAAATAGAATATATATTGGAAAATGGGAAAAATAGTGCCAATTAATGATTGCTGCTTCCAAGCCTTAAGCTCCTGTCTGTCTGAACTTCCTTTCATCCGAAAGCAATTTCGCGAAACGGATGAGAGCTTCTTCGTTCGTTCCTTCTCCTTGAACAGGCTCCGGCCTCCCCGTCTCCAGGTTCACTCGTGCAACAGGCTTCTTCAACAGGCTGTCGCCTATCTGTACAAGCATTTGCATATTCTTTATGGTTGCAATATCCAAGGAGGCTGCATCACCTGAAAGCCTGTCTTCCTGTTTCATCCAAAATGCAGCACAAATAAGCCTCTCTGAAATTAGTTAAAGTCATGGAACTATAAACTGCGAAAATTTAAAAGGATCCTGGACCTGAATGCGGAGGTAATTCTGTTCACTGTGCAGGGACTGAAACGCGGTTGAGACATGAATATCGACCATGTCAGCGCTTGCATCTCCAAAAGAATCGATCAGTGGTGTACCCCCATTGTTGTATACCCAAGCAAGAGTGCCCCATTTGGCTGCATCATCTGCATTATACTTCTCTTCCATTTTCGTTCCCGTGCCCAATGACAACACAAGCATCCTATCGTGGTCCGTGGGTTTCATGTCTACTAGGTCAAATGTTCCCAACAAAATCTCTTTGGAAATGTGTGTTATGGCCATTAGAGTCTGAAATAGAAACATCCAAAGTCTGATCACTATCAAAAGTTGTAAAGATGCTGAACTAGACATATAGCTTGGATAGCCTTCTGCTGCTCTTAATAATGACTTTTAAGGGAAGGATGACGCAATGCCTTTCAATGGAAAATAGAAAGAAAGAAATGCTTACAGGATTATTTGCTGCAATGCCGCCATCAATAAGATCAAAAGTGCGAATATTCCCCGCTGCATCTTTGGTCTCAAAATAGTGCGGCGGTAGAAAAGTGGGAGCTGCGGATGTGCCTAAGCAAACATCAGATAAGAACGCGTTCTTGTCAGGGTGTGATTTCCCCTGTTCCAGATTCAAGTTAGTACATAAAAAGAATCCAAGAAACTGCATATGTCGAAACAAGAAAAGGATCTAGCTTCATTTACATCTTTGGTTGTGAATATAACAGGTTGAAGACGCTTGAGGTCAAATGTTGGGATCACCACATTTGCTAAGGTCTGGCTCAAGGTGAGATTGCCTAGCAACCCCTGAACCAATGTCTTCAGGTACTTCCCATCGTACTTTGGCCCGCCGAGCAAAGTTGACACTCTCATAAGAAAGTTCTTCCGTCTGCAATGAACGCATTCACAAGATTATACGCTAAGCATTGATGGTTAGTACTGTTATTCAGAATTTACGTAAAACAGTCGATAGAACTACAAGGAGAGGAGGGAACTGGGAGTGCTTACACACTATCAGGAAAGATTTTGGGGCTATTGTCCAAGTAGAAGTTAGTAACATTTTTAGCAGTGTATATAGGGCGATTATCAGGGCCAGGGGAAGTGAGCATTGTGGTAATCAGACCCCCTGTGCTTGTTCCAGCAACCACGTCGAAATAATCCGCAATTCTTGCTTCTGGACCATCCAATTCCTGTCATAACCGTTCCACAATATACCGTAGTGTCACATAAGTATCTATATAAACGTTCGAACTTATACAGAATATCAGGATACATTTACACCCTGTTACCATACTAATGGTATTATACAGGTTTCGAGAATTTTCATAGGTCTGTGTGTGTCATGGTGCATTAGCGTGTTGTACAGTATCAAAATATCACGTATTTGGTAATTGGCCGATTTACGAGAAGAATTAACAAGAATGAAAAGTATTGGAAATAGTACTATTAGTATACCTGGAGTTTGGATTCAAGAAAAGCCAGAATAGTGCTAGGAATGATCCCTCTGACACCACCACCATCAATACTCAAAACTGTAACCATTTTCCCCTTTGTTTGAGCAAATCCCACTGGAAACTGCACAAACTGTAGTGTAACTGCAAGTGAAATTACAACAAGTGTAAAACTGAAACTGAAACCCCAGTATTTCTCCATCTTTCTGTGAGACTGTTGAGGATATTGTTAAATATTTGACTGGTTTAATTTCTGGGGATTTGATGTTTGAAGGGGATGTGTATATATAGAATATTTGTACTGACATTTTTTAAATCTGAAAGCAAACTTGTTCTTTAGTGGAGTCTACATTTTCTTTATTCTGTTTTCAACTTTTTTTGGCATTGTGACACTGAATTTCCGTGTGATTTTTCAAACCTTTTTGTTATTGTTCCATAATTTGCCAGTGTTATCCCCACTCAGATTTTGACACGATGCTTATCTTGTGGTTGTAGTGTTATCTCTCATCTTCCACTTGTTCCCATCAATGCTCACTAATCACTCTTAAATTTTAGTACTAGGCCTTTAATGAAAACTATTCTTATGATTCGTGTTTGTTAAATCCTATTATGACTAATGGAAGAAATATAAAGGGTTGGAGTTAGAATAGCACTACTATATTAAAGATCAATTTCGAGGTGCATTACCATATATTTTCCAATCACAGGGTTCTCATGTGTGAGACTCACATGCTATGTGAGAGGGTGTCGTAGTGATTATATATGTATATCACACACATTTAAATCTAACTATAGAATAACATAATATTAGGTGTTGAGTGGTGAGTGACTATACACAGATTTAGATGATGTTTCGCACTAAAAGGAATTAGTTAAGTATACATCCGAACGTATGGTTGTGATTAAGCACATAAAAGTGGGCTAATAGTATTGTCCAGCGTTTGTGTTCTAAATGGTGTTCGACTACGATTATCGCAACGTGATGAACAACAACTAATATACAATTAAGCAAGTAACATACATCAGTAGAGTTGAATCGAAAGTTTGCAGATTGTGCTCTATGGAGTACTATACTAACCAAAACATCTCGAACTAATAAATGGACCACTTTAATAATAGAACAATTAATATACATTTGATAACTTAGATACATAGCAATGATCCACCGGCCTATACATATAGAATCAAACATGACTTGGTTGGAATTTGTGTGTGTAAATTTGATGAATTTGCTCTCATAAAAACAGTAGGAATGCCTTTTTAACAACATAAGTGGTAGGTATTGTACATGTGTTAGTTATTGTGGATTCTATTTGCAACCATGACACTCCATGTGTTTAGACTTGTAGTAGTAATGATTAATTAGAGATTTGCATATTGACCTAATACTATATAATATCTTTATTACTTCCTCGGTCAACAATCAAGCTTCTCATTTGATTTTGTTGACTTTTTTTAGCCTCCGTTTAACTTCAAATTATTCATAAATCGTATTGGAAAAAAACATATTTGAACTTATCTTATTGAAATATAAGATTTCCACTTTTATAATATAAGTTCAAAATATATTTTTCGGATGCGATTTAGGATTAATTCGAAGTCAAACGGAGCCTAGAAAAAATCAACGAAACTAAATGGAAAGTTTGAGTGTGGACGGAGGGAGGGAGGAAGTAGTATAGTTTGTCAATGAAATTAGTTCTTTAGTAATAGTTACTAGTACTAATTACAGTAATTGCTAACAGTATCATAGCCAGAAGTGTGAAATGAACTATGGACATTATTAGCACAAAGTTGACCCAGAGAGTCAAGAAAGTTGTGTTTTTTGAAAGAAGTGAAATTGATGTGGCCTCTAACTTCCACAAATAGTAACTCCAATAATTACAAACGCGTCCTCTATCATATAGTATCGGGTAGATTCAATGAGGTCTGCACCGAACTTATCTTCACACGGTAGATTCAATGAGGTCTGTTGATAGATATGGTTTGGGACTTGGGAGCATTATCCGCTCATTGTTAACCTGGTCTATCAAAAGAGTTCTTAACAGGGTGGTCAGGTCGAGAACAGTCGTTAATAACACATAGGTTTAGAGGGTCTGATCATTTTAATGGCGAGGACATATTTTTGGAGAATCGCTGAGGAACACTCGCGGCATGATTGAATATTTTAAATTTTACTAATAAATTTGCGATGAGTGACAATCTTTAAAGTTGACACTGAAAAAATAGTTTATGAGTAATAAGATAAAGAGTAAGTTTCAGAACACTAAAATTAGCAAATTTGTAAATGTTAGTGACACATTTTATAACACTAAATTCTTGTACCAATTTATAAACCGAATCATGTTGTAATACAGATGTGAGAAGGTATTAACCACTACTTCCAGATTGTTAATTTTAGGACGTGGTACGTATCTTCTACTCCTATACGTACGTTAGGTTTAGAGTATATGTAAAACACTAATACTCAAATTTACAGATATACAATGTTGTTTACTAAAAAATTGTTAGTACTAAAATTCCATAAGGTTTGTTAATATTGACCGCATGAACGTAGTTCTTAACCCTCTAATTGTTAGTACTTTTTTACTGCATTTCACTTCTATATTTGTGTAGTTGTGTAATTGTAACTCCTAATGCAATATTAACAAACCTCATGGAATTGAGTTGGAATTTTAGTACTTGCAAACAGGGACAGGACAGGCCCAGAAATTAAATTAAGGGGATAAAATTACATGCATGATTATTTCGAAAGTTCACGAAAGATGAGGGAAATTTGTTTTAAAATCTGGTGGGAGCGAGCGGACGCCACACACACACACTCTGTCCAACCGCTTGAAAAATCTATCAATAATAGCTGAATGACTGCTTTCTGAGTTTTGATCCCCAGGAAATCAGATCACCTTCTAAAGCAATAATAATACATCTCCATCAAGTTAGGAACGTGTTGACTGGTTTGTGTACCGCACCACCGGCAAGACAAATATATCATCTTGTGGAACGACTTTTCTTCAATTTCAAATGTGACACCGCTTTTAATCAATCAAGCCCCTTTTTCATGAAACCAGTTTATGAATATAGTTTGTTCGATCACATTCAGCTTTGTATCTTTACATGTCAACACATATATCTCCAGGCCCATATAAACACATTTTGAAAATAAATAAAAATAGAAAATTTGAGAAATCATCAATATATAAAACACTCGATAAGTAACATATTCGAATGTTTAAAAAAGAAATGTAGTTATACAAAAAAGAGAGAAAGAATATATCAAGAACGTATCAACCACAAAACCTTTGTGTTTTTTGAGTTTTTCTTAGTTGGAATAATGTACTTTTAACAATCTTTATGTGGTCCTATTTTGGAATACTATAACCTTTAACTTTAGACTCATTACCTTATGTTTGGTTTGTAACCCAGTATAGATTTTAATATGAGCAAGCTCATTCAGAAATGAACCCAAGAAAAAAAAAAGTAGCAGGGGGCCGAGAAAATACACAACAGAACTATTTTCAAAGTTTACCAGGGCGCAGGGTGCACACAGCGATCCCAAATACCCCTCTCTAGTCCCCTAAGCTTGAAAATTGGAATGACACGAAACACCAATAACAGAAACCCCGATAAATGCTTAGTTAATTGAATGCAACAACTAGTTCAAAACATAGAAACAATACTAACGCATCAGCTTGCGCAGCTTAAATAAAGTATTGCAAAACAACTTGGTTTGCTGAATATAATCTGTTAGTGTTAGACCTACGTCTCTCTCCTCAGTATCAAATTAAAATTAGTCAAACAGAGACGCATCATCCTCAAAATGGTTCAAATACTCCAAATAAAATGCAAGATCAAAATTTTAAAATAAAATGTTAAATCCATCATCCAGACACTCGCTACAATCCAGAGTTGCAATATCAATTTGTGTACTATTTCTTACATCATACGTAAACAACACGAGACAGAAATCGTCCAGCATGTAGAGCAGCAAACTATTCCTGCATGCGGTCTTCCTTCGCTGATTGTTGAGGAACCTCGACTTTGATAGGTAATGTGTAGGACTGGTCCTTTTCAAAGGCTGCAGGAGCTTTGACCATGTGAATACTCTGGTGCAGTTCGTTGGTGTCTTCTCTAAGTTTCTGCTTCTTATTACCAGACAGCCTGTTCGATTTGCAAAACATAACAAATACAAGATCAAACACAGGATATCATTTCATAGACAAATACACGTGCTTATACTACATGGTTACTAACAGAATCAATATAAATCTCAAACAAGGACAAACAAACCTCTTCTGAATGTGTCTAGACTCCCTATCGGCTCTGACTTTAGTAATTCTCTTTATTGCCTTGAGAGTGTTCTCTGTAACATTCCTATCATATCGCTCAGGCCTGTTTCGCTTCCTCTCAAACTCAAATGTTGCATCCTGCGTAACACAATTGCAACATCCAAAAATTAATTAAAAAGAGAAAGGATATCGCAAGGATCATGAAGTAACAATTTGGAACAGCTGGTAAATGTTACCTGAGTCATATCCTTTCCATGCAACCTCCTGTAAGCCTTGGTCCACTTAACCTTACGGGGGTTTCTCTTCATCTTGAAATTCTTGTGGCATTTGGAGCGACAGAATCGGAAGATCTGCAGAAACAGGCAACTTGATCTAAATCAAACTAATTATTGCGGACAATGAAAACTGAAAGAGACAACAATCTTAAAATTAAACTGAGAAGCTCTATTGGGAGAGGTTGCAATCACTACAAGCTCTGTTGAGAAGTGTGTTGAGGGGATTGATCAATGTTTGTATTCTATATGTATTCTAGATGGTGTTAAGACTGTCAGACTATATTAAATAATGGAACATGAACAATTAAAAATTTAAAATACATTTGGTATTACAACACACATACACAAAAAAAATGAATTGGCTCTCTTAATTCCAACAAGTACTAATCGTCACATAAATCTGATGAATTCACTCTCACAAGGAACCAATAGAGATCAGGAATCCATAGAGTTCGTTCCAAACCTTACCAAACACCATACTTCATCAGCCCAAATAATTTGGTAATCTGTTAGTAACAAAGTAGAGATTCTAGAGGCATATATAATAACTCTATGTTGTTAATATCCAGATATTATGTGTGATTATTAGTCCTGGTTTCAGGTGTTGTGTTTTCTCATAGTTTGATTCACGCTCTCTCGTGCATCCAGTAGTATCCTAACATATATCACTACGAGATATTCGGTCTGACAATGTTTTTCAGTCATGTTTTCAGCCCATAAGAATAAGCCTCCACAGTTCAACTTCATCAAAGTTCAATGCCAAAATACCCTTAACAAAAAGATCCCCCACCCTTTCAATCCATAATATAGAACATCTCCAGTTTGTTCGTACCAATTAACGCATTAACTTGCAATAATATACAGCTTCCACTAGCAACAGCAGTACAGCACATAAACAAACAACCGACTATTCTCATTTCAATACAGAATCTAACTCGAAATCAATTCCGGCAATTAAACATCAAATTCGAACAATTAAAAACGGAACAAAATTGAATTAGGGCATTTTACCTTAGCATCATTACGGACAAATTGAATTCCGTGACCGGGATACACGGTGGAAGAACAGAACCAACACTTTTCCAACCTCATCGATGTGTCACTTCAAAGTACCCTGCTCCAACATACAAACATTAACGGATTGTTAATTTGCGTAGTGAAACCCTAAAACCCCAATTAAGTAGTGCGAGATAGGAAAATTAGGGATATCACGATGATAAATAAGAGGTAAATCAAAGAAAGCAATACCTGATTGCACAAAGTCGAGAACGCCGGAAAGCACAGAGCTAACGGCGAGTGAGAAGAAGAACAAGATGAATCGAGGTTTTTGTTTTCTATAAACCTTATATTGACGGCTGTGATTGGAAAGGTTTAGGATGGAGCAATCTTGAGCGTTAAAGTATATTATGGTATGAGAAGAAAGGGTCTGGGCTTCTTCTACTGGGTTGCCGCTTGTCAATCCGTTTTCTAATCTTACAGGCCGATCCATTTGGGAGATCCATATTTTTTATCAGGTCCATTAGCTTCTTTTTTTTTTTGAAATGTTAACTACATGATTTCAATTCTAATTTATAAATTTAAAAAAAAAAAAGAAAATACAAACAAACTCAGAAAAACTCAAATGTTCATATTGTAAATAAATGATTGAATCAAATTTCTGATTGTACCCTCCTTTTTCCTTTTCTTTCCCCTTCACCATTTTTCTTTATGCTCCCTCTCCTCCCTTTTCCATCGTGCAATTGTGGTGCGTGGCAGTGGTTGTGCATTAGTGGGGCATTGGTCGTTTAGACAGTGGTCTACGCCATGGTGCCCTATTCTACAGACAAATGCTACTCTATGCACTAGTTTATGAAAGGTATATACGTAATTTCAACGAAACCATACTACCCATATCTAAATCAAAAAGAGGCTAGGAGTCTAGGACCTTCATCTGTTTGAAATTCAGAATACGGACACCAGCCCATAATTTTTCCGTTTTTTTTTTTTTCAAGTTCACTTTGCCCGTACTGACAGAAATGGAAAGAAATATTATTACGATATGATGTGTCACTCCAATTTAATTAAGTATGCAGTTGGTCCGAATGGAATCGGTCCACCACGGGATTGGATCTATGGGGTCCTGGAAAAAAGAAAAAATTGCAAGATTATATAGCTTTTGGTGTCGGGTCCATTAATTAGAATTTAGATTGATCTGATTTATATAAGATCAAAGGGTATCAAATAAAGTTTGTTGGATATCATCGAGGCGAACTTCATGGACCAATCCCAAATTGCCTAGCCTACTATGAATTTAGATACAGTATGCTAAAACCCTAATTAATCTTGAATTTTCGGGATGAAATTGAACCAAATTTCAGACAATTTGTAATTTTTTACCTTGATGGCCGGTCATTTACTATTGTACCTAGCCTTGCAATTTGTGATTGAAATGTTCTCTATATTCTTCTTTTGTGCACGTTACCTCTCTATTGTAAACTTGTCACACGTCTTTCTTTCTTTATCCCCTTTTAATTTATAATTTCCTTGGCAAAGTTGTTAAAACAATTGTAGTGGTTAGTGAATAAATATCACTTAAAGATGCACACAAGGCGATGAAATCGAGTACTTGTATAACACACCCATATACATAAGTGGGTTTAAATTTCACCGTAGAGCCAGCCAACTTAACTGGTTCGAGGTGAGACAAGAGTGACAGACAAGGTGAAGTAGGATTTAGGAATAAATAGCAGGATATGGAACCAAACAGCAAAGTAGTTGTATTAACTTCCTCCCTGCAGTGGAGGGGAACAATTTATTAGACCACATCAATTCACAACATTATAATACCACATGGTCCGGTCCACTAACCACACTTGACCACTCGGCTTCTTTACCTGTCCATCCATTTATTAAGGATCGAATGGACCATTATGTTAACGAAAAATCAAAAAATCTTCGAAAGATATTGAAAATAAATAACGTCATAATTTCATAGTCTGCATTTAATATGTGAAAATACATACGGATCATACATCACCGTCTAACTTGTCATGTGATGGTGATTGGTGATCACTGATCTCTCTCGGTTACATACGGCAATAGTTTTGGTTCCTAAAATTTGGTATTTGATGCGAGTTATAATAAGTCAGTTTGGTATCTGATCAGTCCCTAAAATTTTAACACATTAGCAATTTTGTGTTATAAAAGACAAATTACTGTGACAATTCCAGACACATTATAATTTGCTCCAGATTAAAACATCTAGTATTTATTTTAAAGTAACTGAAATGCACCTTACTTCATACAAAACATCCAAATTTAGAAATTGTTATATTTATACAACCTTTAAAAGGACATTTATACACAAACCCAGGAGGAGCAAATTATCTTCTTCTTTCCCCCCCCCCCCCCCCCTCACTTTCTTGTTTTTATTTGAGTCACTAGTGTTGCACAATTGTCCCATGTGGTCCAGTAGGGTTCACAACTTTTAACCCCCCTCTCCGTCAATTTTTTTTCCTTGTAAGAAACAAATTACATATATAGTATGCTTGAATGAGTTATAGTTTTTTTTATATATAGAAATTTCAATAATTTAGGTTTTGTTATCATCGTCTAAACAAAACTGAACTGATCTGAACTGAACATGATGGATCTAAACTGAACTGATCTGAATTGAATGGATTTGAACTGAATTGAACTTATTTATAGTACAAATACTATTAGGCAAATCTGAACTGAACTTAAAATAATTAATTTCCAGACGGGGAGAACAGAGCCTTATAGTTGATACATCATAATTATCAAAAGATGAATACTCTGAAATATCAATATCACAACTATTATTATGGCCCAGCATATGTGCCATTTTATTACCCTCTCTAAAAAGTAAGATAACGAAATTGAAATAAAGCTAGTTGTGAGTCCCTGCAAATATATGAGATCTTCTCCAACACTCCCTTCAACATTCACTCCAACGAGCATGTGATGGATTGACACAAATGTATCAGATAGATGGAAATGTAAGTTTAAGCTATCACATGTCGATCCCTCATGCACATGCTCGTTGGAGAGGATGAGGATGTTGGATGGACGGTTGGAGAATATCTCATCTCAGTTGTAAACCCCTTAATGTCATCAACAATACCTCCAACGATGGAAAACTAAGTTTAAGCTATCACAACTAGCATCATGTGCCAACATATGTGATACTTTATTAATCTCTCTACAAATATAAATGTAAGATAATGAAAATGAAATAAAGTTAATCAACAATATACCAAGGATAGGCATGAACGCCTATATATCAAGGATAGACTAACGAAATTTGGTATGTCTAATGACGGGCTATGCGTTTTATGTCAAGAAAATAAATCTGCCCAGCATTTGTTTTTCGAGTGTGACTATACGTCGACATCTGGAAGAATATATTAAGCTGGATAAACATTGATTATCGATCGGTTGGATGGGATGCGGAACTGAACTGGATTCTATAGCGATCTAGGGAAAAGGAATAGATGCACATCTACTGAAAATGGCAGCAACTGAAACCGTCTATGCGATGTGGATACTACAAAATCAGGTTTGGAAATGGTGACTCGACAGTCCCTGTAGAGAACCAGATCAAGCAAATTATAAAAGCGAGATGCTCCATGTTTGACAGGCTGCGAGATGCGGGACAGGCTCTTGATTAGAATTTGGCAGATTTGGACTCTGATAGCTGTTGAAGTGGCATGTTGCTTGAATTGATATGCTATGTTATTGTGTAATGCGTTTTTTGTGACTTGTCCGGATCACTTGGATCGGCTTTTGTACGCTATTGATTTTGGGTAATAGAAGTAATCTACGTTCAAAAAATGTAATCAACAATACCTCCAACAACCGTAAGAGCATTAGAGAAGTTTGAGACAATTTGTGTTGATATTTGTTTAAACCACAATAATTACTTCATCGCATGTTTGTAGCTGAGTTGAGCTCACACTCAAGTTCAATTCAAACTCAAACTTATAAATATTTTAGAAATAACAAATCCACAATTAGGTTTAAATTTGTCTAACTCGAGTTCTAATTTCGACTCCTAGTCCTAGCTAAGCTGTAGGGCAGAACATTGATGTGTGTTTTTGAACCATATTTTCCAGTTTCCACTCAATTGTCCCATTTAATGGATAATTCGCAGGCCGTCGTAAGTTGGGCCCATTGGTAACTGGATCTGTAACCAACATAAGCTAGGTAGCATGCGCGTCACTTTCTGGGCCCACTTGACACTGTTAAAGTAGTTATTTAATTTCTGGTCCATGATGTAGACAGACATCTTTTAATTGTCAGTTCATCATCTATCTGCTCCTGGTCCATATGCTTCAGATATCTCCTATTTTTCATTAACTTCTCTTTGAAAAGTTCTTAAACTCAACATGTGGTTTATTAGTTCTTACATAAAATTAGTTTTTAACTATTTTTTCTAATAAATACTACTCGTACTAATAGTTAAAGTTATTATTATGGTATAAGCCTGGGTTGTTAGTATACTTGTGTGGTCACCCGACACTTATCGATGGAAATACAATCCTTTGAGCCGGTACAGTTACTCATGAAATATGTCACACAAGTTTCAATGAAATGACATTGTCCACTTTAGAACTGGGTTCACACGGATTTGTTTTTAAAATTATGCAAAATTTCGGGTCTACTTATATAAGTATATCATTTATCCTACAATCTCTCTTTTAATTTATGTGGATACCGAATATTACAACTTTTATCGATTTTTATGGAGTATTGATTTCCATGAGTTAATTTTGACACAATATGGCGGTGCCGTCAAGTTATCTATCACTAAATCACGGTCGATAGTCATTATCATCAATGTAGAATACACTAATATTAACATTTAAACTACTGTGTGGTATAAACCATAGTAGGTGAAATTGTGAAAATGGTTAGTTTAAGGGGTGCAATATTTGACTTTGAATTTGAACATTTTACACAAAATCCAGATCATTCTGCATCATTGGATAGTTTTCTACTCTTAGGATAAAAGTCAGCACAAAACAAGACAGATTAAGCGTGCAGAGAATCAATAATTGGGTTAGTAATGGACTAATCATGGATCTTTCTTAAGCTTGTCTGCATTGAAGAAGCCAATTAGTTAAGGAAACCCTTGTTTTAATTAATAGGTTGCATGCAATTTATGCAAATGCATAATACTGAGGATTGTAATTACCAAAAACACCAACAAAAGACAAGCACATTTTAGTCAAATGATTGAGAATTCTTAATTTGGTCTGATATGTTCAAATGTAGCTATAATACTTCTGTGCACTTATAAGTATTGTTTGAAAATAAACATACAAATGAGATGACCTTGTCCACTCCAAAAATATGATGAAGTTTCCGTATGGCATATCATGGAATACACAAAATATGAAGTAATTGCATATGTCACAAGCTCTTCGAGTTACTTCCACGTATACTCATGATATAATTATCATCTAAGTATGAAATATTGTATAATGCTACCATCATCTTTAAAGCTACAATATTGGTAATCCTTTTCTAGCTATCTTAATTTTCATTCAATCTTTGTTTATTCTTGCACATGTGATCGAAGACATGGAAGAATCCATTACCCAAGAATCTCTAATTAAATATATGCTATTTAAAAACAATTAGTACTAATTAATAAATATGTCGAAAAGAAGAATTGATCAACTTAAGTCTTATGAGTATAGTCTGACTATAAAATAGTGATGAATTAAAATGGTTGCTTCGTTAGACAGGAAAAGGTCGCGTTACATTAGAATATAATGGAAGGACAGTTCGGTTCATTCATTTAATTATTTTATATATTACAAATAAGTTAATAAGTTAAGTAGAATTTAATTTAGTTTTAAAAAAAACTTATGAATAGAACATAATTTTAAAATTGAAGAATTGAAGGGTTTTAGGCTGTGTAATCTTCGTCTGAAAATTTATTAATTTCAGTTCAGTCATTAAGTTCAATTCAAATTTGTTTAGTTGTTTTTTATATGACAAATAAGTTAAGTTCAATTCAATTCACAAATTTACTTGTTTTTTATAAGTAAAGTTCAATTCAATTCAATTTGATTCAGTACTGTTTAGGTCAGTCAAGTTCAATTCAATTATGTTTAAACTATGAGAAATAGAGCCTGAGTAAAGAAATAAAGAAAAAACGATGGGTGCATGCCACTCTATATTGGTGTCAATAATCTTAATCACATTTAAATCTCACATAATATTATTGAATTATTTGAATATAACTCTCAAATACACATCACATAGTTTTTTTTTTTAAAAGACATATATATTACTCAAAATGGAAGATTACAAAAGCCCCTTAGCTTATAAGCCTTTGGTAAGTTTTACACAGGTCCTGTTGTACAAAAGCCGCTAACCAATTCGGTGTTCGATCCTAAACGTAGAAGTTATTCACATAGTTTGTACTAAAAGTAAAATTGAGATCACTTGAATTGCGTCATACTAGTGGGGACAAGCATGCACGACATTCCATCCAACCCTTCATTCTTGTACTTGGCAAACACATCCGCAACTTGGTTAACTTCACGATATACAAAGATACATCTATATTCCTCCATTTGAGTTCTGAGCCTTCGAACTTCCTTAAACAGTTGTAGATGCAGTCAAACCCTCACGTTCCAACTGCAACAACAGTGAAACGCAAACTGTATGAACACAAATGTTTTTTACATTTAGTTATTTTAAAATACCTTTATTATACTTTTGTTATTTTAAATTATACCTTTGTTATTTTAAACAGGTGATAGAGAGCCTATTTATCGCGGAAGTTGCTCTGAATAGTTGGTCGTGGGATGGGAGAAATGGTGGAGTGGGATAAGGAAGTGGAAGGGAAAAAAGGTTTCAAACTTGAGTTGATGAGGTTTGCCACTTTAGTAAAAGTACTACGTAGTTATGTTATTATGTTATGACCACCAACTTCAAAGACATATTCATCGCAATCAGGACTAATGGACTTAAATCATTTGTCGCACAATATCATATCGATCATGTGTGTACTCAACACTAGCTCGTCGTACTCGAGCTTTTTAGGTGCCATAACTGTTTCTAATCACTCCATTCACTTATCACACAAGTAGAACTATGGAACTCGAGTCCACACCTCCCATAACTCCCTAATCCTTAATACTTTTGAGAGTATGGTTATTCAACTTAAAAATACTAATCTCAAGTTTAGCTCATGTTTGGCCAATGAGGTCTAGCTCAATTGGTTAGATTGAGGTGCCATAACTCTAGAGGTCATGGGTTCAATACTCGCCAAGTGCGAGATTATTTCTAGTTTATTACTAGCATTGGTTAATTTGTATTACTTGTGAAATTGTAATGGTTCTATCTATGATAGAATGATGTATAATTTGATGATGTATGACTCATGTAATATCGAGATTCTCAAAAAAAGTTCAGCTCATGTTTGCGGTTAGTTGGAATTTAAAACCAAATAAATTAAATTCAGCTCAATCTAGATAAATTCAGTTCAAATGTTCAGTTAAATCAAAGCTTTAATGACTTTTTAACCTTCGATTTATGCAAGTATTTGCAATTCACTAGGAATCAAAAGCTTAAAGTTTACACTAGTGTAAGGGCTCTATGTAAGTTGAACTTATAACTAATTACTCATAGTGAGTTTATTTGACATGTTACATGGACACCTGCTAATTGGGTAAGCTGCATTAAATAACTCAGTATTTGCGAGTTTGCTAGCAGTATAACTCCTTGATTGAATGTGAATTTGGGGCGCTCTCCACACTCCAACAACACTCGTCTACTGATCATCATATACGTATCTTGATTATTATCTACTCTAGCTACTATAGCCTAACTTTTCTAATTTTGTCAAAGCACGATCCATTATTGACGATCCTTAGCCCAGAATATACGTAACTCTGTGCACCAAAAAATAAACACAAGTATAATTTACATATTCTGAGTCAATAGGGCACCTAACTAACCCACCCCGAACAAGTACCAGTTTTTTGTTTCAACAACATAGTATAATGGAAACAAGTTGTCGGGTTCAAATGCTCCCTAACATTGAATGGAAACCATAAAGATCTAGAACCGGTACAATAATTAGCCGACAATTATAAGAATTCGGCTATGTTAGTTGCCCAAACTCGCTACTACTACAGTGTCTATACTCTATAGTTTCTTCAATGTCTCGCAAACTTTCAATAGGTTCGGTAATGTAAGGGGTACGGTCAGGACTCCATATCCCGCGACCGTCGACCCAGACTAAAAAGAAATACGAATAAATATTAAAGTTATTATTGTCCGATAACCCGATAGGTAGTATTTTTAAATGGAAAAAGAATATTTGCCACATATTATTAAAAAAATAGTTACATAACCAAAATCAGGGTTTCATGATTCGCACACCTCCTAGGCAAATAGCATTCCGGCTGGGTTGCAGTTCTTGGGTGCTCTGATTCTCTCTAATTCGCATGTCGACTTTTCCTATTGAACTAATAGAATAAATGAAGGTGAATGATGAGATAAATGGACATAATGTTATTCTCCTGGTCTTCTATATTCAGAGGATCCGAGAAAAATTACCGAATTTTACGTTCCAAAAATTAACAACTCATATTCCAAAAATGAATAAACTACTTTCAAAATAGCATCAAATCATGTTTAAAAAATTTAAAATTCATATGTGCATGATCAAATCCATATGATTATTGGGTTAAGTTTGGATATTACACCAAAACTATTATTAGATTCAGACTCGACTGTTCACCAAATCTAAAAATTATTCTATCGATGTCATCCTTTATAGATTAAACTTATGAATCCGCCCTGCAGAGGGAGTTCCCTATTCATGAGACATTTTACAGGTAAAAAGTATTTTAGGCAAACCTTAGAGACAAATCCCACAATTTAGCTTTAAAAATGTTTGGTTATTCATATGGGGTGGCAAAAGGGTCAGAAGAAATTTGTTAAACAATTTGTGAGAACGATGAATGATTGAGAAGAAGATTGTGTTGTTGAATAGTTGAGATTTTGTTACGTGTCCAATGTGATTGTTGCGTCCATACCAAGAAACCACATATGATGCAATGCATGGAATGGAAGAAGAAGAAGATTCATGTACACTTCAGTACTTTCAATTTTCATGTTTATGTATGCTTAGTTGCTTACGAACCCTATATAATTATTTGACTGGAAATTAATCTTCTTAATTATTATAGATCTATTAATTTGACATAATCTAGGTAACCTAATCTTAATGTGCAAGTCACAGCTAGATTGTGTAACATGTGAACCCTTTTATTCATCCATTTTATTTTATTTTTGGAATATTTGACCGAATGCTCAGGGGCGGACATTTGAAGTGGGGACAAATTATACATACATGATTTTTCGAAAGTTCAGGGGGCCAAAACATGAAAAATCGTATATATTACATATAAAAAACTTGAAAAATCGTAAATACTACGTATAAAATTTTTGTTTTCAATTTTTTTTTTGGGGGGATGGGCGCCCCCACCTGCCCCGCCACTGCGAATGCTCTTATAATATGATGTATATCTAATTAAATAGGCTAGTGATATAGCCAGAGCTAAAATTACTAATGCCAGAGCAATTTGTGCACTTTTAGGAATGATTAGTGTTTATAAAATGTAAATTTAGAGTTGCCTATTATACTTTATATCAATTTAGTTTTGAACCATTCAATTCATATTAGTTTAGTTCAGTTCAATTCGTATTTTTTTTTTTTTTTTTAGACAAATACCAAATACTAGAACACAATCATAATTACACCATGTATTTTGTGAAATTAATCTATATATAAAGAATTTGTGATAGGCAGACAAGAAATTTATGGTGCAAATGACACTTCATAACACGTAACCAATATATCAGTTGTCACACCTACAAAATATTATTGTTTTTAAATCCGTAACAAGGAGATCTTCTTTTTTCTTAGAATGACTTTCGTGAATGGAATGGTTTCGAGGCTCACCCATTACGAAAAGACTTTCCAAATCCGTAACAAAGAGATCTAAAATGTATTTGCCCATAACCGGTTTAGTATAAAATATTTTGCCCCAGTTGTTTGGAAGTGACGTTCCGGTCATTCATACATACTACTATCAGGCTATCAGCATGATGTCAAATTTTATTTTGCTTTAGAAATTCAGAATATCAGTATCAAAAAATACAATACTGTAAAATTCGTAAAAAGTGAAAAAGATTGTTGCGTTTCCAAGGAGATGGAGTATTTACAAATTTTAAGAAATAATTAGGAAAAAGTGGAAAAGCGACGTGAACTTTGAATTTTGTTGATTCCTCACTGTGGCCCAACAACAAGACAAAGGCAGTAGTCTATTCTTCATTCCTTTTTGTTGTTGCCCAAATGCATCAGACAAACATCTCTCACTCATTCTACAACCAAACTCGTCTATCTTTGCTCACTTTCCACCGTCTCTTATCTATTCTATTGATCAATCCACGTATTTAAAGAAAATATAATGATTTGAATGTAATAAATTGTAATTGGGATGAACAATCGTGGTAAAAGAGTATATATATATATAAGTGGTGCGACGTTAATTAAATGTTTCATATTACTCCCAAGTCCAATTTCATTTGGGAGTACTGAGGTGGTCGGGTGGCACAAGAGTTAAAGTTATGCAGTGAGTGGTGCAAAATTTGAGCCTTGTAATCATCATCATTTGTGATTTCTCTTAATGGAGTTTAGTTTTCTCCCAATGGGGTTGCTTGGATGATTTATATATACTGTTTTGTATATTTATTAGTTAGAAACTGTTTTTCTCGTTTGAATTGAACTGAATAAAACTAAACTGAACAAAATTTATTTGTAATATAAATACAATTAATGAACAAAACTGAACTAAATGACTCTGAACATATTGCACTAAATTGAATGGAACGAGCATGGGGTAAATTCCTAAAATGATTGTCGAAATCGAAATTAATGAGTTTTAAAACGAAAAGAAGAGGGGTTAAATTATGATGATAAAGTTACCTCATGACACCCAACCATTAACAAAATATATAAGTTGATCTGACATTAA
Organism: Plantago ovata; assembly: GCA_028274465.1. Taxonomy (NCBI): domain Eukaryota; kingdom Viridiplantae; phylum Streptophyta; class Magnoliopsida; order Lamiales; family Plantaginaceae; genus Plantago; species Plantago ovata. The sequence continues at coordinate 4,538,339 of CM051457.1, read as the reverse complement.
CAATGTTTGCTCTGATATTATTATCGTCTGTCGTATACAATGTGTGTGTATTTTTTTTAAAAAACGTAAAAAATTACACTATTCTTATTACATATACCAATATATGGCTCGGTCAGGGATCGAAACCCTACACGGTTACAAATCTCCTTTTCCGTTTCAACTCTATTCCACACTGGACTACGGACCTTATATATATGTTGTTATCTTTTATAGATTATTAAGCTAATTACCTAATCCTAACAAGCTTGTTCAACTACAGTAGTTAATTAGATTAGATGAAACAAAAGATCACTATGCATTATTTGGTAAACTAATTTCACCTTAGATTTTTATATTTATTGTTTAATTTACCAGCTATAGAATGCAGAGGCAAATTAATTGTTTAATTTTACTAATAAACACATGAGTTTAGTTGATCAACTATTAATATTATTAACGGTACATACAGCGTAGATACACTGATCAAATAGTCAAGTGATCTCATTATGATACATTTATCATATTCACAATTCACAAGTCGTAACATCCACTAAAAACGAAATTGTCACATCACCATGCTTCCTTATTCTTTACTCTCTTAAACTTTGTTTTTATATGATGATAAATCATAACCACTCATATATTTAGCATAACTACTTTATGATTCAAAACCCAACTAATTACTTATTAGTAGTAGCCAACCAAAGTATATTATTTAACTAATTACCCAATTAGCATGATCAAACAAGGAATATTGTAAAATATGCTTAAGCAGGACAAGAAATTCCAATTCAATCATCCACAAGCAATATAATCATTTCTCCACAAAATCAAAGCCACCCAGATCCTCGCCACGTGGATTTCAAGTGTCCAGCCTGGACCACCTTGCCCCTGTTCCCACCCATTAATCAATTTTCTGGAAGACAATTAATTTTCTTAATTTCCCTCTGATAATACACAATGTTATTGCAATACTATTAAATATTGAAATGATTTGCAATAATGTTGAGAAGGACAACAAAAATGGACCATGAAAAGATAATAATTGGTTGGATACTTAAGCTACGTTTTCTCTTAAGCATAATTAAATATAATTGAACAAAATTAAATGAAACCGAACTAAAATTATTTGTAATATAGGCCATGTTATCTTCATGTGAAAATTAAGTAATGTCGGTTCCGTTTAATTCAAGTTATACTATATTATGTTATTTTCGTTTAAAAATTAATTAATGCCAGTTCCGTTTGGTTCAATTCTATTATATTATGTTCATACTTCTTTAGTTATATTTCGTATTACAATTAAATTCAGTTCAACTTCATTTAGTTATGTTTAGTTCAGTTCAAGTTTGTTATTCGCCTATGTTCATATACGAAAATAACATATTCCCATAGACAACTAAACAAATGTGAACAAAAATGAAATTAATGAATTTTCAGATAAATATAACATAGCCTAATTAGTCTTTTTTTTTTTAACATTACTATATTTTCTATTGATAAAAGTTTTATGGATTAGGTACAATAATATAAAACTGATTGAATAAATTATTAGTAAACCGTGATAAAATTGATATATGGTGCTAAATTTGATGTAATATAACAATCAACTTTAACATTCAAATAATATATTGCCTTTAAATTAAAAAATAATATTTAACTAGAAAAATATAATTAAAGTACTTAATTCTTCAAATATTCAGAATAGACTTAACTTTGCCAAAAACTTCAAATAAAAAAAATGAAGCAGTTAACATTCAGGATAATAAATGTTTGTTTACCCGTATAATGCGATATCATATTGGGTGCTAACTTCACAACTCAACATCTATCATTAAGTTGATCACAACAAACCCAACTAAAATTCATGTGGAGTTTTTTCGATAATACAACCATTACTATTATTATGATTTATTATGAAATACAAAAAAATACACATTATTGATCCTACAAAATAAAACGTTTATCTCATTGTAACCACTTCAAACTCTATTAATTAGTCGTTGCAGCTTCTGACCGGAGTTACTAAATTCTTAATCACTTTAATCTAATAAAACGCTCATAGGAAAATGATTTTTAACCTCATTTCCGGCCTTTAATTAGCTTTGATTATTCATTCAACTAATTAATTATATAATTAAATAATATTTAGTCATTATTGACAAAAGTACCCCTCGTCGTTTACCTTTTTATCATCTTCCTGAACAGATCCCTTGTTCAATTTCAGCTCTCTCTCACAATCCATCTCCTCCACTCTCCAAATTCCTTTTCTCCATATCAAGAAACAATGTTCTACACAGCTTGATACCCTCACTCAGCGCAATCACAAAACACTCACACGTCCCTCCATTTTTCCAGTGAGAGAATTTCAAACATAAACCAACAAAAATGGGAGCTTGCACTTCCCGACCAAAGCCTTCTCCACTGCCCAATTCACACTCCTCAGGCGAAATCGCCACCAGCGCCGAAAACCCACCTCCAATCAACGGCGAGAAGAACAAACCCGACACTGCCCCAGCTGAATCCGTCAAAAAGTCGCCATTTTTCGCCTTCTACAGCCCCAGCCCAGCTCACTACCTCTTCTCGAAAAAGTCTCCGGCGAGATCTCCGGCGACAGGGACGCCACGAAGGTTCTTTAGGGTTCCGCCGTCACCGGCGAAGCACATAAAGGCTGTTCTTGCGAGGAGACATGGGTCGGTTAAGCCGAACGAGTCGACGATACCGGAAGGGAAGGAGGTGGATGGTGGAGCGGGTCTGGATAAGAGTTTCGGGTTTTCGAAGAAGTTTTATGACAAGTATGAGATTGGAGAGGAAGTGGGGAGAGGGCATTTTGGGTATACTTGTAAGGCTAAGTTTAAGAAGGGTGAGCTTAAAGGCCAGGAGGTTGCTGTTAAGGTCATCCCTAAAGCTAAGGTTTGTTTTTATTTCTCTCTAATTTTATAATTTATTATGATTTGTTGTTTTGTACTGAATTTTGGGTTGTTACTTGTTAGTGAGATCTAAGGGTTGGTTATGTTCATGGATGAAAGTTTAGTTTTCGAATCAAGTGGCCTAGTTCTTGAGGATGTAAGTCTAATTTGATCATGGATTTTCTTGAAGTGGGTTCTGTTAGTTGGAGAAGCTTCTATGGATGTAGTATGAGTAGTTGGATTATGATTGTTGACCAGAGACTGGGATTGACACTAGATCTCATACTCATGAATCAAAACCACCAGATGTTTCTGAATCATTTGGAACATATATACTAGTGTTTGGGAAATGGAATTGCAAAAGAGAATGAGATTCTAGTGTTCTAGAGAGTTTCGAAAATCGATGACAATTTCATCTCGTTGAGCTGAAAATACCAAGATGTTTCAGGATTTTTCGGTCAGTTTCGATGGCATGTTAATCCTCCATGCTCTTATGAGTTATTGGTGTCGGTCTATTCGAGTTTGTGCATGGTAGATCTAGCTAGAGACGTGATAGGTCTATTCGAGTTTGTGACGTATAGTGGTGTTGCTTGAATTGTTGTAATATTTTCGTATTATATTCGTTGTGTTTGTACAGATGACAACTGCTATTGCTATTGAAGATGTGAGGAAGGAGGTGAAGATATTGAGAGCTTTGACAGGGCATAGCAATCTTATACAGTTTTACGATGCATTTGAAGACCACGAGAATGTCTATATAGTCATGGAGTAAGATTTGATTGTTTTATTTTCGTCATGTTAATGTTGATGCAAGTTTCACAAATAGTGAACTTCGCTTACCCGTTACATTTGTTTCTCAGGTTATGTGAAGGAGGCGAGCTTTTAGATCGGATACTATCTCGGTGTGTTCACGTTTATTTCGTGTTTTAATTTTAACTACTGTTAATTGCAAAGCAATTTTATATATAAGCATCCATGGTGAAATTATTTTCTGTTGTTATAGAGGTGGAAAGTATTCAGAAGATGATGCAAAAAATGTGATGATACAAATACTGAACGTTGTCTCGTTCTGTCATCTCCAGGGGGTTGTCCACCGTGACCTTAAACCCGAGGTACTATGTTTAAGTTTTCTCTCTATGTTCTACGGTTTTGCATGGACTGTTTTGTATATATAGTAGGCGCTCATATACGAGATGCCTTTCCTTTAGTATCATTTCAAAATAATTTTCTTACTAGTTTTGATATGATGCACAATCATGAGTTAGTATACCATTGTTGCCTAACTGATGTCTGTTACTGTATCAGAACTTCTTATTTACATCCAAGGAAGAAACCTCGCTATTGAAGGCCATAGATTTTGGTTTGTCAGATTTTGTGAAACCAGGTTTGCCTCTTACATATCTATTACAGTATATCATTCAAGAATCAAGACAGCTCAGACCTCCTGTGTATAGGCCTGCTTTCACATGGCATCCCTTGTTTTGAGAAAATATACGTATCTCTCCTTCCTGTTTGCTAAGATGTATTGTGTCTATATGCAATGTGTCTGAATGTAAATGTCCATACTATTTATTGGTTGAAGAAGTAACAGACAAATTAACGTTTATGTTATCCTTTACAGATGAAAGGCTAAATGACATTGTTGGTAGTGCGTATTATGTGGCACCTGAAGTTTTACACAGAGCATACAGTACCGAGGCTGATGTGTGGAGTGTTGGTGTAATAGCATACATACTGTTGTGTGGAAGCCGTCCATTTTGGGCTAGAACTGAGTCAGGCATCTTTCGGGCGGTGGTTAAAGCTGAACCTAGTTATGAAGAACAACCTTGGCCCGCTCTTTCTTCCGAGGCAAAAGACTTTGTCAAACGTCTCCTGAATAAGGATCCAAGGAAAAGAATGACAGCTGCTCAAGCCATGTGTGAGTGTTTTATGCAATTCATTTTTACATAAACGACACGTGCAATAAATGTCAAAACATCCATGAGTTTGCGAAAATGTCAACCCCCCCATCCTGGAAGGGGGTATTTTAACTCATGAGTTTTTGGAATTATTACTTTTTTGATGATTTCTATATTTTGCAAGTTACTCACAAATTTTCTGCTTCAGGCCATCCGTGGATCAAAGATACCAATGAAGTAAAAGTTCCAATGGATATACTAATCTTTAAACTTATGAAAGCTTATATGCGGTCGTCCCCTCTCCGGAAAGCTGCCCTACGGGTGTGTAATCTCTTCTATTACAGTAAAAATAGGAGCATATGTTATTCCTCCATTATGATGTGCATGCATGATGTATGAGATTCTTTTATTTTGCGTTAGAGAAAGTATTGGAATTCAGTAATATTTGTATCTAATGTTTTTCGTTAAAAATAAATTACAGGCCTTGTCAAAAACATTGACAGTGGATGAACTTTTCTATCTCAAAGAGCAGTTTGCGTTACTGGAGCCCACAAAAAGTGGCACCATAAGCTTGGACAACATCAAAGCGGTTGGTACTTGGAGATTGATATTTGTCCATATTTGTTTAGGATCAGAGCTCAATTTCAGATTTTTACTCTTTCCTTTCTTTCTTTCAGGCCTTGAAGAAATGTGCAACGGATGCCATGAATGAGTCACGCATATACGATTTTCTTGCCTCGGTATAGTGATGATCAATATAGCAATGAGTTCCCTACTAAACATCAATTAATCTTCTTCCTCTAAATTTTTATTTCCATTTTGACAGCTTAATGCACTTCAATATAGAAGGATGGATTTTGAAGAATTCTGTGCTGCTGCAACGAGTGTTTATCAGTTAGAGGCTCTTGAAAGATGGGAACAACATGCACGTTGTGCCTATGAGCTCTTCGAGAAAGAAGGGAACAGGACTATCATGATCGAGGAATTAGCTTCGGTAAATAGCGTCCTCTCCTCAACTCTAGTTGTACTTTGTAAAATAACACAATCTTTAAAGAATGTTGTGGAAAAAAACCTTTATAAATTATAACTGTGTTGCGGGTTGCAGAGTTTAATCTGTCCTGTTTTAACAAGAACTTTTTGATTCAGGAGCTTGGCCTCGGGCCCTCTGTGCCTGTTCATGCAGTTCTCCATGACTGGCTTCGACATACTGATGGAAAGCTTAGCTTCCTAGGGTTTGTCAAGTTGCTGCATGGTGTTTCCAGCAGGTCTCTAGCAAAAGTTCACTGATACTTCCCTGCGAACTGCAATTGCCGTCGTACTTAATGATCTTTACCAAAATAGTAAAAGGCCGGTGGGATGTGATTTAGGCTGTCGCGGATACCTTCAAACCATATGCAGTGCGCACGGGTCAATATGAACTAGCTGCAATTGGCGTTTTCGACTGGCATCGGTTCACGGATTCGATGCCAGCCAAGGATGAGAGGCTTGGACAGAGCAAGGGAGTTTCAACCATTTGTTGTAACCATTGTAAATGAGGTTGTGGTTAAGTTTTGTGATTGATTGTAGGTGGGAAAAAGTGTATCAATTGATTAGTGGACATTTAATTTATACTTCATCTTTAGGCATATATTGGAAGAGTTGACAAACAATTGTAGCAGTACCTTTAACTTATTCAATATCAGTGTTATCTTCTTCTGGTTTCCAAAAAGCTCATATGTTTCAACATTTTTGTTTCCGGCATGCAAAACTAACTGATAAGCCAGTAAAAATTGAGACCAGTAATAAAGCGAAAGCTGAAATAAGTTAAGACTTAAGCGTCATCCAACTATTTGAGTGTTTCAAATTGAGAGTTGATAAACTAGCCTAAAACTATGATTAGTTGGTTTTCTTCTTTTCTTTAAATGTATTTATTACTGGAGTAGTGCAGGTTAATGTTACTTTCGGTTGGTGGCGGTGGTTGTGGGATTGGTGGTGAATTGATGATAATTATGAATGGGTTTATTATTACTAGGTGGTGAAGTGGAATGCCTTTAGAATCATTAGAACTTTAAAAAAACAAGTGTTCAAATTTCAAAATTTATTTTTGATGCTACCACATGTGAACTGTAAATGCATTAAATTGAGGCCTATCGGCCCCAAACAAAAAGCCTTTGGAACCTTCGAAGTACATGTCTTCTTCTCCTTTCATTAATAAATTTGCACTTGGAATAGTTTTCAATGTGGTCAATGAATGAATATATTCTGGATAAATTCGAGTCCTCTTTTGAGCTGTTGCAATTGCAAGTGAAATGGAGGGGGTTTGAAATGGAAATCTGTTTAAAATATTATGATAGTAGCTACAATGCCTATATTAAAGACATATTAAGACCTAATTTCATTACAATTTTATTCAATCAACAATTAATTAATTAATTACCATTTGTAACTTCCCAAAATTTTAAAGAATGTTTAGGCATTAAAAACCTTATTCATATCAATAAATTCATATCAATAAGATGCTATTCTCTTTTCACAAATTTAAATTTATTTATAATAACTTCAGCTTTAATCGTGTTTACGTTAAAACAATCTTATGATAGTTGATCTACTAAAATACATGAGAAAGTATATTTCATAATCTATGTTGTTGGGTGAACAACTATGAAATTTATCGGGAGACACAAGTGATGATAACGTGTGGGGAAAGAACATATGTGTAGGTATGTTAGGTGATTGCACCGGTCTAGCCTTAAACGTTCCTCATCCCATTAATTAATAATCAATTAATACTAGTAAATATACTCTCCGGCGCATTTTAAACTTTCTATCGAACTCTGATCTTAAATAACACACCCATAAAATATAGTATAAGAATTTTTATTAATATTGTATTGTGATTATGATTAGTACTACTTGTATAACTCAACGATATAAAATGAGTAACACACGTGCATTTGCGTAAATTGAAGCTAATACAGAGTGATTTTAGAAATTAGAGAAAGTAAAGGGGTTTCTGTAGCGAAATTCCCATTTCTGTTCGCCCCCAAGAATTTTCCATTTTCATTTTTCCCCTTTTCCTCGCCGAGCTTCAAATTGCCTCGAGGTTTGAAGTTTGAAAAAACTGTTTAGTTCTCATCGGTTCAATTTGCATTTCCTGCATTTTAGAGGATATCCAATTCAACCAGTGAGCGAAATTTCAATGGCAAGGAAGCGGAAAGTCATCGATATATCATCGGAATCAGAATCATCCGAGGAGACGGAAAGTGAAGGTGTTATTGAGATTAGCTCTTCAACTTGGTAAACGTTTCATATCTCATAGTACTATCTTCTTAACCTTCTTTTCATCTTCCACTTCATTATTAACTCACTTGTTTTTGTTTCATTGCCAAGTGATGATGACGTCAATGATTCTGATTCTGTGGATGATGATGAGGATTATGATTCTGAAGACGAGTATGATAGTGGTGAGAGTGAAAGATCAGAAACTGAAGCAGAGGAAAATGGCTATGTTGTTGATATGAAAGATGAAGAGTCCGTGTGCAACAGAGTTATTCGTTTTCTTCGAGGTCTATCCATCTCCTCCTACATGATCATCTGTTTTAGAGTTAATAATTTAATATTAGATTTCTTTTTTTTTTTTTTTCTTCCTTGCATTGCAACGATGATTCAAGTCTGTTTTCGTCCACTGCGATTTAGCTTAGTGCAAGGGGTGGGAGTTTAATCACATATATAAGACCTTGTTGAGTATATAGCATTGTTAGTTTGGAGTTTTTTTTTTAGTAGTGCAGCAAGACTTGGCATTCCTTACATTATTCAACGGGAGCATATAAGTGTTTGATGTTTATGGGAACGAGTTGTTGTTGTATTGTTGACCGGTTGTAGCTTTACGTGTAGCATGCAATAAGGTTTACCTTGGTGCATTTCATTTAGAGGTTACATATTTTTTTGTGTTTGTAATGCAGATAAAACTCCTCTTGAAAATCTGAAATGGAATGAATGTAAAGTGTTTCTCCGAAAGCATGGTTTGAGACTAACAGGAAGCAAGGAAGAGTGCACTCACAGGATTAAGGAATTCTGGAGGTTGTTATTTATTCCATGGATTCTATTTCTGCTATTTGGAGACCGGCTAGTTCTAAGTTTTGTTTCGCAGGTTGAAAGATGGAAATGGTGAAGCATTGTATCCAAGATCATCATTTGTAATTGACTGCACCGGTAGTTTTATCAATCTCTACAAGTGTCTAACTCTGAAAACATTTTTCCCTGTAACTTGGTTGTTTTCACCTCCTTCAGTTTTTCTCTTCTCAGGTGATGTATGCCGAGGAGATGTTGTGTTGTTCCGTCAGAAAGTATATGACAAGTAATACTCCTATGCTATTTTTGCTAATATTGGACTATTTGTTTTTCCCCTTTTGGTTGATCATATTAAGTTGGAACAGGTTTAGTAAAATGAAAAGACAAGGAAATGTTCTGGGAATGAGGACTGTCGCTGGTAAGATTGTGAAGGATAGCTATGGTGCTGCCAAACAACAACATACCTTCACGGTGCGATCAATTTTTAAATTTTTAAATATAAGTAGAGGAGTTGATTCTTAAGCCAAATCGTTAAGAATAATGGTGAAAATAGTTAAGTTTGCTTTTTTGATTTCCTTTTCACTCACTTGCAGTTTGATCTGTGACCAGGTTGAAGTGCTGTGGAGCCAAGGGACCAAGAAACTAGCTCCGCTTATTCCATTACTTGTCAAGGGCCGTAACCTCTATAGAATGAAGACGTTTAGACAGGTGACTTCTTGTTGACGTAGCTAGTTAAATCTTTGGTAAAATAATGGTTTATTTATGTTTTTTATGCTCATTCTTTTACATTAGCGTTGGAAGAATGAAAACAAAAGATTGGAAGTCCTAGACGAGAAGCACCAACGTGGAGCTGCAGCAAGACATGTAAGAGATATGAGAAGGGCAAAAATTGCAACAAAGATGAATAAGTCCACAACAACCAAAGGTATGACAATTTTGTGTAGTGTTGTTCTTCTGTGTTACCTCATATGTCTACACTATCTAGTCATGATTTGTCTTTCTTGTGTGTATCTGTGGTAATAGGTGCCAAGAGTTGCAAGGTTTCCCATCACTCTAGTCCTTCTGGAGCAAAAGCATCAAAAAGTGCAAAGACCAATGTAAAGAAACAGGGAAACGCATTGGCAGTGAACAAAAAATCGACGATTCCTAAAAATCTCCCTCAGTTTCGAACATCAACTTCGAAATTGACTCAGGACTTAACAATTCCTACTTCTCACAAGAGAAGTCGAAACCCGACCCAATACCATCAAGTTAGAGAACCTCCATATTTGCAGCATAATGATCCTTCCCGAGCTTTTTACCCCTTTGAGTCAAATGTTAACCCAAGACAACTGCCAAACTTTCATTCTAGACCGTCTCATTCACAACCACATGTCCTGTATCCATTTCAAAGGCCTCTTCCACAAACCCAAGACTTTAACCAAGGTGGTTTTGTGCATCCTGCATACCCACACCCTACTCGTGCATATGATTCACAATTCCCTGGTCTTATGGGCCACAGATCATTCCACCCATCATATTCCGACATGCACAGATGGAGGTAGGTGGAATATGATGTCTATTTTTGCTTTCAATGCCATGCTATCTGTCAATATGTGGCTGCTGGATGTACGTGCTGGGGAAACAAAGGCATCTTCTTGAAGTAAAAGAGTGGCTGTCAATTTGTGCTCCATCTGAAGAATCGTGAGATCTCATAGAACGACTGAAAAGTGCTGCTGATACTTGTAGAAATGTTGATTCCTAGCCACGCCTGTGGTCTTGCTGTATAGTGGCACCAAAACCATATTCAGAAACTTTATCCTGAAACATTTTTTAACAGGTGTGGAGAGATGATTGGATACCAAATGCCTGATAATTGGTCTGCAGTTCATGAAAGTGTATGTTGCATTTTGAAGTAGTTTTCTAACTGTAAATGACCAAATGCCGTATGTTGTAGTTGAGAGCAGAACATTAACTGTCTTCTGCTACAATATCAATTTGAATTTTGAAGTTGATTGGGGAAGAAAGTCAAGAAACTATTTCGATTTCTTTCATTTTCTTTTTCTTTTTCCAGAAAAGAAGAATATATTGATACTCAAATAAAGTTACGCCTGGCCTGGGGAAATAAAAAGCAGAACAGAAGTCCCAAACTGTCTACAACTACGTATTTGGCTAACAAATGAGCCATCTTATTGCAACAAACTCTAGCAAAAATAAAGAGGAGAATTAAAAAAAAAAAAAAGGGAATTAAAGCCTTGGTCTCCTCAATAACTGTCCTAGCTGAAGACTAACACATCAAAAAATAATTCAACTGATTTGAATTTGATGAAACAACTCACTTGGAATATTAGACATTTCAGGATTTTGAGAGGAAATGGAAATGGAGATTTTGTATAGAAACAGGGATTTTGAGAGGATTGGAAATGAAATTCTTTCCTCTTCACGAATGATCCGAGAATCCTTCACTGTTAGATCTACTGTGTGAATACAAGCATTTGGAACTGAGAGCGCAAAATAGCAGTGGCATTCTGAATAGCTGCACTAAAATTTTGTTCTGTTACTTTATTTCAGAATACATATTAGTTTGGTCAATTTCATTGTGTGACTACTAAACTCCAGAATTCATGCAACTTGTAAGAAAGGAAGTAGTTTATTCTGCCAATGGTATCTATCTCTAAGAGCCTCTAAGAACCAGTTCTCTACTAAGTACCTATGGTGAAATCATAGCATAGCTAATTAAAACAGAAGAATACAGATAAGATCAGCAGCATGCAACGCGGATAAAATTAGCATTCGTCCGCACAAATCCTGCAACATGCACCTCTCATATCACAGGCTTTCTCTGGGCGTTTTGTTTTCTACTCACATCCTGACCATTTTGCACTCAAATACACCGAGACTGGCAAGCAAACTGTCACATACTATAATTTCAAGGAAACGATTAAGAATACCTTTCCATTCACTTTCAGATTCATCTATGATCTCACAGCAGGTTGAAGTTATGTAGCGCAAATGGATCAAGAAGTAACTTTGCCTGTTCTGTTATATGTTACTTGTGAAGGGCTGCTGTAACCTCTATAGAATTAAGACATTTCGACAAACAACATGTGACTTCTTATTGCCTAGCAAGTTATATACTACTCCGTTCTCTCAAAAGCATCATGAAGCGCAAAGAACAATGTAAAGAGACAGAAAAAGGAATTGGCAGCAATTAAACACTTGAAATCCTTAAGCACTTGGTTTTCTATTCACATCCTGATGATTCCTGACCATTTTGCACTTATATACTCCGGGACTAGCAAGCAAACGATCAAAGTTTTATCATGCCTTTATCAGCTGCATTATATTTCTTTCCTAGCTAGGTCTCTCATTCATGTCATTATACAACCTAAACAACTCTTCAAAACTTCCAGCTACACAAGCTCCATGCAGAACTACATTCCAAGTAGCTAAGTTTCTTTCGGGCAAGGAACTAAACAATCTCAAAGCAACATCAAACTGACCCATTTGCATATGAAGATCACAAGGGCTGGTCCAATGTATAAATTCATACTTAACCCAAGAACAATAGCCCTGCAATGAACAAGAACCCCTACACTATAGAACCCTCCATTGCTGCAAACGCTTAAAATAGATGAAAACGTAGCTGAATTCTCAACAAATTAAAACAGCAGCATAGCTAATTAAAACAGAACAATACAGATAAGATCAGCAGCATGCAACACAGATAAAATTAGCATTCGTCTGCAGAAAGATGACATGACCACGAAAGCAAAGATAAAAGTTAGGCTCGTGCAGTCCTGCAACATGCACCTCTCATATCACAAGTCTTCTCTGGGCATTTAATTTTCTACTCACACCCTGACCATTTTGCACTCAAATACGCCAGGACTGACAAGCAAACTGCCAGATACTAAAATTTCAAGGAAACCGTCAAGAATTTTCAGTGTCCTTTTCACTTACTTTCAGTTTCATCTATGATCTCACACCAGGTTCAAGTTATGGAGCGCATGCAAATGGACAAAGAAGTAAATTCGCTTATTCTGTTTATATGTTACTCGTTCAGGGTCGTAACATCTATAGAATAAAGACCTTTTGACAAACGACAGGTGACTTCTTGTCGCCTAGCAAGAGTTGAATACTACTCCTTTTTCTCAAAAGTATCAAGAAGCGCAAAAAACAATGTAAAGAGACAAGAAAAAGAAATCGGCAGTAAGTGAAATATTTAGGTACCAAAGAGGCTAAGATGGTATCTCTAAAAGCCTCTAAGCATCAGTTCTCTACTACGGTGAACCCAAGGCGTCTGGTTCTCTATTCACATCCTGACCATTTTGCACAATGTATTTTGACACATTGTAGTTGAACTCCAAGCTAACATACAAGATTTCTGTGTTTTATTAGACCTATGACACATTGGCACAATGTATTTTGACATCAGGTGCTGTATGAAAAAGCAACAAGTCACGTCCTGGAGTTGGCGAGGAACGAAGTGGGGTGCCTATCACTTAAGGAATGCATCGACACAATTTCTGGAGAACAGAGGAAAAGACTTCTTAATCATGTTGCATACTTCTCTGATTGCCTCTCAAGAGATTCATACGGGTTAATATTCACTGATCTGTTCGACTGTTCCTCTATCTTTGTTCATTAATTCCTTTGAGGTCAACTTAAAGATATGTATTCGTTTTACTGCAGGAACTATGTTGTGCAACATGTACTTCAATTGAAGGACTGTGACATTAATCAAAAGATACTAAAATGCCTGAAAGGTAAGTTCGTAGCGCTATCGCAGAAAAAAGGAGGCAGTTATGTAGTCGAGAGATGCCTGGAATGTTGCCTTGTTGGGACAGATGCTGTAGTTAGAGAAATATTAATGACTAGCCCAAACACGCCTTATCAACTCGCTCAACATCCAACTGGAAACTATGTCATCCAGAAGGCGTTAAACAGAACTAAGGTAAACTAATTCTGCTTCTAACTTCTAAAATGACATGTTACAGAAACTTTAAGACCATATCTTCTGTGTGTGCTGATTCAGGAACTGTGCCTCTCTGGTCTCTTTGAAGAGCTAGTGAAATTGCTTGAACCTCATAAACGGGAACTTATCCGCTTCACAGGAGGAAAGCATGTCATGAATCTTATGAACGATGGAAGTTCTATGCTACCGTGAATCACAAGATAATAGTACTAGCAATACAACAGGCAGTACAAACAATGATTCTGCTTTTCAGGGCATTAGGAACCTAGCTAGCTAGAACAAGGATTTGTTAAAATTGTTCATTATCTATTGAAAATTTGAATGAGAACAACAGGCAGTACAAACAATTCCATGTTCCTACAAAAGAGTAAAGAACGCTACGTCGTTACCATACTCCAATAACTACATAACAGTAGGAAAGGGCACACTCCAAATCTCCAATCAACAACACAACATGCATACCATAATAGAAATACATCTAGTTTCTAACAGAACAAACCTCTAGGAAATCCAAAACAACAAAGATTGTTTAACTTGACATTATTCCTTTCCTTGGAAAGCTATTCATACCAGGGAACAGTAGAACCGGTGATCTTGAGCTTCAGCTCCAAACTATCATCTGGAGACCTCTTCAGAAGGCTTGCGGGGAGCACTTGATACGTAAATGGACCTCCACGGCCCATATTCGTGACTTTCTTTACGCATTTGTCATTCTCCACATCATACCAAACGAGCTTGAATTTTTTGTACGCGATAACAACTTGCTGTGTGGTCTTCATATAGGCTATAGCCCTCACATCCCATGACTCATTACAGGCTCGTGGAAGTTCCAACAAAAGAACCCTAACCCACATGTATTGATCTTCTCCATATTTTTCCAACATCCATAGAGCAAATAAATGCAACGGGTAATTCGTGGCACTTACACATAAGCATCCACCCGGTTCTTCAAAAAGCGTGCGGCTCCACATTGAAGGACGAATTTCAGTTGGTAGAGTGAATGCGCGGTAAGTTTCTGTTTTGAGATCAAGAGCAATAATGCACCACGCACTAATACCATCAACTCCATTCCCAATCCAATGAAGGGAGCCATTAGCAAAGACTCCAGTAGGGGTTTCCAGGTCCCGACAACCATCGAAATCGTCAATCCTGCGCCAATACCTAGAATTGAGGGAGTAAATGGAGGACCTAATGATTTTGTCCCTGGTATTGTCCCCAACAAAATCGGCATAGATTATCACCACCTTGTAGTCATTGGTAGAAGTATCATATCCTATCCCAGAACAGTATCTTACACTCGGTCGAAATCGAAATTCGTCAGAAGAAGGTAAGTTCACATACTCACCATTGCATATATTACACAATGACCAAATACTCTGTGGTACCACTTGAGAGCTCCGATGTAGAACTAGGCTATGGCAGAAAGATACAGGCAAATTGCGGATAAAAAACGGAACATTGAAACTGTTAATATCAAGGTTCTTAGTGCGTCTACCTTGAGCACAGTTGATGGAGCTTACTCCAACCGAATAAAGCTTACCGGTGTCAGTTGAGATAGTTAACATCATGTTGTCCTCGTCATGTTCATGCGTTTTGCTGCGATCGAACTGCAATTTGGCGAATTCTGCATCATCATCGATCAGTGATCGCCATTCCTTACAGACTTGGCGGTATCGGAGCAGATCTACCATCGGCAGTCGACTCAGAATTTCCGAGTATACCTCGATCGGTATGTAGTCCGACATTTTTTCAGAACTGATTTTGGGAAAAAATGATGACCGGAAAAATCAGGATTTTTCACTGCGCTCGGAAAAATCAGGATTTTTCAGAATTGATGAAATCTCTTCTCTTCGCTTACAGGGTTGATTGGTGGGGAAAATGATGAAATCCACCGGCACCCGACTGGACTGAGCAAATCTCTTCGCTGCTTTCTGGATTTTGGGGGAAAATTCTGGGTTTTAGGAGAAATGAAGTGAAAGGTGATGAAAGCTGATGAACTGAACTGATGAAATCCACGAGGACGTTGGCTATATATATATCTCTTCGCTTGGAGTTTGCCTAATTACAATGTGGTACTTTCTCTATACCAATTAAAAAGAAAGATCATCAAAATTTCAATGTTGTGCTTTTTTCTTTTTTTTTTCTTTTTCTTTTTGATTCATACAATCCAAAAGACCTCAAACGATGTCACGACAACATCATAAAATCCGAAAGATGTGTCAACTTATTACTATCTCGTCGAACAATCTCAGAATAAATAGAATTAAATCTAGCAGCAAGTGGATTACATTCTGAAACTATTGACCCAACTAGGGAAAGAGAATGCCAGACGAAGCTAAGCTGTTGTACTAAAGACAAGTACTCACCTTCCAGTATAATGCATGACAAATTCAAGTCAGTTGACATTTGCAGCGTGCATCTAGCCGCCATTGATTCTACCACCTCCGAACAAACCAGATACGAAAACCGCAATATTCTTCAAGCAAGCACATAACCACTGCTGGAGCGAGCAACCAAGCCCACACCGATACAAGCACTTGGACTGTATATTGTAGCACTTTCACCTTTATATGCCTAGAAACAGGGACTTGCCTGCACGCAACAGGCCTCGACCGTTGGGGATCTACATAAACACCTCTAGCCAGCCAAAACATTGTATATATTGCGCCACAAATGAGATAATATTTTGAGCATCATAGTCGACGCCTTTATGAACCTTTTTTTATTCCTATTACTCCATAAATACAACAAATGTAGACAAATACAAAACTCTTCCAAGCCAACACCTGCACTCACATAATTCACCCAATAATTGACGTCCTCTTCAGTATTAGCAATTACATAATGGGGAGAAGAAGACACATCACACGCTAATCTCGGAAAATGGCAATCACAGAAGAAATGCAAAAGAGATTTAGATGCATCAGCTAAACAAAACATGGGTCTATATATTTATAGTACCATCTTAGCGCCCCTAATTATAAAATAGTACTCACTATTCAATCAATTACATTTTGGTACACTAATTTGACCAAATGGCACTTTATGTACTGTTTATTTTTCAGATTTTATTTCACCCAAACAACCCTTACTATTTAAAAATATATAAAAAAGAAAAAACAAAAAAGGAAAAAAGAAAAGGAAAAGAAAAAAAATCATATCCATGGCCTTGGCTGGAGCTCCGACCAAACCTGTAGCAGCTCCGATTAGGAACTCTGCTGCTACAGAGCTCCTAATCGGAGCTGTAAGCTCCCGATTTGGAGCTCTTATTACCAGCTCCGAATCGGAGCTGGTAATAAGCTCCGGAGCTTAGGTTCCGGTACCGGAGGAATAAAAGGAGGAAGAAGATGGAAAAATAAAAAAAATAGATAAAAAAAAAAAGAAAACGGAAAAAAAATATTAAATTATTTACGGGATAAGGCTTGTTTGGTTTGGGAGTTTTGGGACAGTGGCATTTATGTAAATAGTGTCCGGTCAACGCTATTTGGTACTAAAATGTAATTGATTGAGTAATAGGGATAATTTTGAAATTAGGCCTCATAAGAGGGTATTAATCAAGCATTTTCTCAACAAAACATTTATCTACTAGATTCAATCCATTAAGCACCAAATTAACCACATTAAGCAAAGAATATCACAGGGTTTAACTGTAGCATCAAGAATATCAGGAGAAGAGAGACCTGTTTTCCTAACATTGCAAGATTGAAGGACTGG
This sequence comes from Plantago ovata, assembly GCA_028274465.1. Lineage (NCBI taxonomy): Eukaryota > Viridiplantae > Streptophyta > Magnoliopsida > Lamiales > Plantaginaceae > Plantago > Plantago ovata. The sequence continues at coordinate 4,520,832 of CM051457.1, read as the reverse complement.
AGATTACGAAAACCCATTACACCATACCTCTTACAATCACACGGTGGTTGCCAATTATTCCAATGAGATTTCCTTGAATCCCCACCCCCCCCCCCACCCCACCAAAATCGAGCAATAATCGAATTAATCTAATGAAGTAAAGTATCATGACATTGTTGAGCTTATAGTCTTTAGATTTAGAACAATTAAAAACTTCATATGAAGCATCACTTCATCACTCAATGACTATTACATACACAAAAACACACACACCACCACACCACCAATAAAAAACAACAATAACAATGAAATAAAAAACGATGATAATGAAATCAAATTACCTTATCACAAACATACAAAATATCAAATATCAAATTACTTGGAGTTTAGATCCAAAACATATCTTATAAGAAAAATAGATAGATAGTATCGCTTTATAAACCTCATGTAGATACTTACCAAAGGAAATGGTTAAATTCAAATTATTCCGCTTGGAGGCTATTCAAACCAAGAGTCCCAAAAACCAGGAGTTCTTAGCTTCAGCTCCAACCTTTCACTGAATCTCTTCATAAGGCTGGCTGGAAACATTTGACAGGTAAATGGACCTTGATCACCTCGAATTGTAAGCTTGCTTATGCATTTCTGCTCCTCCAGATCATACCACACGAGATTTACATTTTTGTATTGGATAACAATTTTATTCTCAGCTTTCATATAGGCTATAACTCTGATATACCAACTATCATCTGCAAATGGCAATCTCAATGAAGCCAACTTGACCCACATGTCCATTCCTCCATGTTGTTGCATAATCCATATGCTAAATTCCATACCCACAGAGCAACTCAGGATTAAACATCCATCTAATGCATCCAAATGCATTACAAGATTGTCGCCGTAATAATCAATGGAATGTCTTGGTGGCATAGGCAGTGTATGGTAAGTTTCAGTTGTTAAGTCAAGAACAATAATAGTAGAAACTCGCAAATGATCGAAAGGAATGTCATCCCTTTTACGCCCAATCCAATGCAATTTACCATCAAAAAAACTCCATGGTTGCCTAAATCAACCTCACAATTGGGGAAATCTTCAATCATGCGCCAAACTCTCAATTTGACTGAGTATATCCAGGTCTTCAACACATGGTTGCTAAAGTTCAATCCCATGGGAGGAACAAATTCCACATAGACCCTAACCACCTTATGGTCATTACTATAACTATCATACCCTAGTCCGTAACTCGAAGGATTCATGAAATCACTATGAGACGGTAACTCGACCAGCGACTCGCCAGTGCATATATTACACAATGCCCAAACATTTTCTACTCTAAAGTTCGGAACTAGAATTAGTCCACGAGATGAAGATACCGGCAATTTGAGGACAGAATAAGACAATAAGCAAGCATTGATGCCAGTAAGCTCAATCTTTCTTATGCGTCCACCACTAAAGTGAATCAAGTTTCTAACACAATAATTAAGATAGCTCAATCTGACAGAATAAAGCTTACCGGTGTTTGTTGCGACACTGAGCATTGTATCTTCCTTCGATCCATCCATTATTTGGCGATCAAATTGTAATCTGGCAAAATTAGGATCGTCGATTATGGATTTCCAAGATTTGCAGACGCAACGAAATCGGAGCAAAGGCTCCACAGGTATCCGGCTGAGAATTTCCTGATATATCACGATTGGAATATCGGACATTTTTGTTTCGATAAAAAGGTTTGATGCAATCAAGAAATGGTGAATTGCCCTGGTTTTAGGATTTTATAGCCTTTCTTGGAATGGTGCTACTATCCGTAAGTTTCACGCAATTCGAGCTTAACAGGTAGGTAATTCACTTAAATATAATATAAGTAATTAATTAAAGTAATATAATAAGTCGGTTGATTTACCCGATTGATTGACCTACCAATCAATTTTAATCCATTGATCTTGCTTATCCAATTTCAATCTGGTGCGTACATGTGTCATTAGTTAATTAAGAGATGTAGGGTTCAAATCCTGTTGGCGTGATTTTTCTCCATTATTTTTATTGAAGGTGTTCGGTTCGAATCTTGTTGGCGTGATTTTTCTCTATTATTTGTATCATTATTTTAGTTGAAGGTGTTGGGTTCGAATCTTATTGACGTAATTTTTTTCTTTTTTATTTATTCTCTTCTTAAATTTTTATTTTTTAACATAAAGTTGTATGACATATTATACTTAATTTTAAAAATAACCATGATATGTTCTTATAAGAAAAGACATACTTCCTCCGTCCAATAATAAGCGTAACACTTGATTTTGTTGACTTTTTCGATGGTCATTTTGACCTTAAATTATTCTTAAATCATACGATAAAATAACTAAAAACATCATATTATGAAACTAGAATGTTTATATGAAACACTTGACAATATATTCAACTGATGAAGAATACCAATTAACATGCGAAAAAGATGCATTGCAGATTTTGAAATTGAATGTTTCCAAAGTCTAGAGATGTATCTGATGGTTCTTAACTCATCGGAGAATACTTTTCGTATGTCTAATATAGTTCAATTCAAAACTATTAATTGCATAACTACAAAAACTATATACATTTATTTATAGCACACCATTTATATTAAGTTTAATTACTCAATTAGTTATTTTTTTATTACGTTTGAAGTCATTATGTGAAGATTATATATTCACTCCATTTATTTTAATATATTATTTAATAAAATAATATTGTTTTACAAGATTACCCTTCACACGCGTACGCGGTTCCTAGTTAATGATACTAATGACTTACGACTTGTTTGAGATTAGATCATGATATTGGATTTTTTTTTTGGGAGAAATTAAAATGTACTTCCTCCGTCCCTGATTAAGCTTTTCATATAATTTGTTGAATTTCTTTTAGCCTCCATTTGACCTCGAATACTCTCTAAAGCATATCGAAAAAGTAATTTGAAAACTTATATTATGAAAATATAAGTTTTCTACTTTCATAATATAAGCTTTATACTTTAAAAAAAAAATGTTAAAGTGTACCTAAATTTATTATTTAATATTTGAAACAATAGAGCTCTAAATAAAAAGTGTATATCTAATAGGGTAGTTGGATTAAAAAAAAAAGTGTACCTAAAGTTATTATTAAAGTACCAGAGGTTTTGTTATGAGTTTTGAAAATTTGTATTTGGAATTGGATATTTTTTTTATTTTCATGGAAATAGTGTAAAGTGGTGAGTGAGATAAGTATAACACTATTATTATGTAAACACTACATTATCCCATTCACTTGCCGTGTATCGATGGAAAACTGTAAAGCTCTAATCTGCTTTCGTTGCATATAATACAAGTATCATATTTCATTTTAAAATAATTGTACTAAAAACACATTATGTTAACACTAGTTTAGGCTTATATTTATCTTGTATTTTTTTCTATTCATATGTATACTAGGTTATATAAATGTACTTTACACTTTAGCATCGGTACTTATCTTATTTATTTATTTTTATAGGGATACAATATTAACTTAATTGATAGAAAAATAGTTGAAAAAATTATAACTATAAAAGATAACTTAATTTCATTAAATATAGATATAAATAAATTTAAATAATATTATTGAAAACGCTAATTATAATGGAAACCGCGTGCCTTTTTTCTAGTTTTCATGTACAAACTTACTGATTTTCAAATGGACGTTAAAAAAAATAAAAAAGGACATTAATAAATTTTTATATGTACATATTTGCCCAAATGTAAATCTAATTTTGACAAACAGGTGACCATATTTCACAAATTTCCATTCCCAATGCAATATTATTCATCTCCCCACAGATCATCAGCAGCTTGATTATTCTTTCGCGAATTGCCGAGAACAAAAAAACACAGTAAATTCTACTGCTAAAGTTGCATATCCAGATCGGAGATCTTCTTCTCAGTTTTGAGCCACTTTCGATGATCTGAGCAGAATTCTCAGCTGAATCATTCTCCCATGGAGTGGACGACGGTGCAGCATTTGGATCTCCGTCACGCTGGTCGGAACTCCAAACCCTTGCAACCTCACGCCGCCGCGTTCCACCCTACCCAGGCACTTGTATCCGCCGCAATTGGAACTTATATAGTTGGTACGCTTTTTCGCCTCAGATTCTATCTTCCTCTTTATATTCATATTGATTGATGTATTATTGAGCTTGTTCGAGAAGAGATGTATTGAATTTGTTGTTTCATGTTCTGGTAGAGTTCGATGCGTATACAGGATGCAAGATCGCGACCGTGGATATTGGTTCGCCAGTTGTTCGGATGGAGTATAGTCCTACGGCTGGCAATTCAGTGATTGCTATACTCGAGGTCGGTGGATGAAAAATATGATGAAATTTTAAATGCTAATCTGCTTATGATTAGTTAGTTTTAGCATATACTTATTGAGCTGACTGATTACGTAGTTGGATTGCTTGAGATGATATCTCCTGTAGTAGCAATCTGTCTTCCTAGGGCTAGTAAGCATGGAAACAATTTATCCCCGAAAGTATCGATATGGTACCGTATGTGATATGCCTCAGTTGCAGAGTGTTAGAAAAGTTTCCCGGCTGTTTTTTTTCCTAGGGTTCATTAGTTTGTTGAGTATCAGATTGCTTCAAGACTGAAACATAATAGTATTATAATGAAATAAGCTTTTACTTGAAAACTGGATGTATTTTTTTCCAACTATTAGTTTTACCATGTAATGAAAACCTTAAAAAAGTTTAATGTATCTTCAAATACCTGTATCTTAAGGTTTTCATGATTTTCACATCATATCTTATTCCTCTCTGTATTACCTATCAATTTCCATGCTTCTTAGGTTTGGGGGATAATGGTTATGAGACAAGCGAATGAATCTTAATGAGTAATTAGTCGGAGTTATTTTGATTGTGCATCAGTCACCACACCACCTGTTTCAAACCCAAAAAGCTGGAAACTCCTCTTGTTATGTCTTTTCAATCACTTTCTTCCCCAAGGAGTATGAGCTTGCATCTTATTGATAGTGAATGGTTGCCTAGTGTGGTAGAAATTAATCTGTATTTGGTTTATTCTCCTTAGACTTCCAGAATTTTATAGGTGTTTGACCTATGTATCCACGACTCCATGAATATAAATCTTGAACCCTAAAGTCTATATTCTGATTTCTCAGTTGTTACAATGCTTACCTGTTAAAGATCCTAATATCTATTGCTCAAATGCCATTTAACTTTTTAAAACTATGGCTAAGTTGTCTATAACGTATCTTGCTCTCTAAATTTGTTCAGATTATATTATCATTTTCGGCATATATGCTCTCTTCTTCCATCCTAGCATGATCTATTTGCAAATTAAATGGAAAACATATTGTTATTTTTTTTTAGTCAAGAATCTTTTGATATTTACTCATGTATGATATTGATAGCTGAGTCTTATTCTTCTATATGTTGTACATTACTAAAATCAATGCTCATTGCCATATAAAGGTCCCTTTTGTTTTTTCTTTGATGGTAATACTTTTTGCATGCAGGATTGTACAATCCGATCTTGTGACTTTGAGAGTGAACAAACATGTGTGTTACATTCTCCTGAAAAGAGGTCGGAACAGATTTCTATAGACACTGAAGTCCATCTCGCTTTGACTGCTCTTCAACCTGTTGTGTTTTTTGGTTTCCACAAGAAGATGAGTGTAACAGGTATGTGCCAATCGATCTGTTCGGCTGTCCCTCTAATTCATAATTTTTTGCTATTATTCTCTCAAGAATGGAGATTTTATTCTTCTAAATCCTCCCCATACGTAGGAACAGCAAATGTACAGTAAAGAGTTTCTCTTTGCAAGACTTGTTGGTCCAGGAAACTTAACTACTGAAAATTTCGCCTCACTCTGTAGTGCACTGCTCTTATACTTTAATTAGTTTCCGGTACCTGCCAGCCTAAAACTCGGTCAGACTTCAACTAGCAAATTTTCACCTTTTTTGTGTTTGACGAAATAACAGTTCCACATCGCCCTGCCAGCCTGATTTGTAAAAATTACAAAATGTTGCTCCATTTTTTATTTTTTTATTTTTTTGGTTTCACAGTGAGTTTGGTTAACGTATGCTCTAGCAGCATGTAGTACAAGGAAAACCAGTTTAATCATCCTCTATTCTCTTGTGGTTTATTTTCAACTGTCTTCTTCCTTTAATTTTGTCATAACATAGAACTTCTGCAGTCAATGCTTAAAATTGTAATATGGTTTTTTGATTCTTGAAATTCACCTTTCAGATTTCCATAATGTTTTATTTTCTCCTAATCTCTCAAACTCTCTATTTGAAAAGGTAATCAATAAATTGTTTATTCTTCTTTGGACTTACTATTCTTAACATGAGATTGACATCGGAGGGAATTGCGGAAAGTGATTGAAAGGGTCAAATGACGAAGGATCATTAGTTAATCTGCCAACATAACAAACTGGACATCCCTTGAGAAAAAGTAACCTGTTGTCCTGTGAAATTGAGCCAATGCAACAGATAGTTGAAAATGATTGTTGATCCCATGGGTTGCTAGCAACATGAAATTACAAAACCTAAGTTTCATAATTTTTCCCAATAACTGGTGTAATTATCTAGTTTAGCGCCTGTGTGGCACTAATGTCTGGTTCCATATCCAATTCACTGGATTTGTATTCAACACAATCAACAACTTTTTTTACGGCATCGATTGTTGGTACCAGAAAAATTTGATACTGGTATTCGGTACCATTGGTAGGTATTAAGATTTTAAGAACAGGATATTGAAGGTCATGCAAAAGGGTATAGTAAAAATTCTTCTGTAGAACTATTTTTAGATGGGGCTGAGAGCTATTTCACACAACAATACGGACCTCCCCCTTTTATCAAATTAGTCAGCTCAAGTATCTTACTAAGTCACTTATGCACATGTTCCTAAATCTTCAACTATTTGTTTGTGCCAAGTTGTTGGAACTGTGGAAGGCGGGAAAGCACCAACAAAGATTAAGACTGATCTGAAGAAGCCTATCGTAAATCTCGCCTGCCATCCTCGTCTTCCTGCTCTCGTAAGGATTTTCTTTGAATATGATATCTTAAAGTATTAAATACCCTTTTCTGGTTCTCTTGTCATTGTTAGTAATGTTCCAAGCATTTACTTCAGCTGACAGTTTTTCTTTTGTTACCAGTATGTGGCTTATCAGGACGGCTTAATTAGAGCTTACAATATCCATACGTATGCTGTTCACTACACTCTCCAACGTAAGTGTTGAACATCATTTGTGCATATTAGCAGTGTTCTACTACAATACATGATAGTCTGGCCCCTCTGAAGTTTTTGATTCTTTTCAGATTCGGCTGTTAATGTATTTATGCCTTTGCAGTTGATAACACTATCAGGCTACTTGGTGCTGGAGCTTTTGCATTTCATCCAATGCTGGAATGGATTTTTATTGGTGATAGACGAGGTACACTTCTGGCATGGGACGTATCCACCGAGAGACCGTTGATGATTGGAATGTAAGTTGACCAGGGACCTAGGATGCTATCCGTTTTGTCACTTGAGCTTTCTTTTACTGCATAGTTGTGTAGTAGAGGGGACAGCTGGTGGAATGTGTTATGACTTTCTGAGCTGAAAAATATTCCCCTGGTTAGAACTTCCAAAGTTTACTTACTTAATTTCACCTGGATCGTGGTTATCTTACACTCTTTTCCATCAATTACGGCCTGCATCTCTCTAAATTCACCTATTATGTATTTGCACCAATTGTAGAAATGTACTGTGTTCTGTGATTGCACCAATCTTCTTGCTATTGTTATTATGATGGTTGTGGAAAACCACAACAACTGAAGAACCTGTAAAAAGGACCAGTTACTATCCAAAAACACTCTACGTGCCATGTTAATATGAGAACCAGTGCTTGTCAGAGTCACTCTATAACAACTAGTTTTAAGCTTAAAAGTTAAGTTCCAGGTTGTCTGTTTTTTCCATAATGTTATGGAAAAATAGTTCGTCACTAAGATTTTTAAAACTATTATCTATTATCTATTATCTATTATTATTATTATTATTATTATATTATTATTATTATTATTATTATTATTATTATTATTATTATGATGATGATGATGATGATGATGATGATGATGATGATGATGATGACGCCGCCGATGATGATGATGATATTTGTATTACTATCATTATTATCTATCTATTTATTTCTTTTGTGGTGGTTATTGTTGCATTTGCCTGTTCATGCATTTTCCAGTAAGTAGTTAAAAGTATGTAAGCCGAGGTGGCACAATTCTTGATCCCAGCTTGTTTATCAATTCTATGTTTGTCTTTAATTGTGTCCCTTACCTTTGGTACTTTAATATCTAACTCATCTTCCTTAATGGTGATTTGTTTGACGTGCAATTCTAGTACTCAAGTGGGTTCGCAACCAATCACATCAGTTTCTTGGCTTCCAGTGTTGCGCTTGCTTGTGACTTTGTCAAAAGATGGAAGCATTCAAGTGTGGAAGACTCGAGCAAATGTGAACCCCAATAGGCCTCCAATGCAAGCAAATTTTTTCGAGTCTGCCGGTTAGTTTAGCACTATATAATGTTGCTTTAGTGATATGCCTCTAATATCATGCTATTCTATGTGAGTTTGTTGGAATTCAGTTTCCTACCTCGAGAATCTAGTAGAATGGATATGTTGGAACTTGGAACAGCCAACATATCATATTAATATGCCAACCATATACACGAGAATACGTCACCAATACGCATTGATTTGAATGTTGGGGTTTTCAATATTTGTCCAGCCTAATTACCTGGCTCACCTTTTTTTTTTACCACTTTACCCGTTACAGCCTTAGAGGCACGTTGGATCTGTCTGTTCTTCTTTCCCCCACTGATGGGTCGCAGGCTCGCGGTGTTCCATTTTGTCTTTCTTGGTTTTGGTATTGGCTGCCAATTGATCAATTTGGTCTGCTTTTTTTGTATATTCTTACGGTTTGGTACTTTGTTTGGGTTTGACCAATAGTGGACTGTATAACCCAGTAGATATCTGTAATATTGCACATGACAGCCCAAACATCCCCCCCCCCTCCTAAATTATTTTCAGGTAATCATAAAATTATATTTTTCCTAGAAACTCCATGTATATAATTTTTTTGGTGAACTTGTACTTGTATGTTGCATCCTTATTGGTGCTTCCTAGCTGATTTATAAGGCACTATACACTTCAACTTCTCTTTAACTTAACATAATAACTGCATAGTCAAACTTCTTTCTTTTAGAATGTTCATTACGTACTCCTATAGGGAGCACTTGCCCCATCTACCTGGTAATTATGTCTTGCTTGTTCTAAGACTCCATTCTGTCTCGAGAAAAATAGCAGGTAATCATTGGATACCCAGTCACTATGTATTAAGATAATCTCATTGTTTTAGAAGAAGACCTAGTATATTTCATGCAATGAACAATGATATAAATTTATGCCCATCTTCTTTGATGGCGAAATTCATATCCCTCCTTTTGAAATTAGCTGTTTGATTATTCTTATAATCGGGCCTTTTGTTTCTCTCACCTTATTTTGTTGCTCCAGTACATTCTTAAGAATATTAATATTTCTTATATCTTCTGCAGCTATGGAATCCATTGACATCCCCCGTATTCTTTCTCAGCAAGGGGGAGAAGCTGTTTATCCTCTACCTCGGATAAGGTGCTTGGAAGTACACCCGAAGTTGAATCTAGCTGCAGTACTTTTTGCAGTAAGTATACTGAACTAATTAGATAAGAATCTCAGTCAAATATAATTGACAATCATTGATGAATCTCATACTTCTGAATAGAGCATAACTGGTGGAGACAATCGGAAGAACAGAGCTACTTACACTAGAGAGGGGAGGAAACAACTTTTTGCTGTTCTGCAAAGTGCAAGGGGATCATCAGGTGTGTGGGCTTAATTAAGTTCCTTCTTTGGTTATTGTTTTTCTGGCCTCGTTTCTTCTTGAGTACTACTCCTTAAGATTTTGGTGATTGGACCTTTGGTTTGTATGAGGTGGCTACTATTCCTTTTAGATCTTCAGCCCTCTTATACTTGAGTTATTTTGCTAGACAAGGTTAACGTAATTTGGATGTTTGCAAGACGAATATACCATCTGATATCCCGTCGTCACATCTTATATAGACTGACGAGCCATATTTTGAATTTATTGTGGTCATTCCAAGAAACACACTTGTAAATGATAACCCTTTTTTGGTTGAGTGTCCCATGCTTTTCGCAAGTGGCTGAGGGTGTTTGCAACCGCTTATTTTTTATTTGAATTTCTAAAAATAGATAAAAAAAAGGGGAATACTGTGGAATTAGTTAGTTAGTATTCAAAGTTAAAGTATCCATTGGTATTCTAAATACCCCATTCCAGTAGATAAAGAGATGGTTGAATCAAAATAATTTTGTTTAAAGTTCGATTTTTCAGAGGGCAATATGAATGTGCTATCATGTTCCATCAACACACTAAAAAGCTTATGCGAGATATCCTGTGTGGAAGTAGGTCAACATTTTTATTGGAAAATGGGAGGTTTCTAAGTCCACGGACAACTTATTTTAAGAAGTTGGTGAAGTTGGTTTGTTAGAGAATTTGATGGGTGTTCGCAAAAACTACTTAAAAGTTAAAGAAGTTATAGAAATAGTGTTTGCAAACTCAACTTTTTGGACAAACAATTAAAATCCAACTTAATTTAAGGGAAGTTGCTTAAGAAGGTCCAACCCTGCTTCTCTAGTTTCAACTTATCCAGCTTAATTTAAGAGAATCTGCCAGCTAATAAAACGCAGCTTCTCCTTAAATTAAGTGATAAGCTAGATAACATAAGCTTTTGCAAAACACCAACTAAGTTGTTTGCATTGTTGCATTTGCTCTGCTTAGAAACTCTTGTCTGGTCTGTCACCTAGCTGTTTGGTCAGCCATAAGGGTAAACTAACTTCATGATCTGTCATCGGTTCTACTTGATTGTATTTAGTATTCTCCAACTATATACAAATTCGTTGCTAGTAGACCAATTCAAGTTTTCACTTGATGTTTAGAAGGATATCTGTTTCACTTGACATTTCTGTGTTTGTTGGATATGATCTTTATTGCATTTCTTACTGCTTTAATATCATAAACAGCTTCTGTGCTTAAGGAAAAGCTTGCAACCCTTGGATCATCTGGTATTTTGGCTGATCACCAGCTGCAAGCCCAGCTGCAAGAGCATCATATGAAAGGGTGAGTTTGAAATAGCTTGTGTTTCTGTTCACCGTGCCATTAGAAATTGTTAGGTATGGTCATCAACCCACTAAGCAGTTTGAGTAGGGCCCTGTACACATAATTTATTTCCTCCACTTTTAGGCTCAAACAAAAATTACCGATATTGACATGAGTACAGCAAATCTAAAAATACAAATAAAATAGAGATACATAATTAAAGATATGATGAAGTACGTGTGATGATTTTTGGAGTACAGTTCAATACGTTAACTATAAGTTCCAAACATCTAGTGTGATGGACAGAAGCTATTGCATATAGCCTTGTAAAAAAGAGAGAAAGAAATAAGATTGCTAAAACATCCATAGATGAAAGCCCAACATGAAAGAGTCAGGGTGAAGTAAAATGGAGAGATGGAATGAGTGGGAACAGTAAGAGTGGAAGGAAACATAAATGTAAATAGCGCTTAAAATTCATATCTGCAGGTATCATCGTCAGTATTAATAGTATAATATGCCAAAAGGTTCTGAATTCTGATAAGGAGTACAACTTAATCAATCTTTCTTCATTGCAATTTTTTTCTTTTAAATTCGTTATTTTAAGCTTCGCTTGGTCACCAATAATCAGGATTATGACTAGATCATAGTTTTAGCAATTACAAATGGAGGAAGTTCCAAGGCACCAATAAAACATATTACAAATTACTTACTAAAAGACCAGTTATTTTTTGTCCTATATGCTACATTGTTGATTGATTCTGAATTGAATTATTTGACTTACCTTTTCTCTCTTCTCAGCCAAAGTCACCTTACAATTTCAGACATAGCTAGGAAGGCTTTCCTTTACAGTGTAAGTATCGGTTCTGTTTATTATTACACTTTCTTTAAAGTACATGTATTAAAATTTTTGATGTTTATTTACGTAGTACTAATGCTACTACTTTATTAAATGTAAAATGCCGATTTTCCTTTCCCTATTGAAATATGTAAATGTTTGCAAGTTGGGGGATTTGGTTTTTGTGTGTGTTTTTCGGAAAGCTTTTCACTGTCGTCTCTAGATAATAGAGGGAATGGTTGAGGTAGTGAAGCAGTGGTTTACTAAAGAACTATTAGAGGCTGTATATGCACACGAAAATGATAATGCGGAATTGTTGAAGTCAAAATGAGCAATTATTTTTACTGGAAGGGAAAAAAAAAGGCACACTTTATCATGTATGGTTGAGGTAGAAAAGTTTCAGTAAGAGAGTATATGGTTTATGCCATGTGCAGGAAGTGACTTGGTCATCTTGAACTTTTAGCTGTTTTACTCAAATTCGTGCCTCTACCATCCTGATTTTATTCAGTGATTCAGTGATCTTATCTTAGGATTAATTCCAAATTGATTGAACATAATGAAGTGCGAGGAGAAGTTATACATACTATATTTTTCTATATATCATACTTAAAATTACAATTATTTTATTGACACTGAGTTTGAATTATTTTACAGTTAGCCAATAAAGTATGAGAATTTGGGCAATTAGTAAACTTTGTACGAACTTGGGCAATTAGTAAACTCTGTACGAACTTGGGCAATTTGGGCAATACAGTCACTTGATAGTACGAACTTGTGGATTGTGCTTTAGTAAACTTTGTTTGTTAGACTATCTTCACTATGAATATTACTGAATTATTGTCTTTTCCTGGGTTTGCAGCATTTCATGGAAGGTCATGCCAAGAGTGCTCCAATATCCCGATTGCCTTTACTAACCATTTTGGATTCTAAACATTATCTGAGAGACTTCCCGGTTTGCCAGGTAATGATATTGATAATATTGCTAGTACAGCTTATATTTGCATTGGAACTTGGCTCTAATTGGTTTCCTCTGGTTGACTCAAATACCAGCCTTATCATCTGGAGCTCAATTTCTTCAATAAACAAAACCGTGTGCTTCATTATCCCGTGAGAGCTTTTTATATCGAGGGATCAAACCTCATGGCTTATAATCTTGCTACTGGAGTGGAAAATATCTACAAAAAACTATACTCCTCGGTAATCAATAGCTTCTCTAGTAACTTCATTATCATTTAGTTATTTTGGTCTTAGAGGAGGACTCACTTATCTTCTGTTTTTTCAGATTCCTGGACACGTGGAGTATCATCCGAGATATATAATTTACAGCAAAAAGCAGCACCTGTTTCTTGGTATCTATGAGTTCAGTGGTTCTGCAAATGAAGTTGTAATGTATTGGGAAAACACAGACCCCCAATTTGCAAATAGTAAAGTTACAACAGTCAAAGGTATGTTGTCTCTTTCGCATCACTGTGATGTCTTTGAGGTGCCCAATAGCTAATTGATTCAATCCTACTTTTCTTAAATAAATAGAGCTGTTTTTTAAAATTTCCAGGTGTTGATGCTGCCTTTATTGGTCCTAATGAAACTCAGTTTGCCGTTCTTGATGAGGATAAGACTACACTTTCCTTATACATGTTGCCGGGAGCTGCTGGACCAGAATTCATGGAGAAAAAAGAGATGTTTGATGAAAACCCAACTGCACCACCTGAAGCAACCTCTGAACTTGCTTCCAAAATTAAGGGTCCAATGCAATTTATGTTTGAAAGTGGAGTTGACCGTATCTTTTCTACCCCACTAGGTGTGCAAGGAGATTCTTTCTCTATGTTTGTCTATGCTGTAACAAATTGATTATATGCTGATCTGTGTTCTGCTTTTGCAGAGTCAAGTTTGTTGTTTGTTTCTAATGGGGACCAAATTGGCTTGACAAAACTTAACCAAGGTTATCGCCTTAATAAAGCTGATGGGCATTACATCTCCACAAAAGCGGAAGGGAGGAAATTCATTAAATTGAAAGTAAACGAGACTGTACTTCAGGTAATAATTCTAGGGATTAAAAAAATAATTCCAAGGATCCTGTTTTCCAGAAGTTAGATTGTGTTTTTACAAGTGAGATAAATGTTTTTAGTTGGAAACTCTTAACGTGTCCCTTTGTTCCTGTTAGGTACAATGGCAAGAGACACTCAGGGGCTTTGTCGCTGGTATATTGACCACATTGCGCGTCCTCATTGTTACAGCTGATCTAGACATACTGGCTAGTAGTTCAGCAAAGTTTGATAGAGGAATTCCTTCAATATCCTTGTCTACTGGGTCCACCATTCTTACTCTTAATAGTAGCCCACCTGACATTAATCATAATGATAGTAGTAGTAGTAGTAATAATAATAATATTGTTGTTGTTGTTGTTAAACTCTTATTTTTTATCACCAAGTAAAACATATTTATTACTGTTGGTACCTTGACCTCTGATCACTATAGATCCTTGCTGTGGCTTGGGCCTGCACTTTTGTTTTCTACTTCTACGTCTGTTAACATGCTTGGATGGGATGGACGGGTTCGGAGCATTCTATCTATCAGTATGCCAAATTCAGGTGACTTTTTTTTTTTGTTGGCACTGTTGTGGGTTCATCAGCTTTATTCAGTACTTCTTTGACCATTCCGCTTCATATTGATTCTCATCTGCAGTGCTGCTTGGAGCCGTAAACGATCGCCTGTTGCTCATGAACCCAACAGATATAAATGTTAGGCAGAAAAAGAAATTTGAGGTCAAGAGTTGTCTTGTTGGACTACTTGAACCTCTTCTTATCGGATTTGGTACAATGCAACAACATTTCGAGCAGAAGCTTGATCTGTCCGAAGTCCTATATCAAATTACATCAAGGTTTTTTTAATCTTCCAAACGCTAGTCCGGAAATTGACACTAGATGCGGTTTACTATTGCACTAAATATGGATAATATATGGTTTCCTTATTTTTTGGCTTGTGGCGTCATAATTCTAAACATCTATCTGGTTTGACTATTATGATGACATTATTCCTATATGATTATAGGTTTGACAGCCTACGTATAACTCCAAGATCACTTGATATTCTTTCCCGAGGTTCTCCAGTTTGTGGTGCTCTAGCTGTAGCATTATCACAATCCGGACCACAATTTACCCAGGTGCTAATCTCTAATAGAATTCCATGGACCATGGGCGTTACAATCGACAACCATTTTCTAATTCTTTTCTTTTGTCTCAGGTTTTGAGAGGAACATATGCAATCAGAGCACTTCATTTTTCAGCTGCTTTATCTTCACTGAAAGATGAGTTTTTGCGATCAAGAGACTATCCTCGATGTCCCCCAACTTCTCATTTGTTTCATCGATTCCGTCAGCTGGGATACGCATGCATTAGGTTTGTATTGCTGATTGTTGTTTGCTTTCTTAGTGAAAAGTTATATCGGTCCAATATCAATCCTAGAAGTGAAAACTTCTGATCTTCTCCCATGTGCTTACATCTGAAAGAATAATCCCCTCATTTTGCGTAATTGTTAAATTACTTAACTATGGTGATATTTGCAAGTGTGTTTTCCTCTTAGTATATGGACATGTGCCTCATAATTTGCTTTGCTTTCTTTTTCTTTCTATCTCTTATCATTTTGTGTGTGATGTCACATGTGTACAAATGGTATTTTTCTTTATAACAAATTTTTCTCTCCACTAAATAGGAGATAATGTGAGCAACAGACCGAATTCTAAACCCCTGATAAGTAATTCAGGCTTGTGGTGGAAGTTGAGTGTGGTATTCCAGGGGGGGGGGGGGAGGGCATATGGGATGGTTTCCACAATAGATTTTTAGCTCATGCAGCTGAGCTGAGTTAGAGTTAAGGTCCGAGTTGATGCAAGTCATCTAAGGACAACTAGAAAATGCCCTACATCTTTGCATTTGTTTCTTGAAAATGTAAAAATTAAAATAACTGGAATATCAACATTAATGTTGTAGTTTTGTCTTTATCCATGGTTTCAGCATATCATCATCTAGCCGTAAAATGGTTAGACTTTGCATTCACTTATCTAGTTTTTCAGATTAACATATAGCCTTGTTAAGTTTGAAATTTGATTTTTTAGGACTTATGCTGCCATATTGTTGTATGAAACTGCAGATATGGTCAGTTTGATAGTGCAAAAGAAACATTCGAAGTCATAGCAGATTTTGAAAGCATGCTTGATCTATTCATATGTCACCTTAACCCTAGTGCTATGCGGCGTCTTGCTCAGAAATTAGAAGAAGAGGGTTCTGATTCAGAGCTAAGGAGGTATTGTGAAAGGATACTGAGAGTCCGGTCAACTGGTTGGACACAGGGCATTTTTGCAAACTTTGCTGCTGAAAGTATGGTACCGAAAGGACCTGAATGGGGCGGTGGGAACTGGGAGATTAAAACACCAACGAATTTGAAGGACATTCCTCAGTGGGAGTTGGCTGCTGAAGTAATGCCTTATATGAAAACTGACGACGGTACCATTCCGTCCATTGTTACAGACCATATTGGTGTTTATCTTGGTTTGATCAAAGGAAGAGGTAATGTCGTTGAAGTTAGAGAAGATAGTTTGGTCAAGGCAATTAAGTCTGATGGTGATAACAAGGTGAGTGGTGTCCAGACATCTCTTGCTGACCATATAGCTGATAACCCTAAAGGGACGCCTGGTGGAGGATCCTTGATGGGTCTTGATACACTTCTCCAAAGTTCCAGTGCTGCAGATGCACAAGCAAAGGCTGAAGAAGAATTCAAGAAATCATTATATGGTTCAGCTGCTGATGGTAGCAGCAGTGACGAGGAGGGCACTTCTAAGCCGAAGTTTACTATTAGGATCCGAGACAAGCCCGCCTCTACTACTGTGGATTTAGACAAAATCAAAGAAGCCACGAAGCAGTTGGGTCTACCATTGGCCAGAACCAAGTCAATGACCGGTTCATCACCAGATCTTGGTTTACTTGTACCTCAACCTATTGCAACAAATGCAAGTGCAACATCTCAAGCCTCTTTTCCTGCCGATATGTTTGGGACCAATCAATTGGTTCAACCAGCACTTGGTTCACAGCCTACCTCCACAGGAGCAGGTATCGGAATGACAGTTGGGCCTATACCAGAGGACTTTTTCCAGAACACGATATCATCTGTTCAAGTTGCAAAGTCATTGCCTCCTCCCGGAACATTTCTCTCAAGAATGGATCAGAATTCTCAAGCCACTGAAAGTAACAATCTACCAACGAACCAGGGGAGAGTACCTGCGGCTGAGATTGGTGTACAGCCTCAAGCTACCCAACAGCACCCTGTTCCATACGAATCTTTTGGACTTCCAGATGGTGGTATTCCTCCACAATCTATGCCTCAAGCCCCTGCTCCATCAAATCCACAAGTGCAGATGCCACAGGTGGTTCCAGTACCCGGTCAGCCTCTAGACCTCAGTTCTCTTGAAGCTCCAGGATCTCAAGCTTCTCAAAAACCAGCTGCACAACCAGTGTCTCCAAAAGCTGTGCGGCCAGGACAGGTAATGTTCCCGAGAAATTAAGTTTTGCAATGTTGCTCTCTGTCTCTGACTCTCTGTATTATTTTTCCTGGCATATATATTTTTCTGCATGTTTGGTTTTGAAATGTATTATACCGTTTTGACGATTATATAGCTGGATTGTCACATCACATGTAAAGATTGCTTGTCCATGTGGATTGTGTAAATATTGCAAAGTGATTGAACCCATACTGCCTGTTTCCCTGTCAACATCAATTGTGAACTTTGAATTTATAGTTACCTTTTGTATTAACTGCTTCCCTTTTTTGTTTTAGGTTCCACGTGGTGCTGCTGCAGCAGTTTGTTTTAAGACTGGTCTTGCCCACCTTGAGCAGAATCAACTCTCTGATGCATTATCTTGTTTTGATGAGGCTTTCCTAGCTTTGGCCAAAGATCAATCTCGTGGAGCTGACATTAAGGCACAGGCTACTATTTGTGCCCAGTACAAGATTGCAGTAACCTTGCTTCAGGTTCTTTTCGCTCAATCTGTTGTATTACCTACCTCAAAGTTAACATTGTCTATTACTACTATGTTTGGTAAGGTCTGAGCTAGAGTGGATTGAATATGCTTGCTTCCCGTCTTCTTTTCCGCAATCATGCAAACTTCATGCCTTCATCACACTCAGGGGGCGAAAGGTGTATTGAGTGGGGGCAGTTGCCCCCACTCAAGTTCTTTCCTTCCACCGTGAAATTTGATACATACTACTAGCATTTTGCCCCGTCTAATGTTTTTGAATGTAAAAAACCAGCCACTTAAATATAAAATTCTTTACAGCCTAACAAGCCTCCAACATCGAAAAAAATGTTGCCCCCTCTTACTTTAATTGCTGGCTTCACCCCTGATCACACGAACAAGATGACCAAACTAAATTTTGTTGTCAGAAGCCAACATAGTTACTGGCTGATATTTGATATTTGATAGTGACAAAATTTCTTCTAGGTTGCTGGAAGTTAAATAACAGCGCTGTGCACTTAGCTAATAATTGGTTATTGCATATATAGGATAATGGCTTCTTGCTAGATGTTACCTGCCCTCTAGTTTGTTTAGGCATTTTACTTGCTATTGCTGTGTGACTTGCGTCACATTTAAAATATTATCCAATATACAAAATCACCTCTAGGCAGTGAATTGCCCAGTCTTCCCTCCCATTCTTCTGTATTACTCTTTTGTCCCATTATACTGAAACTATTGGTGCAATTCAAATATGGAGGGATTGTATCACTCCGGAGAAGATATGCTGGCTCAAGCCGCTCAACTGTCTAATGCTTTCTCTCTAATCCACAGGAAATAACACGATTGCAAAGGGTTCAGGGCCCCAGTGCACTCAGCGCAAAAGATGAGATGGCTAGGCTGGCACGCCATCTTGGTTCATTACCTCTTCTTGCAAAGCACAGAATCAATTGTATCCGAACCGCCATAAAAAGGAACATGGATGTCCAAAATTTTGCGTACTCCAAACAGATGCTTGAATTACTCTTATCTAAAGCCCCTCAAGGCAAGCAAGATGAATTGCGAAGCCTGATTGACATGTGCATTTTGAGAGGCCTGTCCAACAAGTCAATCGACCCACTAGAAGATCCATCACAATTCTGCGCAGCCACACTCAGTCGTTTATCTACTATTGGTTACGATGTCTGTGATCTCTGTGGTGCCAAATTTTCTGCATTATCAGCCCCGGGCTGCATTATCTGTGGCATGGGGAGCATTAAGAGATCTGATGCTATTGCCGCCCCTGTTCCTACTCCATTTGGCTGAGGGCAATTCAGAAATGTACTTACTGTTCATTCAAGGTGCCAATTTTCGTCTTTGGCAGAGTTTAGATTAATTCATTCTCCTTTCCTGCTTCAGTTCAGTTTTGTTCTGTTTGGTTTTTTAAACAATACCCTGCTCCTGTAGATGTGTGTATAGAGTCCTATACCTTCATTATTCCTCTTGTTCCACCCCCAATCACCCCAATTTGTTGTAGTTGTATCATTATGAGTTTCAGGTCGATCTATCACCATTCTATACATGTAATCCAGTGCTTTGTAGTTTCTTGGTTGTTTTATCACTTATTTGGTTTCATTATTATTTGAGTGCTCTAGTTGTCCGGAAACTCGTAAGTTCTTGTTTGTTGTCTTTTATGGCATGTTTTTTTAATTTGCACCTTGAAGACCATTTTTCTTCTAGATGGAGAATAACCTTTTTTTTTCTTTCTTTCAACTTCACAATAGATAAATAAATGACGGACATATATGTTCAACAGTATCTTAAAACATCTGAGATGTTTCAATATACTGTATAACATATCTTTATATCGTTAATACTATTCAGAGGTGACTATCAAGTCTATTGCTGATTTCAGTGAGATGTGCGGTATTTAGTTTTATCACACACTTGAAGACGATGGACAAATTCACAAGACCAGATGCCTTCTGTCTATCAAGAAACAGAAAAATGACAGCAAGCGAAAATGCAGCAAAGGGTAGTATACTAACAAAGATATCAGCTTTCCAATGGATGATAGTCTTATTCCTTAACAATACAAAGTAAGAGATAGATTTGAGCCATACTAACAAAGATATCAGCTTTCCAATGGATGATAGTCTTATTCCTTAACAATACAAAGTAAGAGATAGATTTGAGCCAAACTTGTTGAACAGTTTCAAATAAAATCAATCGAGTTCGCTTTCTAAGTTCATATTTTTTTTCTTTCTTTCACCTTTTCAGTAATATTGTTGGTTTGTTGCTGTGTTGGTGAGATTTAGCTCGATCTACTCGTTTTAGTGTTGTTTTGTTGGTTTGAAGTTACTGGTTGATATCTGAAGTTGCTTATGTCTGCAAGGATGGTGAATACTGGGGAGATGAAGGATTTAGATGATCATTTGACGAAAATTGTGAAAAATGCTGAAAATCCTAAGGGTAGTAGTTCAACTCTGGTTGTGAAAAAGGTAGTGGAGTCAGATCCTGCTGATCCCAATAGTGTGTACATCCTCACACCTGAAGAAACTCTAACCTCTGGTGCTATTAGGACTTTGTTGAACGGAACAAACTTTCTGACATGGAAAAAGGAGATGCTGAGGAACTTAGGTTTTAAGAACAAGTTAGGCTTTGTGAATGGGGAGATTGTGATGCCACAGATGGATCATCCTTTATATTTGCCTTGGGTTAGGTGTAAAAATGTTGTTTTATCCTGGTTGTTGTATTCACTTTCTGAGGAAATCAAAGCTTCTGTGTTGTTCTATGATTTTGCAAAGGATGTATGGGACAAGATCATAGAGAGGCATTCACATCCTGATAACATTAGGATATACAATATGCAGCTTAACATTTGCACTAGAACTCAAGGAATTTTGTCTATCCAACAGTACTACAATCAGTTGAGTGCAATGTGGGAGGAACTGAGAATGTTCAGACCAACTCCTAAATATATCTGTGTGAATGGTGTCAAAACTACTGAGTGTGTAGGCTGTAACATGGAGACTGATAGGATGTTCCAATTCCTCATGGAGCTCAACCCACTTGAGTTTGATAATGTCAGAGGTCAAGTCATTAATCATGTTCTTGTACCTACTGTGGATACAACTTTTAGAATGGTTCAACATGATGAGAGTCAAAGAGCAGCTAGGCAGAAGGTTACTCGAGGTGTATCTCAGGATGGAGATTCAGCTACTTATGTTGTGGAGAATGTGAAAAAGAAGAATAGAGCACATTGTGATCACTGTGGCAAGGATGGACATGTTCAAGAGAATTGCTAAGGATTATTGACTTTCCACAAAATTTCAAGTTCACCAAGAAGCCTTCTCACTCTAAGAATCAACATGGAAATTATCAAGGCAACACTTCCCAGAACCAGAATCAGTACCAGGTAGCTGTAGCTCCTCACTACACTAACCAGATGACTGGAGGCATCCAACAGCAGCTAGCACAGATGAAGCAACATGTGACAAACATGATGTCCCGTATGGAGAGAGCTCAACCTAGTTCTTCTGGCACTTCACAATCCGAGGAGTACAATGCTATGGTGCCATATGAGGAGGAAACTGAACAGGGTAATGCTAAGATAGTAGGTACATAACTTATTTTTTCTACTTCAATAAATAAGCAAAGCATTCTAGATAGTCTTAGAGGTTTTTTCATAGTGGATACTGGAGGCACTGATCATGTCATATATGATGCTTCTTTGTTTACTTCACAAGTGTCTCATATATGCAATTTCCTGATAGAACTAGGATACATGTCTCACAAACAGGAATCATTAAAATCTATGATAAGCTAACTGTTGAAAATGTGCTTTTAGTTCCAACTTTTCAGGCTGTCTGTTAGTAAAATTACTGATCAAGTAAAATTTCAATTCATATTCAATCATGATAATTGTCATACGTAGGAGGTTTCTTCAGGGATAAAGATTGGTCTCGCTAAGAGATTCAATTCACTCTTTGTCATGAAAATTCCTGAGAATGCAGTTTCATTTACAACTTTCGATAAAAGACTTGTGGCTTCTTCACTTACAACTCAAGCAAGTTCTTCTACTCTTTGGCATAATAGACTAGGACATACTTCTGTACAAAGAATGAAGCTTAAACTAAGATGAAAATAGTTTCATTTCATTTCTAGAAAGTACTACAAGTACTACTGTATCTCATCATGTGTTTGATCTAGTGCATTTTGATGTATGGGGTCCTTATTCCCCAAGGTTCATTGAATGTAAAACACTATTTTATTAATATTGTGGATGACTTTAGCAAGTACTTATGGATTGAATTTGTTTAACTCATGCATTAAAACACAACATGGTGTCTGTATCAAAATGATTAAAACTTTAGTATTCCCGCATATCACGTGGGTGAGTCGGGTGAGAATGATTTTGGTTTATATTTAGAGGATGTGGCAGATGAAAATAACACAAAATATATCAAATAAAGTCGTTTTAGTATAGTTGTAAGTATGACTATCTTTTTCTTATACCTTGGGTATTCATATATTAAACATTTGGAGTTGACGACCTATCTTTAAAGTTGTAAAAGTTGTGCTATTGGGAGGTGCCTTGGTGAAGATATACCAGATGTCATTGATGGTTTTTGGCTTCGTTTTGGATTGTCATAAGTTGTGTATCACGAAAGTTGGTGTGTTGGGATCCATTGAACCAAACTAACGAAGGTGTTGATACTCCGTTTGGTATTTCGCGAGGGTATTGATGTTGTTTTTTTCATGTAATTTTTTTTTTAATCCATGATAAAAATTACAGATAAACTGACAGGTTGTACCATTTTCACAACATCAAGGAACCAAGGATCCTTCTGAGCTTAAAACTGAACAAAACAATAATGTATAAGTTTCATCATCACAACTACACAATAGTAAACATGAACCAGCGCATCTCAGTTGAGATCCCTGGGCAATCTATTTGTTTCAACTAGACCATCCACCATCCAGTAAGTATCTTCGTTGAGTCGAGAAAAAACACAAACCCTGTCAGGGAAATGATGTCAGGGAAATGATGGCGTTCAACGTGCTTGCGTTTCATCCTCATGTATGAAAGCGCTTACACATGTTCTTTGGTAGAAACAGGACAACTTTGATTTGAGCTGCAATTATGTTCAGCTCCCTCTCGAGGTATGATCTGAGTTCTCATATATATCTAAGAATATTTATTATACTCTTAGTAATCAAAGTTTGAGTCCATTAATAAAATAAAAAAATTACCGTTTCAATTTTTTACCGACATTATCTTTTTTTTATGATGGTAGCAAAAACAAAATTGGTGGAGCCATTATTTTACGGTGTTATCTTTATTAGTTACGGCGTTAGGAGCAATGAAATTACATGGATCCAAAATAATTTACATAAAGTTTATAGTGTTAGCCGAATTAAGACACCCAACCTTGCCAAAAATGTTTTGTATTCCCCGTAATATATTAATTTCTCACTCTACCATTGATCTCACGTACTTTGATCTCACGTACTTGGGATTCATATTATTTATACTACTTGTTGGTGTATTCTAGATATATATCCTTCCACATTATTATCATATCCACCAAATTCTAGATTATTTTACTTTATCATGTAGAATGTATAGTTTACTAGTAGTGTATTATATTCTAGAGAGACTTATTTTACATAAACGTGTTTGATGCTACACAAACCTTCCTTTCCGTTCTAGTTTTCATCATTTGTGACGTAGTTTGAGGAGGCATCGCCTTAATAATACTCGTCCTTAGAGGTAGAGAATTAAAATAGATGATTATATTTTGCACTTCCCCATCAGTTTGAAATTTTGGGAGAGTTAGAATTTTATCATTGTATGGTTCAAATTCACACATAAACAAACTCCACTCTATATTAGATGGGTTTTTTATTTTCAGGTCGCCTTCGTACCGACCTAAATATAGGTATGATCCTATTTTTATTATATAATTTAATAAATTATAATATTATAATTTAATTGTTCAATTATACCCCTATAAAGTTTTAATAATTCAAAGAATTAAACCTAATTAAGATAAGAAATTACCGAAATCAATTACCATAGATCATAATTCACTCCAACCTCATAAATCAAACACTCTCATCGAACATTTGTTCTTCCCCAATTCTAACCCTAATCTCTCGACTATACCTTCTACCAATTCAAAAACAATTTTCAACACAAACAAACAAATTCGCAAATACACATATCATGATTAATTATTACTCCTGTGTATTTTCGCGGAAGCATTTTTTTCCTGCATTTTCTCGTGTGGTCATGATGATTCATTAACTATAGTCTCCTGCATTCATTTACCGTTTCAACAATTCCGTGCCGATATTGATGAAATACTGGGACTAATTCTCAACTCGTATCTATGAGCATTGGAGTCTATTAGCTATTTAACTTCATTTGTTTTGAGTAATACTTCTAACCAAATTGATGTTGGAGCCTGATTGATCGATATGTATGAATCAAGCAGTAACAATCACTTGATGATATTTTTAACCGAAATGATTGATGAATGTGGATCAATGTTTTACTTTTTGGTTTTTGATTATAAGAAAAATTGATTAATTGATATTTCTTCAATAAAAATTAATTATACTAGAAGGGTATTATAGTCTATTTGTTTTTTTGGAGTTTGTTTATTAAAAAAATAAATTTTAATCAATCGTACCCTAAAGTATTAGTAAATGACTTTGAACCGAAAATAATGGATCAGATTGAATTTAGTGCCACATGACAATTATTCAATGAAGACCTACATTCAGGTCAGTACAAAGTTGACCTGAAAATAGAAATCCCCGTGATATTAGATTCTCCCCATTAAACGTTTTGCCCATGTTAACTTATTTCTGCTTTCTCATTTGTCGCTATTGGACTATTTAATTAGTCTTAATACGAGTATTAGTCTTAATACTTGTTTTAGCATATTAAACTAGAGAAATTTACGCCGCTTTGATGTCCTCATTATATTTAAGTCCAAGTTAGATCATATATTACGTTTAAGTTAAAAAAATACTCCATCTATGAATAATAGTCTCACTTTGACTTTGATCGGTCAACCATGTTCGACTTTGACTATAAATTACTCTTAAACTATAATGATAAAAATTTTAACGTTATTATATTATGAAAATATAGACTTTAAATTTTCATGATATAATTTTATTATATATTTTACCATTATAGTTTAATAGTAATTTGTAGTCAAAGTCGAACATGATTAACCAGTCAAAGTCAAAATTGGACTATTATTCATAGACGGAGGAAGTACAAAATAATTGACTTATCAGACGGTTCATATCCGCCTCAAATCCAACTATCTTGATTGTTTCACTAGCAGGCACCGGGAATCCAACTGGGTGACTTTTCATTAGCTGATTGTCCCAACTGCTCTCTTCTTTGGCCTGTATGCAGGGGCAAAGCCACCCTTGGGTGGGTACGGCCATGGCCCTACCCACCATCAATTTTTTTAAAAATGTATTTCAATGTAAAAAATATATATATTTGTATTTTTAAAATAAATTTAATGTGTGTCCTATCCAATATTATTGTTTGTTAATGTTAAATGTTGTAAATAAGTTAATTTTACAATAAAATTTAGTTACATTGGTCATTAATTTAATAAAATTCTCTAATTTTACAATAAAATCTAACTATATGGCTAAGAAATTCTTTAAAAAAAAATTTCAAAATTTTTATTTATCATTATTAAGTAAAAAAAAAATTTAATAGACTGGCCTTAGGCATTCGAAAATTCTGACGTCGCCCTGCCTGGTGTCTTGCGATCAAATCCATTTCTTGGATTGCTTTATCTAGATCTTGAGATACAGACGACCGAGATTTTTCTTCTCGAGTAATTGTAAATATTTGCATTGCCACAAGATAGGACTCGACCGAAAGCTGCATTGGTCATTTTTCACTTGTACGCCTTGGTGTATTTGTTTTTTTCTGAAACGGCGCCTTGGTTTATTTGTTGGGAGGAATAAGTCTCAAGAACATCAACTAAGGAACTGACTTTATCTGACGGGGATTGTATTTGTGATATGTTGATAGAAGCAGCGCATGCAAGTCGGATGTTGAACTCGGATTAGGACATTCATAAGAGAGACAAGAGCTGCATATGCGGATGCCATTTCTACAACTATGAATGAAATCTAATTAGTAGCTAGAGAGGTTGTTAATTTGAAAGCAGAAAATTTTCAGATGCAAGTGAATGGGAATATATCAACCAAGTCGGTTTCTAGATGTGAAAATAAGACACCGTCAATAAGAACCCTTATAGACTCCAAAAACTAATCACACTAAAGTCGAAGCGCCGATTCCAATCTTCTACCTCTTTTGAGCTAGACTTACTGGCATTTGATGGGGTGACAACAAATTGAACTCCTACCATTGACGTGCAATGAGGCAAATGGGCCGAACTTAGTAACAGAATGGGAGGTTTAGATTTTGTATAGATGTTGTGGGTTTGGTGTGGTGGAACCGTGGAGGTGTAGAATCTTTTACATTTTCACCCTCTAATTTAAAATGTACTAAATTTTAATCAATACATTTTAACTTGTTTCATAAAGATTAATAAAATATTTTACCATTCATAATTTAAAAAAAAATTGAAGGTCAACCTTTTTTACATCTTTCTTACCGCACATCAACCTTTGGCCAGACCCAGAAAACAATTGAAATCTACTTTTTATTTTTATTTTTTGAGTTATAAGAATGGAGAGTGACCAGGGAGTAGAGGTGCATTCAATTTTAAAAAAATTAACAAAATATTAATTGTACCAGTAAATCTCAATACTGGGCTAAGCAAAAAAATTAATTGTACCAGAAAAGAAGGCACAAAATCCATTCAAGTGTACCAGATATATGTATGCATACATGATGAAGCTTCACATTAAAATTATTATTTCAAATGAAAGATAGATATAGATAGATACTAGGCAAAGGGAAATACATCCATGTCTAAGCATCCATAAGCCTGTGAAGATCATCCAACACCTCCTGCAGAATTGTAGACAAATAAGCAGCCTCTTCCAACCCCTTGATCACAGTACTCTTGAGCTGGTCTATACGATCATTTCGACTCAAATCATCACCATCCGGACCATTATCCCACTTTGAAATTGCACCACCATCAGCATTGGTTGGAAGATCATGATCAATTCCAGAGTTTTCCTGAATGTTTACTTCTTGATCATGAGACTCACTAGCACCCTGACCGATACCCAGGCCTTGAACCACCACCGGTACTCTTTCAGACACTTCTGTACCGCTATGGTCTAAAACATCAGTGCCTATCATACAATGAAATCAAAAAAGGATTATGAACAGTTCAGATCATGATTTTCATCCATTCTCTGTAAATAATGGTTTGAACACAAAAACATAATAACCTACTATATATATATATATATATATATACACATATATTACCATCATCAACAGGAATCAAGGACTCATTAGCTTGAGGAACAACTTCACTTCCACTTATTTCCGCGTCTGATGATTTAGTTTCGTGGACAAACTCATCCTTCAGAGAAGGCTCCTTCTCTAAAGCACTGGCATTTTCTGAAAATCATAAAGAGGAAAAAAAATACTTATCAATAAAAGCTAGTGTGATATATACAAGTGATGATTTTTGTAGCTCTTTCTTTTACTATACATGTTGAATAATATATATGTACCTGGTTGATTCTCAGCAACATTTGGGGAACTTTCACCTTCAAGCTCCTTCTTCTTCCTAGCAGCTTTCCTCTTCTTTGGTCCTGAAGGCATAGTTGCAGAGTCGAGTAAGAAGACAAGTAGAGGTAAGAGGTAGAGATATTTATAATGCAATATTTTACATGTGACTCAATTTACTGTGATCGAGTAGTCCATCCAGATTCCAAGGATGGCTGTTCATTGACGCAATTAAACTGACAGATGAAGAGGCAGCAATGCAATAGTAATATATCATTCAAATTCATTCAACAAGTTAATGTGTCCTCTACAATATTCCAGGTCACCAGGTATTCTTTCCTCCCTTACCGTACCCGCCCTTCCAACACTCATCTCCATCCATACTTTACATCTTCCCAGGGTAAATTGCACTTTTGGTCCCCCATGTCCACGTCCCTTGTCAGTTTTGGTCCGCACCATCCCGCTCTTTGCGAACTGAGTCCTCTTTTATAGTTCAGATCGCGTATATGGCGTCCAGAGCTCCGTATTTCTCCTAATTCGCGTACAAACATGCCATGTCACTCTCCAGCTCACGTGGGAACGGATGATGATGAATGGTGATGTGTTTTGGAGGGCTTACAAAGCTCTGTTTATGTTAAGCTCTGTAAACGGAGCTTTGTAAGCTCTGTTTTACAGAGCTTTGTAAGCTCCGTACAGAGCTTTATAAGTGATACATGTAAGCTCCAATTTTACTGGATTTGCTTTATCTTTCATGATTTGGAAAAGTGATACAGCTACCGCTTTTGTCCTATAAGAAACATTAAGTTAGCCTGAATAGTGTTTAAACCATGGATGTGCAGTGCAGCTACCGCTTTGGTCTCGCATGCTCATGAACGGGAAAAAAATATATTATATATATCAGGCCTGTGCACACTCAGCAGCAGCAAGGCGTCACTATGGAACATGGAATTCCAAGGTGGAAGAAGAAAAGACAGGTTATTATCAGAGTGAACGCCATGAATGAACGAGATACAGAGCTGAGCATATTCTAGTGAGAGAAACAGTAAATAAAGTGTGTGTTTTATTGATGATTAATGAAATGAAGAATCTACAATGTTTCCTAACACACTGCAGCTATTTATACAAAACAGGGGAGAAAGAGTAATAAAGATAAAAAAGAAGCTAAAAACGTTTTCTCTATAAAACTTCTCTAATATTACAATAATAGTGCGCGCACTAGACTAGACTAGACGAATTAAACCTTCCTAATCCGGCTCAAGTCTTCTGCTCTTATTTCCATCTTTCTGCACTATTTGTTCTTCTTCACTTGCTGTTTTCTGCCTATGATCTTGATAGTTATACTCCTGTGGCAGGTTGTTCTATGGCAGCTCTGGAAAATCAGAATCAACTGCGGTTCAATGGGGTCGAGAAAATCGTGGAAAGAATTAAGTTAAATTTTTGATTGTGGTTTTGAAGTTTAATAATTGATTACTATCAAATTATGGTTTTGTTATTGACCTTTGTGATTAACAAAGATTGTGTCCTGTTTGTTTGCACATTGTGCATTTTTTCAAGTTGGGTTGTTCACATGTTTTCATCATTGATGGGTCGCTCAAGAGTAAAAGTCTTGAGCGTGTAATGTTGGCTGTTGTTTTCATGTTATCTGGTCTTTTGGGTGTTTTTGTGTGTGTTCTTAGGGATGCTCTTGGTTTTGGCGGTGCTTTAATGTTGTTTTGTTTTCTCGTTCTTCTATTTAAGCCTGAGGGTATAATCAAACGGAAGTTGATGGGTTTAGAGACGGTCGCTCCTATGAGTTGAAAGTGGGGTTGTGGTGCTCCACCATCGCCCTGGGAGCTATAAGAGCGTGGGCTCGATTACAGTTGGTTTCGAATCACAGACATAGTCTGGAGTTCGAAGGGCTATTCTTTCAATGTTGAGGTTCGGACCACAACGGAGTCTTAAAGTGGTTTGGTATATTTGGAGTTAGTGGTTAAGTTTTATGGCTTCACCCCCTCCCTACTCTACTCCTATTTATTTATAGACTACTCCTTAATCACTTTCCTTAATCACTTTATATCCTAATAGCTCAAACCCCTATGATAAACTTTAGAGGAAACAAGGCGATCAATTTTCTTCTGCAATTGTGAAAAAACAAATAGTAATGCAAATCAAAATTCACTAACAATTTTTTTTTGATTAAGAAATTCACTAACAATTGACTATATAGAGTCAAAATTGTTGGAGTCTGTAAAAAAATAAAAATTAAAAAAAAAAAGCAGATTTTTGTAACATAAGATTACGACGACTTGACTTGGGGTGAAAACTAATACATCAAGTTTTACCGAAGGTACAACGACTTGTTTCTGGCCATCATATCAACCTCAAATCATAGTACTTAAAACTTGGATACAACAGATGATGGTGGCATGATGGTACAGGAGTGAAGCACATCCATGTTGTTACTTAATTTCCAAGAAACATTCGCTTTTTGGTCGTGTTCATATAAGGCCTGATAACCCACTCGTTTTGAGCTTCGTCTTGATCCACCGTTCCTAGTTTTATCTGTAATGCAGAAAATTGGGAAGTGAGCAACGGTTCGGAAGTGCAAAATTACTATTGAGTAATAATAATGCAGAAAATTGGGAAGTGAGCAACGGTTCGGAAGTGCAAAATTACTATTGAGTAATAATAATGATGCAACAAAAATACGCCATAGTAACCTGGTAGAGCCGCAATTCAAAGCGCGGACCGATCTCTTTAAGTTCAACAGATTTAGGACCCCCAGGCTTCTCGTAGATATGATGCCTGCCAACATTTACCAAATTAATCTACAAAATGAAGATATATTTTCTACTATATCACATTCTTTTTGTGTTTGCATTCATTAATTCTGCTGATCACCTTTTATCAATCAGCTTCTAAGTCAATTGTTCAGGTTGAAAAGTAACTTAACTACATAGTTTGGTCGAGGAATGTGTTTGTGGAGTTTAAGAAGAAACTTATGCTGAATAAATAAAAATCACACCGGAAAATCCATTTGACTTAGCTGGCTGGTAAATATTTAAAATATCTTGGTTAGTGAAATTGCTGCAATTCTCAAAAAAAAATAATTAAAAAAATAATTAAAAAAATTGCTGCATTTTAGACAATAAGAGCGGCCAAGGCGCTCATGCCACTTATATGTGAAGTCCAACATCCTCTTTATAGTAAAAAATGGTGAAGATGCTTCAGCAGCAAAGAATTTAGCAGAAAAGTGGTCCATCAAAGGATACTAGCAAAATTAATGAAAAATAGAAATGATTGGGACTGCAAAAGTTCAGCATAAAAATGCACAAATTATACTTACCTGAATGAAACATAATCGGACTGATTGGCGAAAGTGATAATACGTTTGGTATCTGGCTTGGGAACAGGAAATAGATGCTTCAAAATATTTGCAGTTCTTTGACCAAGCTGCCAAAAATTAAGTAATTCATCAGTATACAAACAAAGTTCATAACAAATCATTTATCCCATGGCCTGTAGGGGGCACAAAAGGCATCAGGGTAAAAAGATGCATGATTCACAAATCTAATCTGCTCCAAGTCAATGCAAGCATGTGTGGTGAGTTTCTCTTTATTGTTTTGTGACTCTACGTTTAGACAGGGGGGGTGGTATGTCTCATGCACTTGGCATACAAATCATGAAATAATAGCTTGTTGGTGACAATGGTGAGACTATGGCTGGGTATGCTGCCGCAGAAGAGGGTGGCCAGGAGGGCATGTTTAGCCCTTGGTAGTGCCACGGGAGAATTAGACCTAAAACGCTGCAGGGCGTCTTTAAGGTGCGTGCCTCACTGGGAAAGGGCAGCTCCATTGGTCTGCAATTAAGCCTTTGAGGCATTGGTAGATTTTTCTCAACAAAAGATAGAAACTCATATTTCACAGGGCTTCTGACCAATGCACCGGGGAGTACGCCTGCCTCGACTGTGGGGGGCGTCTTTATAATATTGCACGAAATTGACATTACTTCCCATACGATACAAAAATTATCATTTGAAGTGGTGAGCTAATTGACAATAGTTAATGGAGTTCCTGTTTTAATCACGTGAATGCGTGATGCTAGATAAATCGAACCCTTAAAATAAAGCGTATAAATGAGAGCAATGAACTGTAACCTTGGTAGAAAAATTGTCCAGTATCAAATGTGGATACGCCTCCGGTATAGTTCCAATAGCTTTTTTGTCCTTTATATCATGTCTTGTAACCTACACAAGGCTTATCAGTCACAGTATCATCCGTGAAATTATCTGTTTCTAACAGTGCAGCCAGAGAAGTTTTTACTCACCACATTATGTAATCCAAAGTATGCAGTGGGGCCAAAGGGTAGATGGCTTATGATTATACCATCTGGCACTCCACGGTGCTCGTGGACTAAGATGACGTCAGTGAAATCATGTGCTCGGCAGGTTTCAATTATTTCTGATATAACCTGCATTGTTATCAATGTATAAATTTTAATACGAACTTCATGCAGCCAACACAATTGCTATACACACTATAAATCCAGGAACCAGTATACTGAGTTGGCAACTAAATGTGAAGCTAAGAAACATAGTTTAGCTGGACTTGTGGTGATAGTTCTAATTTCTAAACGCAACAGTGCTCGGTCATGGCACTCAGTATTTTAGGATAATGCCATCATCCGCTTTGTCAGTGAGTCAACCATTTAAGCAGTACACTGAATGATAATTGCAACAGAGTTCAACACACAAGACTGATTTAAGCAGATCATATAAGCTTTTGTCTGAAATATCTTTTCGGAGTTCTTTTCAAAAACTTAGGACCTAATAATGTATCCAGTAGAAAAAGAAAAAAAAAATAAGTATAAAGAAAAAACAACAAATCAACAATAGACCAACCTGACCACCACGATTCATCCGTTGTGCATTTGGAAATACAAACTTCAATTCCTAGAAAAACAAAGACCAGCCGAGTACCATACAGCATGTATCAGAACATAAAATTCAAAAGGTATAATAATAATAACATATCAGCTTTTAATACAAAACATAAAATTGACAACCTTCACAAACTGTGTGAGAGGAGCACTTGGATTGCGCGATGTTGTCAGCAGAATCTTAGGATCTCTAGTAGCCGCATTTGCATACTCATCATCAATGTTTGAGCGGGGAACTAGAGTCAAGAAAAGAATTCCACTCAACTCACCATATATACGAATAGCCTAAGAACAAGGTCATCAAATGTGAACTTTCTCCAGACTCCAGGTACTTTTTTCAGGCCAGGGCAATATTAAGCAATACCCTAAACTAAGATTAATGCAAAAATCTTACGTGCTACCAAATTTTCTTTTATGTGATCCACAACATTGATAATTACTAACATACGTCCAAAACTATCCTATGTTAGATTTATCATGTTGAAGTCCATACATAATTGCAGTTAACTATAGTTAGTTACTTCAAAGTGTAAACAAACAGAGAACATAAGCTTCCATAGCAAATCAATAGAATCAGTTTCACCATCACCACATTTTTCACCTATCATCACTTACTTGACAAAGTCCAAATGACTAAATGCACAAAAGCAAAATCATTACAGCAACAAGTATGGTGTACATTATATACTCAACTTTAGGCTATAATTGACAAACATTGACAATTGATACCTCACACTCTAATAGTAATTAAGCCTTCTCTGTTCACAGTACTCACGTCGAAATTCATGTGAAATGACTTGTATTCTCAACACACCAAATTACATTCGAATAGCTAGAGCTCAGCTAACAAAGCTTACAGTCAGCAATTTCAAAATTTCACCATGACAAAGCGAAATCTCATCGGATTTTTCACCAATCATCTAATTGACCACACACAAAAACTGTATATACCTGCAGTATGCTCGTCTTCGAGGTCAATTTCCTGGCGCAAAGCTGCTTCCTCGTTTCTCAGCTCCGTCGGAATCGGCTTCCCCTCTACATAATCCAAAACGACACAGTTTCGTTATTCGATAGGCTTATCAAGGTATGTATAAACTACGCACATATCAACAACAATAGCAACAATCATCACCTTCCAGAGCCTCCTGGAGTTTTCTCTTCTTCTCGTAGAGCAATCGCTCTTTGCCCTCCAAGCTTTTACGGTAGAGATACTCTCTTCTCAACCGGACATTTCTTCTCAGCATTTTTCTTCAATGGAAAACTGAAACCCTAGAAACACACTACACTACAAATCGTTTCACCGGAGAAGAGAAGAGAGGAGAGACAGTGTGACTTGTGAGAACCGAACCAGGAGGAGGTTAAGTCGTGGTTGCCCTGATTTTGTTAGATCCAATCCCGCTTGATATTCTGAAAGCCCATCAAAACTGGCCCAACTGAATATTGAAGGCCCATCCCACTGGGGTTCGACCTTTTTCTTTTCTTTAAAACATTACAAATTTGGGGTTTTTTCCGAAAATTCATTCAATAAGCGATCATCCACGTGAAAAGACTACATTGCCCTTATTTCGCTGCTTTTAGCACCTGTTTAAGCCGTTTCTGAATTCGGCTAAAACGTCGGCTTAATGACAGAAAAGGAAACAGAGTATCGAGATCGGTCAATTCAAATTCAAATCCATCTAACAGATTCCCCTGATAACACAAAAAAAATAAAAATCCGAGAGAGCTCGGCCACTGGAGAAGAGTGTTTGATTTTCTGGAAGCCAACAATGAAGCAAAATTTCCATTGAAGGGTATATTTACACAGCTAGTCTTCCTCTTCAAAAGAAGAGGTTTTGCCCATACCACTCTCTTTGAAATCTAGTTTTCCTGATGTAATGAGTCGTGTAATGAACAAGTGGCCGATCTTCAGTGCAATGCCTATTATTTGCAAATATGATATTGGTCCACTGAAAAATGTATGCTTGAATGTTCATGATGATTATGTTAGCTTGTTATTTCACATCCTTGATTTTAAGCCCAAGCGTGTTATGGTTTATATCATGAATAAAGTACCAGTGTCGAAGGATGTGAGTGGTTCGTGTTCTAGCACTTTCAGTGCGCACTGTCCTGATTCAATCTCTGGTCAAAATAGTAGTTGTGGAGAGAATATGTCTGGTGAATTTGTAATTCCTACGTATGATGATGTAAACCCCACAATTCCTTCTCTGCCCCTTATGGTTAACTCTTGGAGCAGTCATCTGTGGATTGTCCAGAGATTCTTTGGTGGGAGGTTCGAATTTAGGGAGGCATTAGTTAAGTGCTCCATTAAAGTTGGATTCAACTTCAAGTATATCAAGAATAATAAGGATCAGAAAACTATGCATTTGCAAATATTTCCTCCATTTCATTAATAAATTTTTAAGTTTCAATTTTGAATTACAAATTACTTCTAAATTATACAACATAAATATAAAATTATACTTCACTTAAATTCATAATATAATTTTATTAATTAATTATCTCGGAGTAATTCATAGTCAAAATTCAAATTTAGAAAATTATTAGTGAAATGGAGGAAATATCCACGAATGCATAGTTTAAAGTATTTATCTCATTTTTTACATTTTTTAATCAATTTTTTAATGTTTGGTTTCACTGCTTTTATGGTTGCTTCTCTAAAATCAAACGGTCTAACCGATGATGTAGTGTGTGTTTGGCGTCACTTTATCAGTCACCTTAAAAATGATTTCACCTTGTTTGAGTGTTAGACCATAATAAGTCTGTTTGGTGGATGTCAATAAGGTATTTGGTGCATGCCAATAAGGTGACTCATTTAGCTTATTAAAAATAAAGTAAACAGATCAACTATAAACTATAAGTCATCTTATCGGTTCGTTTTAGCAAACAAACATGAACGGTGTGTTTGGCATCACCTTATAAATCGATTTTACTTTATTTGATTGTTTGACCATAATATGTCTATTTGATAAATGTTAATATGATTGATTTGAAAAGCTACTTTATGTATTATTAAAAATATAAGATGGCTAATCATCTATCATTCACCTTATTAACTTTTAGTTACCTTATCATTTATTAATCACCTTATACTTATAAATAGACAGTTAAGCTAATTGAATCAAATGGTGTGCTTTTAGGACTTAAATCACACAAAACTTAGGAATGGTGATTAAATTCTAAATCTAAGTACTCCTCTATCTATCATCAATCAAAGCTTACCGTTTCATTTTCTATTTTCTTTAAACCTTTTTTTCTATTTGACCTCATATTAATTCTAAATAAATCATATTGTACACTTAATTTACGAAGTACGCAATTTAAGTGATTATTTAAAAGTTTAAACAAAAGCAATCGATAATAGATTTACAACCACTACCTAATTCTCTCACCGGGCTAAGCACCAGCAACATCTTGTTGGAGTTGTTTACCTAAAACTCTAATATCAGAAAATAATTTTATCCTATTAAATTACTATAACTCATAGGAGAAAAAAATATGAAAGATATAAAGTAACGACGATGATAAAAATGTAAGCGAACGGTGATTTTGGTAGTTTTGGTAACAGTTACTCGACAGAGTATTTTGAATGAAATAAATTTTCACATCTTAATTTTATTACAGTAAAATTTTATTAATAAAGAGAAAGAAAAAAGATATAAAGAACATATTAAATGCTAAAAATAAATAAAGCGTGAGCAATATTAAGACAAAACAAGTCACTCTTGTGTGGCTTCTACCACCTCATGCCTTGTTTGGATCAGTATAATCTAGATATGTGCCTTGGTTGGATCAATATAATCCAGATATGTGTTGATATCGGAGTGAGAGGATGCCTCTCAAAACTAAAATCAAAGTAAATGAATATTAATTATATCATATACAAAATTTAAAAAGAAATTTTCTGATTAATTAAAATTTATAAACTTGCAAAACAACCCGTTCAATAAAAAAAAGAGATAAAATATCTGAAATTTTTTAGTATTTGAATAAAAATGTTTTATAATTATAGATTATCTCTAAAGAGTCTCCTTGACAATTCGAGTTGTCAATTCCTGTTTGCTAAGTTAAAAATAAAATCCTAGGAAATATACTTGAACTCTAAACTGATAATTTGATGTACTTTTGACAAATTTCCTCGAATTTTTGGAAATCATCGTTGATAAACAGTTTTGTAGTATTCATCGTGGATTGAACGTGATTTTCTCCTAATGTCCGTTACTGCTCAGGAGGAATAACCTTTGCATCAAGGAAGAAAGAATAATCTATCTTATGCTTATTGAGATGAAAGTGACTTAGAATGAAATACCATAAGTGATTTAGAATTAACTAGTTATCCCATCTTCAAGTGCTTCAACGAACTACTAAGATTCAACCCATCACAATTGTTGTTTCTTCAATGACACGTTTACACTCTCACCTCGTTGGGGTAAAACTTATTACTCGCATAGAGAATAAATGCATGTACTTGGAGATGTTCGTGCATGGTCGTTATCTTATATCAAGTCTTTATGCCCAAAAATTGTTGTCTTTCTCCCATCACACTTTTTATGTATAGTTAGGCCGTCATCGTCCTCATGTACATGGTGGTTTACACCTGGTACATGGATGCCCAAAATTTATGGAGAAATTTGTGACTGAAAATTTATGGAGAAATTCTTAGTTGACGAATTCAAAGTCCCAAAATGATCTTAGGCCTGTTTGATTCACTATTAAAAAATAAAATATTCGATTTATGTCAAATTTACTCATATACTTTTTATACTACAAATAAATTCAATTTCGTTTTTTAAACTACAGACAGGCCTTAAAGAGATACTGTTTTCAGTATGTTCTCATAAAAGTTCAAAGGGCATTGAACTTTATATGGATGTCACACTTGCTGCAGGGTATATATAATTAACCAGAAAACATATATAAGTACAAAACACCTTAATGGAAAGAAAAAAAAATCAACACTACCAATAACAATAATTCTGCCCTGAATGAAAAAATCAACACCACTGCAATCAAATCTTTTATTCTCTCACCCATTTCTAGCCCCAGAAAAAAAAAAAAAAAAAAAGATTATTTCTGTACTGCTATATTATTATATATATAGTTCCTATGGTTTCTGATGTATTTATCACAATCCTGCAATCGAAAACGTCAAAAACACTCTGAATGAGACGCCCTTATTGTGAACTTTAGCGACTTATAAGATATCTGAAGTTGAAACTGTAAGGCATAACTTGAACTAAGCTTGATAGAGGCTCTTTTCCTTTTCTTTCAAGGCATTTTACTGCTTCATTCCTCAGTTCATCTGGTAGCTGCAGACAAAGCCAGTCGAGGAACGCATCCAAGTCCTTGGCAAAGTCAAGAATATACCAATCCAACAACTTGGGAATTATTAACTTGTTTGTGGATGAAATGCCGACTGCTGCTTGTAGGTAGTCCCTCTTAGCTGTTTCTAAATCTGTCTCAATTTGAGATGCACTGTACACCCTCACCTGAATTCAGATAAATTGAAATCAGTACTTAGTCTTTTGATGCATCGTGATGAAGAGAACACTAGGGATGTACATCATGTGACTGCTGATAGACAAGAAGTTCTGTGAACTTACAGCTGGAGAGGACCAACTACCGCAAGACAAAGCAAATGTGACCAATGGTTCCGACCACTCCAAACCAAACGTCTGGCAAACTTTTGATTCATCAGTTGTTGCAGACTTGGAGCAGGTCTGTTCAGAATACAAGGAAAACGTTAAGCTATTAGAATTCTCAGAATCGCCAACTCCAAGCAAGAAAATGAGTCAATGACTGCTGATAACATACATGCGACTTACATATTTCAAGTGATACGGGAGTCTCAAGATAAGGTGTTCTATCATGAGAGCGTTAAGTACATGGCCTCCAACCCTTATTGCTGCCTGCAGGTAATCATAGAACATGGTGCCTTGTAAGGATGGGAAAACGCTTGCAATTATTTGAGAACTCAGCTAAAAATTTCCAGTTGTGAGAAACAAGCATCGAAAGATGTGCTTAATTCGTTCAAAAGAATGTATTGCCATACAACAATTTTTGGACTCAAATGTTAATGAAATTTGGCCAAGTTAAATAGGTGACAGAGTGATGGAAAGCCTTACCTTTTGCATCTGCAGCACAATCATGTCAGGCTTTTCGGGTATTCCATTCTCCAAAAAGGCCTAAAACATAGGTGACAGGAGCATTATTGTTGGGATCAACTTCAGAAACATTGAAGCATCAAGAATTGCCAAAAATGCAGTACTACATTACTAGACCAAGATCAAGATTACTACGTTATATAATAGGATCAAGATTTGTTATATAATTATAGGAAACAGTACTGCATTACAGTAAGTCTACTATCCGTGGTTTAACTAAAGGCGGCTTACATTCATAATGCAGGAATTATAGACATTGATCCAGAATGCAAGTTTCTGCTGATGGTTTAGGCCTTCTAGATTCACGGAGGCCAACTTGTCAAGCAGAATCCTGAATCAAGTGTTGAAACAGAAAAGATATTAAACCTGAAAACAGATAATATATTTGTAGGAGAAAAATAAAAAGTTGCAAAGACCATGAGACCTACTTGAGTCTACGGATGAGAAACGAAGCATTCTTTTTCCTGTTGAAATCAAGTGAATGCGCTTCTATTGCATAAATGTTTTGGTAATTTCCAATGTCTCTCTTCTTGATCGCAGACAAAATACAGTAAGGATCACGAAATTCGGGTTCCATATTATTGTCGCTTAATGCTTTTGATGCTAAAGAGGAAAAAGACTCCAAATCCATTGTCTTCCCCTTCGACGATCCCAATCTTGTAAAAATGCTGATCAGACACTTCAAAATATCTTCAGACATTTTATTCGCTTCACTATCATTTCCCATAACTTGATCATCAGAAGACCCAGAGGAGCTCTCCTGTGCTTGCTCTACAGTTCTACACTGCAACAAAGCATCACAAAATGAAGTGCCTTTAAAAAAAATCCCAAATGCAATTTGGTTTTCTTAAAGCAAATATTTGCAATACCTCTGTTTTAACAGGAGTCATCACACTCTTCACAACTGATTCGGGCTTCTGTGGACGAATCTTGGAAGGGGTTACCGTATCCGATGATTTCTTTTCTTGATTAGTTTTACTTCTCTCGGAATTTTGACTAGAAGATTGATTCTCTTTTCCTGGTCCACTTCCTACCACCAAACTTTCCTCATTCTGAGGCTGTCTACCATTTGTTGGCTTCTCAGATGAATTACTTGCACCGCTATCCGATGACAAGAACTTTCTCGCTGAAGCACTTCTAGAAAGAGAAGGTGAGGGGCGTGCCACAGATGATACCAAACCGGGTTCATTTTGTGATAAAGATCTCGAATGCTTCTGCTTGGAAGTTTTAATCAATGAGGGTGTCGAATCCTCCGAATTCTTTGAGGACGAAGTGTAAACTGCTTCATGGTATAGTCCTTGTCTGAAATTCACAAGCTGTTCTTCGAGCCGAACTACCTCTTCTTCCAGTACAGCCACTTCAGCTAGAAGCTCAAGTGTCTAAATATCGCAAAACAACCAATGAGAGTCTACCAAAACCAACTCTTCAGGCATACTAAACAGTCCAAATGTAACAAATAAATCACCAAAGGAGGCCTAATAGCGCACCAAGAATCAACGAATGATACAATCGCATTTCAGTACCAAAACTTTAGACCAACAAGATTTCAAGCTAATAAGTACTAGGCACAAATATCAACTACAGAAAGTAAGCTCTACTGATCAGTGATCACAGTATAAACACGATGCATAATGTCGAAATTAGGAACATTTCAATGTTTTGGATACTGAAAGTCTGAAACTTTAATCCAGGATGAAAGTGCACAAAGCTTACATATTGAGGTAGATATGGAGGTAGACGGGGCAAAGCCCCCAATGGCCTATTGAAGGCTCTCTCCAAAGCTCTATGAACATTCTCTTCATGCCTAAGCTTCTTCTTCAGATTATCAACCTACCAAATATTTCACCAAACACATGTCATCAGAAACAAAACATTCACTCAACTAATCAAACTCACTGGAGGGAAGAAAAAAAAAAGGTTGGAGATAAATTACATCTTGTAACAAGGCTATTTTCCGTTCTCGAGCGGACCGGCGTTTATTGGGCATATTCTTTTCTCCAGATTTATTTGCTCCCTGCACATCCTCCATCTTCTTGCCCTACCAATTTGACTAATCACTTAAATACTCACAACAAGAAGATTGATATTGGATAGCCATAACATAAGTACATAATTAACACCACATTACATTACTACTACAAGTAGTGAAATGAAATATATTCATTACTTGAATAAGCAGAAAGAATCAAACTCAGATTTGGATTGTGAGGAGCATAATAATAAAATTTTCATCAAGAATCAGAATCCCAAAAAAATTAAAAAATCACAAGTATCGAAGAATATTCTGTTCCCGAGCTAGATTTAAGTTAAGCAAAAACAACCCACATGAGAAAAAACAGTAAAGAAGTGATTGATTTGTATATATATCCAGGTAGTAACTAAGAGACTCACATTTTGAGGATGCAAAGGAGCTTTCCTGTTCATGTGTAGGGAGCGAATCAAGAAACTGAATGAAATGGGGATGGATGGATGGATGTTGATACTAACAAGAATTGGAAAAGAAACAAGAGCTCATTCCAACAACTGTAAAGTGTGTATGTATATGGTGTGGAAATAAATGGATGGATAAGCAAAGAGACAAGTGAATAGTGTGAAAGAACTTTTACAGAGAGATAGATGGACACAGAGAGCGGGAAAAGCTGAGGTGAAATTAAAAGCAGAGAGAGAGAGAGAGAGAGAGAGTGATGTGTATCAAGTATATGAACCTTTTATTAAAAGGGGAAACAAGTGGATGTGATTTGGAGTATTTTGTTGGAGAGGCTCTATATTAGCATTAGCAGCAGCAGTACCGGGAAGAAGAGAAGAGAGCAGCTGCAGCATAGAGTAAGGTATCTTCTGTGGTCGTTTTTTTTGAGGAAGACTGTCTTAAACTATACTCCATGTCAGAAAATAATATCTAATTAATAATTATACTCCCCTCTACTCTTGTTGTTTTCCCATTCATTTTTGGATATATATACGTAGTAGTTATATTAATACCTGATCACCATTTGGGATGGTATTCGTGTATTTGTACAGCCCGTTCTAAATTTTACAATTTTTTTCCAGAATGACCTAAAGGTTTTAATTATATACGCTTTACATTATAACACAAATTATATGGACATGTGCACCTTCTTACAAATTTATTTATAAAAATTCCAGAATTATGTGCGTATGCACTTGAACAATTTTAGAACGAATTACCTATTACAAAGTTTCTAAGTATGTGCACGAGTGAGGACTAAATAGTTGGAAACTACACGTGTTAGTACAATATATTTGAATTAACATATCATCTGAATATCAACCCAAAAGTTGCCGTGCCGACCTAAAGGGTCAACGCGTTAAAAATGGAGTATAATAGAGGAACGGATCCAGATTTTGGTGTATAATTGTATTTTATAATTAAAATTATCATTATACTGAAGCGGAAAATATGGTTTGATTCTAAACATGGTGTGATGTATCATGTTCGTATTGCAAATGAATATAATTAATAAGATTATGACCGTCTATTTCAAATCAAAATGAGGGGTTACGTGCCGAGAATACTTATTAGAATCATCACCACCATTTGTATAATCACCGTTTTATAAGTGCTAATGAAAGTGACCTTGAATAGTCTTACTTATAATTAGTTTTAAAAAATTAATGATTGACCAAAAGAATTATTATTATTAATTTATTATTATAATTCAAGTAACAAAATTGTTTGAACAGGCAATAACATGAGCCAAAAACTTTTTAAAAAAAAAAACAAAAAAACAAAACAAAACACATGAGCCAAAGAGGAGAAAATAGTGAAATACGGTATTAATTTGTCTTATCCAAATACCTGACATAAATGTACGTTGTTTATAAGTTTAGACAACTAGCCTCCAATGCGACCTATGAAATGATTTATGACCAAATGTTATTTAGGCCGATCGATCTTGATGTTTTTGTGCAATGAGCTAAATTAAATTAAATTCAACTGGGGAGACCATACATGGATGGATATGTAGGGCTAGTTAGCTAAGTTATTGATCACGTCCAAGTCTGGTTCAGTGGTTGCGTCGAGTTCCCTTAAAATAGGGTTTGTGTGGTGGTGCACATCACATGGACATGGGGACGACCCGATCACAATGTTCATCGTCTTTACTCGATTAAATGGATGGTGCTGCTAACCCACCTATCACAAATATCATCCATAAACAAGACACTAGTTGCGTCTATTTACAATACTTGTATAGATAATTTGTAACTCATATAACGTAAAATTCTCACCAAGGCAATTTTAACTTAAAGGATAATGAATATTTTATTGTTGTATGTTGGATCTTGGGCCCATTTGGCCGATCCTAAAACCTCCTAACAATAGCAAGCACCTTGGAGGATTTTTATTTTCCATCTTTATTTTTATTTAGAAGTTAAAGGTCTAAGGCCGGTTTGTTTTGCAAAATTTGATTTTGATTGTTCAAAACATAAATGAATTTTTTTTGAATTGAAATATAATTGTTAATTTAGTAGAGTTGTCTTTGTTATTATATTTGTCACTTGTCCTTAAAAATGAATATTTTTTTAAACAAAATTATTCGATATGATTTACATAATAAGAAAAATAGAAAAATGGGAAATAGGGATTTGACGGTGTGATGGGTGGTGGTGTAAAGACTCTCTGCAACAAACAACCAACGATGATAACAATTTGAGTATTGCGTGCATCACCAATAATAAACGACAAAACGATGAGGTTTTGGAGAAATTAAATTCAATTCAATGTAACCATCAATCAAATACACCGCTCCCAGGGAGTCAGAATCAGAGTAGTAGCATCATGTTTCTAAGCTCAAAACGAGATATCTCAATTAAAAAATAAATAAAAAATCATGTGCACATGTTATAAAATTTCACAGGATAAAGTACACACACGATCAGGAATCGAAGCTCAGCCGAGCCAAAGTTTGCAGGGGAGCAAAAACTTAAATATCTAAAATATTATTTTTAGAATTTTAGGCAGGCGGAAAACTCCACAATAGATATAAATTGAGACAAACTTTAAGGGACAAGAGGATGTAACATATTGTTTGGCTTCAAATATAAGAGGATTTTGGATATTTAAAATCCACCCATCCTATTTGGGTCTAAACTAACTAACTAACTAAGAGTATTCTCACAGTATTCTTCTAACATAATTATTACATTTATAAATATATTCTCCTATTAAT
Organism: Plantago ovata; assembly: GCA_028274465.1. NCBI lineage: Eukaryota > Viridiplantae > Streptophyta > Magnoliopsida > Lamiales > Plantaginaceae > Plantago > Plantago ovata. The sequence goes on along the minus strand of CM051457.1, from coordinate 4,476,865 downwards.
ACTATTTTCATTAGACAGACTTCTAAGGTTTTTATTTATTTCTTTTTCAAGAAATGTTGGATACAACTTGTAGTAGTAGATGATAATAGGATAAAATTGATCAAACCCCCTGAACTTTAATACAATTGAGACATTGCCCCCTAACCTATTAAGTTTGAGACTTAACCCCCTCATCTATTTAAAGTGTTACGACATACCCCCTATATAATATTTTCACTTTAATTTAATATTTTTCATTCAATTTAATATTTTTCCTACAATTTAATATGTCAGTTTTACTCCAATTAATCCTAAATTCATATTAAAAAATAATTTTAAAAATTATATTATAAAAATATAAGATTTTACTTATATAATATAAGTTCAAATCTTATTTTTTCAATACAATTTATATTACAAAGTGAAAAAATAATATTTTCATTAATTATACCGGAAAAATAATATTTGAACTTATATTATATTATATTATAAAAGTGAAAATCGTTTAGTTTCATATCATAATTTTCAAAATTAGTTTTTCGGTAGGTATTATGATTAATTTGGAATCAAACGGAAATATTTAATTAAAGGGAAAATATTAAATTGAATGGAAAATATTAAATTGATAGTAAAATATTATATAGGGGGTATGTTGCAACAATTTATATAGGTGAGGGGGTTAAGTCTCAAATTTAATAGGTTAGGGGGTAATGTCTCAATTGTAGTATAGGTCGGGGGTTTGATCAATTTTTTTCATGATAATATGAGGAAACGGAAATTAGTAACAAGTGGACTTATTATCTACTCGTAGTGTTGAGCATGTGAAATTTATGAGGCCTGACAAATGCATCATCACAATAATCATGATAATAGTAGTACTACTAAAATGTGAGTATGTACAAAGTTCACAAATTATAATCCAAAAAATTTGATATCTAGGCTTTAATTTGTTACCATTGGTTTGTCTTGAAGCATCTTTGAGATGAGATGAGATGAGATGCACCATGGGTTTAATAATTGTACCTGCTAAGACTTCTTTTCTGGGTTGGACAAGCCTCATGGTATAATCATTAGGGCAAACGAACAACAACCCAGGGCATAGTCAAACTTTAATGTTCTGTCTACAATGTCTACAATATGATTGACAGATGGTAGTAATATTCAGTAATTTAGATTATAATTAAGAAAAACATCAGAATGTGTAAAGGTCCAATCCTGTGCTGCCCTATAAATGCAATCTACAAATATAATAGTATATCCGTCCTTATTTTTTTCTTAAATATTGTTTTATTTATTTATTCATTTACATTTCTTCTTCACGTTTTTTAACTGAGTCACTATTCTAACACACAATATAACATCATTATTAAACACCATATAAAGAACAAACATAGACAATTTATTAGACGGAGGAAGTGCCTAATATATCACGTCGCCGTAAGTTTATGAACAGTTAAGACTATAACAGTTTAGCTCATTGCAAAAGCAAATTTGTATCATTTTCGTATAAAAATGATAATATATTCGGATATAAATAACCTTTATGCAACATCATATGCATTGATGTGTCCAAATATCTTTCACATGTATCATCATCCATTAGATTATGTTCTTTTATCTCAAAAATGAGTTCAATTTAAATTCAACTCAATTTAGAGTACTCATTTACATTTTATACTCTATAGTAAATTTAGTTCAATTAAAATTCGTATTTATTCCATTCAAATCGGTTCAATTTAACTCTTTTAGACGAAAAATCTAGAGTCGTAATTTTGGGCCCAAAATACATCATGATTGTTAAGAAAACAAAAGGCATTGGCCACATGGAAAATGTCAGTTATGATGTGATGAAAGGACAAAAAAGGCTCGTCCTAAAAGAAAAGAAAAAGACAGTGAAAGTCTGAAATAATTAATCGGATTGAATTATTACGATGGGGAATTAAAAAGCTTGCTTAAAGTGGACTCTTACACATTCCCAATGTACTGAAAATACATTTAAAATATGATATTCTGTGAGGGATTAGCTGAATTACCTCCAATTAACATATGTTTAATTTTACCAAACACGCCACACTTATGCATATTAATGCACTGCCACAAAACAAATCGCAAGTAATTAATTTATTATTTCACTAATATCCGTTACTTCCTTTCATTATTATTCTGGTCCCCAATTTATTAGTGCTCCTGTATTATCCACATATCAACGTACCACATGTCATAAGCAATCGATCATGGCCTTTTGTCGAGTCTATATAGATCGGTTACTTATCTTACTCAGATAAAAAACTAATAATTCTCCAGCTCTAATTCTTTCCGATAATGGGAAAATTTTATTGAAAATAAAAGATAAATACAAGAAGCAATGTTCATCAAGAGTTTAGATGGAACTTGAGTTTAGATGGAACTTAAGTTTAGATAGAACTTTTGAGTTTAGATGGAGTTTACTTCATTGATCCCACACCGCTAGTGCCCTTATGTCATATGTGAGCCGAGACTCGAGCTCGGCTCAGTCAATAAGGTTTTCAAGTCCAGCTCGAACTTATACTTTTAAGGTTCGGATATTAATCGAGCTCGGGTCGAGCTTGACAATACCGACTCAGCTCGTATAACAATACAACTCACTCTTACAAGCTATCAAACCTACTCAAAAGTTCCATCTAAACTTAAATTTGATACACTAAACCACCCAATCGTAAGGATGTTTCCATTAATTGTGAAGTACTATGTAATTAGTGTCTAGCGACATCATTTTCATGCAGTCCTAAGCAGTCATCTTCAGTGAATTAATTTCACATGTTATATGAGCACTATTACGGCAATACTACCATACCCGAGTATCACTACAGTTTAAGGAAAAATAAATCAATTCGACTCGGTTCAGATTTATTTAGAGAAAGAGAAGAGAATAAAATCTAATAAATCACGTAACATATCTTTCTAATAAGTTATCCGTGATAGTTTATCAAATCAACTAGTTGGTCAGCTATCAGTTGGGTGCTCCCGTAATATACTATCAAGCAGATAACCCCATCTAACTTATGAGCTACCCCTATCTAAAATTGGCCCAATTGGAAGCTAAGCATATCCCCAGCAAATAGAGCAATGATCCTATTAATTTCACAGGACAGGACAATGAGAAAACAACCAAAATATGAAGAAGACAGAATGATAATCGTGTCTACTGAGTTTTGAAGCCAAACAAAGGAATAGAAAAACTTTGTATTTATTACGATTCCCATCCCTCCTGTACTTTCCATTACACCTCTCAATCCTACCAGTCCAATGTTAATTTTCAAGTATCTCTAAGGGTCCCCTAAGAGGTGTGAGCCCAAAATTAGACTTGTCTCTCTCGTTTGCTGTTATATTATTGATCGTGGTCCCAACAACTTTGGACCACATTCCACCTTACGTACCCACAAGACAGCAATTATAAGGCCCCTTCGCCCCACCCTTTCCGTTCCTTTCAATTCTATTCCTAAGGTGCTCAACTTCCTCAGATAAGGTCTCTGATTCGAGTCTCGTATGCACACTAAAACAAAACATCAAACGTATAAAAAATTAATAATGCCTCTACTCTTTCGCCCTACATACTCCATGATGTTCAGGAACTCATCATTAAAACTAAAAGCTCAAGTAAATCAATCAGTATGAAGACTGAAAGCTGTATGCCGAATAACTCAACTTTCACTATGGTTTCTTCTTTACCTAACTGATGAAGATTGAAAGCTATAGGTCTAAATCAATCAAAATGACGATGGAAAGCTGTATGTCTAATGTCTCAACTTTCCCTAAAGCAAAAATCAATCAAGTAGCTTCTTCACCTAGCTGATAAATGTTTCACTCATCAGTAAATTAAGTAGAATATGCATCGACTCGGTCATTGGGTCCAATAGTAAAATTTTCACCCTAAAACCTCCACACCAAACTCCCACGCCACGCCCAAGTTGTACTTGGCCTTTTACCCAACTCCCTTTATACAACATATGGTACACAATGACAAAACCCTCAACAACAAAGGTCATGAATATGATAACAGAGAATTTACTGACATCAAGAGAATGTAAAGCCATCCAGATATGATTGAAGGTCTCGTGTTCTTACCCCCGAAATGTCATTCTCAGTCCTGCAAGTGGTCTTTGCCAGCTCCTGTTGGGAGGGGCAAAGGCAATGGTCCATGTAAAATTACTCTTTGTGAATAATTGCACAGCTACCACTTCAGCTTGATTGCCGCTGGTCCCTCTCCATGCCCGTGCACCTGCAACATCATTCTTCTCCTCCTGAGATAGTTTCAGAAACACAAACAGCACAGCACGCTTGATGGCAGCCTAATAACAAGGCAAAGGTTACAAGTGCATAAACACACCATGGCCATAAGATCTCAACATCTGTGCTTGCATTTATTGCAGCTGCTCTCTCTCCGTACCCTTTTGACTGAGGCATACTTAAATATAAGAACCTGTGTATTCATTAAGGACTTACAAGAATAAATGTATGCAATTTCTGCAAGGATAACCGCAGAAAATCCTGCCTGCATTATGCATAATGCAAATTGCACCAAACACATCCATTAAATTTGTTGGAACAGAATCCCCCCTCCTTTCCAACTCGGAGAAGTGATTTTTGCAAAACATATAATGGGAGATTATGTGCTACAAGCCAACAAGAATTCTTGCAATTTCCCATAATGTCTATTTCTACTGAAGATAACAAACCGGTAACTACATTAGAACGGCAGAACAAGTAACAGTAGTCCCAAGCATCTTATCCAGACCCTGGTAGTCCTTATTGTGGAAGTTCGTTTTCATGGAGTTTTTCATATTAGAAACATGTAACGAAAGTACATAAAAACCGACCTAACTGCTAATTACTGAAAAAGAGAATAGAACAAGTGAACTTAAATGGCCATTTCTCGTAAACGCTAGCAATTATTTCACCTTCAAGTGCAGTCACTTCAACTGCAGTAGATTACAAAATTGTATGAACAATAAGACAAGAGAAGCCCTCATTTTCTGGAAACAGAATACAATCCATCAATGCAACAACCTGAAGTCATGTTATAGAACTGGAGTCACATGCATATAAAATCATTATGTAGCAGTATTCTTTTTCACAACAAAACTTCTCCACCTACTAGCATTTACAAGTGACTCGTGAAACAAAGCCATCTAACCACGAATCCACGATAATATGGAATCAGATTTTGACAAGACAAAAAACAAATGCCCATCATTCTCAACTTCATGCTCTGGCAGCCAAACAATAACCGCGAGGGTATAAGCCAACAGCCGAAGCATGTGTATCTCTAAGATGAAAGTCAAAATAAGGTTTCACATGTGTGTATTTGGCACAGAGTAAAACAATTACCAGACTCATAATTCAACATACTTATGCAAAATACTAGGAGTTTCTACGTTCTCTACTTCTCATCAAAATAAATAGTTATGGTTAAATCAGAACGAACAGGAACCTACTAGCATGCCATGTTCATCTTCAAGAAACAAGAAAAATCAATAACAAGTATCCACCAATACAAACAAAGAGTTCATATCCCCACAGAAGCAAAGAGTTACATGTGTGTGCTGGTGATAATTTGATGCTCATCAACAAGAAGATAAAAAAAAAAAAACTTGAAGATTCTCCCCATTATAACCAAAATGTTGCTGGGGCGAGGTATTAAGGTCAACATCATGCCTAGATGGTCAGCTGCAAGAGTGAAAAGTAAACGCAATCGAACAACCTGAAGACACGCTTGCACAAAAAAAAATTGTCTGACCGTAGGTAGGATAAACCTGATATGGCATTGGATAGGGTCAGGAAAAAGAAGGCTAGTTACATAATTACGCTGTGTCAAGATAATACATACATGTTTCAGGACAGAATCAACGAATTGTAAAGACAATTAAAAAGATCAGCACATAGGGTTCTCATTAAAAAACTCATGAGTGAGAATTTCAGGCAAAGAAAAGAACTTTGAACTATTACCAGGCAATGAAACAGAAATTATGACAAACCAAAAGAGAATGAATATTGCAATGGTTGCACATCTCTCTGAGATTTTAAATTCAGTTTACCTTTCATACTTATTTCCATGATAAAAAAAATTATGTTCTCTTTTTCTTTTTCTTTTTTTTTTTTCCTTGAAAGATAAAATGCAACTCGTGCAGCCAGTATAGACACCAAGTTTAGTCCATGGCCACCTATAGAATCCTATATTTCAAAGATACTGTTCTGTTCCATACATTTTACTTTCATGACTTTGGATTGGTTGACGAAATGACTCCTAGCTTCAAACGACTCTAATCTAGTAGGTTACGTGGGAATAACTTTTGATAGTAGTCTTCTTGTATGTTTTGTTCTTGTAGGCAAGTTTTTTTTTAAAGTGATTTAGAGATAACAGCATCAGAATATCAGGAAAAAAAATGACACTGCACAGGGATATATGTAATACTTAGTTATTCTTATTATAATGATCCTCCATCGCAGGACTCACAGATTTTAGCAGAGAGTTTTCCCCATGGCATTGTGGCCCCATTACAAAGAAGCTGTGAGAATCATTACTAGGGACTTCTATTGACCTGTGAATCAAAGGTTGTCCAAAGAGATGATCTCCCCAAATGTCATAAGTAAACTTCTCCTTGACGCACATCTTTTTCTCAACTACAACAGTTTTATGGTTATTAATTTTAGTCCCAGGAGCTCTTGCTTGAGGAGCGATTGCAGATGTTGCAGCCAGAATGGGAGAATGGCATGTCCTAGCTGGGCCAACTCTACCAGGACTAGGAAAAGTTGCAGAAGGCAACAGAATGGCTCTGCCAGCAACTTTCCTTGTTAACTTAGGCTTCTCATGGGCAGTTGATCCAGAATTGTGGTTCTCACGCCTCGAAGTCACATCATTGGCCAAGGTATTGACCTTCAAGGAAGGTTGAGCATATCCAACTTTGTTGCATTGCTGATCAGGTGCCTGAGTAAACGGGTTTTTAGCTTCAACAGATTTCTCCACGCCAGGAGAAAGTGACCACGGTCGCCTTAGTGTAGAAGAAGTAGGTGATAAAGGTGAAGATGGGGTCGAATTGCCACTCTGACTGCTTGATACCTCAACGAGTACTCCTGCACCAGACAGCCTCTTATTCCTCCTCTTTCTTCCTTTCTCTTTTCCAACTTTTACACTCAGATTTAGTGAATCTGGTGCATCTTGCATATTGGATTTGTCAACTGGTGAAGAATTTGCCACATAAGACACAGATGTTTTTTCTGGTTGAGGATCCAGTAAAGAGCTCTTTTGCTTCTGATGTCCAGAACGTTTTACATCTACCTGATTGGGAAGTTCACCATGAGAAGATTTGGCAGCAGATTCAAATAGCAAAACCTCTTCTTCACCAATTCTGACAAAGTTGTTCATTCTGGTAGAATCAAATGATCGAAGTACCGTAGAAAAGGAGATTTTCCCAATCTTCAAGTCTTCAGCAGTGAAGGATGTCACACGGGGGATCAAGAGACCAATTAGCAAATACAACATAGCTGCTGCCAAAATGAGCAGAAACGCAACTTTCTTGAAATGTACCCAAAACTCTGATCTTTTGCAGAAGTTTAGCATGTAGATTGGTAAACTGGCTTTCATAGGTATCACAAGAATGCCAGCTGCCAAAACTAGTTCAAGATCTCTCTGGATTGTGTCTATGGAGAAGTCACTTCGATACGATATTAGGAGCCTCGTCGACTCTCCAGGCTGAAGAGTAAAACCGTTACAATTATGCACTCGGAACCCATCTAAACCACACTCTGCCCCAGAAACTTCAATTCTCCTAACTTCCACAGGAAGGTCACCCATGTTCTTGGCATGGACCACTTTGGTCAAGGGCTCAGAACAGAAAGGACTTTTGCTTCCAATAGAGTAGAGAATCTCTGGAGAAGAAACATTTATCTGAGTTGGCAAGTTTAACCTAAACTGTAAACTATGCACAACATCAGAATCTTCGAGCAACCCGACCGAAAGTGAGCCTCCTGATCCTCGCAGAGATAACCACTCCACACCAGATAAATTATTCCTAATAAGCACTGAGCTCCTCCATTCGCATCTATTAGACGGTTGAAAGAGAATTGGACCAACAGTAGCACTACCATAAGGATGAAGAAAAGCCTCTGATACTGCATCTTTTGCTATTGAAAAACCATATCTTGTTGGAGCAATTGATTTGTTACCCATCAGAGCAGTAGAAGAAGAGGGTTGCAAAAGCACGTCAGGTTTTCTGCACTTGTCAATGATTTCCCCAGAATTCAGAATAAGCTGCATGACGAGTGGTTCCGGGCTCGGATTTTTAACAGTGATCCAGTGAGAAGTATAATTTCCAACCTGAACAGTTGGAAATAGAATTTCAGTTGCATCCAGGACAGACATAAGGCTAGAAAAAGCTTGGGATTTCCAGTTCCTGAGTACTGCTTCATCTGCTTTTCTTGTATCCATTTCCTACAAATACATATAATACAAATGTGACGTTTTGTAAGATAACTTGATATGTTATTTTGAAGATTTGCGTGAACAATGCAATAAGTAGTAGTATAATCGTAATGCATTAAAATAAATATTAAGTACTTATTAAATATGAGAACGTCAGAGAATTTTATGGTGTTGAACCTTTTGGCCTCAAATAGCAAACCTTTTATGGATTTAATACAAGGCGACAAGACACAAGCCTGAACTTACAGAATTCCACTTTAAATCAATTATCATTAACGGAATGGTATTTTTAAAGCAACAGCTATAACTACAATGGGGATAAACTAATCTAGAATTGTAATTCACTACCTAAACTATGTGAGCACCAGTGTGAGACTGCTTTGATTTAACTAATGCAGAACAAAAAGTTACTTCAAAACAAAAAAAATCCCAAACGGTGGATTTAGAAATATTCAAGTAAGGAAGGAAATTTTCTTGGAAATGCAGATGCTCCTTTCTAAAAGATTTCATTATAAAGTTTCTCTCAAAATAACTGTACAAGGACAGATCAGGGAAGGTAAAAGCTCAAGTGGCTCAGTGCAATCAATTCAACCACTTGATAGTCTGAAATTCCACTGTTCATGAGAGATCAAAAGGGTGTGCTCCAGATACTTCTCATGACACACATTGAAGACCAAAAAAGCCCCTTCCGAACTTTCACTATAAGAAAGCTCAAGGAAAGAAGTAAAGTGATGAATGAGTCGCATACATATATCAAAATTCTTTCAAGATGGAGTTATATCTCAATATGTGCCTTTCGCGGTACCTCTTTGGTTTGGCGGCTAAAATCGCCATAATCTAATTCAAGCTGCAGTGTACAAGCTAATATTTTGGCTAAAACAAACAGTTGAAACTAATCCAGCTTCCTATTTTACCCTCATTACCAGCAGTATTCTGGTTCTTTCAAGCTTTATCACTTGAAAACTGAACACCAGGAAGCTGAATGTATATAGCTATAAAACATGTCAGCATTCTAACAACTAAAGAACAAACTCTATGCAAGACAAAGAACAGGTGATAAAAGGCCCAAGTCATAGAAACGTTATGCAGCAACCAATGCAAATTCATAAAGAAGCAGAATATTCATACCTTGCTACCAAAACCAAGTGGCATGCTGCTTCCGGAAGATGCTTGTCTTCCTCTGATATAATCAATATTGATGAACCCCTCTGTATCTGCAACAGCATATTGCAATTGACTTTCAGAGCAAACAGTGGTCGCGTCTTTGCAGGGGACTGATATCTGAGTATTAGTTGTGTCGTTAATCAGTATGTGTAATTCACAATTCACGTTTACTTCGGGACTTTCCGCATGAAAGTAATTAAGAATGGCAACTTGAGTGATGGATCGAGGATAGAGTAAGAGCCCATCTAGAGACTTAGTTCGAAAAGAGTTTGTATCGTCTCCAACAACTCTGACCGCTATAAAGCTCGTTATGTTTGGACTATCATTTCTGACAAAGAGAGCAACATCTAATGATCCACCTGTATCACATGGAACTAACGGTTCCATAGATACTGAAATCGAATCTGCATCTAAAGGTGAACTTGGATGCCCTTCTGCTTCTAGTGGTACCATAACAGTGTCCACTTCATTGTTTGAAGATCTTGACAATTTCAAGCACAAGGTACCAAAAATTTTCCCTTCAAACTTGTACGAGACGTCCAATTCTACAATGGACACTGTTTTCTGAGGACCAACCACCCAATTGTCATGTGGCCTTATGGATATCTTAGGACCAACTTCAAGCCCTCCATCATTTAGCCAGTTTTCAGAACTTGACACACTGTACTTGCTCGAAGCATCCATTGTTTCGGCAACACATTTTGCTGCCGATGAGAGTGAGGTCTTCCCCGGGGAAGTGGATAACAAAGCAGATACCTCCTCCACGCGAAAAGCATCATCGTACGGATTAAACAAAGACAGATTATTTCTCCACTTACCACTAGAGTAAACATCAAGGCTACCAAGAGGCTTTATCAAATATGGCGACTCAACAGCGTAGCCTCTAGCTTGAAGAAGGAAACCACCAAAATTTGTCTGTAAAACTAATTGAGCAGAGGATACACCAAGCTGTGTCGGGAAAAAGACTAAACATATTGATGCCACTTCACCAGGAGCCAAACTCAATTCACTAGAATTGCACGGATAAAACTGAGGGTTGCTACTGTAGAGATCATAGACAGTCAAAACATTGTCTGAATCTACATTCTTCACAGTTAAAATGGCTGTAGATGGATTATACATATTCTTCTGTCCCCAGTCCACCAAAGAAGGTCTTATTTCCACAGTTGGTGCAGACAAGCCCTCCAACAAGCCTGACTCAACTGACACAGCAGACTGTCTAGATTCCGAAGTGTGAGTCTTATCATTAACTAATGGGCTAATACAGGATGAAACACCGGTTTGTTGGCTGTTTCCAGTACTGCCTTCACTAAGTAGAATATGACTCGAATCATCTAGCTGGTACAAAGAACACAAAATAAGTCTTCCATCCAATAACCTGAAATTATTATGCGGCCTTGGCCAGGTTAGGTTACTTGTCATTTGCTTCAATCCAGATGAAAAATCAACAGAAGTATCTGATGCCTCTGACACAACATCAATTTCACCGAGTCCAGTTAATGTTGATGGAAAACAGAACAAATTTGAAGATGGGCATATATTTTCGAGGCTACGTTGCTGGACTGGAACTTTTGGCACCGATTCTGAAGTAACATGATCATCACATACATCTGCAGAGCTCGAACCAAATTTTCCCCCACTCAACATGCATGCCTCAAAATCCAACTGACTTGGACCTTCCTTCACTGCTTGTTGCTTGCATGTCACCAGAATGAAAACAGCACATAAAAGAACCACCAGAAGGTAAAATTCCTTGGCAAAGCAAACGTTCCCCCTAACCATGAATAAACAAATTCTATCAAATGCCAATCTACAGACAAACTGACAAGTAAAATAAAACCGTAGCACAATGAAGCAAGAACCCATCATGGATGGACCCTGATACGTGTAATAATCGAAACGTGCTACTAATGGAAACAAAATAACAATAAACACACCATCAACAATTCCAAAAACAAAATTAGAAACTCAGTTTCAAAAAAGTAAAATCATAAATCAGTTTTATAAAGAAAAGAAGTATAACGAAAGCGAAGTCAACAAACCAAACAATTTACAACATAAACTGATTACTGACTTACAGAAAATTAGATTACCTAAAAGACTAAACAGGCAACACACACGAAATCGTAGAATGCACAACTCTCCAATTACAGAAAAAGACCAAGACTTGTTAAAATAAAACGGTTAACAGAAACAAAACCTCTAACTCTCTTTTCCCTTTACATGCACATAAGTCACAGTAGAAAAATCCAACACACTTACTATAAATATCTCTTTGTACAAAAATCAGCTCTATCTACTAAAATAAAAATAAAAATAAAAGCCCCAAAAGTATTTGGATAACAGAACTCCATCAAAACTAACAAGCTTTCCTTCTACAACTTTTTAAAAAAAAAAAAAAAAAAGAAAAAAAAAAAGTTATTATAGTTCTTCTATCTTAAGCAAGCTCTCAGCAGGACAAATAATGAGGAGCAACTATTTTGAATCTTCTAACTAGCGAAAAAGCTTTCAAAAAAAACCGATGGAAAAAAAAAGGTTGAGAGAAGAGGAATAAGAGAGGGTAAAAAGAAAGCTATACCGAAGGTGAAACATGGAGGAAAGCTGGTGGTGATGACGCTGGAGTTTGAATCCTAGGGTTTGAGACACCATTTCTGGGAACCGAGAAGAACCATTAAGCTGCTCTGTGAAACAACAAACAATAATAATAATAATAAATAATAAAAATGAGAGAGTGAGAGAGAATCTAAGTTTTGAAGGGATTTGGATTTATGACCAAATTTTTTGGGTGCTACTGCTGATGCAATAATAAATAAATTACTATTTACTTCTTTAATTATTATTTATTATTATTATTATAATAATAATAAAATGCAACACAGATACTCAAGCTGAATGAATGGCATTGGAGGACGAACAAGGGAAGAAAGATATGGGAGAGAAAAGGACACTCTCTCTCTGTCGAGTTGACATTTTTGCCCTCCTCAGTTACCTCTGGGCTCCGTGTGATAATGATGTGTAGTGCATTCGGATTAAAATATCTTGAATATGTTTAAAGTCTATAAATCAGTTGGCGGATTTAAAATGGATTTGGTATTTTGTAGTAGGTTGAAATGATATACACTATGCTCTTCTAAATTAATATTTGTAGTGATTTAAACTGTTCGAAAAATTTGATTCATGTTGTTCTACTTAAAATACCCATCGTTATTTGAATTTGAATTCGTATGAATGGATGGATGTATGACAGCTTGGGTGGGTGGGGAAATGGGTCTTCTTAATTTGTGTGCATGACTGGAAATATTGTCGACGAGAAGACAATAATGATAATGCAACGGTACACATGCCAAGTAAAGGCAAATTAATGACACTAAAGGATGAAGTGAGCTGGAAAACACACACAAGCGCACGCAATGATAATCGCTACAGGGGATTCAAAATGGTATGGAAAGGGGGGCGACTTTGAGATGATGATAATACGGTAATAGGTAGGGTTTAAAACACAATATAACAAAACATTGTTACGCCTTAGTATATTAGTACTAATTAGTATCACTTATCGCGGATAATAACAATTGAACGTAGTTGAGTTATAACATAGATACTTGCGCCAGGTAAGCTAATGAATGTCATTGAATGATACATCGATGAAAAATCAAGAAAAGTCAAAATGACAGCCGGCATAGTTAGGCAAAACTATAAAGACAAAACTACACTTTATTTATGAGTTGACATTTATGCCCTTTGCGGGTCACTTGTGCATATGTTGTGTGTGTTTTCTTTTCTTTTGTCTTCAAATTACTCAAATGTAAAGTAGAGATAATCAAGTGGAACATAATCAATCACTCACAATAATTCAGAATGTATTATATAAATATTTTGGTTTTCAAATTATTGGCTAGGCAATTATATAGAAATCTACAGTGAACTTGGAGATGCTAGATAGGCTAATTACCAAAGCGAACTCTAAAAACTAGAATGACCGACCACTCATCATAGTAAAACACATGAGACGTGACCCTTACGGCCTTACGGGTTGATAATTGAGATTAGAGTTCAAGTAGAAAGTCCATGCATGTCCAGTTGGACATAACTCATAAGAGTTTGAGATTAACGATAACAACTTTCTACCTAGATGCAATGTAACTTTTTATGCGATATCATGCCATGCATCCATAAACCCCATGCTAATTTTATCTTCTAACACATTATTAGACTTTATTAAACAAAAAATTAAATAAATAAAGCTTATCGGTTTCAGCCGTATTAACTTGTAGAGGTGTTATGTTTTTGCATATTGGGACGAATAAAAAGCACACTTCGGCGTCAATTTCCCCAGGATCCGGTCCAGTAATTTTATTAAAGTATTTGATGGGCCAAGACGACTACCAAACGGGAGGCCCATGTAGGAAGGAGCAGAGTCCACAACTAGTACAGGCCCAAACTACCCAAGATGCAGTGCAAGTGCAACAAAGGTAAGCCCACAAATTGAGGACTCATTGCAGCCAGTGCTAAATTTCAGACATGTTGGACTAACATCCATTTCTCAAAGATTGGACTAACATCCATTCCTCAAAGATTTGATTTGCAAAATAGGCGCCGCCGTCTACGCGATATTGGTCCCCGATATTGGTAAATCACCCGGTTTTAGACGTTGGAGATAAACATTGTGACACTCTCCACTCTCTAATAGAGTCCGTAGGATCTACATGGGCCTTCAAGCTTGAGGGTGTCAGATTGCTTACCTCTAACATTTAATAAATCGTAAATTACACACATAAGAATATTAATATTATACTATTAACATGTTCAAGTACAACTAATAAAGTAGGGTTTTTTAATAATTTTTTATTTTAAGTATTACTCATCGTTCTTTAAAATTCTTTACGTATTTCATTTTTGTCTGTTTGTTTAGATTATTTACATTTATTTTTTTAGCAAATTTTTATGTCACAATTTTATCGTAGGTCCTGCTACTAATCCAAACACCACATTCATTATATAAACCTCTTAAACTCCAATCAAATTCTAGGATGGATATCCCCAAAAGAGCCCTAATGAGCTCAACCCAAAGGAATCTAAAAGCAAACGTAAAAAATTTAAAAAAACGGATGACTATTAAATTGCATCGGTATTAGATTTTCAATTATTATAGAGTTTATCTGATCATTTAATCATGTAACTGATTTATCCGACTTCATAAAAAAAAATGATTTATCTGATATTTCATAAACTAACTAAGACAGTTTATTGAAAAAAAAATGTTAATTGGTTTGTTTCATTTTTAATAAAACGTTATTAAGAAGAATCTCAAAAGTAGAGGTGCTCAAGTAGTCAAGTGCCTTGGCTCGGACATTGAAGATACAGGAGATAGCAAGTCGATCTGGTAGCGGCAGTGCTGTATTAAATGTTAATTGGGAATGGATGTGGAAGTTGAAGGTGCCAAATAAAGTGAAAGTTTTTTTGTGGCGGGCTGCTAAGAACTCTCTCCCAGTTCTTGTTCGCTTACAACAACGAGGATTGAGTGTCCTAACTGTTTGTTCTGTGTGTCGTATGTCTGGGGAATCTATCCTCCATGTGCTACGTGATTGTGAATATGCAAGACTTTTTTGGGCTTTATCTTATATTCCTTCGTCTTGTATTATGACTACACATACAGATTTTATGGAGTGGTTCCAATCGCTGCGGCATAATCTTAGCAGAGACCAATTGGAGTTCGTGGTGGTGGCTTGCTGGAGTATATGGTCGAACAGGAACAAGGTGGTTCACGAGAATGCCGGCTATGACCCATGCGAGTCTGTCCAGTTTGTGCAGGCATATTTGGAGCGTTTCCAGGCTGCCCAATCACAATTTGCAGCACCTCGACCTGCTGTTGCCGAAAGTCCACACCAATGGATGTCGCCAACATCATCTGATACTGTTAAGATCAACTTTGATGCTTCTATTAGTGCTACACGCACATGGGTTGGCTTGGGTGTTGTCGCACGTAATCACTTGGGGCAAGTACTACGGTGGAAAAGGTTTTGGAAACCTCACATTATTAACCCTGAAATTGCTGAAGCTTATGCGGCTTCCCAAGCTGTGCAGTTGGCGATAGATCTCCAAGTGGCGGCCGTGATCATTGAAGGGGATTGTCTCCGCATAATTCAAGCGCTACAAAGTACATCCGAGTGTTTTTCTTCTTCTGGGGCAATAATTGAAGAAATCAAGTTTTTAGTTTCGAACCTTTCTTCATTTCGTTTTTCTTTTATTAGTCGTACTTGCAATAAGTTTGCGCATCTTTTAGCACATGATGTGTTTGAAGACAGTTCTGGTTTTTCGGTATTGCCCTTTGTATCCCCGGATGTAACTTGATTTGTTTTGCAACAGTTTTTTTCTCTCAAAAAGTAGTCAAGTGCCTTTTATTTTGAATTACACGAGATCAACTGCTTTTTTTTTCTAATTTAGTTTTGCAGTGATATATACCCTATTTGTTTCATTACATTAAATATGTTTTATCATTTAAACGCTCCGTGTTTAACGTAATCCTTTTCTATAAACCTTCATAAATTTATATTAATTTTTTATATGTTCCTTAGTTATACAATATTTATTTGAAAAGCAATACAATTAATAAATTAAAATAAACAACCATAATCAATATAATACAATATTGTATTTATCTTTTTAATATTCATGTAAAAAAATAAATTGAAATGAGAGGGAGGAGCCATATCCGTACATGCACTAGAATGCTTCAAGTTGACATTTTATTAGGTCGACCCACGAGTCCATGTCTTCATATAGGACGAACTCTTAATTAATCGTTTCTTTACAAGTTTGGACCATTTAATTAGTTTAATTAGTTAAGTATATACACTGGCATTTGAGAAACCTACAAAACTTCCCCAATTGGATTTTTAATAAGGTGATCGATAGGAAATCTAGCCTGTGAATCAGAGTGGGGTTCCGTTCGAGATAAAGGAATCGATATACTATAATGAAACTAACTAGTTAACATTCTTCAAATGGTCCATGTACTTTCTTGAATCCCAGTTGAAAATGAAAGGAGTGATTCCTCATTGTTTAATCAACTTCTGAACGTTTTTGACTTGGTGGAGATGTTTTTTTTAAACTACAAATATTACGAGTAATTCTACATTAATACTATACAAACTTGCTAAACCATTTTATTTCTTCATACCTACTAAATCAACCTTATAACTACGTCGCTGTCGGAAATCGAACTCGGCACCTCTCCTTCACTATCCCAACTCCTTACCGCTGCACCAATAGTCATCCTAGTGGTAAGGGATACTATAGTACTCATCTGTCCCGGTCATTTATTTACGTTTGTTTTTGTTGAATTTTTTGTTCTCCGTTGGACCTACGTTTACTGTTAAACTATAAACGAAAATTTAATTTATGAAAGTATATTATTATGAAAATATAGTACCTCTATTTTCATTATATAATTTTATAAATTATTTTTTCAATAGGATTTAGGATTTATTAGTGTTCAAACTAAACTTTCAAAGAGTCAACAAAACAAACGTAAAGAATTAACTGGACGGAGGGAGTATAAATTAGGAGTAAATTTGTTTGTTATATAATTAATTAATAACATACCGAACACTAGGTCGAAGTCTCGACCTTGGATATACAATACGATCACTAATGAATATGGAATATTGTGGATAATTAATGAAGAACTACTGTTGAACGGAAATAGTTCATTCATTCATGATACAACTTCAAGTTTGGTATCTCGTGTGCAAGTTCGAAATATACTTTGTACGATTATTGGTTGCTAATTCATGAATATACCTGCTAATCTAGGGTATAATGACGTCCAGATACATCAATTTTCTTGGGTAGAATATGCTTTCAGATGAATGGATCTAAGAAATGCATCCACATGGTTTACAGGGATGTAAATTGCATATATTATTATAAATATAAATTTAGAAATTCAATTTTGAAAAAGTTGAACAGAAACGCTTCGTGGTGGTATTGAAATCTAATTATGAATGTTGATTCCGCTTTTATTTGGGTTAGGGTTTAATTGAACTATTTCCGAACAATTCGGAGTTAATCTAACAATTAAGTATATGATTAATTATACAAAATATTTTTTATTATTATATTTTGTTTTGCATATATAAAAGTACAAATTTTCAATAAATTAACTGGGTCAACTAAAATTGAACTTAGTAAAATTAATACTCCTAGGTAAAAGTTCAACTGTATTAAATGTAGCCTGCTAGTATGCATTGTAGCCTTTTAGGCGAGTGAAGCACAACATAATTGCGGAACATAATATCTAAACAGGGATGCCTTTCAGGTTTTCTCAGAATGTTCCGCTAATTAAATTAGGGTCAACTAGCTCGACTTTGCTACATTAGTCCAAATCAGGGGCAGAGATATATAAGAGGTGCAGGTGGCTTGTCCGCGGCTGCCCCTTCTAGCTACATTTTCAGGTTCCCAAATTTTATCGTTGAAATTTTGGCTTTATAACATTTCGCCACACACAGTTTTATAGACTAGCATTATCACACCCCAAAATTTACTGAAAGCCCGTGAGCGTAACAGTATTTCAATGAGATTAAGATAAAAATAAAAATTAAAATAAAACCGGAATTGTAGTGTATTTTAATTCTGCGAGTAGATGTTAAAACACCTATGAGAAAAAGGAATCAAAATAGAACAACCAACTTTTCAACAAGATTTTTCTCCAAGGTGATTGGATCTTTAAATACCACACCATTATATTAATCCACTATTTATTTATTGGAATGATTATTTGATTAAGTATATGTACATAAGAAAAAGGAAAAATAATTAACCCTTCAAGAGTTCGAAGGGCTCATTTAAACCAACAAATATTTTATTTTACGTACCGTTAATTAGAAACTGTTCTTTTTGTCTAAACGGAATTGAACTGAATTGAATAGAATTGATCAATGAAACTGAACTGAATTTATTTGTAGTATAAATTACAACTAAGCAAGTCTGAACGGAACTGAACCGAATTGATCAGAACTGAATGGATTTGAACATAATTGAACTGAATTGAACTCGTATGAAAATAATGAGTTTTCATACGAATACGAATACGAAGAGATCAAAATTTATTAAGTTTTGTAAAATTATTTAATCAAGTGTCCTGTGCAACGGTAATTAAATTAATGAATTAAACCCTGACAATGTGCATGCGTCCAGACTTTCTTAATTAATTTGGACCCTCCCATTGTTTGGAGGGTATTTGGCCTTTCAATCGAGCTGCACTGTTTAGACGGTCCTTACTTTACAACCAACAAAACTGATCAAAGCATTAAGCGTCACTAATTAGGTTTTTAGAATCTTTCAATCATAATTTTTCTTAGGAAAAAAGTGCCCTTTGCTTTCAGGTCAAAAGGTTATTTGACCTGTTTTCTGGACGCACCTTCTACATATTCCATGAAAATGAATAACTATACTAAAGCTAAAATACTTTGTTTTATACGACATAATTACTGGTTTATATATATATATATACGCAAATGGGATGATAAGATTATTTATAATATTCTATAAATAATCATAGGTATATTTCACGATTGCAGTATTGGACTACTAATTGATATCGGATTCTTTGAGTTTGAGTTAGTAAAGTTACTCATGGACTGCTTTATGTTGCATTTATAAGATCAACACGTGTCCTTTTTCACGTACGTAATTTGTTCTCACTCGTTCACACATCGAAAATTTCTTAACAGATCATCTCTCCTAAAATTGCCCAAGAACATGCACACTGAACATTGAAATTCTTACGGATGGATTCTCAAAAAGAAAATTGATAAATATGTCAACGCTGTTATATATTGCTCATGTATAAACTAACTAGTGGTCAGTTCTTTCTCAGTTGCCTTTTCGTATCATCTCACCAACAATTTATAACACTGTCTACTTTTTACTTTTTTAAAGAAAGACTCATTTTTTGTTATTTGTTTTAGAAATCTACCTATCCTAGTACTTCTTTATCACCTTATAACTCCAATACATGACCTATACATTAACCTTATATCCGCGTCAGGGTTTTAACCCGACCTCTCATATATTACTTTCGCACCCATACCAATCTTAAAAAATTTAACTACAAATACTGTACCAGTTTTGTTGAAGTATTTTTTAAAATTAATAGTTAAGAAAGAATATGGAATGATATTTTAGTTTCTCCGTATTTTAATAAAAACCAAACATGGTATTAGCGAACATGGTTTGTCTGTATTTTTTCTTGTTTTTCAATTAGACAGTATATATACTGGAGAATAAACAATTAAGTTGAATGATTATTCCATTTGCAGTTAACGGCAAAGAATTAAGGCACAAAAGTTTGTCTCCACGACTTATGGAGCTAAAGAACAAAAGAGTACTTGATTGCAAACTTAAAATAATTAACATACCCTAATGATAGTACTTCAAAAGGTTAAGTACCTCAGTTAGATTCCTTAGTGATATGCTTTTCTTTACTTCCTTTTGATTTCAATGGGGTTGGTGAAAGATTTTCTTAGATCTATTGCAACTTTCATTCTCTCCTCACCAATTTTTATTTTATTTTTTTGTACGGGACTTGGTTAACGGCTATTTTTGTGAGACCGGCAGCCACGTTGATACGATCAATTACCACAATATTGATTGCGATTTCACATGATGACATCTGAGATTGGCCACCGGAGTTTGACGACACCTACCATTGTCTAATTCCCTTCTTGCCGAGCTTGATACGACTCTTTCAGCCCCATCATGCGGAGCCAGTGGCTCCAGTGGGGTGACTGACCCCCCCCGAAATTCTAAATTTCTTTAAAAAAAAAAATTTTAATCCTATTTTGCATTTTGATCCCCCTAAACAATTAAAATTTTATATTTTGACTTCCCTGAATATTTCTTCTAGATTCTCCACTGTGCGGAGCTATATTTCCAGTAGGCCGGGTCAACATTATTCCTGGCCGGCTTGATCTTGTTTGCCCTCAGAACCTCTAAGCCAAGGGGATCCCACGCCGGTCATTATATCTCTTTGAGAGGTTTGGGCCAACTATCTTTTTGGTATTTTTAGAAGTTATGGTCTTTTTGTAATATTTCTGATAGACAATTAATGTCAATATCAATATGATTATAGATAAAAGTTAGAACATGTTAGGTCGACTCAACTAGGAATGTGTGGGGAACATCGACGAACTATAAGGGTTCGTGCAGTATTCAACGGCTTGAGTGGCTCCGTGGCAAAGAAATCCCTTCCCAAGAGCTGAGTAAGAGTACGTAGATGACTTTAGGCATATTCTCCGATGGTTGGTGCATAAGAATTATGAGGTGAAGTTATTTGTAAGCTCAACTAATCCAAAGAGATAAAAGTGCTCAAGTAATATCTAAAGATGATACTAACCGATAAGAATAGAAGAGAACATAATAATATAATATGCAGAGAATATATGAGATAAATATATAATAAACTAGCACCCATGACACACACTATGTGTGTGTTTGCGTTTTCTCGTAAACATTGTGGATTTTATAATGTTATTTTCTTAACATTCTTTTATGTGGGTGACTATGTTCTAACTCGTCTAAAAAAATTGTGGAACATGCAGAAAATTTAGGATAAACTTGTATGTTGGCAGTCTCATCAAAATCAAACCATTGTTAATGATTTTCTATATTTAAACATATTGTGCATATGAAATTATACTCCGTTTACTTTTATAACACTATAATTCCATTAAACTTTTTATATCCATGTGACAAAAAACTTTCATCAAGAAAAGAAAATGCATGGAAAATTTAATGGAATTATAGTCTTATAATTCATAAAAACTCTCAGTCTACATTTGTAAAATTCCTAAACATGGAGAAGCAAATAAATATTTTTTCATCTTAATTAAAAATGTAGTTCTATTTTTCTTTTTTGATAGCAAATTAAACATGTATTAGTAGTACTACAAGTCTACAACCACAAAATTCTCACCTTGACATTGTCAATTAATAACAATTAATAATATACTTTTGGAGTTGATTTATGTACATTAGCTTGAGAAGTGAATGATAAGTGAATTTACGAATCGAAGTGGGGTGGGAAGGGCGAAGTTGAGTTAAACGGAGTATTTCACTATTTGTCTTCTCACTAAATTAAACCCAAACGAACTAACTAATTTAGAGACGGAAATTCTTGAACCAATCTCATACCACAAATGGCGGCTGTCATATACATCTCCGTTAATTCGCTTACATTGTATATTCATGTTCACTATGTTCCAAGTTCACCTTATTGTATCACTTAATGTGGGGATAATATGAACAAAATATGATTGTTAATTGAACGAGAACGAGGGGATAACTAGAAATTCAACTATATTGAAATTTCATGCAAGTTATGCGAAATTTACAAATGAAATACGGGAAATTGAAAACATGCAGATATGGAAATGAAAATAGAATTAAGCTAGCTAAGAACCCAAACAAGTGGGGATACAATTCATCTCCATAAATTGCATGCATTGCTTCAGTCATGCTTAGAGTGGCCAATACCAGGGCTGTGTCCGGGATTTGTAGGTCGGAAAGTGTCCGTGTATCCTTCATCGAGCCTAAATCTGTGAGTCTCCACCTTGGCAGGATTCGAACTCGAGACAATGTCATTACTCAATGTCATGTCATACGTCTTACTTTTCATGACCAAATTTCGCCCTTGAGTAAGAAAAAATTGGCTTGTCAGGATAAATAGGGTGAATATGATCAAGGTAGCAAAAGATTTAGCCATTTGGGTGTAGTGTGGAGATAAAAGAAACCAAGTAGTTGGAAGGTGAAAAGGTATTGAGCTACTAGAGAGAGTTAAAGGTATAGGAAGTATTTGTTGTGTGTTGTAAACGATGGTTCGAGTTGGGGTATTTATGGAGTGAAAAAGGTGACTGAATGCATGTGAGGTCCGAATTCCAACGAAGATTCCACATAGGGTGCATGCAAGGAATTGAATTTAACAACTCTAAACTAATTTTAAACAACAATTGTATTGTATTGTAAAATTGATAAAATTCAAACTCTTCTAAAATTTGGAATTGATGGGATGAACGTAATCTAATTATTGGTTAATCGAGTGGAATTTAATAAGGGGCAAATTGTCTCTGGAGAGATTCGAACCCAGTTGAGCGTGAGTCAAATGGCTCTGATACTAAAATAAAATTCCAACTCTCCCAACAGCTAGAAATGATGGGGAGGAACGACATCTAGTCATTTATATCAATTCTCCAACAAAAATAACTTGATCAGCTTTGTTTCTCTCACCAACTCGTGAGAAAGAATGCATGGAAGGTCCAGGGTGAAGCTACTAAGGGGCAGAATTAAAGAGGAAATTGTACAGGTGAATTTCATTTTTGGGAGTTGTATATATATCTAGAAACTAATTAAATTTAGAACTGAAATGTGATGTCGAGGAAAACCTAATGCAATACTAATTGATGTGGCAAAATAAAGACCACAAAGTCTAATCATTTATTGTTAGACCTGGTCTAACTAATAATTTTCCACTACAAGCCACAATTTTGAAAACATGAGGATATATAATTGAAATGTTTAAAAATTTAAATGGATGTGATCGAGCCGCAAACATTATTGAAAAGAAAAAAAAATCATATCTCTAGTGGCGGAGATGAGATTCCAAAAAAGATTATATATGCGCATAACAAATACTTCTTGTTTAGCATTATTATGCATGCATCCATTTATCTAACCAAGCATTGTAAATAACAAGCTCAAATCTGACTCGGTTCGTTCCAACCGCTTAAAAACAATCCACAAATTGTACACCTATCTAATCCTACTTTCTTACTTCGCGTCTAATTCAATCTCACTTAAAATTCAAACTTTAAAAAACGTGTGAAATTAACCCACTTATATGAATTCAAATTTTAAAGAACGTGTGAAATTAACTCACTTATATGAATTCCGTATCGTACATATCCCGTTACCATTTCCAGATTGGAAAGGAGAGACATTAGCTTACTTAGCTTTTGTAAGAAAAGTGGACATGTTATGTTTTCGGAAAGTAAAAAAGAAGGTTGGTGACACGCATAGTCATATGATGTTCGGACAAACTTGATGAAACACAAGTGATAAGTGAGACATTGTGAAACAAAAACTGGACGCTGTATGCGCATGCAACACAAAATTCACCCCACTATGGTCTATATACTGTCTTCTTAGTGGTAATCATATTTTTGCCAATTCATCATCAATTTATATCTAGTGATGTCCAATCTGCTTGTTTCGTGCAAATCCGCTCAAACAATTTGTTTCTCTATATGTATGTTTCGTGTCGCCTCATCTTGTGATCTCTTGTTTGTAAATTATACGGAAATCATTTGTATTTTGTGGTTTTATTTTCCCATACATTGCGAATGAAATCTTGGCAAAATACGAAAATCAGGAAAACAAAATAGATTCACAGTTCAAGGTTTTCTTATTGGTGAAAGAAGAGCAAAAGAAAAAGAAAAAGAAAAAGAAAAGAGGGGAATAAATATCTAGAAAAATATTTGTGGCTGCTGGGATTCGAGCCCAGGTCTCCACGGCCACAACGTGGAATTCTCACCACTAAACTACAGCCACACGGATAACAAAAAACGTATTTAAATAGTTTTATTCCAGCATTAAGTGTTACTTATGCTACTTTTTTATTTCATACTATTGTGCTAATCTAGTTCTATGTTGTTCATAACCAAGCTCAAAACTTGCGAGCTTTCTCATAATTTCATAATTTATAGATGGACAAATATCGTACTCGAGATCGACTCGATTTCAATGAGACGGTCACATGCTTGATAAGATTCATGCTCGACTCGGCTCGGAACTTAATATATCTAGAGCTTGGAAATTAAAATAAATACATTCTTAAGTTTAGAATAATTATATGCTACTACTCTTTTTATGTACAAGAAATAACATCCAATTTTTTTCTCCTTTCATATAGTCAGGGTCGTTTTCATTTGAATTTGGCAACGTGGTAGGTGTATGCTTTATTGTAAGGAAAAAATTTATTTTGCACTAAAACCTTTCTCATGTTTTTTATAATGCACTTGAAACTTTATTTTATTCCAAATTACACTGAAACCTTTCACAAATATTTTCAAATTACACAAAGGTTGGATGGTGTTAAGTTTTCCGTTAAACCTTTATTTTTATTCCAAATTATATGCAGGCAGTATGTAATTGATAAATGGATCAACATATAAGATCTATTATAGATTTCGCGTATATATTATATGCAGGCAGTATGTAATTTTTTTTAAAAAAAGCAGGAGTGTGTGTCTACACAAGTTGATGTCTCGCAATATATAATGATCATGTCACATATTGATGTCATGATTATAAGTAGATATGGGTGATATATGCAATGTGATCTTATGTAAAATTCTCAAAAGTTATAATGAGGTCACCGAAAGCGCAATGCTGCGTGAACACACATGTATATCCTGTGTGACGCAACATACTGCTTGTAAAGGCATATTAATCTTGGTTGTTTTTCTCAAGTTCAGAAGTGAACTTAATTAATATCAAGGATTCAAGGCATATGGGTGTAAAATACGATAATGGGAGAACCGTTCGTCATAAATGGTTGACAATGTTTGGTCTGATTAGTACTTAGCGGATATTGGCATATCGGTGGGGGGAAAATAGCTGAGTACAAGCATACTGGAGATTTCAACGGTGCAAGATCAAGTTCGTTATAACTGACATAATCAATGCGCAGAAAGGCCGGATGATATGAATTGTCCGAACAACTAATTGGGCGCAAAACTTTATACTATACCTTTTTCGCATCTACATACAATTTATGATCTAAACTTGTTTAAAACCCACCAAACGGTTATACACTCAACGAGTAACATGTACTCCTAGTTAAATGTTAAATGTGATAGATATTTATGCCAATTTATTTTTATTTTTTTAAATGATAAATATTACAACTACTCATACACTACTTCTATACAAACATCATATATTACCTTATATTTCCACACTTAAACCAACTTACGCCAATACTTGTATTGATCTGGTGGTTGTAAAATGTAGCTTCCATTAATCCCATCGATGACTTCTATTCGTTCGTTTTTTTAGATTATATTTATGTTATCCTTTTTTATTAACTTGTATTTCACAAATTGTATTAGAAACTTAGAACTAAACAAAGCATAACACACATGACACATCATACACGTCTAAAAAAATTATTTAAAAATAAAACGTAAAGAATCTATTAGAAAAATACGAAGGGAATAAAAGACAAACTTTCATGGATCTCTTGGTCGTTAACTTGCTAGTGATTAGTGAACTCCGAACGGGCAAATAGGCCGTGCAGCCTCTTCTCATAAATCAACCCCAACCCTTGGTTGAGAAAAGGACCATGTTGCAAATAAATAAGTAGACGAACTTATAAAGTGTATGTACAATTACCAAATACCAATTGACAAGATTCTCTGGCTTATTAGTGTACTTGAATTGAATACATTAAGATTAGAGAATCAAATCAAGTAAAATCCTGGGTACGACATTGTAATTAAACAAATCAACGGCCGTTATATGAGCTCCGAGTATATTAAATTTAGTTAATGTCGACCTGTGCGTATTTATTTGGAGTTAACCG
Organism: Plantago ovata; assembly: GCA_028274465.1. Lineage (NCBI taxonomy): Eukaryota > Viridiplantae > Streptophyta > Magnoliopsida > Lamiales > Plantaginaceae > Plantago > Plantago ovata. The sequence goes on along the minus strand of CM051457.1, from coordinate 4,450,622 downwards.
GTGACATACAGTTAGCATTAGCACATGATCATCATCATCAAGAAGTGAATCCACCAAGCTTGAGTATCAGCCGCCAATTCAGACAGCTAACAGCTCGCTAGCTATGTTTTCTTGGAATCTCCATCGGCTCTCCTTTTTCTCAACTTCACGAGCTGCCAAAGTGCTTATTACTCAGAACAAGTTGTATTTTTCAATCAGTTCAATTTGTAATTAGAAAGGTTCATCGAACCAGGTATTCAGATCAGATCCATTAGTGCATGCTACTTCACTGCAAAATGCACATAGTATTCTCGAGTAAAAGAGACTCTTATTAAAGTTATAAAAACCGTAATTTTCCTAAATAATACTAAAAAAATTCAAATATTATTAGTATAAGTTATGAGATTGTGTTCGATATCTGAGTTCAATAGGTATTGATTTTAATCGTATTCAAACATATTAAAATTTACAAGAATTGAAATTTGAAAAAAATAGTCCACAATGTGCTTACTGCATAATTATATTTATATGTAATATTCACGACTTTTATATTTTTGCCCCATCCTCTTTGCTTTTGAAAAAAAAATTATATATATGTAATCTCCCTCCCTCCAATTCAAAGTGTGTGATTGGCTTCACCTTATGATGCGATTTCATTTTATTTGATTGTCTGACTAAAATAAGTTTGTTTGGTGTGTGTTAATAAGGTGGACTGGTTGTAGCCTATTTAAACAATAAGGAGACTGATCAACTACCAATCACCTTAATTATCATATTTCAGTCACTTTATCAGCTATCACTCACCTTATCAGTGTGTTTTGCCAAATAGACACTAGCTCACCTATGATTAGTTGTGTTATTAGTAATACAATTTACAAGCTATGGTGTACCTATTTTAACTAAATGAATGTGGACTTCAGGCTTAGCACGAGTTGCTCTCATTGATATTTAAACATTTTATGCCTCCATGTCCTATTTAACCTCACCACCAGCGGGAAATGAAGTGGTGAAGAGATAATAACTGATGAGGGTAAAATCCGGTTAAGGGGCTGCTTCATCATCTCTCAACCCATGGGAGCGTATAGATTGAGTAATAAAGTGGTGAGAATCACGTTACCTACAATGGAAAGAGGGTAGAAGGGGAGGGGGAGGTTGAATCGATCTACCTAAGTTAGATCGATTTCAACTCAATGTTGTTGAGAGAAAAATGGGCAGCATAATAGTAGAGAGTGTAATATTGTGTAATAAATGAGGACTATTTATAGAGGATACACACGTGGGTCCCCTATGTTTGGCCTGGATGTTTCCTAAGAACCGGACAAAAGCTAGGTCTGTCAGTGTCAGTTTTTGTCTGCTGGCCCTTTCGACTTAACAGGTTTCGGGCCCCATGGTGTAGTTCAACCTGGTCCTCCCACACGGTCTTGAGAGAATCACCCATATTCCAAGGGGAGGACACCTTCTTAGGTAAAAGCCATGGACCCTCCCTTTCGATGCTAGATTTACAAAAGAGGGAAACGGTCAGGGGTCCCTCTGATGTAAGGGGGATTTCAAGGTATGGTCATTCCCAAAATACCCATATCAATAACCAACTTAATTTTTTTTAAAAATAAAAATATATTACAAACACATAGTAGGGGATGCAATTAGAATCCCACATCGCGAACATATGAGGACGATATATGTGATGTAACCTTTTGTGGTATAACATAATGACAATGCCACTCAAATGTGACTTGGGTTTTAGAGTTGACAGTATCATACCGGTGACTGAGACAATGTTGACTCATACTGCATCGTCATAATTGGCACAGGAAAGCTCACGACCTAAGAGGTTTGATGATTGTTGAAAATTAGAAGCTTGATCAAGGAGAACGATTAGAGTCCATATATAATCGGTGAAGGGGAGACTCCAGTAGCTTCCGGCCCGTACCAAGCAAATGGTAATAAGCTCTATGTAGCAAGGTCACAATTCGTTAGGGCAAGGTCCAATTAATGTATGCAATGAAAAGTTGGATTAGATACACTTGTTCAAGGGTTCGATCCTCAGTGGTGTCGAAGTTATAAGGTTAATTTAGGTGTGGGGAAATAAAGTGATTGTGAGTAGTTGTAATATTTGTCCCTTTAAAAAAAAATATACTTGTTCAAGGGAAAGCTCAAAGAGCTTCTAACACTAAGCAAAAAGCAATAAAAACATGCCTAGCAAACGTCGGAGGTCCACATTTTGTTGTGGAAATCGTGTCGAGAAAGTTACTGTAGATTAGAGATACATGTTCGAGGGAAGGCTTGAAGAGCTTCAAGTGCCAAGAAAAAGGCAAAAAATTTACTCCGCACATAGTAAACGTAGTTCACATGTTGCGGAAGTTGTTCTAACTTCTAATTCAACATTAGCTACATGAGTTCGTTTGGATGAAAAACTCGATGATCCTTTGTTGAGATAATTAATCTTTTTTACAGTTTGATTTAAGATTTATCGAAAGTAAAACTATGTTAAAAAAAGTCAACGAAACAAACGTATAGAATTAAAAAAACAGATGAGTACTCCCTCCGTCCCATGGTAAATTACCCAGTTTGATTTTTTTTCGGTCAACAGTTTTAAACTTTGACTCTCGATTACTCTTAAACTGTAATGATAAAGTATTTGACGAAATCATATTATGAAAATATAGAACCAAAATTTTCATAATATAATTTTATTAAATATTGTATCATTATAGTTTAAGAGTAATCGGGAGTCAAAATTGAAAACTGTTGACCGAAAAAAGTCAAACTGAATAATTTCAAACGGGACAGAGGGAGTAGTTGAGTATATGAGTGGATACTCAAGAATAAAACAATCAAATTTACCTTGAATTGACCACTCCTATATATTAGGAATCATGATAATTTTTTCTAAACGACAAATATAACTACCTACAACTAGTCACCTACCTAGTCATACACTACGTATTTACCGCCTTCTATCCCAAATACACCAATATCAACCTCATAACTCCGTCGGGGTTCGGACTCCTAACCCCCTTTACCACTCCAAATGTCCAACATCCTTACCACAAGACCATTTTACTACTCCATGAACTGTAACAGTGTTGATTCATACGCACAACATCTCAACATATCCCTGGATATTCCTTTTCTCATGAGATATTCCATTAGTAAAAGTAAAAGTTTATTAACGGTATAGTAATATACTATTCTCCAAGTTCAAAGTCACATTAAACTAATTTTAATTACGTACTTTGTAGTCCAAAACACAAGTGACATGAACTAATAATACGAGTAATAATCAAATAAGACAGCTAAAGAACAAGAGACGCCAGGGCAAAGAGCATATTCCTCATATCGAATATGGAATATCAACTAAACTGCAAAAGGTTAGGGATTCACCATCCATCTTGCCGCCATTCACATTTTTCTTTCCATAACCACCATTCAAATTTCGAACTGTCACAAAGTGATTTCATTGCTGATTCTGTTTTTTTTTAGTGCTGGGTTTGATTTTGTATTACTACAAGTTTACAACCTCAAATGTAAAGGCTAATAAGTGTGATTCTCTGTTTAATTTAATTGAAAAAGTGAAAAATTAATTAATATAAATTGAATTTAACTTATTTTATTTTAAATGTAAATTTCCATTAGTTTCATTCGAAAAACAATCAACTCAGATTACACCAATCCAGTTTAATTAAAATTTATTAAATTTAACATAGTTCAATTTGTTTTTTCATATTATAAATAAATTCGTCCGGTAAAGATTTTTTCAGATGAAAATAATATACAACTAAAACAAATTCGAACTAAACTAGACTTAAACTTATTTGATTTGAAATAAACTGAACAATGCAAAATTCTTTGGCGTACTCACATACGAATATTACACTATTAGACGTAATCCGGGCTTTTTTTTTTCAGTTTTTTTTTAAAGCCCATATTGTGTGACAATGTGACCCAAATATAAATAGATGTCAGTTCAAAAAACTAAATAAATAAAAATTACACTATCAATTTAGGTACGACTGAGCTGCCAGAGAAAGAGAATTGCTCCGCCGTAGAGACGGCGGTTAACGGTTTTCATCGGATGAGTTCAACCCGACTAAGTGTCACGCAATGAATGGTAAATTGATCAATTATCCCCAATTTATACCGCCACCGTTTTCATTTTTGTTGAATCTTCACTGCCAATTTATTTTCGCGAAAATGAAAACCTAAACTATTCCTGTGAAATTGATGATGATATTTGAATATTGATGAGTTGATGGCTTGCATGTGCAGTAGATATCCACCTGTGAATTTGCCGGTGCACAGTCAAAACCATTCCTAGTTTTGGCTTTCCGAGAATGTGCCTTCTGCTGCTTAGTGAGTGCTTGTAATTTTCTATGCTTGGCTTTGTGAGTAGTATTATTTTTCTAATTTGTGCCTTTTGCTTTTTTTGGGCGGCGAGCTATGTGTTTTTGTGCAAAACTATAAATGGACAAATTGACAGTTTTATATTAGCCAATATTGATGGTTTAAAGTGGAATGAATTGTTGTTAGGAGTGATGGTTGTGGACTTGTGGTGCATTTTCAGCTAAGAGTTTCTGTGTTTGGACAGCCTGTATTGAATTACAACTTGGCAACTGTGAACATGGTGCATATATTGTGTCCTACTTGTACATACGGTATGTATACAATAAGAGGTAGATTAAGCAAGATTTCATGCCCGGAGTTTGGGAATGGAGAAAACATTGGTGGGAGCTGAGATATAAAATCGAATGTAGATAAAGAAAGCGTTTGGCATGGTGCGATTTGGGGTTGGTTGTTTACACTTTACGGGGTTGATGTTGAAGCTGTAACTGTCTACAAATTCTACATGCATCTGAAAATTTTGTAGTAGAAGGATTTTAAATTGTTAACTAACTAGATATTTTACCTTTACCAGAGCTGAGGTTCTAATTACTCATGATACTCGGACCCACAAAGTGATAAAGGGCCTATTTGTTTTATTAGTTCAATTCACCATCACCAAATTAACTTTTGAAAAGGCAACACCTGGGTAATGTGAATAGTAACTGTAAGATTTATTTATAGCAGTTGAGTTGTCTTTTGTTATACTTCGTCCTGCCCTAGTATGAAGAAAGTTAACAATGACAACTTTGATACTAATTTTAGTGGCCTTGGCAAAAAGTAAACTAGCCATCATATTCAATAGATCTTTGAGATTGCCTTTTATACTATTTAGTTGTTAGTGCTTCTTCATCATTAAATTTCTATATTAGTGTGGTTTTCGCTAGATCTCTTTCCGGGCCCCTCTAGGCCATAGCTTAGGTTTTGAGTAGAAGTAAATGTAGGAGTTTATACCTCATGATTACTATGGTATATAAATTTTTGAATGGAATTGTTGAAGGATGTTTCTCTAACTTCTGTATGGATCAAACACAAGAATTTCACCTTTTATATTGTTAACAAGTTTCATTCTTCGGCCAGAGACTGTATCAGCTTCGCGGTTTAGAGTAGACGTGGTCTGTTTGTAAGTTCCGACGAGGGGTGAAGGCGGAAAATTATTTCATCCTGTGCTAACTATAATTTATAAGATAATTATAAATAACAAGAAAAACTCCTTATATTTTTAGATTGTCACGTACAAAGTTCAATTAATATAGTATTATTTTAGTTTAACAATTAGAAATTAGAGTTTATTAGGAAAAAAAAAGACAAGTTAAACATAAAACTAGACCATGCATAATGTGTATATATACCCGTGCCGCGCATGGATAGTTGCTAGTTTCATCCCTGGTTGACTAATGTGCGTGTGATGAGTTTTCGGCGGATTCATCTAGAGTAGGAACATTGAGGTGGTAACTGACAACATAGTTAACTCACATGTAGCATATCTCTTGCTGCGTTCTTACTGTTTTGTGGAAATATAATATATATGGCGTTAAGCGCTGTGAAAATTACAGTTGCTCTGTTAGTAATTATTGTTAATCCCTGCAAACTCACATTTCCAAAAACTAATTCTGCATGATGCACAACATTTAATGACTGCTCAGGGGAACTAATCCTTGACTTTAGCAGCATTTGAGCCAGAGTTATTATTTGGAGAGTTTTCAGAGTTAAATGCATATTATGATTAGGGCCATGCATACTGTTACACATGCATGGAGATGAAGGTAGATGGGAGAAAGATGGACCTTGAATTTAATAATAATAATTCATATATGAACGTTTGAATGTCTAAATGGAATAGTACATGGTTTTCAAATTTACATAAATTATCATAACCTGAATCGAAATTCAACATATTTAGATCTAAAGATAACATATCACTTTTCACTAATTGGCTGTACAACTAGTGAGTGACAATAACAGTAATTACAGTATCCGACCAATGTTCATGCACATGTGGAAGTGTTTAGGCATTTGGTTCTGTGTTCACGTTACTCATAGAGTGACCAATACCAGGGCTGTGTCCTGGTCCTGTGGGTCGAAAGTCGTCTGTATTCCCTCTGCTGAATGTCTTTCGTGGCATGTCGTCTTTCTGTCCTGCAAAAGAATGCCCAATTCCAGGACTACTACTTCCGGGTGTTGTGGGTCGGAAATCATTTGAATGAGATGCTTCTAGACTGCTCAATTCTTGGCCCTTAGACGATACTGTTGATGGAGAACCAGTGATCGGTACCACATCTTTATGATCCTGTGGGCTTTTATCAAAGTTGATGTCTTTAGCTTCATGGTTTTGCAGTTCTCTTTCTCTTTTGAGGAAATTGACATCAGGCTCCTTTACTGCTTTTAGGTGCCTTCCCTCACCAATTTGACTTTCTAGGCTGGTCATTAGCGCGAAAATGAAAAGGATCATATGAATACATTGGATAGGGGCCATTGAAAGAAATGGGATAATTTGTCTTGGTTGAGGGTACGTGCTCTCTGTTTTGTGTGTATATGATTTACAAGAGAGAAAGAATATTATGTTTTGCATATGTCAACTCAATGCTTGTCTGGTATTTATAATCTCGGAATGATACACATTTTTTCATGGAGCAGTATTAGCCATCAAATTCTGTAATCATAAAGGTCCTAGTGGTCTCTAGTTGGATGGTGGATATTGGTTACCTTTTCAATTTGTCCCAGTGATTTTCTCTTTTCTTTCCAAGTATAGATTAAAATCTTCATTTGTTTAACCTTTTTTTTTTTGGGTCAATGTTTGACACTGTCTGTTTTCTTTACAATACATGTTAATCAGAATATATAAGTGGAGAAAATAAGAATGTGTTCTCCCATTAGACACCTGATATAAAAACTGAAGAAGTTCTATATTGTTAACTATATTTTCTATCGAGTTCACGAGCTGTAGTGTATCAGTCTTTGGTGTAGGGTGAGAGTACTATTTTGAGGGTCTCTATTGTGCTCACTGAGAATTATTGATATGTTGTGATGTATTTCTGGGAGCATTTCTATGCTCTTTGTACTTGCATATGATCTTAATAAGTTTTTTTGCCGTTTCATTGAATTCTCTACGTTGGAGGTCCACAATGGTCTTTCTTTGTCCTCTGCTCTTATTGTTTAGATGCATATACATGGGGTTTTTGTTATTTTCAATCAATGATTAGAGGTTTGTTGGAAGAATTAAATAACAGAAGTAGCCAGTTGCCCTTACAAGAGAGGAAATGCAGCTGATAAAGGCATGGATTCTATGTACTTCCCACTTAGTCATGTCTACTCCTTTATGTGGACGGTTCTAATCCAAGCTCTGTTTCTTTCGGTCAACAAATTCAAAAAATATTTCTGTCTCGTGGTTTATAGTATTAGTGTTGGCATGCTTGCGCTTCTGAGTGATATGCATGATAAACAAATTGCTGAATATTTAGGATTCTTGTTATTGTAACTGTAATTGCAATATTTAGTATTAAGCCACCTCAACAATTAATCATGGTGAAACTGCCATCTACTGCTTGCAGTCAAATACAAACTTTAAACTCTAATGTAAAGTGTGATATCACCTAATATTTGACTTACTTGATGACCATTAAAAATGGAGAGCTTGTGCTTATTACAACTCACACACTAATACTGATGCTTAGACTGACGTGTGTTGTTGAGGATTAGTCTGCACAATCTCTACAGATTCTTCCTTGTTTCTTTTACCCCCTCAGGCCCTCCTCTCCAATCCAGGGCTTTGGCCTTCAGACGATCTCGAACAGGAGACAAAGAATTCACATTCAGTGATGTTACTATATAATTTGGTTGTCCTCCTCTCATATTTTATTTGTATGGTCGAGCTCTCATGGCTGTAATCCTTTTCAGGTAAGTACAATCTTTTCAGTTTGGAATCACAAAAGTAACAAGCTACAAATTTGAAATCACTTGTGGCATATTCATCACTTAAGACTCCTAAAATAGTGATGTTCAACAGAGCATCTAGAATCTTGAGGTAAAGGGAAACTTTTCTTCAAACTGGATGGCGTAGATTGATAGCCGTAATTTGACTGAATTCCATCCACCATAACTGCATGTTATTGCTTTTTCTATTTCAATATGCAGCAGTTTCTAAATTTGTTTTTGCTGTTCTGCTCATTGGAGTATCAACTAATGTTTGACTTATGCTGATTGGGTTCTCTTGAGTTTTGATTAGTTGTCGCTTGTCACGGACCCACCAGAATCTATAATGAAGAGTAAGTGATCTTGTATTTATGAGAAAATTCATTGAAGAACCCAGAATTTGACCAATTGCCCTTTAACTATGTAGGAAATACTCTTATCATTTTTTTGCATGTATTTGCCCCTGACATAATATTATTCTCTCCTTAATATACTTGACATCTGACTTCATCCTACCTCGACACCCATTACGTGATCAGGGCTCTAGTTAGCCTGGATTACCGTCCTGGGGAAACCTAAAATTCTAAAAGAAATGGGGGGAGGATGTGTATTGGGGCAGATGTTAAGTGTTTTCTAATCTCTGTACTGGAGTACATTAGAGATCATATATCTTACTCTTGCACAATGCATGTTTGTGTTCTTTTTTAGTTTAATATACCATAAATGGGAATTTGGATTCAGAAAATCTTTAAATTTGTACACTTTTCTAATGATGACCAAATACAGTTCAGAAATGTACATGCATAAATTCCACTGGATGCAAAATACTTGAGAAAAATACAAGATACTTTACTTTGTTGGCTGTCACTTCCTCTGTCCCACGATAAGCTTCCCATTTGTTTTATTGACTTTTTACGCTGCGTTTGACTTCAAATTAAACCTAAATCGTATCGGAAAAGTAATTTTGGAACTTATATTATGAATGTACAAAGATTATATTTGCATAATATAGGTTTCAAAATTACTTTTCAGGTTTAGAATTGATTTAAGGTCAAAGACTCGAAGGGAGCCTAAAAATAGTTAACAAAACAAATGGTTATCGTGGGATGGAGGAAGTACTATTTTTTTGTCGCTAGCCTCAAAGATGTCAAAGAAAGTAATGATGAAAATTTAAAGTGGGATATTTCCACCTTCCATTTTCTTTGACTCTTATTTGGAAATGGAATATGATATTGATTCTTCCAAAAGAACATAACATGGTTGGTTCCTGAGGCCTTGGAACCCCTTTCTCTACATCACCCACCCAAATTTGAAAATGAAAGGCAGTTTTATATCTGAGAATAAAGACCATCTGATGTTTTCCTTTCTGTTGATGAAAAAGACCATCTCATTCTCTCTTTTGCTAGCTGTAATGCATTACCACCGTTGGCAGTTAATTATTATCACTCACAATATAATATACAACGTGCAACAAAGTGTTGTTTGACAGAACACTGGCGGCGAGACGTGAGATCTTCCTGTGCCTTTTTGAATCTTAATGTTCTTAGATTTGCTATATATGACTTTGAAATTTATGGCTGATACTATTTCTCTGTTTATATTCATTTCAGTTGAACGCTGTGAAAATTGAAAGGAAAGAGCATAGAAAGGCTAGACCTCTGTTATCCTTTTTACTACAATATGGTACCATCGTGAGCTGTTAGAAACATAGGCTGCTTAAGTGTTTTTTTATTATCTGTTCCATTTGAAAATAACTAGAGATCTGAAATGCTTATGATAGTAACACCTGATAAAACATTTACAATAATTAATTTTAGAAGTTGCTGGGTATGCAAAGGGAATGAGTGACTGACCTTAACTGTGATAAAAGAGAATTTTTGGATGAATATATACTGGTGATACTTATTCTTGGCAATGGATGCATGAGAATTGAGAGGTCTTTTAACGGTAACAAGCTCCTTTTTTCTCTTTCCAAAATTAGGAAAATCTAACTCACGTTTTCTAGCAGCCAATAGTTAAGTAAAATCATCGGTTAGTTTAGAGTTTCATTCAGAGGGTTTTATTTGCATTCTATTTGAGTAGTAATAGACAGTCAAAAATATTTTTATCCCGTATTTAATATGTCACTAATTGTCATTTTGCATGCCAAAAGTTCTGATGCTTTTGAGTAAATTCAACTGTTTTTCTTCTCACTGTAGTGATTAAGTCACTGCTCTATCTTAGATGACATTCTTGAATATAAAAACTGTCATGTTAGGATCCAAACAAATTATCTCTTTTTACAGCAATTTTCATATATTTCACTATGCCACCAAAACATTTTCACAATCATCTTATTTTGGCTGGATGCGGGTTGGGTTCGGAATAATTGGAACAATTTAGTGAATCTAATTGGTTAAAGTTTTGCGTTTGAGTAACGTTATTATCCCATTTTTGCTATGATATAGCAGAAACGAAGTACTTCTTGTTGAAGTATTATTAGCACGGTAAGGTACATAAGTTCTTCTACTACTGTATATTTTTGCTAGTTTGGTTGTCAACCATGCACATTATCTTACTGGTGTTATATGTAACCATGAGCCTGGAAATTCGACTCTTAACCTGTGTAAGCTGCTAAAATCATTTTTCTGGTGCCAGTATTGAAGGTAAGCAGCTGTGAAATCTTTCATGATATATTAATTAAAAGTATATCTAATTTGTTATCATTTATTTAACACTTGAGGAATAACTGTGGTTTTAAATTTGGGTGTGGAATAGCCTTATGAAGTGCTACATCAATTATGCCCTAAAAATTGTTTCGCCCAACCTTTTTTGTTCCAGGTATGTTCTCTCCATTTCAGTTAGATGACAAATTTTCTCATGCAAATTCGTTTTCCTACAAATTATCTCTGAAAATGGCATGCCATTTCTTATTATTACACCATTTTGCACCACATGCCTCTGTGGGCTGACAAACTAGCTAAGTGTCTTGTCGTTTGATAAAGCCCCAAAAGAAGAAATAAGGAAAGATAAATGGTAAGTCCTCTGTCCCATATAAAGTTTAACACTTCATTTTGTTGATTTTTTTAACGGTCAAATTAATCTCAAATCATATTGAAAAAGTTATAAAAAGTTTATATTATGAGATTATAAATGTTACAATTTCATAATATAACCTTTTTAATGATTTGTCCTGTACGGTTCGATATAAATTTCAAGTCAAACGGACACTTAAATAATCAACAAAATGAAGTGCTATACTTAAAAAGGGGGAAGTAAATTTAGTAGAGAAGAAAAGATGACTAAATATATCTGCACTCAAATACATGCTAAGCTTATGAATAGTGAAACTGAATACAAGGTACAGTAGATTCATGCATATCTGTGATAATAAATACATAATACTATACACATTCATCGATGCTTAATAAATAAAGTTCTCACAGACCTGTGAAACCACACACACCAACCTGCATTTGGTGGTCGTGACAAATTTGGTTCATATGTTTATAAAATTTGCCATGACCACCAAACGATATACTGCATACGCTAAAATAGGTGAATTCATGGATCAAATTTGCCAACTCCCCATAAAGAATGCCCAATTCCAGGACTGTGACCGGGGTTCGTGGGCCTGAAGTCATCTGCATGGCCTGGTGTTGCTGGATTAGACTCGCCTGCAACTTGGCTTGGCGGTGCTTGTACTGCTGCCACTCCTTCACCACATGCCACTGTACCTTTGCACTCTGTGGCTATGGTATTATTATTATCTGTGGACTTTCCTGATTTCTCTTTAGAAATCTTTGTGTCAGTTTTAATATCATTTTTATTCATAGATCCCGAGTTTCTCCCCTCTGTAAATTGAAGTGTTTGTGAGAACATTATGGCAAGGAAAAAGAAGGCAACAATCAGGTTCTTTTGAGCCATTGAGAGTGTGTATATAGGTGCAAGTGGTATGGGTTATAGATAGAATCAGAGAAATGTACTTAGCAATGCTGGATGCTTGTATGCTGTAGGTTTTCAGGGTATTTATACAACCAAAAGTATGTATAGGCAGGCCCTCATTGGTGGGAGATTCTTTAAAGTAGCATGCTATATTTATTTTCTTATTTCTTGAGAATGTGTGCTGCACTGCGAGTATAACTAGATGTACTGTCTGTCCAGATTCACATTTTAGGTTGGCCAGATACCAGTTGTCTTTTAAACTGTTGTATTTTAGGTGCACAAATTTGTTTCTTTTTCTTTATTTGTTGTAATCTGTGGTGCGTCGATACTTGGTGACTGTATCCAATACATACTGGGTACCGAAGTTACTGGATAATGGATACTGGTTTGATACGTATTGATCACCCTACATTGTATATCTAAAATAGCGAAGAAAATGAATATAAAGATATAAATAAACATGCGATCCACATGTTGGAAAGTTCTACACACATCCTACAGGTCTTGAGTGTTAAGTTTGATGCACATTGTGTCTGCGTAATGTTTTTACATGTACAAGCATATATCCTAGCAGTTTACTTCGATGCACATCGTAACTGCAATGTGTTTACTTCTACAACACGTATGCTATTAGTGTTTCTCTTAGATGAACGTTGATTTATCATTTTCTTCTGAACTATTAGTATATTCTTCCACTTATATTTTGATAATTATGCATGATGTATACACAGGTAAATGTACATGTGCGGAATTATTTTAGAAGTCCATGTCTCTACGTCTGTAGGTGTCCTGCTCTATATTGTCTTTCTCTTATCCTTGTGCATGTGACATAGTTCGTAATGCATGGAAGGGACGGAGTGTCCAGTGATTCTTTAATATAGTTTGTGGCTTTGTGCTTATTATTATTGGTTTGTTAAGCACATGCACCAAAATAGGAAGCAGCGCGCTGTTGTGAAGTTCTAATATAGCGATACTGTTTTCATTTTATTCCACCCTGGCATGTCCAGATTAGGGATTTGGAACTTCACATCTCTGGGACTGTTAGTATTTGTTAGATGCTAGTCAGATTTGATGGTTAATCAATCCACAGATTCACTTGTGCTTTATACACTGCTGAATCTTGCAGTAAAAAATTTAGCCTCTGGGTAAAATCCATTCACATTCAACCAAAGTGTTCTAGCCTTAAGGTAATCCCTGGAGACTCTTACACATATCTCTGCTGTTGATTTAGTGGATGTCCGTCCATGGAAGCTAAACTTATACGAGGTCCTTTTTGGAATTTTCACAAAATCTTGGTGGGTCCATAGTTTCTATCTTGGTTCTAAAAGTAATATTATCATACTTAGCATAGGGAATCAGTAGACTGAGTGTGGGGTGTGTGAGAGAGACCCAAAGAGCATGCAGCTTCATGGTTTCTGCAAGTTTTCCAAGGTGCGGTGGTTGAGTAGCTTGACTGTAATATAATATATCTGAAGGGCCAAAGTATTATGTGTCATCATAAACAATATGGAGATTAGTGGACAGTGCTCTTCTAGCCCACTACTCACGTTATTTGAATTTTTTGTAGTACTATATGTTGTTTATCTTTTTGTTCTTTTCAAAATTTCATATTCCATTGCTTCTTTTGTCAGTTCTTGGACATTTGACTATAGTGTCGGTGAAACCAGCTTCTCAACTAGAAAGTCTGTCTGTTGAACATTTGTTGATCTCTTCTAAATCAAGATCTGGGTGATTTAACGACTGCCTGTATTTGATTTTATGCATGGATCAATCTTTATTTAGGATCAAGATGTGGTAGGAATATGAACCATTTCAGTAAATGTTTGGGGAGTTATTTACTGTTTCTGTTTGCATTTTTCATACATGAGAAATCAGCGATTAAAATTAGAAACTTGTACGAACAAAGTCTTGGTGGAATGATCGGAACTTGATGGCTATTTTGCAGATGATTCTTTCATTGTGTATTTTGTGTTTGCAGGATGACTTGGGTTCAAGAATTAAAGATCATTCATGCCGGAACTGTTCAAGACTTTGATCATTCCTGTGACGATTTGCGGTGTTCTCTCTTTAGGCTGACATGTAAAGGCTTTTTGTGTAAGATCTCTAAAACAAGGTGTACTGATTTTAAACTGGGGAAGTTTTTGTAACCAAAAGATTCTTTATACACTGGGGTTAAAAGAAGAGATGAAAAGATTTAGCTAGTCATTAACTTATTATATTTGTAGCATCACCTGGTATAAATAGCAAACAGGTCTAATTAATTCATAATGTTTTTATGAAACCATCATGTTTTGACCCATAATCAACCAGACGTGCGTATGAATCTCTAAATGAAGTTCTGAGACCATATTCCTGGGAACTTAAACAGACATCAGGAGGAAAGTGTGTGATGCACATGGCGGTCGATACGTACCACCCTGACCCCTGAGGTGGTAGGCTACTAGGCTGGTAGCAGCAACTATTTTGACTTGACTCAAATTGAAATGCTGATGGATAGTGATTATTCTGGAATGCAGCCCCTTGGCTTTCTGTGTTACCCTAAAATGTGTGCCACTGTATTTTTTATCTGTAGACTGACTAGGGTGTGTGTTAGATATGATTCCTGAACCATTTGTTGATCAGAGTGTACCCTTTCCTACATTTTCTAGTTATTCATGTATGGTAGCGTTTTCGCTCCTTTGGAAGGAGTAAATAGTAATTGATTGAATGTTGATCAACGCTCGGTTCGTTTCATGAACCCGTCCGGTAAGTTAACGAATCGAACACGAACACATTTCCAATGGTTCGGTAATTCACGAACGGTTTGTGTACAAATGCATATATATTTATTAATAATTTTATAATATACTATATTATATATCTAATAATTTTATAATAATTAATAAATATATATGTTTCTTAATGTTATTGTAATATTTTACATTACGGAATACTTTGGTTTAAATGTTTTTAACTTTTGAATTATTATTGTAATTTTGGCCTTTTCTTGAATTTTCTAACACAAACAAACAAATGAACTATTGAAACCATAATAAGTGAACGTTAACGAATGAACACAAGAATACATACTCCTGGAATTCTAGTGATTGGCGCAGGATTGACGATTTCGCTGGTTGTCGGGACCTGGAAACCCCTACTGGAGTCTTTGCTAATGGCTCCCTTCATTGGATTGGGAATGGAGTTGATGGTGCGTGCTGCATTGTTGCTCTTGATCTCAAAACAGAAACTTTCCGCACATTTCCTCTACCATCTGAAATTCGTCCTTCAATGTGGAGCCGCACTCTTTTTCAAGAATCGGGTGGATGCTAATGTGTAAGTGCGACGAATAACCCGTTGCATTTATTTGCTCTCTGGATTTTGGAAAAATATGGAGAAGATCAATACATGTGGGTTAGGGTTGTTTTGTTGGAACTTCCACGAGCCTGTTATGAGTCATGGGATGTGAGGGCTATAGCCTATATGAAGACCACACAGCAAGTTGTTATCGCGTACAAAAATTTCAAGCTCGTTTGGTATGATGTGGAGAATGACAAATGCGTAAAGAAAGTCACGAATATGGGCCGTGGAGGTCCATTTACGTATCAAGTGCTCCCCGCAAGCCTTCTGAAGAGGTCTCCAGATGATAGTTTGGAGCTGAAGCTCAAGATCACCGGTTCTACTGTTCCCTGGTATGAATAGCTTTCCAAGGAAAGGAATAATGTCAAGTTAAACAATCTTTGTTGTTTTGGATTTCCTAGAGGTTTGTTCTGTTAGAAACTAGATGTATTTCTATTATGGTATGCATGTTGTGTTGTTGATTGGAGATTTGGAGTGTGCCCTTTCCTACTGTGATGTAGTTATTGGAGTATGGTAACGACGTAGCGTTCTTTACTCTTTTGTAGGAATATGGAATTGTTTGTACTGCCTGTTGTTCTCATTCAAATTTTCAATAGATAATGAACAATTTTAGCAAATCCTTGTTCTAGCTAGCTAGGTTCCTAATGCCCTGAAAAGCAGAATCATTGTTTGTACTGCCTGTTGTATTGCTAGTACTATTATCTTGTGATTCACGGTAGCATAGAACTTCCATCGTTCATAAGATTCATGACATGCTTTCCTCCTGCGAAGCGGATAAGTTCCCGTTTATGAGGTTCAAGCAATTTCACTAGCTCTTCAAAGAGACCAGAGAGGCACAGTTCCTGAGTCAGCACACACGGAAGATATGGTCTTAAATTTTCTGTGACATGTCATTTTAGAAGTTAGAAGCAGAATTAGTTTACCTTAGTTCTGTTTAACGCCTTTTGGATGACATAGTTTCCAGTTGGATGTTGAGCGAGCTGATAAGGCGTGTTTGGACTAGTCATTAATATTTCTCGAACTACAACATCTGTCCCGACAAGGCAACATTCCAGGCATCTCTCGACTACATAACTGCCTCCTTTTTTCTGCGATAACGCTACGAACTTACCTTTCAGGCATTTTAGTATCTTGTGATTAATGTCACAGTCCTTCAATTGAAGTACATGTTGCACAACATAGTTCCTGCAGTAAAAAGAATACACATCTTTAAGTTGACCCCAAAGGAATTAAAGAACAAAGATAGAGGAACAGTTGAACAGATCAGTGAATATTAACCCGTATGAATCTCTTGAGAGGCAATCAGAGAAGTATGCAACATGATTAAGAAGCCTTTTCCTCTGTTCTCCAGAAATTGTGTCGATGCATTCCTTAAGTGATAGGCACCCCACTTCGTTCCTCGCCAACTCCAGGACGTGACTTATTGCTTGTTCATACAGCACCTGATATCAAAATACATTGTGCCAATGTGTCACAGGTCTAATAAAACACAGAAATTTTGTATGTTAGCTTGGAGTTCAACTCTGAATTTACTGGAGTTAATGATCAAAGTATGGTACGTACCTCATTTGGACCGGTTCCTAAGTAGTTCATACAGCTTACAACGACGAACCGAGCTGTGTGATGAGTTGTCACTTGATAGAACCAAGGTGCAAGAATTTGAGTCAGAGTAAAGACGTAATCTGTCCTCTTGATCTTTTTGATGAGTTTGATAATGTACCTTGATCTGCGAAACAACAAGTTAATAAAAACAGCAAGTGCTTGATCAAATTTGAATAGTACGTACTATATATTAATGTTCTTCATAATCATACCCCTGTTTATGGAACACCGCGTTTATAAGCAGCAACTCGTCTGATAAGATCTGTTCTGCAACTGAGTTCAATTGTTCATCTTCGCATGTAGTACCAAGTAAATATCCCAAATCACTCACCAGTTTATCCAGCATCATCTTCGATGTGCTTAGGTTCCAATTTGAAGTAATGGTTCCAAGCTGGTGGGGGTCGTAAACTGGATCATTCTCAACGTTCCATGAGTTGGTACTCGATGATGAACTTCTGGCTGGTGAAGTAACTGCTGCAGGATGAATGCTGCTGCTTATCAGTGATGGATTGTTAAAATCTGGTGAAGAATATTTATCTTCCAATAGCTCCATGTTATGCATGCTTGGGCGTTGCTTTCCTACAACTTAAATATATACCAAACCAAATCCAATATTACTATATATATATTACTTACTAGTTACTAGCTATATGACTGTGTAAGCACTATGACCATATTTATGCAAAGAAACAATAAAGAGAAAAGTTGGATGGATAATATAATGTAAGTGTTGAATGAGTTATTATACGTGTACCTTGATGGATACTATTAAAATGATGATCCGGTAGAGGCGAGTAATCCGCGGTGATCATTTGGTTAGAGGATTGAGCGTTGTTGGATGCGGTATTTTCTTCATGACGAGTTACCGTTTCAAAAAAAATTTCTTCATGACGAGTACCATCGAGGTTAAACCCTCTAGTTTGGTGCGCAAGAGTTTCGAGAAACTGTTTAAAATCGTCATGCTCAACTATACCATAAGGGTTGTTCTTGTTGTTGTTCAACCCAATAATACTACTAGTAATATTATTGTCCAACTCTTGTTGACTAATAGTAGTAGCACTTACAGACTCCATAATAGCAGTACTCTAGCAGTCTAGCTAGCTAGTGATATTTATTAACTTATGAATGAATTCTAATAATCTGCCCTCAGCAGGTATTTATAATATGGGTCCAAAAGTATGTATAGGCAGGCCCTCATTGGTGGGAGATTCTTTAAAGTAGCATGCTATATTTATTTTCTTATTTCTTGAGAATATGTGCTGCACTGCGAGTATAACTAGATGTACTGTCTGTCCAGATTCACATTTTAGGTTGGCCAGATACCACTCTTGCATGTGTTGTCTTTTAAACTGTTGTATTTTAGGTGCACAAATTTGTTTCTTTTTCTTTATTTGTTGTAATCTGTGGTGCGTCGATACTTGGTGACTGTATCCAATACATACTGGGTACCGAAGTTACTGGATAATGGATACTGGTTTGATACGTATTGATCACCCTACATTGTATATCTAAAATAGCGAAGAAAATGAATATAAAGATATAAATAAACATGCGATCCACATGTTGGAAAGTTCTACACACATCCTACAGGTCTCGAGTGTTAAGCCCATATTGTGTGACAATGTGACCCAAATATAAATAGATGTCAGTTCAAAAAACTAAATAAATAAAAATTACACTATCAATTTAGGTACGACTGAGCTGCCAGAGAAAGAGAATTGCTCCGCCGTAGAGACGGCGGTTAACGGTTTTCATCGGATGAGTTCAACCCGACTAAGTGTCACGCAATGAATGGTAAATTGATCAATTATCCCCAATTTATACCGCCACCGTTTTCATTTTTGTTGAATCTTCACTGCCAATTTATTTTCGCGAAAATGAAAACCTAAACTATTCCTGTGAAATTGATGATGATATTTGAATATTGATGAGTTGATGGCTTGCATGTGCAGTAGATATCCACCTGTGAATTTGCCGGTGCACAGTCAAAACCATTCCTAGTTTTGGCTTTCCGAGAATGTGCCTTCTGCTGCTTAGTGAGTGCTTGTAATTTTCTATGCTTGGCTTTGTGAGTAGTATTATTTTTCTAATTTGTGCCTTTTGCTTTTTTTGGGCGGCGAGCTATGTGTTTTTGTGCAAAACTATAAATGGACAAATTGACAGTTTTATATTAGCCAATATTGATGGTTTAAAGTGGAATGAATTGTTGTTAGGAGTGATGGTTGTGGACTTGTGGTGCATTTTCAGCTAAGAGTTTCTGTGTTTGGACAGCCTGTATTGAATTACAACTTGGCAACTGTGAACATGGTGCATATATTGTGTCCTACTTGTACATACGGTATGTATACAATAAGAGGTAGATTAAGCAAGATTTCATGCCCGGAGTTTGGGAATGGAGAAAACATTGGTGGGAGCTGAGATATAAAATCGAATGTAGATAAAGAAAGCGTTTGGCATGGTGCGATTTGGGGTTGGTTGTTTACACTTTACGGGGTTGATGTTGAAGCTGTAACTGTCTACAAATTCTACATGCATCTGAAAATTTTGTAGTAGAAGGATTTTAAATTGTTAACTAACTAGATATTTTACCTTTACCAGAGCTGAGGTTCTAATTACTCATGATACTCGGACCCACAAAGTGATAAAGGGCCTATTTGTTTTATTAGTTCAATTCACCATCACCAAATTAACTTTTGAAAAGGCAACACCTGGGTAATGTGAATAGTAACTGTAAGATTTATTTATAGCAGTTGAGTTGTCTTTTGTTATACTTCGTCCTGCCCTAGTATGAAGAAAGTTAACAATGACAACTTTGATACTAATTTTAGTGGCCTTGGCAAAAAGTAAACTAGCCATCATATTCAATAGATCTTTGAGATTGCCTTTTATACTATTTAGTTGTTAGTGCTTCTTCATCATTAAATTTCTATATTAGTGTGGTTTTCGCTAGATCTCTTTCCGGGCCCCTCTAGGCCATAGCTTAGGTTTTGAGTAGAAGTAAATGTAGGAGTTTATACCTCATGATTACTATGGTATATAAATTTTTGAATGGAATTGTTGAAGGATGTTTCTCTAACTTCTGTATGGATCAAACACAAGAATTTCACCTTTTATATTGTTAACAAGTTTCATTCTTCGGCCAGAGACTGTATCAGCTTCGCGGTTTAGAGTAGACGTGGTCTGTTTGTAAGTTCCGACGAGGGGTGAAGGCGGAAAATTATTTCATCCTGTGCTAACTATAATTTATAAGATAATTATAAATAACAAGAAAAACTCCTTATATTTTTAGATTGTCACGTACAAAGTTCAATTAATATAGTATTATTTTAGTTTAACAATTAGAAATTAGAGTTTATTAGGAAAAAAAAAGACAAGTTAAACATAAAACTAGACCATGCATAATGTGTATATATACCCGTGCCGCGCATGGATAGTTGCTAGTTTCATCCCTGGTTGACTAATGTGCGTGTGATGAGTTTTCGGCGGATTCATCTAGAGTAGGAACATTGAGGTGGTAACTGACAACATAGTTAACTCACATGTAGCATATCTCTTGCTGCGTTCTTACTGTTTTGTGGAAATATAATATATATGGCGTTAAGCGCTGTGAAAATTACAGTTGCTCTGTTAGTAATTATTGTTAATCCCTGCAAACTCACATTTCCAAAAACTAATTCTGCATGATGCACAACATTTAATGACTGCTCAGGGGAACTAATCCTTGACTTTAGCAGCATTTGAGCCAGAGTTATTATTTGGAGAGTTTTCAGAGTTAAATACATATTATGATTAGGGCCATGCATACTGTTACACATGCATGGAGATGAAGGTAGATGGGAGAAAGATGGACCTTGAATTTAATAATAATAATTCATATATGAACGTTTGAATGTCTAAATGGAATAGTACATGGTTTTCAAATTTACATAAATTATCATAACCTGAATCGAAATTCAACATATTTAGATCTAAAGATAACATATCACTTTTCACTAATTGGCTGTACAACTAGTGAGTGACAATAACAGTAATTACAGTATCCGACCAATGTTCATGCACATGTGGAAGTGTTTAGGCATTTGGTTCTGTGTTCACGTTACTCATAGAGTGACCAATACCAGGGCTGTGTCCTGGTCCTGTGGGTCGAAAGTCGTCTGTATTCCCTCTGCTGAATGTCTTTCGTGGCATGTCGTCTTTCTGTCCTGCAAAAGAATGCCCAATTCCAGGACTACTACTTCCGGGTGTTGTGGGTCGGAAATCATTTGAATGAGATGCTTCTAGACTGCTCAATTCTTGGCCCTTAGACGATACTGTTGATGGAGAACCAGTGATCGGTACCACATCTTTATGATCCTGTGGGCTTTTATCAAAGTTGATGTCTTTAGCTTCATGGTTTTGCAGTTCTCTTTCTCTTTTGAGGAAATTGACATCAGGCTCCTTTACTGCTTTTAGGTGCCTTCCCTCACCAATTTGACTTTCTAGGCTGGTCATTAGCGCGAAAATGAAAAGGATCATATGAATACATTGGATAGGGGCCATTGAAAGAAATGGGATAATTTGTCTTGGTTGAGGGTACGTGCTCTCTGTTTTGTGTGTATATGATTTACAAGAGAGAAAGAATATTATGTTTTGCATATGTCAACTCAATGCTTGTCTGGTATTATAATCTCGGAATGATACACATTTTTTCATGGAGCAGTATTAGCCATCAAATTCTGTAATCATAAAGGTCCTAGTGGTCTCTAGTTGGATGGTGGATATTGGTTACCTTTTCAATTTGTCCCAGTGATTTTCTCTTTTCTTTCCAAGTATCGTGGAGGTAGTACTATTTTTTTGTCCCTAGCCTCAAAGATGTCAAAGAAAATTTGATGAAAATTTAAAGTGGGATATTTCCACCTTCCATTTTCTTTGACTCTTATTTGGAAATGGAATATGATATTGATTCTTCCAAAAAGAACATAACATGGTTGGTTCCTGAGGCCTTGGAACCCCTTTCTCTACATCACCCACCCAAATTTCCTTGAAATTATAGTATCTGACAGTTTGCTTGCCAGTCTCGGTGTATTTGAGTGCAAAATGGTCAGGATGTGAGTAGAAAACAAAACGCCCAGAGAAAGCCTGTGATATGAGAGGTGTATGTTGCAGGATTTGTGCGGACGAATGCTAATTTTATCCGCGTTGCATGCTGCTGATCTTATCTGTATTGCTCTGTTGTAATTAGCTATGCTCTGGTTTCACCATAGGTACTTAGTAGAGAACTTAGTAGAGAGGCTCTTAGAGTTACCATTGGCAAAATAAACTACTTCATTTCTTACAGGCTGCATGAATTCTGGAGTTTAGTAGTCACACAATAAGTTTGGTCAAACTAATATGTATCCTGCAATAAAGTAACAGAACCAAGGTAGTACACAATGATTAGGCCACAAGATGTGCGACGCTGCAAGCTTTCAGAAGATTTTTCCATTTTCTTCAACAATGTCTATACATGAGCAGATAAGCTAGCTACACACTACTACACAATTCCTGCATATGATTCAAGGAAACTGCAAAAGAACAAAAAATGGGCAAATAAACCAACACCGTAAACACAAACAAAAAGACTACGGATAACAGAAGACCCATGGAAGGAGAGAAACAACAACACAGCTACTACTTGCTGTAAAATCTAGCTTTTTTTTTTTTTTTGGCTGTCAAATCTAGCTACTCAAACAACATGGTGAGGATGATCAACTTTGCCATTGACCACCTGGGAAAATCTTGATGAAGCTCATGACGAACAAGTTCGTATCAATCACGTGGAATTGTCAACAACGAACTCACATCAATCGAAAGGAAAGGCCTCCAAGAGGTTCATCATCATCAATATGGTCAGCTTTCATTAGAGTTAGATGCTTCGCTTCTAATCTAACTAATAGTCAGTACGGAGAAATCGCTCATAAACTGTTCCTGTGAGAGTCTTGTTCACCTCATCCCAGTTTTTGATGTGATCCAACAACGAACCCTTGTGTATCTTCACTTGCCTACTACTAAGCTCCATCTCAGGCACGCCTAAGAACCGTTGGACATCAACCAGTTTCTGTGAAAGAGCATATCAGAGAAGCATGAGCCTCGTTCATATACATTTCGTTATTATATTAGCAGCAACTAACAACATTTAACTAATCACTAGAATTTACTTGTAATATTAAACAACTGGGATAATACCACACAACCGAGGCTCGAATCTTACACTCTAATCTTATACTCTTAATTATGGCTCTTGGCAATAGTTCAAACCTCTCTGAAAGGGCGGAATTTCAGAAAAAGCAGCAAATTTGGGAATTGGGATTGTAAATCTATCCAACTTTCGGAAATCAGCATTTTCCACACAGACAAGGAACCATTGATTCGTTCGGTAGAACTACTAGTGGTTCGAGAATGGAAGTAAAAAGAATTGCTGGTGTGCTATTTAGATATTAGAAAGACTACACTGATCAAACAAAATGGAAGACGTTAGACAATACGATGAAGGTGGTACGGAGAGATTGAATAACAAGTCTTTCTCATCAGATTTTTTTAGTCAAATCAACAGAGCATGTTGGCTGAGATTTGTTACTGGGTGCAGAGCAACTTACACTTGGATTCTTAACAAGATCCTCATAGTAGAGAACAATGTGTCGAGTTCCACTGAAGTACTCCAGTGCCTCCAAAACCACCTTCTCCATCATCATTAGATCCATGACCAGTGATGTCGAATTCACTACAGGCTTGTATCTGGAAAGAGTATCCGCCTGCAAGGTGCAACATTGGTTTTTAAATACACATACAGTTCGAGTTGGACTGTTTTGGAGTTGAAAACAAGGTGATAAATGGTTACCTCTACATGTGAGTGGACATGGGACTTATGTGTGCCATTCAAAAGCTTAGCAAATCGATCGTATGAATTAGCAAGCACTGAAACCATCCGACGCAGCAGATTCCTCCGGAAGAGAAATATAACCGAGACACCTTTATCGTTAAAATACTCTGCTATTTCTTTATGGTGCTCAATCAATCCCTGAAAAGAGTATTGATACAGGTAATTAGTTGCCTCTGCACGACACTAAAAAATGATGCACCAAGATTAGATGTCATCACTTTACCAGTTCCACTTTCCGAATTTTTTGAAGACAAATGAATTTCCTGACTTGCTACATGCATGCTTAAATTTGCAGGACTAGAATGCATTCATAAGTACCTGATTTAGCATCCATTTGAATCCAACTGCAGCAGAACACTCGTTCTTGGAAGCACTAGTAAACAAGTCCATGTTGTAAACCGTATTAAGAGTCGAGAATATAGAAGAAATGTTGCTTCTCCTGTCTTTGTTAGAAAATATCTCTCCGTTTGAACTAACATTGATGTGGCTATTCAATAGCGTCTCAAACCATCCACTCCCAGATCTTTGCACCGACACGATGGTGAAAAGTCGTACTGGATTACAGGCACATTCATCCCTGACATGCAAACAATAAATACATTGTTACTAACAATCTCCACATAAGACCGAAATTTCAGCTTAAGCAGAAATGCAAAAAAGCAATTACCTGCTAAAGGTGGTTGGTTTTGGGAAGTGCAGGTAGGGTGTCTGGGATCTATCGATGTATTTATCACTACAATCTTTCTGATTCAATTCAACTTCCATGAGATTTGTACGGGTACGGACGTTATTTTGCTTTAGACAGACTGAACATATATAAACAGCACACACCATCGCGAATACTAACACTATCATTCTCAACGAAGCCCGGGATCTCTTGGGAGGTTTTATAAGTAGACTGCCCTGCAAACCACAAAGTGAATAATCTATCATCAGTGCACTGAAGAGAAAGAAACAACTTCAAACAACAAAACACCCTTGAAGTAGAAGTGCACTGCTGATAGAACACATTTGTAATCACACAGCAAATTGATGACTTTATTTCACAACAACGGTCTTTTTTTCGAATGCCTGAGACCTATGAGCAATAATAAATCACGCTACTTATCGCTGCGAGTCTGGCGACAAATCTGGTGCATTAGTACTTAATGTCCCTCATGGAATGCAACACTTGATTCACCACCCATCCTAAAACTACCCTAGAGGAAGCGGTCGGAAGCAGGCTAGTCCCGATGGGATCTGGTGCATTAGTGCAATAATGAAGCTACATACTGGAAAATGCAGAAAGGTGAACCATGAACACAGACAGACATAAAGAGCATACTTACTCACACACAGCTGGAATCTCCTGTTTCCCTCTCTCCATTTCAAAAATTGAATCTCAATAATTAGTTTATCGATTATATTTACTGGGCTAGAATTGATTAGAACAGATAAGTTTGCACACAGTGAAGGAAATAAATGAAATCCATTGTAATGAAGCTAAAAAAAGCTAGTGATTCAAGAAGACATGGTAACTAAATAGAGAAGCATATTTCAGTAATTTCAAGCCCACTTGAAAACAGCTAAACACAGACAAATCCATAGCCCCAAAAGCTCAAATCTTCAACAACTACAGCAGAACACAAGCAAGTAGTACTAGGTTAGAAGAGACCTTGTTGAAGATGCAGATAGCCTCAGCCATTTTAAATCCCCAAAGAAAAGAAAACTCTTCTTCCCAGAAAGACTAGCTAGTAGTAAGTAGTAGTATCCGAGTGAATATACACACTAACAAACCTCTATTAGTACTATTATATACAGACTAACAGTAACACAGAAACAAGAGAGAAGCTTTGTGAGTGAGTTTGGAAGATTGGAATAGAAAAATGGCCGTTTAACAGGGGCTCCTCGTTACAAACGAAGAGACATTAAAGGCCAACAGCTGTAATTAATTAAGCTCCCCCCTCTCTCTCTCTCTCTTACAAGAAGAAGCTGTCTCTTCTCTCTTATTCTCCTTCTGGTTCCTTTTCTTGCTAGTCTTTTTCACAATACTTTTCTCAATTAATTGTGGGTATATATATATTATACACATTCGTTTTCTTGTCTTGCAAAATATTTACTCATAATGGTGATGGGATGGGGGATAACTTCAATGCTGTGGATTTGATTTTGGGAAATTAATTAATGATGATTCATGTCAGGTTATATCATTAATTATCCTCATCATCAGGAATTCGGAGTACTTATTATTATTACATGTTTATTAGCAGCAAGCACACAGTAGTAGTAATACAAGAGTTAAATTCATCTCATACTCATACTGCTTTTAATAGTTTTAATAGTATGCTTAAATTCAATGTTCAAGTTGATATTGTATGGAACCAAAATGTTATTTTCCACATACTAAAAGGAAATGGAAAAAGTAATTTTTCATTTCTCTATACAATTTTCACTATCCAACAGCTCACACGTAAACAAAATTTATTACACTGCAAATAAGAACAACTATAAAATAATTAAATTAGTATTGAACTTTAAAAAAATACTATAAATTACGTAGAGTGTTTCAAACTTATTTAGATGGAATCAAACACATTGATAAATTCCAAAAATACGTATCGGTATATAAGCTTCGTGATGTACTCATGTACTAGTGACCCACTTGAACACATTTTTTAAATATTAGTGGTTATTATAGCTCCCCAATTTTATAAGGGCAACATGGCATTTGGAATTTTGAGCTGAGACTGCTATTTGGACTTGCTATGTTGACTTTTGCTCTTATTATTAACGCGTTAGGCAAAGGTTAAATTTGGGCGAATTCAGCTAAATCTTTTAATATTATTATCGACGGACGGTTGTTTGTTCAGGTGGTTAAATATTTAATTTCATTTAAATAATATTTCAAATTTGAAGTTTGAAACAAATAGTTGTTGGTTCAAGTCGTATCGGATTTGAGTTCACTTAATCATTATTTAAATTCGAGTCTTATGCATGTGAAAACACCGCTAGGAGGGCTTTCCCCTTTAAAGTGGGCCGACAATGCTCGGTTGAATTAGTCACCAAAGCGGATACCAGTGACAGATCTAATAAAATCAAATCTTTAGGATGTATAAAGAATCAAAAGTATGATAGTATTCGGTCGTATACTTCAAAACAAACATGTAGCAAATACCTCCTAAACCAAAAAAATCTATTAATGAAAATTTGGAAAATGATCTCAATTAGTACATATTTTATATTTCTTCACCAATAACTCTGCAGTTCCGTACCATGTACTAATTAATTAAGTATACAATGAGTAATGTGATCAGTTACTAAGTATACAATGTGTAATGTGATTAGTTACGCAAATTAATTGTCTTTAAAAAATTAATTATTATAGTTTGTCATTTCACTATCGACCTAACTAGTAGTAGTACACACATATTTAAAAAAACTCTTTTAAACTCTTCGAAATTTTTTGCGGTTAACCGCCGGCAAGGACTATTAAGGAAGAAACACTTCTAGACTCTTCCTAGCACAATTTGAGGGATCTGTAGTATATTATCATAAATAAATTTGTTAAGTTTGTATAGTTATTCTTGGGAGATTATTCTCCATCAAGTCTGTGTACATTGTATTTATATGGGTGATCAATCCCCAATGAAAAGCAATTCATTTTCCCACAAAACATAACTCTTATAGGACACTGTTGGCATATAAGGCCCCTTTATTTGTTTCAAATGGAATGTATTGTTATCACAGCGATCGTCTATTTCTTATAGGTTTTGGATTGGTCCATGTTCATTTATAATGATTGATCCCATGTAGGCCGAGATCCAATCCTCTAAACCGGCTTGTTTACTTGTGCATTGGGACACACACACATCCCTTTAAAAATCTTTGAAGCTTTTTGGGACCAACCGTCAATGTCAATACCATCCGCTCCTTGTGAAAGTCAGTCGTTTACATGTGGATGTTGGGTCATACACATCTATTTAAAATATTTGGAACTGTTAGGGACCAAACGTCAGTCTCACGACCATCCACTACGTGTGGAAGCTGCCGCGTTTACTCGTGGAACATGTCGTAAAATCTCTAGTGCTTTTTGGAACTAACTGCCGTCTCGCAACCACACTATGGGTTTTGAATTGGTTCGGCTCCATTTGTCACAATCAGGACCCTTATGGACAAAGACTCACCCCTTTGAACCGACACATTTATGCATGGATTATGTCAAATACATTTTAGTGATATGATCACGAATTTGATTTAAAATCACCAAAAAGTCCTTATATCATTTTGTGAATGATAATTTATACATGTACGCTTTTTATACCGCTTTTTTTTCAACTCATACACTAAGATACTAAGATTTAACATCTTTTCAATGTAAAATTTTGTACTCACACATATTTTATTTGTTTCCTCTGCGAATTTTAAGACAGTAACCTTAACCAAACAAATTAACATAGTATAGTGGAATGGTACGGGAGACGCAGGCCATTCATATAATTTATCGTGGGTCGTGGCCTTCTAAATATTTATTTAGGTGTAATTAAAGAGATTCGACCGATAATTTCCCATTAAAAGCGCCAACATCGCCATATCAGGTGGCATGTTCGTGCCAAACATCTCTAAATTTAAATCTTTGATCTTTTTCAATGTAATGGTGTTACTACTTATCTCCGTTTTTTTACTGACTAAAAAATTCAGTTTACGTAAAGAGGTAAACTTAATCCATCGAAAAGTGGTTTTTCTCAACCGTTACTTTTTCTCGAAATTATTTTGACTCCAGTGTTAATCGATATTTGCATAATGGAAAAAAAATTACATTATTAGACTTGTTGTCTTGTTCCACGTGGACTTCCAGAAATTTCACATGAACAACAAGTGTAGCGTAGCAATGGAAGTGCTCTATCGTGTAATAATTTACACCCGACTGCCATAGCTTAGACTCCAAGACAATTAATACTCAATTCATTAGATTTCTTTCATAAAAATCTACTACCCCATCATAGCATAACTACTTAATACAACATCTAAAAACAAAAACCATTTTTATACTCCCTTCTTCACTTTATTTTACCATAAAATTTTCCTTCCTCCGAAAACTTAAAAAAACCTCACTTGGTTTTGTTAACTTTTCAATATTTGATTTCACTTCAAATTAATCATAATTCATTGAGAAAATAATAATGTTAATAATTATATCATGAAATTATACTTCTTATATTTTTTTAATATAACTTTTAAAATTATTCTTTTCATAATGAATTATGATTAACTTGAGGTCGAACAACACATAAGATATTCAACAAAACCAAATGGAGTTTTTTAAAGTTTTAGTTGGAATTTGAAGTAACAATTTTCTAAAAAATGAACTATCCCACATACATTATTAAAAATGTTATCCTTTACAACAATAATAAATTTCACATCACAATTCATTTTAACAACTATTATATATATATATATATATATATATATATATATATATATATATATATATATATATATATATATATATATATATATATATATATATATATATATATATATATATATATATATATATATATATATATATATAAAATTAACTTTATCATTTATTCTATCACTTTATTATTCTCCTTTATTTTTTATTTTTTTGGGCATAAGGAGAGTATTTTGATACCCTCTTTTCTCCCTTTTCGGATAATGCAATCTATATCAATGTTGCTAGCTTTAACTAACAATACTAGGAGTTTAGATAATACAATAAAAATAAAATAGCCGTACTAGTTTATTTTTATTTTATTTTTATTTTTATTATTTTATTTTCTTTAGGTTTGAAAGTCCAGTTGTTACTACTCGTACTAGTTACTACTACTATAATTGATTGATCATGATGGAATATTGTCGTTGTAAAATAGCCACCCAAGTGGAACTTAATAATGAGGCTTTTATTCATCAACCTCATGCGTAAAGCTCCTTTTGCCAATTTAATTGCATTTCTTTTTAGGCCAACGCTAAGTGCGTTGGTTAGTTATACTTAACTATTTTGTGGGACTCTAATTTGATTACCATATTGTAAAGGAAACTAATCATGCGCAAAGTGTTTGAAATTTTAGAATTCGGAACGGTTCGATTTTGATGGCAACAAGGCTCTAAACAATTGAGTGATTGACAATGCCATGCGGCCATGCTTGGTCAAATGAAATTCTCATCGTCCTTTTAAAGTTTTAATAGTACTAGTACTGGATAAGTAGATATTACAAATGCGGACATGCAGTTTCAATAGTACTAGTACAGAGTACTGTAACCGGCTGTTCGGAGCTCGATTTTTCAAACTCAATTAAGAAAAAGTGCTTGAAGGAGGAATAGTAAAGTCAATTAAGGAGATGGAGAGAAATTGTGTTTGGAATTAAATTTAGGGAAAAATAGATATATAGAGTAGGGTAATAATTATGTTTAATAAGGATTGTTTTTTTTTTGTTTTGTATCAGGTACGAAATTTGAGTAGAATGTGTGGTGGAGGTTTTATTTGTGGATGTAAAGTAATAGTAAAAATAAATTAAAAAAAAGAGTCAAAAGCTGGAAAAAGAAAAAAAGAAAAAAAATCCCAAATTGAGTTTCGGGATGAATAGTGTGTGGTCTATTTTGGAGTTGAACTCCAAACGTAAAACTCGATTAAGAGAGCCCAATTGAGTTTCTTAAAAGAGCTCCAAACGTACAGTAAGTCTCTAACCTCTTAATATTAGTAAGTCTGCGCAATAATGTAGTTTTTGTTTTTAAACATAAAATTTTCATTAAATTGAAACGTCACGGAATACAACCAAATGACCAATAGAGTGAAACACATAAGCATCATACCTGAGAGAGAAAAAAAAAGAAAAAAAAGAAAAAAAGAGACACATACAAAAACAACTTATCTTCAACCTACACCTCTACTCCACTCCACACCCGTTTCGCCAATTAGTAAGTGTTAATGGTGGGAGTTCACATTTGATCACCTCACCATCTATTATACTTCTAATTTATATCTAGTCTAGAGTTAAAATTCTAAATTATAATTCGATTAATGTGCTTGAAGGAGGAATACTGACTGGGTGTTTGCAACAATTTAACTTATCCAACTTATCACTTATTTTATGCAAAATCAGTTTTTCGAGTGTTTGCAACAACTTATAAGCTGACCGATTCTCTTAAATTAAGATGTATAAGTTGAAGTTGGAAAAGTTGGGGTTGTGCCTCCCTAAGCATATTCTCCTTAAATTAAGCTGGATTTTAGTTGTTTTTGTCAAAAAAGTTAGGTTTGCAAACATTACTCCTGCAACTTATCTAAATTTTAATTAATTTTTTTGCAAACATCGATCAAATTCTCTAATAAACTAATTTTACTAACTTCTTTTTAAATTAAACCACTTATTTTAAATTGAATCTATTGCAAACACGACTAAATGCCGAGGTAACATGAAATACCAAAACGGAAAAAAAAGAAAGAGGAAAAAGAAGAGAAAACATTTTTGGCATTGACTACACTCGTTGAAAACTGTTGGGTGAATCTACAATGTTGACAGAATAATGTTAATATTATTGACATTTTGAATTAATGGGAGTACATTATTACATCAATAACTCAAAACAGTACTAGCTAGTAGCAAATGAATAACAATTGGATTGGATGGCGAACAACGTACGATGTCTACTCGGGCACATTATATATAGAAATTAATAAGCAGCTTCATTAATTAATTAGTTCATTATCTTGTGTTTCAAGTATATCATCAGATCGAGCCATTCAATTTTGAGTTTAACTGCCACAACAAACGTACGTAGAAGCATCCCACTACATGCATTTCAATGTATAAAAAACATCATGTGACATGTACACACAACAGTGGAGTGGCATCTTGTTGAAAAAACACGAGGATATGGCTTCCATTTTACGGTACTGTCTCTCATGAACCATGTTCTTTACTGTCAACAACTTCATTTTTAATAATTAACCATACATGTATACCAAAAAGATAGTATATTGCTTCAATTTTACTACTTGTGCATATTTCGAACCTTTGACAACGATTTGGTGAGCCTAGCTCATCTCATCTACTAGCTTCTGACTTGCTGTTGATTTAACATATTTGACCAACTGGTTAATTAAGTATCAATATAATCAAATGTTAATCACCTGTTAAGCTAACTTACAACGAGAGATGTGCACTATTGTTCTTCAGTTGTGTGAATCTCAAAAAAGCACACAAACATATGCCCATCTATAGGGCTCTTGAATCATTTCACAAACATGAGGGGAGTATCAATTATCAAAAGCTCATTGTTGGAATAATCGTTCTTCGACATCAGTTTATTGTACGTACGTAGTTTCTCACAACTATATTTATTTATCACGATGATGCGGTTTAAAGCAGATAATTCGACATCTTACTCATGCTT
The DNA here is from genome assembly GCA_028274465.1 of Plantago ovata. NCBI lineage: Eukaryota > Viridiplantae > Streptophyta > Magnoliopsida > Lamiales > Plantaginaceae > Plantago > Plantago ovata. The sequence goes on along the minus strand of CM051457.1, from coordinate 4,418,194 downwards.
CACTCATGCTTCAGTGAACCTTTTACATACATTGTTGTTAAGTACTCTAACAACTCTAAAACTTTGTTCAAAGGAGTCGAAAATTAATCATTTAAGATAATTGAAGTCATACTTTTTGTGATGCATTCAATTTGATTCGTTGTTTAGTTTTGTGAAACCGAATTAGATATGAACTTTTGACCCACATCATAGCCCAATGTGATAATGACCAACTAGATGACTAGCCTAGAGACAAGTGTTGGGAAACCACTTCATAAGGTACAAATTAGTGCCCCAAACTTATTTAAAGGGCAAGATGAAATACGAGAGAGCTACTCACTAGAATCCACCTAAAATTAAATGAAGTTTATCAAACAAGACTTAAGCGAGTGATACTAGCCCACTTAGCCAACCCCTGCTGTCATAAAAATAAGGGAATATTACATCTACCTCCCTCACTGGAAGCTCTAATCACAAATGTTCCCTCGCTAGTTCAACAATTACATCTAATCCCTTTTTCATCCTTAACCGTTGACCAGCTCATTCCTTTCTCTTCAAATTTGACAAAACAAACAAGCCCTTAATTTTACAAATTATTTTTCCCTTTTTCATTTTTGTTTTTTTTTTGTGACAATTTTTTTCCCTCCTTCTTCATCTTCTTTCCGGTGACCGGAATCCGGTTGCAGCCCGACCGGAGCTGCAAGCAACTCCGATTTGGAGCTGCAACAGCTCTCGACTGGAGTTGCAACAGCTCCTGATCAAAGTTGTTTGCATCTCCGATTTGGAGCTGTTTGCAGCTCCGATTTGGAGCTACATACAGCTCCCGACCGGAGCTATTGCAGCTCCGGTCTGGAGCTGTTTGCAGCTCCGATTTGGAGCTGCAAACAGCTCCAGATCGGAGCTGCAACAACTCCGATTCGGAGGGGCAAACAGCTCCAGATCGGAGCTGTTGCAGCTCCCGGTCTGGAGCTGCAATAGCTCCAGATTGGAGCTACTGTAGCTCCGATGGGCTGTTACCGGAATCCGGTAGTAGCTAGAAGAAGAAGAAAAAAAATTGTAAAAAACAAAAAAAACACTTGTCGTGCACGTGCAAAGGAAGCTTGTTTGGATGTTGATAAAATCAAATTTCAGAAGGAGCCTTAATTCGGAGAAAGTCAAGAGCGTGGGGCTCAATGTAATTGATTTGATTTGATTTAAGGAGGGAACATATGTAATTGTTAATCTAACGAGGGAAGATATGTAATAAGCTAATATAACGAGTGAGGTGGATGTAATTCGCCCTAAAAATAATATCAAATAATAAAATGGCCCATACAGGTCTCGAACCTGTGACCTTCGCGTTATTAGCACGACGCTCTAACCAACTGAGCTAATGGGCCAAGTTGTAAATGAAAAATAGAAGTTTTACCCTAGCGCGTTTAAAATCCATGACCACTTGTAGAACAATTTGATTGGAATCCGTGACCACTTATAGAACAAGTTGTAGGCCTATAAAAATCTCTAAAAATCTCGCTCATATGAATCAAACCCATGTCTAGAATCCGTGACCACTTATAGAACAATTTGTAGGCCTATAAAAATCTCTAAAAATCTCGCTCATATGAATCAAACCTATGTCTATTGATGCACTTGAATTCAATCTTTCTACTTCAGCAACAAAATATTTGTATTCAAAACTTAAAAGAATAGTGGAATCGCACTCAAAATCCTTTCACTGTTAGCTTCACATTAAACCTGTTGAGCTACACAACTTTCTAAGCACAATTGCACATAGTCAGTCTGGAGATTCTGGCCACAGTCCTATTGTAGTCGAGTTTTAGAGTGGGCTGATCTGCATTTTTCTAATTACATGTTTAAATATGATCACTAGCGAGTTTTGAGGAAGATGTGAGTGTTTGTGGGGCTTTATCAGGAGTCATAGACCTCGTGTATAGAGTTATGGACCTATGGTATTCCCTGACCTATAGGACTGATCGGCTGATTTTTGCTTGACGTGAGCTTTCCACATACCCTCTTATCTAAAAGTGTAAAACTCACACCTCTTACATAACTCACAATTTATTGCAAAAAAAAAAACAAAATTCAATGGGGCTAGTTTATACTAGCTTATGGGCTTGGTAATGTAAGAGGCCCATAAAACGGGCTGAACATGACTTCGACATATCATAAATTTTGGGCAAATGTACGCTACCAGCATACTTTTTTTTTTTCAAAGAAACTTTGTACTTACTCCGGTCACTTAGAAGAATCTCATTTCATTTTGTTAACTTTTTTTATGTTCGATTTGACCTTAAATTATTTTTATCACAATTTATTGCAACAAAAAATAAAAATCAGTAGGGCTAGTTTATACTAGCTTATGGGCTTGGTAATGTAAGAGGCCCATAAAACGGGCTGAACATAGGACTTTGACATGTCATAAATTTTGGACAAATGTACGCTACCGCATACTTCTTTTTTTCAAAGAAACTTTGTACTTACTTCGGTCACTTAGAAAAATCTCATTTTGTTTTGTTGATTTTTTTATGTCTAATTTGACCTTAAATTAATCATAATTCATTATGATAAAAATACAGTACTTTAAAATTTTATATTATGACCTAATGGACTTTTTTGATGTACCCCTTAGTGAAACTCACTTTGCTTCGCTCGGTTTCCTAATTTTCGCCAAAAATTCACCATTAATTTGACTCTTATATAATGAAAACAATTGGCTACTTAATTTTTTTCTCAAACACTTAGTCTCCTATTTATTTTTTTATTTATAATTAGATATAAAACCAAGACATAGTCACATAAAGTTGTGGGAATGTGGGGTGCAACAATTTGAGCACCAATTACATGGTCCTAAACTAAAAGTAAACCACCTGTGCACTTAATCCAAAATAATAGTGCTATAAAACATTTAAAAGAAAAAAAAAACGTATATGAATGGTTAGGTACACCTAATGTATACCTAGGAAAATGAAAAGGCTTACTCTCTCAAAAAGTCGGAGTACAGATTGGCTTTTAATATAGTACTCCGTATGTCAATTAGCAGCAGCCACCGTATATAAACTTTAAGCTATCAATATTAAGTATTTAAGTTTATACTACTATATAGTTCAAATTTCAGTTTGTTTATCAGTCAAAGAAGCCAACACAATCATGGATAAAACTGGACAACCTCGTTTTGAAAATCAGCCTCCAAACAAAGGGAACCTGGTAACCATTCTTAGTATTGATGGTGGAGGTGTTAGAGGAATCATACCTGGTGTTTTACTTGCTTATCTTGAAGCCCAACTCCAGGTAATTAATAACAATATTAATTACTGATTAGTATGTTTAACTCAACTTCAAAAGTCACAATTCATGAATCTCTTTTGAAGGTCTAACTTTGTGATTATTCTATGCTGTTGCATGTTTGTGTTGCCTGCAAATAGATGTATAGTTCATGGATCTCAAATGTAATTCTTATAACTCAGGTCAATGTGTTTTTCTACGTGACTATGTTGCATGTTTGTGTTTGCCTTCAAGTAGTAGATGTATAGCGCATGGATCTTAAATGTAATTCTTATAACTCAAGCTACTGTGTTTTGTAGGAATTAGATGGCGATGATAAAAGACTCTGTGATTACTTCGACGTGATAGCAGGAACAAGTACTGGAGGACTTGTGACAACTATGATATCTGCACCGGATAATAATAGTCGGCCTCTCTATGCTGCAAAAGACATAGTTCCATTCTACTTAGAGCATTGTCCTAAAATCTTCCCTCAAATAGAGTAAGGCTTTGTTCTCTTCGTTTGATGAAAACTCATTAACTCAATTCCGTCCAGTTCTTTTCAAATTTTTTTAGTTATTTTTCATAATAAAAATAAGTTCAATTCTATTCAGATTCAGTTAGTTTTGTTGAATCCCGTTAAGTTTTGTTCTGATCAAACGAAGAAACATAGCCCAAGTAGAATAACCGTTTCATTTTCTGATATTTTATGATATTTTATGTGACCGGTAAATTATATGAATATTTACAAAATAATATGTCACATCGTTATATTTTTATTTTATCCGCTAACTTAATTAAATGCTTATACTTATCAACACTCAACTGTGATTTAATTAAGTAACTAAGATGCTTATACTTGATTTAATTAAGTACCTAAAATGCTTAACTCATCAACAATGATTTAAATATTGGGCTAAATATTTGACTTTTAATACCACAATTTTGGGCTTCATTAGGGGCCCATTTGCAGGTTTGGTGAAACTGGTGAAAGGGTTCGTAAGCCCAAGATATGATGGGCAATACCTCCGTAGCCTTAACCGACAAATGTTGGCCAATACAAGGTTGCATGAAACCTTAACCAAAGTTGTCCTCACGGCTTTTGACATCAAGAAACTTCAACCTACAATCTTCAGTTCTTATACGGTCAGATTACTTGGATCATAATTTATAACTTCAAACATTAGGAAACAATTTTTTTACCACAATGTAAAAATAAAAAAAATAAAAAGTTTATTTTCTTCCATCAACGCAAATACTATTATTAATTTAAACTGCAAAATCGAATTATGTAGGCACCAAAAGACTCAACGATGGATGCTTTGTTATCGGACATATGCTCAAGCACATCAGCCGCACCTACATATCTCCCACCCCATTATTTCCAGAACGAAGGGACCGAATTCAACCTCATCGATGGTGGTATTGTTGCTAATAACCCGGTAACTTTTTAAAATTAAATATTTTACGTGCATGAAATCTATATCTTGATGTTCAACTCATTGTCTCATACATTGCGTTTAAATTTCAGACACTGATTGCGGTATCAGAAGTGATAAGAGAAGCATCCAATGAAAATCCAGAACTGTACCCTATGAAGGCCATGGATCTCAACCGTTTGCTTGTTGTTTCACTAGGAACGGGTGCGAGTAAGAGCGATGAAAAATATGATGCTAATCTGGCTGCGGGATGGGGATCTTTTGGATGGTTGTTTGGGAATGGGAGCCCATTGCTCACCTCTTATAATCAAGCAAATGCCGATATGATTGATTTTCATAATGCCGTTGTCTTTCAAGCCCTAAATTCCCAAGAAAACTACCTTCGTATACAAGTAATTTGTTTTTCCATTATTTATATTTCGCATTACACAAACTTAGTGAAAATTATGATGCTATCAAATAATTTCATTTAATTCCTCTTTTTCCTTTTTTAAAATAATAACTTGTAAACAGGATGATACGCTGACCGGTGACTTGGCTTCCATGGACATATCTACAAAGGACAACTTGGCAAATCTAGTGAAATTTGGTGAAGAGCTCTTGAAAAAACCAGTTTCAAGAATTAATTGTCACACTGGAGTCATTGAACCTATCGAGGATGGTGGAACTAATATGGATGCACTTCAAAAGTAAGTCGAAGTTGAACTCCTTGTCTACAACCACTAGAATTAGTTTCACATTTATAGTCATAAAGAAAAAAGAAAACATGAAATGGTTTAGGGGTATTTGTACCCTTAGTATACTTGGCACTTTAGTGTTTGATCTGTAATTTAATGCACAATATTTTTCAATTTAAATTCAATTCAATTCACATTATTAGTTTAATTCAATTTAAATTTACTTATATGAAATTTATATTTCAAACAATTTCAATTTATTATAATTCAGTGTTTGTAATTTCAAGTTGGATCAAATAGTTCATAGCCTAATTTGTTTTGTTACATCTTATAGGTTTGCGAAGATACTATCAGATGAAAGAAACCTTCGACGGTCCAAGTGAAATGATATATACGCGAGATTAAAGTGTCATTCTTGGAATATATATTTACAAAACTTGCACTTGTGTGTACATTATTTGGGACTTTAAATCCTTTTCGCCATTTAAGCAAACAATTTGCTGGTGATGTAATAAAAATTATTTGTTAATACTCATAATTTTGTGTCCGCGTTTAAAATTGTAAGAATATCGATGTTCGTTTTGTATCCAAAGAATTAAGACCGTCCTGTACTTACGTTTTGTAACATTACGTGTGTTCATTATTAATAATTTTTTCCGTAACAAAAGAGAAATTGCATACTTATTCTTGTTCTTTTCTAATCCTGTTAATGTACTTTGAACCACTAAAGGAAGATCACAACAATTATCCGTGCTAAACATCTTGATATGTAAATTGGTACTCCTTGTTTTCTTATCTTTGTTTTGTTAACTTTATTTCAACTCGATTTGACCATCGATTAATTCTAACTATATTAGAAAAATTATTAATTTAACAAAAATATAATGAAAGTACAATGAATATATTTTCTGATACAGTTTAATCTGGTGGCAAAATGAGTTTAAGACAATCAACATGACAAATATAAATATTTTGTTGGAACAATGATACAAAAGTTGTTTTTTATTTTTTTAATAAGCTAATTAAATTATAAAGACTTCCGCCCCCAACCACCTTTCCCAACAACTCCTTTGCCGACGTGAGGGTCCGAACTTTACACTTCGTGCATACAACTTCAACTCCTTACCACCTGATCATCTTGTTGTGACTCCCAAATATGATATACTAAATTGAGGAGTAGCCTATTCATTATCATTATTAAAATATTACGCGATATCAAATAAAAATCAATGAGATATCCTTTTTTAATTAATTCCATAATTTGAAAGTATGGAGTTAAAAACCCATTTAAAACATTGAACTATATAACAAAATTACAAAGTCTTGTGTGATACCGTATATACCTAACTTAAAAATAATCTATCTATTATCTATTATGTTCTTACAAAAAGCACAGATGTTGGCAGTAACTACACTCCCTCCGCACCACTATAATTTGCCCATTTTAACTTTTTTTATTTTATAAAATAAACCATCTATTACAGTTTCAATTTTGTAAGGAGGAGGACCATGTGGATATTGTGATTGTAATAATAAAAATGGTCTTTACAAAAAAGGTGAATATTATCAGATTAAATTTGCTATATTTTTATACAGTGTAGAATATATATCTAACTTCGAAAAGGAAGAAAAGTACATTTACGTGTGTATACAGTATATACAAAAAAAAAATTATGTAGTTTGTACAAAAATAGCAAAACGGTGTAGGATAGAGAAGTTGAGAAAGAGTTATACACTCAAATCATCAAATCGAGAGACGAAGGTCTTTCATTTCTTCTTATTATTTCTTCATTCATTCTAGATAGATTCTAGAAGAACAAACACTCTGACAATCCGGCGACCTTAATCCGCCTATTCGACACCGACTTTGTGCTCTCTCAGCTCCTCGAACACATCATCTAGCTGCCAATTCAAGTCTCGCAGCAGGCAATTTTCGAATCCTTGCTCTGTTTTCTTCGCTTTTATCTCCTTAATTTTATTTTTTTAACTTCCGTTATAGGCCTGTTAGCACCTTTTAGTATTCGTTCGTTCGTCTAATCTCTCATCGATTTTTCCCCATGGAATGGATAGACTGGTGGACGCTTTTTCTTCTGTATCTATTGATTGATTGTTGACTTTGAGTTGCTGTAAATTGATTTGATTTTCATGTTTGATTGCTGTTTAGCTTAGGTTTAGGTTTTGTGGTTAAATTAAATCCTTTATCTAGTCAAGTCATTGTGGATGTTGTTGACCTAGCTCAATCATCACTTGATAGTTAAGTTCAGATGATATTTAGTTTGCTGTATTTAACCTGGAAATTCCGTCAGTCGTATTCGTAATTTGTTGTAAAACCTAACGGTTCTTTAAGCCACGTGTAGATGTACATTTATGTACTGTTGTAATTCACTTCAGTTACCAAGACGAATGTGACGAATCTAGTTATATGTAATCTGGAGTCGAAATATTGAAATTATGCTAAGTGACATAATGATACATTTGTCAACGTGTTTGGACGTCATAATCAAGTTGTAACTTTTGGTATAGCGAAGGAGTGGTTGTTGATTTTGCTGATAATTTTAGCTTATATTTGCCCATTCGGAAATGCATTTTGGTTCGAAAAGTATGAAGATGGCGATTCGATAATATATTGAATTAGTTAGCAAGCTGTTACTTCCCACCGGTTTCAAAATCTAAACACATAGAAAGAAAGTTACTGCCGGTATCTACGAACCAACTTCTGCGTCTGGTTTAAAATAGATACATGATGTGTCCTTGTAATCAACATCACTAAGTAAGGTCATAAGGTTCTTCGTTTATCTTTATGCTTTCCTTAACATAGGCTTAGCATGAACAAAGTGAAGTTTAGATCCAAATAGTCACGAGCATCCTTAAAAAGGCCACACTTTTTCTTCTTTTCGTTTCATTTTTTTTTTAATTCAAGTTCGTGTTTTTTTGGCTTGGAGTTGGAGACTTATGATTGAGAAAGTATTCTGAAGGTTACAACTCACCTACCATCACTTGGATTTTTTAATCATACTGTTGTTGACGTAACAATCTCAATATAGCTATCAATTGAGTTCCAAGATCATGTTTCTGGCCTTGAGGCTTAGTTTAAGCCTACATGCGGTATCTTTACTATTTTTCTTTGTGGTAAATTGTAGCCTTGTTTCTAGTCTTGAGGCCTAGTTTAAGCCTACATGAGATATTTTTACTATTCTTCTTTGTGGTAAATTATAGGCCATGCAAATTTATTTTGGCAAACAATAGAGTACTCAATCTTTATACCGTAAAGGGGTCCATATATTAATTGCAAGTAGCGATCTGTACTGTAAGTTTAAACTGAATGTTTTATAATTCACATGGCTTATCTCTTTGTAAACAACTTCTACTTTTTTGTTAACTGATGCAAAGTTTCACAATCTTGACAATCTGAAATAATTTGTATTATACTAGCTAAATATCATCAATTTGGGATTTCTCTTGATAAATCTTTTGACGGACACAATGTTCTAAGTTGGTTTTGACATTATTTTGACCCAAAATTTGTAATAGCATAAAGTATAATTTATTACCCATTTAAAAGGAGTGAGCTTAGGAAATTCTGATTATCTTTCTGCATTGAACTAGACTTGCTTTGTGATGTGATATGTTCGTTGAAGGTTAGTCTGCAAGCAGTAACCTTACAAATGCTAAATTGCAGTCGAATTATGTATTTATGTTGATTGCGGTGACTGGTTGTGGAGGACTGGAGGCCTACTGGAATTGGATTGCCATTAGTGGGAAACGACAAATACGTTTCTCTGCATCACATAGCTCTGACTCACTCTTTTTTCATTTATGTCAAGGCAATGGTAAAAATTGGAAAGATGAAGAATATTTGACTTGGGCGAGAGATACTGTGCTATATGACTTGGTTATCTAGGAAGTAGGAATTGTGAAGTTGGGCTTCTTTCTTAGTGACGACAAATAGATATATTAGCTGCAGCAAGTTAGGCTTACCCAGTTTCAGCCCTCTTAAATTCCAACAACTTTAACATTATGTTATAGGATGTATGAACCATTGTTGTCTTATCTAGCCAGTTCCCGTTTTCTGGTCTACAGTAGCTATTACAAACAGGAAAATACTTGAAGCTAAGGGTAAGCAAGTTTGTTATTCTTTTCTGTACTAATCACTTTACTTCTGTTATTCAGGTACTCCCATAATGCACCGTGTTGGCAGTGCTGGAGGTGCAAACAATTCAGTTCGAAATCGCAAAGAAAAGAGGTTGACATATGTATTAAAAGATGCCGATGATACAAAGGTGATGCTTCTCTTTGTTTATATGTAGTCACCTTTCAAGTACTAGAGTGATTGCTTAGACGTAATGCTCTTACGCATTTATTGATTATTTAATATTTTTAGACTCTACACAAACCCTGTTTTGCCAGCTAGGAAACCAAAATATGGATTCAAAAAATTCCAGTGTTGGATTTGCAAATGTCACAGCACTTCAATGCATTCTAACTTCTGTAGTCACTTTTGTCATTTCATATTCAGTTCTTATAGTTTTTCAAATGTTACAAAATTATAATTGTAAAGTTCTTTTCTCGCTGTTCGACTTCCTTTTAGGATTTATAATTATAACCACTTTTCTCATTTCTGATTTAAGATTATTACCCTCCCAAGAATTATTACTATTGTCTCTGAACAATTGTCTCTCAATTGTTTATTTTACCCTGGATTTGGTAACAATATTATTACCTATATTAATGCAAGCTTCATACATATATATTTTTAGAGTTAATGTGCCCGAGTATCATGCACTTCAATGCTTTTATTTTTCTATTGACTAGAACATACTTTTATGCTTTTTAGCTCATAGGAAGAATAAAAAGATATCTACAATCATGTACCTGCATTTTCTATTCAGAAAACTGTCTGTAAGGCAGTAAGGGTCCTTTGTATCACCCGTGGATTTGATTTTATTACTATGGCTTCTATTATACGTAGTATTCTGAAAGTGCCCCTTAATTCTTTATTTGCAGCATTGTGCTGGCATAAATTGCTTGGCTGTATTAAAGTCACCGGGTTCGGTTGAGGGCGATTACCTCTTCACCGGAAGCCGCGACGGTACTCTGAAGAGATGGGCATTGACTGAAGATGGTTCTACGTGTTCCACTACCTTTGAGTCCCATGTTGACTGGGTATCTATTTGTCCTTATCCTGGATTTAACATACTGTTCATAGCCACATTGTTCTCATTTATTTTAATCTTCCTGTAACCCTGCCTTCACGTAAAAAGATAGTGTTAGCTTTTACTAATCAACTGAAGTTAGATGCAGCTTGTTCATAATATCACATACAGCTTGTTTTAGTTCTAGTAATAACTTGCTGAGATCCATGTTTGATGAATTTATTTACCTCAATAATTTGTTTGTCTGACTGAAACTGCGCAAAGCATAAAAACAGCAACAGTGTCTAATTTATGTACTCCCTCTTGTTTTTATTATTTGACGTTTTACCATTTGCACAACTATTAAGACTCATTATTATCCCTATTAAAATACCTATACAATAATAGGTTTGTAGTATTGGGACTTGTAAAATATTTCTCAATCTCTCACAGGGTCAAAGAAAAAGCATGTTGTTGGAGCATTAATTAATGAGACTAATATAGGCTAGTAATAAGTGGAGCCTATAACGTCAATTAATTTGCAAATGAGCAAAAACCCAAAACGTCATTTAATTAGGATAGGAGGGAGTACTATGCGATAGCATTCTGTAAATCTCCGATTTTTTTTTGGAAGATTTCTTCATCTGCTTAATAGATATTCATGGTAGAATGTGTTGGCTGGCCAGGTGAATGATGCTGTCCTTACAGGTGGCAACACTTTAGTTTCTTGCTCCTCAGATGCAACTGTTAAGGTTTGTAGACTGCATATTCATGTACTTGTCTTGAATTTGCCCACAAGCTGATTTTTTTCCTTTAAAAAATCATTTTAATGTGATTATATTTAGGTATGGAATAGCTTATCTGATGGAACATGCACCAGAACATTTCGTCAGCACTCTGACTACGTCACTTGCCTTGCTGCAACTGAGAAAAATGTAAATTTCCTTCATTTCATATGTAGATGTTTATCCATTGATAAATATGTAGGCATGACGTGTTTTTCCTTGTTTCTACTGATGATCCTTTAAACTTTCGTGCATTACAGACCAATATTGTGGCTTCTGGTGGCCTTGGTGGGGAGGTTTTCATATGGGATCTTGATGCTGCCCTAGCTCCAATATCCAAACTAAATGATGTCCCAGAAGATGAATGTTCAACTAGTGCAAATGGTTTGGTGCCACCCGTGGCAAATACTAGTCTCCGGCCTATTGGATCAAGCAATAATATTTCTTTGCACACCGCTCAGTCTCAAGGATATGTTCCTGTTGCTGCAAAAGGCCATAAAGAGTCGGTTTATGCATTAGCCACTAATGACCGAGGAACACTTCTTGTCTCTGGTGGAACTGAGAAAGTACGCTTTCAAATCATGCTTTGGTCGATGTGACTCATTGGTTTTCTGATATTTAAGGATCTACATAGAGATTCATATGTTTATTCTTTTACTTCTCTGTTGGTGCATTCCCTTTTATGCTAATTTGTTAATACAACTTGTAAATGCTCTTATGACAAGATAAACGTTTTGCAGGTTGTGCGTGTTTGGGATCCCAGATCTGGTTCCAAGACTATGAAGCTTAGAGGACATACTGATAATATTAGAGCGCTGTTGTTGGATTCGTCTGGCAGGTTTGTTTGGAGGATTTAAATAAAGTATTGTTTAGACATTTGGTACGAGCCTTTTATTGACAATTCAACTAAAAAATTATTTTAAGCATTTGAATAGACCTTCCTTTTGCTAAAGGTAATAAAAATTGTTTTGGGAAGTGTTTTTTGGTTATCAAAGTCAGCAGTAACATGAATATATGATCATTCATGTTCTTTTAGTAAACGTTAAGTTAATGGGTAATTTTCATGAACATTGTGATGTGTGTGATTTTGAACCACAAGGTCTATGAACTTACTCATAGACCAGGTCTATTATCTTCAACATGACACTACTGTGGACAGTACCTTGTCCAATGGTTTATCATCCTTTTTTTTTTTTTTTTTTTTAATTTAATTCTTCTTGTTTCTTAGTTACACACTTAATATCATTATTTGCATCCTTTGATTTGCAGATATTGCTTATCTGGGTCCTCTGACTCTATGATTAGGTAAGTTTTCACTCTTCAACTGTTATTTCGTGGAAGTATTTATAGTCAAAAGACCCCTCTGCATGGTCCATTTACAGAACAACCAAATCACATGTCCAGTTTTCTCATGTTTGAACAATCTTTTGTTGAGTTGCTCTTTGAAACCTTAGAAGTGATGTGACCTAAGGCTGGGCATGATGTACTCCCTCCGTCCAGATAGATGTTTCCCACATTGTTTTTGTCAATGAAATAAGGATTATGTATTATTTATGTGAAGAATGAATAATAATTGATAGTGAGTATTATTTAAATATAGAACGAATAGAATGAATAAAGAAATAACAGTGGGTTAGTAAATTTGTAGAAATGATTATATGAGTTGAGTGGTGTTAGCTGAGTGGAGATAATGGCCCACTTGCCAAAAATGAAAATGGCTTTCGTTTGGACTAAAGAAAAGAAATAAGAAACATTGGATCGGACCGAGGAAGTACTTCTTAAGGATTCCAAGTTATTAAATTTCTTTATAATATGTGATTCCTGTCCTTGCTTTTTAAAAATATTTGTTTTATATATTTTATTTACAATCTATTTATATATTGTATTCTTTACATGTATGAACGTTCCCTTTTTTCTTCTCTTTCTCTCCTCCAACTTCTGTAGATTATGGGATCTTGGTCAGCAGCGTTGCGTGCATTCTTACGCTGTGCATTCAGACTCTGTCTGGGCGCTTGCCTGCACACCAACATTTAGTCACGTGTATAGTGGTGGAAGGGATCTGTCTGTGAGTGTGGATTCACTTTGTTAAATATTATGTTGCAGATTCCTCTTTGTTTCTTTTCCCTTTCTGTTGTTTCTCTTGTTCATGAACTAACCTTTATATTACTTATTACAGTTATATTTGACAGATTTGGCAACAAGGGAAAGCGTGCTACTTTGCACAAATGAAAATCCTGTACAACAATTAGCGTTGCATGATGATGGTATATGGGTTGCGACAACAGATTCTTCTGTACATAAATGGCCAGCTGAAATGCTTAATCCCGTTAAGTTATTTCAAAAAGGCGGGTCATTCTTAGCCGGCAACCTGTCATTTTCAAGGGCAAGGGTTTCTCTGGAAGGTTCTACGCCGGTGAGTTTCTAATTTCCATTGCACTCACCCACTACGATAGGCTTTTAATTGTATAATTGTATTGTATTCACAATGCTGGTTAGTTTAAAATCATATCTTATTTATGGTTCATGCTGGTTTTAGATTCCTGTTCATCGTGGACCGTCTCTTAGCATTCCGGGGACTTCAACAATTGTGCAACATGAGATCCTAAATAACAGAAGACATGTGCTGACTAAGGTAACTTGAGTTCTTTCTTTTGTCTAGACCTCACGTAGTTTTCATCGACTTCTTGTGTATTGCTTTTCATTTTCTGTAACTTAATTTCTTAGTCTGATAAATAAATTCTACAATTTATAGGATACGGCTGGTATAGTGAAGTTATGGGAGATTACAAGAGGGGTTGTCATCGAAAACTTTGGAGAGGTTAGTGATGCGGTATTAGATTTGTGCAGTTTGTCCCTATTGTGGCTCTTAACTTGGTGACCTGTTCTCCCTGACTACCTGTTGATTTTGTCTTCTTAGGTTTCATTTGAGAAGAAAAAGGAAGAGCTATTTGAGATGGTATATGTCTTACTCGTATCACTGTCCAAGTATATCTTTGCAGATTTACTTACTTTTCTTGTTATTCAGGTGAGTGTCCCTGCATGGTTCACGGTGGATACAAGGCTCGGGAGTTTGTCAGTACATTTGGAGACACCTCAATGCTTTTCTGCAGAGATGTACTCTGCTGATCTTAGCATTCCGGGAAAGCCCGAAGATGACAAGGTATTTGATCTTGCAATGTTTTATAAATGTTTGTTAGATGCTCTCTAGTGAATGGATCATACATGCAATTATCTATGGCAGGATTTCCAAATTTGACCACTTTGGTCTTGTTTGCTAACTTCTGCCGCAACAACAACATTAAAAAGAGAGAGAATAGAACTCTTTATAAGTCCAAAATCTTTATATGCTCTGTTATTTCGTGTCTATATCTTTGAATTTATTTTTTGTCTGGCCTTTGAATTATGTTTGATTGCACATTTGTTCAGCTGTACCTCGTTTTCTTTTGATTGGATAAATTTTCAATCTCTTAATCCTGCTTTGTGCAACTTTGGTACCTACCCTTCAACTTTATTAGCTTTCATCTAAACAGTTTTTTCATTTGTCTATTGTTACTGATGGTATTCTTTTGTGCCATTAATACACAGGTTAATTTGGCGAGAGAAACCCTTAAAGGGTTACTGGCCTATTGGTTAACTAAAAGAAGGCAGAGATCGGGATCCCAAGCTTCAGCAAATGGAGATGGCAATCCTGACAATGATTCTTCAATATATCCACCATTTGAATTTCCCGTGGCTTCCCCACCTTCTATTGTTACTGAAGGTTCCCAAGGGGGTCCATGGAGAAAGAAAATTACGGAACTAGATGGAACTGAAGATGAAAAAGACTTCCCATGGTGGGTTGTTGACTGCGTGTTGAATAATCGCCTACCTCCAAGGGAAAATACAAAGTAACTTCCAGAACCACTTAAAATTCTTGACTTGAGACCTATACAGAGAAAGCATTTTCACATATATGTTCTATTATGTTGCAGATGTAGCTTCTACTTGCATCCATGTGAAGGTTCTACCGTGCAGATCCTCACGCAAGGAAAACTTAGTGCTCCTCGCATTCTGAGGATACATAAAGTAAGGATTTACATTTCTTTCTTAGGCTAATACAGTATGTGCAAACTTATGCCCACTAAAGTTAGTTGACCTTCTCATCTCAGAACTTGAAAAGGAATAATGATCTAGTAGAATCGTTGAACATTCTCACATAGTCACATGGGCGATGTCAGAACTTCAGCCAATCACTGCTTTCTCTGTTTCTTTTGTATCCCATGTATTATGAGAATTTTTTTTTTTTGGTCCTACTCATTCAACTTCCAGCAACGTGATAAGAAAATCTTCTATGATTCCCTTGCATATTTTTGGTCAAAGTTTTAATTGTTGTCGAAGTTCAAGAAATAGCTCCCAGTTTAGTGCCTTAAGTATGAGATATCTTGCTAATATCTGAATGGTTGGCTTGCAAATTCACTGTGGTTGGTTTGTTTCGTAGGTTGTCAACTATGTTGTTGAAAAAGTGGTTCTTGATAAGCCAATTGATAGTCTGACTGCTGATGGAACTTTTTCTGCGGGGATGACTGGAGGTCAAATTTCAAATCAAGTTGGAGATTCTTTCCGTTCTGGACTCAAACCCTGGCAAAAACTTAAGCCTTCAATTGAGATTCTCTGCAATAACCAGGCAAGTTTATTGTCTAACTGAGAGATTTTATAACTAAATGTCACAGTTAAAATGTCGAGTTGATACGGTCGGGGTTTATTTTGTCTAGTGCTATAAATCTATTAGCTTTAAGTAATTGAACAATTTATCTTTCCTTTTTCTTCACGTATGGATTTCAGTTTTTCCTCTTCATGTTTCTCCTCCATTGCATTCTTCACAGCTGGTGTGTTAATGCTGCAATTCTCTTCAAAACATAAAAAATTAATACCCCCTCTTATTTTTATTATATGATTATATGACGTTTTTGCACTTACATTTATATGCAAAACATATGATGTTCTAGCCAATTTTGTGTAGGCTGTGCCATTTATGCCCCTACAACTTCATTAGCTTTTCAATTAATGTAGTAGTGTAATGATTATGGGTAAATGTGGAAACGTGAGGTTTCATGAATGTGTGCAAACATTGAAAACATAGTATGATAAAATATGAAGTGCCATAGTTGCTGCATTGAGTTCTAGTCTTCTAGATATAGAAATTTGAATCCCTGTCCACATGGTCTTTGTTTTTATTCAATTGGAAGGATCTATATGGTCTGACACATGTACTTAGCATCTGACTCTTTTGGTTTATGGCAATTAAGCTTATAAAACCTGCTGACAAAAGGAAAATGTATCTCCTTCAGTTTCAACATGCAAATAGAAGGCAATTTTCTTTTGTTTCCTACATTTCTCATTGATTAAACTGGACAGTATCTCCTGTCCTGACATGGGAATAATTTGGCATCACAATTGATTCCTATTAGGCTATATTATCTATTATTTCCATTTTGCTTCTGTTAACATTTATATTTTATCGTGATACCATTCACATCAATAACAAAGCACTCTTATTTACATGTATTGTCTCATAAGTACTAGTTTAGTTTACTGGTTTCTTAGCTTCTGGATTTGATCTTTCTTGTATGATTTACCAGGTATTGCCTCCAGACATGAGTTTAGCAACTGTCCGTGCATACATATGGAAGAAACCTGAAGACCTTATTCTCAACTATAGAGTTCTGCAGGGACGGTGATGGTAGCCAATTCCAAGGTAATCATGTCATGACTTCATTTTGGTACTCCCGAAGACTTGTGTTCGCCGCACAGTAAACTTTTTAATTCAAGGGGCATTTACATTACCCCATGCCATGTTGTCAATGGCACTATAAGGAACTTTGAACTATTTGCCTGCCTTGTGTCGTGCAGGACTCTTATGTGATCTATGGTTGGGACTTGCTTCCGTATGTAGATAGTTGGAAGTTTTGCATCTTAAAGGCTCTGACTGGGACTCTTATGGATGTTTTAGCCTTGGCCCAAAAATCAGGAAAACACAGCGATTTCAGCTAGCGATCTCTGAATTGTAGAATATATTGTCAGAAAAGATCGAATCTGGACTGGTTCTGGCTGCCAGCATGGGTTGGCGTGTTCTCGAAATGTGGGAAACTTGGTTGATAAATTTGACGACTCTGAGAGGAAATGTTGTGGGTAGAACAAGCAGTGAACTAGCTGGAGCATGCCCGAGGATTTATTTAAATAGATATACTTTGTGGAGGATTTTTTTTTTTTTTTTTTTTTTTTTTTTTTTTTTTTTAAATAGGAATAGTGGCTGTTCACCATTTTGTTGTTTTATGGGTAATTATTTGATTTCGATCCTGTCTTGTAATTTATCCTTCTGGAACATGTAACATTGATGTAATCTTATGTTGTTGTGATTTCATGCTGTGTGTAGAGTATTGAGCTACTAGTATCATTTTACAGAGTCCATTTTGGATTCATAAAATATCCATACTATCCCTCCACTTTGAAGTGTCAGAAAATATTGGGCTGCACTAGTATAGGAACTATGTGATGTGCAAGATATCATTGACAAGATTCTCAAGATCTGGAATAAAGCTCATTTACTAAATTGACATAAACGTAATCTCTAAGGATGAGCCGTTGAGGTATACCGAGTTCCAATTGTTTTCTTCAGCTAAATGAAGTGATGCACCCATGTACGAGTCACCAGATGGCAAATAGTTCACAACACCTCCCAATTGATATTAACAAATTGATTTTGGGTTGTTGTACTAAGAAAATTGCCATCGAGCAGTTTTAACATTTTATTTTATTTTATTATTATTTTTTTTAACTGCTCTCATAAATCTCATAAGTATTTCATTCATTCCGTCGTTTGCTAAATTTTGAAACAAAATTCATTAAAAATTAACAGAAAAATTGAAAGAAGTTTGTGATGGTCATAAATAAATTTGAACTTTAAGTCATGCACATAAAATTAGCATTTAAATTTTTTATTTTCTTTATTTTTAAAAAATTATTCAATTATTCTAGCAAATAGCAAACGACAAAAAAATTAGAGGGAAGGGAGAAGGGAGTAATGCGGTAAAATTCTATAGTCCAAATGTTTTTTTTTTTTTTTTTTTTGTCGAAGACTCTGAGCATTCATTCTCCACAAGTTCACCTATTACAAAATCAATCTTCTATTTAAACACAATCGAATTTTCAACAACAAAATACAGAAATAGAGAGAAAAATATTCTGAGAGCTCTTCCACGGATAAATATGACCCGTTTCCTCACAGCAAGCACTCAATATCAATTTCCACAAAGGAACAAGGGTCCGGAATGTCGAAATTATTCAACACCTGAAATCAAGCATAATCACCATACATTTTCACCATTATTACAAGTCGTAGCTGCAGGAAGACAATCTTATCAAATGTGTGAAATATAGCAGCCGATTTACCTCTGGATGCACAATGCCAAAAGTGCCGATTTGATTCCCTTTGTAAATGATGCGAGCTTGTCTACCAGCCAGATATTCAGGCTCCTGCATAAGGAAAAAAAATACAAAATGAAATAACCATGTCGTCTGTAGAAACACCAATACACATTGATCAAGACAAAATGAACAATAAAACGTATACCTCTGAAAGTTGAATATAGTAGCCAGTTTTATCACCAGGTGACACGAAAGGGGTCCCCATGACTTCCATAATTCTATCCACAAGTCCATGTATGAGCTGAAAAAAATCAGCAATACAGTAATTAGTCGAAACACAGTATTAGCTTCTCAGATGAAGCAGGAATAATGAATGAAATAAGATGTCTGCTTGAAGATTCATTTAGAGGTTTGATGGCACATAAAAAAGAACCCCTTACACAGTCTTGTCGTCAGAGAGGATGTATTCAAATGACTGATTTACTAACATAACCATAGACTAATGTTACAGGTAGATACCTCAAATCCAGAAGTGGCTCCACAATATAAAGCTGCAAGATGGCGGCGATTTACTGCACCGACGTCTTTTATCTCATCCAATAGTACTACATCACCCACTTCAAAAATCTAAATCAACATGAAAAGATTTGATGAGAAACATACTAATAGGCAGTTATGGAAAGATGAAGGTAATCACATTACCTTGATCGGTTTTGGATGGTCTTTATTGTGCCCAATGGTTTTTAATATACCCGGCATAAGACTGGTGCGTACAACCTGCAACAAATAGGAAACGAATAAATTAGAGAGGCAGGACAAAATACTGTAGAATGAGAGAGACGGCAAAACTACATCCTTCGACATGCTCCTTGGGGCTTAGACTAAACAATGAAACTTAAGTATTGACTTGTCCAAGGGATCCAATGAGGATCGAGGGTCCCTTGAAAAGTTAAGGCATGCAAACCAAGAAATTACTAACCAAAACACCTGGTACTGGGCCTACTGGCTGTGATATGGCATGGAGACAAATTGCTAGAATTGATCAGTTCAGCTGATATATATATGTTATATTGTTATCCCATAAATTCTAACCATGCATACTTTATAAAGATGCCTAATCAGCTATCAGTATCACCGAATTGGCAATTTAAAAGGCTTCATCCAAGAGAACACCACCTCGGACAATTTCATTTAACGCCTGACAGTAATATTGAATTGCTTCTATTTCTACAGCACATACATCAAATATTCTAATAACACAAAGCTAACAGCCTAAAGAAAGTAAAACAAATTCAGAATAAAACAATCAGAAAATCAATGGAACAAACAGGAAATAAAATACGGAAAAGACTACAGCCGTGATGTATGATCAACAGAAAAAAAATGACATAAGACAAACCTCAAAATCAGCAGTACGGGGATTTCCATTAATTGCTGCAGTTGAGTTGTCATCTTTGCGGTTAAGCATGGTGAAGTTTTCTTTATATGAGCACAATATCCAAGTTAATACCTCTATATAACCAACCATTGCAATCTAAGAGGAAACAAAAAGAAGAATATGTCAAAAGGGATGCACAATAACTAAATGTCAGTAATTACATCAAGATGAAGATTGTAATCTGATTTTAGCATGATGTTAACAATGACTGACATGCTGCACGGAAACCTTGTTAAAATTACAAAATGAGGACTGTTGTTTATTGTCCTAACAAACACTAGATTATTATGTTAACTACCTCTGATCGGATGAGTTCACTGAACTGATTCAATGTCTGTGGCTTCAGAGATGGAATTTTTATCTTCGGAATTTCATTGTAACCATAAGCAATTGCGACATCCTTGGATAGAATCATAAGAAAAGAATATTTTATCAGCACTATTGTGAGGATCAATGCTATTTGTAGAGACAGCTCAAAACCAATACCTCAGCCACATCACAAGGATGGAGAATGTCACTTCTTGTTGGAGGAACGGCTATAGTGAATTTGGTTTGGTTCTCTTCTAGTACAGAATCTTCCACTTGTAGTTGCATTTTATTCAATAAGCCAGCCACCTGAAATTTGGTTGTTATGTATCCACAGAGAAAACAGGAACACATGTATTTTTCGCTACTATTTCTTCCAAAACATGAAACTATATTCAAGTCTAGGATGTTCTCATCAGTCCTTGAACTCGTCAACTATTAGAGGAGGGGGGGGAGGGGGGGGGCGTTGCAAGAAACTTAACGTCAAAGGCCAAAAAGCAGTCACTAATGAAAGAAGTGCATAGATAGTTGTAGACATCAATGAGAAGAAAGGAGTGCACATGATACCTTGTCAGCCGGGAGAGACACTCCAACTATGCGGGTAATATAAGGGAGTGGCACAACCATCTGGTAGAACGATAGGTCAGGGCATATGTATGATTTTCCATCCGGGTAAATCACTTCAACCGGCTCAACCTCAAACTTCTTTTCACAATAGACTGAAAACATGGTTACCTGCACAACAAGGTATAATTCTTTTCAAACATAAGCATGGAAGAGAAAGAACAAGTAGAAATCTAGTCTGCACAGGATATAACTATCTAGTACCATTGTGTTAAGAACAATATTGGCTTTTGTCAAGTCTGTGGCTGTGCATTCAATGAAGACATTTTTGGTCTTCAAAGAAATGGCTGAATGTGCACCGTTTATAATTGGAGGAAGAGACAAAACGGTTCTGCAGAACGAGGCAACAGTTTTATCATATCACAGAAACATGAAATACAGAATAACTCTTGTTTGGTATTTTATTTAGCAGTTCAAATAGTATTAGTAAAGCAATAGGAGTACATACGTTAAACATGACAGGTTCACAGCAAGGGCAAGGAAAAAACAGTTAAAATATTAAGTATGAAGTTCTTTGTCACTTTCTGAAAAGTTGGAGAATTACCTGTTACAATCATATATCACTGGGAACACTGGGAATTTCTCAATTATATGCAAGAATTTCTTCAGTTTTAGATCTGACTGCGAAATGATGTAACAAAATATATCATTAGAAACTAGAGTGCCAATTCATCCAATGATCCAGAAGTGACATGTAAACATTAGACAATGCCCAAGCAATAAGTACTCACCTTGTAAAATTCCATAAGTTCGTCAGCTCTGAAGTTCTTTGCCTGCACAGAGTGATGCAAGTTTAGAACAAAAAACAGGGGTTAAGATAAAAGAAAAGCGATCAACACAATAATGTCGGAAAAAGTAAAAAATTCTTAGCACAACAGTATGGAGTATGAAGAACAAGAATGCCACGGTCAAAATACTTGAGTCTATTTTTTGCAAAGTTATTGTATGGCATTTACAGGGAAATCTGCCAAATGTTACAAGCATCATTTATGTAATGGACATACAGTCACATATTTTAGCAAAAGCATAGACAAATTGCTTTCACCAGACTGAGATTATGGTGACGAAGAGTGCCATGACATAACAACCAACCACCATCATAATTTGAAATTAAAATACTTTTAAAGAAACGCTTGAAGAAATTACACCAGACAAATCTCAAATGAAACTGAGATAAAGATATTACCTGCTTCAGAGGAACAAAGTTAATTTCTGGGGGTGGCAATGCCTGAAACATTCAAGAATAGTGTTATAATAGGATACTTCAAAAGACAAAATACTTGAGTTTCGTAAAGACTGGCAACAGAAGCACAAGGCAAAGAATATCCATCTCGGACATGTATGTTATGTTTTCATGGATCTTAAAATCTGGGAATGAAAACTGTACTGTGCATCTTCGTAGCTATCATTAGAGCCTGATAAAGGAAAAGATAGTAGATTTTTCAATAACTTCAAATGACTTGACCACCCAAGCATCTTACACGAATATAAAACATGTTCAACTTTAGGCTGTAACTTCTATATTCCAGAATTCACAGCTATATCACTCATGATCATGAAGAAGAAACAAACAAGAATAACAGAATACCTCATAGGTGAAAGGGCCCTCTATTGTATCCAAGTCATGTGTACCAATAGCAACCAAGGTTCTTTTTCTACAGTTACATCATGGAAGTTAGAGGTAAGAACAGTTCCAAAGCAGAGCCACGTATTCCAGAAGACAAAAATATATGCAAACAGGCAGCTGATATACCAGCATCAAGCTGAAAGAAATGCCGTTCTAATTCCATTCCAGGAAGCTGTTATTGTAAGTTAGGCTATATTTTTATCAGCTTTTCTATGAATCATGTGGAGTAATTTCAATAGAAAACTGGAGATTAGAGGTTTATGTCTCTACTTGAAAAGTGAAACAGGAAAAACAAAACACAAAATTTCAAACTGTTCTCCAGTCCTAGTTACCATTGACTATAAAAAGGACGTAGCAATACCGTGTGGTCAGTGAATTTAGGATGCATGCATAAAATTTGGGAGGGTCCTTTTATTCGTAGAGACCTCAAAATTCTGTTGCAGCATCTTTGATATTAAATTTTTTTTTTTAAAAAAGCAGATGTTTCCTTCAGAAATTTCGGTACAGAATCAAAAGTACCCGAGTGAATTAAACTGTTCAACTTATCAAACGAAGAGGAAAACAATGATTAAAAAGCTAAAAAAACGATAGTGAAGAAGTGCTAGTTATTCCAATCACAGTATGGTGACACTAACCGGCAGATATTCTGATGTAGTCGGTCTTGAAGATCAATAAAGCTATTATATCGGGTTTCATCAAATGTAACACCTCTTAAAACAGCACAAACAACATGTGGTCGAATCTTCGATGTCTGCAGTGGAAAAGAAAACATGCCAAAGACCTAAAATAAGCATGTAGGAGTAGTAATGAAATGACGAAGTTGGTTCTGGAAAATGCTTACCTCTGGTTTTACATGCATTTTAAGCATAGAATCTTTAGGTATACTCGCCACGTTATAGGTAGGTACGGGATCAAGCCCATTAAAAATGCGCAGCGATTGAGCCAACCCCTCAAGACAAAGTAGATCATATCTGCCACAACATGTTAAATATGAGAAAATGGAATTATACATGGATCTCTCAGAAACACATTTAGACTCAATATTGCACTCAAACGCTACTAACCTATGCACCTGAGATACAGAGAACTTCCATATATTACTTAGAGAACCTAAGGGAGATACAACACACACACACCAAAAAAAAAAAAAAAAAGGAAAATTAAGAGAAAATATCAAGTACCTATTAGCAGGAACTTCAATCTTGTATATCACCTCCTCATCCTCCGATGGTTGTTCATCTTCTAAATGTTTTTCCTTTCTTATAATTGCCTTTTCGGTTGTCTGCGTTTAATTAATTAAAATAATATAAGCTGGCAGAAAATGACATTAAATATATAAATAGTAAACTGTATAGCATGAATACGTTTACAAATTTTGCACACCTGTTTTGAAAGCATATCACACATGCATCACAATTTCAATGTGGAATAGGTATGAAACGTGACCCAGACACAGCAGTGAGTGTGTATCTGTGTGTCAGACACGGCTATTTGATTTTAAAAAAAATCCCAACTATTTGCCTAAAATGAAGTGTTCTACTGCCATACCCATGTTTTAAGTGTGAGTGTCCGACACGGATACGCAAATGGATTGAAGAGACAGGTAACAACAACAGGATACCAGTCACGAATGATTCATGGCATGGTTCAGATTAGCACATTTGCTTCAATCATAATTAACTCACGGCGGATAATTCCAAAAAGTATCAAATACAATGTTTAATGAAACACTGCCTCCATCTATCTAGAATTGAATATAATTCCGGTCTCCAATAATAATAGATTACTGCTAATACTTAACAATACAATTCATTTTACTTAAAAGAAGTAAAATCAGTTGTTTTAGGTATAGGATAATAATAAGCTGAATGAATGTGTCCCATAGCAATACTGGAGAATCTATAAACGAAATCAGATGGCTGAAAAGTATTAATTCAATTTCGTACCACATCGTCAAGCTCAATGCCGAATTTGAAGCACAAGTCCTCGAACTCCTCCTGAGCTGCAATTATTAATTCATTCACCAAAAGTGAACAAGTTAGAGAGAGACCAAACAAAAAAAAAAAAAAAAAAAAAAACTGAAATAAATAGCATTGGAAGAGGCGGAAGGGATGAAGTAGATGTATTGCTTACTGTAGGTTTTTCCTAGGGCTTCGAAGAGGCGATCTCTCCCTACGCTGACAGTAGGCATGGTGGCGTTTTGCGGCGGCGGCGATAGAGATTTCTGCAAAATCAGTCGCTGGGGTAAATTTCAAGCCGGTGATTATGTTGAAAGATAAGTGGGCAAATTTACCACCTAATTAAGGGCAATGATGTCTTTTTCACATAGGGAAAAAGGTCAACTGAGTCCAGATTTAAAAAACACGATTTGCTACATGGTTCACATAGTTTTATGACTTTTATCTGAATTTTTTACATACTCTATGTTATGAATAACTAAATTACAAGAGATTAATGACATGCAAATGATAACCCGAGGGTGAAGGAGTGAAACCAACCAATCGAACTTGATCCAACCAAACCTCACATTTACTCGAGGCATACAACTTTTTTGAAAATTCATAGTAAAGTAGAGAAAGATAGTACTATACAGTAGCCCCCTCACTTGTTTTTAATTTTCGTTTTAGAATTTTTACACATTATAATACATCTCATTCGATTTATTAATTTATAATATATTGCAATAATTACAATTAATTCATGAATTAATACATCTCACTCGATTCAACCAATAGGAAACTTCTAAATGACATGAAATTCAACAAAATGCATGAATTATGATGAATGTCTTTCTTGAAAAATGTAAAATGACAAATATTTTTCAAATAATGAAAAAGTTAAAATGATAATTATTGAAAATCGGAGGGAGTATATTTTATCAATCCAAAATGGACATGTAAAATGATAGTAGTAGCTCCATACTTGCCTAAACACGGAATGGAAACACAACATCCAGGGGCAGGGCGGGCAGGGTGTCCCCTCCCCCTCAAAATTTTGAAAAACAAAATTTATATTTAATAGTATTTATGATTTTTCAAATTTTATTATAGGTAATATATATACGATTTAAAAAGGTTTGCCCCCCAAACTTTCAAAAATTATGTATGTATAATTCCCCCCTAAATCCACCCTACAACATCAATGTTATATGTTCCAAGAGGATAAATTACGAACGCTTGACCAAAACCAAAACTAAATAATTCCCAAGTACTCGAGAGCAAATAAGTACTAGTAGTAGTACTCAAGATCCTATTGGAACATGTGGCCGTTTAATTAAAAAAAAATCCTATTGGAACATGTGACATTGATTAAACTTGATGTTGTGCTTTCATGTGTTGGACTATGGAGCTAATACTCCCTCCACTTTAAAGTCAAACTGGGTAAATTACATCGTGAAAAGTTCTTATGCGAACACTCAGAAGTCGGAACCAATGTTAATATTCCAGGCGTCACAAGTATAGGGACTAGTGTGATGAGGTCCTATCTAGAGCGGGCTGTGAGAATATTACCATAGTGTGATGAGGTTCTATCTAGAGGGGGCTGTGAGAATATTACCATCTATGATGTTTACACAAGTTGTCAATGACAAAGATGTTCAAGATCTGGAATAAAGCCCATTTAGTAAATCGTCATTAAACACCATCTTGATGTCGAGGTATACGAGTTCCAATTGTTTTATTCAGCTAACATCATCAAAGAATAAGTGAAGTAATGCATACATATACCTAGTCACCAGATAGCAAATACTACGTAATTCACAATGCCGGAACAGTATATATTTTCCTACCCAGACATTTTCTGTAAATGTACAAAATGCAGTTTGTTTTAGAACAAAGCAATAACTGAAATCAGGCCTACGGATGTACATTAGGGCCCCTATGCAAAAATTTGCTGGATCACTGTTTCTGCATTTCCATTGTACTGAGCAAGAAGATGTATAGCATCTGCTCTGGGCAGAGCAAGGAACTCCTGAAACATTACCAAGGGGTAAGATTAGATACTCCTCCATGTCTGGAATGTGTCACTATATATATATATATATATATATATATATATATATTCCTTTCCCCTTCCCAAAAATAGTCCTGGTTAATGATAATGCAAACTGAGAAATGAAGAATGACTGGATGATAGATTTGAGGTTGGTTAACTACTCCGACATTTTTTTATTTTTTTATTTTATTTTTTTAGCAAAAAACAATTTGTTTATTACAATATCATCTTTGATTCATATAAAGACAATTACAACTTACACCCATCTTCACGAATCCAGGATCATCAACCTCCCTTCCCAAAGAGTAAGTTTCATTATTTCTATAAATAGTATTGACATAAATGCATTTTCTCAGGGAGTGGAGTTAATCTTTTAGATTAAACTGGAACTAGAGGGTATTCCAATGCAATTTACTCGCCAAGGCTAATGGCTAGCATCATTTCCATCAACTACATCAGCCTCCCATCCGAGAGGGTGTTGCATTAGCTAGCTATGTTTATTTCTATAAATAGTAGTGAGACACATGCATTTTTTCAGGGAGTACGGGTACTTTTTAACATTAAACTGGGACTAGGCGACCAACGTAATTGCTATCATGGATTGACTCACCGAGCAAAAAAAAAAAAAAAAAAAAAAAAAAAAAGAAAGAAAGAAAAAGAGTGCAGAAAAAGAAAAAGGGTTACTCACCATAACTTTCAAGATTGCACCTTCATCACATCCAATATCAGCTGATGAGATTTGATTTGGGCTGCTGCCATCTTCGTGCATCTTAGTGTTACTGGAGGATATTGTGACTTGAGAAGACCCCTGAGTACAAGAGTCAACTGCTGATTTAGAAGCAGAGTCACCAAGCAAAGCACTGCCATGTTCTCTGAGCGAATTGATCCACAAAAGACCTTCAAACTGGTCTTTACACATCTGAAGCTTAAACCATTCACTATGAGTGTGGAGCGTGGCCCTTATAATCTTCATAAGTTTGGGTTCTTCAATACCCAATCTTCTACCAACAGCAACCTTCACACAAGATGATAATGCGTTCAGATATAGTACACTCCATCTACTTGTCAATAGGCCTAAGCTTATGTTGTCAAAGGTGGGTAGATTACACAAGTTTATTACATGCACATCACGTTTCCAGAGTCATAACATAAAGATTCATATGAACATATCATGGAAAATGCAGATTAGTCGATGCGCCAAAAGAATTAAGCTACTTATGAATCAATGGCAGACCTGGAGTGAGGTTGCAAGGGCATCCAATGGCAAGTGCTTGCCAATTGCTTCATCTTCCGTTTTTAGCAGAACTAACAGTGTCTCTTTCAGGGGCTTAAGCAAAGATGGATGATTAGCAGCCAAAGGACCTAAATGAGACGATGCAACCTTCAGGGCACAAGAATGTTTGCCAGCTTGAACAAGCTTTAAGAACTCAACCTGCAGCCAGTATTAAAAAATCAGATTTAGTTCTTGCATTTCATCCTAGGCTGAAACCCCAGCTTCTTTCAATCCATAAATGAATCTGGAGAGACATAGACCTGCTTCAACTGGAAGAACAGTGTAGGATTGTGGGTGAAAAAGTCCGGATCCAAAGTATTTATTTCCTCAAGAACCTCAGTAGCCATTCCCTTGCTTGCTAGTTCCTTCATGCCTAATATAATCTCATACTTATCCACCGCATTGCTTATATTATTATGTATCATGGATGATTTCTCGATGTCCTGTAAATTGGTAAAGCTTATGAATGATTCGAAAAAGAAAATTCTCAAAAATGACAAATCAAATCAGCTAGTTCTCTTACTATGTTTGTGCTCCCAATTAATTTAGTAGCACTGATGTTACTTTTGCAGCTTTGAGATTCAGAAATAATATCTAGATCCTCACTTCTCCCTCTCCATCGCTTGCGCTTCCCCCTCTCTCCAGTTCCAGGATTTCTGCTTCTAAGCACAACTTTATCTTCCGTAGGTTGACGTGTTCCACTGGTACTACAATCTTCACTGGGGCTAGCTGTAGCGCAGGCGTATCGCATCTCTACATCAGTTTGTGTGCTCATGGCCTCTATTTTACTATCTGAAGAGCCTTCCATATGGACACTGCTTATTGACATATCACTGTCAGAACCAACCGGACAATTTTCAGTTAAACAACTTCCAGGCTCCAATTGTTCTGCATTTGTATAACCAGATGTTAATTGCAGTCCTGACAAAAAAAAAAAAAGCAAATAAATTTTAGATGAAATGAATTCAAAATCTAAAAATGAAAAATAAATAAACTGGACAACTGAAACCAGCAACTCTTTACCCGAACTTACAGGCCGAGAGTCCACAATACCCCTATAAATACAGTACTCATGAACAAGTTCATCAAGCACAGAGAGATCCAATCTCATCCGGCCTAGTTCATTCTGCGAACCACCAAGAGGAAAATATTAGTGTAAACACAAAATACGTAAAAGGATAAAGTATGATAGTGCAAAATTTACAATAAAGGGTAGGAGAGAGAATATACAACTGATAAGTGGGATAAAAACTTTCTATTCTTGGTTTAGGAAGTTTGTGGTGTAACCCCAGAAATGGAAAATTAGGAAGTTATTATATAAAGGAGGAAGTATTTGAAAAATAATAAGGAAAGAAGAAAAAAAAAATACAATCCTTCCAAACACATTTACCTGAAAAGCCAGATGTATATCACCCTTGGCAAACCTCAAGCTATCGACTGCACTTTGTCTTGTAAGCTCTACTGCATGAGCGAGGGCTTGTATGTCAACCTGGTTTGCCAACAAATTGAAGTAATACATGCATATGTAACTCATTAATCATTCTTAAAGTCAACTACACCAACACATTTCAGGAGATGTTGTAAATCTCACCTCATCAAAAGGAGGTGCTTCATACGAGCTTTCTTGCACTGTTGCTGGGGGGTCACGCTCCTCGAGAAGCAATCTCTCTGTAAGATCTGTTATGGGTGATGAAACTCCTTGACGAAGGCAATATCCCTTGTGTATGCTATATATAGAAAGAAAAGTAGAAACACCAAAATAAATCAAAGAAAATAATGATTGCAAACTAGGTCATTGGTCTTTTGAAAATATAAAAATTGCGTATCTGATTCATAATGAAATCTAATAAAGAAGAGATACATGAACAGATAGCACTCCCTCCGTTTTTGTTTTTTTTTTAAATACATTTGCCTTTTGCACATATATAAGGGAGAATTAATAAGATAAAGATATGGAGGTATTGTATAGACAACATTGCAAGTGGGTGACAAAAGTATGAGATAGAATGGACAAAGTGTATGTAATAATGGATAAAAAAATGATAATATGTGGACACCGTGGGATCCGTGAATTGAACTATAGTGTTTCTAGAGAGGAAAAAAAAAGGGGTCCAAATAGCAAAATGAAGTGTTTTAAAGAAACGGAGAAAGTACTTTCTAATCCAAAACTACCATCACCAAATTGGAAATCATGGGTCACCTTATCAAGTATCTCAATGTCATTGAGAATATGGGATCATATGCACGTAAATGGGCCCGTAGAATAGATGATAGCAACCCCGCAATGTCAAACCGTATCCTTTCAGACCACTGAGACAAACACAACAAAATCAAATCACTAGTAACCAAATTCGTAAGCCAACAACAATTTTTTTCCAACTTATTGGCTAAGACTCAGTTTAATCAGCATAAATAAGTATTGCAACCGAGAAAAGAAAACATGTTTCTTGGTGGATCTAAGCCAGATGGCATTCAGAACAGTAGTTTTCCAAAAATTTGAAATTGGCAAGTTGGTGCGTCATATAAACAATGGACATGTCTAGTTCCTTGTCCGTCTATAAAATTATCTCTTCAATGAATTCGGGTGAAGAATCTAACTTACTGGGAAAGAGTCAACATCAAGTAAACAACCAAGCTTGATCAGCATAAGTATGATCTATCCTAGTTGATATATCTGTACAGTATAATTTTAAAGAAGAAAATGGTAGCCTAAATATCTTTATCATCTCATCTAAAACTCATACTCTCTTTTGGAGATACATTAAATACTGTCATGAGATTGTGAACATTTATCATGGTTAATATCAAGTGATTTCTCCACTCATATGAGTTGCCTCCAAATCTTTGTGCAATGTTTTTTATGTTTCAGGACATCAGGTAGTGATATCATAAGACTGCACTCTCTATGTTTCATTTCGAGATACATTAGAGACTGTAATGAGACTGATCAATTATCGTGGTTAATATCAAAAGATTATTCAGAAGTCTCCACTCATATGAGTTGCCTCCAAGTCTTTGTGTATTGTTCTTTAATGTTTCTCATCATCATGCAGTGAAGTTATGAAGTTTGTAGATCTTATAGAACTTGCAGTAGTTTATTTGTCGCTGTAAACTATCAAACAGGAAGATAAGTATTCATAGTTGGTGCTTCTCGAGGATACATATTGGTCATTGTTGAGTTAAACGATATTTTTTCCAACTAATTATAATATGGTGATTACGAAATTTTGTTAATGAAAAGGATACACGAGCTGTGTGAATAATTAAAGATAACAAGGAAAAAGAGAAAGGTGCCAACTCAGAAATACTAAAAGTAGGGCATTATCCTTAATCTCTGAGTCGGGGAAGATAGTGTCTTAAACAACTTTATTTTTCTAGCTTCGGAAGAAGGACGAGAAAAGGAACAGAACCATAAAATTCTAGTTATAAGAGAACTATTATTGTCCCATCATATTCAATGTTTTATGTTATTGAGTGAATAATTTATCTATATTCACATTTATGTGCAAGGTAGAACATTAATCCACACCAAAGCCATAAATCCCCATCAATTCAAACTTTCCGGCAGTTACATCAGCCTAACAATCCCGTTTTTCATATCAGGTTTCTGACAAAAAAGTAATAAGTGCATGATATAAATAAACCTACTGGTAGTCAAGGATTGCTCTTAAGATACTAAAAGATGATTCATATTTATTTCTGCATTTGATGTTGGATGGTAGTTCAAACACCATCTCAAGATTGTCAGACAAATTCCAACAGTAGTAGGCTACATAAACCTCACAGTGAAAATCAAAGGAATGCACATGTAAGATAGGCAAGTATCATAGTAATACATCAAACGTAACGCATTCCTAGTTACCTCATTTGCCACTGGAGAGCTCTGATCATCTTTGCCATAAATGAGAGCAAGTAGGACATGCTTAAATTCCTCATATGCTTCCTTCATATAGTAACAAACACAAGTCAGTGGCGAATACACATACACCGACCTTAACAAACGTCTTAATGATTAGAGCAACAAAACTAACTACTGATTATTATGCAAATCATCAACCACCAAAAGCACATACATCATGCATAAACTTACTTAGACTAACTCTCTGATGGTCTAAATTATCAAACTCACAACTACTATCATTTCACAATTCATCTGCAGCCTAATATTCCACGAGGACTAGAACCTTCACCGACAACACATACACAGGATATGCACCAATCACTATTGATTCACTAGACATAGCATCAGCCACCAAGCATAAACTTAGCTCAGCTTTGACCTTCTAAACTATCAATCTCACAAGTACTCAACTGATCATATCATTTCAATACTCAGCTGCAACTTCAAATTACGCGAGAAATAAAAACATTCACCAACGAAACATACCGGATAAGCATCCAGTGCACACGGCGCAAGCGATATCCTCGCACATTTAATTGCAGAGTCACGATCCTCATTAGTTCCTTTCCTTAGCAGCTCAATAAATTTCTACATAACAAACACAATCTCACCGATTAGCTCCACAATTACCACAGAGGAAGCATTATCGATACAAATCAAGGCTCAACTGATTACAAAATGAAACGAAATTAGGGGTAAAAGTTCGCGCGAAAGTGGCATGCCTGTTTCTGTAAGCGAAAGAGGAGGCGATGATCTTCAAGCACGCCGGGAGCGTAGGCACGGAGGAGTTCGATAGCGGCGTCGATGTCACCGGACTCAACAGACCGCCTGATCTGCCGAATCAGGACGCGCCACCTGTACGACGACGAGGATGGTGATGATGACGGCGTGAGAGGCGGCGATGACGGCGTTGGTGCGTCTTCATCCTCGATTAATCGCTCGGACTTGGCAAAGTCGATGACCAGAGCGTCCAATGCTTCCCAATTCACTACCATGGAATCCATTGCATCTAGAATCTCCTGCTTTCACTGTGTCTGTATTGTTTTTTCTATCTATGATGGATGATATTGTGTCAATTTTTCACCAGTATTTATTATTGTAAGATACAGGTGTATATTACGGTATATATACCACAGGTTAAATACAGTGAATTTTGGAATAGTTTATACATTTTTTAAAAACTAAAATTATAAGGTCTTTTTTATCTTTGGTAAATTGGTAATAAATTGGTAATTATTCTTGGCTTGCAGATGTTTTTAAACAAACACCCTTCATTAGTTAATATTACAAGTCTTTACCTGCCGAAATGAAACTACATCGTCTAATCTAACAACATCTAAACTAAAGCCAACGCGGACAAATATCCAAAATATACATATTAGACCGCACAAAAGGTAAAGCATGAGCGGATCCAAAAGTACATTTTCTTCCTTCGCCAAACGATCCGCTACTTGATTTGTTCCCGATAATCAAATCGAACTTGGACTGATTCAAGCTTATCCATCTCCCTACTTGCCCCTTGCCGTAATGCCTGTGCTTCCCCCTTGTTTAAGCAAGATACAATAAACTTGGAGCCTGTTTTTATAACCACTTTTTTAATTTCTATGCATGCACACAAATGTAACTCAAGTTTTAATGCATAAAATTCAGCCAGAGCAGCTGATGTTCCTTTGAAGTTTGTTAAAGTTCGTTAATTCAATGGGCTTTCTTTCCTGAAACATTGAGAATCATAAATACAATACTAACAGATTGTTTGACTTTGAGTTAGCGAGAGAACTCCGTAATTGAGTAGTGAGATGTGAATAGTAGATGAATTTGGTAAATTAGGTTTGAGTTTGGATTAGAAAAATGTAATAGGTGGTAGGTATATTTATTGGAAACATTAATTTTATCTTATGACCTTAGAATGGGGTTTACTATTTACTATGTTAATATTTATGGCGAACTGAACATGTCTAATCCGTTTGACATATATTTATTGGAAACATTAATCTTATGACCTTACAATAGGGTTTACTATTTACTATGTTAGGATCTCTCGCGAACTGGGTATGTCTAATCCGTTTGACAGACTATCTCCAACGGATTAGTGTGAATAAACAAAAATTCAAGGTAAAAAGAGAGAAATCCCACAAAACCAGACGTCTTGGAAGAGAGATAAGTTCTACAAAAAACATAGTAAATCAATATTCATCAACTCGTATATTTTACAATGACTCTGGTGGAGCTTATATAGTAGCTCAGACCTGAAGTCTAATGACACAATTGGACCAATAAAAAAAAACAACTTGACCAATAAGAAAGACAGATGATACAACTTGACCCATATGAAAGTGATATGGTGACATGCAATACCTATGGAGGCACGGACGGAGCACGATGAAATCCCAACATACGGCAACATGATCATGTGGTTTGTCATGTCATGCTCTAGTGTGTTACAATTTACAAACCTAGACTATAAAGCTCCACGAGCGATTAGTGCCTAGTATAGAAAAACCCATTACATGATATTTGAAATAACAGCTCACTGATAAATATAACAGAGGACTAGAAAGGATAGGAATAGCATTGCAAAGTTGTAGTACTTCAGAAATGAAATTCTGGTACTACCAAGTAACAGAGGTTCTCTCTATGGGACATGATCTTGCATCTTCTTGAACAAATCCCACTTTGTAATAATCATGAGCAAAATGATGTTCTGCAAGTGCTGTATTGGTATTGCGAAACTTGAACATGTATTCACTTAGCTTGACATCTCTTTCACTTAGCTTAATGTCTCTGTATTGGCGTGGATTTTCATCGGAAATTAGATCTTCAATTGGTCCATATACCTTGTCCTCGTCCAGAGGTCCGGTTAGGAAGCATGCGACACTAATTCTTGGCCCTATTTCAGTAGCTAAGGCTCTGTGCTTGTTGCTCCTGAATCTCCCATTTGAGACCAGCTGCAGAACTAATTATCAGAAAATATAATAGAGCCATGGTAATATAATATAGTTTTATAAACATTGAAATTGGATACTACAGTATTACTATTATATATCAGATTAATATTAGGCCAATCTAAATCTAAATGTAGTTGAACTGAACTTAAGTAAATTTAAGTAAATTTGAGTTGAATAGAACTTGACTGAACGAAATGAATCTGAATAGAATTGAACTAAACTGAATTGAAATCAATGAGGTTTATAACGAAGGATTCAGAACCTTACCATGAGAAGATCCCCAATATTTACCACCAAGGCTCCCTGAACTGGTGGAATATCGACCCATTGGCCCTGATACATGACTTGGAGAGCACTGACCACTGCGTTCTGAAGTAGGATCGTAATGAACTCTGGATCGGTATGTGGTGCAACACCGAGAGCCAGCTCCGGTTGAGGGCAAGGCGGATAATAGTGACAAGATATACGGTGAGCTTTGCCACCATCAATGTTTCTCAGGAAGTCGGATTTCAATCCCAGAGCTTCAGATAGCAGTTCTAGTAGAGTATCGCCCAGACTTTTGACATGTTTCGAGTACTCAATCATGTTGCTCCTGCATTAATGAGTATATGACGATATATAACTAGGCATACACTGAAACAGCAAAAAGATTGACATATTATCATGTTTATGTACCTGCAAGAAACTGGCAGTTCATGGCCATCTTTATGGTCGTCGTTAAATTTGACAATAACTGTATCCTTCCAGCCAGCAGTCTTGGATGAGTACAAGTCGAAATTGGAATTATAGATGACATTGTTCGAGTAATCTCGCGTGTAGTACTTCTTTTTCTCGTCAGTATCCATCTCATGGAAGTTCCTTACGCCTTCAACCATCCCATCAAGCACGGTTAGCGGGATTCCATGATTGACCACTTGGAAGAACCCCCATGTCCCTGCTGCGACTCTCATCTCTTCCACGGTCTGATTTCGTAGTTCATCGTTCTTTCCAATGCCAGCCAGATCAATCACTGGAGGTTGTAGCACCTGGATCATATTGAGAGCGAAAACACGTTTAGACTTCAAAGCGTGAAAAACTCAACGAGTGATGAGCTTAATAGAGATAAAATCTAGAATTCGAAGCGTGAAAACGAGTTATGAGCGTATAAAATCTGCATGTAATGTAATACTAATACAGTAGTACCTCTGTGAGCTTCTTGTGAGCCATTTCTTGAGCTAGCTCATCTGAAGGCCTAACAAAAATCTTGGGCAGTTTCTTGACTCCAGAATCAAGTAAACCTTTTACACCAGCTTTAGTCTCTTCAAATGATTTGATGATTTCAATTCTTTCAGCATGCTGATACTCACTTGATACTTCCATATCAGAGCTAAGCTTTGCAATTTAGTTTTGATCTTAATGTACTCCTGATATGATTTAGGCGTAGCTGAGGAGGTACTATATATGAGTGAGTCTTGGGACATAAAATTATTGTGGTTTTGTCTTGTAATGATTTTTATATATTTGGTGAAAATAGGTAGAACTCAACAATTATGTGACTAGACACTTTCACATTATATTATTATGACTTATGAGGGGCGGCTAAATAGACAAATAATTGAATTCAATCAAAATAATTGTGATTATGACATGGTGACCCAGAACTTATCACACTTGAGCATATGAATGTGAAGAACAAGTTAATTTTACTTTAAAACAACATAAAGTTTAGTGTTAGATTTTAAACCTTAGGGGGTCGGCGTTAGGGTTGGGTATTGGCCAAAATAATTCTCTCAACAGTAAAATCTACTTTTGCACCAATTGAACCAGAATCGCTGCAAAAAGCAAGTTATTCCAAAAAAAACTTTGGATTGAAATCCACAGAAATGGTAAAAACCTAGCTCGGTATTACATCACTAAAACTTCAGTGTATAACATTATCGCATCTTGACTTGCGAGAATTTGGTTTTAACTTAACAAGCTAAGGACAATAATACATACGATTACTAGGTTACACCCCCGGAATTGGAAATTGGGTTGTTAGTGCCTCCACTCTCCTTTGGAGATCAGAAACTCTATCAATCAACGGGAAGCTCGGAGAAGTAACAAATTGCATGAAATCTTGGAGCTTAGAGCCTGGAGCGGATTTTTTTGCATCATGGGTAATTTGGACCCCTTCATGGATAAGGTCTGCGACAACAATGAATTCTTTCTCACCGAGACATCTGGTTGTCATTGCAGGTGTTCCTATGCGTATGCCACCAGGTATAAGTGCACTTTTGTCACCTGTAGGAGCAAATTATAGATAAGCACAAGAGTGGAATCATTGTTTCATACCGGAAATGTTTACCATAGAGTAGCGTAAGAAAGACTTACCAGGTACAGAGTTTTTATTGAGAGTGATGGATGCCAAGTCAAGTATCTTTTCTACTCTAGCACCATCAAGCCCCTATTAAGAAGGCACAAGGTTAATTCTGAAAGCACAAGAGTGGAAGATGAAAGCAGAAGCTGGCTTACATCAGCTTTTCACTTCTGTTCTTTACCAACAAAAGACGAGCTACTGAAAACCACCTCTTAGAACTATAGACTGACATCTAAACCCGAAGGAAAATCAGTGGGTTTTTATAGAATCTAAAGAACTGATGGGTTAAAATTATAAAGGGATACTTTGAGGGTAAAAAAGACGAGTTATAAGGATACATGCTTACCAATGGCCGGAGATCCACAAGAACCAAATGGTTGTCGCTACCTCCGGATACCAGTTTGTAACCCAACTCCATCAATCGGCTTGCAAGAGCTCTACAGTTGGAGACAACCTGCAGAGTGGATCACAAAGTATCAGATCATATTCACGGCCATAGGTTTGTGGAGAAGTAACATCTAGTACCTTGTTCTGATAGGCCTTGAATTCAGGTGATTGTGCATGCTTTAAACAAACAGTAAGCCCACCAATTGTGTGGTTATGGGGA
Source organism: Plantago ovata (assembly GCA_028274465.1). Taxonomy (NCBI): domain Eukaryota; kingdom Viridiplantae; phylum Streptophyta; class Magnoliopsida; order Lamiales; family Plantaginaceae; genus Plantago; species Plantago ovata. Next base: position 4,380,465 of record CM051457.1, on the reverse strand, counting down.
CCACCCTGTTCAAAATATTGACTAGTTAGTTAGTAATGGAACTATAAGCAAATGTCACAGGGCAGAAAGTTGGGGAAAGCAAACCTGTAGCCCAGGAAAAACAGCATTGTTAATGGCAGATTCTAAGTCGACTCCCAGAACTGGCTCCTTCTTGAAAAAAATCATACCACCTCTCGGGCCCCTAAGAGACTGGAGAAACATATCTGTGTTATTATTGATTTAACCAGAATCACCACAATAATAGGTCTACTTTTATTATGTATCCTACAGTTGCTTAGGCCAACCTTTGGCGTAATAAATGAAAATAAATTAAACTACACAAACCTTGTGTGTTGTAGTTGTCACAATGTCACAATACTCGAAAGGGTCAGCAACGACAGAAGCAGCAACAAGTCCACTTATATGAGCCATGTCCATCATAAGGAAAGCCCCAACAGAATCCGCAATCTTCGAAGCAGATCACAAAATTTAGAACTTTGATTTGATTTAACCGAGTGAGAAGGAAGAATGTACCATGATACCTTTCTCATGCGAGGATAGTCAAAATCTCTAGGATAAGCACTAGCACCAGCAATAATAAGTTTCGGGCGGAAGAGAGTAGCGGTTTTCTCAAGCATGTCATAGTCAACAATACCTGTATAGAAGCAAATAAATACTCATCATTCAGCTATGAACAAAGTAACCTAGTCTATATGTAATCATAAGTAAGATTTAGTACCCGTAGACTCATCCAGACGGTAGGGCATTGACTCAAAATAAATAGAAGTCCCTGAAACCCGTCTCTTGGGAGTCATAAACCCATGTGACAAGTGTCCACCATGAGGTAAATCCAGCCCCTGACATAATGCAAAACCCAGCTAAGTAAACAGACACTTTAGATACTTGATAAACATCAGTTCAAAATGGTGAAAGGAGAGAACTTTTTACCATGATGCGGTCATGTGGGTTAAGAATTGCAGTGTAAACCTCAAAATTAGCAGGAGAGCCAGATAGTGGCTGAACATTTACACCCCATTTAGCACAATCCAAACCAAATGCTGCAAGAGCCCTCTGTTGGCAGAGAGTCTCAAGTTCATCAATGTATTCATTGCCACCATAATACCTGATGCATAATAAATTTATTAATAAGCTATTTAAACTTTTAAAAAAAGAAGTCAAAGTTGTTATATTTTCTATCACCACAAACTGCTGCACCATATGAAAAACATACTACCTTTTACCAGGTAATCCTTCAGAGTATTTGTTAGTGAGGCAAGAACCAACTGCTTCCATCACAGCCCGGGAAGTGAAATTCTCTGAAGCAATCAGTTCTAAGCTTCTAAATTGGCGGTTCTTCTCTTTGTCAATAATGGAACTAACTTCAGGATCAGCTTCGCTCAAGACATTGTCCACAAAGCTACTTCCCGCACCTAGAAGTTAGGGAATGAAAAATCAGATGCATGGCTAAGGACTCAAGGTAGTTTCTGACTTTACAAACATCAAAAGGGTGGTAGAAGGCAGAATGAAAATACGAAAGGCAGTAAGAAAGTTGGATAGTAATTCTCTCCGGTTAGATAAATTTCAGCTTGAATTTAGTGCAGAATCCAGTGCCTAAACAATTTCAAACGAAACGATATGTCCAAGCAATCAGTCTTCATGCAATTAACTTTCAACAAGTACATTAGAACAGATTTAAAGACAAAGATGACACACTTACACACATAAAAACACACCCACAGGCCACAACCCACAACCAACTTATTACATCCATATTCCATACTAACATAACATAAACCGTAAACGAGGAATAATACAAAGAATTCGATTTATATACCTCCAACTTTTGGGATTGGGAGAGAAGCGGAAGATGGAGGACTCTCAGTGACCAACCTCCCTTCAATTTGGGAGCTCGAAGTCCGACAAGGCTTCACCCAACTCAACCTAACATGATTGGGCGACGACGACTCATTGATGCCAAACCGATTGGAGGGAAACAACAGCCCATTGTCTCTAATAGGTGGCTGCTGAACAAAATTCATGATGGAAGATCCACCACAACCACAAGCTGCTTGCCTCGGTGAGTTAGTGGTTTAACTGAAACTGAAATTGTGCTGGAACCGGAGGAGGGTAGGCGACTAGGCAGTCTAGGCGGAGCGGAACCTGGCAGTGGAGGAGAAATAGAATAGTGGCCCTTTTTGCCCGAACGCGAATCTACGAACTAGAGTGAATTTCGTCATTTATTGAACTCTGTGATTCGCGAACTAAACGCGATTACGTTTCCTCCACAATTTTCAAGTTTTTTTTTTATTTTTGCCCTAACGTGAATCTACCAACTAAACGCAATTTCTGGATTTATTAAAATTTGTGCTTGTATAGATTTAGAGATATCTTTAGCAAATTCAAATTCTACCGATAACTGTATCTATATCTTTGATTGCTTACATCTTTTAAGAATAACGAGTTCATGAATAAATTTGATTTCTGTAACACGATAACTAAATCCCTTTTTGGTACTATAGAAACTTTCTAAGTTCTAGTGCTTCCGTTCTAAAGTATATTTCTTTTATGTGCCAACGTAACAAGTAGAGATAATGTGATATCGTTAGCGTTCACGAGTTAGCATTTGTTTAGTTAAATATTTTCCGTTATTAATTCCAAATTCCCATCAAATATTGAATATATGGGAAAAGTAAAAAGAAGTTTTTTTCATTCTATTCTATGAGACCCACCAACATAGTACAAGGGTTTTAATCAATTAGATGCCATCTAGAATTATAGTGCGGAATTATTTTTTTTACGCTAAAGAACACCATACACTATAGTATGAGACCGTTAATTGAATACTACTAACTTTTTCTACATTGCTTTTACCGGGAAAAAAAAAAAAAAAAAAAACCGTAGAATAATCTAAAGCCCATAAGACATGTCCACCATATGAACAGAGTTTAGTGGTTAGCAAAGTGGTTTAGTGGCCCAATCCATATATATCGATTCGTCGTTTTCCAATTTGAAAAAGACTTGTTCTTCTTCTTAGGCAAACCTTTTCATTGATCCAAATGCTGTCAGTTCTGAGCAAAACATGGTTCAATGGATCGTCGAAATGTCCATGCATGCAGATAATGCAAACCCATGCTATGCTTAAATTGGGCGATAATGCTTACTGTTCCAACAAATATGCACTATTACATCAATCAGTTTAAAGTTGGATCTTTTTGAACAATCACTACTTTCTCTTCTTTTCTGAAAAAGCCAAATGAGAATAGCACATACAAGAAATGCTCAATCATGATATTTCTCAATTAAACTAGACATTATATATAATTATATATAGACATTATATATAATTATATATAATGTAATGCGAGCCGCATAGCCTTATCAAGTACTTGTATTCAACTCGATCATTAAATTTCAAGTTCGGTTCGTTCGATAATTTTTTTTAGTCGAACTCAAATTTAAATTTATGCTCGATTTATTAACGAGTCGAGCTCGGGTCGGGTCGGGTCGGCTCATTAAGGAGATTAAGGAGATGGTGATTAATTGGACCACGTCCCATATATATATAGAGGCAGGATATGAAGTAGAAACGCTAGCGATGGTCCTTACATACACAATTATATTCAGCTTAGATGATAGATTATGACAATGAGAACAATACATTGTACACACACATATTGAAGTTAGGTATTAAATTATCTTTCTCAACTATATATGGACCACCTTAAATATAATTGTCTAGTCTAGTCCTAATATATACTTCGTGCCATGTGCCTTAGATCTTTACCATGCCAAACCATGCACCCCCTAATTATTGTTCCTCACATGCCATACAAATCTAATAAACAAATCGCTCCATAAAGATGATATAGGATCATGTTTATGAAGATAGTTAAATTATAGTCGAATTTTTTATGGAGTTCAGTATCAGAGTATTTGTATCGCATACAAATTAGAATTTCCAATGACCTGCATAGTGTTAATTTAATTATCAGTACCCACAGAATTAATGTCTTACATACGCATAGATGAGCTTGAATTGATACATGGATAGATTATAAGTTTTCTGTATCGGTATCACTGTTCAGTAACAGTGTTATTAATTTCTACTCCAGGGACCAAAGTTGTGTCAGTTCCGAAGGCCGAAAGATGAGACTTATGGAATGCTGGGGCTGCTTTAATTTATAACTTGACTGGTTGGCCTATTGAAGCACTTGTAAATGGAGAACATGTCCTTGACATGACTTCATGCCCCCATAGTTTCAAGTTGCGGATCTTTTGAAATTTGGGTGGATTTCTGTTTGGCATTTCATCTTTAATTTTTAAATCGCCTTTGTACATAATACTATACTTCAGATGACCAATATTGTTTGTATGTAAAAAAAAAAAACGCCGCTGGAATAGTCACCCTTAAATGAGTGCTGACTTGTTCATGAACATAGCTTACGTAAGTTTTTAACCGTTTTAATTCGCCCATCATTCTCCAAGCCTTATACAGTAAATACGTTTTTCGAAAAATCTAGAGATTTGGTATGAGTATCATAAAATTATTATAGGAAAAGAGTATACTCCATCTTTTAGCCCCTTTTCAACCTGAGTATATACATGCCAATTCTCATGCACCCACTTTATGTACAATTAAACTACAAATACACAGTATGTTACCTCCCCTTCAATAAATTAAAGTGGCCTAATTGGTACTTTATCCTCTATGCATGAGAATGTGGTACCATTGTTTGGTACCTATATACGCAACTAGGGATTTAGACCGTTTGGCGTCTGGATTCGATCCTGCACTCTAACAAAACCCGCATATACATATACATACCACTGCACTAATACCAGTTAGTTGAAAATAATATTCTACCGAAATTGAACGATTGGTGTTGTGGCTTTGCGCCGGCTTGGTTGTTTAGCGAGCGGTTAGGGAGCTTCAAGTTTTGTTTCTTTACTCTCGTTGTACATTTATTATTTATTATCCTAAGTGAGTGTTTTGATCTTTATTTGTTTTTGACATCTCACACTCTAAAATGTGTTTTACCTTTGTACTCAATTACAGACTTTGTATGACACTAGTGTTTTTTTTTTTTTTAAATAAAAACCCTTAGTCATTACACTTTATCGAAATTTAACAAGAGTACAATTGTGAGAGGGGGTATAACCTGAAGGCTACCAAATTTAGCCATAAAATCAGCACAAACATTTGCACTTTTGTTGACCCAAATAAATTTTGTCTCCAAAGGCAGCCTCAAAAGTTGTTGGACCTTATCCTTCAAACGCTGCAAATATGCATCACCGGCGCAGCTCATATCATTTGTTATTAACTTCCATAGCACCATTGAGTCAGTCTCAAATTCGATCTTGGGATAACGCCTCTCCCAAGCCAGATCCAGTCCAAGAGCAAGCGCCTCAATCTCCGCTTGAAGCACAGTCGGCGTTTGCAGCTTCAATGTAAAGCCCCACTGTCAGTAGCCGTTTTGTTCACAGAGCAAGCCCCAGCTGCTCCATGGTTGCTTGGGGTAATAACACTACCACCAGTGTTTAATTTGACCCTTCCATCTCTAGGTTTCTTCCATTTGCCCGTATTCTGATTTCCAGCTCGTTTCCCTTGATTTTGTTGCAGCTCAGTTGCTAGTTGTTTGATCAGGAAAACCTGTTGTGATTTAGGTTGGGCTCGTCCTCTAAACACATACTCGTTCCTTGATTTCCATATCTGCCATATGGCCACCACAAATACTCATTTCCAGTCAAGGTAAGTGTCCAACTTGTGTTTGCAAGTTTTACTTGTGAGAAAAACTTTGATCCAGTCGGCATCGGAAACAAGATCAAAGGCTTGGACCTCTTCCTCCTTTATTAATTCTTTCCACATTTCTCGCGCAGCTAGGCAGTGGCGGAGCACGTGGAGAACAATTTCATCATCAATGTCACACAATTTCCTCCTTTATTAATTTTGTGTTCCCCGTAAATGATTGGTAGCTAGTCTCCCCACTATTCACTTTAAAACGTTTTAGGGGATTTTTATTTATTTCATCTCTCACGCTCTTCTCTCCGAACACCATCACCACCCTACTCTATCACATACAAAAATTTCACAAATAAAACCAAACATTATTTTCTACTCGATCTCTGAAACTTCACTATTCAACTTCTCAACCTCATCTCTAAAATTTTTAACCAAAATGAAGAGCCAAACACTCCGTATATATCTATACAGGTTTTACCACTTTAGTACCCTAATATGAGATGCTTTCTCATTTTGGACCTCACTAGTCCAATAATTACGTTTTAGTCAAAAACAACTTCTCAAATGGCGTTGACTATGCAATAATTACATAAATACCACATGCACAATAATCTCAAACCAAACACACCCTTATCCCTTAAGGCCTTAACTAGTTTATTAATTTTTTTCCTTTTTCTTTTCGTTTTTACTTTTTTCCTTTTATTTTTCAACTATTCTTCTTCAACGGTACCAATTCCGGAGCAAGCTTCGGTGAATAGAGCAACTCAAGTTGTCGGAGATCGACGGTTGGAGTCAATTTTTTTGACTAAAATGTAATTGTTTAACCAGTAAGGTGGAAAATAATATTAAATACAGTAATAAGGTACTAAAACAATGGACCTATATCTATAAGCTATAACATTAAAAAATTTAGGAGTGCAAGGACACGGTCTATTATTATTAAGGTGATGGTTGCTTGTTTTTGGTTGCTCTTTGGTCTGGACATTTTCTGTTTCTTGTAAGCTCGTCGAGCATTACTCGTACTCGTGTTCTTCTCTATATATTAATAAAATTTAAAATTTTATCCATTAAAAAAAAGGAAAAAAGTTGGTATTGGCATGCTGCAAATTGCAAAAGATTTTCTTTTCTTTCCTTTAACAAGACACAATATGCAGGACACAGGCCAACAACATCCCAGAGGCCCTAATCAATCATGGTACAAAAGATGCACACCTTAATTAACCACTTTTTTAGAGTTTGAAAGTCTAAGCTAATTGAGTTTCCGATCAGACTCTTTGGAGTTTGGAGCTCATTTTAAGAGTCATTTTCGACTAATTTTTTTTTAAAGACTAAATCTAACCCTACTATCTCTACATTAGACCTTAATTAACTACCTTATAACTCCAAATATCCTAAACCACTTTATACCTCGTTGGTGTTCGAACTCCCGACCTCTCCTTGTTACTCCAACACTCTAACCACTCGGCCACCCTTATAACTCCCATTTTTCACCTCTAAATTAACTTTTACATTTGATAGTAATTTAGACAACTCCCTCTGAAATAGTGATTAAGACTATTTTATCGTTTCATTTTACCTAATTAAATTTGTCACTAATCGCATCTCCCATCTCCCATCCAGTCTGTTAGTTTTTAGGTGCACGATTTTATTTTAAACATTAGGTGCACATGTGATCACTAGTTTGGTAGGGGTGCACACTGTGCCCTTTTTTTTTTTTTTTTTATGGTTATGAGAATTTCCCGTCACATAAGAGAACAAATTAACAATGATGCATAATTGTATATCAATTCATATATATGTAAGTTTCGCGGCAAAATTCCTTTCATAAAACAAATTAAAGTCCAAACATAGCTGATGTAACTAAACTTATTCATAATATAAAAACGAACTAAAACTTTCTTTGTTTCGTCTGAATTTTTTTAACTGAACTGTACTAAATTTATATGAACTTAATAAATGTGAACTCAACTGAATTTAATAAAATTGAACTCAACTGAACTTAATAATCTGAACTGAATGTAATAAAACTGAACTGGATTTAAAAATTGTTCTTTTCGTCCGAACATAACGGAATTGAACTGAATTTATTTGTAATATAAAATACTACTAAAAAATTTGAACAGCATTGAAAATAATAAATTTTCAAGACGGAGAGAACATAGAGTTAATAAATTTGGATTTAAGGTCAAATAACCAAAACTAAGTAAATTTATAACCGAGCCTTATTTATCATTTGCCAATAATTGAAGCTGTTCTAATATACTCTACATTTTAGCTTTGATAATTAACTTTCAAGTTATTCCATTTGAATTATGAGGGCGGCTTTAAATTAAGGATTAAGGATACTAGCTAGAATGAGTTATAGCTTTCCGTGCCCACGGGGATTAAGGGACCATTGTTACCTTATCAATTAGCCGTTTTCAATAGTAAGGAGAATCCACTTTATTTTCACTTTGAGGGAAACATCATAATGTAATGTCAATGTTTATTATACTAGTACTACTACTATACTAGCTACCTTTAATTTTAATCATATTTGTGGCTTAGTTGTTTAAATATTCACAAATTGTGTACTCCACCAGTAATTCGTGACCTAATTTCTGTGAAAGATGTTTAAATCAGCGTACGAAGAAGGAATCTCATCGTTTTTGGCATTAGGTCAAGAATTTTCGGACAACTTAGTCCAGATTTGTGATAAGTGATAACGAAAAGTTCAACCATGGTGAACCATTAATTTTGAAGTGCATTTTTCGCATGTGAATGGCCCAAAGAGTTGAATGAAAGTACGGGGTTTGAGAGGCTTAGATTAGATGGTTGTAATTTTGAGTTTTTAGCTTGGAACAACTGGGCTTATTTTTTTGCTCTAATGAGCCAAGCACCTGCGTGGAAAACGAGTTATGCTTCCCGACTAATTTGATAACTTGTCGAGGTTAGTAGGAGTTTTATTATATTATAATACTAACTTTAACTTGTGTTCACTTAAACAGCGTATCGGGTTTCAGTCTTTTGGATATAAAAAATACCGCTAGGAGAGCCGCCCCTTCAAAAAGAGTCTGACAGTGCCCGACTGGATTGGTCACCAAAGCGGATAAAGTATAAATCGAAAAAAGAAAAATATCACAAGACGATAACGATCAGACCTAAAGCCAAAGATCAACTCGGATTGACTTGTTAAGATCTCTAGCCTACTCCTACATTATTGGAAAGAATTTCAAATGAAAGTTAATTTTTAGTTAGAATTGCATGGTACTAGTTGTTGATGGGTAAAAAGTGAGGTCATTCTAATTTGTACTAGTCCGTGAACGTCCTCTTTCTTCAAGCTCCTTCCATAGTGTTTAGGACCTGAAAAGATGCTTTGGGGGGGGGGGGGGGGAGGGTTAGTACCGACAAACCAGTTTGTCAAGTGATCAAACCGGAGGGACAACTTCACGGGTAGAGGGTTGATGGCTCCTCTAGTAAATATGACATAGTTTTAGGGTAGATATTGCTTACCTTATGCATTAATGATGATGCTTATTTATAGTTTTTCCCAATGTGAAGTATAACCTTTGAGATTGCGCCAAGTGTAATGCTATGATTGCATCTCAAGGTTTAAAAGCTCATTAGTGGCCTAATGGGCTTGGCTCATGTTCCAAATTAGGGTTTCCATAAAGCTATAGTGGTACATTCACATCTAGGAACGTTGTAGAACCTCTTGTCGTTTTCCTGGTCGGGTCCGACCTTGTTCCTTAGTTCCTAGGCCTTTTTGGAGTCCTACCTGGTTCCTAGGGTCCGAGTAACATTCTACTCGAACTAAGTGCTTAGTCCTGACTTAGAACATGGCACAAATGGCTTGGTGTCCGACTCATGGAGGTCAGACCTTGCCATGCGCACTGGACTTTAGCCGACTTATCCTAGTCCTTGTCCAACCCATGAGGCCAAACAGTGTGTCTCTCGTGGTATTTAGATAGAATAGTTTGAGGTAATCGGACCCAAGGTCTACTAAGGTCAGACCCTGAGTGACTTGTACGTCAGACCTTGACTTAGTCTTGGTTTACTAGTTTTGACACTTTAAAGGTCGGACCTAGGGCTGGGTATCGGACCCTGACACCATATCAGACCTTGTGGTGTCGGAACGTCTCTTAATCCGTCTTAATTCGTAATACAAATTGGATATATTTTAACAAAAACACTAGTAATTGTTAGAATACGTATGTATGCGTATAAATTTAGTTAGCATATCTCGTGTAAAGGATATGATATCTTCTGTTATTAGGAGTCCTAGAATAGTGGCTCAACGTAGTTTTTATATATAGCTATGTTATGTGAATACAAAAGGTATGAGATTACATTCCTTCGGTGACTAGTAGTAAAAATGTGTACTCCCCGCCTCAAAGCATTACCTTTTGTGTGGAAGTGCTCAAAACAAAATCCCCGGATATATAACATCTTTACGGAGTGAGTTATAGAACTCATTGATTTTCAAGTGCAAACTTTGTAAGTATAATTCCTATGCTCTCGTCTCTTTCTGTGTTTTTCTATAAAGAAGTCCAATTTAAAAAGTATAGAGAGTTATGGAGAATTATTATTGAGATCTATCTATCTATCTATCTAGTAGCCTAGTAGGTTGAAGAGTAATAATGAATGAATGAGAACAAAATCAAAGTTATTGTCGGTTAGTGGTTAATAATATGTGAATCAAACACTTCTTAGTTCGTGTCCAGCATTTCGTGTCCAGCATAGCTGCATCGTAAGGGAATCTTGTGTAACGTCGGTATAAACGCAACCACATTGCAGCCTACATTTACAGAAAGTGACAATTTTCACCCATGCCTTTTCCTCTTCTGATCTTCTCTCTTCTGCAACATACTACCCGCATTCATAATTGGAATACTTTTCATAATTGCCGATAGATCACCACATATGATGATGATGTTGATGCATATGAACAATGCACGTCGCCCATTGTGACGACGTTTCACAAAATTACTACTTCAATACATTAGAAACCCACTCACAAAATGCAAACCACTTAAGCTTAAGCTAAGTAAGTCACGCACAACATGCTAAAACTTCAATAAGATTCTGGTTCATACTTCATTTAACTTTTACTAATCGAGCTACATTAACAGGTAATACTTGCATTTCGATGTTAATCACCCATTACATCGTCAAAAGAAGATGTGCACTAAGGAACCTGATAAAATGATAGTGTATCTGCATGATCATTGGATAACTAATAATTAATCAAACCAAGTACAAATACATATACATATGTAGTATTCTATACCTTCGGTCAAATATTTCCTATTTACTTTTGTTGACCATTTTACAGTAAGAAAATACTTCTAAATCATATCGAATAAAAATTTATACTAAAATAGTTTGACAATTATATTAATTTAATACATTTTTTATGTTTGTTTCCTGCATTATGAGTTACGAGTAAACTGTAATCGAAAAGTCAACAAAACAACATGAGAAATATTAATCGGGACATAGGGAGTATCACATTTCTAGTCGCAGGGCTCATAAAATTTTAAATGATTAACCAAACCAAGTACACTTTTATTCTTTTAAATAACACTATATTGCACATTATCATAAGTAATCTTTTTTTTTCAATAGTAGTATATAACCAAATAGTAAGAAAATTGGAGCAGTCATATTGGTTGAATTAATTTCAATTTGAATCTAATCCGTTAATCTTATTTACTCAATTCAATCTGGTGCGTACATGTGTCAATCTTAAGTATATGTGTGGGGTTCGTATCCCATTAGCGTAACATTTATTTCTTTTTTTTTATTAATTATTTAGAAAGAACTTGGTCCCGAAATCAATTTTCTATATCTTACCATCTGTTCGATAAATTTGAGAGATGAAATAATTCTACTAATTTTTTGATCTTGCTTCCAACTTGATGTTAATATAAGTTTTATTAGATTTTGAAAAAGCGAATTTTGTGCTGACTTTAGATCTTCTATTAATGACGATGAGGCAAGGGCGGAATTGTGGGGAGAACATATTCATTATTTCTTTCTCTTTTACGTTTCTTTTTCCTCTAAAAATTAACGAGATTTCTCTTTTCCTCTTTCACATTAGATTTCTAAATTACCCAATCATTAAACTAAATTTTAGGATTTAATATTTTCATCAATTTTTTTAATTGATTTTAGCTTCATGTAGAGATCTATCCATCACCTATTTATGTCTATCCCTTTTCATTATCTAATAATAGGAGTATGCGGCATCGATATAACAAAATTAAGGCATCGACGAAGTAAAATGACAAGAGATAATGACGCACATAATGGTATATTAAACTTATGAAAAACACCAATTAACATGCGGAAGATGATGTTTTAATAGTCTACAGTTGTATCGGATGGTTCTTAACTCATTTGAAAATACTTTTCGTCCATCTAATATAGTTCAATTCAAAACTATTCATTGCATGATGACAAAAACTATTCATTATAGGACATTGTTTCTATTAAGTTCAATTACTCAATTAAGGATAATTATCAGTTAGTATATATTTCTATTCAGTATACTTACTAATTACTCGATACATTTCTATACATTATTTGTATAATTTTCACTCCATCTATAACGCAGCAACGTGCATAAGTTCTAGTTTTAATAGAAGTAACCCATATTTGATTTTATAGAGTGCCACACATTTCAAATCATAAAGTTCATAAAATTAGTTATAAACCGAATTTCCTGTAGAATTTTTCAATGCACCCGAGCCTAATTATTGATATGCAGCAACCACTGACACTTTATAAAGAAATGCATAGTTTTACGGATTAAAAATATATGCATATGGATTGAATTCCTTTTTACATACTAGACCACATGCATTGAAGGAGTGACAGGAATAATCAGTATCGAAATTAACAGGCCAAAACCGAACTTTAAATTTCCTAGCAACTTAATAGCCAACAATTCAGCACGTCCCTTAATAGTACTAGTGTGTAGTAGTACGTACATTAATTCACTACCATGCCACCAAATTGATTTGATATATATACCTCACCTAACGAACAAGCTGTACCGTTATGGCCCCAATTTCATTAAATAACCGTCCACACTCATGTCTCCATCACCTTTAATTATAACTATATACTCATTACCATTTACATAACCTCGATCATCAATCCTTCAATCCCCACATCAAATATGTTACTTAAGCCTTTTTAAGTGTGGCTTGCAGCTACTCTGTAAATCATGTAAATTTTATTGTAGAGATCTTGAGCTGATTCAAGATTATGTTTTGCTATAATTTAATATTTAATGTGTTATTAATTTGAGTAGTATGGTTTGCAGTTTAGTCTGTAAATTTATCAATTTGGTGAGTAGTCATAAGGTAGTGGACAATGTCAATAATCAAAGAAACCTTGATGAATTAATTTGTAGTCATTTATGTGGGAGTGATTTCGGTAGATTTTGAAAATATTAGAGAAATAATAAAAAATTTTCGGAAACTTAATAGTTTTACACTTTGTTTTTGTTGATTTTTTTAGGTCCAGTTTGACCTCAAATTAATCATAATTGATTACGAAAAAATTAATTTTAAAAGTTATATTATACAAATATAAGAAGTATACTTTCATAATATAATTTTTTAAATTATTTTTTCACAACGAGTTATTATTAATTTGAGGTCAAACCAGACATCGAAAAGTCAACAAAATAAAGTGTAAAAGTACAAAGTAGGAAGTACTAACTAAATTTCACACTCTTATCATCTGCACTTTTGGTAGATATGAAATTGTATAAACATATAGCTTTCTGTTTTTTCCGTTTGAAAAAATCTTAACTTAAACAGAATTACATGGATCTGAACTGAATTGTTTTTATGAAAAGGAAAAACAATATTAATAAAAAGTAGAAAAAATCATAAGCAATGCTCGAAAAATACACCTCCCAACCTATTACAAGCTAGTCGCCTTGACACAATTCTTACAAAAGGTTACAACAACTTGACTTCACTTCACCTATTATCAATACATCCAAACTGAATTGATGTGTAGTATAAAATACAATCCAGTAAATTTAAACTAAAATTATTTAAATTCTATAAATTTGAACTAAACTAGTGATTCATTTTTCAGATTAAAAAGATATAACCTTATATCTCTGCATAGTAAGTTATATATTTAAATTTCTTCTTTGTAAAATGTAAGTGTCTAAAAATGATAAAGGAGCTTTAAACTAAAAAATGGAAGTGGTATACTTGGTTAACATAGCATAATTCAAGATATTGTGATACAATTAAGTGGATGAACTGTATTTTATCAGAGTTTGTGCTACTGGGTGATAAAATTAAGTGGATTAACTGTATAGTTATCAAAGTTTTGTAATAGGTGAAAGAGCATGTGAAACTAAACTGTGGTCCATTAATTTTTGAATTAAATGTCCTTTACAGAAAAATGACTTTAATTTGTGTATGTATGTAACAATTCTTTCATAATTATTCCACCACAGGAGATGAGAACAAAACCGGCCCATACAACAACAAAAGATGGTATCATATCATATCATTGTATAGAAGAAAAGGTGAATAATGATGTACTACAACAACCAAGGAAAAGATAGAAATTTTCAGATTCTAACTGTAGTCAACTAATGTTACAAAGCTCAAGCTGCCATTGAGATAAATCCACTGTAGATACAATAGTCTATGATCTCAAATTTTGTTTTATTTTCTAATTTTGCCTTTTTATATTCCTATTAGTAGTAGTAGTTGGAGGTTAAAGAAATAGTCTAGAAGATAGAAATTAAGGGGAAAAATGAGAGGCAAGACCAAAGCAGAGATGGAAAGGCTAAAAGGTAAGCAAAGTTTGCTTTCCTATCATTTCACCCTTTATCTCTTGTCATCATGCAAAAAAACGTGGAAGAGTGAATAATCTTTTCTTTCCCTCCATATTCTCCATTTGTTTTGGATTTTATTTCGTCAATTTTAGTTAACGAAGTGAGTCTCGAACTATTTGATGAATCTTCATTAAAAAAAATAAAAAATAAAAAATAAAAAAATTGATGAATCAATAGTGAGAACACGTTGAAAGCTTGTTTACATGTAAGCTGAAATGATTATTTACACACAATGTGTGTTGGTTGAGTTATATGTGTGTCTCTATCTGACTAAAATTTAAAATTTGTGAGAAACAAACAAACTAAATTTCATTTAATTTCTACCACCAAAACGAGATTATTTGTAGATGACACTTAGGGTTGTTTAGGGTGAAGGGTTGCCTTGCAGTGTTAACGAATCTAGTTAATCTCGAGCAACACACAAGAAAGTTCGGTCCAAGCTCAGTTTAAAGTCGATCAACATGAGTTTGATCGTGAGGAAGCTCGACTTTATCTCGATAAAGTAACGAGATCTTTGGGAAAAAGCTCGACGGGTAGTGAGCGGCTCATGAACGTACATGAGTATATCAAGCTCGAATTGAAATTTGCTAGCTTTTGACTGATCACATAATTTTAAAACTCGATAGAGATCGTACACTACAAGAAAACAGCTAAATAGCAACCACTTTTAGCAACCGATCGATCGGTTGCTAAAATTAGCGACCGATCGGTCTTTTAGCGACCGATGGGAGCATTTAGCGACGGAAAGGATGAATCGCCGTTAGAGCGGCCCGAATTTAGCGACGGATGGGTTATCCGTCGCTAAATAGCGACGGATGGGTCCATCCGTCGCTAAATAGCGACGGATGCCACCATCCGTCGCAAAGATTCAAGGTTTTTTCTTTTTTTTTTGGCCGGTCAATGAGTTAGCAACGGATGACTCCATCCGTCGCTAATATATATTTAAAAAAAAAAATGTAGCGACGGATGGTTATCCGTCGCTAATATAGCGACCGATCGCTATATTAGCGACGGATAACCATCCGTCGCTTAGCTCTTTAACTTCATCTTCTCCGCTCCTCATCGGCAGAACACGCACAACACACACGGCCATTAACCGCGGCTCCAAGCTCTCATCCCCTATTTTCTTCGTTTCTTCACCATTTCAATCAATATTATAGTCATTTCGAAGCTCTTCCATCAAGGAACAAGTGTAGCTATTCAATTGCGTGATTATCTCCCCATTTCTTCCGCAATCAAAGGTATATATTTCGAACCCTAACTTGTCTAAATTTTAGTATTCTTCATTTTTTTTTCAATTCATTGAATTGTATGCATTCTACTAGTATCTATCATGTTGTGTAGCTCAAATTAGGGGGGATGAACAAGTTTTAGTTGGTGAATTGATAGATTTGGTATGAATTGGGTATTTTATAGTTTAGTTCGATTATGTTTGGGATTTGAATTGGGTTCGATTATGTTTGGGATTTGAATTTGGTTCGATTATGTTTGGGATTATCTACGTAGTTAGTTTTGTTCAATTAGTGTAGTTTGTTTGGGATATACTAATTAGATTTGAAAATTGCATAAGTATAATTATAATGGAAATATGAGTAATTATAGTGTATTGTAATTAGTTATTATAATGAAAATTGTATAAATATAATGAAAATATAGATAAATATAGGTAATTATAGTGTATTGCAAGTTTTTATTATAATGAAAATTCCATAAGTATAATGGAAATAGAAAGATAAATATAGTTAATTATAGTGTATTGGTAGTTGTTACTATAATGCAAATTGCATAATTATAATGAAAAATATATGTAATTATAGTGTATTGTAATTAGTTATTATTATGAAAATTGTACAAGTATAATGGAAATATAGATAAATATAGGTAATTATTGTTTAAAAAAAGTGTAAGTATGAAGGAAATAACTCTAGTGTCGTTCCTTGCTATATCTCTGATTGTACATGTTTTATATTCAATTGTGTATGTACTAACACGGATCTTTGTATTGCAGATGCCACGACCCAGGAGGCCACGATACATGACCCCGCAGTCCCAGAGGGATTATACCGACGGATCGGAGACCGATCAGGGCTCCCCTACTGTTTTAGGGACTCCACCTGGGTCGAGCAGGGGATCGACTCCTCATTCCTCCCTCCACGACCCGTGGGCCCACGTTCCAGACGACGGTTGTCCCTTTCAAAGGCCGGAAGATGGTCTTATGTGGAATGATCGCCCTGTCCTTTACCCCAATGGAGAGAAGTAAGTATTAGGCATTAACTGATTTACGAACTTTTAATATATATATACCGAACTAACCTTGTCACTATTGACTTACCTGTTCTTCACAGGTTGTATGGGGAGCACGCTGCTAAAGTACTCAGTTCGATAATACGGAACAGAATGGTCCCACCGCAAGAGGGTGGCAGCCAGTGGCATTGCATCCCGGACCAAATTAAGGGAGAGCTCTTCGAGGAGCTGAGGGTGAGTTAATATATGCATGTTTAAATACCATGTTTTTACATTCCGTTCGACCGCTATGCATGCGAGGGTAGGCGGCGCCCTCTTATATGTCGGACCGCATATTTATGTATGGGTAGGCGGCACCCATTATATGCTTGACCGCGTTTAGAACTAGAATGGATAGGCGGCATCCATTACGTGTAGACCGTTCATGCATGATGGGTAGGCGGCGTCCTTATTTGTTTGTAGATGACTGTTAACAACCCGATATACCTGAATAGATGTTGTTTTCCCTTGTTATATATTTGATACATGTTAGCTCCCCTTGTTATACTTGAATGTTTTTTAAGTATTCACCAACGTATGTGTTTCGATGTTTATTTGTAATTGTGTAGAAAGAATTCTTCCTTCCGAAAGCATTGCTGATGGATCTCTGGTGGAGCTTCAACTCTCACGGTAGTGCCCTTTACAAGTGCATGGTTCATAGCCTGAAGAAAATGTGGAAAGAAGACCGTCCACGTACCAGTGATTGGCCCGGAGATGCAATTTGGGAGGCGTGGAAGGTGTATTGGGTTGACGCGAGAGTCCAGGCGCAGGCTGACCAGAACACTGAGAACCGGAAGAAGCAGCCGAATGATGGGACACGTACCCTGGTGACACACCGTTTTGGCTCTGAGTCGATCGCTACAGCACATGTGAGGCAGAAGGTAAGTATATTAACTTTGTGAATTCATCATTCTTATACTTGTTATTTACTTGCATTTCGAACTTTCAAACTAAGTATATGATGCTTTCATGTGTCATTCAGTTGAAGGATAAGGAGAGTCTCCGATTCACCCTGTTCTCGAGATCTCAGAAGGCCAAGGACGGACAGTGGTTGTGTGACGAGGCCAAAACAATTGCGGTAAGTATCTACAATACATGTGTTTATTAAATACTGATGATTTCATAACTAATTAACAACATAACTAACACCTTATACTCTTGATTTATAATTTCAGACGGCCTACGAGGACAGGATTCGTGATCAGGATCTCACTGTTGAGGAAATGAATGCCATTTTCCTCGAGGTGAATCCTCCAGACGAGAAGGGCCGTCGCTTGGGACTTGGGAGTGCAGCAGCCGTCCCTGAATTGGACTCGAGGCCGACTCGTCGTTCCCGTGCCAGTACATCTTCATCATCTTCAGCAGCAGCAGCAGCTTCCGCTCGAGAGCAGGCCCTCTTACTTCAGTTGCAGGAGAGGGATGAGGAGGTGAAGAGGCTAGCTGCGAAGCAGGCTCAATATGATAATATGTTTGCTCAGCTGTATGCGAAGCTGGGGATGGATCCACCTTCCCCACCTACCTCTCCATGATCCCCTATCCTTTTCGACTCTATTTACTATTATCTACATGAATACTGTGTACACTATGATATTATTTTGGATTAGTATTGTGTACGTATGATTATTATTATATGTATGGAGGGTTTTGGTACATTTATTATGATTTTTTTGAATTATTTTTTGGTTTATTTGGTCTATAGAATTTCTGTAACATGTTGCTTAACTTAACAGGTTGCATTTGATTTTGAATCTCATTATTATATCTAAAAAATTTAAAAAAAAATAAAATAAAATAAAAATTAGCAACCGATGGGCTCATCCGTCGCTATATACAGCGACGGATAAGGCTTATCCGTCGCTAAAAGTCCCGGACTTTTAGCGACGGATAAGGCCCATCTGTTTCTAATATTTAGCAACCGATGAGACTCATCCGTCGCTAAAAGTCCGGTGACTTTAGCGACGGATAAGTCATCAGTTGCTAAAAGTCAACCTTATTTTCCGTCGCTAATCCGTCGCAAATTCGCGACGGATTACTCATCGGTCGCTAATTCGCTAGCAACCAACGATTTAGCGACGACGAATTTTTCCGTCGCTAAAAACACCGATCGGTCGCTAGCGGTATTTAGCGACCGATCAGCCGATTTTAGCGACGGATGGTTCCGTCGTTAAAATCGGTATATCTTGTAGTGGTACTCGGTATCAATTCGACTTCTATAAGACAGACGATTAGACGCTCGATAAGAACTACACTTTAACTCGACCTAACTTATTAACACCCCTACTTGGAAGTATATACATAACGTTGTTTTTTTTTTTTTTTTTTTTAAGTATCGGATATATTACTAACTACTTACATAAAGTTTATACAAACATGCAACGCCTTTCATCAGGCGAAGCTAACCTAGCCGACTGCTGCAACCTATCATTACAAACAAAACTATAAAGCCATGGGCATATGTCAAAAACTAGCAAACTAGAGCCTACATCAACCGATTGAAGCTGCATCCGGATTTCTACTGGAACTTGAGCTGGAATTTGTGGATGCCCGCTGCCTATTTTAGCTAATATACCTGCTACACCATTTCCTTGCCTTTACTTAAAAACTGCAACGCACTTGGAGAGCTGCTAATATATACATAACTATTTATTACAGTAATTACTTCATCTTAACTAAATATTTTGTGGCCCTTTATTGAAACCTTTTGAGATATATATATATATATATGTGCATAAATTAAGTAGGACTTTTCTATTCTCAGGTCGGGTTTGTACCGCTCTGAACTTAGATTTTCATTGAATGACTGACATGTGGCACATAATTCAATCCGGTCCATCCTTTTAGGTTCAAAGTCATTTTTAGTTATATTTTTTTGTACGATCGATTATAATTATATTTTGTAATATTGAAAAATTCTTAGTTGACTGTAATGCCCTTTCTAATAGAATTATTTTTTATTAAATAAATAATTTCGCATTCATATAAAATTACATATATATAACTCTTTATTAATTACCTCTTAATCACAAAACAACGAAATACCAAATTCATTACTTACAAGTGATTTTCTTTTTGACCTTCTGTATGCGTGAGTTTTTCATTACAAATTCATTTGATATAATTAACTACAAATGCTTTTGTTTCCATTTTATTTTTGAAAACGGAGCCAGCAGCCTATAAACTTCAGAGTTTAATTAGATCAATTCCTGCGTGGGAAACCAATTCTCATGAAGAACCCTAACCATAATTCAATGGACTCCAGCAAAATTTGCTGCTTCAGTTCGGATAAACGAACTGAAGAACCCTAAACCCTAAACGGAAGCAGAAAGGTTAATTACTTAATTCTTTTCTTTAATCAATTTGAACTGGGCTTGTTAAACATCAGAGAATGGTTATTTAAGAGATGATGACAACAAACTAGATAAAATTTGATGATCAAGAAGACAAATTAAGCAAGAGAGATGAGAAGAAATTGGAGACGGATGATGATGTTTAATTACTAGTTTGTTTGATTTCATTTGGGGAGAAAAGCTCGTTTGGTTTCAGTAAATAATATAATAGCGGTATCCTTAATTTAGTAATCGGGCTAGAATTGTAAATTGTTATTTATAATTAATAATATAAATAATTACATTTTTTTTTTCAAAATTAAAGATCGTACCAGTGACACATGTCAACCATCTAATGGAGACCTATGTTTAGGTCGGTTCGAAGCTGACCTGAACATAGAAAATCTCAATAAAGTACTACTAAGTAGAATTCTTATATCCTTCTAGACGTAACTTTGGGGCTTTCTATTCTCAGGTCGGCTTCGTACCGACCTAAATGTAGGTCTTTATTATATATTTCATTCTAATTTATTAAATTTTGTTAAAAATATATAAATGTGCAGTTATACCCCTACTTTCAAAAAATTCATTTAAATAATTTAAATAAGTTCTTACTATTTTATAAGTATTAAATTAAGAATAAAAATTTACTTTAACTAAAATTAAAATTAACCAATAATATATCAAATTAATTTCAACAACAATTCAATGAAATATTCGTTTTCCATACTCTATTTGCACTAGCTATCAACATTTGTAGAGGACAATAAAATAGGCTTATTTTTTTAGCTACGAAGTATATTATTTAGAAGTATTCGATAGTTTATGTATCATTAAAATGGATAAATTAATTGTGATCAATTAACTTTGATTTGTGATTAAGATTAACTAATAAGGTTTACGTATATGTAATCATATAAATTGAAATTAAGGGCATTATAGTTAATTTGTATTTTTGTGGTGATTTTTAAT
Source organism: Plantago ovata (assembly GCA_028274465.1). Classification (NCBI taxonomy): domain Eukaryota; kingdom Viridiplantae; phylum Streptophyta; class Magnoliopsida; order Lamiales; family Plantaginaceae; genus Plantago; species Plantago ovata. Next base: position 4,359,305 of record CM051457.1, on the reverse strand, counting down.
GTTAAAGAAAATTAATTATAATCCATCGTACCAAAAATGACTTTGAACCGAAATGAATGGATGAGATTAAATTAAGCGTCACATGACAACTATTGAATGAAGACCTGAGTTTAGGTCGGTACAGAGCCGACCTGAGAATAGAAAGCCCGTAACTTTTAAGGCCTCTAATACTTATCTTCTTATTCTTATTTGATTTCTCTCGTCAATCTTCAACATATATATTCAGCGTTGAATTGCTTTTATACTGTTTTTGAGTAGTTTTAGTGTGTGAGGCTTTGCTGCCAATTTTCCAATATAGTGTTAAGTTCAAACATTAAATTGTTGATTTTACTCTCACTCTTTATTTTACTTATTATTCACAGGTGGCTTCGTGATTTTTCTTGGAAAGTAGAATTCATTTGCAAGATTTCATGATCTCTTGTTGTCGGCATATTCTTTTCTATTGATGTTATAAATGTCCGGTTCATACATAGAAACCGATCCAAACACTTAAATAAAAGAAAGACTTTTAGGGCGTTGGAGTATTATAAAATATTTAAGATTATCTTTGAATTTGTGAAATGATAGGTGTGACTTAACTTAATTACAGTAATCATCACTTATCACTATCGACAAAGACGGAAAATTCCATATGTTCCCTCGAAATCCAACACCAAAGAATGATTTTCAGAACTAAAAGCAGCATTATCTTCAATAAAATTCTCATGTACTATAAATATTTTGACAATGCAAGTTAAGTGCATGTATAGTAAATTGAAGGCGAAGCTGTTAATGTCACGGTGAATGGAAATCTACTTCGTAAATTTAATGCTTCCTATCTAGAGGTCCTAAAAATCTGAAGGTGGTAAAGTAATTTGCTCCTACGTTAGCAACATAGATATAAAAATGCGAGACCGTACCAATTAAAAAAAGGATTTATATCAATTTAGGGGCTAGTTAGGACACCTAATAACAGAATAGGCTCCATTAGACCAACAATTACATATTAGGCCATAATATGAAATTTTTGTGTTGACCAACACATATTTACAACAATGCCATCAACTCATTTTGGACAAAACAAACAAGGTCTTAACTCAATAGTAAGGTGAGACCTAAAATGTAATTGTATTTTAACACTAACTTTATTATTTTTCGATTATATTTTTATTTTCTTTCTTTTCCTTTATTCTTTTTTTTTCTTCTTTCTGTCAACAATAACTTGTTTCCTACAAAATGTTATTTAAAAAAAAATCAAAATTTTAAATGTAGAATTATTGTAAATACTAAATTATTGTAAATCATACACCAACAAAATTTATATTTCAAAACATGTCCCAACATTATTTTCAAAAAAAAGATCAATATTTTTTCTTTTTCCTTTTTCCTTTTTCCTTTTATATATTTTTTTTAAATTCTTTTTCTTTATTCTCTTATTCATCTCCAAAAGCTCCGGTAGCGGAGCTTTGCGAAACTCCGATAATAGTTGTAAGCTACAGATCGAAGCTGTGCAAGCTCCGATCTGGAGCTTACACGCTCCAGCTCCTATAGTCGAAGCATTGCAAGCTCCGAGCTGGAGTTGTGCATGCTCTAGTCGAAGCCTTGCAAATCTCCGGTGTCGGAGCTTTTGAAGAAAGAAAAAGGAAAAAAAAAAAAAGAAAAAAGAAAAATATAAAAGGAAAAAGAATAAAGAACAAATATTGATTTTGTTTAAAAAATAATGTTGGGACATGTTTTGAAATATAAATTCTATTAGGGTTTGATTTAGAATAATTTTGTATTTATAATATATTTATATTTCAAAATTTTCATTTGTTTTTTAAAATAAAATTTGGTAGGAAAAAATACCTTTATTGTTGATAAAAAAAAAGAAAAAAAAACGCAAAAATAAAAAGAAAATGTGTGTTGAAATACAATTACATTTTGGGCCTCTTGGTAAGGCTTGTTTGGTTGTTCACACATGGAAATTTAGATAGGCGAATTAAGCCTGGTTTGGTCAAATTCGACCCCTAATCTGTAATTAAAAATCTAATGGGGCCTATCTGTTATTAAGTGTTATAATTGACCCCGTAAAAAAAATTGGGCCCTTAAAAAACAAACACTCTAGTAGGAAAAGTTCTCTCTCTAGGAAAAATTCTCTCTCAGCCAAAAACCGTCTAAAAAAAAAAAAAACTTCCCTATCCGACTGTAACCTCCTCCGATCGATGGTGAAAGCGTGGTAGGCCGCGGAAGAGGCCATCGACGCCAGTGCCCGTTGATGTCAGATCTGTTCCAGTCCAGAGTGAGAAAGAAGTGACAAAGGGGGTCGATGTGAGTGAAGAGGAAAGGCGTTTGATGGAAAAGGGGAAACAAACTGTCGATGAAACAGATTCTGTATCTGTGCCTGAAATTCAACATTCTCCAGTCTCTGATCGTACTGAGCATCCTGCGGAGGACATTAACCCTAACCCTTGGGTTGATGTGGTTCGAGGCAACAGGCTGCCGGCGCACGGGTTAGAGATGCAGTACTCTGCACCAAAGCTTTCTGATGCTGGTTTGGAGGTGATAATTGAGGCGTAAAATGTTCTTCGACAACAAAGCTAGGCCTTGTGCTAAGGTAACGTTGCGGATGGCTTGTTTGAATAGATTATTCATGAAGGATAGATCGTTAGCAATGGGTATTGTTAATGATGAAAATTGTGCTATCTGTGGTGAGTTGGAAAGCGTGGATCATTTGTTTTTTGATTGCCACAACACTCGTATAGTTTGGAAGCGGATGTTACAATGGTTGAATATTGATCGCACTCCGCAACAGTTTAGAGAGGAACTGGATTGGGTTGATAAACATACTCGAGGGAAGACTTTGAAAGCGAAGCTCCTGAAAATGGCATTTACAGTATATTGTATGGAGGCATAGGAATGAGAAGGTTTTTAACCAAAGACCCTTTCATGTGAGAATTGAAGGAGAAATTCAATAAGTTATGCGAATACGGTGTATTGGAGAATACGGTGTATTGGAGATGAAAAGTGAGCTAACCTTTGTTATAGTTTGTAGGGCAATGATTAGCTAGCTATGTTTGTGTCTTTTAGTCCATTTTGAGAACTAACGTCTGGATCTGAGGATCGACGGTTTATTGTATTGAATTTTTGGTAATTAGAATGTATCAGTATTCTTAAAAAAATAAAATAAAATTGCGAGACCATTTATAAATTTTATGTAAAAGATATTCGAATAAAAAGCAGTACTACATGTAGACGGAGGTCACCCATCCCACTTTATAACCGATAATTTCCGTTCATCGATTACTAATGCATTAAACTGTATTATATATTATGTTTCGATAACATATTGGAGTATTATTTATTAATATAACAATGATAAAGTGGATGGAGGATCATCTACCATTATTTCCAAGGAAGAAACCAAATAGTGTAATAGTTACTCCGTCATTGATTCTAAATCTTATCGTTTGTTATTATTAAAAGGGTGCCCTTATTAAAATGATTTTTTAAAAATAGAAAAGAGTTCAATTTTTTTTTATGTATGATAACTTTATGTGTATAATGAAAATTAAAGTTTAAGTTTACAACCCTCACAAATTTATTTCAAACTTTAGTTTTTATTTTAATTAATTTTAAAAATTATCGTGATAATAGTAAAAACGAAAATGATCTGTTCATAGACAAATCTAAATGATTTATATTTCTATACTACTCCCCTACTTGTAAATTAGTGGTGAATTGGATGGAAAAATAAAAATCCCGTTGCCACAAAACCTGGTGAATGTGTGGATCCAATCATCCAAATTCCAAACGGGACCCCGTCACCGTTAGCACGGGGTAATGTTAAAATTATTTAAAGAAGAGCAGACACACACTCACATCTCAGCCGTTGAAACGGAATTCTATGCAGCATTATTATTATTATTGAGCATCTCAATCGTCATCACCATCATCAAACAACTATTCACTCACTCACTCTCACATATCTTCTCTCCTCTCTATATAACCCCCCCTTGTAACAGAAAAAGCGCAGCAAAAAGCTGATCAAATTCCCTCTCCCACCATACACACACACAATTCTCATACGTAACATACAGATAGTAATTACACCACTATTTTCCTTGAGTGTTGAGACGATAACGACAAACAGCTACATGTCCAAGTGTAAGGCGGCGGTGAAGGAGATGGCGGCGGAGACGGCGGCGGCGCGTGGGAGGAAGAGGAAGGGAGAACCGGAGGTGACTTCGTCGTCGTCTCCTGAGCTCAAAACGCTGCGTTTAGACGTTGTTGAGACGGAGAATTCTGGAAATTCTGCGTGTGAGATTGTGAATTGTTCGGATCATCATGTTTCGGCATCGTGTTGCTCAAGTAACGGATCGAAATCTGTAGATCTGGAGGAGGTATGAATTTTGTATTCTTTTAGTGAGAGAGAATTTACACATAATTTACAGAATGAAATTATTTCGTTTATGACGCTTTATATATCTGAGACCGATTTTGAATTTTGAAATTTATTTATTTTCGGTTACAGGAGATTGAAGCCGCCGAGCTTATCGTAACGTCGGTAGATTCCAGAGACAGGTTGAGACACAGCATATATTTATTTATTTATTTATTTATTTCAAACAAATAATTCAAAGTTTTTTACACTACTACAAATGGTTTTGATGATTGTTCATGACACGTCTCTTCGTTAGTTTCATTCAAATTTCAAATTGCGGTTTGAATTTATTTTCCTAGTTGTTTCCCTCTCTAAGCCTAGAAACGGCATTTTTCATCTTCCTCAATCTCACTTCTCACGCCATGAAGAAGGCTAAAAGTTGGCCTGAATATATTTTCAGGAGAGAAACTACACCGTTAAGCCAAGTTCATGTTCAGCCAGGAGAACTGGAATCCACAGTGAGGCCTCCACGCGAGTTAATCACAAATTCGACCCCTCAGCGTATTCCTACTGATACAAAATCTCCCTCGGATGCTGAATTGGAAGAGTTTTTCTCGGCTGCTGAGAAGAATTTGCAGCAAAAGTTCAAGGAGAAGTAAGCTAGTGCGGATAATTAATATAAATGACTAGACTCTACATTTCGATTACTATCTCTCCATTTCATTCATAGTCTGCGTTTGAGCAAGTTGTTAAGTGCTTAATTATTAATGATCCTGACTCATGGTTTTGTGAATGAATCAGGTACAATTACGATATAGTGAAGGACGAGCCGTTGGCAGAAGGGCGCTACGAGTGGGTTCCAATTCAACTTAAGCCCTGATCGATCGAGTTAAGCCAGCAACTCGGTATGGTTGATCAGTGTAGCCCTTAATTTCCACTAATTTAAGCTTAGTTGTTGATTTTCCTTCTCTAGGCGCACATTAGTTGAAATCATGTATAGCTAGCTAGTTATTCATAATTGCGAAAAAATTTAACGTTCTTCGAGTAGTGCAACTACGAGAAGAAATGGTAAATTAGTATTGGTTAATCGTAAGTACTTAGTTATCTGAAGAACAAATAACTGTTCAATTCGATAAATAAAATCTCTTTTATCTTCAATTTAAAGTTTCTTTACCTGTAGTACATGTTAATTGAGTTATTTCTGCACTACATTTCTATGTTTTCTCTGGAAATCGTACTTATATTGTAGACGGATGCTTATTAGAGTAACCAGACTAATAGTTAGACAGATGTATTTACTTCTAGTAGTAATATTTAAAGTGTGTATCACCGTTATACTGTGTGACTACAAGAGTTTAAGTTTTGGTACCCTTGAAGAGCCAATTCTGTGCAAACTGTAAAATCAGTTTGTGGCAGTTCTCCATTAATTTGTATTATTCTCTTGGTATAATTAAGTTCCTGCCATGAAATTTACCACATTCCCTTTCATAGTTGCTGCTAGCATTGAAGTGGCCAAGTCAGTGAAAGTTGCTGAAATAGCCATATACTACCACAGCACATGACTTGGTGAGTAATCTGTACTAGTGCCTGGTACTGGTTGTTTAGAATAAGAGAAAGTTTGTAGGGAAGTGAATAAAGAGAAGGGGGGTAATTAGGTGGTAGTGGTGGTGTACTGTAATGGCCTACAGAAGAAGGGAACTTTCCGTGTAAGCTACGGACACGTGGTTTTGATTGTGAAAGTTGTTCTGACCCAAGTCTAAATGTGTGTGTGAGAGAAAATTTCTTGTTTTTACTCATTACCAGTCTTGATTTTTCTGTAGAAAAAAGACCCACATTATATATATTTAAGTGCATGAAAAAAAGTACAGAAATTTCACTCGAGTTAATACATCAATTTTGTAGTTTTCCCTTGACAGGATGTGCAAGTTCAGGTTTGTATGTATCTATATCTCTATAGATAGAAAACACTGTGCCTATGTGTGCCATTCTCCTGTGAAAAATAAAACTCTATTTGATTGTCTGAGTTTGTAGATGAATTTTTTACTTGTATATAAATAAGTTGTTCAGTCCGACCCGGTGTTCGTGTTCGTATATACATAGAAAGAGGCAGTGTGAGTAGGGCTTTTTACACGAAATGAAGGCAACAGGAACAGATGATATGGAGGGGTAGTGGACCCTTATTTCCTTGCATATTGGTAAAATGGTACATGAACCTGAATAGGAAAGCTACAGGGATATATCATGTATGGTAGGCCAGCCAATCCTATACTCTAATCTACGTTACTGTAGAGTTATAAACACTATCATGATTTATACCTCGAGTTATATTGCACTATATGTTTAAGTTATTACCAGGAAAATGCAAAGATGGTAAAAATTTTAGGTTAGTTTCTGTTCGACATAATTGATGATGGTGAAAGATCATTGAGCTACGTACGTACTTTCATGTGGTACGTACTTGGTGTTTCTTTTAGTTTCTTCTTTTCTTTTAACCTTATATACCATGTACTGTAGATATATAATTCTTGAAACTTACCTTATCAGCTTAACATAAATGTTAATGTTGTGCTGATTTTAATTTCCTGGATTTTACCTCTGCCTAATGTGCTAGAGCTCCATTACACTGTATTGTATGCTGGTTTGGTACTATAAAATTTCCACTTTTTATTCTCCAAGGAGAATTGAAAATTAGGAAAAATTAATCATGATAACTAGCTCGCCAATTATTTGTTTTGGAATCTAAAACGGGTAAACATTTCCCTAATTCTCAGTTAAATAAGTCCAAACTGATAGTATTACTGGTACAAAGAGTTTGGGGGGCTATTAGTGATAGTTCGCCCTAAATTTCAGTTAGTTTAGGAGCATGAGTGCATGAAACTCCATACTAAACTTTTGGCAACATAGAAATTGTAGTAATGGTATAAAATTGTTGGGATTAAGTTTATTTTGTGGAGAATTCCTTATACTCTTATGCGCGTTGCGTTTTTGTAACTATCCAAATATTTCAAAGAGTTTAGATTTTTCGATCAATCGAAGAAAAAGAAGAAAAATGAGTTTCCAAATGAAAAGTCTTAAAGATCAGAAGCGAGTACTGCTCCGTTAAAAGCCCTGGGATCTTGCCAGATATACTGGTACAATCGAAGAAGATTCACCCCGGGTTCTGAAAGAGAAAAGGCGAACAAGTAATAATGATATGGTTAGAAATATTATTTACTAACACAGTGCACCTGTCTTTTCTGAAATTTATCCATAAGAACTTCATACTTCGCAATTGCTCTGGAGCAATCTTAGTATTAGGTTATGTTCTCTTCGTCTGAAAATTGATTATTTTAAATTTAGTTCTGATGCATGAAGTTCAGTTCAGTTCAGATTTGGTTAATATCATTTTATATTACAAATAAATTCATTTCAGTTTCATTCAGTTCAGATCAGTTCTCTTCAGACGAAGAACCCATAAAATGTTACGTGTTGATTTAAAGTCCACTATATCACCCCGATAGCAGCTCATCATAAGCCGTATCGGTTCTAGTGGTCATAAATTGGTTCATTAATTAGTAGTCGGGGGTGACATTGGTGGGTGAACTTATTTAACAATGACTGAACTGATAGAAAGTAAATTGTATAATGGAGATATCGGGATTGCGAGGGGGGGAGAACGTTTGTCGTAGTAGGCATGTGATGTGTGGGAATGTGATGGGAGTGTGAGTGAGTGGTAATGATTAGGATAACGTACGTAGTCAGTCACACAATTGTAGTGTGGAGTGGGGTTTTATTAATTAGTATTAATCTTTCTACTCCATCCAATACGAAGAAAAGTTAGTAGCAGACCACATGCACGGAGATTCTCGGCATCTTCCGTTCTGATCCGGCCGATATTGCCTTACCACAACTTTGTCGCTTCTTTCTGGACTTTTCACTTATGCCTTAATTCCCTTATTGGATAATGCATGTATCATCATGCCATTCCCATATTTTCCCAATTAGAATTCAAACCACAACACATTTGTTCCCATATACTTTCTCAGAATATCATTGTGAGTTTGAAATAGGATCCCTTCGTCCGTGTTTGGATTATCTGAAAAAATATTTTTTGTTTCAAATTTTCGTTGTAGTTCATTTTATAATATAAACAAATATATTCCACTTCAAATTTTTTCAAATGAATCAAACAGAATGTGCGAAGTAAAAATTGTTTCTTGCTCCTTGCCTCCACCCGAAGTAGTGTAAATCTGGTGATCTCATTCAAGATTTTCTTGTTGCCCTAGGGAGAAAGTTGGTATGCTTTTTAATCATTGTTCATAGTATGATCTTAAAAGAGATTCATGATTGATCATACAATGATATATTGTTTGACGAATTCTTAGTAGAGATGGGGAATAATAATAGGACGTACTAGCTTATAAGGGAGGCCTGGGAGGGATCAAGAAGAACATGTGGGCTTGGATCGACAAACTTTAAGAAGTTTAGAAGGAGCGCACTATTTGAAGACATGTCACATCCTATTTAACGTGAACATGAACAACGCTTATAGAGTTGTTTAGTAAGGCTGCTCAATGTGGGTGTTCACAAAGTCGTTCACGGAGCAGTTCACACCCTCATAAACAACTTTTTATCTGTTGTGGTGGTTCACAATCAATTTCACCAAACAGTTCACCCCGGTTCACTAGCAAAGTTGTTCACGCAGTGGCGTGGTGTTCACAACAAAAAAGAAAGGAGTTTTTAATCAGACGGTGACACTTGTCACTGCCTGATTCATTCTTTTTTTTGTTTTTTTGTCTTTCATTTTGTATCAAAAACACCAACAAAATAAATTCGAAAAAATCTGAAAAAATTACCAACACCCTTATTTTTGTTTTCTCTACATATAGACACCAATTTTGTATATGTTTTGATTATTTTTTTTATAGTAAAAATCAAAAAAATTAATATTTAATAAAAAATATTTGTTATTTTAAATTAAATTTAATATGAAATTAAAAATATTAATTACCATAAAAAAATAACCTAAAAATTAAATACAAAAATTAAAAAAAAAAAAGAAAAAAAAAAGAGTGGTGAACTGCATGAACCAGTTCACCATTGCAGGCTAGTGAACTGAAATGTTGTTCACACACTTCACTACACCCAAAAAACTGTGGTGAATAGTGAGCAGCCTAACAAAATTTAGGCTACAAGTCACCTTCTTTGCAAGAACTTGCATGAAATGCCCTGCATCTAGACATCTAGTTTAGAAGTAGGCCTGTAAAAGATGCCATCCGACCCGGTGCGGGTGCCCCATCTGCCAAAAAGAAGTGTTTTAATGACATTATTTTCAAATTTTCGATGGACATTATATTTTACAACCTAGTCCTCCCCCTAAAAAAGTTGGGTCAGGTTCTGAACGGGTTGGGTGCTATACTTCATGCTATTTTTTGTTGTTGGTTTGTACATGTTCTCTAATTTTGGGCAGGATTAGATTGGGAACAATATCAACTTTCTTGATTGTGATTTACTTCTTCAAAATCTTAAACGCCATTCTTTATTTTAAAGAAATAGTATCGCAGACTCTGAACAACACTTGAGTGAGTTAAACTTAACTTAAAAATTGAGTTAAACATGAGGACCACATGACACGTATAGTACTTAAAATTGTATGAATTACTTATAATAATAAGGCTTAAATTGACACCAATAATTACACTTTAAAGTGGGCGTTTGGTGACTAGTACATTTAATAATTTGTGTTGTTATGTCAACTTTATATTCTTTCATGGAACGTGATATTAATCATGATGTCATTTACGTGATTGTTCTATCCGTTTGAGTGTAAGTTGTTCGATTTAGTACTGTAAGTTGTTCGAATAACATTAAACCTTCAACTTCCAAATAATACCATTTGAAATCATCATCAACGTCCGAGTACTGCCAAATGAGACAGTTCACTTTTTGAGATCCACATTGAATATATGTGAGAACGTGGGGAATGAATGGATATGTAGGATTCGCAAGTGTATGGGTTAAAGCGGACAATGTGTAAACGAAATTTTACCTCCTTCCCGACTTAAATTTTAGTTCTGACTCCGCCCCTTTATTGATCATTTATATTTAAGAATTTACCACAGTATCTATAAGACTATTTTACGGAATAGATTCACAATAAAAAAAAATGATGTGATTAAGATGCGCAGCTAAAGACTTTTAAGTATACAAACTCGTATACTTTATCACTGATCTGAAATCAAGAAAGATCTGTTTGAAGGGTTGAGAGAGAGTATATTTATTAGAAGTATGACATAATTTTGGGGATCCCAATGAATCTATCCTATGGACGTGTGACATCATTAGGCCAAGTAAAGTGATAGTTTTATTTAATTAAGATGTGTTGGTGCAATAATTGGATTCCATTCTTTCTAATAGTGGGAAGATGCAGCTAGTAAGTGACAGAGTTTTAGGATTTAATTAGAGGGTGCATTACAATTTAGAAGTTAGTTTTTGCAGCGTGTTTTATGGCAAAACGGTGGTGTAACTTGTAGTAATAGTATAGCAGCAGCTAAGAAGAGAAGATACTGTAGAGATGCTCTATGATAAGAGGAGCTGCCAAACAATCAATGATTTACAACTGGTCTGTGTCTGTATATTAGTAGTATCTAGTAACGAGTTGATGATCACTTCACTTGTTAGGCAAGTCTCTATTCCCTTTGGGATCCGTTGGGGTATTTTATCTTGGAATTTTTCCCATCTTCAATCCATATGGTCCCCTGCATTTACTCTGCTGTCTAACTTCTTACCCCTTGTCTCTTTTTGGGATTGAGACTTGGAATTTAGGATTATTCTCAATCCATTTCATATGGCATTTTTATATACTCCCTTCGTTTATCTTTACTTGTTGTAGGATTTTCATACATTTTAATACATCTCATTCAATTTATTGATTTTATAAATATATTGTAATAATTACATGTAATTATGATACTTCAACCAATAGGAAGCTTTAAAATGGCATGGAATTCAACAAAATGTATTAATTATGATGAAATTCTTTATTGAAAAATGTAAAACGACAAGTATTTTTTAAGTAGTAAAAAAGCTAAAACGACAACTATTAAAAATCGGAGGGAGTAGAATACACCCCAATATATATATATATATATATATATATATATATATATATATATATATATATATATATATATATATATATATATATATATATATATATATATATATATAGTATACATATTTTGGAATTTCATAGTCTACAATGAGCCTATTTTGCATTTTTGTATTAATATGTGAATCATGTTTTCCTGATGAGCTTTACTTCAATTATGGTTGATATAATGAGTGTATTCTACAATTAGGGACGCCAAGAGGTACCTAAGAAAATGGACCCTAAAAAAATCAATTGTCAACGCACCGTCATTTCTTGCCTGTCATTCAACTCCAGCGCAGTTTAACTCGCACGCCAACTCTACTTGCATGTGATCTCTACTTGTATGATCCCCAAGACTAAATGTGCATGCTCGGGTACATCCAACTCACAAGGTTTTTGTTTTTTCTCCGCAGTCATTCACAAATGTTATTTTAAAATATACAAATCGACGTACTAATTCTTTTTGCATGGTCTTAACGAAACATGTTCTCCAGATAGAGGATTAATGGCTGACATATTATTGTTGACAAAGCAATGAGATCAATGGTCAAAGCCCGTTCTGATATAAAGCCCAATCAGAATCTGTAGGCCTTGCTTGATCTTTTGAGGCCCACCACAAAGTAAACTCAGCGACTCACCATTTGAAACGTAAACTGGATCGTTAGTATCGGACCGATCGACCCAAATCTAGTAGTTCAGGCATGTTATCCCTTCCGAGATTAAGTTGCACCGGCCTGTGCTTTCCCCCTAAGACTAAGTTTGGCTCTTGCCTCTTTGACTTGCAACATCATTTTATCTGAAATGTTTTCAATTTTTTTTTTCTTTTAAAAGGAAAATCTAATTACCCTATACACACTGGGTCATCTTAAGATTCAATTTGTTCTGATATGTTATTTATGATCAAACTAACAAGTTTCTAGAGTACTTCCGCACCACAAATCTTTTAATCTCACATATCTTTAAAAATGTTACTACTCCCTCCGTCCCAGTCATTTCTTTACGTTTGTTTTGTTGACTTTTTCGTCACCTCGTTTGACCTCTAATAAATCATAAATCTTAACGAAAAAAATAATTAATAAATTTATATAATGAAAGTAGAGACACTATATTTTCATAATATGCTTTCAAAAATTAATTTTTCATTATAGTTTAGGAGTAAAAGGAGGTCAAACAGAGCACAAAAAAGTCAACAAAACGAAACGTAAATAAATGATCGGGACTGATGGGTATGTAGTACTAGCACTAATTAAAGTTCACAAAATTGGAACCAATACTGCTGCAGTTGAACTTCAGCACGAGCAGCAATGAAATATTAGAGCATTTCTTATGGTTTGGGGCTCAATTGAGACTTTAAACATGTAATCCCAAAAAAATCCCTCCCAAATTGAAGCCTCCAATGATTTTGGGACTTCTATGTGGGGCCCATGTAACACATACTACTTCATTAATCCATTCTCTAATTAAATAATAATTTTTTATATAATTTGGGGGCTTAAATAAAGTCTACTATTTAGTAGCCATTTTCCACGGGCTACTATATAGTAGCCCCAATAAAATCTCAATTAGAGGTATTTTTAGGTTTAATTGGGAATTTTAGTCCCATTTAAACCCAAAAAGTCTCCGTAAGGAGTGCTCTTATTACTTTATTTCACAATCAAGGGCATTGATTCAAGACACACTAATGTATGGAGTTCAGAAAAAGGACAAAAGAGGTTGGGATAGGTCACACGAAGCGGGTTCAGCTAAACTAATTACTGGAAAAATTGCACAGATGTTCCACATAGAACTAAATTGCCCAATTTATCCCAAGTTTCAACTTAGATGATTTCACCTTGACATTCCAAAAATTTCTTGCATGTCTCTGATAAATTCAATTTGTCTTTGTTTATAATAGTTTTTCAGTTTTTGAATAGATAGATAACTACTACTACTACAATTTACACGATCTATTTTCGCATATATGAAAGAAACCAACGTTGTTGGCTCATGTGGTAAGAGACTTGAGTTCACTTAGAAAATTCTTGGATTCGAGTCTTGTGCATATATAAATATATAAAACGCCGTTCGAAGCTGCCCCCTAAAAAAGAGTCCGACAATATATACTCGCCAGCTTTGTCGATTTATCCTAGGTGATGTGTAATATCCAAAACATGAAGGATTCATATGTAAAATCGCCCAAATAATACTTGGCGAACATTTATTTTTCCTGACCAAACACTCCCTAGACTCTTACCGTTCAAAGTTCAGACTTCCTTCACGCGCCTCACGCGCCCATGGACTACCAAACGAATCTGAATATCTGATTCACAAAAATCTTGCTGCTCTTCACCATTTACTACGCTAAAAACTCATCATCAAATCAACAGCGAATTTATCTTCCTCTCACTTTCATTTCTGCCGAATTGTTCGTAGATGCAGCTGAAAATTGTGCATCGGCCGGAAGTCCCACCGGAACCAGTTAATCAGATGAAGGACGAGGAGATGGAGCTCGAGCCTGAGATTCCTGTTCCACCGGAGGAAGACAACTCGCCGGTTCCCGATGCTGCAGTCGTTTCGGTAATCTTTGAGATTTTGCGTTCAATTTTGGTTTGTTTACTGAATTGAGCTCAGATCTGGCTGTGTTTGTTTTAGGGTAAGAGGAAGAGGATACCGAAATCGCCAATTGACATTTTAACGCCAATTGCTAAGCTCAAGAACAGGAAATCATCTGCTTCTAAACCCAAAGATGTGAGGTTTCTTTTACTTGGTGATTTTATTTATTTATTTATTTATTTTTGTGCATTCTGTGAGGAGTAATGAGCTGATTGACTGCATTAGGGTTTTTTTGAGAAGAAGCATATTTTTGGGAACTGGTATCTGTTAGTGCTTGGTTGTGAAAACCTAGGAAGTTGAGTGAAGGTAGCTTTTTATGTGAATCTGATCTGATGTATGTTTGCAAGTGTTGCCAATTAACGATGTAAACCGAACACGAGTTTGTTTGCAATAGTTTTTTTTAGTAGTATGTACAGTATATTTTAGGCAACTGGTATTTGTTAGTGCATGTTTGAGAAAACAGCAGAATTTTAGTGAAGGTAGCTTTTAATGTGAATCTGATCTGATGTATGTTTGCAAATGTTGCCAATTAATGATTTAAACCGAATGTGAGTTTGTTTGCAATATGTTTTAGAATCTGCATGTTGCCTTATTTGTAGCAGAAGTAGAAAAGAAATTGTTAGCGTTAAATGAGTTTCGCGATTAGCCAGCGTAAATGAAACTAAAAGCGCTGATCTATAGGAATCACCTCCAAAGGGGATTCTCAATCTTTCTCTTTTAGCAATTTTAAATTATCCGGAGCTAAATACGCACGTGCTCTAAGTTATTAGAAATAAAAGAAAGGTAGGGGATTCTCTAAAGATAATTATTGTAAGTCATCAGAAGCCGTAGACTTGTTATGTAAGCAGTATTGTTCAGTGATTTTGCTTCAGTAGAATCAGCGTTCAATAATGATTTGCAACAAACACTTAATGCTTGGCATTTGTCATTTATCATTTGCGTCAAAATGACTGCATAAACATTCTTCACTAGTGACTGCAAAGCTCATTATCGATCAATAGCTGCTGTTTGTTATTCTGTGAGTATTATTTAGGGTGGGTACGATCTTTTTTTTTTTTTTTTTTTCTTTCTTTTTCTTACATTTTTTATTCCTTTGTGCATTATGTGGAAGGGTAATGAGCTGGTAGACTGCTTTAGGATTTGTGCATTTGGGTTTTTTTTTTTTTAATTTTTTTTTTTGTCTGAGAAGTAATATATTTTTGGCAACTGTTATTTCTTGGTGCTTGTTCGTGAAAACAGCAGAATTTGAGTGAACTTAGCTTTTCATGTTAATCTGATGTATGTTTGCAAATGTTGTCAGTTAAAGATGTAAACCGAATGTGAGTTTGTTTGCAATAGTTTTTAGAATCAGCTTGTTGCCTTACTTGTAGCAGAAATAGAAAATAAATTGTTGGTGCTAAACGATTTCACTATTAACCAGCTTAAATGAAACTAAAGGAGTTGATCTATCGGAATCACATTCAAAGGGGATTCTTAATCTTTGTCTTTTAGCACTTCACTATTGCCAAGATGAGAAACTGAAACATTTCGAGGTTTCACTATGTTTTTAGCTTCTTGTTTGTGTTATAAGGGTTTTGCATATGCGGCTGCGCATTTGTCATTTGTGTCAGAATGACTGCGTAACCATTCTTCACTAGTGACGGCAAATCTTATTATTGATCAATAGCTGCTGTTTGTTATTCTGTGGGTATTTAGGCTGGCTACGATTCTTTTTGTGATTTTACATTTTTTAAAAATTCTTTTGTGCATTCTGTGGAGGAGTAATGAGCTGAAGATTGCATGAGGATTTGTTCTCTTTTTTATTATTGTTATTATTATTTTTATATTTTATTTTGAGAAGTAGTAGTATATTTTAGGGAACTGGTATTTGTTAGTGCCTGTTTGTGAATACATCAGAATTTGAGTGAAGGTAGATTTTTATGTGAATTTGATGTACGTTTGCAAAATTTGCCAATTAACAATGTAAACCGAATGCGAGTTTATTTGCAATGCGAAATTTTTAATTCTGCTTGTTGCCTTATTTGAAGCAGAAGTAGAAATGAATTATTCTCATTAAACAATTTTTGCTATTAGCCAGCTTAAATGTAACTAAAAGATTTGATCTATAGGAATCACCTCCAAAGGGGATTCTTAATCTTTCTCTTTTAGCACTTATAAATTGTCCGGAGCTAAATGCACACGTGCTCTAAGTTAGATAAATAAGCAAGGACCCCCCCCCCCCCCCCCTCAAATTGTGAATGTAGGGGGATTCTGTAAAACTGATTCTTTCAAGTTATCACAAGCCGTAATCTCATTATGTAAACAAAATTTTCAGTGATTCTACTTCAGTAAAACTAGAATCAGCGTTTAATGATGATTTGCAACAAACACTTGATGCTTTTTGAAACTGTATGTAGTAGAAAAGAGTTTTCAAGTATTTTACTGAGTTTCGAAACTATAAATGATTATCAATTTGTTGAGATGAGAAACTGAAACATTTTGAGGTTTCACTCTGCTTTTAGCTTCTTTCTGTTTTGTAAGGGTTTTGCATATGCAGCTTGGTATTTGTCATTTGCGTCAGAATGCCTGCATAACCATTCTTCACTAGTGACTGCAAAGCTTATTATTGATTAATAGCTGCTGTTTGTTACTTTGTTATACTGGGTATTCAGGGTGGCTACGATTTTTTTTACCGCTTGTGCGAGTGTCTATTCGTCATGTACTGTTGGTGTGCGAGTGTCTATTCGTCGTGTACTTATAGTCTTTTTACCGCTTAGTTAAGATCTATTTATCAGATTTATACATGCCTGAAATTTGCCCTAAAATCAAACATGAAATAAAAGTGATTTGGCTTGGTTCTGTATTCCTTTTTCCTTTATGGAGAACATACCGCCAAACCCGTGTCATCAAACCATTTTGTTGAGTGATTCATGTGTACTCTTCCGTCTTGTGTTAAGTTTATGGTCTCAATTTTGATTTCAATGAACTTGAATGTAACATGTGATGGCATTTTTGAACAGGGGGCAGGGATGCTTGAAAATGGAGGGGCATTGACAAGGTAAGTTCGTTGCTCCAAATAAAAGAGACTTGATAGTATTTCTCATCACCCAGTATTACAATGATCTCATTTGTCGCAGTAATGGTGATGGTGTTGTTTGTGCCCTTGGTACTCCTGCTCAATCAAAGACACCTACCTTAATTCGAGCTGAGGAGTTCATGTCGAGTCTGGGAAATGAGTATCCTAGTTTTCTGAAAGTGATGGTCCGATCACATGTTGGCAGTTGTTTCTGGATGGTAATGCTCTGCTTGTGAAACACGTTTTTGCTCCCCATAAAATTATGAGGAGATCAATTAGCAACCCTGAAATTTGGACTTTGTGTGGTTTGTCCCCTTCATCAAATACTTTGTCAACTTGAAGAGACACAATCCATTCCGAGAACTCAAGGGCAAACTGTACATTGGCTTTGTTTGAAACAAGTTTGTGTGGATCAGATATTAATAATATGGTTACTTCTTGCAGGGCCTTCCTATGTCATTCTGTAAGAAGCATTTACCAAATGATGATATGGCTGTTCTTGAAAATGAAAATGGCGAAGAGTTTTCAATGAAATACATTGCACATAAGCCGGGACTTAGTGCAGGATGGAGAAAGTTTGTTGCTGGAAATAAATTGCTCGAGGGAGATGTTCTGGTCTTCCAATTGACTGGACCTTGTAGATTCAAGGTAATGGCAGTCATGTATTTTCTTGACAATGAATGTTGCTCATCATTTAATACAAGTTGGTCCGTGGCATGTTATATAGTTTGTAGACCATTTAAATCGTCAATGCTACCCTTTTATCTTAAGTAACTTCTTGTGTATTACGGTGTTAACTTGCTGCTTTTAGAATGCTTCGTGTCTTGCATAAGCTGTGACCTGGAAAGATACTGTAGATTGGAGGAAATTTATTAACTTTATTAATCTGTCAATCTATAGGTATACATAATTAGAGCAAACGACTTGAATGAGGTTGATGGTGCTCTTGGACTCCTAATTTTGGATTCACAAGCAAAGCAAAGTGATGCAGGTTAGTCTCATATGACTCTATTTTCTTGGTCACAATTGGGGCATATTGAATGTGCTTTGTCATACATAAGTCGACATCTTACTTGGATAGAGATTATGAAAGAATTTTCTTTGGTTCAGTATTGAAGTTAACTGAAAACTAATCTGCAGAGGGAACTAATGATGCAAAAACCAAGAAGAAAAGGCAGCGGAAATCTCTACCCTTGGCAATTGTGCAGACACATGAAGAAAATGGATTAGATCTCCAGCCTGGGCAGCCAGACGAGCTCTCTGGAAACAACAGCGAAGGTGTGGATTCCGAAGTTTTGGAATGTTACAAGTTCTCTGAATCTACCATTCAATTTAAAGATGTCAAAAGCTTCGAGGACTTTCACATTGTGGTTGACGGTATCTGCATTGACCCTGAATTACCCGAAGCCACTCGCCAAATATACTATGAACTTTGCCTCAGTAAGAACGCTTTTCTTCACAGCCACATTCTCCCAGGCCTCAACAGCAAATTAGCTTCTGCCGTGATTTTTGAAATCGTCACAACAGCTGAAGCTATAAAAAGTTGTAAACTTACAACACCTGGGCGTGATTTCGAAGTCTGGGATCAATCTCTGAGGTCTTTTGAAGTCTTGGGCTTAGATGTGGGGTTTTTAAGGGCACGTTGCAAACGACTAAGAGATCTTGCCTTGGACAGAGAAGCTGCTGACAATGCAAGAAAGTATGATGCTGCCAAGACCGGACTCTGTGAAGTTGAAGATGAGATATATGCTCTCGAAGAAAGACTTGCTGAACTGAAAGAGTTGAAGTTGACTTATCATCAAGAGGTGGAGAGTTTGAAGTCGAAAGCAGAGGCTCAGGAGCTAAAGTTCCAAGAGGAGGCTAATTCTCCATGGTGATGTGAATTAAAGAAATTCCTGAAACACTCTAACGAGTTTGTACACTACGCATCGATATGATGCATGGCAACTGTTAGGGCGTCGAAGATCCGAACTGTAAGATTAGAGATGGCATGGTGTAGCTAGAGATTTTCCCTGTATCATTGTAGCATGCCTAGCATGACTAGGAATGTACTCTGAATGTATAATTTAACTGTTAGGCTGTCATGTTGAATGTTGATGTTCTTTTCTTACTGTTGTTCTAGTTGTAGTTTTACCTTGATGTATTTTTTACCGAACATATGGATTAAGGTAAGTTAATTTAGGATTTGTTACATAAGGTCTTATTTGGATTTTTCATATCATTGAATGAACGTGTCAGTTCTCAGTTTTAGAACATCTGGCCAGCTGTCACAGTTGACCATACAGGAGTTCCTCAGGTAAGTACATCAGTTAAGAATCTTAAGATTGCATGCATGATTAGGGTTAGTTAATGAGACTTTGAGTCTGCAAACTTACAGCTGTTTTAGTCCTAATCTTGATCTCTATAAACTGTTAGTCTACCAACCAAACAACCGACACTAACCTTATGTACTTCAGAGACACCATTAGCGTTTCTAGATCCCAATTTGTGTTTCTAGATCTTGGTTTGCTGGGAAGGAGGGAGTAGGCCGTATACGCTTAAACTTCAGACCGTAGTAATATACTCGTTTAATTTGCTAGAAAGTGTTAAAGAGTATGAATTCAATGTAGTAAATCTTGTAAGTAATGCTTCGTTTAATTTGATGAAATGACCCGAACTGAATTTAAAGTGAGAAAAGTAGAGTCAAGAACTCGCTAATTTACTTCGGAATGTGAGATATGTGAAGTGATACTTGTACATAGAAAGCTCAGGCAGGCTCAAACAACTGGGTTATGACAAGATTCACATCACATTATAAAGTGCATATTCTACTAATAATTAATAAGATAAATACTTCACTAATACAGTTACAACTTCAAATAATTTCCCTAGCTAGCTCATATTAGGAAACAAACATAATACTCCCATTTTCTCAAAAGAAACAAGAGAAAGGGGAAAGGGGGAAAAAAAGAAAAGAAGAGGACCTTAATAAGTCCTTAACAGAGAGAGAACTAAATTGTACATTATGCTTCACAAGTGTTTTCTTCAGTCATTCAACGGAATCCTGCAAAAGCACAAAGTACAATGAAATCTTTATTAGTATCAGAACAAACAGCCAAATACAGTAACAGTCACATCTCAGGTTTTTAAACAAAACAAAATTTAAAAATAAAAACAAGTTTCTAATAATTACAAAAAGCACCCATTTGAAAAGTTATTTATACATTGTGACACATACACATACACATACTTATCTCCTTAATAAACCACTTTTTAAAAAAAATTAATTTATGGCCATACTTGAAAGTTGAAAGTAGCTAATTGCAATTTGTGATTTACCAAAAAAAAGAAAAGAAAAGGGATTAAATTTTTGAAGACAAACCTGTGAATTCTTGGAGCCAACATGAGACTTTCTGAGGCCAAGAAAACCCCTCCACCTAGTGGGATTCTTAGGGGGCCTTGATGCAAATTCCCCATCTTCCTGTTTCTGAAGCTGATCCCTCAAAGTTGGGGCCTTTCTGCAATTTCCCTTAAATGGGAGGAGCTTCCCTTTAAAGAGGAGCTCATCAGCACTCACCATGGAGTAGTTAGTGACAGAGAACTCAAAGTCTGATGAAACAGGGGCATCACTGTAATTTGGCCTCATATGGGAATGAGAATTCGAAGAAGATGATGATGCTGATTCTGCAAAGTCATTTGAGAAAGAGATTCTTGGGCTCATTGCATTTGGAGGAGGATGGATGAAACCTTTCTTATCTTGATTTTGATTGTACATGTCATAACATGATGATGCCATTTGAGGATTGGTTTGGAGAAACCAAGAAAATAATGGCAATGACTAAGTTTTTTGTATGTTGCTAATATTTTTTTGGGGGATTTTAGGACATATTTGAGGTGCAGTTTTGGGTGCTTGTATTTATAGAGGGGGAGAGGGTGGATGGTTGGTCATTTTTAATGGGATTTTCTTTGTCCTTTTAATGTTTTTATTTCAAGTACATCAAACAAATACCCACCAATTAAAATAGAATCCATGACCTCTCTCATGCAGCCTAATTTATCGACTAGTTAATAACCACTTGGTTTAACTCATCATATTTCATGGTTATGGTTTATTATCTTAGTTCGTCTGAATTGAATTGAATAGAATTGAATCGAATGACATTGAGGTGACGTGAACTGTATTATTTATGAATTGAATTTAAAATAATTAATTTTCATATGAAGAAAATATAACCTTAGTGTTCGTTTCACTTTATCAGTTGAGTTATCGGTGAGTTCACTTTATTTTATTAAAGTAATTGATTAATTGCAATAAGTATGTTTGATAAATGTGAATAAGGTGATTTAAAAAATAATAATGTTGATCGGCTAACAGTCACCTTATTATTTTTCAATCATGTTACATATTATCATAATCTGTGAGATAATACGTTTCGCAACATCAAGTGATAAAGTGACTGCTAGCTAATCGGTCAACTTAGTTTTTGAAAAGTTACATACTTCCTCCGTCTCACAAAACATTACTCACTAGGGTTAGCACGAAGTTTAAGAAGAAACAATAAAATAGTATAAAGTTAGTGGGGTATGTTAATATTTTAATTGAAATGAAGTTGTTAAAATATAAAGTAGTGGCAAAGTTGTAATATAGTGTACAAAATAATGTTTTTAATGTGTGGGGTAGCTTCCATTTTAGGAAATGGATAAAGTTTTGTGGGACACATACAAATGAAAATTGGGTAAAGTTTTGTGGGCCGGAAGGAGCAGAATATAACTTCTTAAATGAGTCATGATTGGTCACTTTTACATCCACCAAATATACTTACTATAATATTATAATATGAATATCATGTGCTTCAAACACACTCATACAAATTAGTTAGTTATATTTAGAATAACATGATAAAGTCTTTTGAATCATGAATATCCAAGCTTTTTTTTCTTTTTTGTTAAAGGTTAAAGATACTTGCATAAATGTTAAACAGTCTTCCAAACCGACTACAATTAGCGTTTAACAAATCGAATGGTAGGTCTAAATTCAAAAAGTAAAGTACTACTAACTACTAAGCCAACTAAGGCACATATCCCATACGAAACGAAGTTATTCACATCCAAGAAACATACACTAAACATATATAAATGGGACTACATAAATCAACAACTGAATTCATAGAGACTCAATGAGCTTGAAGTTGATTACTAATTTATAGGCAAAATAAACTACTCATTAATTACTTCATGTCTTCATCATATAGACTCAATCAATTATTGTTTTCAGAATTCAACAGTTACAAATCATGCCCTGAATGGCATAAATTCCAAATACGCAAGTTGAATCTAATGGGATACAAAATAGTGGTGAAAAAACGATAAAAGGTCATTCGATGTCTTTTCCCGTTACAAATATTTAAATATATTCCACGTTAGAAGATACACATCCTCGTAATTTACCAAAGTAAAAACAAAGGGGAGAAAAATAGGGAATCTTATACTATATATATAATGTGGGATTAAACATTTAGGCATGTTTATTTGCATGAAAGGGATACGACTATTTATGATATGATGAGATTTGTCAATACATGTCAACTTGTAATGAGAGAAAAAGCATAAACTCAAAGATTAAATCTTGAAATAAAATTCGTGCCCTGCTTGGTCGGTTCTTGTATTGCATTTTGGAGTGAAGATAGATTTGTCACTTCACGCGCTTCCAATCAATTGGAAAAAGACATTATCTTAATGTTAGTACTCTTTTGGATTCTTTGTATTCTTCATCTCTAGCTCAGTGTATAATCAATCCTCTTTGACCATACTTTCCCTATTACATGACCAAATAGACATGCCAGTAGACATTAGACAAGTAGCTGGTGAAAATAGTGTCACACTACTTATTAATAGTGTGCTTATAATAATATCTGGTCATATTATCATTTATCAACATGTCGGGCGAGATGAAGAAATATCACAAAAGGGGCGATTTGCCCTTTTTAAATATCTTTTAACGGACCTAATACTCCTTCCGTTCATTTTAAAATGGGCCGGTATCTTTTTAGGGTATCAATAGCGTATCTAATAACAGATTAGTACCCATTAGACAAACAATTACATTTTAGGGGCGAATTTGACCATGGTGGCGCTCTAAGCACTGTTCCAAAATCAGATTTTTGGACAGCCAAACAAGATTGTGTGGGAGGACTAAAATGTAATTGAATTTTACATATTTTTAATCTTTTCTTTATTTTTCTTTTCTTTTTTACTTTTTTCTTTTCCTTTTTCTTTTTATTTTTCCTCTCTTCTTCTTCTTCAAGTCTAGTACCGGATTCCGGTACGGACTTGAAAAACTCCCAGATCGGAAAAGCTCCGATCTGGGAGCTCGTCTCCGATTTGGGAGCTCCACAAGCTCCCTGACCGGAGCTTTTACAAGCTCCGATCAGGGAGCTTGCAAGCTCCGACCTGGGAGCTTAAGTGCTCCCAGATCGGAGCTCTGTAGCTCCCGATCTGGGAGCTTGCAAGCTCCTTGACCGGAGCTTGTAAGCTCCGGTCAGGGAGCTTGCAAGCTCCGACCTGGGAGCTCAAGTGCTCCCAGATCGGAGCTTTGTAGCTCCCGATCTGGGAGCTTGCAAGCTCCGACCTGGGAGCTTAAGTGCTCCCAGATCGGAGCTTTGCAGCTCCCGATCTGGGAGCTGCACAAGCTCTAATCTGGGAGCTTAAGTGCTCCCAGATCGGAGCTTTGCAGCTTTCCGGCCGGTGGGAGCAGAGCTCCGGTCACCGGAATTATTCCGGTGACCGGAGTTCTGAAGAAGAAGATCGAAGAAGAAGAAAGGGAGAAAAAAATAAAAAGAAAAAAATATATAAAAGAATTAAAAAAGGAAAATAATTTTTTCTTACTGTAGCTAAGGCCTTGTTTGTTTGGGCATGAAATTCTCGGTGGCAAAGTTGTAAATATTGAGCAGTCAACCCAAAAAGGTACTAAAATGTTACTGTTGAACTACAGGGTATTAATCTGTTATTAGGTGTCACAAGGATACCCTTCCATGATAATAACTCTTTTAAAATTTATCATTTGATATTGTCAGAATAATTTTTTAAAAATAGTTAAAAATAAAAAGAAGTATGGAGAAAGTTTATGGGGTCATAAACTTGAAGTTATTATGTACATAAAATCACCATTTATAATATTTTTCTGCACTCTTTTATATTTTTAATTGCTTATTAAAAATTATTCTGAAAATAGTAAACATGAAACTTTAGAGGGAACGAAAATAGTATCATTTTTAACTCTACTAGTTAAACAATTACATTTTGGTCCATGAGTCCATGAATTTAACCACATATCGCATTAATCACTGTTTCAATTTTCAAAATTTGTTCGGCCAGACTTGTGAAAAAACATGTGACCAAGTTGATAGTAGTATTCATCTATTTTAACCAGCTTAACGAGTTACTTGGGCCAATCCCTATTGATTATCTACTTTCGTGATGCATTATATTGTGATGAACTACGTAAAATATATTTTGTCACTTATTCACTTAGTGGAACGAATGGAGTAGTCACGAGTAATTCGTCGGCATGATCACATATTTCTCATCTCAAAGTATTTTAGTACTTGCATGAATTGGATGTGGTGAGTGACGGTGGTTTAATTTTCGTCATACATTCACAGGACTATTTCTATTTATGGCACTAGTTAGAGGCTATATATATTAATAATGATGTAGGCCGGTAAGTTAGTGAACTTGAAAAATAATAAAGGCATACTCTGTTGAGGCACACCTTAGGACTTATTAACACGGATCCATACGGTAAAAACTATTTAAATGAAGATAGTAATCGAGATACATTCGACTTTTGTGAGATGATCGGACGCTCAATAAGATCATGCTCGACTAGTTAATAGACCTAGCAAAAGAGTCAATAATTATCAACTCATTAATTAGCGTGTTAATTTAAAAAGTTATTTTAACTAAATTATTATTGAAGGTGAAGCTAGTTTATCAGTGAGTATTTACTGTATTTAGTTTTCAGCAAATCAACTACGTATTTTATGTGATGTTATGGCTGGTGCGAGTTCAAACCTGGAAATATGTTTTATGTGTTCGGGATTCAGAGTAGACTTTTTATAAATTTTGTTTAGTGCTACTCTCTCTAAATATGTACGGGACGGATAAACTCCGAGTCTTGGAAATATATTGAGTGCAGTCGAAGAGTAAGATTTTGACGGTGCATAATATACCTAGTAGTATCAACTTTTGTGTCTTGATTAATTAGCTAGGATTAGGAGTAGCAATGTTAGTAGAAAATATGTTAGTAGAAGTAGTGCTACTAATTAATCATCCTCGGAAGTTGAGTATTTGGGACCACTTAATGGCTGGAATTACAGTAGTACGAATTTGAAATTATAATGTTGGAGTTGTTAACATTATTATCATCACAACAGGAATATTATATACGAAACGAAGCACAAAAACCCTAAATACTGAAGTTCGTATGTACGTGAGAATACGCGTATCTATGGCAGCTGATTTGTTGCTCGTGCAGATAAATTAATTAATTAATTAATTAATTCGTGTAGAAATTAATTAGTTCGTGTATTAATTAATTGCATTTTTGTGATCGTATAACTGTGTACTACACTTAGTTTAAAATTAATAATCGGATGGGTGGTCCTAGCTAGGTAGCCAGCCAGCCCATCGACACATCTGCATCACCACCAGCTGGTCTTTTCCAGTCATTAACCTTCATACACTCCTTCCTCCTGCTCTTTCAATCCCAAAAACAAAACATGCATTTAGGTTGAGAATTCGTGCAACTACACCATCGGTTGGGCACTGTGTAAAATCTAAATCTCATGTGATAAAACTCCGAATCATATACGCCAAATAAGCTTATGTGACAAAAAATTCAGAAGTCAAGAAATACAAATTGTATCCTGTAATATTCAGACTCGTCCGCAAAAATATAATATTAATTGTAAAAATAGTTAAAATTATAAAACATTGTTAAAAAAAAGTTGGATGAGTAAATACTAATCATTTCTAAAATTGCACAAATTGTTCTGCTATTAGTAATTTCTGCTTTGAAAATACCACTAGCCTATAAATATTATTGACCGGGTCTCATATCTATTAGTACAAGTTTAAACTTTTAATGGGATTGAATTTAATCATGTTATACCATTTGACTGGTCTCCCAAAGAGGTGGAAGATGACCATGGATGTGAGGGAGTGGTGGAGAACTGCTCAATTAATGACTGTATGAGAACTATTTTTATGGTTGTGTGGGTGTGTGTGCGCGCGTTCACAAATAGTCGGGCTTTTTTTTTCTTCCAAAACGCGACTTGATCGAAGTCGAGCTTACTTGTGATCTTGTGTTGGCCGAGCTTTCTTGCGAGTTGCTCACGATTAGATGATAGATGATAATGGAAATGGTATGCGATAGTTGATCAATCAATGACCTTATAATTTCATTTGAAAATCTACATAAATAGCTTTTAATTAATTTAACTTATTTACATGCATGAAATTGGTGCACCGTGCTGCATTGCTTGTGCCTATAATTTTAACAACATGCTCGATCTATTAGCAAGTGAACAATAGTTTGGTAGAACTTAGAAGTGAGACGAGACATTGAATAGCGACTTCTGAACAATAGCGCATCACCACCACCTATGTGACAAATAAGCTTATTCATGTAATTTAAACACTTTCATTAGAGATGAACAATAAAATATCCGTGATGCGCATTGAATAGCCGGGATTTTATTGATCTAAATTTCTCACTCACCACCTATGTGATGTGAAATAGTTTGGTAGAAGTGAGACGAGATAACTATCCATTTACTTGTTTCTCTTCAAAAATAAAAACAAATAATAATAAATAAATAAATAAAATCAACGCATGCATGCCAACTATATATCCAATTACTTCCGAAAAAACCACTAGATTTGAAGAATGAATTGACTCATGTAATCTAATCTATTCACCACTTTAAATAAGTTGGAAATCTAACATTGCTAAACTGTCTAACAATACACAAACAGCAAGCTGGTCTGTTTCCTCCCACCTTCATGCATTTCATATTTTTCTGTTATTAATATTGCTGCTTGGATGTCACTCTGTCAGTGTGGAAATTAATGTTACCAAGATTGTGTATATAGATTAATAAATTGTCACTTGCAATGAAATCAAAGCTCTTAGAAGATTGATGAAGCCAAAAACACAGCTGTACATGATTTCCAAATGTGTCTTTTCAGTAGTGCAAAAACACATTAGTGAACTATAGTTAAGATTAATTTAGAACAACCTGGTAGCTTCTGAGAGGTACGGAGCAGTACAACCTGGGAAGAAAACGAGTAACAATAATCAATTGAAGTTGGGAAGTTGTTACCGAGTAGGAGTCAAAACATTTTTTCTTTTGAAATTTATCACTTCAGAAACAGTAAAATTGCATGTTACTACGAGTTTGTATTAGTTGCATCCCAATAAGTAAACTGAAAAAAA
Source organism: Plantago ovata (assembly GCA_028274465.1). Lineage (NCBI taxonomy): Eukaryota > Viridiplantae > Streptophyta > Magnoliopsida > Lamiales > Plantaginaceae > Plantago > Plantago ovata. The sequence goes on along the minus strand of CM051457.1, from coordinate 4,331,707 downwards.
AATTCAGATGATATGGGGATTCAGAAAATATACAGCAAACGTACTACTACTCCCCATCTTTTGTGTTTTATTATAATAAGTTGGATTGGATAGCCATATTGGACAGATGTTAAAACTGTGAACATCTTGTAAAGCTTTCTAGATTTAAATGTTTTGTGAAGGATGCCTAGATGGACGACCTGACCTAAAAAGAAGTGTCCGTGGATTAATCTCCAACCCTAAATACCTCTAGGAGGCGTCAACGGCTAAGGTTGGGAAAATAAGGTCTTTCTTTTTTGTTTTATTTCACTAGATTTTCTTGCTAGCTAAGTTACTTAGGTTTTTATTTTTTCATATAAGCTCTTTAAGGCCTTCATTATTTCCTAAGTCATTTTACTTAATTAATTGAGTTCGTTTCTCTTGGATGGGAAGAACGTCCATATTATACCTATAGTAGTATCAGAAGGTACAAGTCACTATTTAGTAATTTGGTTGATCTAGTATGTGACCATGTTAGAATTACGTTGTTGTCTTTTTCTCATTCTATTCCTGTCTGAAGAAATATTCATCATTTGACAATAGATTATTATTAAATTGCATTAAAAAAGAGTGCAGATCTTTTTTTTATGCCACCAAAAAACATATACTGGTAACTGTTTTATCACCTTTACATTTATTTGCTTTATATTCAAGAAAAAGGGGAAAAAAAAAGCTTGAATAAAACAAATTGAAGGATTTTCATGGACCATTTTCCAATGACAGTAACCTCTTATGTTCATCTCCATTAATGTTCATTCTAATGAGCTCTTTTGCCCTTTCTGCTTGCACGTTCCAATCTGTCCTTCTGAGAACCCAAACCATTAGAAATGTACACACTATCTGGGCTACCAAAAGGCCCAACCACAGGCCCACTAAACCAAACCCCATCCCGAAGCCCAATAAAATAGCCAGGGGCAATCCCACACCATAAAAGGATCCGAGATTTATATTAGCACCAACAGTTGGCCTTGCAGTGCCTCTCAGTGCCCCACAAATATTGGTTTGTGGGCAGTTTCCGAGCTCGCACAATCTGACTACGGGTATTACAGCTGTCACGATACTCAAAACGCCATCGTCCTTCGTAAAAGCTTGGCCCCATGTGTAGACACCTAAAACTTGATAATTATTGGTGTTTAGGATTCTTTGTAATTAGAGATAATTATCACAAAAACATGTGATATTATTTAGAAGATTAGGATGATATCCTATCATATCTCTAAGATATGATTTTAACTTGCTCCCTAAGTCACCACTCACCTATAAATATGAGATGGTAATTAGAGCTAGATAGTTAGAGATGGAGTCACAAACGACTTCATCAAACTCACTACTACCAAATTGTAGGTTAAACTCAAAACAAAACCCCTACTACCAAATCGTAGGTTTAGATCCAAATCTGGAAATAGTCATTTGACCCCGGTAATCAAGTCCATACCCTTAGAGAGAGGAATCAAGAGATCTACGAAGATTGTAACCCACAAAAGTTATGAATAAATTCTTGTTCCATGTTTTTTTCCTTCTTTTTATGTTTATTCGCAAGTGATAAAAATCTATGGTTAACAAATTGGCACGCCCAGTGGAACGATTTTCGCTCTTCATCTCCGCTCTCTAAAGGCACATGGTTGTTGGATTGAATTATTCTCATTCTGAAACGGAAGATTCAATATGTACACGGCATGCAAAAAATTCGAAAGTACAAAGAGGCAAGCCAATCGTTCGAGTACCGAGTTGGATGAGAGAATGGTGCTTCACAAGCTTTGTTTGACTCGGAGAACACCAACCAATGATTAAATGGTGATATGAGAAACCACGTATGTTTACGTGGATGGAGCAATAAACTTGTTGGGGGCATGCTACATTACTGGCATATCAACTCAAGATCATATTCTACTTCAAATAATTTCGAGACAAGTTGCAACCGTTATCAAGTCTCTACAACTCGTCTCGAGGGGGCATTTGTAGAAATCTAAAATTTAAGATATTATTTAGAAGATAAAGGAGAATCATATCATATCTCTAAAGATATGATTTAGCTTGCTCCCTAAGTCTATCACCCACCTATAAATATGTGATGTGATTAGAGCTAGATAGTTAGAGATGGAGTCACTAACAACTTCATCAAACTCCCTACTACTAAATTGTAGGTTAAACTCCAAATCCAAACCCCTACCCAAGTTGTAGGTTAGATTTAAATCCGGAACAAGTCATTTGACACCGGTAATCCAGTTCATATCCATTAGAGAGAGGAATCATGAGATCCACGAAGATTGTAACCCAAATGTTATGCATAAATTTATGTTTCTATGTTTTCTTGCCTTCTTTTAATGTTTATTTGCAGGTTATGAAAATCCATGGTTAACACCATGTATTCCCATATGCCACCATCAGGAACATGGCTACCAGACTTGTCAAAATGGCACATAATAATGCAACAAGAGACGATGCTCTCGCTTTCTCAGGCCGGTTGGCTCCCAACTCGTTGCCCACACGATTCGACAGAGCAAGACTTAGCGAAGAAGGGAATATATAGACAAGTGAAGTCACCTACAAGTAGAGATGTCAGTGGATAACAAATTTAAGGATGATACAAAGTATTTAAGCCCAAAGCAAAATTTTATATACATGAAAGTTAATTTGCTCTTACATTACATTAGTAATTAATGAACCTGCATGGTTAATAACACAATTTTTTAACACGGTCACTCATCGAATTTGGCCCATAAACTACTTATGTTATATTATGATATGATCACCATTATAACAGTTCTACCTGCAAGAGTATACCCATGGCAGCCACATTATCAGTTGCATTTGGAAGTATCCCCGATAAGATTATCATGAGTTCATACCACCACCATTCGAGGCACACGGAGCAACAACTAGGCAATGCGAGGCTGAAAATTGTCCTCCATTCGTTATGGAAGCAATAATTGACAGAACCACAATCAATCCAAGCTCTCTTATTGTTGGAGATGGTCATGAAAACGAGCATACATGCTAGGAGGCTAAAATCACTAATTGCAACTGCAAGTGCAACGCCTTTGATCCCGAGGCAGAAGTGGTTAATAAGAACATAATTGACCGGTGCATGTAATGTTAAGTGCAAACGCCGCACTGAGTATTAAAGATAGAAGTGTGTTTTGGGATCTTAAATAGATCTTTAGAGGATTGGTGAAAGTATGAAACACGAGATCCGGGAGGCAAAATTTGAGATAAGTTGACGCGATTGATGAAATGGTGGGACCTTGGTTAAACAAGATCAGCATCGGTTGGATGTTAAGCCACAAAAGGGACAGGGGAATGCATGCAAATAAAAGTAGTATTATGGTTCGTTGTAGGGTTTGTTCCATTAAGGACCATTGCTTAGCCCCAAATTAAGGCTTGTGAAGAGATAGCTTCCATGCCCATTGCAAGGCCTGAGATGACTGAGTAGCCGGTAATATTGGCTACTCCGATGGCAAGGGACCCACCGGCTAATTCATTCTTGCCTAATCTTCCTATGAAGAGCATTGATACTAACGATCTGCTATAGACCAGCAAACCTGTAATGATCATGGGAAATGCTATTGTGTATAGCATCTTAATCTCTGCAATCACCTGTCATAGATCAAAAAAGAAAAAAACAGACGATACAACATGGTAAGTGTTTGGTAATGTTTTGTGAGCATAGCACTAAAACAAGCAACTAGAAGTAAATAAAGGACACTGGCAGGGCGGACCTAGAAATTTGTTTCAACCTGGAAAATAGAGTTGGAAAATATTACAAAGTATATAAAGAAATTCTTTTACATATCTAGGGCCATTGAGAAAATACTCGAAAATTCACACTAAAAAAGAAAAGAAAATTGACCACGGGTTGGAGCCCAGTCCAGCCATAGGACTGGGTCACCCTTGAATACTGAGAAATGAGAATCACGTGGTTGAGAAAGAGCCTAGGATTCACGAAGACAAGACAAGTTGTGAAAACGTCTAAATCCACCAAGTTAATTAAAATAAACATTAACATAAGTATCAGATAACAAAATGAAACAAAAATTGAATTAAGCTTTACTAAATTACCTCAAAGAACTTGAGGGTTGGTGGGGAGTCATGAAATGTTGCATCTTGCACCCTGTTTCTATGGTTTGTAACATTAATGTCCGGTAATTGAGGACCAGCCGTTGGTGAAGCCATGAATGCAAAGTTTCTATGTTTTTGATTAAAAATGCGAAGCGTTTCTTACCTCTTAGATTAGAGAATAAAAAAGTTTCCTTCATCTATGTTGTTGTATGTTATGTTCAATGCTCGTTTGTGCATCAAGATGAATCATTCAGATGAAAATCAATGTCTTTTGTTAGAGATTTGGTGAACATGCATAAAGAACTAGATAATATGTGGCAACGAAATAAAATTTGTCTTATATATGAGAGGAAACCGAAAATGGTCGCTAGCTAGATACTTCTATACCTCTCATAGCAATCCATACAAATTGACAACTACCTAGAAAGTTGTCAAGTAGATCCTACATTAATTTTGTGACTCATCGAATAAGTTGTCTCGTTATAATTTTAATTTTAATTTCCAATTAAGGATGGCTACTTATATATTTTATCCTTCTCATAGTTATCCAAAATGTACAATGATGTGTTGAATTTGTTTTGTTAGAGATTTGGCGAACATGCATAAAAGACTAGATAACATGTGGTAACGGAAGAGGAGAACGAAGAAAAACCTTGTCTTATATGAGAGCAAACCAAAAATGGTTGCTAGATAATGCTACACCTCACCTCTGCCTGGCATTTCATCCAAATTGACAAAAGTACGTAGAAAGTGACATGATCTTTATTAAACTCAATGACTCATTGAATAAGTTATAATCTTTCTACCTTTTTGATTTCCAATTAAGGATCTTTATTATGCGCATGTAGAATATAGGTCCGAAAATGCATAAAGTGTACACCGCATGCACCCCGAGCATATACAACACAGAATGGAGATGACATTATTGATCTACGTTTATGACAAAAATTATGGTTATTCTAGTTAGAATTCGCAACTCATATACGACATTGGCGTGATGATAGAAGTGTCTAATTTTGACATTTTGGACATTGACGTATGACAAAATTAGATACTTCTATCATCACGCCAATGTCGTATATTGATGATAGAAGTATCTAATTTTGACACATTACGGGGGAAAAGGCCAAACAGGTCGGCAAAATCCATCCAAGTGCTCAGTGAGACTGATCAATCACTTACGATAGGACAGGCTGAGAAGTTAAAATAAGGTGTTGAAGAGTTTTTTATAAAGAGAGGCCTGGTTTTAAGATCTTAACTAAAAAAGAGGCCCATGTGTTTTTGTGACTTATTCAAGAGTGATAAGGGTGTTGGAGTAGAAAAAGAAAGGTTGGAGATTCGAACAGAGTCATAAGGTGGTATTGGTATTGAACGAGGAAATAAAGATCCAAGCACATCAAATGAGAAGTACAAAACTAAGCACTGTAATACTCCTCGAGAACACTCAATATTCTACCAGCTACTTCTTCCCCAAACAACCTAGGAAAACTTGAGCCGAGATCAACCTCAATAGTTTTTCTCTTAATGATTCCGTCTCTTTTCGACAAGTAACCCTTCTCATCATCTCCGACATCCTTCTCCAAGCATGCACAATTATCCATCCAAAATCTCAGCATTTCCTTCGCAATGGGAGCCACATGGTCCCGTATTATCTCTTCAATATCTGTTGTTTCACTATCACTGGTGTCTATGTTGACCATTATTGCAGTTGGGGAAACAACGGCCCTGATGTAAAGAGACGGTGAGTAGTAAGGTCTTACGCCTGGTAGTGCTTGAAGGTTCTGCCTGTGCTTGTCAACTTGAGTGTCTTCGTAATAGGTCTTGAGGTACTCTGGATACAGGATGAGATCTTTTCGAGGGGTTAAATCCAGAATTAGCACAAGAGATGTTGGACTGCTCCGGATGAGCTCGATAAGGAAGTGGGGTGCATCTGTGGAGGCTTTCAAGTAGGCAGATAGGCTCGTTATGTTCAAGTCTCCACCCGATGGCAATTTGCAGTGGATCCAAGCTCCTAGTAAGAAGTCAACCTGATACAAGTGAAAGAGTTTTAGAATTCCAGAAGATGAAATCTAAGAAAACATCAAACTACTATAACCATCAGCATATGTTGAAACTTTGAGGATGTTTCAAGGACTCGAGAGTTCCTAAAATACTAAGTTTTTGACAATGAACAACCAAAAGATAGTACTATTTCTTTTACACCCGTTATATAGCTTCTATATATCAGGTACTCCATAATAAGAAGATGAACTCGAGGTTGCTGTGCAAATATCCAAACATCAAAATACGCTGCTGTGCATTTGGACACCAAACGTAAGTAGATGTCTCAAAGGCCAGTATCAGAGGAACCTTGAAATGAAAAGGTATGCATGCAACCAAGGCAAGAATCTGTCCACTAAACACTGTGCGCAAAAAAAGCACTTTGTCTTTTGAACAAGTGTATAAACTCCAACCAAACTGAGGTGACAGTGACAGACATCCTCCTACACAGAATTGGTGGAACTTGTTTTATTGATTCAGTTAATATGAATATATGATCCACAGAGGTCTTAAAAAATGCACAAGTGCAATCTACTTGTAAATTGTTAGTAGTAGGATTTATTTACGAACACGTTTTTTCAATACCCAAGCAAAGTAGTCCAAACTAGTGGGTGGTAGCCTATAAGCTGAATAATCATACACATTCAAAACCAATTTAAACATCTACATTTATCCAAACAATTTCATAACTATAAAGATTCTATTGCGGCAATTGAGCTTATAAGATACAGTACCACTAAACAGAGACTTAAAAAACCAATTTCTAGTTACGGACAAATTAAGTACAGATTATGAAGCTAAAGGTACAAACAAACCAAGAAAGTAGTACCTGAGAAGAAGGGGTGCCTGATTGGACATGGAGAGAACCTTGAGCAGAACCAGCTGGGTTTTCGAAGCTTTGTACGTCGGGAGGAAGAGTACAAGGTTCCAGTGAGGGTCCAAGACGGGCCTCCAAAGAGGATAATAGGTCGACCATTAAGGCCTTTTGCTGGGCTGATGCGTATGGAAACTCCATGAATTTAGCTCCGAGGTTTTGGGGCGTGACGTCCATGGAAGCTGAGCAACAAATTCGACTTCTTGAAAATGATGGGGGTGTAGGGAACAAGGAGAGACTGGAGGAAGAAGAGATTATTATGGACATACTGTAGTTGGATAATACGGAGTAGTACTACTACTGATTTTAATAATAATAATAATGGATAATTTTGGAAACATTTCCCAATTTTCTGAATTCTGGAATTTCAAAACACTTCAAATTTATCCTCCTTATTAATCGTAAGTTTAAAGGTCAGGTTTAAACCTAGGGACCCACAGGTTGGACTGTTCCAGTTCCGGTCGAATCGGTTCACCCAATGCCCCTCTCTCAAATGCTTAATGGACCAGATGGAAAATTACTAGTCTCAAAAGATGTCCCGTCACTAATTCTCCGATGCCCAACCAGATACCTATCTTTTCTCCTCACAGTGGCTCACTCCTAATTCTAATAATATTGTTCGAGAACAAGTTTGTTTAAAATTTGAATTTTGATGAATCAATTATTGAGAAGAAAGATATACTTTGTTTGTAAAAGTATATTTTTCAAACCCTTTAACCATTTTTAGTTATGGGGCATTCAAAAATGTATTTCGATCGATCAGTTGTTCAAATATTTATACTTCTACTATCAAAAAATTTTATTATATAATTTTAAGTTGTAGTCCAGTTCCAGTAAACGGTATTGCTGATTGACTTAAGGAGTAAGAAGAAAATGAAATTTGAGTTCCATTTCAGTTATTTCGTGATTGAACACTATACATTCTTATGTATATACATCACGTAAGTTGCTTCATAGAACTATAATACCAGAAGAGAGGGAAACCATTTGCTTTTGATTTTCCAACTCAATAGGACCAATACATAAACTAAACTCGACTATTGTTTAAGTACCATTTAAGACTAATCATCTACCCTTAAACCTTTATATAACTTTGATAAATTTACCGAAAAGCCTCTCGCGCTCTACTAGTCAGTTGTACACCTTGCTGCTCTCGCCCGGTGCGGCAATAATTCGCATCCAAGGAGCGTCCACGCTCATTTTCATCTCTTTCTCACGAGGCCCAGAAAATCCACTAGTATTATGATCCAAACCCCTTTTCTTTTTCAAAACCACCCCAAACAACTTCATGCTATTCTCATTTTCCTCGCCATCATGTTCTGAATTGCCACCCCCACAGCCATCTTCTACGTGCTCAAAATTCATTATCCGTTCAATCTTTTCAGGTGCCACCTTCACAGACTGAGTTAGGAAATTGATCAACTCGTCACACTGTCTCTTAGTCTGAGCTAGTTCAGAGCTCAGCATGCGATTGTCATTTCTTAATTTCCCATTCTCCTGCAACAAATCCGCCAGTTGAGCGGAAACATGTGTTTCAAGAGACCCCAGGTTCTTCGAGTCTGGAGATGATGTTGAACTTGAGCCCAAGTCATCGCCTGAGTTTGGTGGAGAATTGACGTTATCAGCGCATGCAAGTTTCCCACCGGCTACATTTTGTGTTGTCGTTGTTTTCCTTCGCCTAATTTCAGTGAGGAGTTCCTTTTGTCCCCGCTTAAAGTTGTCGTTGGCGAATTCCCATTTATCTGGAACCATCTTCCTAAAGCCCTGCGCACAAGCACCATGTCAAAGATTGCATAATGGATTTGAAGTGATCAATCCTTCATTCATTCTAGATCCAAACTTTGAAAAAAATTCCTATGCTAGACTCGTTCTTTGATGTGTTGCACTTGCACCATAATTGTAGAAATTGTTTTACATGTTACATAGTACGACACATAAAGTATCATGAGTCACAACATCACTACTACACCGTAACCGTAATGTAACACTATTATAAATAGTAATCAAGTAGTCATATTAGATTAGTATTCATAGAGATTCTAGAAGATAAGTCAAGCTAAGCATAGTAGATCCAAAAGAAGACAAATTTAATTTCTTCCACTATAACGAAAGAACACCATATAGACATCATTTGTTGACAAATTGAAATGTAGTAGTACTATAAATCTTGCTTTTTGGCTAAAGGCCAACTTAATAAATTCTATATGAAGACCATGCTTACATGGGTAAGAAAATTGTGTCCAATACAGCCGTCACTTTGGGAAAAAAAAGAAACAAAGTAGTAAACCAAAAAAAAAAGATGGAATATTTGACAAACTTTATAAAATGTAATACTATACTATATGTATATACTTTTGTCTCTCTTTTGAAAAGGAAAGGAAAATACAAGTCCATGTTCGTTAGCTATTGACTTTATGATAAAATTGTAGATTGATTATTAATTGGATATGTACAACCTGGTGGAAACTGGAAAGTTCCCGATCAAACTAAAACCAACTGTAATATACAGCTCAAGAACTAAAGTGGGGACTAATTAAATTGAACAACTTTGAAAATAAAAAAATAGAACAGAAATCTAAAACATCGACTATTATTAAGGCTCTGAAAATTAAATTGATGAAAATAAATCAGTTAAGATCAGTTCAGAGTTCAGATCAGTTCAAGATCAGATCAGTTTCAGGATCAGTTCAGAGTTCAGAATTCAAACTTAAACTTGCCATTTTTTTAGAAACTTGATTTTTTTCAGACGAAGAGAAGATAACATAAATGTCACATTACTCCAATACATTTTAGTTTCATAATTATAATTACATGTCTTGTCGAAAGAGATGCGTTACCACTAGAAAGACGATATAATTAAAATCTCAAACTTAGGATGTGTTTTCAGATTCATAAGAAAGAGACGTGTGTCGAAACTAAAATGAAAATTTATTTTAAGTTTTTTAAAATAGTTTTGAATTTAAAGTTAATTTCTATCATAATAAGCTGCAAAATCGAGATGTTTCTTAATGGGTTAATAGAAATCCAAACATAATTAGCTCTTACTAAAACCTCTCTATGTATTAAAAGGACAAATGATGTAGTGGTAAATACTTACCCTTAATAGAACCGAACAAGAAACTACGTAGTACTATAATGCCAGTGTATACATATAAACACATAATCATTAGTATAAAACAAATATATAAAAATTGCTCTGATCTTAAAAATTATTACTCTAATATTATGTTTGATGCAATGCCGATAATAGTATTAAACGGTGTTGGAGTAGTACATTCGATGGATGTTCGAACGAGGCTGGTATAAAGTTATAATAACTTTATCAAGGTTTATTATAAAGGTGGTATAGGCCAATAGTGCAGGACCTTGAGTATTTAGATTCACCGTTTAGAAATGAAAAAACAAAACAGAAATAGTAGTATTAGAGAGAGAGAGAGACTTACATATGTATTAAGCTGGCGAACGAAGCTGGAGAAATTGTTATGCTTGAAATAATTGGGCAACAAATCCTTAGCGAATTCCGCTGTTTTCCAGACCACGAACGTCGTACCGTCTTCGTTCCACGAAACGACGTCGTCGGTCACCGGATCATCGACCAGCTGGTATGTTTTGGTCAGAAATGGAGCCGGTACACTCCTTTGCGCCATTTCTTGATGATCACCAAAAAATATTTATAACACCAAAAAACCTAAAATCTCTATAATAATATATAATACTAGCTAGAACTGATGGATAAATTTAGCAGCTGAAGAGCAGAAGAGCAGTCAAGAACTCCCAACCCCAGCAATAGAACCCAGAAAGAAAAACGCGAACTTTAGCAACTTCCATGAATTGTTCTTTCTTCTTCATCGAAATTTTTCCACACCATAACTTTGTCAAGGATATATAAAAAATAATGCAGGCTCTATGAAATTTTTGTTGAATTTCTATAGAGGAGAAATGTAATGTAATGAAATGAAGCGTTGGGGTTTGGTGTTTGGAATTCTATCTTCCAACAAGTAGCGTGTCGTAAGGAGAGAATTTAATGATTTATAAAGGAGTAGAATCGAAGAAGATGAAGAAGGAAAGAAAGAGAGTAATCAAATAGGTCGGTCCAAAGAAAGTGACACTTGGGTTCTAGAAATCTTGAGAAACCCAATTCTATTTTATTGTATGTGTATGCATAGTAGTATATGATACTTTAATACAGAAAAGGAGAAAATTAATGCCACACTTTTCAAACGTTCAAACAACCAAACTCAACCAAATCAATTCCAAGTGCTCTTTCTTTCTCTGCTAGTATTTCCTACTCGCCCGCTATAATACTAACTAGCATATGTTTAATGAACAACTTGTTCTTTGCGTTGGGATTTTGAACTACTACTTTTACTAGTCTACAATACATGCATGAGATGTTGATCCATCCTAGCTATTTGATTTGTGTAGTTTATAACTATTTGATGTAGTGTAAACCTGCCAAAAGTGTCACGCAATACAACTTTCACAATTTGTATGAGTTCCAATCCAATAATGCGCGACCGGATGGAGATGGCCTAATTCAGCCTTCCTTACATGTTGCTGGTCAAGTTGAGACTACATCTACGTCTGCCTACCATATATTGTACCTAGTCTCATACCAGTTCACTAAAGTACGGCCGACTTGATGTTGTATATATGTACATATATGCCATGTCAAAATTACCTATGAAGAAACAAGATTTCTCATATTGCGAAATCTTATCCCCTAAGTTATCCAAATCATTTAATATGAATCAACTATTGAGAGATTTTAAGCACAACTTAATTAATTTTACAAAACCTGGCAAGTTGGTTAAAAGTTTCTAATCTACACCTTCTCATAAACAGGTACCAAAATACTTTGACTAGATTTTTACATCATCATAAGAGATGAATGATGTCAATCTTGGAGTGAAATGAAACCGATTATATATTGGTTTTGCTCTAAATGTTGGGTTATAATAAATTTAATCCCACTTGACAGCGCTAAATGACTGTGGGCACTTTTACAAATGACATAGAGGAATACTCCAAGTTTCGACAAATATATGCCAATAGGTCGTGTGAAATGTGAATGTCTTGATTCTACTTTTATGAATTCCTTTTTGTTTGTTGGCTCTATAGATATTATAGATTTTTTATAGATTGGTCTCGAAAGATATGATGGAATTTCAAAGATTTGTCAACCTCTCTTTGCTGTCTTGTCTTGATAATTGTTATTGTTATCAATATAAAGAAGATGATTCAAGAAGGTGGCTTTTTGGAGTATATCTCCAAGTTTTATTGACGCGTGGATTTTAGTGTTTCTTGCAACTATTCTTCTTTTGAAATTTTTACTACCGAGGAGAAGAAATGGAGAAGCCTCCTAGTGGAGATAGAGCTTTCTCAATTATCAATCTTACCTAACAACTTCCATCATCTTTATGTGAATTCATGAACTATAATTATGATATCATCTTCAATTCTAATTTTCTAATTTGAAAATTTCAGAAGCGAAGGCAAGGTCAGGTGTTACTAACACTATGTTAGAACCGTTGTCACCATGACAAGTACAAAACATAGTGTTTGTGATATGCGACGTGGAAGAGTAAGGCTTGACCGGAGCAAAGGCGGGTTGGGATAGAGAATTGCAGCGGGCTGGCATGTTTATTTGATGAGGTGGGGTTGTTATGGAAGGTTGACTTGGCGATGGAGATGGAAGGGCATGTGGGTTTTGTAGTTTGGGTGAGGTGTTTTTGTTTGGTTGGTTCATTTTTTCTTTTGTTGTTGTTTTTTACGTTTGTTTGTTTTTGTTTAGAGCATTTCTTATGCTCGTTTTGTTTTTTTTTTTAATTAATAAAAAAAAAGAAAACTTGGCCGCTTCAAAAAAAAAAAAAACACTATGTTATAACCGTTGTCACTTGTCACCATGACAAGTACAAAAACATTGGTGAATTTTTTATGGTACAATTTAGTAAGGTCGCGTGGATACCTCCAAATACTTCCTCCGGTCACCATAATTTATTTATTGTGAAAAAAATAATTTAAAAAATTATATTATGAAAATATAAGAAGTGTACTTTTATAATATAATTTTAAAATTAGTTTTTTTCCATGATGAATTATGATTAATTTGAGGTCAAACTGGACATTGAAAAAATCAACAAAATAAAATGGGGTTCTTGCAAGTTACTGGAGGAAGTATCTTAGAGCGTGATGCGCACGGATTCTTCCCATGAGAATTGGACAAATTCAGAACAACGGAAAAAAAAATCGTGAATTCAGAGAAAGATATCAGAGAAAAAAATTTGGAAAGTCGTTTCATTTCATCAAACCGTAGGACAATGCCCTGAGACATATTTTTACTAGTTACCGTATAAAAGTTTTCATTAACTAAAATGATGAATAGAAAAGAAATTTATATAAACATATATAAATCTACTTGTCTTATCTCTATTCTAGATACTGGACTATTTTAGATACTTCCCATTATCAAACTTAGCCCGTGAACTAGCTAGCTAGAACCCAAGCGTAGAGGAGTTCTTGCACCAATCCCAAAAGGTTGTAGTACTACTACACTTTCTTGGTGTGGTGAATTTTTGATGGTAAAATTTGGTGAGATTCTAGTACTAATACACTTTCGAGGAGTGGTGAACTTTTTATCGGTGAAGTTTGGTTAGATTCTACTTATACCGTTTCTAGGTGACAATGTAACATTTTATTATTTTTATGGTTGCAAGTTAAGGTAAATTGTAACAATTCAGCCACTAATGGATTGAGATTTCAGTCCTTGGGTCAGTATGGTTGTCCATGATATGGGTTACACATGTATCACTGGTATATTGTCTTCTTTAGTATGGACCAACATAGATTTTTTTTTTTCATCACCCAGAAGAGCTCATATCATATGAGAGTGGTGGTACTGATACTCGTATATTACTATTTAGTATTTATCTTATCTTATCTTAACTGTTGTGGATTATAGAATGCGGATTATTACATAAAATAATATGAATTTTGTTTATATATTATTTTGTAAATTGCGCTGTATTATGCTACAGCATGAGCTTTGTTACACAACTAAGAGTAGGTGCATCACTTTTTGTATCAAATAAAAATAATACAAAGGACAAATATACCTTATTTGTTTGATTTTATACCTTCTTTGTTAGCTCCAATTAAAAAAAGAAAACCCTTGAATCACACAAGAAGGTTTGCGTAGTTGTTCTCAACGAGAAATGGAGACACCCAATAAAACCTCAGTTCGATCTCTTTCTTTTTGGAAGGGGTGGGGTAGTGTGTCCCTCTCACAGTTCACGTGAGCTTCACAGTGTACATTGAGGGGAAGGCACACTAGATCTCTACACCGAAATAAAATGGGTATATAATGTATAATTGGACCTGGATTGTATTTGAAAGAGAAGCAAGGCCAGTGGAGCCACATAGTTTTGGACTTTTGGTTGATGAAACTCTTCTTGACCTGCTCAAACAATTAGGGGAATTGCAACAATTTATGTCCATAACTCATATGACTCATGGTCAACTATTCTGGAATGTAGCTGAAGGTTACTCCTTGTTTGATTTTTTTTTTCTTATAAATTCTAGTATTAAACAAATTACTTAATTTACTTTTATATTATAAATAAATTCAATTAAATCAAGCTACTTTTAATTCTCATTGTTTTCATGATCAAACATGGGCTAAATATTGGGTTAAGAATAATGCTTGAGTTGACTCAACACAACCCACACAACATATATATATATAATAATAAGGCAGGGTGCCGTTTTATTAATTGAACACATTCTAATTTGTAACTTACACGTTAATAATCTAACATGTATAAATAGCGTTTTTGTTAAACATCTCACAAGTATTTATACGTTGAGATGGTATCTGTTTTAAACAATGTTTTGGTACACGTGAATCATGCGTTCTCAAGATATATTTAGCATAGAAGGGTGTTCAATCGTGTTCTTGCATGAACGGAACAACAATGGAAGAAAACCTCTAACAGACAATAAAAACTAGAGACAGACAACGCCGGGGAATCATCTATACTGTCAATATCGGAAAGTTACAAACATAAATAATGGACATATCCTTGTAATACTTATATACTAGTTAACGAGATACGGACTTTAATAGAATTATAAAGGTAAATTATAATATATATTCGCTTTTATCTCTGCGAACATGAAATATTTTAATAATATACTGGGCTTATGAACTCTTGTAAACAGGTCAATTACATTTATTATGTGAAAGGGCCGAATGTGTGAACTAGTTATGTGGTGGTACCAAACATGCAGACCAAGCCCACGTATGTGGTCCACTAAACTCTGGCATCTTTTAATCGGTTTACAAATCTTTGGCATCTTGTAATCATTTTCTGTTCCCTGTTTCTGTATGAAATTGTCCTACTAATTAAACCAAAATACTTTCCACGTGTCTGTTTTTGTGTAATCCACTAATCCTAGAGTACAGGATGTTGATATATACAGGGTTGCATATTTATATCTTTCACAAATTTGTTTACATTTTCACAGCAGTGGCGAATCTGGGCTGGGTCAGACCCAGCTGGCCCTGGCCCAGGCCCAGCTCAGTATTTATATATAAAAATTCTTAAATTTGTGTTAAAACCACACTACTTGACCCAGCTGGATTAATGTTATGTCTCTCCTAGTGGTTTGGGTATTGAGCTATTACTTTGGTGGTTAGGGTTCGATTCCTGGTTTTTCCCCTACTTCTCCTTTTTTGATCATTTTTCTAGAAATTCTTTTGCCTCTGCTTAACTCATTTTTTCTTGAGTCCTTTGCCATTATTATAGTTTTTCTTTTCCTTTTTCCATGCTATTCCTTATCCTTGTGATTTAAAATTTTCTTATATCTTACTTGTTCATTTGAATAAATTTCCAATTATTTCGCCTCTAAATAACTCATTTTTCTAGAGTACTTTGCCATTGTTATTATAGTTCTTTCATGTTGTTCATCATCCTTGTGATTTAAAATTTCCTTATACCCTATGTTACTTGTTCTTTTGAAAAAATTTAATGTTACAAAACAGACTATGTTATGCAAGATTTATACAACTAATGAGAGTTCATGTTGCGATGTATATGTAGAGTAATAATGACTGTTTTCAAGGAGTCAAACCCTTTTAAATTATATGAATACTACTACAGTTTGTGATGCATTTAAAAAATAAATAAATAAAAAGGAGAAGAATGAAAATAAATGTTCATAAATAAATATTGTTTGGTTCTATATACCATACTAATATTTTGATAGTTTTTTTTTTGTTGCTAAATTTAATACGGACTATTTTTGAGATATCGCACATGTAAACTTTGACCCCCCTGAAATATGTCTCTGGATCCGCCACTGTTCACAGGTTTAGCCACCACTTAAAATGTTGTACGATACTTGTACAGACTGTTTTATATGTTGCACGGTATAAGTCTATAACACATCAGCACACTATTTTTGTGTAGCAGAAAATAAGAAAATAAACCGTTATAAGTTACTCCCTCTTGTTTTCAATATATAACGTTTTAGGAATTGGCACAGGTTTTAAGAATTTATTTTGACCGCAATTATTACATGTTTTTGGCCTTTTATTGATAGTGAAAATAGTTGTTTAGTGCCTTGAATTTGATGAAATATAAAAAGGAAGAGTCTTAATTGGTGGACATGAAAATAATGATCATTAATTAATTGATTAAGATCCAAAACGTCAAGTATAACTAATATAGTTAAATAGGCCAAAACGATATTAAATAGCCTTTCGTTTTGAGGTTTGGGACGTGAATTGTACTAACTAGGATAAAAATGTAACACTTGTCAATCAAAACTAGCATGCATGCGTATAGACTGTATGGTAAATTAACATGATAACCTTAACAAAATCTGATTCATCATCAGTGGTTGGATCCCTGGACCCAAAAGGCCTAAATCACAATCATTTCACAATTGATAACTGTGATGTAGTAGTATGATTTTTTCAAGCATGCGGCAGCACAATAATTATTGATTTGAACTGACTTTAAAGTTTAAAGTGAGCTTCAATTTTAAGCATTTAATTTTAAAATGATATCCTAAACACTGTACGATATATGCATTTTCATAATATCGCCATCGTTCTATTTTTGCACACACTATAGAGACCGTTTATGACTTTGAATACACGCCTCATGTGCACTCGTTACTCGCATATCATCTAACACATACACAGATGATATATGATTAGTAGGAACACGACACATATACCCACCATGAAATCAACCAGAACACGAAGAATGTATCCATCATGAAATAAACCTCGCACCCATCTTACATATTTAGAGATCCTGGGAAAAAAGCATGATACCTCGTACTACTACTACTACCTTAACAACAAAAGTATAGAAGACAAGAATAAAGTAAAATTTTAAAATGAAAGCAAAGACAAAGCAAAAGACAAGTGGTTGATCTATAGTATCATGGGACCAAGACACCAAAAATTAACTAGAGTTGGTTGGCATTTGGTTTCATTAAGAAATTAAGTCTTTGTCGTACAATTTTCTACTTCAAAGAAAATACTTGGAAATTTCTTTTTTTTTTTTTTTTTTTTTTTTTCTTCCTTGAATCATTCAAGTGGGGGAGATTGACGAACCGCACAAGCAACAACTTGTGCCCATTGCCTTAACCTTGTCTTCACCGTCTGAGGATTATCACCTGTTTAAGGCAAGGCAAGACAAGACAAGACAAACATGGACCCTAGTTAGTTAATTAATTTATATTGTCCGTATGTTGATGATAATACCAGTAGTAATACTAATGCAACTTGTTGTAATTGTTTATTTAATTTATTGGTATTATTGTTAGGTACATGTTTTAGTGGTATCTTTCGTGTTAAGCAAGGAATATTATAGGAATCGTTCGTGTAATTTATTGGTACATTGCTGACACAAGTTGTATTATTAGACCTTATGTCAATTTCATGATTTCTTTAAAGAGTAGTGGTGTATTACGGAGTACGTAAAAACGCGGGTTTAGATATGGGTCATGGTCGTTTCCATTGGGACTTGATTGTCGTCTATACGCATTCATAACATGCACATTAATGCATTTATATCCAATTATTACATCTATAGTATTCAAAATCTAGTAGGGGACGCCATTTCAAAATCAATTTTTTTTCAAAATGTTATGGCAATACCATTGAATATTGATAGTCGTCTGGAACAATCTTAATAAGAGTTAGGTATGAAACCGTTACAAGTTCAAATGTATAGAACATAATAATGTATAGATCATAGTTGAACTTCATAGAGAACATCAATATTCTTCACTAACATCAATTTGGTGTAAATCTATGTTTAGATGAGATTATTTGCCATGAGTGGATCTTTTTGTCGTAGAGAACATCATGATTTCCTAGTAAAGTCATTGTTCTCTATCTCTATTCGAAAATAATTTCACTTCAAACTATAACACATACCAGTTCAGTTCGATTCAAATTAATTCAGTTCAAACTGAAAAAACATAGACTACAACATTTAGTACAATACTTTAAAAAAAAAAAAATTTACATTCTGTTAAATGTATATTCCTAAGCAAAACTAAAAGGGATCTGTTTACCATAACAAATTCATAAGGTACGTATCCTAAATTAGGTTAATTGATTTCGATGAAAATAGATGATTTCAAATTCAATGAATATATATAAAAAAGAATTGAAATTAATTTACTTTGTTTGTCAACAAATAGTTAGAAGTTAGAAGAAAATTTCCAGTTCAAATCTACCATCACGTTAAACAGTGGAGTAAACTTGATTGATTTTGCTAATTTAGCATAGTTAGAATCAACTCATTATCACGGTGACACTCTCTGATATAGAATGATATTGTAACATCGAATTAAGATGTTGCATTAAGAGGTACTAGTAGAAATATGGATTGTAATTAGTGTTAATAAAAGAAAATTTAAGAGGTGTAAGAAATTACCAGGTGCGATAAGTGCATGTGGGCTACCCAACGGGGACAAGGTATCGGATTCCGACATGGACGGCGAAGCAGACGGCGGCGGCGCCTTAGAAGCAGCGACGTTGTACTGCTTGTTCACAACGTAGTAAAGCTCATAAGCCGGGAAAGTATCGGACAAGCGCTGGTCCATTTCAGGTGAATCAAATCCGAAACCAAGTTCTAGACAAGCTTTGATTTCCTCAACGTCTTCATCGGTGACGCTCTTGCTCCGCCGCATGCGGCGGCCCTTCTGGCGGAGCCACGCCTCCTCGCGGTATATGTCAGGGGACCATGTTTTCTGTTTGTACAGGGAATTCGGAAGTGGGCCCGAGAGGGATTTAGGGTTTTGAGGAGGTGGGTTTGACATGGCCGGCCCCGGCGGCGGGGGTGGCGGAGCACGGTGGCCCGGTGATTGGTTGGGAGATATATTATGAAGAGTAGATGAAATTGTTGGGGCTTTAAATTTAATATTGCTCTTGGGTTGTGTCTGCTTTTTTTTGTTTATTTGTTTGTTTTATTGGTGGGGTCGAGTGGGTATTGTGGGTGGGTCCCATTAGTAATGATGACTTGTTCTTGTGATTTGATATACTATTCCTCTCCCTCTCTGTCCAGAACAATTGAATCATTTTATTGAACGTTTAAAGTTGCGCCATTACATATCTTTATCATTTCTTACCTCTATATAACAATTTTATATTCTATGTTAGTTGCAGTATTAATATAAATGAATATATTTCATTCATCTCTAACAGGTTAAGTTTTTGAGTGAGTTAGAATTATATCATAGTATCAGAGTCATCTGGCTCACGTCCACCCTGGGTTCGAATCTCCCCGGAGACAAACACCACCCCATATTAAATTTCCACTCGAATGGCTCCTCTGAAGAGGTTGAAATCGACCACGAGTGCGGGAAATTGTTGGAGAATTAATATAAATGAATAAATTTCGTTCCTCCCCAACAGGTTAACCTTTTGGGTGAGTTGAAATTCTATCATTCTCCACAATTAATATTAGTGGCTATAAAATTAAATTAAATATCAATATTTAAGTCTTCTTTTATATTTTGTGTCCAAAAGTAAATGGTGTATATGTAACTTTAAAAATAGTCAACTTATTGATAATAATAATTTAATTGAGGTGAAATCACCAAACACAAGTTAGTTATATGTTCATTTACCTTATAAATTCAATTCAGTTTTATTAAGTTTTGTTCAATTAAATTTATATTTAGTTACGAACCCGAACCCAAACGCATCGGAGTAACCAGTTTCTTGCACATATGAGCCACTATCCAATTTAAAATTTTAAACGAATCACACATAAGTACATAACAATTTCTTTGTTCTTTCCCGTCCATTGTGGGGAAATTCATCATTACAATTGCATGTAAGGTGACAGAGAATTATTTCTAGGATATTTGTGCAAATGGTCCAACTAACTCTTTACTTTATGCCGAAAACAAGAGAAAAATGAATTAAATTTTTCATATTTAGTATCCCTGTCAAGTAAGTTAGTTAATTAAATATTGATATCTAATGTGAATTATTGTTCATTTTATACTAGCTACTAGAAGTACCAAGTATATTCTTTACGATTGTGATTTTAGTACTATCACGTCGCGGTCAAATAATTTTTTATCTACATGTTGTTTTATTTATAATGTTTAATTCACTGTCTTAGAAACTCTAACGTAACGTTTGGCTATCTTTTTATGCTTCATTTTTTTGAGAGTGAGAAAAAATTAGTATTTTGTATTATTTTGGAGAGTTTAATAAGTAAAGAAAAGTAAAATGATGATGTGTAAAAGTGAGTTATAGAAAGATAAAGGGGGATAATGAGTTATAGAGAGAGAAATAATATAGTGAGATAAAAGAACAAAAGGAAAAGCCTAAAATTAAAAAAAAAACGGAAATAGTGTTGAGGGGTGGCTCAAAAAGAGAGGCAAAACTAATTTACATTTTTAGAACGGAACTCCCCAAAATGGAAAGAGAACCAAACTGTCTGTAATTGTTTGGCAACCTCATTGTATATAATACTTTTGGTACGTCTTCCAGTTAAACCTTATGGGTTTACTTTATATAATAGCCCACAAATTACGTGAATCAAGTTAAATTTTTATTATATAAGTGTTACATACTCTAATCGAGGATAATGTAATTATAAATTTGTCAATCATAATATATAAAGGAGTATGAATGTAACGTCCCCAAATTTTAGATGTTTAAAGGGTTGAGAACACTGTTAACAAGGTGTACCTTTTTTTCGCAAATCCATCCAAAAAAATTTAGAATTAAACTTGATTGATATGATCAATTATAGAATTGGTGGCCTATTGAGAGATACACCCACGAGTGAGGACAAAATGAATCGATAATAAATGGCACAGTCATTTTGGGTATAGACCAAGTCCACGCAAACGAAGACTTGATCAGCAAGTCCCAACCAATACTATAGATTACTGGGTACTAGTATATATGAAATCTCAGTCAATGGACATGTATGAAAACTCAGAAATGAGAGTGCTAGGTATTGTGAACTCATGTCATCAGTCAAAGGTTCAATTTTCTATTAGTAATTATTATATCTTCTATAGACATTTTGAAACAATTGAGTAATATTATTGTTGAAATAAATGAGAGAAATGGTCCGGTGGTCATTTTGGGACTTCAAAGGAAAACATTTTATTCGGAAAAATTACAATTTTGATCCTTTAACTCGACGCCCATTGCAAATACGGTCCCAAGTGGATTCGAAAACTGCAAAAAAACGTCCTAAATCGAGTTAAGGGACTGAAAAATTCACGAATTTGGTCCTCCATGCCACGAAAGTGTCTGACTGGGCTGCTCAATCGGATTCCCGCAAATTCGGTTTGCGATTTTAGTCCCTTTGTAGTCCCGTTCGTTAGTCTGTGTGGCAATCGTTATATTACACCCAAATCACACCCAAATCGACCCCCAAATCATTAGAAATCCTAATTCTCAAATTTTCAGTTGCACCAATTTCACTGAAATTCACTCAAAATGAAGGAGAATTGGCTCTCACAATCGTCTCAGGAGAGTGAGGAGTGCCCATTTCAACACGCTCCTTTCCATGTCAGGCGAAGATGATGTAGATGGAAGAGCGGACTTCGAAGCTGGACTATCGTATTTTCTTGAATGAATTTTTGAAACTTGAGAAGGAATTGCAGGAGTCTCGTCTTTGAAATGCAATTCCAAAACCCTAGCCCCCAATTCCTGATCGCATAGAATATAATCAATTATTTCCTAATTGAATGATATTTATATATAGCAAATTTCATTGTTTGATTCGTTCGATCGAATTGAATAATGTCTGCATCCTTCTTCGCGGATATTGAATTGCCAGGTTCGCCATCGACCTCAGCTACCCCGCCGCCGGACAAGAAGTTTTGGTGCTCATCGGCCAGGAAAAATCCTCCAAAATGTACCATATGTTTTCTACTCCGCCCATTTTGTACCATAAGTTTGTTACTCTCACATTTTATCCTGTAAGTTTACAAAAAATTTTGTACTTCGGGCCAAATCGAGCCCGACGAACTAATGTTAGGGCAACTTTGATTCTGTATCACCCCCAATTCTCTATGAACTCACGAATTCGTGATAATTCTTCACTAATTCGCCTAATTATAATTTATAAATAAATAAAATAATTTCTTTTAATGCAAACAAGGTAATTGTTGAGCATATCCATAAGAAATAAATAAAAAAATAAATAAATAATTTTAAAAATTGAACATTTATATTACATATAACTCTCATTAAGAATTTAACATACTCCGGTCCGGTTCCATTGCTCGCCGCCGGCAGAGTCCGATTGAACAACTTGCTGCTCTATTTCCGTAAATGGAACCTCAGGTTGATTGCTTGTTTATTTGATTTGTTTTCTATGTTTGGGTTTTGTGGAGTTTGGGTTTTAGAAGAGTCGATTGAACAACAAGCTAGCCCGGGACATTATTTTCCCCAATTCCACATTATAAGCTAGCCCTACGCCACACATGCTCCACAAATGAGCCAACTCACCAATACCGTATTTATACGGGATCGTATTTATCAAATGGACGTTTCTTGCATTTTTCGATTTCAGTTGGGACCAACCGTGCAATGGACGTCCTGTTAAGGGATCCAAATTGCAATGCCGAAACCTCAAAAGTTTGGTGCGTGGTGGTATTTCAATTTTGGTCATTGCCGTTGGTGTATTGTGTTATAGTTTTGGTTATTGGTGTTCAGGATGTTTTGTAATTGGAGTGTAATTCTGTTGCAGTATCAATATCTTGTACAAATTGTTATATTGTAATATAATTTGATGTTTCGAAAATAAAAAAGAGAGCATATAAAGGATATACCTCACAAACAAAATTACAATGCCGAAATCTCAAAAGTTTGGATGCGTTTTCATTTGAATCTACATATTCAACTCATGGATTAAGATTCGGTGAAAATTAAGGCATGAATAATCATTAAACTTCACACCATAAGTGAAATCTGTAATGCTTACTTTTATGCTGTGAAACACAGGTCCTTCAATATTTTTTTTTTGGAATCAGCAAAAATTATATTAATAATAATAATAAAAATGAGTAATACAAACCAAGGTGCACAAGAAATGCACGAAGAAAAAAAAGAACTATCCCATCCATTGAAGGGTATAAAAGCATGTCCAATTCCAACCCGTTATGACCGTATCAATACTCGGCCACCCCTTCATCTAGTGTGTCTAACTTACGAGCAAGTAGCCAATAGTAGGGGGGCGACGAGTTGAGCCAACAACTCTAACCGAGGCCAAACGGAGAGGAATAACTTTCGATGCAAGTTTAGAAAATTTAGCAAAAAATAAAAGTTGATGGCCTCCGTTGGAATACGGGACACTCACGAGATAGAACAAGCACATGATATATCTAACAATAAATGAAATAGAACTCTCAATCTTCTCAAAAAATCACAGGTCCTTCAATATGGATCACTTATCCTACACGTATTCATATTCTACATTTTTATATTTTAATATTTTCATGTATTCGACACATATTCATATTCGTTTCCGTGCTCCTTAACTTTTATTTAATTTTTATGTGTTGTGTGATGTAATTATAAATTAATGACTTTAATTTTAGTGTGCGCGTATATAGTGTAATTTTGATTTCTTAAAAAGGACTTTTGTGAGTTGCATCCTTTAGATTTTTATGATATTGATGATCAGATCATTAAACGCGTGATTGTCGCAAAAAGCTATGGAAAAAGAATACGGTTTTCTTACTTTAGTTGGCCGATAAAATGTCAAATGTTTCATCCGCGGGTCAAGAATATAACCATGTTCTATCTCCTTAATCTAGTAACGTATCATACTCCTTTATTAGTTTTCAAGCAACAAGGATCAATGAATCCTTCTCCTAGTACTTTTTAACGTATTGGGAATAGGATTTTTTTTTTGGTACATAACGACAAACCCAAACCCGTAAAACTAAATTGGCGGTGGAGGGAATACATTATGTTATTTCACCTTGAAAAATATTCAAACCACTTAATCAGATAACGTTTATTAAGGTTGGTATAATACTCCCTCCATTTTATTTTTTAAGTGTCATTTTTGAAAATTTATCTTATAAATAAGTATCGTTCTACACTTAAAATGAATAGGTTTATTGTTATATTCACTAATTTCTAAACATTTTTATACTATTAATAGCTTTCATTGCTTAAAATTGAGAATTCTTCTTAATATATGTGTTTTTTTCTAAAACGACACTTAAAAATAAATGGAGGGAGTTTTGATTTATATGGTAGTAAATGACTAAGGTAGAACTAGAGTGATTATATTTTGTCGTTTAAAAAAGTAAAAATAAAAATTCAAATCCATCTATCCCAAAATGCAAATAATTTGTTATTTGACAGATAGTTGGCCCAATATTCTGGATCAATTATTGCAAAGAGTAATTGGGCTTTGCCAAATGTCTGTTGAAAGCGGCCCAAACTTTTAACTAAAGTCGTTGTTTCTATCCTAAAAGTCGCTGTTATCTTATCTTCGGTTCACATCGAAATTAATTAACTACCACCCTCTAGGGTTCTTTCTTCCAGAACATTGAAGAAAACAAAATCCATCTTCATCATCAATTCGACAAATCAATCTCTGATATCAAAATCGATTGATCGATCATGTGGCATGAAGCTCGGAAGTCGGAGAGGAAAGTGCATGACATGATGGACGCGGCTCGGAAGCGAGCTCAGCGCCGCGCCATATACCTGGCTAAGCGGCGCGGCGATCCTCAGCAGTCAATCCAAGCCGCCGGATCACGTTGTCGTCTCCACCGCGATGATTCTCTGTACCAAGCCACTCAGGATCAGCAAGGCCTGTAGGGATTTATGTTTCTCAATCAATTCAATTCGTATTTTACCTTTGTTTCAGCTCGTATCAGTAGAATTTTCGACATGTGTGGATTGTCTCATTGATTGTTTACATAAGCTTCAGATTATTGCCAATTGATTGAATCAATCATAATTAGCATTCGTTGGATTTTAAGCGAGTTTGGTTGGTGCTGGTAAATGGTGTAAACCGAATATGCTTCACATTATAACACATCATGTTTTCTATAAGAAGCTATTTTATCCGCAGACATCATACTTTGTACTTTTATTTGTAGTTTTACATTTCTGATGCATTTAGGTGTAAAGTGTATGTAAACAGTGGATTTTACTTGAGATGTGATATAAAATTTATTATAATTAGCATCCAGTGGATTTTTAGTGCATGTGGTTGGTGCTTCTAAATGGTGTAAACCGAATGTTGGATGAGTAGGTGATTGTCAAATGCTAATTGTATCACATTACCTTCTCTGTCAGAAGCTGTAATATCAATATGTTTATGTATCTGCAGATAATTTTGTAGGTTTATTTGTATATTTTACATGTCTGGTGCATTTAGGTGTAGGGAGCTTGACATTTTTGTGAAACAGTTAAGCCTTTTCCAGTAACTTAGTAAGCCAGGTGTAATAGCTAATGTTATTTGATTTTATAGTAGGGTAAAAATTATGGGCCAACAATTGTAAGGTGCTACATAGATTTAATATGGCTGTATTCATATGTGATACATTAGTTTATTGCCAGAAGCCCAGAACTTGGAGTGGACATGCTCTATGAACTCTAATTTATTCTTGTGTATGCTCGAATGGAAATTAGATACTCCAACTATCTTCCAGTGTCGTATATCATCCTGTTAGACATTCTATAAATGCGGGCTCTTGCTGCAATAGTAATTCTTAATTACTGTATGATGGTTGTATAGAATAATTACGGTAGGATTTTTTGGTTCATGTTGAAGTTCTTTCATCTTCTATTGAATCAGTTGTGTGCCTGTAACCTTGCCATCCTTATGGTGGATTTTCATATCAATAATATTCGATTCTCTCTTCCTATGTGGCGCTGACTTTTTAAAACGTTCAATCAGGATACCTTGGAATGGGAAGGAGGATAATTTGATTGACAGGTAGTGACCCTGTCGTTATTTGTCTACATGTAAATAGAAGTGCTATAATAGTGTTAATCCGCAGCCATCTTTTTAGTTGGAAAGCATCAAAAGAAAGATTTATATGATACCTCATTGTGCTCTCTGCAGATTTGATGGTCGTGCTCTGCTCGATTTTATTCGTGATAGTAGTTCCAGACGTAGGGTTCCAGAAAAAACTGAGGAGGAGGAAGAGTTAGAGGAGTTTGTTAATTTTGAGCGTTACCGGGATTTAATTAAGCATCGG
This sequence comes from Plantago ovata, assembly GCA_028274465.1. Lineage (NCBI taxonomy): Eukaryota > Viridiplantae > Streptophyta > Magnoliopsida > Lamiales > Plantaginaceae > Plantago > Plantago ovata. The sequence continues at coordinate 4,304,976 of CM051457.1, read as the reverse complement.
CGTAGAGGATGTCGGTACTTTTTGGTTTAAACGACTCTCACCTGTTAAAATTATGAATCTTTAATTTCTATCGTCTGTCTTTTGTGAGAAACCAATGTTTGCTCAGATAGTCATGACTTCTTTGAGGGTGTTATAAAAAATTTAACACCATCTTTTGGGCCCTAACAACAATATTGGCAGTTACTGATGATGAGGGTCTACAACACGTTAACCAAGAGATGGAAGCTAAGATCATTGCAACATTCGGACCAGACAGGTAGAAGTTCTTCTCCAATAATATGAACGGTTACGTGAAATTCCAATCTACTCAAAACTGGTAGGTTTAATTCTGGATGTGCTAACACTTTGCAACTGAACTAGATCGAATGTGGTTCAGCCACCACAAAACAAGGGGTCTTATTCACAAGTTGGTTTTTCATACGATGGAGAAGGAAAAGACGATGCCCAATATTCAGAAGATGAGGAAGAGGATGAAGATGATGAAGAGGATTTTAACAGTGATGATAGCAATGATGAAGCAATGGAGTCGATTGCCAAAGATTTTGGAGTGAAAAGGTATGGATGGCTTGTATATATGGATAAAAAGGCTAAAGAGGAGGAAAGAAAGCAAAAGGAGGCCATCAAGGGAGATCCTTCCATTGTAAGTTTTTGGAAGTTGGACTTGATGCTCAATGAGGATAATTTGTTGAGGATAATCTCACTATATTTAATTCTATCCTACTCTGCTCTGACTTTAATAGAGGAAGTTGAGTCGCAAGGAGAGAAGGAAAGCTTCTCAAATGGGAAGGGAAAAGGAACGAGAAGCTTCCAGGTTTACTGGAACTAGAGTTCTTCATCACGATCCATACCGGTAAAAGCTACAATCAGTTTTGGTGCATTTACTACCACACACGGCAAGTTGAGAAAGCAAATGAGAGATTTATTGTGTTTCTATTCTAATCTTGGTATTGGTGCTTTTGCAGTGACTCTAGGCGGAGTCCTACATATGAATCTTATTCACGTTCCAGAAGGTGAATTTGCTCGACCATTTTTGTGCCCCTAACTTAGTAATGACTAGTTTCACTTGCTAACATGGATGCTTTGTTTATTTTCGTAGGTCAAGGTCTCGATCATATTCTCCGTCACAGTCTAGGCGCTATTCACGCACTGAAGACTCTCATCGCAGCAAAGATACTGCTCCGAAGATAGAATTTATTACCGAATTCGGTGGATCCGGTGATGGTGATGGACCGAAGCTTGAGGGATATTCTCCACCACCATCTCCCCCTTCTCAAGCTCAGGCATTGATCCGGTCGGAGCACTTGACCTTTTATTCTTGCTATGATAGATTGGACAGTCTATACTCTGCTGCAGCATATCACCATTTTATTCACCAGCAAACATTCGTCCTTTATTAATAGCTCATGTTTAGGTTATGCGTAAATAAATGCCATGGGCTGAGGTTAGGGAAATCTTATGACTGGAGCTCTTCTTTTTTCTGAATTGTGCATTTTGTGCAGGCCACAATCTGGTCATATCCTTGAGGCCCTTCATGTAGACCCTGCTTCTGGTGTATCTCTTGATAAAGAGAAGACTGCCAAGCTTTTGAAAACACCTAGGTAGATATGTATTTATGATTTTGTTTTTTGGTGGTCTTTTGCTTTTATGCTGAATCCAAAATGTTTGTTATCATACATGAGCCATTCTTAGTTTGGTTACTCCTTTTCTAATTTGTAAACCATTTGGCAGCACATCATCGGCTCTGGCGAAATTGAGCAAAGCAACGGGTAGTGGCACTCAGCCTAAGCAGCCGGTGGAGAAGAAGGAAACACCTCAAGAACGACTTAAACGGATCATGGACAAACAACTAAACCAACAAAGTATATTTCATTTAATGTCTCATATTGAAGCGAAGTTCTCAAAACCTGCAATCCTAAGCAGCCGTTTCGTTTATCTTGAAAATAAAAATATAAAAGGAACAGAAACTTGGGGCTTATTTTCTTTTTTTTTATTTGGCCAGTTTCCTGACTGCATATTAATGGTCCGCGCTGTTCATCTGATTGTTTTTGTAGTTAAGAAAGATACAGCTGCTGAAATAGCAAAGAAAAGGCAACAAGAGAAGCTGAGACTTGAAAAACTTGCTGAAGCAAGTCGTGTTAGCCGAAATCGGAGTAGAAGCAGAAGTTACAGCCGCTCTCCCAGGTAGTGATAGTGCTCCACTTATTTTGCTTGTTCAGAGCATGATTGAAGTTATTCTAGCAAACTGATTATGACATTTCCTAAAATATCAAAGGCTTTGAAAATGGCACTTGCAACTTCTGTTCTGCTAATCTTGGTTCTGTGCTAATTATTGCAAAGGCTGCTCGTCACTTCTGCAATATACATTCTTCCCTTGCGAAAAACTTGTTTTTGCAGTTTCTTCTACTTCACTTTTGGAAATTGTCTACAAAATATACTTTCATGCATCTTCAACGCAGTTCAGTATTTAAAAAAGTATTAGGAAATGATTTGTCCCAGGTCTAGTCTTGTACCCATCTAAACTATACATCCATCCTCTGTATAGAAGTTTAATATGCCTCTGTAAAGTTTTTAATTCTAAGTATGAATCTGATAATGTCATGACAATATAGGAGATACAGGCGTAGTCGCAGTCGTAGCCGTAGCAGGACAAGGAGTTCACGTAGATATCGCTCAAGAACTCGCTCCCCATCCTCTTCCCGTTCCCCTCGGTAATTTATTTTTCCCGACTTACTGTGAACATATTCTGTTTGTTTGTTTGTTTGACTTTAGTGAGATTACCCTGGTTCGTTCATTCTGATATCCAGGAACAGGTATCGCTCAAGAACTCGCTCCCCATCCTTTTCCCGTTCCCCTCGGTAATTTCTTTTCCCCGACTTACTGTGAACATATTCTGTTTGTTTGTTTGTTTTACTTTAGTGAGATTACCCTGGTTCGTTCATTCTGATATCCAGGAACAGGTCTATAAGACGGTCTCGGTATTGAAGGAGGGATTTTGCTGCCAAGTGCAAAAAGATGTTTCAATACTTGTCACTCGAGCTATAGATAGCACAAATGTATTTCGTTTTCTTTGTGTATTTATCATTAAAAGCAAGAATGTTGTTTTGTGCTATGCTTTTTAAGTTATGCCTTTGCTAGTTTAGCATGTAAGAGCCTCAAGTTTATACTTGAGAATTTCTGTGTCGGATGCCTGCTTTATATATTATATTGATTTTAATTGATTTTAAATTCGATTCCACATGGTTATTTGCATATTTTTTTATATTGATCTTTTAGGACGTTAGTAATATAGTTGTGTGCATTTGTATAGTAGAAGTAAAAGTTAATGGGGCGGACTCAAATGATTTTTTTAAAGAATTCATTGGAACTGTAAAAAAAACTATTTGTCCCTGTTTGCTACCTTGGTGTGTGGGTTGGGCTGAGATACAAAGTAAGTACAAACTCATAATTAGTGGTGCACTATCACTAGTTGATTCTCATGTCATACAAGTAACTTTCCTTTCTGATGGATCAGCATACAAAAGATGTTTGTTTCATAGTTGAAAAAAAGAAACTATACTTAATGCCTTGAGAGGGAAATTTATTTGATTAACTTGTCAATATCTTCTCATGCACATTTCTCCTGAAAATGTAAAACACAGGTAAACGATGGTGTTTATTTGTTTTGGGTTGAGACTGTGACTTGTTTTTTAGTAATTCCTCCGGAAACTTAATAGTTTCCCACTTTATTTTTGTTGACTTTTCGATGTCCGGTTTGACCTCAAATTAATCATAACTCATTGCGAAAAAAATAATTTTAAAAGTTATATTATAAAAGTATACTTCTTCTATTTGTATATATAACTTGTAAAGTTATTTTTTTCGTAATCTAATTATGATTAATTTCAGGTCAAACCGGACATAAAAAAGTCAACAAAAATAAAGTGGAAAACTATAAAGTTTCCGGGGGAAGTACTACTAAACATAAATTTCAGCTTTGTGTATAATTAGTGGTATCTTATGGTCAGTTCCATACAAGAGTGGGGAGTTAGAGGACAGTTAGAGAAATCAATGTGCTCTTCTTTACATATTGCTCTTTGCGATGCCATAATAAGTTGAAGGATCATTGATATTCTTGTGGATAAAACCCGTAAACTAACCCCACTTTTCATGCAATAAGATTGTTATATTCACCATCACTGTTTACTTGTCAATTACTTTCATTATGTTCATGTGAATGGTTAGTGATTAGTGCTGATTAGCCTTTCTTGAGGAGAAAACAACTTGAAAATTAACATGGTTATATAAATGAGCCCTAGATTATTTTCGGAAGTATAGTATAGTAGCAGCAGTCTCACCTGTGCTCAACTAGACTGTAGTACTATTCTCTCTGACAGTGGCGAATTCATGAACATATTTGAGAGGGGTCGGGATTTAATTATATATTATTTTATATAAAAATATGTAAGGGGCATCGAAATGTCAACAAAAATAAAGTGGAAAACTATAAAGTTTCCGGGGGAAATACTACTAAACATAAATTTCAGCTTTGTGTATAATTAGTGGTATCTTATGGTCATTTCCATACAAGAGTGGGGAGTTAGAGGACAGTTAGAGAAATCAATGTGCTCTTCTTTACATATTGCTCTTTGCGATGCCATAATAAGTTGAAGGATCATTGATATTCTTGTGGATAAAACCCGTAAACTAACCTAACTTTTCATGCAATAAGATTGTTATATTCACCATCACCGTTTACTTGTCAATTACTTTCATTATGTTCATGTGAATGGTTAGTGATTAGTGCTGATTAGCCTTTCTTGAGGAGAAAACAACTTGAAAATTAACATGGTTATATAAATGATCCCTAGATTATTTTCGGAAGTATAGTATAGTAGCAGCAGTCTCACCTGTGCTCAACTAGACTGTAGTACTATTCTCTTTGACAATGGCGAATTTAGGAACATATTTGAGAGGGGTCGGGATTTAATTATATATTATTTTATATAAAAATATATAAGGGGTAAATAATCTTTTTTAGTAATGAGTAACGTTTTTATATAACAATTTTGAACAAATGACAATGAATAAAGAAAATGAGTTAGAAAAATAGGAAAACCAAGTAGAGTAAGTAAGAAAAATAGGAAAACCAAGTAGAGTAAGTAAGAAAAATAGGAAAACCAAAGTGTCAGGAAGGTTTCGAACTCATGCCCAGCAATTGAACTCAGCTGGGTCAAACCAATCGGAGAAATGGAATCTAATTAATATTTCAGTACTAGTATAGTACTTATTACAAATCCAGGGGGTCAAGTTCCCCTGCTCGACCCCCCTTATCCGCCACTGCTCTTTGATCAACTAAATGCTGGTATTTGTGACCCAGACCGTTGGTGATGATTTGTCCCGGATTGCTCTACTTTATTCTGAACATAACATTTTTTGTTGTAGGATTGCACTACTGGGGCAATGGCATAGTATAGTTTTTTTGTATACACTGTTCTCTTTCTTTTATTATTGACCATACCAATCATTGCCTTCATTCACCAGTATTTAATTTAACATCATATCTGAGATTCATTGATTTTTTTTTTTAACTCTAAAAAAAAACAATGCTATACTTGCAGTTGTGGTGATAGATGCCAACATAAATATAAAGAGAACATTTCCATGGTCGTAAATTGGTAGCAGAGGAAACGTACTATTGTTTCCAACTACTCTATAGGTTTGTGCTCTGCCGCATAGCTAGCTATGCTTCCAAATTGCATTAGCCTGTTGCTGATCCCAAGTTCGAAATCAATGATCAGAAAGTGCAACGAGCTGATCAACCACACCACAGTCCGCAAGTGTGCTCGTGTCGTGTCCCCAAGCTCATTTTATGAAATACCGCGTAGCATTTTCCTGGACTTACACTAATGTGCCGCGTAGCATTTTCCTGGACTTACACTAAGTTGACTAGAAAATGTGGTGTATTAGTGTAAGTAGTTGAACAGGACAGCTAAAATTGTTCAACCATGTCATAGCAAATCTAGAGATGAGTTCTAAAGAGTGAACTGTTCTAACAATATTCGATTTTACTCATGGGGCTAGGCTTATACAGGATACGAGAATCATGAATTGGAAGCATAACAGAATACAGAGACCATGTTCAATGTTCATGAAACGAAACCACAATCGAAGACCTGTGTAACATAGATGGAAAATTCCGATAAAACTTAGATCAGCCAAAGCAGCCAAGCCCCATGATGTACCATGTCAAACATTTCATTTGCGATAAACATACGCTTACATGCAACAGTCTGAATAAAGCAAGAAAATTTTCATAGGAATTTTGATATGGCTGGCAAGAAAGAAAATAAGCGAACAGTAAAGCAGGCATATCACCTGTAGGCTACAAAACAAAATTCCAGTGCTAAAGGTGCCTTTGAAAACACACTATGACCATCTCACTGTTCTGGATTTATGAAATGAGCTGTTAAGTATTTTGCAACTCCAAATCCATTTAAGGTCTCAACATTAAAAAGTGCCTTCAGCTTCTCATCGCATATTCTCTTGTCCAATGGGCCCTTCATGTAAAATGAGAAAACCAAGCAAGCAGCAACTTAGTTTTGCAGAAAAGGTCCAAGGACAAAAAAATAAAATAAAAACAAAATGAAACAACTATCACATAGCAAAATAAGTATATTCATCCAATGTATAGAACCAAGTAATCATCCAATGTAAAGAACAAGTAATCGCTCAAAAGAAACTGATACAATACCTAACCTATTTTCAGTTGAATAAATAAAGCCACTTTTTAGAAAGATTTCATTAATATAGGAGCTAAATACACAAAATCTACAGTGGATTTGAGGATTTGATGATGATGATGATGATTAAAAGAAGAAATTGCATGATATTGGGACCAGCTGTTAATCTTCAATGGTGATTATTGCATGGTCTTGGTTTCTCAGAGTTATAATGTGCTCACGTAAAAATACAGATACAAATAAAGAAAATTTAAGAGATTAATTATGAATTAATTATGAATGATATGAATAGGAAGTATATGAAATTATATTTGTGTACAAAGTAAGGAGGTAAAGTTCAAGCACCGAAGCCCCAAAAGAAAAGGGAAGTCAACATTTACAATGAAGAAGGTCCAGGACATATTATTGTCCAAGTTATAATGTTCGACAACACATCGAGACTTACTATTTCCCGATTTTGAAACTTGAATTCTACTGGTGCAACTGATTTTAATACTTAAGAACCGACAGTATCTATATCAGATTGAATTACTAGTACATGACCAGCCATGAGTATGCGACAATCAATTCGTATCTGAGCAATATTGAATGTAATGGTTGGATTTATCGAAAAATGGAGTATTATCAGTCGTAGTGTCTAGAAGTATCTATGTTGTGTCAAGCTTGATGTTTTGAAAATTTTGATGCAAGTGGCCCTTGAAAGGATGTTCTTTATAATTTTCAAATATTTACTGCATAATCCACATGGAATATTCTTTACCAAGCATTGCCATTTCTGTTGGTAGCATCTTAAGTGCAAATTTAATTATATTACTTGGTGAAAATATGCAGCCCCATTTTACACAGCATGCCAAAGAACCAACCTGGGGTCATGGACAATCAAGAAAAGGTAATTTCACCATCCTCAAAATACAGACAGACATATAACAGAGCAAGCAAAACTAATCAAACTAACACGATAATGTAACATGTTTAGATTCTAGGATAGTCGACAAAAGTCCAGCAAAACACCACCAGTTTCTAGATATGTAATCTTGTTCGATGTTGTTTCTATTCCTAAAGGACATTTTCATGAGTTTATAGACTCATTTTAGACTTACATATGTGGACAAAGTTGAAAAAAATTGAAGGAATTTAAAAAAAAATAATAATGCAGAAAATACCTTAAAAATGGAAAAATTGAGGTGTTTACCATTTCATTGTGAGGTCTCATGGACCTAGTCCACATCAGAATTTCCCCATTGTGAGTTCTGTGGTTCAGGAAATACCTGCTGAAAATTTATCACGAGAGGCAACCTGGTAACATGAAACAAAATAAAACGCGAACCATCTATCAGGTCAAGCTTGAGCGATCTAAAATGCAAAATAGGTTTCGGAACTGAACTACCTTTCTAACTAGAGATAAAATGCTGAACAATCAAAGAAATCATTTGGATAAACTAAAAATATACTTCAGTTTGTAGCAAATTTTAGGTTGTAAGTTTTACCTATCTCTCTCTTGCATAGGCCATGTACGTTGCAGCTGGCTCTGGTTTCTCTATTCTCATATAAGCAGCAGACAGGTTCATGTAGGCGTACCCTACTTCACTATGGCCATCACCAAACTTCTCTTTTAATCTTTTTACCACATCTTCTATGTAATGGAACCCTTGTTCCACTTCCACCTTGTCAGCTCTGTTAATCAACAAGTTAAGTTTTCTACAACCATGTGAGAGAACCTTGTGAGAAATTTCAGGGACTGCTAGCATTTTGCCTATAAACGATAGGAGTATGGAAATCACCCATCATCTCATAAAGCCCTGACACCTCCAGAAATGCAACTGCAGTCTCCTTGTCCGCAACCGCAGTCTTCCTTTCTGCAACGGCAGTCTCCTTGTCCGCAATCGCAGTCTCCCTTTCTGCAACCGCAGTCTCCTTGTCCGCAACCGCAGTCTTCCTTTCTGCATCTAACTTTTCAACCAACTTTTTCACTTCATCTAACTTCTCTGCAGACAATGCCTTCTCCACATTCAACTTAGCTCTTAATGTTTCAATAGTGTCTTTATTCTTACTCAACTCGGCACTTAAATTTTCAATAATGTCTTTATTCTTACTCAACTCAGCACTTAATATTTCAATATCCACCACAACGGTTACGCCTCTGCCTTCCAAAAGAGGCTCAGTGTTTTCTGCCCTTGGGGCTTCCCCTCCTGCTTCGACGTCTTCCTTCAAGCTAGATTCCAGTGTTTGAATCTTTGCTTTCAATTCTTCAACAACAGATGGAGCATCCACCAACAACGGAATTTTAAGATCATTATCTGCCCCTCCCCCTTCCTCATCTGTTTGTGGCCTTTCATCTTCGTTGGACCATTTATATATGGGGATGAGGATATACTTCACCCCAGGAATCACAGCTGCGATGCTTAATTTATTGCTATATTGACGGTCAAGAGTAATTATGGCAGATAAAGTGACACACATATATAGATCAGCGAACTGTATGTCCGCTATACCCCACGCGTAACACAATAACAGTAATCCTATACTAGAAAGTGCCAATGCAGTCAAATGCACTTGCTCCCTACTTGGGTGAACATAATAGTGATACCAAACTCTCTACTGAACAGATAAACCTGAACTAGAATACTGTGATAGAACAATCTTGTATCCCCATCTGGAACCAAAGTCATACCAATATGACTGAAACAGTCCATAAGGGGGTGTAAACCCAAAATCCCAGTTGTCCGCACATGTAACATGCAATCATACCCGAACACACCAAAAAACAAGAAATATACCATACAGTGTCATCGGCATACAAATAGAAGTCAAGCAATATGTAGAAAGCATACCCTAAGCATATGAGTGACATAATACCAGAAAATATCCTGAAAATCCAAGCTGCCCATCTTATCAGAGCCTTGGACCAAAGAACCAAGGAGATATACTATAAAGAATAAGAAACCAAAACGACGACACGGAGAAAGTAAAAGATCGAACCTTTGAGTTAGGTGATTTGAGAAAAATATAAATAAAAATTATATATATATAGTAGTATACTAATAAAAATTATATATATATAGTAGTATACTAATAAAAATTATATATATATAGTAGTATACTAATATATATAATTTTTATTTTTATTTTTATATATATTAGTATACTACTATCCAACTGGAAGCTTCATAGTTTGATTCCCTATATGAGTTAGTACTCCCTCCATTCCACCAGAAGCTTCATAGTTTGATTTTTTTGGGTCAAATAATTTTCCATTTTGACTCTCAATTACTCTTAAACTATAATAATTAGTTATTTAACGAAATTATCTTATGAAAATTCAGGTTCTATATTTTCATAGTATAATTTCGTTAAATTTGGGTTCTACATTATTCAATGATGATTTAATTAATAGTTTAAATATAAAAAATCTCATTTATTTTTATTTTAAAATAATAATAATAATAAAAATAAATTTATTATTATTGTTATTATTATTATTATTATTATTATTATTATTATTATTATTATTATTATTATTATTATTATTATTATTATTATTATCATTATTATTATAAAAATATGAACAATATAACAACATAATATATAAATGTTCTTTTACCAGTTAGCTTATAAACCCACTCGCTAAATATGTACACTAAAATCATCAGCTAGTTAGAGAGAGTGTTTGGACCTCTCATTTAACGCTCTAAATGAGTTGAGCGTTTGGAGCTCATCTCCGTTAAACTGTAACTCAATTAAGAATCATATTAGTTTCAATTATAAAATTTCAAAATATAAATTGATGAAGAAAGAACACTCAAGATTAAATGATGTTTCAATATAGTCAAGACGATAATATCGAATAAAACTACTACACTTCAATATGTTTGTTTTAAAATAATGTTAGGAATAAATTTACAGGTCTCCTACTCTTTCTTACTAAATGGAGCCCAATTAGAACCAATCCAGCCAGAAAGGGGGATCCGTCAGGGAGATCCCCTCTCTCCGTACCTTTTTCTGTTTGTGACTGAGGCATTCAGTGCCTTAATTCGTGATGCTGAACAGCGGGCGGTGTTACTAGGTGTCCGTGTGGCACCTAGTGCACCAAGGATTTCTCACTTACTTTTTGCTGATGATACACTGTTATTCTGCCATGCTAATGTACGTGCTGCTACAGAGATTGTGGATATTCTATTCCGTTATAGTTTGGCTTCGGGACAAGTGATTAATCTTGAGAAGTCTACAGTTGTCTTTAGTAAAAATATAAATGAGAATATTATGCAAGCTATTAGAGATGTTCTACCTGTTACTGTTGTCGATAAACATGAGAAATACTTGGGGCTTCCAACAGTGATGGGTAGATCTAAGAAGGAAATTTTTAGTTGGTTGAGGGAGCGTATCTGGGACAAAGTTAGGGGATTTGGGAATAGATTCCTTTCGAAAGCTGAAAAAGAAGTATTAATTAAATCTGTTATTCAAGCAATTCCTACCTATGTAATGACTTGTTTTAAGCTCCCAGATACTCTTCTCTCTGAAATTGACTCCATTGTTGCTCGCTTTTGGTGGGGTGAGGGGGATGTTAGGAAGATTCATTGGCACAAGTGGGATACTCTTTGTGATTCGAAAAGAGATGGGGGCATGGACTTCCGGGATCTTCGCTCTTTCAATTTGGCTCTTCTAGGTAAAAGGCTTGGCGCCTTATACAGTTTCCTAATTCCTTGCTGAGTAGAGTCCTTAAAGCTAAATATTATCCTATGTGTGATCTCTTTGATACCTCTCTTGCTAGTAATGCATCATTTACATGGAAAAGCATTTTTGGCTCTTTAAAATTGGTTAAGAAAGGTATTCGATGGAGAATCGGTGATGGTTTGAACGTGAAAGTTTGGACTGGTAATTGGATTCCACGTGACTCGTGTATGACTCCTGTCACGCCGGACCTGCACAATCTCCCTGACTTGATTGTGGCCTCTTTGCATACTGATCTTATGTGGGCGGAGAATTTGCTTAAGGCTATATTATGGGATGATGATGTACAACAGATTTTGCAAATCCCTCTACCTGCATCGAGTCAACAGGATGCCAGAATATGGCATGTGTCCAAACATGGAATTTATACTGTTAAGACGGCGTATCATTTAGCAAGGGATATGAAAAAACGGGAGCTGGAGGGTCGTGCTGGTGGATCTACTACGGTGGTTAAGGTGAATTGGGACTGGATCTGGGGGCTTAGTCTACCAAATAAAATCAAAATTTTTCTTTGGCGTGCCTGTAAAAACTCCCTCCCAGTTCTTTTTCGACTTGAGCATCGTGGCTTAAATGTGATTAATGTGTGTCATGTGTGTGCTAGAGCAGGGGAATCGATTCTCCATGTGCTCCGTGATTGTGATTATGCCAGATTATTTTGGGCTATCTCTTATATACCTTCGTTTATTGTGATGACTAACCATACAGAGGTGGCAGATTGGTTTCGGTGGATGCGAGACAAACTTAATCGAGACCAGGTGGTTTTTGTGGTGGCCGCATGCTGGAGTATCTGGAATAACAAAAACAAGATGGTCCATGAACAAGTTGGCTATGATGCGCGGGAGTCGGTTGAATTTGTGCAGCAGTACTTGCAGCGGTTTGAGGAGGCTAAAGCGGTGTATGCTGTGCCAAGGGAGCCGATTGCGGTAACCGAAATCTGGACACCACCTAGTTCGGATGCTGTCGTTAAAATTAATTTTGATGCGTCTGTCAGTTCGACTCGAGCAGGTGCAGGCTTGGGTATCGTCGCACGGAATCATCAAGGCCAAATTATTCGCTGGCAACTCATGTGGAAACCGCATATAGTAGACCCAGAAGTTGCAGAAGCTTTGGCTGCATACCAGGCAGCACGCATGGCTCAGATTTTGCAACTGACATATGTGATATTTGAAGGTGATTGTTTGAGGATTATTCAAGATATCAACAGTACATCCATTGTTTTCCTTCTGGTGGGGCATTAGTTGAGGATATTAAGTCGTTAGTTTTATCTTTTCAGACTTTTTCGTTTTGTTTTGCTAGACACACTTGCAACAAATTAGCTCATCTTTTAGCTCGTGACGTTGCTGAAGACAGTTTTGGTTTTGATTCTTTGCCCTTTGACAACCCGGATGTAACTTGATTTATATCCTCTATTCAATATAAGATTTTTCTCTCAAAAAAAATATATAAACAACATCCACTCTAACTACGCTCCCGCTCCCAAATTCACTTTATATAACTATGAATTAGAGGCTTCCAGCATCAAGTAGACAATTATTCATTCGCAAGCAATGGACTCTCAATATCTCCATTCTCAACATCACCCGTTAAGTCATTCATAGTCCCTGTAGAAATGGAAACAAGATGGCATTAAGGATACAAAAAACAAATTACATAGAAAACAACCACCAAAAAGAAAAAGAAAAAAGGGATCGGAAGCATTTGAATACCTGAGTCTCTATGCATCACTAGAGGTGAAACACGTAGGAGGAGTTGGATTAAACTCAATACGATGCCACATCCGTGAGTAATAGCAATATAAAAATCATATGTTGGACCGTAGCAAAAACTATATGCAAACCTGCAGTTGAGTGACAACATAGAATTGTGTAGAACCCAAACAGCCAGTGGTCAAAGCGCTTGTGTCTCCACGCATCCACTGCCATGGGAAGAGTAGATGCATACATAATGACTCCGGAGATAGCAGCCACTGGCCCCATAACTTTGTCTCCCTGTGGACCCATTACAGTATCATACCAAGAAGGCACCGCCAAGGGAAGCAATACCAAAAAAAGTTGCAGCGTTGAACCAAGTCTTATGATGCACTGATACAATCTTGTGTCAAAGATAATTAATACAGTACGTATATTTTGACAGTATAAGACATAAAACAAGCTACATAACAGAAATTCATGTTGTAACAACAAATAAATGAAGGAATACGTGACTTGTGACTTACAGCGTTTACGTCTGTAGTGAACTTGACGAAAACAAACATGTACGCAATGTGGAAGATAAGCCCAACCATTGAAATAATTTGAAGACGCATATTAGGGAAACCAAGAGATGATACATCTTGTTTATATGGTGGGAAAATTGCAGTATTAGTCTCCTATGTCAAGGTCCAATTCATTTTTGGTCCGTATAAAATGATATACGGTCCTCTACGGCTGATGTGGCAACGAATTAGTCATAGAGCGTGATTTTGTGGCGCGTTTTTGGTCCTGACTTTGGCAATTTTGGTACTCTGAACACACATGGCAACGATTTGATGAATGGAGTCGAATTGGAGGACGAATTCAGCCGAATTGGGAGCATAGAAAAGACATAGCTACCATCTTCTTCCTTAAAAACATCTTGAACTCAATGCAGCAGGTAAATGAATGTGTATAACGAGTATTGCAGCAGGTTCAATCCAACTTAATAATGCTCTGTTTTATTAACGATAAGAGCAAATACGGCGAATTATTAAAACTGTTACCTGGCATAGCTATGTTTGACACTCCATCTATATAGCCTACCTAGAGACTTCTTCTTCTACTCTTGAATTCACATCAGTGTTGTTATTCTGCTTTTGTTTTCTGCTCCTTAATACAGTTTCACTTTTTCTTTTAGTCTCACCTCAGTTTTTTTAAACAAATGAATCAATCCAACCATAATAAAATATACAAAACATTATGTTATGAATAAGTCCTCGCATTGCCTAGAACTCTATGCTATCAACAAAAACGATAAAAAGTGTCAAAAGTAGGAAATCATGAAAGTGCAAGTGCTCTGTAAAGCTTCTAGTGTAAGCACCGTCTTCTGCTATTCATCTTTGGTAAAAATATGTTATAGAAACACCGTTTTTTGCTATTCATCTATGCATCAAGTGGATTAGATTTGTAAGATTCTTTTATTAACCAACTTTGTACAGAGTTTGATTAAATCAAGTTTTGAGAGAGTGAAATTTTGGGGCTTTTACTAAGGCAGGGAGTATTTTTGGGGGAAATGGTCATCCAATTCCCTCCAATAGATGAGAAGGATGTGTAAAGTTCAAAGCGTCATTAACAAGTTAGAAACTAAATTCGTAAACAAAATCACAGATCTCTTGTCACTCTCCTTCCGGATATGAGAGATTAGTGAAGCTCTGTTTTCTTAAGAAAAACAGAGACAGAGCTTGCTAGAGTGTGTATGTGTGTTTTGTGTGTGACTGGGCATGATTTGGCATGTATAATCTGAGTTGGAGGCGAATTATACGGGTATACGGCGCTCTGGCCGCGTATACGGCGAATTCTACGCTGATAAAGGACTGAATTCGCAGAATTCGTCATAATTCGAACCAAAACCGAAGTGGACTTTGACATAGAGGACCAAAAGTGCAATTTTCCCTTTATATGGTGAATAATAAACCGTCCAAAACAAATTAGGCTGCTTCATATGGAATACTAGGAACCGTGTCACACGCTACGCGTGTGAAGCGTAATCTTATAAAATATTATTATTTTATTAAATAATATATTAAAATAAATGGAGTGAATATATAATTTTCACATAATGACTTCAAACGTAATAAAAAATAACTAATTGAGTAATTAAACTTAATATAAATGGTGTGCTATAAATGTATATAGTTTTTGTACTTATGCAATTAATAGTTTTGAATTGAACTATATTAGACATACAAAAAGTATTCTTCCGATGAGTTAATTAGAACCATCAGATACATCTCTAAACTTTGGAAACATTCAACTTCAAAATCTGCAATGCATCTTTTTCGCATGTTAATTGATTTTTTTCATCGGTTGAATATATTGTCAAGTGCTTCATAGTGAGTTTCCTTTTCCTTTCTTTCAAACTATTTTGCCTCTTTTGTGTATAGTTTTTTATTTTAAAGCCAAAGATACTTCAATAGATAATAAGAACGATTACGAGAGTTTACATACGCAGCTTAAACAGCTCAGACATGTACAACAAGGAAAACTTAAAGTTTCACAAAACGAGTAGTGGGTCTAGACACCAAAGATAAAATTACACCAAGCCACATCAGGAATTCATCCCACACAAAATGATTTACTTCCATGATTGGGGATGTTATTCCAAAAGTTTTGCCTATTTTGTGTATAGTACTACATAGACATGTTTATATATTAATGTAAAAATAAAAATACACCTATATAGCATATAATTATAAATAAAAATATATGATGAATGTTCTACGTTGTTCGAAATGCGTTCAATATATAAACTCAAACGTTGACCAAACGTTTTTGAGAATATTTCACGAACATTTAGCTTCGTCCAACTTAGTTTCATCAACCAAGTCAACAGCAGTGTGGAGAAGCGAACACGATGTGGAGACAACAAGTTTGTCTGGAGAATGAGAAAATACATTAACAATCGTTTGTTCAAGTTGTAAAGGTCTGAAATCCTATCCAGCGCACACAAATCAATTTGAAATATGCACGAATTATAAAATATTAGTCACCAACCCGATAAAACTAAATATTTCAATAATTTTATGCACGAATAATAAAATATTAGTCACCAACCCGATAAAACTAAATTTCTTTTTAAAATCAAATATCAAAATAGGAATTTCAAAAGGAAAAAATACTTAATGACACATGTTCCAACTTAGTTTCATCAACCAAGTCAACAGCAGTGTGGAGAAGCGAACACGATGTGGAGACAACAAGTTTGTCTGGAGAATGAGAAACTACATTAACAATCGTTTGTTCAAGTTGTAATGGTCTGAAATCCTATCCAGCGCACACAAATCAATTTGAAATATGCACGAATAATAAAATATTAGTCACCAACCCGATAAAATTAAATATCTCAATAATTTTATGCACGAATAATAAAATATTAGTCACCAACCCGATAAAATTAAATATCTTTTTTAAAATCAAATATCAAAATAGGAATTTCAAAAGGAAAAAATACTTAATGACACATGTACGCACCAGATTGAAACTGAATAA
Organism: Plantago ovata; assembly: GCA_028274465.1. Classification (NCBI taxonomy): domain Eukaryota; kingdom Viridiplantae; phylum Streptophyta; class Magnoliopsida; order Lamiales; family Plantaginaceae; genus Plantago; species Plantago ovata. Next base: position 4,288,307 of record CM051457.1, on the reverse strand, counting down.
GTAAGATCAACGGTTTAAAATTGATTGGTAGGTCAATCAATTGATTGAATCAACAGGCTTAGTATATTAATTTAATAATGACAGGGTGTCAAATTAATTTCCGGTGGATTTTTCCTTCACAATCTTCCGAAACCTTGGACTGCAATTGCAATTAAAATGTGAAGTTAGGTATGTAATACGGGACAAATGAGAGATTGCATCATATGGAAACAACAAGTTAAACAAAAGTATGGAGAAAAATGAGAGATTGCTCACAGTGGATACAGAAAAGCACAGCTGATATGAAGCAAGCTACAAATAAGAAGAAAAAAAACCAATAAGCAATGCATAATTAATTAATACCGGTGATAAGAATTAGTAATTTAAAAAGAATAAAATAGAGGAGAGAGTCAAACCAGTGAGGCACAATATTATGTCAATGGTTCCATATGCAGTGAATCCCATAAACTCCATTCTGCAAATAACAACAACAATTACAGGAACAAATATAACATTAAAGATGAAACTGGATATATAGAATAAGTGTTTCATGTTGTAAAAAATTAGGATATTCTACACATGACAAGTAGCTAGGTGTAAAAAATATTACTACTAGTAGTAAAAACCATTTCTAATTAATAGTCGAATCAGATGTAGGTTTTTAGCTAAATATATAGTCGTCCTATTAATGTACTCTAATGATCATGTGTTGTTAATCAGGGGCGGATCTAGAAATTTTTCTATGTGGGTGTAAATTAAATTATAATATTAATATTAAAAATAATAATTAATTAAATATTATAAATATTTGAGCTGAATAATAATTATAATTATCTTTAGTTAGGCTCATAATTTGGAATAACATATATCTTCCTTGATATGTGTTGCTAGGGGAGAAGTTAGGATTGAGAAATTGGCGTGGGCGGGTGGCCAGATATATAATTAGAAAGACGCAAAAAAAAAAAAGAAGATATATAATTAGAATAAAAATTTTGTGCGAAATTAAAGAAATTTTGACTTTTTTTTTTTTTTTTTTTTTACGTGTTATCCTTGCGCATGGGCCATGCGAAATTAAAGAAATTTTGACTAAATAAGTACACTAACGAAAATTTTAATTTGAGGAACGTAAATTTAATAGAGATATACATATCATAAATAAAAAATTCAATATTAACGACCTAAACTATCAAACATAAAAAAAGGAGTCGATATTAACGACCTAAACTATCAATCTATCATCATCGGCATCATAATAAGAGATATATAAGAAATTAAGAAACCAAAACTACAGGGAGAAATTAAAAGATCGAACCTTTGAGTTAGATTTGAGAACAACAAAAAGGGGTTGCTGCTCGCTCTTCTGAGATTTTTTGGAATCACTCCTGTGATCTGTGTCGGGTCGGGAATGGAGTGGTTATTTGATTTGCTTTTATCACTCCTTTTATACCTTTTCCTTGTACAATTCAAAAACCTTGTTTGGAAAAAGGATACGACCAGTTGGACCGGTTCCAAACAAAGGCCGGTAAAACCGGAAAGCTGGAAAACCGCTGGTGCAAAGTACTAGCATCTCAAGAGTCGAGACTAATTTGTTCACTCTCTCATTTGTGTTTTCCATCGAGTATGGAAATGAGAGTAGCGATAAATGAAGATTATAATACGAATAATAAATTACATAATTCCACTTGAGAGAAGCAAATTCAAAATTTTGCAAGAGACAATTGTCATCTTGAAATAGACAAGGCTAATATAAACTCCCCATTTTAAGATAGTGTTTAAAATTCTTTATGTAAATCATTTCTGGATTGCTTTTGATTACAGTTAATAAAAGTTGTCTTTAAGCATAAATAAGAGTTTTTTATTTAAATTATATATCTATGTTATGTTATGTAGTGTTTGCAAATACTTAATTAAATTGGTTAACTGATTGTTTTACCTCTAAAATCAATTTTTATTAGTTGGTAATATTGCTTTTGTGGTTGATTTTTAAGCAGAAAACTTGTTGCAAGTCAAAAGCTCCCCATGAGATAATGAGATGCTTTTGGGTGCTTAACACCGTTTTAAATAGGAAATGAATACATTCATGCCTAAATTCTTCTATCATATCATTTCAATGTTTTTCTTCTATTTTTATTACAGACCGGGCCAAAAATGTCATTAAAGATAAAAATGATAATTGGAAATAGAGGAAGTATAACAACTCGAGGAGTAGGAGGCATCAGAATGTTAAAATACAAGGTTTGTGCTCTAATGTTCAGGTGGCGTGTCAGGTCTCCAAGTAGCCTAACACAATTTGGGGACGTGGAAGTTGAGTCTGTGCAGCAATATGTAATTCAACTCAAGTCCTGAAAAGTTAATCAAGTACCGAGATAGCCCAACCCAACTCTAAATCCTAGGTGCGCCCCTGATAATAACCTCAAGTTTATACGTACTAGTACTTGTTTGGATTACCAGCTTTATTGATTTTAATTCGATTCCACATGGTTAGTTGTGTTTATGGTATAAAATTTGTAATGGTATAGGATGGACACGATCACACAAATGAGGAGCGGGAAAAGTGGGTATTGGATTATGGTAGGTACTCTTGGCCATTTATCTAAAAATTCATTATATTATTATATTATTTGTGTTTCTTCAATCAAATCACGTTGAAAGTTCTCAATTAAACATCGGAGCGTTTGGCTCTCTTTTCATTTTGGAGAGTCACGTTCTAAAAACGGAAATTAGTTTTGCCTCTCTTTTTGAGCCACCCCTTACCACTATTCACGTTTTTTAGTTTTTGTTTCAAAATTTATCTCACTATATTATTTATCTCTCTATAACTCATTATCTCCCTTTCTTTTTCTATAACTCCTTTTTACACATTATTATTTTACTTTTCCTTACTAACTAAACTCTCCAAAATAATCCCAAACACTGATTTTCTCTCGCTCTTAAATTTTTTTTCTATTCACCTCCCTAACCACCCATCCTAAAAATGTCAATGGAAAATAGATCCAAACGTGCCGTTAGTGTTTCTTCAAGCAAGCTTTGAGAGCTAATAAGGCCTGAATATCGGAGGTTAAATCCAAAGACTAGCCCCATTGTGTTGGGCCGAGGACCCTACTTAGGTACAAAGTAAGTACTACAAACTCATGATTAGTGGGGCATTATCACTAAAGTCATCTAAAACAGAACTTGCTCCCTTTCTCTCTCGTCCTTAATTCAGAACTAAATATGTTAGCTCTTCATAATTAAATTATTAACCCTAAAACCCAAACAAAGGGGATACTTGAACATGCCATCGAAACTATATCGTTTCAAGCTCGGATTTAAACCCTTAACGAATCATCAACTTTTCGTTAATGTCTTGAAATCTCAAAATTCTGTATCGCTTAAAGAGGAGATGTTGAAGAGGAGTAGTGAAAAGTGAAAACTAAACCTTCCATACCTTAAAATTTCACCAAGTAAACAAATGATGTCTAAAGCAAAATTTAGCAGCTACTACTACTAAAAAGAGTTGGTTAGCTTTATTCGATTTGGATCACACGCATGCAGCATATCTAATCGATATGTGCTTTCCTTGATGACCCACCAAACAGATTATCATAAGTATACTAATGTTTTTGAATAGGAGAAGTCTAAAAAGCCTTCCAATGTTGATCCTTCTCTACTTTATTATGTTTATATATATTTACCAAAGTTGAATCCTATTTCTATCTTTTTATGCTTTTGTCTATGTCTAGGTGTTCGGTCAAAAGATTCTCATTAATTTTGTTGATTTTTTTCCATCTATGCTTAATTTTAAATTAATTCTATTTTGAAAACAAAAACAGTTTACTTTATATTATAAAATTAAAAATTTTATATTTTTATAATATAAATTTCAAATTTATTTTTTAATATAAAATTAAAATTAATTTGAAATTGGATCGTAAAAAATAACAAAATAATTGAACAACTTGAGTTGGAAAGTTTCAAGGTGGACTTTTTGTATAGGAAATGCAACAGAGCAGCTGATAAGCTAGCAAACGAAGCAAGGAAAATAACTTTTAGACAAGATTTGACTTTTGAAAATCATTCAAATACTTTTGTGTGGAATTTACCCCCAACTTGGTTATGTAATATTATTAGCTCATATAATTCTGCTACTTATATTCGGTCTGTAATGAACCCTTTATCAATTTAAATGCAATCTTCAGTTTAAAAAAAAAGACTTTGAGTTGGATTTTTGTTTCGTCCATCCTTTTCAGAAATGAATCGTGGGGAGTAAACCAAACCAACCACACGAGTGGAGTGGCAGGGTCTCATAATATGATATGATAAATTTCTTTCTTTTTCACTTTACTACTTGTACAAGTCACCTTTATTTTTATCATGGATACCATTACATGACGTGACATTTTCAAATCGGAATCCATAAACCATAATCTAGCTATCTAGTGGTATTTGCTATTCGGTGTAAAAAATAAAATATCATGGTAACCAATTTCTTATGTGTTACTACTCCTCGTCATGTTGATCCATTCTTGATCATTAAGAATGAGAATTTCCAAACTACACACTTACTTTCACTTAATCGTGATTTTTCCTTTCTTCTTTTGTGAATAAACAACCTTTTTGATGTTTGGAACAGTATGCTAAATCAAACCATGTTTTTAGACTCTTGTTTAGATAATCTCTATAACCAAAATGGTTTTTATGGTGATGTTTTGGATAAATAGTGATGGGAGTCGGACAAAAGTTACGTACATATTAAGTGGATATAAATATAATCACGAAAAGTATTATATTAGAATGTATCGGACAAAGGTCAATTAAGGTGCGATAGTGGCGTATGGTTATGCCCGACGGCCTTCTCAACAAGACAAACCATAGAGTTGAGACCGATAAGAATTCGGACATCGACTGGAGAATTAAGCAAAACATGGTTCTCTGATGGGTTTAATGGCCGAATCAAACATTACCGAAAGGTCAAAGATAGCACATACAGGCCTTTGAGGCAAACACAATGAAATACATATCACGGTCCTACGAAATAGAAAACCTGTTTTTGGTAAACTGGACTCACTATTCACATTAGAATTCGTCTTAAACCTTAAGTCACCCCCGATCTGTTTTAGGCAGGTGAGTTCAAAGTTTAAACATATCGACCAATCCATACTTTACTACATGATCAAATAGATCATTCAGAACGGATTCATCGGGGAAGTAGGTAACATATAACAATTCATGTCCAAACTCCAAAGGGAATTAGAAGGAATTGGAAGGATTTTACCGGCATCATCAATAGTAAAAAGTTTTAAAGGAGTTTGAAGTGTTTTGTGAGAAGTTTTACATTTTAATTTTTAATGTACAAAGTATAACTCCTCCTTTGGAGTTGCACTACACTTGAAGCTTCAAAGAATTCTGGTAAACACATCACCTATTTTTGTTGCAGTTTTTCATCAAATCAAATCTTACACATTATATTATATTATATTAGCACTTTACAATTTTTTATTCTCGCATTATTACACTACTACTACTACTACTATCGGAGAAAGGCAAAGTGTTAGATGAATCAAAGTGGAGTGTAAAGTTAGTACATGAAGCACATGAAGTGTGTTGTTCCGTTCGTGCATAGATGTGTTAATTAGTAGCTCGAGAGCCAATCAATGTCGGCATGATCATGAAAATGGACATGGAAAGGTGAGCTAATTTTGCATGCCAAATGTTTCTTTAATTAATTTGGTCCATTGAAAATGCCTATTTACCTTTATACCTACTCAATTTGGGCGATATATCAACATCTAGAGGTTGACAACAATTACATATGATCATCATACTCAAACTTATACTACTGTACTACTTATATTAATTAATATCATTATATATTCCATCTAAACCAACAAGCGTGTGTGAAATTACTTATTTGTGCTTTGTGCTTTGTATAGGCACTATAATGTGTCACCCTAGTACTAATCCCTAATCCATTCAATCCATCATGCATGCCTTTTGTGATTAAAAGGAGTGAGTTAATTAATTAATTAGTATCATTACTTTCTTAATTATTAAATATATGTACCCTAATCTTCTCTAGTCGATCATGTCAATATCTTTAAAAAGGATGTAACGAACCGTAATCCGTATTTTCAGAAACCGCCATTAGATTAGCTGGGTAGGCTTTTAAGGACCCATTATTCGTCCTAACCTATGAGATTAATAAAGTAGTACTGATTTTTCTAATCGCCTTTTGATTATTGGAAGATTAGTGAAGCACATGGGAGAGTGAATTTCTTTACCCTATAATATTAAGGTACAATAAGCTACTGCTCCTTAATATTTCCCCGGGAGTAATGTATTTGTTTGTCATCATGATATGCGACGTCACCACAATATTTTTTGTTATAGACGTCTATTTTAAAATTTTACATGTGAATTTAAACTCAAATTGCATTTATTAGAAATGCAATCTACGTGAAATTCATGAAAAATTGGATTAGAAATCCTTCTTGGGACTTGTGATTCTTGTTTTACTTTAAAGTTTAAATAGCCGGCTAAAAGTGTGGTTAAGTTTCCATTACGTAGCTGATATTGATTTTGTGATGTGGTGTTGTCTCTGCCAAGTTAGTGAGGTTTTGAAAGTAATTAACGCATCTATTTATAAGGTATTGAAGTATTATACATTTACTGCGTTGCATAAATGGCGTACAAAATTATAAATAATATATTGAAATATATCAAGTAATAAGTATACTGAATATAAAAGATGTCATATAATAAGTGTATACTGTAAAGTTTTTGGAAGTTATTGTTGTTATGCAATGAATAATTTTGAATTGAACGATATTAGACGGACGAAAAGTATTCCTCTGATGAGTTAAGAACCATCTGATACAATTGTAGGCTATTAAAACATCAGCTTTCGTATGTTAATTGGTGTTCTTCATCAGTTGAATATACTATATTGTACATCATTATCTATTGTCATTTTGCTTCGTCGATGCCTTAATTTTGTTATGTCGATGCCGCATACTCCTATTATTAGATAATAAAAAGGGACAGAGAAAAATAGTTGATAGATGGATATCTACATGAAGCTAAAATCAATTCAGAAGTACAATTTAGTTTAATGGTTGGGTAATTTAGAAATCTGATGTGAAAGAGGAAAAAAGAAGTCTTGTTTTTAGAGGGAAAAAAATGTAAAGAGACAAAAATAATGAATCTTTTTTTCCATCGCCATTAGTAGAAGATCTGAAATCTTCACAAAATTTGATTTTTCAGAATCTAATAAAACTCTTATATCAACATCAAGTTGGAAACAAGATCAAAAAATTAGTAGAATTATTTCCTCTCTCAAATTTGTCGAGTAGATGGTAAGATATAGAAAATTAATTTCGGGACCCAAAGTCCTTTCTAAATAATTAATAAGAAAAAAGATAAAAATGTTATGCCAACTGGATTCGAACTCAATACCTTTTTACATAATGGAGTAAGAAAAAAGAGAAAAAATATTACGCCAACGGGATTCGTACCCCATACCTATTACTTATTATTGACACATGTACGCACAAGATTGAATTGAGTAAATAAGATTAACGGATTGAATTCAAATTGAAATTAAATTCAACCAATTTAATGACTGCTCTAATTTTCTCACTGTTTGGTTAATTATTTTTTCAATATGATTTAAAAATAACATGAGGTTATATTGAATATCAAAAAGGTTAACAAAATATATGGAGGGAGTAGTAATAAAATACTAATAATAACGATGACAAATTTGCATATGAAGTTAACTCTAATTTAAATATGATTTTCTGTTGTACATAATGCAATCGAAGTCCTATATCACTAAAATATAAAAATTTATATGGTCATATATATTATGTAGATACATTATCTTCTTTATATGAGACCTTTTATAATAATAATTCAGGAAGAGGAAGGTTAATATAGAGTAAAGAGTATGGAAAATACGGTTAGAAATTGTATGCTATCATTACTTTTTTAGTGGCATTGCTGCAGTTATACCAGAGTCTCTAAGCATTTATTCATGCCCCTATATGCATGGTCGATACCAATTTATTTTATGGATACTTATCTTAGGGGTGAGGGTTATGTCCTACGTGTTGTGAGGGGCTATGGGTTTTATATACAATTGCGTCCGTTATTGCTTTATCTAGAAAAATAGGTTTCTAGCCCTCCCTTTTCCACACATGTCTTTAAATTTGGATGCGAAGTTACAATTACCTACCTAATTGTTTGAGAGCCGATATCGGATTTGCTGAGGTCTTTTTATCACATGTGTTTTGTTAACAGGATATCATATCAACAACGCTTCATGAGGAGAAAGAGTTACGAGTGAAGTTTGGTGAAATTGCACAGAAGGAGAAAGAGTTACAAGTGAAGGTTGGTGAAATTTCACAAAATGATACTAGTAAAATATCCTTGTCCGAGAATAAGTTACTAGTGAAGGATGGTGAAATTGATGCTAAAACATCAAGGCTGAAAAATAGAAGTTCTAACAACGATGACAAATTTACATATATGCATCACTAGAATATGAAAAATTATATGGTCATACTTATCAACACGTATTCTTTGTTACTCCTGGATTGCTCTGGAGTGATATATTTGCCAACACGTGTTCTTTTTCGCATATTTGGACCCTACTCATCCACACACTTTAAACTTACAAGTAGTCCATCCATTATATATAGGACTGCTTCAAAGTAATCACATTTAACACCTAAGTTATTAATAATGAATTTCCTAATAATAGATATGCACCTTATTAATTTTACCTTATTAATATTAATATGAATAACATTCATTTGGTAATTTGGATGCATGAGTTGATGGATTTCTTTGATGAGGCCTGAGGGGTTGTTGTACTTGCGGTGAAGTAGAGAAACTATGTAGGGGCAGAAGGTTTCATTGGTTTTATCGATCCATGGGTCATGTTGCGTGTTAAAGGTTTTGGCGAGTCATTGTTTTATTAACGCCATGATAATTACTCTTTGGTTCTGGCTAAAACATTTGTATAGATGTGGAGGTTTTAAATTGTATGATGGTTATGCGTGGTTAGTATCTGGAGGTTTGTTTCGTGTATTTCGTTGTATACTTATCCGGAGCATTTGTTATGCTTTTTATTAATAAAAAAAAAATTTGTAGTTATTTATTTATTTATTTTTTTTCTTTTTTAATATGAGTAGCGTTTTCAATCCATTTAAACTTTCTGAAATTTTAGGGCGTTATGGTGTAAAAAAATAAATAATCTAAACTTCTTTTTTTCCATAATGGAACCATTGCAAACTAATTACAAGAAGAGGAGCTACTCACATTACACATACAGTGTGTTTTAAGCCGAATTTGTACACCAATAATTCAGTTAAATTTGACCATATATAATATACTTCGTACTTACGTTACTTCATACGCATATGTTTCTTGCAAGTCTTAAAGTGGAAAATTTATCACAATGAATGGGTTGACAATCACATCACTCTATGAAGTTGACTCATGCATGTATTGGGCTAAAATTTGGACATTTCATGAACTGAAAAAGACAAATCAATTACGCTACCATATCCCTGGGCATCGAAACCTATGAATATGATCGATCTCTCCGCTCATCCCACACAATTCCAAGAGTTATTACAGTTCATCCCACACAATTCCAAGAGTTATTACAGTTTAAATCCAACTAAAAGTAAATAATTTAAATCCAACTAAAAGTAAATAAATAAAATAATAAACAGAAAGAAAAATACCGACGAAAGATATAAGCTTGGGCGTTGAGCCGTTGACATAATAATGTGTAATATACCGACCAAATGATTACATCAATTCATAATGTGTATGTACTTCATGCGATTAAACACCATAGCTAATTAATTAATTTGATGCGGTTACTACTGAACCGATTTTCGGGTTGATATCATGGTCTCATAGACCAACACTTATTATTTTTTACACAATTTGATTTCACTCGTTCCTAAAATTGATTCAGACTCCAAACCCATAAATTTGGAGTTTTTATAGACGTTGAGTAACATTTTAGACCTTTTAAATTCTTTAAAATTATGAAGCATTACAATTACAATATAATTTTATTAATTTTTTATACGATTTAAACTAATGGGAGATTGAAGGGGAGAAGAAATTTTTTAACAAATATAGAAATTAACAAATAACGTAAATCTTAAATTGACATTTTATATTTTCTGTTTGCTCAATAAATTGATCAAATCTGCAGCTAACGTATTTTATGGTTAGAAGTTACTAGTACTACATGACATGTGCCACCACGGCACCACTGAAAATTCAGATGCTAATTTCACAACCGTGTCAGTTTGAAATCATACGGTTTCATTCGAAATATTATTGTCTAATCAAATACATGTCTTAAAATTCAGATGCTCCTTCTATTACCGTTGCATCGTCCATGGTATTGGTAGGTACAATTTAAGTGCGTTTTTAGTTATGCTAATTAAATCGGTTGAATAGTAATCCGCTACGCTGCTGCAGCCTGCAGTGCGTGAATTTGTACGTACCTGCTATAGATATAACAATAATGAATGATTAAGAAGATTTCTATATTGTGTGTAGGCCAGTCGCTATACTTAAACGTGATAAAATAAATTCCAATGAAATGTAATCGGTCATATATAACGATCAACCATCCAAAAATTAATCTGAAATGCGATTCAAAAGTTCCTGAATAAAGTTGACCTAAAACACCTGATTCTAATATAAAATGTATTCAAAAAAACAAGTGTTTCTTTCTCCTATTGTTTTTTCTTAAATAAACAAAAATACTAAATTGAAACTCAATACACTATTATATTAATATTAATTGGCTTTTGATAATAATTTTTATAACTATAAAGTTAGTAATAGGTCCTCCTTAATATGTGTGAAATTACTAAAATTACAAGTAAGAAAGATTGGAGGGAATAGGTAATCACTTTGTTTTTTTAGAATAATCACTTTGTTTGTTTGATAGTATATTCCTCCGTAGTATATATGAATATATCGGTGGCATGTGAATTATCGGTGTGATTTTAAAGGAAAGAGGTCTGTGAAATAGTTAAATGAAATCCTCAATTCAACCTTTTTTGTTGCAAGTTGCTACCACCTATGGGTATGAGCGGTGGTCACTGTTAAGAACTGAGCTTTTACGGTTGGTAACCTGTGAAACAGTGAAAGGGAACTAGGCACTAGCTATCAATTAAGACAGACACAGACACAGTTCAAACTTGAACTTACGTACATTAATGCCGTCCATATGCTCTTGCTCACTTTCAACTGCTGTGCCGCTTCTATCTTGTAACCAACGTTTTACAATGAAACGCAGCTGCGCATTATATTGCAGATTACCCCAATGGTAAATTCGGTACAAAGAAAAAATAGATATAATTGAGAAAATAGCGATAATCAAAATTACATCAGTTAACTAAGAATGATAATATTTTAAAGTATCCCAGTCAAGTCAAGAGTCAAATAATCAATTACAGTTGGCCTTAGGCCACGGACGGTGCAGGATGAGGTCCAAGGTACGTATATATTCTTTGCTACTACATCATATAGTATGACATGATATGGTTTAATGTGTAATTTTGAATAATCCCATTTCATATTTTTGATTTTTTTTAATGTTTGATTTGACTTCAAGTTAATCATAATTTATTGTAAAATTATTTTTTCCACAATGAGTTATGATTAATTTGATATCAAACCGGACGTCGAAAAAGTCAACAAAATGAATTGGAGTTCTTGTAAGTTACCGGAGTAAGTAATGTGTAATATATAAACCACACGGTATAAAGTACAACACTTTAATCACCCTATAACCGAGTGTTTGGCATGGGCTTGGGAGCATGAAATTCTATTTTGGAAGCACAAAATCTTGTTTTAGCTTTGGCAAATAATTTTGATCCCTAGATAAAAAAAAAAAATCCATCATTATACAAAAATCAAGATCCAAAATCTTAACTTTAAAACAAAAAAAAAAAAATTAACTTTCACCAAAATAAAAAATTCATTTTCAAAATGCCACCGATATCATCCGGTCCAGATTCTCGGATTCTAGAAGATGTAGCCCCAAAAATTATTCATGAATCATTAATATTGTGTAGATAAGAAATAGGTTGTGAATGATATGATAATTAGAGGCAGCACATAAATTTGCGGAAAAAGATTTTAAAGTTTTTCCAATTTGAATGAAATGTTAGGTAGAAAACAAGCTTGCCATCCATCATTTGTCAACGACGGAGAATACACATACCCCGGCCCATCCTTCCAGTTCCAGTCATTCAAATTTAAATTTAAATTCAAACCAATAATTCTTCTTCCGCTAATATTAACACCATATTGATTCAACCGTTCAAGACTTCAAGGATTGTTATCGGTTGAACTTTAGAATTATTAAAGTATGAATTAATATAAATGATTAGATTTCGTTCCTCCTCAAAAGCTTAAGTTTTTTTGGGAGAGTTGGAATTATATCATGGTATCAGAACCATCAGGCTCACGTCCACCTGGGTTCGAATCTTCCCGGAGACAAACTCCGCCCCATATTGAATTTCCACTCGATTGGCCTCCCCAAAGAGGTTCGGCCACAAGTGCGGGAGAGTGTTGGAGAATTAATATAAATGACTAGATTTTGTTCCTCCCCAACAGCTTAAGCTTTTGAGAGAGTTGGAATTCTATCGGCATGGTTCGATCACTTAATAAATTAACGATGTGTTACATGTTTTTCATATACGACAAGTCTAAATGGTATACTAAAATCATGAATTTACTCTACCGATCTGCACTACCCGTACTAAAATTATAGTCCAAAGTCCAACGATTTCCCAATTTAACATTGATCGATGGTTCATATATTTTCTACTACAGTATTTCCTTTTATTTTAACGTCCGCCGGTCATGCCGTCATGCACCAACTTTGTGCAGCTTGCTTAATTTGTTTTATATTCAAAGTATGTAATGCAACTCAAACTACATACAGACATGACAATATACGTTATTTGTTACTACTACTACTACATTTCCAATTTTATATTGTCACAACGTCATATAAGAAAAGCCATCATCATATTCTAAATCAAGTATATTTATCCTTGACCTTGTAACATCATCATTCCATACGGCGGATTCTCTCAGCTGGCTCATGCCAAGCAACACAACATCATCAAACAATTTCCAAAACATCTCCCCACTAAAAACACACAACTAATCAACCCCTCATACTTGGTCACTAATAAAATGTCCGATCTGAAAACTAATAAGTTAACTGATAATGATAACAACTGATCGAACATTTTATTTTACAAAAATGTACATACAATATATTTCGAATTAGTTACCTATTCTATTCGGTCATTTCGTTTAACTATTCATCGACATCATCAGATATAGTCTATAATCTAATAAAACAAAATCAATTGATAACTCAGCTTAGAATGTGTTCTCTTTATTCGATCAGAACATAACTAAACTTATTTGAAATAAAAAATTGATCAGAATTTAATGATTTCTATAATAGAGAGGGTTAAATCTTTACTCTAACCTTGTTGGCATCTTTGACCCCTTGGATCTCCATATTCCATCTAACCGTTGAACAGATCTCACATAACCCCATTAAACACCTTGTTAATCAAATCTACCAAGTTTAAACTTACTTAATTGGCCTTTAAGTTAATTCATTTGATTTGATCCAAACACTAAACTAAACTATTCATCATCTATCTATCACACCACTTGATTCTCAACAACAATGGCTCAATCCAAACTAGTAATATTAAATTTTTAAAACAATCTCAAGTGGACCCCCATCACAAAACCACAGCTATAAATCCTTGACCTCATCACATTCTCCTTTCCTCTATTTCCACTTCACTACCATCCTCACTCCATCTTTCTCCCACTTTCTCTCTCTAAAAAGCTAAAACGAGAGCAGAACAGAACCCATTCCCATAAAAAAGATCCACCACCAATCAAGATTGTTACTCCGAAACTAGAAATGGTCGACGTGGACAGGCGAATGACGGGCCTAAACCCGGCCCATCTCGCTGGCCTCCGCCGGCTCTCGGCCCGAGCTGCCGCCTCCGCCCCGTCCACTCCCCTACCCCCACGCAACAGCCTCCTCTCATTCGCTTCCCTCGCCGACAAACTAATCGACCACTTAAAATCATCCGGTATCAAAGTCCAGCCCGGCCTATCCGAATCCGAATTCGCATTAGCTGAAGCCGAGTTCGGATTCGCGTTCCCACCGGATTTAAAAGCGGTTTTATCCGCCGGATTGCCGTTAGGAGCCGGCTTCCCTGACTGGCGATCAACCGGCTCGGCTCGGCTCCACTTACGAGCTTCAATAGACTTACCTATCGCTTCGGTTTCGTTCCACATAGCGAGGAACACTCTCTGGTCCAAATCGTGGGGTCCGAGACCGTCCGACCCGGAAAAGGCCATGAAAACAGCTCGAAATGCTCTCAAACGTGCGCCGCTTCTGATCCCGGTCTTCAACCATTGTTATATACCTTGTAACCCTTGTTTGGCGGGGAATCCGATTTTCTACGTGGATGAGACGAGAATCTTCTGCTGTGGATTCGATTTGAGCGATTTCTTCGACCGTGAATCCTCGATTTTCCGTGTTGATTTGACTAGTGTTATCTCGAGGCAGTGCTCTGTTAGTGAGAAATCTTCTCGGAGAAGCTTGGATACAGCCTCCGCCGGGAGATCGCCGCGTTGGGTGGAGTTCTGGAGCGACGCCGCCGTGGATCGCCGCCGTAGGAATTCCAACTCGTCATCTTCGTCTTCATCTTCACCTGACAGGTATGAAACCCTAACATATTACTATTAAGGAACTGAGATTTAAATTTTATTTCCTTTATTTATATATAATTTTGATTTCATCGTGTAGGTATTTATTCGATATGCCGAGATCCCAAGTGCCCAAGTGGGTAAACGAGTACGTGAGCCAAATCGGGTCGGTTTTGAGACAAGGCGGGTGGGCGGAATCGGATGTAACGGAAGTAGTCGACGTGTCAGCTTCTGGATTCTTCGATGATATTGAGATGGTGATGGTGGATAATCAAGCGGTCATGGATGCCTTACTGTTGAAAGCGGATCGGTTCTCGGATATGCTTCGGAAAGCCGGGTGGAGCACCGAAGAGGTTTCGGATGCGCTAGGTTTTGATTTTCGGAAACAGGAGAGGAAACCGGTGAAGAAGCTGTCGCCGGAGTTCGTGGAGAGGATCGGGAAACTGGCTGAGTCCGTGAACCGGTCGTCTTCTTCGTCTAATTCGTCCTTGTAGTATATGGGTTGGACCGGGTGGGTGAACCGGCTTCTTTTTTTCTTTTTAGAATTTTTTGGGTTTATCCAAGTCTCGTGTTTTGCTTATTTTGGGAAAAACAAGTTGTGGCTAGGGAATCGGTAAAGATGTGAGGAAATAGGTGAAAGGTGATAACCACGTTTTCTGATGTACTTCTGAGATAAAGGAAAAGGATGGTATAGAAAATTTGGAAAGTATCTATAAATATGTATTTCTAATTATATAAAGTACATGTAATTATTATTTAGCTGAATATAGTACTAATATTATTTATTTTTATATCTCTTCATGTTTATTTTTTATTTATCACGACGCTCATGCTATTCTTAAAATGAACAATGCTGGTCTCAGTATTAAGAACCGATTATAGCAAGCTCCTAGTAGTAAAATGCTTTATGCTTCATTGACGCCTTATTAAACTCAACTGCACCATGAGGAATATTTTGATCTAGCATATGGGCAAAGACTCCGTGGTTATCGGCAGGTTTAATTGTAGAAGACTTTGCTGATACTGTTCTACTTTAGAATGGCTAGTTTCTTCAAAATGGTTGACTTTTAGGGTAGAATCATTTGTCACTATACTGTTTTTGTTTGGCTTGTACTCCTCCGTCAAAGTCATTTCTTTACGTTTGTTTTGTTGACTTTTTCGTCACCTCGTTTGAGCTCTAATAAATCATAAATCTTAACGGAAAAAATAATTAATAAATTTATATAATGAAAGTAGAGACACTATATTTTCATAATATGCTTTCAAAAATTAATTTTTCATTATAGTTTAGGAGTAAAAGGAGGTTAAACAGAGCACAAAAAAATTAACAAAACGAAACGTAAATAAATAATCTGGAATGATGAGTATAACTTTAACTTTGTATTGAAAAAGGCTTAGCTATATCATCAGGGTAGTATAATGTGAATGTGTATAGCAGTAAGCTTTCTAATCAAATTTATTGAAAGTCGGTGGGCAATTTTCTGGAATCCAACAAAAATGTCTAAACACATTTACTTTCTAGTACTATGATTTAGTACATGACTTTATTGGCCTCTCATTATTTTCATAAATCATAAATAAGGACCCCAAACTTATAACTACTACTGTTTTCCCGTATCTATCGTATACTGTACTGCATTCTCATGCTTAAATAAAAGAGAGAGGGAAAAAAAACATTTTTACTACTTTGACCCCTAAAGTTTGATGCCATACAATTTACCCCTAGAATTTCTCTTATCAATATACCATCAATATACCCCTGAGGTATTAGCATTAATGTATAATACCCCCTAATATTGTGTACTTTAACATATTTTAGTGATTGATTGGATTTTGCTCGATTGAATTATTTTTTAAATATTAATAATTAAAGATAATGGGATTAAAAAGAATAAAAAAAAACTAGAGAAACAAAAGAAACATGAAGATAACATCGTTTTTGTACATTTTCGTAAAATATGCACTATATTTTTTTTATATCTCATGCTCGTCCCTTCTCTTTCTTGTTGGTTTTCCATCTTTGACTTCTTATCCAATACTACCAAGTTTGAATTTATTTGAACAATATTTAGATCGAAAAAAATTATAGAAAATCAATTTCAAGTAGTGTTATATGCACATACAGTATATCAACACTTCATGGGATAAAAATGAGTATGTATTGTAAACTTTAAACTTTAGGAGTTAAAGTGCCCAAACCACCAACCATCAAATTTTAGGTGAAAACAAATTTTTAACTTTTATTAAAATATGTGAATGCGCTAAAATATTTTTAATTTACAATTTGGAAGGAGTAACAAATGTATAAATCATATCCCAAAACTTTAATCCATAGCGTGTCTAGAAATTGTTGTTGGTTTAAGGCAAAAAGGAGGAAGAAAAAAAAAAAAAAAAAGGAAATGAAAGAAAATTGGGTTAGATGAAATTAAACACGAAGAAGCATCAGCGTGTTATCCGAATTAAGGCATTTTGTATTATTAAATGGATAATAGTTGGAAAATGAACTGGCACGGGAACCGAACCAGGGTCATGCACGTGTGCGTGCACCTGAGGAAAAAGATAGCTTAACGGGTGGGTCCGTTTTTACAAATCCGGGTCGGACCCTATCCCTTTCATATCATCGCATAATTTAGCAAAGTGACACCCCAACGGCGTCGTTCCGGTCTCCCCAACCTCCAGTTCTGCAACTCAGCACCAACTGGAGTAATCAATACGGTGTCGTACAGCTTGGCCAATCAGTCAATCACGGTCTCTCTATTGTGGGCCAGGAATGATAGACAGTGTATTCGTAAAGAAAACATTTTTGGACTTAGTTTTGTATTTTTGTAAGTTTGGGGCGTGAAAGTGAGAATAGGCAAAAGTTGAAAGTCACGAGAGAAGAATGAAGGATGTTGACAGGTCAAAATCGTCTTTTGAGGGGGTGAAAGTGAAAAAAGAGAAAGACAATGTTGATCGGAAATGATACGATTATGGGTTGGAATTCGGCATTGGAAAACAGAAAAAGCTCTCCGTGTGTGTGTGTGAGAAACAAGATAATTTATTTAGCTTTTCAGGGACAAAACAACAAGGCAGTGTTCTCGTTTGTTTCCATTCAATTTCAATTTCTAAGTGTGTGAACTTGGAGACTATTGTTCTTAAACAAAGGGTCAAGTCTCCTATGGTAAGATCACATTCAAGGTATCTAGATTCTAGAGTATATTCATTCATTGGCAAAACTAAAAATCGATGCAAGGTGTGATCAGTGTAATGTATCATCTCCGAGAATACAATTAGTGGGATTCATGCAGGCGAGTTTCAGTGTTTGTGCTTGTATTCACTATGGAACTTGATGTTTAATGAATTACTATTTTGAACATAATTTTGGGTTTTGAAACTAAAACTATATACATCATTCCAACTTTGACGAGTGACTTTGAGCCCAAAATTACACTTAAAAAATCGAGTTTGGAAGCTCAAATCCCGCCATAATTCAAAATTCAATTCTAAAACCCCGTCCCAAATATCAGGGAAGTAACTTTAGTAAATCTGGGAAATAACTTTAGTAAATTTAGATTGTAACCTAATTTGTGTATATATGATATGTGTAGTAGTTGTTAAGTTAGTTGAAATTGGGTGATAATAACTCAACTGATTTTAATTGACAAGTTAAGGTCTTGTTCTTTTCATCTGAAAAAATAATGACTTCAGTTCAATCAAGGATGGTTGTTGGCTCAAACAGTAAAGAACTTGAGTTCACTTAAACAAAGTCTTGGATTCCAGCCTTGTGGATGTTAAAAAAACGCCGATGGGAGAGCTGCTCCCTAAAAAAGAGTATGACGATGGTTGATTAGATTAGTCGTTAAAGCGGATATAATTAGAAATCGAAGTGAGAAAAATCCATTAAACTCAAACTCAGTTACGTTATATTAAATTTGATTCTGACTGATTAGCTACTATTAAAAGTTGATAAATGTATGTTGAACAAGTTGTTATAACTTAAAAATCAAATCCAGTTTGTTGTTATTCTTTTCTTCTCCTCTGATAACGTAGTTAAATATCCTTAAATGTTAATGAACATAACTGCATGTTAAGACAGTCTATTGTCTAACAATGATCAAAACTCTCTGATCACTCATTCTTTTGCTTGATTTTTTACTTGTATACAAGTGGTTAGATTTTACCAAGTTTTAACTCCTAGCACTTGCACTCCCTTTAGGGAACAATGCTGAATGTGTATATCTCATTGCTTGGTAGAGAAGTAGTGGATGAAGCTCTTTCATAATCATTTCTTCAAACATATTTTCCTTTTCAAAAGTATTTTTGCACATATGTATATTTTATGCTACTAATATTTGGGTTGCCTTTAATACCATGATCATTCTCTTTCCCCTGTTGAGGATCTCTTGACCCCAAAGACGACCAACAATATGCATAAACATTGACAATGCATTTTTAATTTTTACTTTGTGTCACATCTTTTGTTTTATTTATCTTGAACTTTCTAATATCTTGTAACATATTGAGAGAACTATAGGAAACAAATACTACTACAACTACTAATATACCCACAAAATAACCCACTTTCTAACCAAATACCAAATAATCACTTGTATACTTCCATTTAAAGTAAATAAGTTTCTACTCCCAAAATGATGAAATGCTTGTTTCACTTTGAGTTTGCCGTTTGCGAGAGTACTCTCAAGCAGAGTGGTGAAATGTAACATTAGAGAGGTTTGACAAATTAGGTTTGTGTAAGAGAATTCCTTATGGTTGGGGCTTAATTGAGGGGCTTTTAACATATAAGCCTAAAAAAAGTCCATTCCAAATGAAGTCTTCAATGGTTTGGAGGCTTAATTTGAGCTTTTTATTTGTGGGACCCGGTGTTTTAAAAGGCGTAAGCCGTTAGGCGGGGTGTAATACGTGCCTTGAGGCGAGACGTATGCCCTAAGGCACAGGGCGTATGCTCCATAAATTTCTCAAATTAATTATTTTAAAAACATAATTTTATAAGTTAGTTGACAAAATCACAACATAAATCATGAATTGTGAGTAGAAAGTTAAAAAAATAAAATTCAAAACAATAGAAATTGAAGCCAAAAGAGTAAATAATGAATAAAAATGCTTAGATAACAGATTTATAAGTGTATGTTTTACGTTTGAATCTGCATAATATATGTTACCCAACATCAAATTACATATATACTTCAACTATATTTCAATTTCACTTGCCATCTTATTTAATATAATACATTATTATGTTATATAATTTTTATTGCATAGATGAAATATGTCATCCTGATTAGTTGAAAAATAAATCTTCAACTATAATAAATTAATTCTAAGAAAAATTAGATGACATCATTTAAAATCTTCAATTTTTCATATTATTACTATTAATTTAGGATAAAACATCGAATTCTAATGTTACATATTCATGTAAAACCAAATGTGTAAACTTTACTTTTGTACAAAAATGTAAATGTTCTAAACATAATAAATTAAAAAGAATAAGAAGAAAATATATTATTCTGTTCAAAATCAAGATTTAAACTATCTTTCATAAAGAAAAATAGCAGATTTTCAAAGGCGTATGCCTTGCTCCTTGGGGCGTAAAAGACGTATGCCTCGGCCACCGTGGCGTAAAAGGCGTACGCCCCGACCACCGAGGCGTACACCGTACAACACTTACGCCTTATACAAGTGCCTCGGGGCATTTTAGGTGTAAAATTCTCCAAGGCGCGCCCCGAGGCTGCCTTTTAAAACACTGGTGGGACCCACATTAATCATTCTAATGTACTCCCTCCTATTTTAATTAATTGTTATAGACAATGTACAAATATTAAGAAAAAATTGATCTCTCCTATTAATAGGCAATTATGAGGCCTATTGATAGTAAATTAAAATTAAAAGCTCTTACATTATCTTATCTATTAATAGTTATACCTATTAATAGCATAGGGGTGCAGGTCTAAACGACAAGTAAATGTGATAGGAGGGAGTAGTTGTTTTTTCCTTGTGGGTTCCATATTTTGGGCTTAAATTGGGGCTACTAATTAGTAGTCCATTTTCATGGGCTCCTAATTAGTAGCCCCTTTATAGATCCCATTGGAGTCATTTTTAGATTTAATTAGGACTTTAAGTCTTAATTAAGCAAAAAAATCTCTATTAGGAGTGCTCTAAGAGTTTGGATGAGGTGTTAATTTTGATGGTTAGTGTAGTTAGTTATTGGGAAGGGAAGAAAATGTATTGGAAATTATGTTGATTATTCAGTTAAATAAAAATTTATTCCAATTACATTTCAACAAAAATATAGACGATTACTTTGATTAGCCGTAAAAAGAGTTACATAATAAGTTATACAAATTAAAATAAATTTGTAATGTGACTTTCTAGAGGTACAAACAATTTGGAGTCAAAGCTAAACAAGTGACTTCGTACTCTTGTATGCCATCAAGATTAAACAGAATGATTAAAATGTTTTAACGGTCTATTTACCCACCATGTGAACCGAACCGACCGTTGGCGCGCCTCTTCTTCCACCTCTGCACGTGCCCATTATTATCTCACTCACGTGCAAACCTCTTCCGCGAAAAACAAGAGCCAAATGCCAAATTGTACACCAATTACAGTATTAAACTCCTACCAGTAAGTTCTAACTATGTGGCACTGATGTTTCCGAAAAGTCAAATAAATACTGTAGATCGAAACTAAACTACCTTGTCACACAAATATTGAAAATTTTCTATTAACAAAACTTGCTTGCTACTAGTAGGAGTATACATTTATACAATACATCATTATTGATCATGATTTTTCTAATATTAGCAAAACTTTGAAAACGAGAGTAGATAGAAATGTGGAATCTTTTTCAAAATGTATAGAGGATAGATATTTCAAGTATCTCTTAATTCTTATATCTCATGTAATATCGCTTTTTTTTATACGCGTCCACTAATTATATATCGTCTTGACTAGCTCGTTCATTTTAAAGGGTTCTCCCACTCAAACTCAAATTATTTTCATAGTGTAATTAATCTTTTAAATATATCAATTACATTCATTTTCCAAGAATCTTCAACCAATTTTAAGAATCCTTTTTCTTTCATTTTTATGTGTCATCAACTTGACAACTAAAGTTGATTTATGATAGTGTTAAATAACAAATTTGCACCCCCCAGATTTATGAGATTATGTGTGACTTGATGCGGTATATTTTATTCTTATTTTTTTACTGTATCAAATAATAAGAGAGTTAAATTCAGCACAATTGAAAATGTTACAAATGGAACTAACTCTTACAAATACTTTAATATTGAACTTTTAATAGTGTTCAATCAAATTATTCCCATACGATACTAGTCAGAAACAAAAGAATAAGAATTATTGTAGTCTATAATTCATTGAAATATTCATGCTTACTTCTATAGTCCAAGACAATGTACTACTACTACTAAAAGTATCCCAAGAAGGATTTTGCCGTTAGAAATCTGAGGTGGCGAGCAGCTGTAATTGACAAAATGAAATAATGGGGCTAATTTTATAATATTTTAATTGTATGTGGGGCTTTTGTAATATCCCTAAAGATAACGAAAAACTCAACTTGGCCCTTAATGCGTAATCCGCCATACCGCGCGTTCTTCTTATTTCGTCCCACAACTTGATAAATAGAAATGATTGTCAAACCATACTCTTCCCCGAGTAACCGTAATAAATAAAATTGCACAAATGTTATCATGAGAAATAACGCTTTGTTTCTCTAAACCTGTTAAAGGGCGGTTCTGAGTGTAGGTGAAGCAAATTTCACAACATAGACGACGGGACTTATCCTCGACTTTAGGATAAGTTCCAAGTAGGAATTTATTACATCTGTTTTTTTTTTGTCCCTTTGTGGAATGTGACTGCATTGGAAAGAACGTGAGTGTGTTTATGGAGAGCAAGGCAATGGAACAACATATTCCAGTTATGGGCTACGAGATAAGTTTTTTTGTGAATATACATTCCATGTACAGTGTATGTGTAAATGTCATGGATCATGGATTTAGGCTATTGTTGATGGTGACTATACTGCACATCACATACCTTCACATTTAATTGTTAGGTCTTGTTCCATTTTCTTACCTGTTTTCCCATTTTTGGGGGGGTCCCATGTTCTCCACTGTTCTTCTCTCAAACTCAATCTTACTTCATTTATAATTGTGGCAAAAGATTTTGGTGGAGAGCAGTTAAGTCTTGTTGGTGGCCTATTCAATTCGTTGTGAAGAAGGAGATGCATGATTCTCTGATTGCAGAATCATTTGATCAGCTTGCTACTACACACTTTGGGCAAAGTGCATAAGTAAACTGCGCGTGTGAAGCGTAATCTTGTAAAACATTGTTTTTTTTATTAAATAATGTATTGAAATCAATGGATTAAATATATAATCTTCATATAATAATGACTTCAAACATAACAAAAAATAACTAATTAAGTAATTGAATTTAACATAAATGGTGTCCTATAAATGTATATATAGTTTTTGTAGTTATACAATAAATAGTTTTGAATTGAACGATATTAGACGTGCGAAAAATATTCTTTCGATGAGTTAAGAACCATCTGATACATCCGTAGGCTTTGGAAACATTCAACTTCGAAATCTGTAATGCAGCTTTCGCATGTTAGTTGGTATCCTTCATCAGTTGAATATATTGTCATGTACAGTATGTCATTATTATCTATTGTCATTTTGTTTCGTCAATGTCTTTTGTTATGTCAATGCCGCAATATGGACGGTATTCAAATTCCAAGTGGCCTAGTATCCTCAGATTCTCTATCGTCAAACCAAAATTGACGTTTTGGTTTATAAATATGGTTTATAAATACTTCCTCCGCCCAATAACAAGTGTACCACTTAGTTTTGTTGACTTTTTTAGGAGTATTTTGACTTCAAATTATTTGTAAACATTGAAGTAAAAGAATTTAAAAAAAATTATATTATGAAAATATAAACATTCTAATCTCATAATAATATGATTTTATTTAATTATTTTATCGTATGATTTAAAAGTAATTTAATGTTAAAATGACCATCGAAAAAATCAACAAAATCAAGTGTTACATTTATTATTGGACAGAGGAAGTATGTCTTTTTTCATAAGAACATATCATGACTATTTTTAAATTAAATATAGTACGACCATACAACTTTGTGTTAAATAATAAAGATTCAAGAAGATAATAAATAAATAAAAAATTTACGTGAATAAGATTCGAACCCAACACCTTCAACTAGAATAATGATACAAATAATAAATAAAGTTCATGACAACAAGATTCGAACCAAACACCTTGATAAAAATAATAATACAAATAATGGAGAAAAAATCACGCCAATAGGATTCGAACCCTATACCTTTTATTAAATAATGACACATGTACGCACCAAATTGAATTTAAATAAGTAAGATCAACGGACTAAAATTGATTGGGTTCCAAATCATGGGTAAATCAACCGGCTTATTATATTACATTAATGTGTGCTAGGAAGCACGGAAACGGAAACAAGACGGATACGTGGAAACGCCAAAATCTAAAAAAGTAGGAAACGAAAACGTAGAGGAAACGTTTATTTTATATATTTTTAAAATATACTATTTAATATGAAAAATAATTATAAATTGGGAAAATTGCAACATGTAAACTGAGATTGTACTTTTTTTTTGAAACGACAAATATTACGGCTACTCCTACACTATTACTATTACAAATTTCCTAAACCACCTTAGTTCTCCACACCTAAACCAACCTTATAACTCCGCCACCGCCGGGGATCAAACCCTGCACCTCTCCTTCCCTAGCCGAACTCATTACTGCTTCACCATCTTATGACTCCATATAAATTGAGAGTTGAAGATCCGGTGATTGTATGTATAATTGTATATCATTATAATTAATTAATTTACCATATATTAAAAGTCAAAACACTAAGACTAAATGAGTACTTTTATTATTATTATTATTATTATTATTATTATTATTATTATTATTATTATTTGTTTTTGGAAAAAATGGATCAAACCCCCTCAACTATTACTCTTCTTAGACTATACCCCCAAACTAATAAATTTGGTGATTAACCTCCTCAACTATAATGTTTTTGAGACAATGTCCCCCAAGTTAATAAATTTAATAATAAACTCTTAATAAATCAATCAAATATATTAATTTTTTAGACGTTGTGATACAAAATTCGTTTTTGTCGATTATCATGATGTTTAAATGACGTTCAAACTTTATTTTATAGTTTTGAAATAATTTATAATTTGTTCATCCTCCATTTCTTTTATTATTTTTTTATTAAATATTTTGAAAATATTTGACAACGAATTTATTTTAATTTATAATGTAAACAAATATATAAAAAATGTTGTGAAGCTATACTTAAAGTACTTTGATGATAAATATAATATTATTTATATATTTTGTCAATGTAATTTAAATTAATTTGTGGCAAAAATAACTTGAAAAGACCAATATAAAATAATTACGGAGGAAATATATTTTGTAATTTTTATATGTCATGTGAAATATAACTTCGTAACCATGAAATATGAATAAATATTTTATGTGTTGCATATATAAAATTTAAACACCTACAAATGTTATTTGATCTATTTATTTAACTAAAAAATTCATTTCAGGGGGCATTGTCAAGTCTCAAATGAATAATAGTTTGGAGGGTTTGATCAATTATTAATTACTTTGTTTTTGGTAAGTAAGTGCCTGTTTGGTTGGGTGTATTTGCAGTCAAACTGCACCCGAAACACACTGTTTTTGCCGAATACGCTGTTTGATTTTTAAGTTTAGAAAGTGTGTTGTGGCTGGACCGATTGGGCCGGAAAAATTGGACCGTGCGTTTCGAAGCCCCGAAACACACCTCTTTTTCATACATGCCTATCTGATGTATGAAAAATGTGCATGGTCAAGTGCACATATTTTGGACCTTATAATTTCGAGAATGCCACCGAAAAGAAAAAGAAAAAACAGAAAATTATCCCAACTCCTTTCTACGTTTGAGAAAGCTGTGAGCCGGCGACGATCTGCCGTTCTTGTCGTCTGCCTTGTGAGCTCGCCTGAAAACTTGGAATCTGAATCGGAATTATCTTCCTCTTTCTTTCCATCTTTTTCGTTTCGACTATGGTTGAGTATTGAATACTATCAGGTTGAGACGACTACCAGCTTACTATCGATTGAGTTGCAGAAAATGGCCATGGAGGAATCGGGAGATATACTACCCGCGGGCCGCCACTGTCGACCCCCACCCACCGCCTTCTCTCTCCGAGGTATCTTGTTCAACCCTAACTGTTGGGGATTGTTAATACTTGCAGCGTTTTTTAATGGAATTTTCTTGATTGGTGAAAGATCTATTGTTTGGTTAAGCTTCATTCATCACGAATTTGTTAATGACTAAATTCTCTTATGTAGAAATGATATTTGTGATTATCAATTTATAACAGTCTCATCTTCTCTTTTCTTGTTTGCTAGTCTAGGCTCTGCTGTAAGTTTATCTTAGTGGGTGTGCACTTGTGCTTGATTGATGAAGTAGAAAGAATTGAGGTTTTGTTACTGAGTTATCAAATTTTTATAGTGTATGTCAGTGGACTTGATGGAATTGTACAGTTACAGCGAAATCAGCGAATGTGATAAGTAGCAGTATGTGAATAAATTGAGGTAGAACAAAGAACTGTATGAAGCTATAGGAATATCAATCCAAGAATTATGTTGAGTGAGAATTGTTTCCTCTTTATATGCAGGTAAATTGTCATGGTACTAAACTACCTGTATTTGAGTGAGAATAAATTGTCATGTTCATTAGGCTGTTTTATCTGAGTATTTATGTGTGTATATTTGAATAGGAGACGACAACGATGTGATATCTGAGAATGGAGAGGTAGATGACGATGAATCAGACCAAGCTGGTGGAAAGCTTCGGAAGCTGATTGTTTCTCTGGAAATGATTATTTGGGATTGGGTTCACATCTGCTAGCAAGGTACATGTGGTGGCATTGATCTGGTTGGTGCATACCGTGTTAATGTTAGTTAGTGTTGGATTGTTTGTATTAATTTGCTAATTTTGCAGGCTGCTTGAGAGCATGGAATGGGTCCACGAGGTTCTGCTTTGATTTGTGGCTACACAAGTTACCATAGGTTACTCGAATCATCATTTGCAGACCTGAAAAGGAAAGAGGTAGTCTTAGTTTTGTTTGAAAGTAATTATCAGTTGTGCTATATACCGTCTGTTAAATGAGTCTACACCCTATTGGTTGATGTGGCACTGCTAGCGTTCCATACACACATAGAGTTACTACATACGTATTGTTCATTACCCTATGGTTAACCTCATGTTTATCCATGTGGAAAATACATATATTCACACTAGCTTTACATGCAATTTGCCTATACTAAGGCTGGAGTAGTTTATATCATTATATGGACTATCTTCCCTTAAGCAAGAGGTTGTGGGTGTGATCAAACCCCTGTGCAAGTGCAAACCAGTTGGGGTGTGCCCTTTGCCTTGTGTACCGTGCAAGATCGGAATGGACTAGGCGAAAGTGCAGACCATATAAATGAAAAATAGAGAATGTAATTTACTTTAGATTGAAAGGTCTTCTTACATGGATACTTGACATTTTCAGAGCAATTAAAAAAATTCCACTTTCCATGAAGAAATGATTCTGCTTTTTCTGTGGTTGAAAGACACCTATTTTTATTGCCAACTCAAACTTTCAGTCCGTTTGTTATTGAATCAGTTAGAGGGAAAAGAATCGGTGTTTGTGTTCATATGGAAAAATAGAAATAAGGTGCAATGTATCTCGAGCTGATCAATTATCTTTACTTCTTGCATTAAAGAGTCCGAATTTTCTTTCACTTTATGCATATTTTCGGCCCACGTCGTCTTGTGGATTTTACATGATGTTGGTGGATTCATTATTGACTAACATTAAATTTAGGACTGCCTTCTCTGTCCAACAGTCACGACTCATACACCATCATATTACTATTCTTGTCCATATGATGGTGTATGCCTCTAGAAAGGGAAATGCTGACCTTGAGCATAATAGTGATTGAGGTGATGTAGTGAGTTTCCGTTACGTAGAGTAAATTTGATCAATAATTTATGTGATCTGTTACTGCACTTAACACTCCATATTAGCCTCTGCATTTGGTTCCATACAACAATGAGCACACCAAGTTTTTCATTGCTGTAATGATACAATCGGTGTATCTATCCTCAATCCTATGGTACATTATGACTTGCCTATGTGTTTTGAGAAGTATCATTCACTAAAAAACTGGTCATGCCTGATTAAGGTGTGATGTAATGAATTATGCAGAGTAAATTTGATTGATCCTTGATGTGTTTACCGTGTTTTAGTATGCTACTGTAATTAACACTCCATACTAGCCTCCGTATCTGGTTCCATACAGCAGTGAGCATGCTAAGTTGATTCTATGCATGTGATCAGAGAATTTTAATAGCTAAGTAATTGTGATTGAAGAACTATACATACAATCTCTAATTGAGTGGAGAATGTATAATATGGAATGCTAGCTAGAAAGCATTATACAAATTGGCTACTTGGTGATTTTGATATAGTGAGCATATGTACTGTGATTCCGCCCTTTCTCCCTTACCTCCTCCTTCTCTTATTCATTTCTTATTTCATATACTCGTGCTATAATAATTCTTCAGAGATCAAAAGCCTTTACTTCATCACGAACCCCATGTATTTAGTTACTATTTACTACTACTGTCTGTTTCCAAAAGCTTCAATTTATTCTAAAATGATTAAATTGAATGTGGAAACATATTAGGTAAAAATATTACTAGCTTTTTTATTATCTGGTGGATAATTTATGTATACAAATGTTGTTGAGAATAAGTAAGGTAGGTCATTCTTTAGAGCTGATTCGAGCTAGTTATACAGTTGTCTGAAGCTATAGCCATTACTCAGCTTTGCAAACAGAATTTTCAGCAGCTGTTCTGCTTCAAAAAAAAAAAAAAAAAAAAAAAAGAAGAAGAAGCTTTAATCCATATGCAAACTCTCAGCTGATAACCAATGTAACAGTAAGTTGATATACAAGGATGCCCATGTTAAAGTAAAAATATGACCGCCGCTGATTGAATCATAAATTAGTGCATTTTTTGTTTCTTCATTTTGTTCCGTTTGATTCTGCAATTGTTTCATAAATGGTGATACAACATATCTACAGGTATGGTGACAGAATTGTTGCTATCAAAGTTCTTAATTGTTGTAGTACACCTGAAGAGAAAACTGTCCATGAGAGCCGTTTTGTTCGAGAAGTGGCAATGATGTCAAAAGTAAAGCATGATGATCTTGTCAAAGTGAGAACTGTTGATACAACGGTTCGATTCCTTTATACATATCTGCATTTTGGGTATTATTATGTGTACCTTCTTTAATTTGCTTCTCATGGAGCCACTTTTGTTTGCAGTTTATTGGAGCTTGTAAAGATCCGCTAATGGTAATTGTCATAGAGCTATTGCCAGGAATGTCACTTCTGAAGTATCTTGGTAGCGTACGTCCAACTCAGTTGGATCTGCATGTGGCATTAAACTTTGCTCTTGATATTGCTCGAGCAATGGAATGCTTACATGCAAATGGGACCGAACTCTCTCGCAGGCAGGGGCGGAAGTCGCAGGTATAACTACTTTCCATGTTATCTGATCCTGCTGCAGCTCTATCGGTTAGTCAATACTGCTCTTCAGTTTTAGACTGTCTCCGTCAAGCTATCAGTGGTCATGTAATTATCTAACGCTGTCTTTTGTGCCGCTGAGCTGCCATACTGCACTGCAGCATGCTGGAGACGCTTGATGTCCGATTTTGCCCTAAGGTAAGAACAATTGTATATAATAATATAATGCAGTTAGACCGAATTTTGCCACTATTTTGGCCCGCACTTCCATTGTAGACTTGTAGTTTCTCTTGATATTTTATCAGTAATGTAATCTTAATTTCTTACTTGCCAGGTATCTAAATTGAATATGGGATCACTCCGTGCATCATGCCCAGTTTAAAGCGCGTCTTCAACAACTCTGTACCTTTGTGAAGCTATCAATAATCGTGATCATCACCATTTGCGCTGTCCACCTGTACATAATAAGTGACGTCTTGTGCTTGTGCCATTTGGATGTATTTTACAGTATTTATGAATGATATTGGATGATGTAACAATTGCTTGTATGTTTCTCTTACACAACAAGAATTTGTGTTCTAGATTGTCAATTATTGTGTGTTTACGAGTCATATTTGACATTGTTGAGTTTGACATATGAATATACAATACTGTTGTGCTTAAAAAAAAAAAAATATCAGCAGCATCACTTTTAGTCTTTTACTACACAAATTTGCTTGCTTGAATCATTGTTTTTAATGGTTATATAGTAGTCAAATGAAATAATGAATGATCTTAATATGATTTGTGGTGAAACAAGCATTTCAGTAAATGCTTCTGATGCTTCACTACCAACTGAATTTGCGGCAGTATTTGTTGCAGAAATTCTATCGATTTCAACTACTTTCTCGCGCACAAAACAAACCAAACGGAAATGGAGAAGAATGTGTGTTTAGTTAGACATTGACTTGGAAATAAGTGGGTTGACCCAAAATGCACCACCATACCAAACAGTGTGGATTGCACAAGAAATACACCTAAAACACATGACACAATTTGAAAAAACAAACGGTGAGGAACAAGGTTCCCTCACTGGTTTTAATATGGTTGGACCAAATCTACACTCCAACTTATGCACGTTAACGCATGGTCAAACTACACACAAACCAAACGGGGCCTAATGGAAAACAAACATGGTCACCGAAACAGAATGACACAGGCGGCTACAGCTAATAAAGAGGAGCAAAGAGATCGGACCAAATCTCGATCTATGGCATCTCGAAAACCATCCACGGCTTCCAACTTCCATCGCCATCTTAGCACCATTTATTCTTTCATCTCTAAAGTTATAGGCAACAGAGTTTGCACGGCTATCCCCCGGATCTTCGACTCTCAAGGTCGCCGTCTCGCCGGAGCTGCTCGTGACAGGTGGTAGAGGCTGAGTCTCGTCCAGACAGAGAACTTGATGTAAGTCCATCGATCTCAATTTTGAGAAATCTTACTTCCAAGCTTATCCCAATTCTGTGAGTTCAATATTAGAAAAAAAACAGTCCTGAAAATTGCCCAGGAAACGTATTCAACGCGATTCCAGCGCGTTTCCGAAATTTTTCAAGAAACTTGCCCCAGTTTGGCGTTTCCGTGGTTCATAATATGTGTGTCATCTTTTAAGTAGGAGCACATATATAGTCAGTGCCGGAACCAAGATTTGAATATATATATATATATATATATATATATATATATATATATATATATATGTATATGTATATGTATGTGTGTATGTATATATATGTATGTGTGTATGTATGTACCCCCTCCTCCGTCCCAAACCAGTTGCACCATTTGATTTTGGACACAGAAAATAAGGAGAAGATTTAAATACTGAGTTATATTGATAGTGGGTGTTGCTTTTACTTTATAGAGGATTTGTGGCCACAAAAATGTGTTGATGGAATATAAAATTATTATAACCATGTCCAAATATGGCAAATAAATGAAATGGTGCAATTCTAACGGGACGCCCAAAATGGCAGAATGGTGCAACTGTTCTGGGACGGAGGGAGTATGTATGTATGTATGTATGTATGTATATATATATATATGTGTATTTCGAAGGTTAGGGGCCCAAATTCTGAAACTTAAAAAATATTAGCTAAAAAAATTTTTCTTTTTTAAATTCTTGGGGTGGGCGTGTACGCACCCCAGTGCTCACCCCGGTATATAGTGTCATTTTAAGGTTACATTCGTTTCACCTTAATTTCTGTCTTATTAAGTTTAGTTTTCATATAAGCTCAGTTCAAATTTATTAATTTATTAAGTTCAGTTCCGTTCAGAATTATTAAGTTCAATTCAAATTTGCTTAGTTAAAATTTATCCTTCAAATAAATTCAAATTCAGTTTAGATTAATTAATTTCAGTTCAAATTTATTAAGTTCAGTTCAGTATATGATCTCGAATTTAAATGAATAAATCAAGTCGAAGAAAATAAGACAAGCATCCACTTGGAGAAAGAACCTACAAAGTACAAAATTTCAAACTAGCAAGAGGTTGTAAAGCTTGAGGCGCATAGAGGGCTACTCTTTCTTTTTTTTTTTTTTTTTTCACAAAATTATAGAGCTTTAAGCAGTCCAGATGAATTAAAGTTGTATGATATGAACTGTTGCTATTTCTTCCTCCAATAAAGCAAGGGGGGAAACTTTCCCTGTTTGCTATATGTTTCAAACATCCACTATAAAATTGTATATCTGTTGCTGCTATTTCTAATCCTGGCCCAAGAACAAGATTGAAGATTGCTCTCCAGACAATATCACAATCAACTACTCATTTCTTGTATCCATTCCCCCATTTTATATATAAATTATGTACAAAATTTTACACTTCCTTCTTATCTCTGCGTCAAACTTCACTTCTATGCTGTCTGCAGGACACCATCCTCATCCTTATCACTTGTCGTCTTTGGGGGAAACTTCATAGCCTTTACGCGGAATGCAACCTGCAATGTCGAAATGTAGATTTAACATCTAATTCTGAACTGCAGATACGCTACGAGATACGAATGCTGCAGATTGAGTAGAACCTAACCTTTCTGTTGGAGCCAAACTCAATGACATCAGTAGGCCGGAATCGAGTAGGGAAGTTGGGTGATACACGGTATCGCCTTTCTTCATGACTGTGAAATTAATTTTGAACTCGAATGTAAGATGTCGAATCCAATATATAGGAGATGAGATGGAACAAAGTAGAGGCCTTTCAGTAACTTACTCTGTTATCCAAGTCCCCTGCTCACTCCTCAAGTCGGTCAAGTAAAATGCTCCATCCCTGTAGCTAATCTTGGCGTGCATTTTCGAGACCTAAATCCAGCATCAAAGTTTTCCAGTGAGAAACAATGGACATATGAGTATTGGGATAGGTTCGTTACTCGAAGGGAAGTGATCAAATACCTCTGGTGAAGGAATAGTTATCGATGCCCCAGGAAAGTTTGGATGTGGTATGCTCCTAGAATAACGAAAGACTTATAGATAAGTATTTGTTGGTACACGTTATCAATTTAAAAGCTATATGTGCACAGCACATGGTATGAACGAAGAAGATGCAATACCCAATTACACATGGTTTGTTCACATCTCGGCTCAGGAATATGGTTTCTGAAGTCGCTGTAGAATCTCCGACTGGAAACAAGAACCAACTGCAAATAAAGAAGTAGGTAAGCTAATGGACCAAATGTCTTGATAGAGATGAAAAGGGATAAATCAGTTCTCGTCGAGTTAACACATGCACACTTACTCTGCATCAAGTGCTCTTTCAAGAGCGTCATCGTCTCTAAACCATGTCCGTAACTGGTCATTCGCCTGAAAATTTTTGAAAACAATATTCATAAATTCATGAAGTCGAGACTACTGCCTCTAGCAATAAACGAAACATATTAACATGAGAGTTCATTGTTTGAAGTGGCTTACTTTATCAGAAAGTCGGCACTGCAAAGGTCTTCCTTCAAGTTTTGAACTGTAAACAGTTACATTCAATTAGTCAAGTCAAGAATCTCAAAACAATCTTGATTACCACAAATATGGCATGTAACTCACCCATTACCACCGAGAACCCAACTTAGCATAAAAGGCATTCCTATGTCGACAAAGAACCGTCCACCAACTCTTCCAGGATGAGGTATTCTGAATTTTGTCAGGAACTACAAAACAGAAGAATAGTTGATAAATCTTTATTTCTCGTATTTCTAGTGAGGATTTATCAGCATAAATTTCTTACCGACAATGGACCAAGCCCAACACCTAGATACGCCTTGTAAGTTGAAGCCATTATTGCAGCCATTCTTGCCAGTCCATGAATGACAGCAACTCGTAGTTTACGAGCATTCTCGTACCTGAAGAAGCCATATCTTAAACACACTTCCACGATACCGATATATTATGTCATTGAAGTTTTTGCACTCCCTGGGATGAACCATTACCTCCTTAACGAAGAAAGTACATCGACAGGGCTGCCCGATTGACTGCTTTGTTTCCACTCTTTATCGAGCTCCAGTGCTAATTGATATCCATCCTGTGACAAAGAGAAGCCGTTTAGACAATATTTTTCTAGTTCTACATGAACATATATGGAAATTTGAGACGAACACAACGATTCTTTCTGCCGAAACAATCATACTTCCTACCAGTACACTAGGTTATACATTACAACCAATACACAGCGAGGTATCAAGTAAACATCGAAATGAACTAATGATGTATTTTGTATTTTATAGCTGCAGGTAAGTTCGTACCTCAATGGCCATGCATCCTCCTTGACCCAAGTTTGGCTGCATAGCATGGACTGAATCACCAAGCAAGGTTACACGACCCTTTCCCCATGTAAAGGTTGGAGTGCGATCATATATGTCCCGTCGAAGAATTGCTTCTTCATCTGTAGAGAGCAGCAGATCAATAACATTATCACACCAGCCTCCAAATAGCTTCAGCAACCTCTCCTTTTTACCTGCAAAACCAAAAATATGCATATTCGATATAAATGAGCATTTTACCTAGGCCAAATTAGAGATTTATATTGTTGTTTTGTTTCTTCATAACTATTACTGTACCATTAGGAACGTCTTTGCCACCAGGTGCCTCATTGTAAAATGCATACCACTGCATCTTTCCACCGCCTACATCTGAAGAAACGAAGTACTGCTTGTGGCCCAAAAATACTCGGTAACTTCACCATAAAAGGATACACATAAGCTATGTTTTCAATGCTAAAATTAAAACCTTCACGTAATGATATAAATGTTAAAGTAAATATAAGACTATATACAACGGAGCTATCCTTCATGACGACATACCCAACTGTCTCAATATCAGCGGGAACAAAATCTGCAATCCCAGTGTAACAGGTGTATCCTGAATATACAACGTCTGTTTCCCCAAACAAATTTTTCCGTACCTATAAATTCCATCCAATTATCAGTTACCAGTACCCCAGAGGAAAATCATAGTCTACAACTTAGAATAAACATAATAAGTTCAAGGGAGAACCTTTGACCGTATGCCATCGGCACCAACAAGAAGATCACCTACAAAAGTTTGTCCATTTTCGAGTGTCACACTAACCTGAATTGGAGAAAACAAAAGCTATGAAGTGAGTAAAAGAACAAAGATTTTTTGAAATAGTTTTATGTTCGATAAAAATGCAACTGAATAAAGGAATGTCACATGTGTTTACGAGTACCTCATCACCGTTATCTTCAAAGTCAACCACATTGCTTTCGTTCATAATAATCTCTGAGCCGACTGCCTCAGCAAGAATTTGCTGCAAGGCCATTCGGCTAACGACCCTGGTAACGGGAAGACCACGCTCCGCTGCAGGAGTGAATGTATCAAACTTGCAGTACCTGATGATTGACTTTATCAAATCTCCTTAGAAATATAGACTTGAATCACTGCTTATTTCTAACATCTGCCTACCTGCCTACTATTCGAATATTAAGATCGTTAACACCCTAATAAACGTAACTTCCTATCCAATTCTGCTCTTTTCTTTTTAATTCAACAAACCAATTTCCTCAACTCCATCAGCTCACTTCAGTTTGCCCTCAATGCACCATCTATTAAGCACGACAAAAGTTGTACCGAACGCCAATTTAAAAGTTCATTTATATTTAGAATCCGGGAATCAAATTCACAAGCAGTACATATATAGCACTTCAGTAAAAACAGGACACTATAAAATTCTCAATAGCATGAAAATTCTCTCCTTGTTAACATGAAAAATATACCTACAACTACAAGCCTTTCAGTATAGCACGAATGCACACAGAAAACATGAATGAGTCAAAGATTGAATATTTGCTAAAGATACAGACCTCAGTCCCTACTTTCTTCCATACACAAGACTACTTACAATCAACTGAAATCCACAAATCATGAACAAGTACAAGACTGTATCTTCCTCACAGGATACATACTTGGTTAACTATTTTCCTTCTTCCTAGAATTACACACATAAAGCAACCTACTACTTACAATTCCAAAATCAAACTCCATCAAAGTAACTTCCTAGTTCCTAACCATTTCAATTAATGAACTTAATTCCTTTATTACTTTCTGAAATCAATATCAATATCATCAACATGGAAAGTCAATTCCACAAATGCACATATACAGGGGCAGAACCAGGGGGTAATTTAATTCTTTTTAAAAATTATAGGTAATATTTAAGAAATTTTCAATTCTTACACCACCCCCCGCCCCCAATGCTCAAATTAATATTCCGCCCCTCTAACCCCAATTCCTGGGTCCACCCCTGAGAAATTAAGCATCAAGAACAGCACACAATCAAAATTCAAATCAACCAGTGCAAAAAAAGTAAATAAAATCATTACCAATTCCCAGAAACCCCATCAACAAGTCCATTGATCCTATCACCAGTAATACATCCAGCACCCATAACCTGCTCAGCCACATCCATATCAATAGCCTCTAATGCAGCCAAAGCATTACTCTGTATCTGAATAGGCCCCCTATACTGCCCTTCACCTCTAATTGCACTCAAATCCCTCTCAAACACCACCACATCAAACCCTTTCCTCTTGGCCGCCAACGCGAAAACTAGCCCACCAATCCCACCTCCTGCCACCAGAACCCTCAGCTTCTTCTCCGGCACCTTCCCCTTTTCATCATTTTGAGCTGTTGGAACCTCAGCTACAGTACTACTACTAGCCTTAACTTTATTCATTTTCTTGGTACACCCATAAGATTGATGATGATTCCTCTGAACTGACTTTGAGAGACAAAACTCTGATGAGAAATTGACTAAAAAGGGGTAATTTTGAGATCTTCCCAGGGTTGCAATTGGGTGGTTGATTGGATTGTGGAAAACAGATGAACCCATCTTCAGTTCTTACTCCCACAACACAAAGATTCAAGCTTTTTGCAAGAAACTAGTATTCTCTTTCTTTTTCTTTTTAACTTGGCTGAATGAAGTCGAGAACCAAGAATGGAACTTTCTTTCTTAAAACTGAAACTGGAGTTGGTGGCAGGTGGAGTTGGAGTGGAGGGTATATTTGGTGGTGGGGTATGAAGTAATGAGAACCAATCCAGAGAGGAAATTAAGGTCAGCAACCGAAGCTGGAGATTTCATGGCCAGATGGCAATTGATTGTTGCTTTGGTAGTGTTACACTCAGCTTGCAAATATCTCCAACACTTGTTTCTCTGTCTATGGCTCAAGTATTTTTTAATTTTAATAATATGAGTATCTGCTTAATCATTTAAAATGTTCAGTCTGAGACTCTTAGTTGTGTTTATTTCTTTTACCTTTTTTAATCACTAATGGACATTATGGACTACTAATGGTTAGACCATCTCCAGCAGGGGCTGGAGATGGTCTGACCATCTGATGGCCAGACTGGCCATCAGCTCCAGCAGGAGCTGATTGGCCAGTCTGGCCATATTTGCCCAGACTGGTCTGGGCTTGCCCAGACCAGTCTGGGCGCCTTTTTATTTTTTTTAAAATTTTTTTTTATTTTTTTTTCTTTTCTTTCTTCTTTGTATCTCATTTCCTTTTTTCTTTGACTTTCCTTTTTCTTTTTTTTTCTTTCCTTCTTCTTTCCTTTAATTTCATTCTTCATTATTCTTATGTTTATTTTTTTTTTTTTTCTGGAGTTTACTTTGCTTTAATTTAAACAAGTAAATAGTAGCAACTTTACTAATAATTATAATAAAATAAAACTTGAAAAAGAAAGAAATACACAATACAACTTATAAAAAAATACAAACACAATTTAGCTATTTTCATGTAGTAGGCTATTTAATTTATGTCTCCGTAGAATTTAAAATATCGTTATTTTATTTTTCAAGTAGTGTAACATTATTTATTAAGTATTGTATTTTTTTTCAATTATTATTGTAATTTTTATTATTATTTTCTAATTATTAAAAATGAAATGGGTAAAATAATGATGAGTTTATAAAAGAAATGAGAAAATGTATAAAGTGGTTTAAAAAGAAAGGAGAAAATAAAAGAAAATTGAGTTTGGTAGTTTTATTGTTGGAGATGAAGAGAGTTTGAGTGGGTTTAAGAGAATAAAAAAGATTAAAATGTTAGTGGAATGCTGACGTGGCAGGAGAGAGAGGGTTTGAAAGGGTATGAATGTTGGAGATGGTCTTAGGTAATTCACTTACCAACGGGTAGGGGATGGAGTTAGTTGGGAAATTACTTACTCCCTCTCCATTTAAAACATGTTTACTACTTTCAAAATTTTGAATTTTAACTCAGATATTCTGTAGTTTGATCACTTACAATAGTTTTTCTATTACGGATCAATGTTAATTAAAAGTTAAAACACATGCTGTCAATCGGTATATTTCAACAATTAACTATTAGATATTTATATACGAAACATTCACTCAAACCCATCGATCACTAAACTATCTGTGTAGAGTGTAGACCATATTTTTATTTTGTGAATTTTTAAGCTAATGTATAAAGGTAAGGTACAGATATTATTTTGTTGCTTCCATTGCATGATGTGCCATTCTCTATCTATCAAGGGAAAGGATAAGGGGGGTGGACCAAACCCAAGGAGATTGGAGCTTTAGGAAGCCTTAACCAATCAAATTGCAGCTTTATATTCTTACACCATGCAATATTTAGGAATAACGTTATGAAAAAGGAATGTGTGGATACTTGGAAGTGAACTTAATTTCTTTTTCGTGAACCCCTTAATTCTACGTATGTAATGCATTTCACACATATTTAGAAAAAAATGGTAAAATTGCCAACAACTTGACCCTACTCGAGCTATCATACTCCGAAAGAAATTTATTTTCTCTTGGACTACGAGGAGATGATAATATTTACGATAAATTTGAGATGCCATGTACTTAAGATTTAAGAAGACATGAATTTTTTACGAAATGGGTGATTATTTTCTCTATATAGAAATCTGTTAAAAAATTATTGATGAATAAAATTTATTTGACGTTATAAAAGTATTACGATAAAAATAAATAAAAAATAATATTAAATAAAAAGTAGTCCGCACTCTTTTAACATCTTGAGTAAACTGCGACCGACTGACAGTGAGGTCTCATATATTTTCTAATAATTAGTTGATTTTCGGAAGATAATGAGAAATAGTTTAGTACTAGTAACAAATTTGATTTTCCTTTTCTTCAATAAGATTTTTAAAGTTTTTTTTTTTTTTTTTAATATGTAACTTCCTGGTCACCAATGGGTTGACGACCTGACTCTTTGGACCGCTCTTCGGGGTGATATGTTCATATGCTAGCTCCACATACCAATATATGTTCTTTCTTGGCACATGGAACTTCTTAGCAAGTCACTAATTTTGGCACATGGAACTTCTTAGCAAGTCACTAATTTTAGGATTGCTCAAAAGCCAAGCTCGCTTAAGGCTCTGTTATTTTCATCTGAAAATTGATTATTTTAAATTCAGTTCAGTTCAAATCAGTTCAGATGCATTAAGTTCAGTTCAGTTCAAATTTGGCTAATAGTATTTTGTACTACAAATAAGTTCAGTTCAGTTCAGACTTTTTCATACGAAGAGAACAGAGCTTAACTTGATTTTTTCTTGATGGGTTTCACGAAAAGAAAGGTATACCTTAGTGGTACGATTAACATTTTCAATCTCTTTAAACTCTCTCCGAAGTATTCCGAAAATTTTAGAGCGTTACATAGTAGTAAATAGATACTCCCTCCATCCCACTGTAATTTACCCACTTTGACTTTTTTTGGACAACAGTTTTCAACTTTGACTTTCGATTAGTTTTAAACTATAATGATAATGTATTTAACGAAATCATATTATGAAAATATAGGACTTAAATTTTCATAATATAATTTTATTAAATATTTTACCATTATATTTTAAGAGTAATCGACAGTCAAATTTGAAAGCTGTTGACCGAAAAAAATCAAACTGGATAATTTCAAGCGGGACAGATGGAGTACTCGAGTAAAATGTCAAAAAGCACTCCAAAAAAGTTAATTTCCAAATTATTAAATTTGATTCCCATTATATTATCCTTCATGCCACTTAACTCATGGGCTGGGCTCTCAAAATATTTGGGCTGAATATATAAAATGGTTTGGGTCAAGCCTTGCGGTTAATTTAAATCACGACGAATTTGAATGATAAGTATGCTTCAACTAGTTTGATTAATTTATTTTTGAATTGTTACAAATATAGCGTAAATTACAAGTTACAACAATATTTCAGCGTATAATTGCCCTTTATTAGTTCGAGTTCACATGAGAATTGAAATTCTATCAACGATTAATAGGTCATCAATCGTGTAGCATTGATGTAATCTTGTGTCCCATGCGCAGAGAAACCTGGGAGGATTAACAACCCCACAAAAATCCGAAACATTTTCTGTAACCAAGTTTCCTCGTAATCTTGTCCAAACATGTACGGCAGTATAAAGCTTCTTACAATCTCCCATAATGCATCAATCCTCCTTGTAATGACCATCACTCCCAATTCAAAATAATTCTTCATTGGTGGATCTTCAACAACCTGTCACAAAAAACAAGAAATGTTATAACTCCATCTGAAAATGGAGTGGCGGGCTAATAATTAAATACACTAACGAAAAACTTCATGGATGCTTAAACATACCTTTGCTTCATAAAGACAGTTGATGTACACACATGTCCCAAAATGCTTAAACATCATCTCAGAGTTATCGAAAGGAACCCTTGGCACGATATCATGACTATACACGAATCTCTGGTAGTCGATTCCATAATAGTCGAATTGGCCTTTCATGAACTTAGCGAACTCCTCATCTCCAACCCGAGGTTGTCCATATGTGTTGACAGCTTGTAGCCTTTCTAGCACTTTAGTCTCATTGTGTTGCACAAGAACTGCAGGAAACAGAACTGCCAGTGCTCCTCCTAAACTATGACCAGTCACGACAATTCTTGTGTTGTCGTTAAGACTTAGGTAGTGTTTAAGTGCGCCTGTTATGGAATGATACGCGTATTGGTCTTTCACATCAGTGTCAGTTGGCCATGTCCCGTCCTGTTTAAGGCCAAGTGCTTTCATGAAACCGGTATGAACATTGCCTTCTAAACCCGGTAGCTTAATAAACGACAAATCCAAGTCAGTACTCCAGTCATCAGTGTTGAAGAGTTCAGTACCTCTAAACGCTACGACAATCACATCAGGGTTAACAGAGTTATCGTGGAATATGAAGCATTGTGTCGTGTAACCCTGATACCTTTCTGCAACACAAGTTCAATGTTTATATTACACATAAATGTACATTTAATAGACAACTCTAGATCAGATGTTCTTACCATCCCGGAAGTTAAATGTGTTCAGCAATTTCATCTGCAAAATTACCAAGTCTATTTCAGCCTAGCTAGTATTTTTCGATAGAAGTGCATCAAAAAATGGATTGGAAAGCTATAGAATTATGTTACCTTCCATCTTCTGTCCACGGTATCTTTAATGAATTCATCGTTCTCATAAGCTAGTTTTGATGCCGTAGCAGAAAGCGCTGCATAATATTTTTCACTACCTGGTTGTATGTTCTTGTCCAGGTTCACCCTGGGATCTAACAACCCATTGATTGATACGTAATGCTTCGAAGTTGGATCTGGAGTTACCACTTTACCTATAACATTTATGTAACAAATTTTCACAATCAGACCAAACATTGGCAGGTTTGGCTGAACTGCCTAACATAAATAGAATTTAAGACTTGGACTAACCTCTGACAATGTTCTTCAAGAAACTGGCCAAGTTATTCCTATTCTGAAGAACATTTAGGCTCGTTTCAGTTGTTGAGCCGATAAATGCTAAAAGTTTTCCGGTTTTCTGAAGTGCTTTCTGAAGAAACAAAGAAAGAAAAAGAACTACTTTCAGCTTGATATATGAAAGCATCCTTCGCTTTAAAGGACTGGATAAATCCTTTGTTAACTATATATATCACCAGAACACAAAAAATGACACAAAAATGACGAAAAGACTCACCTCCCATGGTTTCAGCAGAGGTATTTCACCGGTTGAGATTTGAGAATACATTTTGTGTATGATAAGCTAGACAAGCAATGTTCATATTTATATATATCATCCATGAAAGAATCTTTAGTTTCTTTTCCCTAGCCTACAAGAAACTTCTTGCTGGCTAAAAGTGAGATCACGGTGCTAATTACCGCCTAATCCAAACAGCAGGAAAACTGTAATAACTGTAATATATCTTGTTAGCTTAATGTAGACTCACTTAGTAGCTACATTGATCTTTTGACTGTTGGATTTATGTATTTATATATTTATTTTTTGTCGTTCTTGATGAACCAAATGTGGAAAACGTTGTATCGGAATATTTTAAGCTCGTCAAGGATTGCTAAGTTTAGAAAGGAA
This sequence comes from Plantago ovata, assembly GCA_028274465.1. Taxonomy (NCBI): domain Eukaryota; kingdom Viridiplantae; phylum Streptophyta; class Magnoliopsida; order Lamiales; family Plantaginaceae; genus Plantago; species Plantago ovata. The sequence goes on along the minus strand of CM051457.1, from coordinate 4,245,998 downwards.
TAGAAAGCAAGATGCATATGTTGAAAGATCCCTTGCTGGCCTTGCATAAGTAGTACAGATTAGATATTCCACAACTTGTTGCATGTGGTGAAACACATGTTGGAGTCTTTCAATATAATTGTAATACTACTACTAGTACTTATGAAGATTCCAAGTATAACTTGTAAAGAAGTGGTACTTCAAAGTTGTTTTTTAGTTGTCCTCTCAAGTCTCAACCATCTGAATCTTGTTACATGTACTAGCTGGGAATAGCCCTTAAACTGCGAATATCACGATTTCTTCTAAGAATCTTCTTTCCAGGTTATAAGAACATAAATTGTACTAGTATAAAACAAGTTCGAAGATCACGATTTCTTCTAGAGAAGGCGTTTCTCTATTCGTCTCAAGGATCACAATAATGAATAAGGCCAATTATTAGACAGTACTATTTACCCTTCTCATTTGACTGTAAAAGGCTTATAATTTACCATAATGTTCTCAAAACAAGATTCAATATCTTCTCCAACAGAACAAAGACAGATGACACAAGACATACTCATAGCTTTCTCTCTTTTCAATCTATTTTCCTCTGTCAATGACATCCATTACGTACGACTAATCCGGTTCTGACAGTACGACAGAAGAGCACTGTCTCCCATAATTAACTTACTTACCTAAGCAATTTGCATTGGAAAAATCCCAGAACCACCAATAGACCTACTACAATTACCAGCTGCACCGCCCTGTTCCAATACCTCCAATTGCTTCTTTAAGAACTTCATGTAATGCACAGCCTCATCCAACATAGACGCCGTATCGAGTTTCGTTCCTCCTGGAACCATCCTCTGCAGAATCCTGATCCTCTGGCTGATCTTCTCCCTTCTCTGACGCGCCGCCACGCTCTGAGGGTCTTTAGAAATCCTCACGTTCTTCCTTTTCGGAAGCTTCACGGTCTCAGGGTCGATTTGGACCGGCTGCATCATCGCCATCCGGAAAATCATCTCCCTCATCACTTCCATGGAGTCCACTCTCTGGAACGAGAGTTCGTTCGCAGGACGAGGCTCCAGGAACATTGGATTGTATGAAGTTTGGAACTCTGGTGGCGTCGCCGCGAAGTCGAAACTGCTGGGAGATGATTCTGGGATGGGTTGGTGGAAGTTTTCGAAGTGGAAAACTGGATTTGGTTCTGGTTTGGTGTGGAATGAAGAGTTGAGGAGGTTGAAATCCATTATTTTGTTTTTAGGAATTTGTGGGTTGGATTTGCAAATATGACTTTATTAGGTTTTGTTATTTTGAAAGAGATCAGAGATGAGATGAGATGAGATGAGAGCAATTGGGAGTGTCAGTGTCAATTTAAAGGGGTTTATATAGTGCCTTGAGTTGAGGTGATGCTGTCTTAATTTGAGCTGGTTCGGTATGTCCGAGTAATAGGAGTATTTATTAAGAGAAAGAATTAAGGGGAAGCCAAAAATTTCATTTACCCGTGTTAATTTAAGTATAACTTAAAATTTTAACATCTTTTTAAATTAGTGCTTGAAGCCATTTTGACGATTTGGATATTTAGTTACATTCAGTGATTTTCTAAAACAGGATCTTCAATTCTAATGTGGCAACCGACAGGGATGGTGAAAATGTCGTTAATTAGTAATTACTACGTACATATTTTTACACAAACATTGAAATCATGAATTTATAGGTATAAATGCATTATGGACCTGTGCTACTATGTTCAAAATGAAACATACACACATAACAAAGATTTATCGTTATTTACCAAAATAAATTAAATGGTTAAATAAGATGATATTAGACTCCAAACAACACTAAATATGTTATAAATAAATTTAGTACATGATTCAAAGATAAACTTCGTGATTTTAAACTATTCCATCTAAATTATTGGACAGTGTAGTGATATGGGAAAGATCCGAAATCTTTGAGAGATCATGTTATATAGGGGGTCCTCTATAGAATTTCAATTTAGGTTGTAAACTACTGTTGAATAATTAATGATGAACAGTGTAAAAGATCTGTTCCATCACAAGAGACATACATGTAGAACCGTTCTGAGAACATTGACAACAGTTGCTGCTATACTACAAACATAATATTAGGTGGCTAATAACATATTCAATTAGGTGGCTAATAACAAATGACAAGTTACGTTAAGAGCCAAACTCTAGGACTCTCGGTAATATTGGTACCGGCATGCAAATGTGACATGCACCTGGAACAAGTATGGAACTTGCAGAAATGTCAGTTTGACAGTTTTTTTTTTTTAACAGAAATGTTTGACAATTCTTTAGGTAAAATTCTTGATTACATTCAATCTATATCCTTTGATTTTGGAAAATTGACAAATTGGTTGGTTGAAGTTTGAAGATGTTATAAATGATATTGGTTGAGGATTCATATTCATTCATACTCATACATATAGACAGTAGCTAGCTCCATCAATAATACTTCGTAATAGATAGATGCAGAAAGAAAATGAATAGCAGTGAGTTGTAGTGTGAAGTCTAAAGGTTCATGCATCAAGCCTTACTTTTTTGACAATCTATTAACTTATCTATCTATCTATACTACATATATATGAAAATGTATTATTGCACAAAATTAATTATTTATGATCCTTTTGCCAAGAAAAAGACATGATCATGGAAAAATCACTTTAGCACCAAATCACAAGTCTACACTGCAAAACCCCACAGTGCACATGAATTCTGTCAGATAAAGATAACGACTATTTATCCCCCTATGATCATCAACTCCATTTTCATTGAACTTAAATTGATGCTGTGGGTTGTGCCCAAAAATCACTCTAAACAGAACTCAAAAGTTAAAGATAACGACTATATATATAAGTTGAATTATTTCCTAAAATGCATTTTCTATGCTATTTATGTTGGAATATTCGCACTATCAGGAAAACATCTGTATAGAAAGGAAACTGGAATAACAGGATAGTCCGAGTTTTCTGAGATAATATTTGTCCTGCACTAGTGCTCACAGTATAACAAATATATCCCTAAGTAAGACTGCAGGAGAATTTAGTAAGTAGCACACCAAACTAAATTTGAACTGGTTTTTCTCAATAAGGAAGCAGAGACTTTATTTACTAGTAGAGGAGAAGAGAGCAGAATGTATGAGCGAGTTTTGCTAATGCATGATGGCCGTTTTATAGCTGTGAAGAGGTGTTAATGAACAGACATGACTGCTGGAAGAAAACTTCAAGATCAAAAAGACACGTCTTTACGCTTTATGTCTGTTCATTCAACGAAGCTTTTCAGGAGGACACATCTTTTCGGAAAAAGGAAATAATATTGGGCCGATCTGATAAGGTTTTCTTATAGGGCCAAAATAAAGTTAGTATTTTTGTCAAAAAAGAATACATACACCTTAGCCTTGCGGCCCGGCTCCTGCCGGACGGTGCATGTCAGCGACCGTGTGAAGCAATCTACACCTTAGCCTTGCCCAACCCAACCCAACCCACGCTTTATGTCTGATCATTCAACGAAGCTTTTCAGGAGGACACATCTTTTCGGAAAAAGGAAATAATATTGGGCCGATCTGATAAGGTTTTCTTATTGGGCCAAAATAAAGTTAGTATTTTTGTCCAAAAAGAATACATACACCTTAGTCTTGCCCAAAAAGAATACATACACCTTAGCCTTGCCCAGCCCAGCCCATGCCCACGACCCGGCTCTTGACGGACGGTGCATGTGTGAGCGACCGTGTGAAGCAATCTACACCTTAGCCTTGCCCAACCCAACCCAGCCCACGCTTTATGTCTGTTCATTCAACGAAGCTTTTCAGGAGGACACATCTTTCGGAAAAAGGAAATAATATTGGGCCGATCTGATAAGGTTTTCTTATTGGGCCAGAATAAAAGTTAGTATTTTTGTCCAAAAAGAATACATACACCTTAGCCTTACCCAACCCAGCCCACGGCCCGGCTCCTGGCGGACGGTGCATGTGAGCGACCGTGAAGCAATATAGGTTCTCTCCCGTCTAAAATCATGGGTACCCCTTGATTTTAGACGGGAGAGGACCTAGATTGCTTCACGGTCGCTCACATGCACCGTCCGCCAGGAGCCGGGCCGTGGGCGTGGGCCCCAAAAAGGTTTTCTTAATTGGGCCAAAATAAAGTTAGTATTTTTGTCCAAAAAGAATACAAACACCTTAGTCTTGCCCAACCCAGCCCACGGCCCGGCTCCTGACGGACGGTGCATGTGAGCGATCGTGAAGCAATCTAGGTCCTCTCCCGTCTAAAATCATGGGTACCCCTTAGCCTTGCCCAACCCAGCCCACGCCCACGGCCCGGCTCCTGGCGGACGGTGCATGTGAGCGACCGTGAAGCAATCTAGGTCCTCTTCCGTCTAAAATCATGGGTACCCCTTGATTTTAGACGGGAGAGGACCTAGATTGCTTCACGTTCGCTCACATGCACCGTCCGCCAGGAGCCGGGCCGTGGGTGTGGGCCCCAAAAAGGTTTTCTTAATTGGGCCAAAATAAAGTTAGTATTTTTGTCCAAAAAGAATACATACACCTTAGCCTTGCCAACCCAGCCCACGACCCGGCTCCTGGCGGACGGTGCATGTGAGCGATTGTGAAGCAATCTAGGTCCTCTCCCGTCTAAAAATCATGGGTACCCCTTGGGGCCCCAAAAGGTTTTCTTAATTGGGCCAAAATAAAGTTAGTATTTTTGTCCAAAAAGAATACATACACCTTAGCCTTGCCAACCCAGCCCACGGCCCGGCTCCTGGCGGACGGTGCATGTGAGCGATTGTGAAGCAATCTAGGTCCTCTCCCGTCTAAAAATCATGGGTACCCCTTGGGGCCCCAAAAAGGTTTTCTTAATTGGGCCAAAATAAAGTTAGTATTTTTGTCCAAAAAGAATACATACACCTTAGCCTTGCCAACCCAGCCCACGGCCCGGCTCCTGGCGGACGGTGCATGTGAGCGATTGTGAAGCAATCTAGGTCCTCTTCCGTCTAAAAATCATGGGTACCCCTTGGGGCCCCAAACCCTTTTGCAAACTAGACACTTATGTCTTGCTCATACTCTTCCCATTTTAGCTATGTGGGATAACTCTCAATTCCAACTCTTGAGCTTCCAAGCTAAGTTCTCAACCAACACACTTTGATCTTTAATTACTCTTTCATCACCAAAAGAATTTTAGTAATTCTTTCTCAAGTGTTCTCTACTATCATAGTAAATTATGCACATTCAATAAAACATAAGTTTTTAAATGTATGAGCGCTCTTTGATTAATTAAGCCACAAAGTCATACAAAATCTATTTGAATTTAGTTAAAATTCCTACCATTTAATTTGATGTGTTTGTATTTGCTGAAACTGCACCGTCAAAGTGATTGTAGGTCCGCGCTGAATTGAAACATCCCGTACGTAATTAAAAGGTCATGATTTTAATTTCATTAGTTGTACGAACGTTAACAAAAGATTATGAGTTTTAGAATTGAGGAGAGTGTACGTACGTAGGTTAATTGCTAAGCATGTCTGCGGAGGAGGAGCAGCTAGCATATATGTTTAGAGATAAGCATATGTTACAGATTTCATGTACTACAAGTTGCACAAAACATGTTATTTAATTTTAAGCTTGACTACAGAACATGTTAAGTGTGTGATAATTAGATAGTGGTTTGTTGTTATTACCAAATGTAGAATGTAGATACAGACGATATATAAGATTTCAAATGTACTGAAAATAAACAAATATATCTTTGACTATAGGATAGGGTCGGCTAATAAAATAATGTTGGAATGGAAAAGGAATGACCAAGAATAGTTGAGTTTCATAGTATAGTTTGCCCGGACATATACACATGCATTACTGAGTACTGACTACCATATTACTAAGTTTTTGTTATAAACTACTTCCAGGATGATGTGCATGTTAAATCAGGTTTTAAAATAGACGGGGTGTTACATATGCCTAACAGTCTAACACAGATATAGGACCAAAATTGATCGATAAGCATCACTCGGGATTAATTTATTCAAAATTTCAAATGCCGCGTAAATATATATATATATATGAGAATTAAAAAGAGATGTGAAATTTGATCAAAAAAAAAAAAAAAAGAGATGTGAAAGGGATCGGAACTTGCATGATAATGATGAAGCAATTCCTTCTGCTTTTTAACTGGGGATGTCTGAAAAGTAAAAAAAATGCAAAATTTTATGATTATTTTGGGTTAAGATGATACAGTAATTAATTAGTTATGTCAAGTCTATATCAAGAAGTGTTGCTTTTAAAACGTTCGAAGTCATTCAATTCAACCCACTATAAACTCTCTGACAAATTTCTAGTTACTCGAGTGCGCCTTTTCTGGATCTTTTAAACTTTCAGAAAGAGAAAATTGTATGTTATATTATAATAATTGTTATTGTTACATATGGGCAAGAAGCGCCCATGGCCTAATGGATAAGGCGCTTGACTTCTAATCAAGCGATTGTGGGTTCGAGTCCCACTAGGCGTGCTCCTTTTTATTTTATTATTTTTATCATTATTTTTTTTCTTCCACATAATGGTTTTACTTGAATTAGGGACTTGCATAAACCGGTAGAGGTGAGGGTCGTGAAGGTTTTAGGTTTTACTTATTGTATTGGATGATATTTGAATTAGACTTGTAGAAACGCGTAGTTCCTTAAACTAGTTCTTTAAAAATTGACCAGATGATTGTAACTATTGTCAACCAAGTCTATATACTTAGACCAATTATAAACTAGTTCTTTAAAAATTGGCCAGATGATTGTAATCGTGAAAAAGTCATTAGGTGATAGTCGTAAAAAAGTCATTAGGTGAGTGAAATATACCAAGAGTTTCACAAAATTTATCTTCATTTTAGTTTATTTATTTTCCGTGTACGAGATTTCAATTTTTTTAATTTTTTGTCATTATAGATAAATTATTGTATCATCTAAAATACAATTGAAGCATTTGATTCAATTAACAAGAAAATAAAAGATGACAATAAGAATAAAAAATTACATACTTACAAAGGAAGATTGAGAATGCTTTATTTGCATACTCAACTCTTACGGTTTATTTTAATTTCAACAGTTCACCCTCCTTATCTTGTAAATTAGCATTCCCTTCTTTCTTTTTCCCCAATTGATAGCCCTTTCCAATTCATGCTAGTGGTGGGGAACTCATTTTCTCTGACAGTGAATGGTCTCGACCAGGACCATGACCGGGGGAACAACAACAAGGGTTCAGCTTGCTGCAGGACGGAGCAGATGGGGGGATTGGCACTCCTCTTGAAGCACTCCATAAACTAATTTCTTATCATAAAATGTGAATGATCTAGCATCTGCATAGTTGCTAGGCATGTGGAAGAGCAACACAACAACCACCACAAAATATAAAAATTTCATGACCAACTTCATATTTTAACAAGATTATGAAGGCGAATAATCACAATTAGTAAGACAATTATGTGTGTGTATGTGTTTATGTGTGTGTGTGTATATTGACAATAATGACTACTTTAAAGTTTAAAGTTCAATTATTAGGAAAAAAAGTATTATTGAGGTAGCTAGACCAATTAAAAATTATACCAATATTATTAAAATACTACCTTTTTCTATATATTTTGTTAATTCTAAAATACATCAAATATTAGAAAATGGGAAATGTTATATAATTGTTTTATTTGATGGAAAATGATTATTGGAAGTAGATCAATTAAAAACTTATACCAATATTATTAATACCACTTTTTCATATATTTTGTTAGTTCTAAAATGCATGACGTATTAGAAAAATGTAAAATATTATATAAAATATATAATGTTTATGTGTGTGTGTGTGTGTATATTGACAATAATGACTACTTTAAAGTTTAAAGTTCAATTATTAGGAAAAAAAGTATTATTGAGGTAGCTATACCAATTAAAAATTATACCAATATTATTAAAATACTACCTTTTTCTATATATTTTGTTAATTCTAAAATACATCAAATATTAGAAAAATGGGAAATGTTATATAATTGTTTTATTTGATGGAAAATGATTATTGGAAGTAGACCAATTAAAAACTTATACCAATATTATTAATACCACTTTTTCATATATTTTGTTAGTTCTAAAATGCATGACGTATTAGAAATATGTAAAATATTATATAAGTGTTCTATTTGATGGAAACTATTATTAAATTTAAATTATATTTATCATCTACTTCCCCATCTCACCACTTGCAAAATGTTCACTTTTTTAAAAATTCTGTTTTAATCTCATATTAATTCTAAATCATATAGAAAAATAATTTACGGAATTATTATTATGATAATAATTTTTCTATTTCCTTTTTCAATTTTGTTTCGAAACTCCATGTCCTAAACATGAATTTTTTGTCAAAATATCACTCTCTAAGAAAATATTTGTCAAACTAACACTCTTATAGAAATAATTGTTATTCTAACACTCTCTTGCTTTGTTGGCATGTTGGATGCCACATGGAGCTAGTTATTCTATTTCCTTTTCATTTCATTTCCGTTGTGTTTTTTTTTTTTTTTTTTTAATATTTTTCATGTTTGCTAAGCCTTCTCTAGTTACTTTATAAATAATTAATTATATACACTATTCCTTACCTATTTAGTATTTACTTATAAATGATTATCTTTTGAGTTATATAATTATTAAACTTTCATGCATGGTAGTAATTGAGACTCTTTACCCTAAAAATAATAAATAACATTAAAATTGTCAAAGTTACCCTCAAAATAAATAATTATTTTACTAAATAATAGCAATAAGATCATTAGAAATTACAAGTATAATTGTGACTCAATGAAGGTGCAAGTTAGTTAAATTTATTTACAAAAAGATGTGAATAATAAATAACTTGCAATTTAAGTAAGCTCACTAACTTTATTTTAAGATTTCCATTCGTTAATATAAATGGGAGACCATAAATCAAATTACGAAGGAGTTATAAGGTGGTTAACTGAAAGGGAGCTGAGATGGTTCGTATAATAATAGTGTAGAAGTAGTTGTAATATTTGTCGTTCAAGAAAAATCAAAATATAAAATTTAATTATATTTATTTTTAGGGAAAATTACTTTGCATCCCACTATTAGAGACTGACTTTGCATTTTTATCCCTACTAATTCAACAATTACATCTAGCCCCATTTGTGTTGACCAACTTTAAAAAATTCTGAATTTTTCTCTCTCCAAACACACCCTTATGCTATTTTCATATTTTTCTTTTTCTCCTTTCTCTTTAATTTTCTGTTTTCTTTTTTTTCTCCTTTCTCTTTTCTTTAACCTCCGGTGTCGGAATTTTTCCGGCACCGGAGATCCCATAAAACCAGCTCCGATTGGAGTTGGGCACGCTCCAATCGGAGCTGGGGAGCTGGTCGGAGCTGTTGAGCTCCGATCGGAGCTCAACAACTCCAATTGGAGCTGGTCGGCGATCGGAGCTCAACAACTCCGATTGGCTTCTTTATATTTTTTATTATTTTTTATTTTCTAAACAATATTATAAGTGAAAATTGGTTATTAATTTTGTAGGGACTTTTATGCAATAATAATTAAGATCATTTTGAAATTTGATAAGTGTGGGTTAATTTTAAATGAATTATAGTCAGTTTTATAAATTATAAAAAATTAGAGTTAAATGTGTAATAAATAATTATTGAAGGTGTTTGGGTTTTTTTGAAAACATAAACTTAAATGAAGGCAAAATTATTTTTTTCAGGTATTAGTTCGCGAAAAGTCAAAGTCGCTGAGTTGGATGTAATTAAACTGTGCTAATAGGGGGTCGATGAAAGAAAAAATCTAACAAGGAGAAATCCATAATAAAAAAATCTAACGAGGGTATTGTACGTTATTTGCCCTTATTTTTATATATAATAAAATAAAATAATAATTAATTGAATAATTACAAACTATTTTTTTAGCTTGAAAGTAACTTAATGTTTTAATGTACCCAAAGTAATAGTCTTAAAGTTTAAGTTATTAACATAATAATTAAGAAAATTAGGATGAAAATCAGAATAACTAGACGGAAATATACTAATTAGTATTGCCATTAATTATGATAGCCACGTGGTGGTGTACATGAGAAAATGATAATTTGATAATTAATTTTAGAAGAGTGACAAATATTTTTTAAAGAGCGTTCCTTACCTAATCAGAGACGTTGTCTGTTTCCATTTCCGATTTGGTATTATGTTGTCTATATTCAATCCTTTGAACGTCCAAACTAAACTCTATATAAACATTGTACAACTCACAGTTTGTCAATTCATTCCATCAATCAATCAAACAGTTACATATTGATAAGCACACCATACAATACAATACGTAGTGATCAATCAAGGCAGGGGCGGAGCCAGGATCGAAATTCGCGTGTGACTAATTATAATTAATAGAGACGAGTTTCATAGTGGCGAATACCATTACCATATCTTTTTCTGGCACAGTGCTTATATCTTTTAAATCATTGAGTTTTTTTTTTTTTTTAAATCAAACAAAATTGTATATGTTTTTGGTGGAAGAAAATTTTGAAAACCAGGAGAACATATTACGAATTTAAAAGAAAATAAAGGAAATTATTGAAGTTTAGATTAAAATTACGTAAATTTATATGTTTTTAGTAAAGAAATTATGAAAGAGGTTGGAAAATTCCCAATAAAGGGAACAATAACGAGATGGAAAATGGAAATGAAAATTATAAATTAAAGGGATGGGGAAAATAGAAAGGAGTATAGAAATGAAGGAAATTTGTTACCCAGTTGAATCGAACCCGGGACACAAAGGTTAAAAGACCATATGTCCCTCCACTCAAAAAGTGATTTAATAATACTATAGTAGTTATTATTCCAAGAGTGGGTGTGGCTAAAGACACACTTAGCACACACATAGCTCCGCCCCTGAATCAAGGCCATGGCACCACCTATCGGAGCAATGCCATTCGGCAGGGGGGGTGAAGATGAGTTTCCAGCTAAGCTCACCGGACAGGTCATACTATGTTCTGTTATCGCAGCCTCTGGGGGTCTAATGTTCGGTTATGACATTGGAATCTCCGGCGGAGTTACATCCATGGACAATTTCTTGCTGAAGTTCTTCCCAAAGGTTTACGAAAAGAAACATGCAGCTCGAGAAGACAACTACTGTAAGTATAACAACCAGAACCTCCAGCTCTTTACCTCCTCCTTGTACTTTGCTGCAATCGTCAGCAACTTTTAATAGCTAACCTTGTCAACTACGGCACATCCAAACTTCACTCTATTGACGGTTGGAGAGTGTCTCTTGGTGGTGCTGCGGTTCCTGCTCTTTTTCTAGGTATCGGATCCATGTTTATTGTCGAGACTCCCACTAGTCTCATCGAACGTGGCATGAAAGACGAAGGTTTGGAGACTCTTAGGAAAATCCGAGGAGTAGAAGATGTGCAAAAGGAATTCAACGAAATCACACATGCTACTGAGGTTTCCGCGACTGTCAAGCACCCTTGGAGGAACCTGTTTAGGAAGAGGTCCAGCAGGCCTCCATTGATATGTGGCACGGCTCTACAAGTTTTCCAGCAGCTTACGGGAATCAATGTCATCATGTTTTACGCTCCGGTTCTGTTTCAGACCATGGGATTTAAATCAGATGCTTCTCTAATATCTTCCGTTATTACTGGGGGAATCAATGTTATTGCAACATTGGTTGCGGTTTTTGGTGTTGACCGTTTCGGGAGAAGGTTCTTGCTTATTGAAGCTGCGGTTCAGATGTTGATTTCTCAGGTCGTAACTGGAGTGATCCTTGCAAAGTATTTGAAGCCAACAAGTGTAATTCCTAGCCCATGGCCATACCTTCTGATTATGTTTGTTGGTATCTTTGTTGCTGGGTTCGCGTGGTCATGGGGACCATTGGGATGGTTGATTCCGAGTGAGATATACCCTCTTGAATCACGTTCTGCTGGTTTTTCAGTCGCTGTCATCACCAACATGATATGCACGGCTATCATAGCGCAATTTTTCTTGACAATGTTGTGCAGCATGAAGTCATGGATCTTTTTCTTCTTTGCATCATGGATCTTTGTTATGGGCCTTTTCACCTACTTTTTGCTGCCAGAGTCAAAGGGAATCCCTATCGATGAGATGAACGAAAGAGTTTGGAAGAAGCATCGGTTCTGGAGGCGTTACTTCGATGACTCAAACACATCTGAAGTTTAATTAACAAGCTAACTAGCTAGCTGCAGCTCTTTGTTCAATTGTTTAATTTTTCTTATTTTTTTATTTTTTTTGTTGTTGTTTCCTTCTTTTTTGTAATTATATTATGAGTGTTAATATTACTTTTTGTTCAGTTAAATTTCCTTCCGTATTTTTAAGTTTCAAGTTTCTAATGTGATTATTTATTTGTTTAATTATGAAGGTGATGTTACATTATTATCTGTTTCTGAAGAAATTCTGAGTTTTCAGTGTGATTATGAAACTAGTTCTTGTATAAGAACCTTTCTTCAAAATTCTACCTGTGATGAAATTTGGATCTGTAAGAGAGTATATATCTTTCAAATCAAAACAGAGACAACGATTATTTATTTAGGCAAAGTATACAATTATCAAGTATGGATGGATTATATATTGCAGAAAAAATTATCAGAGGTACTATTTCCTTACATGCATATTAATGAATGATCAAATCTCTAGTGCATGAAGCAAAGTTTGAGCACTGATTATATATTTGATCTACTCTACTCTACATTCATCAGTAATGAATGAATTGATGGAGAAAGGTGCTATGCCAAGACGTTGACGATGATCAGATCGTCTTTCTATGCCAAGATAGGCCTTGCAATACCTTCACCTCTCGACATTCATCGCAGGCCAATGGCAGACGATGAGCTTCAGGAGTCATTTGTCATGGCTATTTTCTGCTCCTAGGTTTGAGTTAGCCACCAAGACAACTCTTTCGGCCTATAACGCCACATGTGAAAGACTAAAAACCCAGAAGAACAAAGACCAGACGGAATATAAACTTACACAGTCAACCCAAAGATCAAGATTCCTTTGTACTTGCATAAACAACAAGAGCAACTGGTTTATTTTGGTTTGTTGCTTCCCCAGAGGAGCTATGAGAAGATAGGCTACACAAAACACCTCATGTGTAAAATTTGGTAAGAAGATATGTCTTATGCAAATGATTTAAGAGTTCAACCATGATATATCGACTTAGGGGTATTGTTGTACAAATTGACAAATTGCTGTACACCATGGACATGGAGCAAGACCAATCAGGAAGGTCTGCACCAGATGACAGATGAGACATATCACTGGAAATCAATCAACCAGGTGCTCTTCCTTTCTTTTTATCAGGTGCCATCCCTGTGTCATCATCCTCAGCCGCAGCAGCCTGCCATTACATAAAATGTATAAACTAGAACTTCACATCACAAAGTTCATGAATAGAAATACCACACCAACAGCATAGAGAAGAAGCCGTGATCAAGTTTATATATCAAACCTTTATCGCTGGCACTTTGTTTTTACCAGGTTCTCTTCCTTTCTTTTTAGCAGGTGCTGGAACTGGCATGCTATATAAACAAATAGGAAAAATGTGTGATAAATTATCCCGAACGATAACTCATAACAGTACAGAAGCCACTGACATAGCTGCTTCTGTCAAAGTATCATCAGATACATCCATTGGCTCAGCAGCAGATTCTTTTTCAGCAGCCTTTTTACTTTCATTCACTTCAGCTCTGGCAACTCTTCTTGCTATGCTATTCCGCATATCCCTCTTATATATTCTCAATGTCCTCTTCAATTGCCTGAATACAAAATTTTTATATATACCACAGTATAGTCAGATTACTGCTCCTTCACAGAAACAAAAGGAAACAAACAAATAAAAATAAATACTATTCGATTTACAAACTTACTTCAAATTCTTTCTCTAAAGCATTAAGATCTTTCTTCCACAGGGATGTAACATTTTGCAAATGTTTAATTTCTTGGTCAAGCTTATCGTTCTTGGCCAGCAGCTCTTCCTTTTTTTTCCTCAAGACTTTTACCATTTCTTTCTGCAAGGAAAAAAAATGGGTAGCAGAAACACTACTATCCACAAGGCAAAGCTAATATGACATAATGATGCGGCAGTCAATGACTTACCTGTTACCAGTCCTCTCTCGTAAAGTTCCAACCTCAAAGGAAAAAAGTCCTTGTGAACTGCCAAAACAATTCAGAAAAAGTTTCATTGAATATAGCACTTGGAGAAATAATACTGAATTCTGTAAATATAACAGATACATACTCTGTTCAGGTGTCTTGTACTTGATTACTCCCTTGGGGTCAAACAGACGCATGTTAAGTGTGCTTATTATAGTAGTTAACTAACATTTCTTCACAAGATCTTCTTGTTCGGCATTGAGATTTTCTTCTGTCTAGTAGACCAAAAAGTGAATAGTGTTTCCACCAGGACCACCACTGTAAAGTCTGTAATCACCGTATCCCTGTAGAAAAAAAACAAGTGTAAGAAATCGGACTCATAACCCAGTTCTTATCGTCATGGGTAAATGATGCAACTATACCTTGATGAGTAGATCTTAGTTATTTTTATTCTCAGCACAAACTGAGACAAGAAATTCCTTATAATCGTGCGTCCCCATCCCAGTTGGAAGCTCGGTTATCTCTAGAGTTTTCTTAACCGGTGGTTCTATTTCTCCGGTGACAGTGTAGGTATTCCCAACTTCATTTGTAGCAGTTAAGTCAATTGTTCCATCAAATCCTATATACCATGGATGCACAGGCACCAGTTCCTCACCTTCCAGCAATCGCCTCACATTGGCAATAATGTCTCTTGGATTATAGTTAGGAACAAACGTAGTACATCATGTTCCTATTGCTTCACTTCCATTTACAAGAACGGTAGGTATGATTGGTATACATACCTATTATAGCAGAATACATCATCTATCAATGTCACACACAAAAAGAAAATCTATAGAAAGCCTTATCAAGTGGGGTTTGAAAGATTTCCCATCTTCATTCAAATAGTTTAATAGAATGTCATCATCCTCTGGGAACAATAATCTAGTTATGACAACCATGTGACACCTTGTGTAAAACCTCCCTAGTAACACAGATGGATGTAAGAAATTCAATCCTAATTTATTAAACCAACGGTCATAATAATGAATACATGTCTCACTTGGCTGTGTACCAAACTGACCATCAAGTTCCAGAAACTTTATGTTGTTACTGCCAAAATTACTTCTGAGACATGCCGACGACTGTACCTGTTATACTCTGCTCACTGCTATGGATGAACTTCCATTTCGTGAACAAGGTTCCACTTGAAAGAACAGAAAAGTATCTTTCTTTGACCAGGTTTCAATCCATCAACCATGGATAGAATTGATCTTACAGCATCTGCTTCTGAGGGCAAGATCAGTTCCTGTGGAAAGAGTCACGGTACTTGATTAGCATGTCACTCTGATCAAGGTATGTAACAGGCTGCATTGCGGTATTTAACATAATAACAGTATCGATTGTTCAGCCTAAAAATGCAATATTACCATCTTACTGAAGTAACAAAGCTAGCAAGTGAAGAACTACTACAAATGTAATCATCACCTGCTTCTGAGTGAAGTTATGGATCATCTCACATTGCTACTCAAAATCACTCTCCAGTCCTCCCCACTCCCTGAGTCAGCCTAGTCTATTTACTAACGGCCCAGCTAAAATAAACTATGCCTCTTGTATAAAACCTAAAAAATTACTAACCTAGAAAATACCTGACTTCAATATACCACACTGTGTGGAACCAGAACAGTGCAAATGACGAGCATAGTGCAATGAGTGCACTATTTTCATGATTATGCTGTAATGACACATACATGGAGAATATGGTAGCTAGAAGAAAAGAAGTACTTCAGCTTCGTCACTGAACTGTCCACATTTTTTTATCAGAATTGACTACAAGACAGGAATGTTTAAAAACAATAAGATACACAAGGAAGCTCATACATAACATATGTTTTAGATAATGCAACAATGAAGGACTTGATGTAATTATAATCTTCCCACATCTTCTGCCATATTCAATGAAAATTTTATTTACCTAGAAAAGCAAACATGCAAAAAATGGAACACTAGTCTGAGCTACAATAAGAGAACAAACAAAACTGTTGTAATGCAAGACGCTATGGCTGCAAGTCTGCAACTATAATCTCATATATACATGGCTTCATAGCAAAATAAGTGTCAACAAAGCAATAACACTAAACGAGAAACTTACTTCAATAGATGCAGCTGAGTTAACCCAATTGGGAGGCGGCCAAAACATGGAATACCCAACCCGACCAATACTCCCATCATCCAAACGAAACATCTGAACATTAAGATTATTCCACTCCACATCATAATAATCCAGCCTATTACGTGGTTGATAAGTAGAAAATACACAATTGCCCAAATGACTGCCATCCCCCCAAACATATCCTTGGCAGACGCTGCTTCTTAATCCATTTACTAGCCTCTTCATCAGAGAACTAAACACCATAAATTCCTTAGGGCAATCAAACTCCTCCCCCGAGTACATATCAACTAAGAAAAAATCTCCATCAGAATGAACTAGAAACTTATTATGCCCATCCCCACCACAGATCGAATCGGCAACTTCAGTTACAGTTGAATAATTATCAGTCTGATCTACTAAAACCATTTCCCCGGTATTATCAACAGCATAAAATCTATTTCCCCTACGAATAACCTCAACAAACGTTCGATCTTCTAATTATTACAATCCATTTAGGATCGCCGGGATTACACATCACCAACGTACCATATAGATAGATTGCCAAAACCACATATACATCATCAGTTATGTCCATCAGCAGCTATAAAACTCAATGCCTTTACTTAATCATGAACCTAAGTTTCACGTATTTTCTGGCTGCAATCATGGATGAACTTTGATTTTTAACTGAGGCAATTTTCACATAAAAACAAAATGCTGATTTCAAATTTCAAATCCTCAAATCGGAAGCCGACCTAATCTATTTGAAATATATCGAAACCTAACACGAATGGGCATAATTTCACGTATATCCAATTGAGAGAGGAAACTGACATGTTTAAGAGCACAATTTTGTTTTCTTCGCAGGCAGTAACAGCATTACCTCTCATCGGAGCAATTGAGCTCCGGTGTCTTCGTCTTCAGTCCCCGATGGTCTCGAGTCTTTCTACTGGGGCATCCGTCTCCTCTAGTTCGTCTTCTTCTTCCTTTATTACAAGCGTTGGTTCTGTCTGTGATTGCTTTGCTCGCCAATCGCCATTACAGAATTCCAAAGGGGTAGCCTAATGTTTAAGCGGGAGAAACAAAATGGTTAATGGAGTGGTGTACTTGACTGTGGACCGGTCCATTCAAAGAATTTGAAGGCCCATTGACAAGAGCAAGTGTTTGTTAAATAAGCTCAATTGCACATGTAAATATCTAAGCCCAACAATCAAAATTTTGATTTTCTAGGATATGTAGAACCCCAATTTCTCTTTATGATGCATCGAGATTGAAATAATGGATTCGGGTCTTGATTCGAGTTTGGTTCCAAAGTACATAAACCATGAAAACTTGGCCAATCGCAATTTGAACAAATATTTCGATACAAATTTTCGAATGAAAAGCTACACTAGAACTGTATTAGAATGTTTACAATGGTCCCCTCAGAAACTTACCTAAGGCTATCACACCTTTCCAAATGCTAGTGCGTAACCAGTGTGATACCCTCACATAAAGAATGTGGGTTCTATGTGTGAAAAACACATTACCTAATAGAGAATATCACAAAGTTATAAACCTAGAAGTCGATCCATTACCTCTAAATAATTTTATGATTCCAGCTCTCAAGGCTTTGAGCTCTATTCTACCTGTAGTGCCATGTGCTTTCAATGTAATGGTTGAAGATTTTTATTCTACTATAGTACGGAGAAATAACGACTAAACATAATACATACGAGTAATATGTAATATTGTCACACCTTGTTTATCATTTTACATCGTCACAAGACTAATTTAAACTGGTTATAAATTTCAAAACTAGACCTACAAAGTCACAATTATCTTACGCACCAATACTTATCAAATGTAACTCGCATTATATTTAAATTTGGTGACCCGATACAAATACGATAGGAACTTGAACCACTATTAGCAACTAATATGTCAACATAGCTCAATCTTTCATCAAATTGTAGTAAGATATTTGTTTCATATGCTTCTCCATGCTACCAAGGGCTGTCGATCGACTAACCCTGGCCCAATCAAGTGCCAATCATGTGTGACATTTCGATCATTTGGTTCCATTATGAATCCTAGACTAGAAATAGACCCTGCAAATTGTCTAGTCCTTGTAAAATAGCTAAAGAATAGAAAAGAAAAAACGACGGCCGAGAAGAAAAGGAGACTTTCTCCAAATTCGTTCTTGTTCAATGAATTGAGTAACTTGCTCCTACATTTTTCTTACATGCTCAACTTGGAAATTAAATTAATACAAGGTGGGCTCCAAGGTCACACTTGGATATCATTATTAATTTATTATTGTTATTGTGATTCAAGCAAGCCCTGGCTTCACCTGATGGGCCACTATAGTGACCACATGCTTGACGGCTGTAGCCAACATGGACCGTTAGAGGCTCACATGTTTTGATCACGACTTAGGTTCCAAATCAAGCCAAATAGTACTAGTACTTCTAAATCACTATTATGCCTGAGATTGACACTCTCATTCAGCTGGCAGAGATCTTATGTAAAATAATGATTGTTATCAACCGTCAATGTATGTTATATTATCCTACACATAACTCTGAACTGATTTGACTGAATTTAAATTGATTTATTTGTAATATAAAAAATAACTAAACATATGTTATATTTATTTAAAAATTCAATTTCAGTTTAGTTTTGTTAAGTTCAGTTTAATTTTGTTAAGTTTAATTATATACCGACGAAGAAAACAAAATCAAAATTAATCTAAACTGAATGTACTGAACTATTTAACGTGAACATAATTTTATGTTTTTTTCATACGAACAGAACATAGTATTATTTGCTCAGCTACTGTGATTTACAAATCGATTTTACTAAAATTTCATTGTGCGATTGGTCCAGTCTACTTCAGCTTAAATTTGATGTATTAGCTAGATTGGCATTCCAAAAAAGAATATCAATATCAGTTCCCGACAATAGGATCAATTTGCACACTTGTGTGCATCATCATTCATCAAGTGCTGATACTTAGGTTGATTTGTTTATAGACAAAATGAGAAGTTATGGTGTGTATTTTATCCAATTCTTTCTTGGGGCAGCCAACTCTTATAAAGCTGAAAACATGTTTACCGATTATCTGCTTCGGGTGTATAGTACTGTTCCCAAAGGGATATTAGTTGTTCATATATATTCCCAAGAGTGTTCAAATACTCAAACTCAGAATTGTCCCCTAAGCAACCACTCAACTGACCAAGATAACAAGTCTGTTACTACATCAGTTTTATTTTAGCTATAATAATTACATTTACTACACGGATAACGGACGTTCATATGTTCATGTCCTTGTGTAAGTTGTGTTGATCCAACATTAACAAGGGAATCTTGGGTTATATTGGTCATTTGCTTAATTAGGGGGTGGATGTGGATAGTAAGGAATATAGTAGAAGTTCCGCATCGCTACCATATAAGAAGATATATACGTGAATACATACACTATCATTAGTGATATGGGACCTTTTGAGATAATACAAGGACAAAATCACTTATGTTGATAGGTTCATAACGAACAATAATATTATTGTTTATACTAATGGGTGGTAAATGGTAATCCGATAATGGTGACAATTAGTAAGACTAACTGCATGGACTAAAATGAAGTGAACCAACCTAACATAACATGTGATAAATTAGTAGCCTTGTTAGTGATAGTGAGACATAGTCAATAGGTAAATTCACCCAATTGAATCACAAATTGGCAATTGGCATAAAAATCTTTGCACATAAACAATGATACCTAAAAACAAGTCACATTGTTTGTCTAGGTTCAATCTCTCCTTAAATTTATCGGACCCACTAAATAAATGTTAATGCATATCTGAAACCGCTTTTATGCTTACGTTGTTGATATTGCATTATTGATAACTGATGATAAGATCATATAACCTCAAAGTGTACACTACAGAGAAAACTAAAAAGATGAAAAAGGGAGTAATATAGAATTATGAGAAAAGTTAAGGGGGGTTACTGATAATTTTTATATTATTATTGTCAACTTGAAATTGGGCGGCTGTATTTTGCAAGTTGGTGTTGTTACGGGAAAACGGTGAAAATTGCGGCAAGTCTGTTTTTAAGACAGCCTTTTCAGGTTTTCATGAATGCACGTGATGAGTAAAGCTTTGGTAATAGAGGATTCTATTAACTGCTCGTAACTAACTTCTCCTTCACCTTTCTCCTTTTCAAAACAGTGAGTCGTGCAAGTTACTCTCATGAAAAATGTTTACACTTGATTGATTTTTTTAAATGTTTAGAGAAATGATGATTCAAAATTGACTATCTTCATCTGAAAAAAAATAAAAATCAATTCAGATCATATTTGTTTGGGGTTTTCTGTTTTGTTAGACTCTTTCTTATGAAAATAATATAATCTTAACGTGAAAAAATTCATAACGTATATCAAGTATCAACTACAATGACAATTACAAAAATAGTGAAAAAGGCAAGCAGGTACAAATTAGTGGGAACTAGGGGTGTTAACGAATCGATCTGATCGTGATAAAGATCGGTCAAAGCTCGGATCGTGATCGAGATCGATCAACGCGAGTTTGATCGTGATCATGATCGACTCATTTTGATCATGAATCGGTCACCTTGAAGAAATGATCGAAAGCTCGCGATCATATCGTGATCAATAATTAATTTAGTTTATATTTTATTATTATTATTATTATTATTATTATTATTATTTATTTTTTATTTTTTTTAAATGGAATTCAATAAATCAAAAACAAAGAAAGTTTACACAAAATTAGTGGGCAGCCGAGAAACAAGCTGGACTCCCACTCCCTTAGCAATAGCAAAACTAATTCTAGGGAAAATATGATTATATATACATACCTATCTTAACCCTAAATGTGTTCAACAACTTTCGAATATATCTTATGTACTTTGAATTTATGTTAGTCTTATTTTCTATAGTGTTTGTAATTGATTGTATTTGTGATCGACAAATTTACATAGTAAAAAAGCTAATTTTCGTGCTTCAATGAGCCGAGCGATCACGATCAATGTGATCATTCACGAGCCGATCACGATCACAATTTTGTGAAGCTCGACGATCACGAGCCGATCATGATCAGTCCTATATGTCTGACAATCATTGATCGATAGAGCCAACGATCAAATCGACTCTGCTCGTTAACGGCCCTAGTGGGAACGCTTAATTAAAACATGTTAAAGAACTATATACAGTAGTAACATGACTACAATGTGGCATGTTATATTTTGATCACATTACAGTACGGTTGATGTTTATGAGTAGTTAGTGTGTACATGGGTAACATGACCAATTGACCATACTCTTAATTAAGATTCTTAAGTTATGCGTATCTAACTTCACAATTGTTTAAACATCATTATCTTTGTTTATGGATTAATAATAATATAACTACATTTCCAGATGTGTTTGAGTGATTGGCAAATGCTTTTCACGGCCACAGCCCAAAATGTTCGATCGAGTAGTTAAATGGCAAGCTTATGACCACGTTTCATGTGCGTATAGACAAATTTTAAAATGTGTCATTATAATTTACTATTCGATTATTTAGCTGAAATTAAGAGACGATGATTTTCGAGTTGTTTTTGTCTCGTCTAATCTAATTTGTCAGATTTGACAGTTGATAAACACATCAATGTGTTGATGCATTTCTTGAAAATTGACATTTACGACTAGCCAATTCGTTAACTTGGTTCCACAACATTTTGCCACATATGTGGTGAAACTTAAAAATTTTGGGCAATTTCCGGTGGGTTCTAATAATTGCCACAATAACTTATTCAATCATTTCATTGAAAAGAAAAGAGAGTAAGAGACCTTAGGTGAAGCTTACGTCTTCTCATTCAACTGAATAATGTTATAGAAAGTCGATTGACAATTTGATACTATATATTTAGCAAAGTGAATATAAGGGTTGCTAATTACGCAACATTGTACCATTATATGACTAATGATCTTCTAGAAATATAACTTAAAAGTTGCTTAAGTCACTCAAAGCCACTATAATTATACGGGTCATGATCAAAATTACCATCTACTAATTAGTGTTGATTAGAATAAACACTTCACCTACCTACGCTAAACTTTGATTGAAACTACTAAACCACCAACTAACTATAATTTCTTGATGAAGCAATTGTGCGATGTGTTTATGTAACTTAGTTAGTACCCAACAATTATAAAATTTAAAAATTTGCATGCATTCTACTTCAAAATTAGTTAATGCATAGATTTAAAACAAATACATTATCGAATGTACGTGTAAGTTTTCGCTTCACCAACATTATATTATGGTTTAAACTCGGATAGTTTAACTAGTAAATGTTATTTAGTTTGAAATGTTTGCTTGGTATATTTACTTGAGAGATATGTTATGCACGATATATGACTTCCATAACTACATAGGCCGGTCTCTGATGAAATTTGGTGTATGGCTCATCTTGTGCACAAAAGGATATATATACGAAGTATTATTGTTTCCGAGGCTCCATGGGACCTAGTTTTTTGCCCCTTTTTTTTTTTTTTTTTCGCTACAACATGACACATTTGGAAGTCCCAAAATGTAGTGGTACCATTGAGAGCAATGATTCTTCATATTAAGAAAATGTATTATGCCTTCTCCAATATTTGAACTCTAAAGTGGAGCTCAACTGCGTCACGTCAACATTTTATTAATTTAATCCCCACTTCATCCAACATACTCCAATAGTTGCTCTCCAATGATTCCCTTTTTGTCATTTATTTTATTATTTTTGTAAATTCATTATTCATTTCATTTTAAAATATCATATAAACTATAAAATACTTCGAACCGAAATAAATATTATAATAAATTCTAAAATAATAAAATTACAATAAATAAAAAATACACTAGCAGAAAATCAAAACTAAAACAATAAATATAAAATATTACATATATTGGAAATAAAAAAATAAAACAATAAACATAAAATATTATATAAAAATAAAATAATAAAATAAAAGGAAACAAGAAATTAAAAAAAAAAAAGGAAGAAAGAAAACAAGATATGGAACAAGAAGTAATGAGATTTGTGATGAGGGGATACAAATAAATAAAGAAATAAGAAAACAAGAAGCAAAATAAAAAAAATAATAAATAATGAGTTGAGCTTGAGCTCAACAGTTGAGCCCAAGCTCAACTAAAAGTGAAGTTAAGCTCGGTTGAGCTCCTAGCTCAACATGGGGATCAAGTGCTCGAGATGAGCTGCTGTTGGAACCGGCCTTAGGGATGAAACACACCTTTCCAACTTTAAGAACTCGACGTTCTACACAAGTATTGGATGAGATAAAATGGATAGGCCCACCACAAGGATGGATGACGCTAAATACCGATGCTTTGATTGTAGAGTGATAATGCAAGTGTTGCAGTTTGTGGATTGGCTAGGGACAACCAGGAGAGATAAATTTTTGAATTCTCCTTGAAATCAAGAAATATGACCATTAATACAACATAACCTATGACGTTACGAGAGAGAGAATAAGGAAAATTGATCAAAAGTGGTTTATAAATTATTTTTGTCAAAAACACGACATAGCACCCATTCCATCATCGACAATGTCGCAGTTATAATCAACTTCTCTAGGAATTTGAGATAAGATATACGAAACGATGGGGTAACACATGTGCGGGCCTTTTGGGTTTTAGCTAACATGGGACTCGAGGTATAAAGGCTACGAATTTGGGAATTGGGAGGACACCACTGTGTCTACAGAGGATGCTGAAGATTTGATGTCTATATAATTTACTGATTTTACTAGTTTTTTTTATAGAGTGTTAAAATTAATAAAAATAATAATTATTGTTAAAAACCGAAATGATAAACATGAAGAATTTGCAGAAGATTTTCTTGTATATTAGTCTAACTTGTGCTTGAAAAGCTTACAAACCTAAACTAAAAAGCTGTAGATTTATACAAGTATAAATGTACTATTTCTTGTGCAAGAATTCCTAAATTGAGAGGATAAGCTTGTTCTCCAAGGATTATGATGACAAAGCCCTAAAATCTAATGGTCGAAAGGTCACCAGTTGTCGTCCAATTTCGTCATCCAACGGCCGGATAATCGGAGGTACAAAAACGCCATCTTCATGCTCTCTTCTGGTACAGATTGGATTCTCTACATCATCATCTCCTTCAATTCGTGTACCATATCGATCTAAGGCGTCCTTCCCTTTCTCTGGTTCATTCTTCAGATTATTGCTAGTTCGTAAGTCTAGTTTGACCGTTGGATCCGTCTGGTGTGTCTCAACATGATTGGCCAGTATCGTTCTCTTCTTATGTTTTCGATCCTCTCTTTTATTGCCGCCTTTCATTTCAGTCTCCATTCTTTTGAATTCTTTGCACCTGATCCTTCTGCATATTTTGCATCAGTCCTTCTACACTTCATTAATTTCCAATAATTATTGTTACGTACTTAGTTAATATATATCCATGCTGCTTTATTTAATTTAAGAAAAAAAAAACCCAGATATATACGTTTTATGAGCATCATGATTTTCGCGTGTTTTATACTTTGGTCATTCCAGCTGACATAAAATAAATTATGTAACAAAATTGTTTTAAAAATAATTAATGTGGATGGCATGCAGTACATGTGAATCGCTTATCTGGTATTTTCCGCCCACCGGTTGGAGTATTTTATTCCGGATCACCGCCGGGAAATCAAAGCGAAAAGTGAATATTAATGTGCAAGCCTAGCTCTGCAAAATAAATAAATAATTAAAAATTAAATTGATTTCTTTATTTGAAGAGCAAGTTGTTCCGAGTTTCATGTGTTTCCATATCGTAATCAGACTTTTAAATATTCAACAAAATAAATGTCCAGAATCTCAATAAATATCAAGTCCTTAAGGAATGGATTAATCAATTAATCTCCCATGTTGTGGGTCCTCAATTGAATTGCTAATGCAGCACTAAACATGTTTAAGATATTGTATCTACTGTACATGCCTCCCAAGATGCGAATATTTATACAATTAATTCCCATTTAGATATTCTGGGTTAACCTGTTGCAATGATGATGACTTAATCATGATTAACATTCAATTAGTTAACAAATAAATTGAATTGATACTCAAAAACGGCCTAACACTTTATCATTATGCATGAAACTTTTTTTTTTTTAATACAAATATAACCTATATTAATCCTATTCCTAGGCTGCACTATCCCTTTATCACCTTAGAGCACTCTTTACACGAATCTTATTATAATATTGAATCTCCGACCTCTTATGTGCTACTTGATCATCCTTATACCACTCGGTCACCCTAATAATTTCAATTATGCATGACACTTAGTTACATGTTCCTTCTAAAGCTTCGTTTACTGTCAGAATAATTTTCAAAATATAATTAAAAATAGAGAGGAGTTTGAAAAAAAATTTATAAAATTGTAATTTTATGTGTATAATGACCTAAAGTTTTAGTTTATGATCCTCACAAACTTTTTTGAACGCCTTTCTATTTTTAACTGTTTTTTATTATTATTCTGACAATATCAAATGAGAAACTTTAAAACAAACGGAGGGAGTACTACTTATCGGTATAACAGAAACTATTTATAGTCCATCAGTCATGACACATTTTGATGGATTAATATTGCATGTTTACTCTCGTATATTTGCTTTTTAAATTGATATTATACTTCATTCCATATAACACTATAGATCTAGTTACCCGATCGCTGTGTAACATTTCAACGCATAAAAAAATAAATGTAAATCTCAAGTCAATTAACATGAACCCGTCATTTTTCTGGACATAGCTTTCGGTTCACAGTTCCGTTTCAACAGTGTACTTAATTGAACTAATCTTTAATTATTTTTACCTAAAGTATCTCGTAGACTTATATTTTACCTTTCACATAAGATGCTTTACTGTATCTACTTGTGATCGGATGTAAATATGCTGCATTTTGTCCCTTACTCTCAATTATTTTTGCTCATAGGTCACAACTTCGTACCTATACTCTTCTATGATTGCAAAATTCAATCAGATTACTTTTCAAAAAGTTAGTTTTATCGGTAACTTTCTGAACCTCCCGTCTTTATTAATATTCACCGCATAAAGTTATTATAATTAATTATACCACAGGGTGAAAACATGCATCTAATAAGGCGATCAATTCAAATTGCACCAAACAAACATTCAATAATGTAATTCTATCGGTTAATTTTACATATTAATTGATTTAAATGTTTACTCCATCGATGGATTTGATAAGTTCATATAAAAGTTTCCAAGTACAATGTGTTTTATTCGAAGAAGACTCTGTTTTTATCATCATAAAAATCATTCAATATATTAATTTCAGTTTCAGATCATATTTATTTAGTTGTATATATATCTTAATAGTACTGCAGCTAGTTTAGTTTTGTTTAGTTTTTACATTAATTAATTAGTTCATTTCATATCAGTCCAGTATAAATTTTTATATACGAACAATAATAGAACAGAGAAACGTGAGTGGGTAAGGTTTTTATAGACGAACAAATTAGTATGCATTAGTATGAAGTAGTAATACGTGGACAAATTTAAATGCATGCAAATTAGTTAGTGAAACTGTTGATCATGACATATATGAAAAACAAAACGTAGAAGAGATCCACATAATTTGGACCATATCTCTGCCTTTTAACGATTGGTAGAGGATTTAATTGTGTGGAGGCTTTAAAGAGCCAAGTACCTGGTGCGTAGAACATTTGACTTCTATTTCGTGCACTAAATTCATCTTCATCCCTTATACTTATGGATAACCATAATAAACTACCTTTTTTTATATATATCAAGATACTATTTATTATCTACTTTTATTCTTGCTTTTGAATCTTTTTTGGTAAAGATATAGGAAGAAACTTCCACTGGGATATGCTGTTGTAATAAGGTTTTGACAACTTCTTTAACGTGTGTGTAATCAAACCAAAATTGATAAGTTGATTCGAATTCAACGAATTTTTTTTATAAAGTTCAAAATTCAGTTTTTGGTTTTCTTAATTTCCGATTGAGCATTCTCAGGTCATTTTTTATTTTCTAAGAGACAGCTCTTTCAAAGGTGTTTTCTTTTTCCTTTTTTACATACATGTTTTATTCTAAAATTTAGGTTCAACCGTCCGATGAATCCGGTTGAATCAGAAAAAAAAAAGAAAAAGAAAAAGAAAAAAAAAGGTTCTGACTGACAGCAATGTGTTAAATATTCATTTTAAAATAAAATTTCATATGTTTTATTTTTATGTAATTAGATAAACCAGTTTTATGATTATTACTGTAAAATAAATGTCAACATCGAATAGATCGGTTCAATCTCTCATATATGGTGTGTTCGGAACGCGTGGTCCGGTTTAAAAACATAGCAGACGCCTACTAAATAACTGTAAACTCGGTTCCACCCCATCCATGTTAGCTTCGCTTTCAAATCGTTCCACATTTAATATATTCAACCCAAGTTGACTACTGCTCGATCAGCAACTTGAATTTTGCAACTGTCGCCGACCTCAAAATTACAACCTTCTGAAGTGCTTGAAAGAAGATCATCTCAGCAAATTCCAAAGATCAAATAATTGAACGGTCAATTTCTATCAAAAGTTGACTAATAATAATCCCACTCAAGCTTTTAATTTTCCAGCCGCTATATTATTAGTACATGCCTTTTCAAGTACCATTTGAGTCCTCTGTATGTGACTACTAAAAGAGTATTATTATTAACTTTCACTAATAGTGACCGTATTCATCAACTTGCTATTACTGATCATGTTTGTGATTATCCCATCAATGGATTAGATTAGAGCGTCACGTAAAAAGTGATTATATTAGGCAAATTTATTAAGCGCCAATCCACGAGAAGGAGACTCCTTTTTGTACTTGTACCAAATCTGATTCATGTACGTACTGACCAAAACTAGTCCAAAGTCAAGAATGTTTCAAGACCACAACAGCCGTGGTTATGTAGCTTCATGGTAGTTTACTTCTTTTTTTTTTAATATAATTTTAAATAGATGTTATTAATAAAGAGTTATTATCATTTTGACTTTGACACTTATCCGCGAGACTCTGACGGATGTCAATATAATATTATAAAAATTAATTCTATTATAACATGTATGTAAGTTAAAATTAGTGATCCTGAACATACTTATAGATCATACTCAATTTGTTCAGTGATTTCAAGACTTGTTTCCAGAGTAAACACATTTAACTTAAAAGTTCATGAGTTTTCGTATATTTGATCAGTAGCACTATGAAACACATTTATTCTTCCATTTTGAATCGTCATACTAACATATAGTATAAAACACAACTAAATTAATGTATAAAAATCCACAAAATATCTCAAGTAGAGATTCTTGTTTAAACTTTGAATCCACACTTTAATGAAAGGGGGTGTTAAAATCTTTTACTTCCAAAATGTGCCTAAAGGTTACCATATCAACGGGCAACTGCCTCTAAATCCATACCTCATCCCTTTTCGTACATAAAACCACATTTGACTCGTTCATGTACTCTCTCACCCTATTTGTGTGTCCCATGAATATGACTGTGTCAGTTTAACTTTTAAAAATTGACATTCACTACAATTTTACTTATAAAATACACTTCATATGCAATTTTAATAAAATTATATTACGAAAAAACATTGACCATATTTTCATAATATAAAAAATAGACTATATTTTCATAATATTATTCTAATAAAATTTTATACAGATATAATGTATGAACAATTCATTGTAAAAAAAAAAAAAAAAAAAGTAAAACGGCACAGAGGTATACAAGTAACTGAAAACCATATACCTCATGCATCACCGATTTTTCATACTTGAGGAATAATCCACATTAACTAATTAAATAGATTCGTATAATATAAAACTTAATTAACTATAAGTGCAATTCACCTAGTCTATGACAGAACAAAACTAAATTCAAGGCCCCTATGGATATAATAATAATAATAATAATAATAATAATAATAATAATAATAATAATAAAGATTGACAGATATATATTTCACGAAGGTTGCTGCTTCTGCGGAATCTGTTTTCTCTTCATCCTCTCGTCAGGTAGCTCTCTGGAAGTCTCGATGGGGTGCCCATTCTTCTGATTGGTTGCGTGTAGTTCCTATTTCTGGTTTGGGGCAGACAATGAACGGGAGGACTTACAGGTGTGTTCTGGGTGATCGGCTTGGTGTTGCATTGTTTCCGGTGTCCTTGCCCTGCTCTACTTGCTCTCGGGTTTTTGATGGAGATGTGTTTGGTGATCATGCGGTGTCATGTGCTGGGATGGTGGGTATCAATCACC
Source organism: Plantago ovata (assembly GCA_028274465.1). Classification (NCBI taxonomy): domain Eukaryota; kingdom Viridiplantae; phylum Streptophyta; class Magnoliopsida; order Lamiales; family Plantaginaceae; genus Plantago; species Plantago ovata. Next base: position 4,216,429 of record CM051457.1, on the reverse strand, counting down.
GACATAACCTAGTTCGGGACACTCTCTTGGATGTCTGTTTCCGGTCTGACATTTCTGCTGGTAAGGAAGTGGATATTGGTTTGAGCGGCGGGAGTGACAGGTCCCTCCGTCCTGCAGACTTGCTCCTTTATGCTTGGGATAGGGGGACGGGATGTGTGTGTGGATCTGAACGGGTCTTCCCCTTTGACCCGGTCTGGGTTGGTGGACTTTGTGTCTGGACATGCGGTTACTGATGCTGCCAAGCGCAAGTGTGCGAAGTATCGGGAATTGTGTGCAGCTAAGGGATATGGATTCCTTCCTTTCTCTTTCACGACACTTGGGGAGTTGGATGTTGATGTTGTTGATTTGCTTGTTAGAGTTCGGGGTTACGCTTTGGCTTAGGATACTGGAGCGCGTGTTGCTCATCATATTTTCCCTAGGATTAGTTTTGCTATTGCTAAGGGAGTGGGAGCCCAGCTGGTTTCTCGGCTGCCCACTAATTTTGTGTAAACTTTCTTTGTTTTTGATTTATTGAATTCTTTATAATAAAAAATAAAAAAATAATAACAATATTAATAACAATAATAATAATAATAATAATAATAATAATAATAATAATAATAATAATAATAATAATAATTACAGTAACTAACTTAGGTTAGGCCATAATTAGCCACCAAGCCCGTTGTTCCATAATTTGACCTTTCGTGCGGTAAATAACAGTCAAAGGTTACAAGTCAATTGTACAGCGCTAAAATAAAAACATATTGTCTCTTAACTAACGGATAAAACAAACCTTAGGCACTCATGTTAGACTGTCTTACCAAACCACCCATCACTAATAACCAATTTAAACACACACACAGAAAAGAAAAATAAAAAGAATCTTATTATTAGCAATACAATATACCAATCAGCCACGTTTTCATAAAATTAGCGCACACCAACAAGTCACTAATTAAGATTCGGGTTCCCGCGAAATATCCTTTAGCCAGGCACGTGCCTATTTTATTTTTAGTAACATACTTTACACACACGTCTGATGAACGTAACCACTTGCCTATTAACTCCTCTCCCTCCCCTTCCCCTTATATATATACCACACAACACCAACAATCTCAACTCAATTCAATTCAATTCAATCAAACAGTCCATTATTCTTACCAAAACAGAGAACTCAACAACATACACAACAAGAACAGAAACAGAGAAACAAAGATTAGTCCAACAATGGATTGGATTCGATGCGACAAGATCGGTCAAGGAAGCTTCGCTACAGTCAGCTTAGCCGTGCCGAAAACCCAGAGCAATCCCCTGTTTCCGCCACTAATGGCGGTAAAATCAACCGGGGTTTTGTACTCTTCGACTCTAAAGCAAGAGAAGTTGATTTTGGACGAGCTCAAAGGGTGTCCGGAAGTGATCCAGTGTTACGGAGAGAGCTCCACCTTCGAAAACGGGGAGAAATTGTACAATGTTCTCCTAGAGTACGCTCCAGGAGGGAGTTTATCGGACAAGGTTGCGAATGAAAAGATGCAAGAATTCCAAGTCAAGAACTACACAAAGGCCTTGTTGAAGGGACTTGACTATATTCACAAGGTGGGGTATGTCCACTGTGACGTGAAGCTGCAGAACATGTTGGTTGGTTTTGATGGGAAGTTGAAGATTGCCGATTTCGGGTTGGCGAAGCGGGTCGGGTCGAGGAATTCCGGGTACGAATTTAGAGGTACGCCGTTGTACATGTCCCCGGAGGTTGTTATGGGTGGGGAGATTGGTACGGCCGCGGATATTTGGGCGGTCGGGTGCGCCGTGGCGGAGATGGTTGCCGGGGTGCCAGCGTGGCAGTATTCTGACTTGGCGGAGCTGTTGATGAGGATCGGGGTCGGGGAGGAGGTGCCGGTGATCCCGGAGGGGTTGAGTGAGGAAGGGAAGGATTTCTTGAGGAAGTGTTTTGTTAAGGATTCGAAGGTGAGATGGACGGCTGAGATGCTTTTGGAGCATCCGTTCGTGGCGAATTGCGAATTTGACGAATTAGTGTGTTCGGACGAGGATAAGTCGTCGCCTAGGTGTCCGTTTGACTTTCCAGATTGGTGTTCGTCTTTGGATCATTCGGAGGAGTCAGGTAGTTGGTTTACGGAGGATCCGGTTGCGATAATCGGGTCGGATTATGTGTCGCCGGTGGAGAGGCTAAGAGGGTTGGTTAGTGATCAAAGAGCGGATTGGTCAGGGGAGTGGGTCACGGTCAGATGATGGAGTATAGAATATGTTTGGTCAATTTTGGTCAGACATTTAGTGTAGGAGAATTAGCAGAAATTATTATTACAGTCAGGTTTTTTCTTTTTTCATCAAGAATCTGATTTTAGATATTTATTTTTTTTAATTCTAAGAATTTTGTAAAGATGATGATTAGTGGGAAAAATTGCAGTGGAAGCTGTTAGATTTCTGACATCATTCTAATTGGTGACTTTAGATTTATGAGCAAGCAAGTTGTACATGAAAAGTTTTAGTATGACATTATTCATTACATTCAGTGTCTTTTGATTGTTTATAGTTTTATTTTCATTGGGAATAGATGAGATATGCAACAGACTCTGATATTTTTGCTTGGGCCCAATTGAACCTCCTCTCAACTTGCTCTGGTTTTCCTGGGATGGTTTTCCTTAGATTTTGCAACTTGCAACTTTAGATAACCAATGCACTACATGAATCAACATGGCATCTCCAAATGAGTAAAAGAACTAGACATCCTCTGTTATCTTATCATAACCATATACTCTGTTTCTTTGTCTTTACAATTTTAGTTATTTTGATTGTGATATTTTGAGATTTAAATGTAATGTATATGTGGGGAATAAAATGAGCAAGTATTTAATATTTTCATCTGAAAATTTATTGAGTTCATATCAGTTTAGTTTAGCTTAATTCTGCCTAGACGAAGATAACATAAATTAGTAACGAATGTTATCGCACTTTCACATGGATTTTGATAGCATGTAGATAGATTTGACAAGTGAACTAGGTAGTAGTGTAAGGGATCCATGTACTAGTTGCATTATGAGGTGATTGGAGAAGAGTAGCCAAGTTGATGGGTTGATGTATGTCAGTAGAATTGACAGTGTAAAAACCAGATCTTGGACAATACTGTTGGCAACTTGTACCTTTAGGATGGCTTGTTTTAGAAGATCAAAGATTGCCTCAAATGAACCAAAAAAATTTATTCTACTTGTCCTCTCTGCCTGGTCTCTTTAAGGCTATAACATTTCTAGGTCATGGAGCACTTCATTTCACTCTAGCCCAATGGACACTCTATCAACATTTATCATAAAACCATTTTAACACGATAAAGTTAATGCTACAAAATACGCTTGGGGCCGCGTAGGAGGAAGACAGAGAAGAGATATGATTTTCTCATAGATAGCTAGAGAGAGAAGGAGAGATGAGGAAATAACAAAATGGAAAAAATCCTAAAAACAGATTTGTGCCTACAGTAACGTGCACGGGCTAAAAAAGAGACCCAAACGTAAATGGTGCTTTAGAGACCGAGTTTGCAAAAACGAGTGGAGAGGCAAACACTCGGTAATACTTCCGTACTCCACTGTGAGTTTTTGTATGGAAATAATTATTTTAGTACCAGTTTCAACATAGGGGTTAGACATTACACGTACCCTATCAAAGTAGATATGTATGATTTCATAACTAAAATGAAATTTCATGAATTAAAAATGAATCCGGATACATGTTGCACCCTAAACAGTTTTGAAGCGGGTATGCACCAAAGAACAAATTTGAAGTTACTGGAACAAATGGATCCTGGGAGGGTTCAATCGCGCCTGATTTTGAATGTAAAATCGACTTTTATTTTATGTCAAAACTTACGAAAACAGATTTGGAAGTTCCAGAGTCCACATATTGAGGCTGTAGATTTCAAATTGAGAAATGATCCCTTTTGGTTTCCAATGTTCTAACTTAACAAGATTCACACTTAAGTGACCTTAAAGCGACCTAATCTCAGTCGGTAGAGTAGAGAGATTAGAGAACAATGGAAATTAGGTGGGAGATATCTAATTAAACATTGCTGTGCTCATTTTAACGGGAATATAAATTCAAACACGTTTGTCCCACGCAGAATTGTTTAATTGTAAGTAAACAACCCACCTATAAGTTATGATCAGTGTCATTTTCTTTGGCTACAAAATCAAACAATTTTGTCATATGATCACTAAAGGCACGTTTTGTATGTGCGGTTGTTGAGTTGCTTGATACTAGTAGTATCAGTGTACACATCCACGGTCCACCTCCGCAGCCAATATGAACTCGTGATTTATGTGAACATGTCCCAGTCCTCTGTACAAATATGCATTTAAACTCGTGGAACTTTTACATAATATTCCAATGTCATCTTCATTGTTGTCTTCACTCCAAGATGAAAATATAACACACACCACAGTCCACATACATTTCTATCATTTGTCACGCATACCGCCTCGTAAAGAGTTCGTCCTATAACATGTGTTTTCCCATAATTGGTCCGCTTAAGCCAGCTAGTATGCTGAAGTACGAATCAAAAGGTAGTAATACTAACAATATATACAAACTAAAATCTTTGTTCAATTTGACAAAATATATAATTCATTCACAAGTATGAAAGCTACATTTCAAGTAATTAACTAATATGGTGGTTGGATGGGGGTTATAATTAAACACCTAATATGTCTTGTTGTCATAAGAACATGAACTTAGGAACAAATTAGTTGAAACTTCCTCGTACGTAGCTCTACTTTGGCACGACAGTTTTGGAGCTTAGTTAAGTTGCAATGTATATGGAAAACTAGTAGAAAAGACTGAAGTTGAATAATAGAGTGTCAAGTCATGTCAAATGCAGCCCATGAGTACAATTGCAGCGGCGCAGCCTTGTCAACAATTTGGCTATCCAAATTTTACTTGTCCATATAATCATCACGTACCTAATATTATTAGCGTCATGCATGATATAATCTCAATTTTGACTAGTTTGAGATAGTTCAAACCAACTTAATTATCAATTTACGAGTTTATCAACTCTCATCTACCTTATTACTGGCTTTAATTATTAAACATATACATAGCCAAAATTCCACAAAAAGTTCGAGAAAAGTCACATTGAAAACAAGTTGACTCACACCAACAATAATGGAAAAAGGAAAAAAAAAATTGCTAGACAGAGTAGTTGGTCAAAGTCAAAATAATAAATACTCAAATTCCAAAACTTTCATTCAAGTGCCATCACAGGGCTGAGGCCTGATGAAGTTGGGCTTTCTGTATTGGCCCAGGAAGACAGTCCACAGATCCAATACAAATATCATTTAGCTGCAAATGAAGACCTTCTATGAACAAGAGAAATGAAAAATAACAAAATTCGGTCACACTTCAGCCTCAAGAACCAGTTTTAGGTGTATGTACACTTGTTCCTCAGAGGGACAACAACATTCATTTTCTTGGGGTCCAACTTGACAGTGCAATAGACTCTCTTCACGAATTTGGGCTTTACAAGGTGGCCCAGTACGTAGGCTCTGGCCCGGACTGTGAAGTTCAATGTCAGGGGTACCGGTGCCAACGGCTTCCCTTGTTCGCTGCTCAAAGTGGCACCACCACCGTACAACGGAATGTGGCTCCCTATCAAGATCACTGTGACCATTCGCTTACTATTTCTCGATTGGTAAAATCTTTTCACCTGCAAGCACAAAAAATGGAAAATGTGTAGCATGTTGATTAATTCACATGTTCTAGGAGGCTCAAGGCACTTGCACAGTTGCACTTGTAACATATATAAATGTGTGACAAAATTACATGACTAGCATAGTGTAACAGCTTACCGTTCCAGAGGCCAAGGTGAGATCAGAGAAGGAAAGATCCATGGGTGTAGTTGTGACATGGACACCGAAAAATGTACCCTTGTTGCGGAAAACGAGCTTCAATGTTGAATTCATGGCCACCATTTCCGTGCTCACGCCAGAGGCATCCGAGCCAGCTTGGATCGCAAAACTGTTGAACATTATGCTCTGCAAAAATTTAAGCCACACATATATTGCTACACATGTTGGAGGGAGGGAATGTTGGAGAAAATCTCTAGCAATATTAGTGTAAATGTGAGCCCCGTAAGTGGCATTAAAACACAAATTCGATCGGCCACACATGTATTAGTCAAGACCGTCTATATTTTAACCAATTGAGACACCGTTGGAGGTTATCTGGCGGATTATCTATTGAGCTTTACTAGTCCACTAGGTTAGTATATTAACCAAAGTGTCTACAGTTGAACAATCTTTTCTTCGATTTTTCTCTGCTCATTCTACAAGTCTACACCAGACGGGTGCATTTCTTATGCATTGCGTTCTTGTATTTGTAGACTATTTCGTTATTTATGAAATTTTTAGTCGTTTAGAAATAAAAACAAAAAAACAAGTCTACACCACACTTATGTGGAAATTATGTAGCTTAGTACACCATGGGATAGTCTTTGACCCAAACTTGTACATGATCAAGTTGATTAATACAGACTAATTAAGGTACATAATTAAATCCGTGACACACATAAATCTCAAGTCTAGTATAAAAAATTCACCAATATTGTATAACTTGTATTCAAGTCAACTACGAGTGTACTACTTCACGAGTGACCACCGACAAACACTAAAAGTGGCACAAAATTAAAGATCCGCGGCTAAAATTATAAGTTAAACAAATCGGAGTAAAAGAAAACTAAATGAAGAACTGTAGTTACCTTCATGGCGACGACAGGTTTCTGATTCCTACTAGCACCCCACAAGATCAAAGAAAAGAAGGAAAACAACACAATGAACCCGGCAACAAAAATCAAGAAGTAGTACCGCCGCCTCGCGCGGCGGCCGCCACCCTCCTCATCCAGCAGGCCCTCCTCTTCGATAGCATCAAACTCCTTCCACTGCTTCTCCCCCTTCCTATAATGCCTTTTCGACCCGTTGCTCGACTTTTGAGAACCGGGCTTCAACGACCCCGAATACCTAGTCGATGACGAGTCACGCGAGTGTCGTCCCGGGGACCCCATCGGGCTCAGGATCGGGGTCGAATGGAACGAGTTTGTCGTCTTTTCGCCATCGTGGGAGTCCCTAGACGGGCTCTGGACGTAGTAAACCGCCCGGTTCGGGGACGATGGGGCGTTGCTTGTGACCTCCGAATCTGTCTTACCATGCACTGACATTGTAACTTAGTTGAAAGATAATGATCAAAATGTAAAATGAAGTTTGAGAGGGGAAGATAGTAGTAGTAGTAGTATTAAAGGAGATGGGATCTTGATTCTTTCTTGCTTGGACGAAGGAGTGAAGAAGGTCCAAAATGCACGTTAGTTTTTGATGTGTTGGTTTGCAATTAAGTTTTGCGTGAATGGCAATTATTATTGGGCAGGTGAAGGACTATTTTATGCTTGCTTTGTGTCAAACTACACTGAAAACTATGGTCCGGTTCTTAATTAAATGTTGATGATTGATTAATCTATAATGGGGCACTAGTAGAGCAGTACTATATTATTAACCGGCGTTTAGTTGGATTGTTTGGAGTTATTAGGACTAAAGCATTGTCTTATGTGAGACATTAGCAAGATGAATGTTGTCTCCTGTTTGCGTGGCGTGAACTCATGTCGGGGGCGGTTTACATTAACAAAAGAAATTGTGTTTTGATTACATAATTGTGTTGAAAGGATCGAGAGTATTAGGGATTCGCTTTATTAGATGTGTGTAGCATGGTGATTCCACACATCATATAATGGGGATGTACGATTTGTTATACCATATCATCTTGTTTTAGGTTTATTTCAATAAATTTTTTACTTTTTTTTCTTTAACTAATTTTAACTCAAACCGTTATGGTGGGTGCCACACATTAATTTTAGGTACTCCACGGTGTGACATGTTCAATTTATGTACTCTAGATTGACTACCAATTTAGATACTTTATTGCAACATACTGTCGAATTTTGTTACTTTTACAACTTAGCGGAAAGAATAAACAATATAAGCGTGTGACAATCACTCACCTGACCCTCTAACATGCGTTGGATACATTGGGTGTAATTGCGATATCAACCAAACCAAGTAAACTACACATGATTATCACGAATATAGCAGTATGTACTTAAATAAAATTATTTAAGTTCTATTTTTTCATAATATGATTTTATCAAATACTTTATCTTTATAGTTTAAGATTAATCGACAGAAAAAATTGAACATTGTTAACCGAAAAAAGACAATGGATAATTTGGAGTGAGACATAGGGATTAGGGAGTACATGACATGAGGTCCGACAAATTTTAATTTGAACTGTAAGTCTGCAACCTGCATGTGACCGACGGAAGACTATTAGCCTATTACTTGTATAAACTAGCTAAAACTAAAAAGTATTGAATTTCAGGGTACTTAATAAAAAAAATAAAAAAAATTATCATTTCATGTCCGGATCCCATTTTGCATGTCCAGCATGATTTTATATATACCTTTCACTCCACACAGTAGTTGGCTGAAGGTTTGGCTAGCTATTCGTCAATCGTCATACGGTTGCTCTTTGCCAGGATTCATAGATATAGATGGTCTCCACTCTCCAGTAATTGTTGAATCGGATTGCCAAGGACCATATGTATTTTTGAACTCCAACCGTGTCTTGATATATAAAAAATGTCACATTACGTAGCATGCCGCAGAAAACTGAGGTTCGCGAAATTAGAACATAGTAAAATAATCGTGTATCTAGCACACGATATTTCTACAAGCTATAAATGCACCTTTGACGAATGAGTGACTTTAAGCAAAGGCCGTGAGTTTTTTGTAAATTTTTATTTAAAGTATGAGAAAAATCAATATAATTTCTACTCCGGTGGTGTTGGACATGCTCCTCTAATTTATACTAATAATAATTAATAATATTGTGCGAATATTTCTATTGTTTAGAAAAATGCAACTTTTACAAGATTAACTCTTCACGTAAACATTGAACTGAGCTGCAAATTAGTGTTGGCTCTGGCATTTGGTACAAAGAGTTCATTTTTAATCCTTCTTCATGTTTTATATTTACATGTAAACTCAGTATATATTTTATGTTTACAGTCGGAATATAAATTCATTGTTTTCATACAATTTTAAATGTTTTATAAAATATTTTAAAAGTTTGGCAGAAGGGGAATAAATTCTAAAAAGTCAAGATTATATATATTACGTACAACAAAAAAATATTTTTAAAACTGTAGGGGTGAACAAATGCCCCAATTCCACCCCTGCAGTCTTGTCTTATCGTTTTCCTACCCCTACTTATCCGATATTTTATCGCAATTTATTACTTACTCCGTTTCATTAATAACTTTATAAGGGGACTATTCATCGCGAACTTCGATCACGTATAACTCCTAAATTACATTAGAGAAAAATATAATAAAATTATATTATGAAATTAAATGGAGTATAATTTCATAATCAATTTTAATTTATATTGATACAGTTTAATTTAAAAGTTATATGTGGTCAAAGGTCGCGATGAAAGTTATTAATGAAACGGGAGAAGTATTATAGATATTATACTACCCGCCTAATACTTTGTGATCTAGCCAATGGTTGGTTATTTGTCTGTGGAGTCGAAGAACACTTCACCGAGATGGAGTAGAACATGTCCCGTAGAACTTAATTTGAAGCAAATGTATTTATTTATTTCGAACATTTTAAGTGGATAACTTACAATTAACGTACAACTATACAAGGATTTCCTATCAACTAGACACACTATTATAAAAAATAACTACAGTATATCACACTCAATAATCAGTCCCTAATCTTTTGGTAGATGCAAATATATAAGATTGCTCAAACAGTAACAACAAAATCTTTTAGCTGCACCCAACCATAGGCGCACTGGTCGCGGATTTTCTGTACAGTCGATGCTGCCAACTCAACCTGTGGTTGGATTTTGGCAAGTTCGTTCTCAACCAGCAACTTTTGATTCCCTCGGGAATATTGCATTTTCGGTCCTTTAAGTGACAGTCCTCCGCGATTTTGGTCCCAAGTCAAATTTTTTTTTGCACTTTTGGTCCTTTTCGTATAAATACTAGATTTGTACACACCATTTTAGTCCCTTCGTATCTAATACGGTCCCAGGACCAAAAGTGTAAAATTTTTTTTGACTTAGGGACCAAAATCGCCAACTACCACTTAAGGGACCAAAAATGTAATTTTTCAAAATATGCCAAGATTTCTTTGAATGTGTGGAATGCAAAAAATAGCTTATTAATAACCAAACTAAAGAGTTGATCAAGAAATACAAATATGTTACGAGAATATTGTCTATTAGCTATGTTACGAGTGCTTAAGAGTTAAGATGCTGATAAACAATGTTGGAGTTTCTGCCGTAGAAATTGATGATGGAGACGGCTTAAAGACTTTGAATCTTGATGAAGACAACCTATGAGACGGAAAAAGAATGCCTAGATACAAATTATTATGGTGTTAGAAATGTTAGTGAAGCCCTTCTTCCTTCTCTACGGCTATCCATGTTTGGAGCAAGAATCGTGAATGTCTCTTTGCTAAGGAGTGAATTACAGTTGAAAAAAATTGCATTTTTGGTCCCTTAAGTGACAGTCCCCATGCGATTTTGGTCCCAAGTCAATTTGTTTTTTGCACTTTTGGTCCTTTTCTTATAAATACGAGATTTGTACACACGATTTTAGTCCCTTCGTATAAATACAGTATGTAATACGGTTCCAGGACCAAAAGTGCAAAAAAAAATTGACTTGGGACCAAAATCACGGGGTACTGCCACTTAAGGGACCAAAAATGCAATTTTCCCCTCTATCTGAGGAAGAAAAATGTGTTAGAGAAAATTTACAATTTTATACCTAAAACCATGCCCCCCAGTTTTATACTTTCATATCCAATGTTCCAGACTACTACATCAAGTATCAAAGGTAAAATTTCATTCCAAATGTGTATAGGAAGTACAAATTTGGATTACATATTAAATGTATTTTTATGAACTCTACAGCTCCTGTGGTCGGATTTTTGGCATATTAAATGTAGTTTTATTTTCTGCAGCTTAACAGGAATTATAGTTTTAGTATAAAGTTTAATTTCTTTTTTAAGTCCAGATACTAAAATGTATTCCTACACATAAAGCCATACATACATGCTAATGAAGTGGAGATTTACCTTCTCAGTGCAGCGCACTGTATCTAAAGTGTGGCAGAAGTAGGTTAGCTGTACAAATCTGCTTCTGTGTACTGATATGGTCATTAAAACACAAAAAGGTTCATTAGTAAGCTGTACAAGACCCATCAATCAGTTGCAGACTCAAATGAGAAGTGCCAGTTCACGGGTTATCTAACCTTTGGGTAAAGATGCCCATTGCAATATGGGTAATTTGGACAAGTCGTGCCTCTTTCTGCGTCTCCAAGTACTCTAAGATTTATACTACGGGTTGTGTAATTGCACGTTTCTTCGTCACACTGGAAAATCAAAATCAAATTTCTTTGTGAGATTTACTACAGACAGGCCTTGTAAACCACTAGTAGTTACCATTGCTTAAAGAACATACCATCATAAGGCATTTGTAATATGTAGACAAGAACCTCTCCGCTTGCTTTTTCACCTGATGATCAACAACCATTAGTAGACTGAAAACTATCTTTGAATTTTAAGGAAGCTTATACGATTTGACTAATCAACATGCTAAGATGGAAAGGTTCAAACGGATTCAATTACCTGGTTGGCTATAAGAGCAGGGGTTATAGTCCCCCCATCTGCCTCCTCTGGGCACTTTGGACACCTCAATTTTTGCCAAAAACTATTAGCGAGTCCAGCTGACAACAGTGACAACTGGCCTTGCTGTGGACTGAGCAATGTGCATACAGACCTCCATATGGGGGAGCATTCAAAGGTACCGGAGCAGCTCGGGCATGATAACGTTAAAGGTTCACAACCCCGATATCTGCAATTTTGAGATTCTCTTAGTGCACTAAATTTGTATACATGCACTTTCATTATAAAAAATATGCAGAGAACTGATAAATTGCTATAATAGTTCCAGATAAGTGAATTATGGAATTAAAGACGTGCAGTTGAATACACAGCCCTGTAGAACTATATTATTGTACAAGTTCAGTCTATGTTTATCAGAACTAAAAAAGAACTTTTTATCAACAAGTGGACAATGGGTGATCAGTGAAAATTTGTTACACGAGAAAAGCATTTAGAGGCCGACTAGTTTCCAACTCTAGGTGATTCTGTTTTGGACCTTGCCTATAGCAAGTCTTGGGATAAGGGTTTAGCTGTTTTGTAGCAATAAGCTTGCACACATTTACTCTTTAACCAGACTTAAGAAATGCGCCTTTGATAAAGTTGCTGATTTCACTAGTATAATAGTAGATATCAGCTGCATTAATAGAATATGTACCCCTCTTCGTCATCCAATGTAAATAGCAGTGAGCTGGAAGGATGAGTGTTGGCAGAATCACTTGATTTATTCTGGAACTGAGATAATAAGGATCTACGGTCAGGCAAACATACAACTACTGCATCACGCATAACTTGAGTGTTCTTGGTAAAACAAAAGCATGTCTACATATATCTGTGTATTAGAAATGCTGTTTACCTTTGAGGAGTCGAGGCCCAAACATTGAGATAAACGTGCTGGACTTGTACCTTGAATTGATGCACATAGACGTGATATCACGGGATGAATCTGCACAGCATTTGGTGAAAGTTTCTTAAGATAAAATGGAAAGTGTGCATGATATTGAAACCAATGACCCCTGAAATACAAAGGCATAGTAAAACCCAGACCTGCTGTGCTAGGTAATAATGAATGTCAACTATCCAGCTTGAATTGTCTTTTTGCAGTTCATCAGGATGTCTCGCTCGCTGGGCAATTCCCACAGAGGTAGTTGAACCATTTCCCTACATAGACACAGAAGAAGTTACCATATGTTCTACAGCTTATTCTGAATGTAAAAAGGAAAGAGATCATCTTGCACTGGAGTCGAAGCACCAAGCATGAACTAATAATACCATGTTTCCAGCCAAAACGTCAAGATTTTTCCATCTTATGGTGACGAGTATGAAAGGTAAGTCAAATTTTTGCTTTTATGCAAACAAAAATTCTTGGAATATTTTTGCATACCAAGCCAAATATTCTGAAAAGTAAACCTGAACTTTAGACTGACAGATTATTGTGATGGTTTAATCTATCAAGGATTAAAAACTTAAATCATTCAGTGTAACCATATCAATTACGAACTTATTTCTCAGCTCAATGAAGGATGCTCTTAATTCCACAGTGGCAAAAATTAATGCTTTTGTTTTAACAAATCTAATTATTTCAATTTGAGAAAGCTACCTTTCACTCAAATCCACTCTCTTCAATTAAACAAGGTATAATACTAGCAGAATTGCAAGTTATGCCAAGAATGTCAAAATAAGGATTAGAAGATGTGCTGACCTGCTCGCAGCAAATGATGTACGGCACTGTATCACCAGCAGAACAATCAGTCACATAACCGTTTTTCTTTAATCGCAGCGCTACCTGAGGAACCAAGATAGATTCAATAAACAGAACAGGATGATACAGCTGATTTGGACAATTTACATGCTACAGACATACTTCAACATGAGGCTGACTTTTAGCATCGGGGTACGCTTGAGGCGATTTAGTTAGTGACTTAGTGATCACATATTTTTCCAGCGGTATCTCACCAGTCCTCATTTCTTCTTGGACCTGCAATATATCAAGACAACAATACCACGGAGATGGCTTTTTCACTCAATTAATGGAAATGCACGATTCAAAAACAAAAAGTTGCATAAAATAAGTGACAAGTTTAAACAAGGCCAGGTAGTTTTTATTTTACAGATACGTTTCAACATTCAGCAACTTAAAAATGCACACCAGCTCAGATGAGTACCTTCATGAGGGCATTGTGTATTGCTTCTACAACATCCTCACAAGATCTGCAAGCAGCAAAATCTCTAAGTCATATAGTACAGAGGACGAGCAAACTGACCCGCCAGATAATATTTGACTAAGGCAAAAATCTCCCAATTCCTTAGACAGCAAGCTCCAATCACGTCGAACCATATCAAGGCCTTTACGCTCAATAACCTGCACCTAACTCAGCTGAGGCAAATAGAGTTTACTAGAATCTCAGTGGAGTTAGTAAGTCACACCTCATATGAAGTGCCATCCTTCAAATGCATTTTTACTGCAGCATATTTCTTCTTCTTCAACAATAGCATTCTCTTGTACATGCCATCAAGGTCGATCTCAAGAGTCTTATATTTCTTATTGACCTATGAAAAGAAACATAAATTTCAATGTTGATGTTTTGCAGAAGAGGATTATAACAAATAATTTACTTTAATTTGAAATTTCGAATTGCAAAACACATCAAACACGAAGATGATATATGATGTTGAATAAGAAAATAAGAGGACCAGAAAGTAACTTTCATAGCCTAGCATAAATTTCATGTCAAAGTTTATTCCACAATACAAAGCAGCACATATTTAAAACACACCTCTTCAATCACCTTCCGTGCTATCTCTTCCACTTTTTTGGTATCATCAAGTCCAGTATATATCATTATTGAATCCGTGTCACCATAAATAACCTGGTCAGAGAAACACAAGATAAACATAAGTTGTCCTAGAGTACCATAGAAAAGCAATCCAAGTAACCACAAGAAACAGCAAGCTTCGATATAAAAAAGTATAGACCTCGTAGTTGAGAGTATTTTGAACAAGATCAACAGTTCTCTGCAAAATCTCCCTTCCCTGAAAAACATCAGAAGTCACACAACATCATATCCGGTATGATCCAACTATCAAAGCATTTCATTGTTCATTTGATGATGAAAAACGTATAAGATTCCAGAATATAGGAATCGAAGAAGAAATCTATTGAATGAATATTCGATTTACAAGAGAAAATCTCCAGTGAATGATAGAAAAAAGAATTGGAGAAGTGAAGTACAAAGTTGTTCTGTTAGTCCTATTTATACTTGACTAACTGCCTGTGTACTATCTTCTATGCATAAGGTACAACCGAAATCCCTTGATGAATAAAGCGGTTTATTTAGAAACGCGCTTTTCTGTTGATTCCGTTTTCTTCAGTTCACCTATCTGCTGAGCTGCTTGGTCACATCCCCCCTCAAGTTGGGAGTGGATATTAAGAACTCCCAGCTTGGAAATGTAATGATAGAAAAGAGGAGCAGCTAACGGTTTTGTTAGAACATCCGCCACTTGGTCCACATTAGAGACATGTAAAAGTTTGATCTTGCCTTCTTGTATCTTGTCTCTAATCGTGTGACAGTCGATTTCAATGTGCTTCGTGCGTTGATGTTGAACCGGATTATGGGCCAAATGATACGCAGATAGGCTGTCCGTGTATAACAATGCTGGTACTTTCTGATGTGGAACCTTGAAGTCATGTAGGATGTATAATATCCACTGTATCTCACACGCAGCAAGTGCCACTGCTCTGTATTCAGCCTCCGCGCTAGACCTGCTGATGGTGGTTTGTTTCTTTGTCTTCCAGGAGATGAGAGATTCTCCCAGATAGATTGCGTAGCCTGTGGTGCTCCTTCTTGTGTCCAAGCAAGAACCCCAGTCACTATCCGAGAAACCTTTGAGCTGCAACTGATTATTTGCTGGAAAGAAAACACCTTGACCTGGACTTCTCTTTATGTATCTCAGTACTCTATGTGCGGCTTCCATGTGCTTGTCAGTTGGACAGCTCATGAACTGACTGAGATTCTGCAAAGAAAAAGATAAATCAGGTCGAGTTATTGTGAGATAGATCATTCTACCTATTAATCTTCTGTAGGGTTGTTGATCTGCTAGTGGAGTTCCACTATCTTTCTCTAATCTATGCTTGGGGTCTGCATCCATAGGTATATCTTCTGGCCTGCAATTTGTCTAGCCTGTCTCTTTGAGAAGATCTAAAGCATACTTTCTCTGACATATGGTTATACCAGAAGGAGATCTGGCTACTTCAATGCCTAATATGTATTTGAGTTCTCCCAAGTCCTTTATGGTAAATTGTGAATGGAGATGTTGCTTTGCTCTTTCTATTTCTTCAAGGTTGTCTCCTGCAAGAATCACATCATCTACATATACTAACAAGCTTGTAAAGGATTTGTCAGTCTGTTTTGTGAACAAAGATGAATCAGCCTTTGATTGGACATAACCAATAGAGAGAAGAGAAGACTGTAGTTTGAAGAACCACTGTCTGCTTGCTTGTTTTAAACCATAAAGGCTTTTAACAAGTTTGCAAACCTTGTTCCCAGCTTTATCATATCCTTGAGGTGGTGTCATATAGACTTCCTCATCTAGATCTCCATGTAAGAAAGTTGTGTTCACATCCAATTGATGTAAGAACCAGTTCTTGGATGCTGCAATAGCTAACAAAACTCTTACTGTGGTTAGTTTAACAACAGGTGAAAATGTATCAAAATAATCAATTCCATTTTCTTGAGTGTATCCTTTTGCAACTAGGCGCGCCTTGTACCTTTCAACACTGCCATCAGGCTTAAATTTTACCTTGAATACCCATTTACAGCCAATACAATGTTTATCAGAAGGAAGGTCAACAAGCTCCCAAGTTTTTGTTGTTTCCAATGCTTTCAGCTCAGAGTTCATTGCTTCAATCCATTTTGGATGCTGAGCTGCTTGTTTGTATGTCTTTGGTTCAGGAACAACTGTTATACTAGCTGTAAAACACTTGTGAGTAGTAGACAATCTATCAGTTGAAATATAATCAGTGATTGGATATCTAATGTTCATGTTACTGCTCTTCTTTGTTTGAACTACATTTGCATGATGCTGCAAAGAAGGAGGTAAATGAAAATCATAAATAGATAAGTGACTAGAAACATTCTTCACTCTAGTGGATCTCCTGCTAGGTTATTGTGTTTCTTATGACACAATGGGAATCACTGGTACTGATGTTTCTGTCTGTAGAGGAGCATTTGTATCAGTTGCAACCATGACATCTTGGAGCTATTCTGTTTCTACAGTTTCAAAGAAATTTTCAGGTAAAACATCATCAGTGTTGTTATCATTGATAACTATGACATTATCACCATCTTGCTTAACAATATATGGTTTATCAACACCATTATTGTTAGACAATGAAGTAAAATACTCATCATTTACTTCTGGATATAATCTTGTCTCCTAATGTTTGTCCCCCCTGTAAGGAAAAACACTTTCAACAAATTGTACATGTCGAGATATAAAGATCTCTTGAGTATCAATGTTTAAAAGCTTGTAGCCTTTATATCCCACTGGAAATCCCAGAAGAATGCACTTGACAGCCCTGTGATCAAACTTTGATCTATGTGCTTCCAAAGTTGAAGCATAACATAGAGAACCAAATACTTTGATATGATTGTATTCTGGTTTTCTATTGTATACGACTTCATAAGGACTCTTGTTCTGTAGCACTTGTGTAGGCAACCTGTTTATGATATGACAAGCAGTCATAACACATTGAAGAGGAACATGTGATTGAAACATCAAAGCTCTTGCAATTTGCAGCAAGTGTTGATGTTTTCGTTCAACCCGGCCATTCTGCTGAGGAGTTGCTACACATGATCTTTGATGTATAATACCAAGAGAAGAATAAAAATCTATGATGTTAAACTCAGGTGCATTGTCAGACGGGATGGCTTTGATTTTACTGTCAAACTGTGTGAGAACCAGATTATAGAAATGTAAGAGATGTATCTTGGCTTCAGATTTGGATTTCATTAAATATAGCCAAGTACAACGAGATTTATCATCAACAATTGTTAAGAAATACCGATGTCCTGAGTAAGATGGGGTATGAAAAGGACCCCAAGTGTCAATGTGTATCAAATCAAACACATTTTCAGAGATAGAATTGCTTTCATTAAACTGTAAATGCTTTTGTTTACAGAAATGGCAAATATCACAACTTTCAAAAGTTACAACAGACTGTTTGATTTCTAATTCAGGAATAGAAGTGAGTTTTGACAAGCTGGTATGACCTAGTCTCATATGCCAAAGATTAGCATCTAGTTTCTTCTGGTTCTCTACACTAGTTGCAGTAAAAGCAGCACCATCTTGAATGACATTTGCAACTTGTAAATGATAGAGACCATTATGCATTTTACATGATCCAATCAGCTTTCTGGTTGTCTGGTCCTGCAAATCACAGTGTGTTGAGTGAAATATACACACAAGATTTTCATATGCAGTCAGATGAGGCACAAATATAAGATTAAAACTAAAACTTGGAACATAAAGAGCTTTGTGTAAAGTAAGACTATCAGTGATCTTTATGTCTCCAGATTTGGTAGCTATAATTGTGTTACCAGTTGGTAATTGGATTTTCACCTGCACATCAGACACATTAGAAGTGAAATATGACTCATCACACACCATGTGATCTGTGGCTCCTGTATCCAAAATCCATTTTGTATTACCAATAAGTACACTAGAACTTAGAGCCATGTGAGTATAACTTCCCTGAATACCTGTTATTGTGGTAGATTGGGAATGATCTGCAATAGCCACAGCTGCAGAATGATGATAAGATGGACTTGCAGTGACATTGTTATTCATCTGAGCTTGGAACTTTGTGAATTGCAGAAATTGGTTGTACAAATCAGGTGACATGTCCATATGAGAAGCTACTCCAGATGAGGTAGAAGGAGTGCTGGAGTTATGTGCCATAGCTGCATGCCCTTGATGGCCACTGGAACCTTGTTGGCTAGTAGAATGCCCTTGATTCTGCTGATGATTCTCAGAAAATTTTCTAACACCTTTAGGACCTTGCCAACCTGGAGGATATCCTATCACTTGATAACATGACTTATATGTGTGTCCAGTGAAGCCACAGTAGCTACACTTCGGCCTATTCTTGTCTTTATTCTGTTGCCTAAAGAAACCTTTCTGTGCTAGACAAGCCACTGCTTCTGGTGCCATTTCTTCTGAACCACTCTTAGCCTGTGTCATCATGGCCATAGAGTCTTGACTAGCAACAAAATTAGAACTCTGTAGACCTCGCTGGCCTTCTTCTTGCTGAAGAATTGACAACACCTTTCCAAGAGTTGGCACAGGAGTTTGCAGCATTATCTGACTTCTCAATGATGCATATGAATCATTTAGTCCTACCAGAAACTTAACTACTGCATCAACTTGTTGTAAGCGTACTACTTCATTCAATCCTCCACAATTACATTTGGGAATCGGCCTATGTGACACATACTCATCCCATAGAGCTTTAAACTTGGCATAGTAAGAGCCAATACTCATAGCACCTTGTTTAGTCGACATCAAAGTAAGTTCTAAATGCAGTACCCTAGGCCCATCACTCCTAGTATAGCGAGTAACTAACTCGTTCCACAATTCAACAGCAGATGTAAAATAGAGCAAACTATTCCTCACATCAGGTACACATGAATTCATAAGCCAGACTACTACAAGATCATTAGCCCTCGACCAAGCACTAAAAAGAATAGGATTTTCATCAAAATTTGGTGCAAGAATCGTACCATCAATGAATCCGATTTTGTTCTTTACAGACAACGCCATCTTGATCGCCTTTGACCATGACGGATAATTGGTTCCATTCAACGGATCGAGCACCAGAGAAATTCCTGGCTGATCGGAAGGGTGTAAGAAATACGGCGAGTGAGGATCGTCGGCTGGATTACGCGGCGGTGGTGGTGGATTGCGAGCTTGCTGATCACGAAACTGTTGATCACGTAACTGTTGTTCACGAGCTTGCTGCTCACGCAACTGCTGCTCTAGTAACCGCTGCTGATCATCTTGATTAATGTTCGCCATTGATAAGAAACTTCAGAGTAATCTCAATCAGAGTGGATTGATGAAGAAAGGATCAACTTCGACCTTAGACTCGATGATACCATATAAGATTCCAGAATATAGGAATCGAAGAAGAAATCTATTGAATGAATATTCGATTTACAAGAGAAAATCTCCAGTGAATGATAGAAAAAAGAATTGGAGAAGTGAAGTACAAAGTTGTTCTGTTAGTCCTATTTATACTTGACTAACTGCCTGTGTACTATCTTCTATGCATAAGGTACAACCGAAATCCCTTGATGAATAAAGCGGTTTATTTAGAAACGCGCTTTTCTGTTGATTCCGTTTTCTTCAGTTCACCTATCTGCTGAGCTGCTTGGTCACAAAACGCACTTGAAGTGTTATAAGTTCAGCCAGTGGTTTTGCTTAGAATCTGGAGTTTGAGAATCCCAGGCATCCATACATGCTGCATAACAAATTCTTTTAACAATCAGTCAACAGAAAATAATCTGAGGAGCAGAAGGAGAAGTGGAACTACAAAGCAGATACTAACCTGTTTGCAGTAAGCTTCAGAGCTTGTTGCTGTATGTCAAGTTGCTGAAGCTGGAGATCAGATGCATTCTTTAACATTGAGTTTTTCACTGATCTTCTTTCTTCCACCAAACATTTAAGTAACTGCATAATTGGAGATGTTCATCACAAGATCATTCTGTGCGCAGATAAAATAACTAAGTGCTTCTGGTATAATAATAAACTTGATAAATGCTCGTCATGATGACATGACAAATACACATAGGTTTTGATACATTTTGGTCACAAATGTTGTTTTCGTGAATAATGTTCCACTGGATAACTTCTAGATGGAAGTTGTTATTTAAGTTCAAACTGCATTACAGCTTACTGATCTGCATAATACTGCATTCATTGCGCATTGCAATCTCATACAGCCAAGAGATTGAAATATTGAAATGTGTACCTCTGGTAGAACTCCAGGTCTTCTGTTAGATGGTAAAGGAACTGGCCCATCAGCAGATCTGTCAACAGTAGTGAAACATATATTGTACTCCTGCCAAACATAAAATTAAGTGGTTTAAAAGAGGAAAGCGGCCAAAATAATTATATAATGTTTGTGGTGCAGAAGAGCATCAACAGGGTACAGCCACAAGCCCACAACTATAAAGGATCTAACCTGGATAATGGAGGGGTAAAGACTATTGAAATCTAGAAGTATAACATATTTGTCGTAGAGTCCTTTCTTTGGCTCCAGCACCAATCCACCAGAATATGCTGGTCCCTTTTTGTTTTTTCCCTGATTATTTCCTTGTGGCTCATTGTCATCAACATTGGTACCATCAGGATTGCCCTCATTGCTGTTAATACCATTGTCAACCTTGCGCTTGGTTGTCCTTGCCTCCTTTGATTGAGAGAAAACCTTGTCTGGAACCATAAACTTCTTAGCATGGAACGTGTGTAATAAAAGATATTCCACTCTTTGAGCTCTGGCCCCCTGAGATGACACAAATATACCTATTACAAGAGATCCTGAATGATGAGAAATTAATCAAAATTCAGTAAAAATTTCACCTGGAGAGTCCTATGCCAAAGATTACCACTTTTGGTAGTCAATTGACGTGTAAGTGGAAGGACACTCAAATGGAACATTAATTCCATTGCTAACCATGCATCTGTTTCACCATACTCAATCTGCATAAATACAGGAAGTGAATACACTTATACAGTCATTAGACAGCTCAGTATTTCAAACTACACAAACAGATCTTATAAAACAGAAAAGTGGTTTACCCTTGCTCTAAGATAAAGGTGTTAATAGTAGTTATTATGATACTGGTGGATGATAGTTCAAGAATTAGATGAATTTATCCATTCATATATGGACAACTCTGTATCTATAAAGTAGATATTTGGGAAGTGCAATGGAACCTCTGGGTCTGAAATTTTGGCTATGGTTGTGAATATACTTAAAAGTAGTTTACTACTTTAGATCACAAGGCCATGCAACTGAGAACTGCTAACATACCCACTGACAGCATATCTGAATAGTACCCTGATTGTTTGTTTGCAGTGTAGGCTTGCACATCATTATTATTGTTTTTCTTTTTTCTAGAAATCAAGCTCATTTAAAATGGCGGAGAGTTGGTATAAAACAAAGCCAAGTGCGATCTGAAGATAAGTATCACAGTAACAGTACCACAATAGTCCTTGATAGTTTGCCAATGCAGAATTTAAGTTTTGAGAAGATGATCACTTACAAGTTCTACAAGCAACTCAGATTTTTTAAACATTAGTGGAATGTCATGAGGGGAGATCTCCTTGCGGTCCTTGTTCAGCTGTGTCTTTGCTAGTTGTGTCAATGAGTAGCTAACCTGGGTGATGCAAAAGAAAATTAGTGGCAAGTAGCAATTTTGAACTGTTAAACATCGCATCCTACCTCTTTTAATAGGTCACGGGAACAGATATAAGTATCGCATAAGAGACGACCAGCAATGCAAGACATGATTCCTGGACTTGCTCCTGAACCGAACACTGAACTTCCTTTGTTGAGTTTTGGCATGGTTGACCGCTTGAGACGGCCTATTTTTTACCACATGACGCTTGGCACCTTGCAAGCCTGGTATATCAGACATTCTGAGACTATCAAAACCATGGAGGAGACCTTCCAATAAAGAGACCAAAAAAAAGGGACTGTATAAAAAAAAAACTTTCATATTAGGAATTCTTTCATGTCCATTAGCAAGATGATCTATAGCATCATGAATACAAAAGATGTAGATGTTTGATATGAACCAGTGAAATTTGATCTTATGAAAGAAAAAAAAATGGCAGAGAGGTCAAACTAGACTTTTAAATGTCTCACCGAAATTAAGCCAAAAGATATAGGTACCTGGACTCTGTGAAGAAGGACATCCAGGTCAAACCCAGATATATTGTGCCCAACTAAAACATCACTATCCAACTTATGCAACTCAACCATCAGACAATTTAACAGAGCTCTTTCACTGAGATGACATACATGAGCAAAATGTTTGTCACAAATGGGAAAGAAAGGAAAAAGGTAGTTACTGAACAAGGAAAATTATTAGTTACTGAACAAGTATGACTAGTGACACAAGCAAAAACTTGCCTGCTTTCATAACAAATCACATTTGATTCGGCCTTCGCATTCTTCTCAGCTGCCTCCTTTGTAAAGCCCATTGGAAATATGCCCCCATCAAGTTTACGCACAACAGTAAAATGACTTAGCATACCAGGACGTGTCCACTCGGAACTCAACATGGGGGCATCTATCTGGAACAGTCATCAATTAATAATAAGTCTAACCCAACAAGGTGAGCGTGGTGAACTATAATTCTAATAACACGAGAAAAAAGAAAAGAAACGCAAAAATTCTCAACAAGTATCTTCTTTACCTTGGCATTATGGCAGCAAATGACATGAGCAGAAACAATTTCATTAACATTCTGTTTCTCATTGACAAAGGTTTTCAAATTTATTGCAGTTACAACTAGTGGAGGAATCTCAGTAATCTTGCTGGATCTTGAAATCTGGATATCCTTTGGACAATCAACAGTAACCTCAAACTTACACCAGCTTACCTGTTAATCATGTGAAAAAAGATAAATTATCTTCTTTTTTATTATACAAAAAAAAAAAAAAAGATAAATTATCGCGTGACTATAAGACTGCAATATCTAGATAGCATAACTGGTAACACAATGAAATGTGAAAGTCTCACTCGTTGAGAAGCTGCACAGTTGGAGAATTTTATAATTGATAGCCATGAAGGTCCTTTAATTTTCCTCTTAACTAGGAAATGCTCCAAGCAGCTGCAGCAATACCAATCGTTATATTTTCGTCTTTTAACCAATCTAGTGCAAAAACTATATTAAAATTCAAAACATTCCCCGTTGCTGGAGAAATCAGAAATGATACAATTGACATGCATAAGTTACACTAGAATATGCTTAAAAACATTACAGTATTTGACATATAGGAGAGGGCTTCTACCTGGTATGAGTTCCAAGCAAAGCACAGAAGTTCTTTCCACAGAGATCTGATGGGAGAGGAGGATCCTGTGAAGATGGATCACACAATTTGAGAATCTGATAGTGCCAGAAAGGTTACAAGTGAACTCTACATAGGTTGAGTGGCCAGGAAAACTTTGAAATTTAATCGGTATCATTGCAAATTAGCAGTAAATTAATTTAGCATACCTTGAATGGATAGTTAAGTTTTAGGACATAATTCTCCCCATGAGGTATGTCTGATCTCTCGAATGCATAATTTCTCTGCAAGAAAAAGGAGACAGAATGAAGGAATTCTGATTCTATTTTGCCACTCTAGCAAGATGATCGGACAACAGTGATTTGGATAAAGCACATTTTGTGGTATAACTCAATTTGCAACATAAACTGACAAATAAAACAATTCGTAAACAAACAAACCTTAACAGGTGTTATGCTAAAACTTGAAACATTTCGATCCAGTAACTCCTTTGTGATTTCATTCTTCAGATTTGCTGTCAGCTCCTATTAGAAGAACAATGGTGTATAAGAAAAGGAAAGAAAAGAAAATTGAATGCAAAAAGGATCTGGAAGCAAGATATTACATGAAGACTAGAGCGCAATGCTATTTGAGACTCTTTATCATTTTGGGACTCTTCCACTTTTCTCTCTAGCTCCATAATTGTCTCGTTGAACATCAAAGGGACAGTTGGGATCGCATATACACATCGCTGCATGTTATTTACAACTGCACAGCAGCTGTGGTATGTTTGTCCAGCTTTTACCTGAAGCAAATTTACCAAGTATCCTATGGGTTAATATGCTTACACTGCCTTTAAACACTAAGCGTAGACTTTTTATCAGTGTACCAAAGTTAAAATCCCTAGAGAGTAGAAAACTTAAAAGATTTCCCAAAATTATGATCATGTAAGAAAATATAGAATGTAAGTTGTGAATTTGGATGAAATCCTATGAACTAAATAAAAGCATGAAGGTGATAAATCAGGCAGTTTAACAGTACGAATTACAATCACTGCATACTCTAATCAAATAGAACAAAAATACCAGAGGAAACCATGAAAAGGAACGGAACACATCAAATTTGATCGATTATCCAATGTTTCTTAATAAATCGTCAGATGGTAGAAGCAATTCACAACTCAGCTTTGTTCGAGCTTGCAATAAGTTCAATTTTCTAAGTTTAGTCCAACTTATAAATCAATTAGGCACCAGACAGACTTGACTACATCCACCAGATATTAGAATTAGCATGAACATAAACCCAGAGAAGACCATTAAATGGCTAGTCATCACAAATTGACACAATAAAGTAAATCTCTATCATAGCATAACAGGGACAGTTTAAATACAGATACACACCTTTCCAAAGACATAAAGATTCCCGGCATTAGGGCCATAACTCTCCTCATGTGCATCGAGTATATGGAAAGGCAATGACCCGTCCGACTCCACATCGAAATCCAGTTTCTCCTCACTGCTTGAAACCTGTTTCACACCAGGCCCAGACCTGTCAGAATCAACTACTATTGCATTTTGCCCAGCACTCTGCACAGCCTTCCATCCAGCAGTTGCACTAAACCCTGTGCCTCTAGGCTCTTCAACCTTCGCATTCAGCGAAAACACCTTTTTCTCCACCTCTTTCACATCTAACTCATCCTTAACCCCAGCCTTGTCACGCAAACTGTTTACATCCCCATTTCCGTTCTCGGAACTAATCTCCGCATTAACTTTCATCTCCTCAGCAGAGTGAATTACACTATCGGTAACATCACTCCCTATCTCATGGCTCCTAATATCCTCACCAACTTCCGAACAATCCTTCCACGAATCATGTTTCACATCAATCTGATCACGGACATTACTTCCATTCACATCTAATTCGGCACGGTTAACAACAACAACAGGCTTCTCAATCTTAACAGGAACACTTACAGTACTAACAGCAGCAGAATTACCAAAATTATTCGAAATCACTCGACTAGAATTACCTCTCCTCCTCCTCCTTCTCCTCCTCTCTCTATCATTCTCATCAGGCACAATCTCAGCAAGAGCATCATCAACAATACTATCACATGATATATTCTTCTGAATATCCTTTTTAAATACGGAAGCAGTAAACATACTAGAAATCCTCTGCTTACCCATCAGCACCGAAGCCAAAGCTGGTGTAGTAGTCCTCTTCACACTCTCCTTCTCCTTCTTCTCAGCTTTCCTCCTCTTAGGATTCTCCAATTCTCCATCTGAATCATCAGACGACACCACAACGCCAGCAATCGACCAGTCCTCTTCCTGACCTTCGTGTCTCCGTACCCTAATCCGTTGTCATTGACAATGAAACCCTTAGCCTCTTCACGGCGCTTGGATACTAGAGCTTCGAACTCGTCTTCGTCGACGGTTTCGTAGATCGGCTTCTCCATTTTGATCTGGAATCCGCCTGATTCGAGGCCCTGCCGGCCGCATCGCTTGAATCGAGGGCTTCCGATCGGGGATTGGCGGCGGGACCACGCGTCCTCCGCCTTCCAACCTGCGTAAGCTGCTGCTCATCGGACATTTCTTTTTTTGCAGTTTTCTTCTCTCGGGATTGATCGTAAGCTGGTGAGTGGTGAGATAACTTAACTACTTAAGAGTGTTTTAATGGCGGGAATATTTGTGTTTCACGCCAAATGAACTTATGGTTCTGTAATCTGTACTCCAGGCCCATGGGCCTCTACTTTTGGGCCTAACTGTGTCCCAAGTCCAAATTTACTCTATTGGTCACTATTATACATTAGATATTGAATTTGTTCTTATAGTTAAATGTGTTTTTTAACCGACAGGTCAATAACTATAACTCTAGAAGTAGTTGGATGGGAATAATTTTTTTTTTTAGATCATGCTTGTTAGATGCTAAGCTGACTTGTATCATACGTCAGGATTCGTGTTGACTGTTGACTGTTGACGTTGTAGATATTTTGGAATTTATAATTTCGTCAATTATATAAAGGCGCTGGTCTTATATTGACAATGTGTCAATATATCTCTCAATTTTATTTTATTTTTGAGCAAAAAATATCATATATTTCAACGCAACATAATATCAATCTACATCCGGATTGTCAAAGGGAAAAATCGAAGAGCCAACACTATCCTCAACTACGTTATGTGCTAAAACATGAGTAACCTTATTGCAAGTTCGACTCGCAAAGCAAAAAGAAAAGGAAGGCAAAAAAGAAACTAAAGCTTTGGCCTCTTCCACTAAAACCCCTGCAGCTGACAAACA
The DNA here is from genome assembly GCA_028274465.1 of Plantago ovata. Classification (NCBI taxonomy): domain Eukaryota; kingdom Viridiplantae; phylum Streptophyta; class Magnoliopsida; order Lamiales; family Plantaginaceae; genus Plantago; species Plantago ovata. The sequence continues at coordinate 4,189,313 of CM051457.1, read as the reverse complement.
AGAGGAAGTAGTATGCAAGTCCTGAGTCAGTCGCAAGCAATCACCTTCAAAGATTACATCCTGCAGCTGCAAGTCTATAGCCAAACGAAAAACTTGTAATGCAGCAAACGCCTCAGCAATCTCTGGTGTCAAAATATAAGGCTTCTAGTACCGTCTCCACACAATAAATTGTCCTAAATGATTACTGGCCACGATCCCCAATCCTGCTCCAGCTCGATTTGCACAAATGGAGGCATCAAAATTCACCTTTATTGAGTTAACTGAGTCAGACGGCCTCCACTGTTGGCTGCTACATTCCGGCGGTCTGGGAGCTGAAAACAGGCCTTGAGCTTCATGTAACCTACTAATATATTGCTGGACAAACAAGACCGACGCATCAGGTTCAAACCCGGAAGCCTCATGCACAATTTTATTCCTATTACTCCAGATACTCCAACATCCCACCACAAAGAACTTCATATGCTCTTTAGTAAGCCGCGTACACAATGAACAAATCCAATAAAAAACATTTGTATGTGAAGTTATAAGAATAGAAGATGGAATGTTAGACAGGGCCCAAAACAGCCTTGCAAAGGCACAGTTACGTAATATATGGAGGAGAGACTCATCATCAACATGGCACACAGGACAAGCATTACACACATTTAAACCACGTTGCTGCAAACGGCTCAAAACAGGTAAAGAGTTTTTAACCACACGCCACAAAAAGACTTTAATTTTATTCGGCAGAGAGAATTTCCAGATCCACTCCAAGTTCATACCCTCTGATGTACTGCTGCCACCGTCTCTATTAGCCTTTTCTCTGCGTTTTAAGTCTCTGGACAGGTGATATGCAGTCCACACAGTATAAACATCACTCTTGGAAAAATTCCAAATTATCCTATACGGTAAACTCATAGAAGGCAATGGAATCTGCAATATATACTGAACATCCTCCTCCCAAAAAATATATCGTATTAACTCCTCAGCCCAAACAAAATCTGTATGAAGTGATGCAACTGTCAAATCTGGCAGATTATGTAATTCCGGTGTGATAGGAGTCATACACGTATCCGTTGGAATCCAATTGTCAGTCCATACCTTCACATTCAAACAATCGCCTATTATCCATCGTACTCCCTGCTTTACCAACTTGAGGGCTCCGAAAATGCTTTTCTAAGTGAAAGAAGCATTGCTAGGCAACACAACATTAAATAGATCACACAAAGGGAAATACTTCGCCTTAATAACTCGAGCCAATAAAGAATTAGGGAATTGGATAAGACGCCAAGCTTGTTTTCCTAACAAAAAAGCTAGATTAAAAGATCTTAGTTCCCTAAAACCCATCCCTCCATCTCGTTTTGACTCACACAAGGAATCCCAATTGTGCCAATGAATTTTCCTAACATTCCCCTCACCCCACCAGAACCGTGCAATAATAGAATCAATCTCATAAAGTAGAGAATCAAGAAGTTTAAAACAATTCATATCATAGGTAGGTATAGCATGGATAACAGATTTAATCAATACCTCCTTTACAGCTTTCGACAAAAACCTATTACCATACCCTTTAACCTTCTCCCAGATTCGCTCTCTCAACCAACTAAAGACTTCTTTTCTAGACTTACCCATTACAGTAGGGAGCCCCAAGTATTTCTCATGCTTATCTACAACACGAACAGGCAGACAGATCATAATTTTTTCTGAGTAAGAGCCGTGTCAACATTCCTACTAAAAACCACAGTAGACTTGTCTAGATTAATTACTTGCCCATAAGCCAAACTATATTGATAAAGAATATCCACCTCATTAGCAACACGAGTACTAGCTTGACAAAATAAGAGTGTATCATCTGCAAACAATAATAGATGAGAGATCCTCGGTGCACTTGGAGCCACACGGGCCCCTTGTATCACCTCCCTCTGTTCAGCATCACGAATAAGAGCATTGAATGCCTCAGTCACAAACAAAAAGAGATAAGGAGACAAAGGATCGCCCTGACGAATTTCCCTCTCCGGCTGGATTGGCTCTAACTGAACTCCATTCAACAAAAAAGAATAGGAGACGGTACACACACAAAGCATAATGAGGCTAATAAAGAATTCTCAAATCCAAGACACTCAAGCACTCGTCTTAAGAAAATCCACTCTACTTTATCGTAAGCCTTACTCATGTCAAGTTTTAAAGCCATAAAAACATCCTTACCCTTGGTTTTTTGTTTTAAAAAATGATTCACTTCATAAGCCACAAGCACGTTATCAGTAATTAACCTGCTAGGGATATACTCCACAAGATTTCTAACTTCATATTATCACTCAACAAGTCACACAACCTCCTTAGCGGTTAGTGACAAATTTCTCAAAGCCATAGAAAAATTTATTAAAATGAAAGTAATCCTGATCATCTACTTCCATTAATTTGTAAATCATTTGTTCGAAAGACAGGTGAGATTTATAGACAGTCAAATATGATACAATTTGTGCATTTCCTGGTTGTTAGTTATGTGATGCTACTATGTTATATGTGTTTTCATTAATTGTTTATTTATTTATTTGTGTTAGTTTTATGAGGAGATAAGAAGATATGGAGAGAATAGAACGTTGATTAATGCCCGGGCTGTTTATTTAGCACCTATGTCGAATAGGAGGTAATTAGAACGAAATACACCGCAATTTTTTACATGTTTATTTTTCATGTTTACATAGTCGACTTGGGCCTCTCAGAGTCTCAGTGTTGTAAGTTGTGTCATACTTATGAAAATGTTATGAACAGACTACAACTATACTACTGTAATTGCTTAGTATCTACGCTACAGTACTGCTAAGAGGACTACTGTATTATATTATCATCCCAAAACTTAATCCAACACAGTACAAGCTGGTTATTTAAACCAAGAAACAAGCATAAAGCGTGTAACAACAAACACGCTTCTTTTAAAAATGAGCTAAGGAACGAACTAAGACGACTTATGAACATCAAGTCGTAACAGAAAACTCTTTTCGTTTATAGGAATCGGCAAAATTAGTATTGGAGTGAAGAAACCTAGAGCGAAAGATCATAAATCATGGAGAAGAGTACTAGAGCTCGAACCTTTATAGAAGATTCCGAAGAAGTGTCTGTTAAATAAGAGGAAGATTATTTGGAAGAATAGAAGACATTGAGGAGGAAGTGTATAATGAACTACGATGAAGAGTTGGAACAGGATCACTAGTTGTAGAGTTCCTCTATTCCATTATAAAACCTAAATATAATATAGGGAAAAAGAATAAGAATTGAATTTTTAAAAAAAATCACCTCATGCATCCTAAAGCAGTAGGTCCCACACAATTTCAATCCTACATTTGAGTACTCCCGAAATAAATTGTTAACTCCTGCCAGCTCATTAATATTCTTCCACGGTTCCACCTTAATTATTTTTCCTTTTATTTATAATCAGTATTCAACAATCTACATTCACTATTTGGGTTAACTAAGTTGGGTTAACTAAGTTATGTATAGCTAAAACTATTTTTCCAGTAATAAGATGTCATAGAAGTAAACTATAATTCATTCTTTTATCAATGTATGTTACATCTTTGTTGCATGAAATTTATTCGTAATTAAAGTTCCGGTAAGTTGTTTTATCTATATTTTTCCACTTTATTAGTATTTTTTTTGGTTTATTCAACTTCATATTAATTATTCATAGTACAATACAAATACTGTAATTATAAGTATATTTCATTTGAATACGATATTCAGGTATTAACTATCTTGATAGGGAATATAATAATAAATTAATAAATTAAATATTTTTACTTAAAGTGAGATGAGTCCCCAGAGTTTTTCATAAATGAGGTTGGGATCTCAAATAATTTAGGGGATGGGTTTAGGCCTTTAGGGAGAGGTTTTGGGGTTATAAAATGGGGGCTCTGCAACTAGTGAACTCGCTCGGATAAACTTAATTTTTGTGTTTAATTAAACTATAGAATATCAAAAATATTTTAAATTTTCTCGTTCTTATTTCTAAAGGGGTGTGGTGTATTAAGGGACAAGTCTAGTGATCGATAAGGTAGTCAGAGTGTCGTTCTCTAAGGACTTAACCAGGCTTAACTAATATTACTAATTAACATCAGAGATGGAATTGAATACATTAAACTTATATGATAAAGATATAGCTAGTGACATGATGATTAAATAACTAACAATAGATAGACGGTGTGTAGCCAGGATATGCGTGTCTGCTAAGATCTTACTACACATGAACCAATATAGAAGTTAAAGCTATATTTAAATACATTCATGTCATGCTAAAGTGATTGAGTTGACCTAGATTGCGTCTTCCATACATGGCATAAAGATAATGGCCTTCGATCATATTTGATTATATGTAATGAGCATCACAACAATGAATCATGAGAGAGAATAACTACTAGCAGCATACGCACCATAAATCTTATCAGTAAGGTATTCACCTTGTCACTAAGCTAGAGGATTAGCTACTCATAATGACAATTTTGTCACACACAATCATAATAGAGACAGTAAACATAATCAAATCAATAAGAGATGAGATGTAAGCAATATCACCGATTGTCACCGTCGATGAAGAACAATATTCAAGATCAATCAAATCAATGATGAATAATCCCAAATCTCAATAACATAAAGAGTGAAAGTGAATCCAAAGATTACAGAGAGAAAACTAGGTATCTTATTATTCTAAGTCTGCGGGTAAAAAGACGTAATAATAAAATCTATTCTATTTTTTTAATATATATACAAGAGACGGAAGCCGCAAATGGGCCTGGACGGACGCCGATGGGTGTACGCCCTGCTGGAATAGGCTTACGTCCATCCTGGGTAAGCGTACGCCCACTAAGAAGTGGCGTACGCCTGATATACACAAATATTTTTCCATGTTCCAATACTTAGCCAAATCTTCTGTCTCCACTTCTATATACTCCTTAGCACATTTAGCTCACGAACCGGCTCATCGGATCACCAATATGCCTCACGAATGCCTCAGTACATGGGAATGCAAATATGAACGAATAGGTGAAACTAACTACTAAAATCAAAAGGAATTAATACTAAAAGGATAGCAAAGTGATCAATCTAGGGCCCATAAATCGGCTATAAATTAAATAGTGTTATCACTGGGTTTTATAAATCCAAATTGAAAGTCACTACCCACAATCGGGTCGGGTTCCTTATAAAATTGCATCAAATCAACGGTTTAATTAGATTTTAGAACTTGAGACACTTATGGGATTGGGAAGAGGTTTTGGTATTTGTGCTTAACTTATCTTTTATTTGTATAAAAAATTATTAATTTTAATTCAGTTAAGGTTAAACCACTTCACGTCATATTCACCTAGTTATTATTTGTTGTTGAACAATGTAATTGGACAATATGATCAACTTCAAAATCTAAATTAACAATTTGAAATTGTACTTTAGTTTTAAATTTTTTTACATTAATTTAGCTAGTTAATATCCCAAAATTTGTTTTTATTTAAATTTTATTTTCAAATAAATTGCAAAAATACCCAAATAATTTTAAATTTATATCAAAAGCTCGGTATAATTATAAAATTCCATTACTTAATTTCATCCATATATATTATATATGGATTATTTTCACGACAACATAGTATAATTAACTAATCAATGTGCGTAGTAGCAAATGAATTAATTAATTAAGGATACTCGGACAAAACACGACATACAGATATAATGACACTGAGAGTTTCTGCGAGTTCTACAATTTGATGAGGGGTCGATCCATGGGCCGAAAACAAAGAAAGCGTCTCTGAGGCTAATTTTTCTGCTGCTTCGACTGTAGTCCTTGTGCTCGTGTGATTATTATGACGTATTTGCTGCCCCGCAAGGATGATCTGTAAGTCAATTTTTGAGACATGCTCCCAACACTTACCATACTTTGCTTTCAGGGGGTTGTGTGGTGGCGTCTGCTGGTAAAGCCCACGACATGCTATAATAGCATCATCTGCATCAACATGGGCAACAAGTGCAACAATTCTAGCCACTGTTTGAAACGGTCTTTGAATCTCTGCTCCAGGTACAAAGTGATTCCCTGTCATGATGGCATGGCAACGAGTATTGTTTCTCACGATATCGCTATTACAAACTCGATTCAAAATATATTGTGAGAGTTCCAAATTCCAACATAATGATTGGAACATCAAGAATGCAAAGAACAATATTGCGAGAAAGTTTCTCATGATGATTGAATTCTTCAATTATTTCTTCCTAGCTTGGATTGAACGATCGAGGACGTAGCTATCTAAGCTTTGGTTTGGTTGTATTTTGATATCTATATTACACACACTCACACACATATATAGTGTTCATTCACTACTTTACAACATTATTGTAATATTAAATTAAACTTTAAAATATATAATTAGAACAAAAAACACATATCCAATATCTCGAATATGTTTGATTCCAATCTCTTTCTTCTCATTTTATATATTTTTCATCCTTAATATATCAAAGTAAAATTTAAAACTATAAAAGATAAAAAATGCACATGATATATTTGACTCCATCTTCTTTTTCTCATTTTATAAATTATTTCTCTAACATATTAAAGTAAAATTAAAAATATGAAAGAAGCATCTCTTTACCCTTTGCCATATGTCTTCTTCATCTTCCTCTCCACTTGAATATCCTCCGGCCTTGTTGTTAATGTATTCATATTCCAGAAATACTTCTATTGCCCCTTTATCTTGATTCAACTTGGCCAAATTACCGTAATTTTCTTACAACATTTTGTGAAGCCAGAATATTGGTCAGGCGCATTGTAAGTTGTTAGTGCAAGTATTTATGTGTCAAGTGGTGCGCGTGACTCTCGAACATTAATATCGAACCGAACCAAACTCAAATGGGTTAGTCCGTGAGAGCTAAGATTTTTCTAGTTCAACATTTCAAGCCCACTAAGAGCTTTTGTAATTCAAGTTGATATTTGTAACTCGCGGAAGTTACAAATTTCTAACATGACACTAGTACATACATGTGGCGTTGGCATGGGTGATCATATTAGATTCTAATTACATGAATATTTCTTTTTTAAATATTAATTTAAATTTATAAAAAAAAATGCATTGGATGAAATACACCTTATCAAGTGTAGCGATAATGTAGTCAGAGTGTCGTTCTCTAAGGACTTAATCAAGCTTAACTAATATGAAAATGAATACGGTAAACTTTTACTAGTATGATAGAGAGCTAGTGACATGATGATCAAATAACTAACAATAGATAGACGGTGTGTAGCCGGGATATGCGTGTCTGCTAAGATCTTACTACACATAAACCAATATAGTAGTTAAAGTTATATTCAAATACATTCATGTCATGCTAAAGTGATTGAGTTGACCTTGATTGCGTCTTCCACATATGGCATAAAGATACTGGTCTTCCGATCATATTCGAATATATGTAATGAGTATCACAACAATGAATCATGAGAGAATAACCTGACTGATAAGATTTATGGTGTGATGCTAGTAGTTATTCTCTCTAATTTAGTACTTCTTCCATTTTATTAATAACTTTCTAAGTTTCTATTTTGTCCGTTGTCTTACAAATTTGCTAATCCAAATACGGAAAAAATTTCAACTCACTTACCAATTTTTTATTATTTATCTCCCTTCCTTATCATCCTATATTTTAAAAAATCAATTCAATATTTTTTTCCTGTATTAAAGTAGTCATTTCCCTCTAATTTTTTTACCTTAAAACCAATAAAAAATATTATTAATATAAATATTTTAGACCTTTCAATCTTAGCATCACTACGTAATTTACGATCCTGGCTCCGCCCGATCCTATAGAGTTGTGTAAATGTGTAACATTGCTCTTGCTATTGGATTTCTCTGTAGGGAACATATAGGTTCTGTTTGGTATGCAAGATAACGAAGATAAATACAGTATGCCAATTATCGTGAATAGTAATTATCTTCATTTATCTGTCCAGATCTCAACAATATTTATCTAGTGCAATTTTCCAGTTTGGTCCATTACAGAGGCAAGATAATTGGAGCTGATAAATCAGATGAACAACAATCGGTCATTTGGTCCACTCCATTTCTAATGATTATCCAATAAAAAATAATAGAGAAATTTCCTAAAATACCCCCAACAGTGTATGCGAATTACCATTATTGTCCTCATTTTGATATTTTAAATTCCATCAATAGCTGACTCCCACCTCATTTGGCCACAGAAAATAATTTCGACTCCACTGCCTCCTTCAACTTCATTTTCCGGCGATACATCTTTTTGTCTGTGTAATTAACTGCATTGCTGTCTCATAAACTTCTTAAATCATCATGCATTCATAGCCAGAAACGCTAATTACTCCGTATTCCGTATGTGGGTTAGGTTTTGCCATTTACTTCTATATGATTTTCTGGATCGTAGCAATTTATCTGCTTTTAAGGATGCCAGATTTGTGTTTGATATGACCCTTCTTACCGTTCCCATAAATCTGTAGCAATTGGAGCTCCAATAGGAGCTCAATCTTTTGTTCCCACTTTACTGTTCTTCCCATTCTAGAGTATTTTGATGCGCCGATTGATACTGTTCAGATGAATTGGGAATTGTATTATTACAGTGTGCCACATACTGTGTTTTCACTCCCAATTACATTGGCCCTTTTGTAAAACGTACTTTTGGCATAAGTGTGTAATCATGTAATAGTATCTTTGGTCCAATACGAGAACTATAGTAACATTTATGCAGTCTAGTTTTGTGTATCAATTTGCAATAAGCAGTCTACAATCTGTATGGCCTACCATATCTTTGTAGGTTAATTCGTTGTTCAATTTTCTCTACATTCAGAAGAATTACGTTTTGTTTATCTGATAGTATTGTAGTCGATTTCTTTATGTGCAGTCATCCCAGACTGCAATTCAAAATATAAAGACAGTAAATGAGAATATCGAATAAAACTTTATATGCACAGAAGCAAAATTACTGTTACCGATTTACCCAACAACATAGTATGACAGTATTAGTAAGAAGTAATGTCTAATGATCAAAAGCGTGATCCAGAGATGATCGATAAGGTTTTGGTAAAGACTAAAGAGATCATCAACATTGTTGATGTTTAGATTATCAAAAGCGTTCGAGCTAAGATCAACATTGTTGCATGTGTACGCTAAAACATAGAGTATGCTTATATAAATTGTCATATCACATACAAAGTCAAAGTAATGCTATATAAAGTGCTCGTCTAGTAATGCTAGTGTTAAATTAAACGAATAAAAACATTGATTACTATTCTACATCAGTATGAGACCAGAACTATGATGTAATACAAAATGTTGATTTAATAACCAAGGCACTCACCCGCAACAAAAATTAAGCTTTGCCTTGTTGTCCATAATAATCACACTTGTTTTGAGTTCCTGCAACAAAGCCACGCATGTTATAGATAGCATTCTGTCAGGAAAACAAGTTCTTTAAATCTGCAAGTCATATTATGCAGAAATTAAAGAGCAAGATAATCTCTGATGGATTTATCATTCTGTTGGTCAGTGTGTGTGGCGAAAGTCTTAAGGACCTTGACGTGGCTGATTGCCTCATCATGCACAATGGGAAAAGTACTAGTGCACTGAGTACATGAACAAGGTGCAGGGGTATTCACAAACAAGAACTACGGCTCAATGCACTTGTGCAATATAACTAACTAAAGCAATCAGCCAAGATCTACACCGACACACAAGAAAATACATGGTCCCAATCTATGCTATACTTGTGCTATACTTCCAACTACGCAAACTGAGATTTTTAAAAAAATAAATAAATAAATCCACTGGTAGCCTTTGCTTTTCTTTTAAAACGGGTTCAATGAAGGCAAAATGGAGAGGAAGCTACTACTGAAATTATATGGACAGCCCAAAGCCAAACTAAAGCAACTTTATAGAGTAAAATAAATAGATATAGAAATAAGAATTCAAATAGGTGTTCTGTATAATAAATAACCAGAATTTACTGGATAAATAAGACGGTTTAATCAGCTTATTTACTCATTCTCAAGAAAAAGCTCCCCATTACCCATATATGATTCCATTAGCATAGTGAATTTTCTTGAAATGATCAACTCCCTGAAAAGGAGAATGAAGAAGTATATCTTAAACATCAGGCAAGCATGTCCAGGGAATGAAAAAGAAAAGCTAGTGACATATGAGAACCTGAAGAGACATGAGAATTCTTTCAAGACCATAAGTAATCTCAACTGAAATAGGCTTCAATTGGATACTTCCAGCCTGGAATAACAAAGAAGAATGAAAAAAGGTGAATACAACTTGAATTGAAGAACAACCAAAATATAAACCGATATTTTCTCACTTTTTTACCAGAACTTAAGTATTAGAAGCCTTCACTTGATTCAGAACAGAACAATGCTAGTGTTAAAGAACAGAACAATGCTAGTGTTAAATAACAAATGCAGCTCTGATTTTCTTCCACCATCCAGCTGCCCCACAATGCGGATCAGCCAGAGACGCTAGATCAAAAGCCGATCAGATCAATAACTAGATCACACAAATTGAAATCAGAGCAAGATTATTACTCCTAAGCTAATACAATAAACAAGCATCGATCATATCATGTCATTTTACACAAATTAATTGAACGAACATTACAATCTGAAATTCACCGAACAACCATTTCAATCTTGGAAACATGCTATACCATTTCAATTGTACTAATCATGTAAACATCATGTAAACAGCAAATAGTCAGGAAATCTAACTCTACACCAAGGAGTCACCCACAGATAAACGCAACAGCAAATACAGGAGAACCAAAATTATCAGGCAATTCAAAGCAAAGCTCATGATGGTGATATCCTTCGAATTCCAACAACCGATGTGCTCAATTGCAATACTCACAACAAGCGTGTAGAAACCCTACCATGAACACCGATAGGAGAAAAGGATGTAATCAAGGTTAACAGAGTAACTATGGGGGAATGAAATCGGACAAGAAGACATCAAAATCGAAGTTAAACAATAATTCACTTACCGATGAGCTTCCGAGGGTTTTGTTTTGGGGGGTTTTGCCGATGGAATCGACATCGATCGAACTGAGTAGAAGAAAGGCAAGTGCGTAGTATTTATGTAATCGTTCAAGGATAAATTTGGAATTGCAGGGCTGGAACAGTGCCGGCACATGGTGGTGCTGTTGATCGGGGTCCACCGATAACGAAGGGATAATGGCGATTATCCGGCCGAGACGACAGAGAAAGGAGAAGATGGATATAATTATCGGTTTGGACACGTCACAGGCATCAACCAATCAGAAGCCTGCCCGCCTCTGATTATCCGGGCAGTGGCTAAAAGTTATCGCTTCGTTATCGTCTTTCTCTTCGCAAACCAAACGCAAAAACCGTATTTAGTAACAGGGAGTTATCTCCATTATCTTGCATACCAAACAGACGCATACATGCTAAAATTCTGCCGAGATGGGAAGGGCTAGCTGTAGTTCTATTCTCAACTTCATCACTTGAGTTCTTGATGTCAGTTTGTGACTTTGTTGTTCCTGAATCATCAATCTCTTAGAGGAACTTCAACTACTAAATTTCCCGAGGTGTTATCGTGAATCGTGATGTTTCCTTGTCGAAAAAAAAAGGGGGAGTGGTATCATTTTATATTTGCAATGGCAACTCCACTACTCCAGTTTCCAGTCCAGGGCCAGGAGAAAAAAACACTTCCTCTTTTCCTTTTCCGTAACAAATAACAAATGTTACATTTCATTTTGTTGACTTTTCAATAGTAGTTAGTTTGATTTCGTATTAATTTTAAATTATATAATAAAAATAATTAAGAATTTTATATAATGAAAGTATAAACATTCTAGTTTTATAATATAATATTTTTAATTATTTTTATCATTGATTTAAAAATAATTTAAGGTCAAACTGACCCTAAAAAATTTAACGAAATGAAGTGTAACATTTGTTATGAGACGGAATTAGTAAAAAATTAGTCTACGTAGATTAGACTTTTAAATGACTAAAACAACCAACTTTAGATACCTGGAGAACTTTTGAGTGCACATGCAATCCACAATTATTTTTCTAGTTACATCGTCTAAACAATTAAAAACAAAACTGCAATTTTATTATTCATGTACTATAGGATATATAGCCTCCTATATATATCCAAGACTGCAAAGTTCGACACATAGTCAAGGGTATTAAATTTCTTGCAACTGACAATCTCATGGAGCTGAATTAGCTTGGATTTCACAATCAATGAAAGATTAAGGCACCCAAGATTAATTGACCCAGTAAAATAAACCAAGTTTTCCTAAGTTCTTGAAAAGTAAACGTCTAATAAAATCATGCAATGTTATTCAACATAAAATACGTATCCAGTCCGCATGTTCAAAATTATTCATGCCTTAGAACAATTCAAGATTAAATTGACTGCAAGCTTCTTAAAAAACTAAAAATCCATGTGACCCATCAATAATGTACTTACCATTTAATTTTTCAAAATTGATAATAATTACAAATTATTCATAAACATTAATCCATGTGACCCATCAATAATATAAGGGCAATTTACATCTAGCCCCCTTGTTAGTTTTTTTTATTACGGATTCTTACCTCTTAGTTTTTTCATTTCATATAGCCCTGTGTTACACAAAAACAATTACAGATAGTCCCACGACCTTGACTTTCTGCGAATTAATACCTGGCAGTTACTTTTCTACCCCTGCCGGAATTTCAGAATTTGAATTGAAACAAACAAGTTAAGTTTGCATTATTTACACATTTGCCTCTAAATTATTTTATTTTACAAAATTAACTTTAATGTATTTCACATTAACCACAAAAATTATATATATTTCAAGATGAACTAATATTTATTCTATAAGAACCCCAAATTAAGAATTTTTTTGAAATAGCCCCAAAAATAAAAAGAAAATAAAAAAAAAGAACTTATCTTCTCCTTCTCCAAGATGAAAATTTCGGTGCCGGAACTAATTCCGGCACCGGAAAAATTACAGCTCCGGCAGGAGCTCCGGTCAGCTCCTATCGGAGCTGTTTTAAGCTCCAATTGGAGCTGTTTATAAGCTCCGATCGGAGCTTTGAACAGCTCCGATCGGAGCTGTTGACAGCTTCGATTGGAGCTTATTAACAGCTCCAATCGGAGCTGTCAACAAGCTCCGACCGGAGCTTTTAACAGCTCCGATCGGAGGTGTTAGCTCCGATTGGAGCTGTTAATAAGCTCCAATCGGAGCTGTCAACAGCTCCGATCGGAGCTGTTCAAAGCTCCGATCGGAGCTTATAAACAACTCCAATTGGAGCTTAAAACAGCTCCGGTAGGAGGTAGGAGCTGTTAATAAGCTCCGACCGGAGCTTATTAACAACTCAGATTGGAGCTTAAAACAGCTCCGGTAGGAGCTGACCGGAGCTCCTGCCGGAGCTGTAATTTTTCCGGTGCCGAAATTAGTTCCGGCACCGGAATTTTCATATCTTGAGAAGGAGAAGATAAAAAAAAAAAAAGAAAAGAGAAAAGATAGAAAAAAGAAAAGATAAAAAAAGAAAAGGAAAAATCTGTAATTTTTGTGCTAAGGGCATGTTTGGCCGGACAAAAATCAAAAATGAATAACGGGCAAGTCAACTTTTTTCCGACGACTGGGGCTATCTGTAATTGTTAAACTAGCGAGGGAGAATCCGTAATATGAGTTTCTAGTGGGGTGGTTTAATGTAATTTTCCCATAATATAATATCTGGTGTTATATTTAAAATTATTAATTTATAATAACAACTTCTATTAGCTCACCTGATAAGGGACTTAAGTTCATTTAAACAACAAAAAATTACATAAAGTAATCACTCTAAAGCACTTAATTGCTAAAACAACCATCTTAAAAAACCTCTTACAAAAAAACCCATTCTATTTTTTGGTGCCCTAAAATCTAAAAACCTCTTACAAATAAGGTCATTCTATTTTTTGGTGCCCTAAATCTAATCAATTTGGATCTCAATTGCCTTGCTGGACTCCATTTTTCTCGCTAAAATGGATTCTGATAGTGTTTTTGACATCCATTAGTGTTAATTAATTACTAGCTAATTATATTGAACTATTTTTTTGCTAACTAATTAATATTTATACACATAAACTAATTAAACTAACATTTTTATTGCTGAAACTACTGAAACTAGCATCTATGTTGTTGAATATAATGAAACTAACATTTTCTGTGTTCACTTGTGATGCTGAAACAAATTAAATTAACATTCGTGTTGCTGAAATTAGCATTTTTGTGGCTGAAACTAGCACTTATGATGCTTAAACTAATTTGAAACTAGTATTTGTGTTGTTGAAACTAGCATTTGTGTTGCTCAAACTAGATTTTTTGTTGTTGCTGAAACTAACGAAAATAGCATTTTGCGTCGTTGAAACTAATGAAATTAACATTTATGATGTTGAAACTAACATTAATAATTAGTTAGTTTCAACTAGTTTCAGCTAGTTTATGAAATTATTTTTTGTTTGAAACTAGTTTCTAATCTAGATTTTTGTCTGAAACTAGCTTTTATGTGTTGAAACTAATCTTAAACTATGTTTTTCAGTTAAAATAATGATTATATTTTTGTAATTATAGTTTCCATATTTTTTTAATTTATTTAGTTTAGTATAAATAATTTCTAGAGTTAATATAATCATTTTATAAAATTAACTAATTTTAATGGTTAATTTCAGGAAAAATATAAAATTGATAGTTAGTTTCAACTTGTTTAAGTCATTTTTAGCTAGTTTCAACCATTTTTAGCTAGCTTCCGAATGTCAAGTTTGCTATTAGATCAAGTTGAGCGAGATTTTGAGGTCCGAAAGCTTAGTAAGTAGCGACAAATTTGTATATGTTGTTTGAAGATGACTTTTTATACAATTAGTTGTTGTTTTTTGTCCTTATATGTATTTAACCCTTTAAACAATATCTAAGAGCACTAGCAATAGAGGGCTTATTTGGGACTACATCCCCAAATAAGTCTCAAATAAGCCACAATAGGGGCTCTTTTGATGCTCCATTATTGGAGCCCATGCTTGAGGGCTACCATTTGGTAGCCCCCAAAAGAGCCCCAAATATTATTATTATTTTATTTTATTTTATTTCTCTTTCATCAATTGTGTGGTGCATGTGGATTGTATGTGTCATGTGGAACCCACAAAAAGCCCATAATAAGTCTAAACCATTGTAACAAGAAATGAAATTGATTATTTGGGACTTAAACCCCAAGTTCTAAGTGAATTAGTCGTGAAAACTATATAAATCGAAAAAAGTAAAAACTAATTTATAATGAAATTAGAAAATGACACATTCTTTGTTC
This sequence comes from Plantago ovata, assembly GCA_028274465.1. NCBI lineage: Eukaryota > Viridiplantae > Streptophyta > Magnoliopsida > Lamiales > Plantaginaceae > Plantago > Plantago ovata. The sequence goes on along the minus strand of CM051457.1, from coordinate 4,173,973 downwards.
GTGTCCGGATGGAGTTAATCGACCATGAAAAATAAAATTTTGTAATTTGCATGCCTGGTCCTACCAAACCAAACCACAAAAATTCCCACCTGCCGCTATTACATCCTTGTCAGAAGACAACAGTCAAAATCGCCAAGATTTCAGCTCAGAAAAGCAAACAGCCAGCTTACTTACAAAACCAGAAAAGCGCTAAATTAAACTAGTATTAAAAAAATAGTACTCGTATAAAAAAGAGAAGAATAAAACAGTTCCAGAGAAAGAGACCATACACACCATTAAAGGTGTCTGTCCATCTCTTTCTCTCCTCCTTCCCCATCCCCAAATTTCTGTGTCAAAATTCTCCCAAAATGAAGGTTCTCAAAGCTCATGTTACATCTCCTTCATTCCCTTTTCTCTCCGTACTTGCCTTGATCTAATCTCTGATACTTTTATTTTACAGGTCGTCATCTTCATCTTCATCCCACTACTTTTCCTCCTTGGCCATTGCTCTTCTCTCAGGGTAATTTAATTCAATTTAATTTCATTGTACATGGATTATCAACAAATTGTTTGAAATCCCGTATTTTAATCCTATTTTTATGTAAATAATAGCTAGGTGAAACATGTTCGACTACAGGCAACAGCAATTGCGATGCGGGATTAATCTGTGGAACTTGCCCAGCGAACGGGAATACCAGACCCAGATGCACACGCACGCAGCCGATTATTCCCACCACCAGGGTATTTCTATTATTATTATTATTTATTTTTATGATTTTATTTAGGTTGTTGAATTGGTAAATGGCTGGCTTGTTTGACCGTTTGAAATTTGAATAGGTAAGAGGTCTTCCGTTCAATAGATATTCATGGTTGACGACCCACAACTCGTTTGCGTTTGCTCGGGCCGGGGCACAATCCGGGACCGGCTCAGCTCTCCTTGCTCCCACTAATCAGGAGGATTCCATTACCCATCAGCTCAGGGTAATATGGACTGTTTAATTTCTCTGTGTTTACTTCATTAGTGTTAGTTGTGTTCTGATTAGGTCTATTGATTGATGAGTGATCTGTTGTGGTGGTTATTGAACTTCGAGGTGTAACGGTGCGTATATTTTTATCTTCGTTTTTATGTGATTGTGATTTATGCTCGAGTTTTGGTTGGATTAGTATTTAGATTACAGAATTAACAGTTGAAGACTTGAAGTAGCGTCTATAGTATCCGGAACCAGCTCTTAAGTAGCTCGCCCTCTTGATCATAGAACAGGACGAATAGGAAATTGTTAGAAATTATGCATAGAACCAGCTATGGATAAATTTGCGGTTATTCATGTCGTTTAAGAGTGTACGGAACCAGCTCTTTAGTAGCTTGCCCTCTTGATCATAGAATAGGAAGAATAGGAAAATGTCGAAAACTATGCATTTCGGTTTCAATCACTTGTTAGCAACTAACAATGTTGATAATTAGATTTCCTAAGCTTCTGCGGATGAAATGAAACCAACTTAATTCACATCTTGGTTTGAATTGGATTTAGAGTAAGCAACTTGTATGGAGCTGCAAATATGTATTCGTCGTGGCTCTGTCCGTTATGGTTAAATTGTGGTGGTTCTATTCTGTTCAAGATCATTGGACACCAACTTTTGAGTAGCTCACTTTCTTGATTATGGAGCATGAAGAATGGGAAATTGTTGAAAACATATTACATATTTTCAGTTTTCAGCTGTATTGTAGTAGTAAACAACGCTAATAATTTGACATATAAGCTTCTGCTGGTGCAATCCGCGTCTTAATTCATATCTATCTTTCCCGTTCTTTTTTTGCTGTATGAGATGGACCAATTGTATGACTAACTGTGAACCATTCATCTCATCAAGCACATGATCCTTAAATGCACTTCTAAGCTGTGTCAGACTGTCAGTATCCAGAAAAGAAACTTTGCAACTAAAATATGTGATGCTTTTGTAGAATGGCGTTCGAGGGCTCATGCTTGACATGTATGACTTCAATAATGATATTTGGCTTTGCCACTCCTTTAGTGGACAGTGCTACAATGTAACTGCATTTGTAAGTATGCTCTTGCTCTAAAAGCCAAATCCTTTTTCTTCTTAGAGGGATTTTCAATGTGGTTTAATTTAGAGCCACATTATTGATCAATTTTCATCTTTTTTGTGGCTGTCATGATTTTTCCCACAGCAACCTGCTATTAATGTCTTAAGAGAAATTCAAACGTTTCTCCGAGATAACCCATCAGAAATAGTCACCATCTTTGTCGAGGATTATGTAAGGACTCCACAGGGCTTGTCAAGAGTGTTTAATGCATCTGGACTCGGTCAATATATGTTCCCACTTTCTCGAATGCCAAGAAATGGTGAAGATTGGCCAACGGTGGATGATATGGTCAGGGCAAACCAACGGCTTGTAGTGTTTTCCTCTAGATCGGCCAAGGAGGCTTCCGACAACATTGCTTATGAGTGGAACTTCGTGGTTGAAAGTCAATGTGAGTCATGCTAGTTTTTTCTCAAATTAGACACAGAATGTGAAATTTCTAGATAAATAGTTAGTAATTCTTTTATTGTGTGGTCTTGTGGTTTGAACATTTCTAGCAATCTGTCCCCGTGTAAGAAGCCTATATTACATGTGAATACTGAAACACGGTGACTTTGCAGATGGAAATGGGGGAATGGTTCTTGGTTCTTGTCCCAGTCGTTCAGAATCGTCGCCCATGAACACATCATCAAGATCTCTTGTTCTTATGAACTACTTTCCAACAAATCCTAATATGTCGGATTCTTGTGTGGACAACTCCGCTGAGCTGCTTAACATGACGAGGACTTGTTCCGAAGCAAGCGGCAGACGTTGGGCAAATTTCATTGCTGTTGACTTTTACAGGGTATGTGTAAATTGTGATAGATGAGTTCTTACAGCACACTTTGTAATTTGATGGCAAACTGTGAGAACTTGCTTGCTTTTGTTGCAGAGAACTGATGGAGGAGGAGCTGCGGAAGCTGTTGATGCAGCAAATGGGCAGTTAGCATGTGGATGTGACCGCATATCTTATTGCAGGGTATGGTCGTTAAATTTTTTTTTTCTTTCTTTCTTTAAACTATTTCACAATGATTTATCTGCTCATTTCACTTGGATAAACTAGAATTGTTTAAATCGTTAGTGGTCTGTTTAGTCTTAGTTATGCTCGATATTAAGTAGTCAAGTAGATGCATACTTCCATGTTCTGAGCATGGATCATAGTTATCGCTTTGGAACCTTCAATAGTAAGCTGAAACGGGAGTTTTTCGTGTCATGCTCCTGCTTGTGTGAATAAATGACATCAATTAGGGCCACTAGCCTTAATTCTCAGCCCATTGGATTGATTTAGTTACTAAAATCAGCAGTATCAGAATCTGGTCAATAGAACTCATAAACTAAGGTTTTAGTAACTCCTAAGTGAAAATAATTAACTGACCTTGCAGAACATTAAATTCATTTGCCATGTAGCAAAGAAGAATACTTACTATATGGTACGGGTGATATTCTCTAGAGAATTTATCCTTCCCGATCAAGTTCCATGTATTACATTAGAGTGTTTTAAGTCTATTTCTCACATTGAACCGTAACTGAGGCTTGATTTTTTGTTTGTTATTTCCGTCCACAAAGTATTACTACATGTACATGGATTATTTACAAATCTTAGCTCTCTGTAGGAAAAACACCACCGAATTGGTTTTAGGCCATTCTAACCTACTCACTTTCAACATTCAATTTTTTAGAACTTATGCCCAATCTAATGTAATTTGTACCAAAAACGGCAGGCAAATGCACCAAATGGCACATGTGATGTTCCTACACTTGCGCCTCCACCACCAGCACAGTTATCGCCATCAGATAGAGCAGATGGACCTAGCAGTCATTCTCCGATAAGCAGACCACTGCATTCTCATGGGCCTGTTCTGACTATTGTAAGCATGATTTTCCTGGTGTCGCTGTAAATGCGTACATGTTCAGAAAGCACCTTTCTTTACGTAAATTGATATCAATTTTCATTTGTTCTATCCACGAGTTGTGTTTGTGAAGTCCATAGGCTATACTAACTTCTGAGGCGGCTTTTCCTGTTTGTAGAAAATATGAGATGAACTTCCTCATACAGTGTTGTATTCTTAACTCATCTGTACTATGATGCACAGTGTTGTAACATTGTTATGATAGATTTTGTGACAATAAACACTTTTTTTTTTTTCTCAATACAAGAGTATGAATTTTACTGTTGAGCGCATATATGAAAAGGTAAACAGTTATATGTGCGAATAACTTTGTGCCGCACTATCCCGTATGTAACAGCCTACCAGGTACCTTCGCCTTGGCTTCTCTGTGCAATAACAGAATCTGCCACTGAAGAACAGAGCCTAACATCTACCTGTTCTTAAACTTTGGTGATGCTTCTAGAAAAGACTACCTAAATCGGGTCAAGCAATTAGTTGGAATAAGTCTCGCATTATTTTCTCCCCTAATACGCCAATTAGACTTCAAAAAAAAATCACAAGTACTCTTGGTGTCTCGCTTAACAGAAGAAAGGATAAGTATCTCGGGATTCCTTTCCTTCTAGGTCACAAAAAAGTCGGATCTTTTCGACGAAATTATTGATAAGGTACAAAATCGCGTTAACAACTGGTATAATCGCTTTCTCTCTTTAGCAGGTAGAGTAACTCTTGTCAAAGCCGTTACAAATACCATCCCGTCTTATGTAATGTCTTTTGCCCAAGTCCCCTCTACGGTTCTTGACAAAATAAACACTATTCAGAATCGTTTCCTTTGGAACCCCACTAAAGAAACTAAGAAAAAGGCGAGAGTCAATTGGAAAATGGTGTGTAGACCAAAAACCCAAGCGGGTTTAGATATAAGAAACCTCCAAGCTTTAAATAAGGCGTACACCTTTAAGCTGTTATGGAAGCTGGTTTTCTCCAAGTCCCTTTGGGCAAATCTCTACAAACAAAAGTACTTTCCGCATACCGACTTATGGAACGCAAATGCTAATCCCCATCAGAGTTGGTTTTGGAAAACTTTAATAAAGCACAAAGATGAGTTCCGGTTGATGCTCTCTTGGCGGGTCGGAAACGGAGAAAAAATTAATTTCTGGATGGATCCTTGGTTAAATAACAAAATTTTAATCGATTACACAAATGATAGTCCGGATACTTCCGAGAAAGTGGCAAATTATATTGAAAATAACTCCTGGAACAACCAAAAACTTAACACTGTGCTCCCCAAAGAAATTGTTTTGGAAATTGTCAGCACTCCAATTCCCTTAGTCCCAACAGATGATGAGGTCGTCTGGCCTTTCCACAACTCAGGAAATTTCACTATCAAAAGCTCCTACAATGCGTTAACTACTCACTATAACCAAGGCCCTAGTTGGCCGTAGAACCGAATCTGGAAGTTAAATGTTATCCCAAAAATGCGTTTCCTTTTATGGACAGCCCTCCATGAGAGGCTGCCAGTAGCTGCCCGTTTGTGGAAATTTAATATCATAAACTCACCCCTCTGCCTTATGTGTAAAAGGGAGCCTGAAAACTGCGATCACCTTTTCTTTCATTGCGAAGCCTTTGCCCAGTTCCGTTCAATCTTCTGGCCGGCGGCCTGGAACGACGTGAGCCCTAAGCTCCCTGACCTCCTTTTCCAACTCCAATTAAATTCTGACAATCAGATAAATGTAATAATTGGGTGCTGGATAATTTGGATTGCGAGGAACAATTTCATCTTCCGAAATCAACAGATTAATTTCCATGAAAACATTGCTCTGTTTAATAAATGGAAAAAAGACTTGCAAATCTTAAAACCCATCCAAAATATTGACAGAATCCAACTCTCCTGTAAGCGGCAGGCCCCCCCACACGGATTTGTTGCACTTAATACAGATGGGTCGGTTAATACAATCTCGGGAAAAGCAGGCATTGGTTTGATTATACGAAACCCGGATGGAAGTTTCAAAAGAGCGGCAGAAGGCTTTATTGGACGCACCGATATAAATACAGCGGAACTTCTAGCTATAAGAACGGGATTAACTCTTTGCCTTCAAGCTAATTACCAGAATGTTATGATCCAAACTGACTCTTTATATGCCTATAAATGTATTTGCAGGATCGTGGACACAACATGGCAGCACCGGGCGGTGCTAACTGACGTGCACCGGCTTATCCATCAACTAAAGGAGGTCCAAGTAGTATTCATCTATCGAGAAAAGAATAGTGTAGCGGACATTCTAGCTAAAAGAGGAAGTGCGCAAGACAATATGCAAGATCCCATTTCTGCAACAACAACACATGATGGAGGGAACAATGATGATGTTAGATTATGTGTTTGGGACTCTTGCCCAACTTGGCTAGAACATTTGGTTTTGAGTGATGTAACAAAGACTAGTATTCGTATGGTTCCTAAGACAGTAATATGTAACACCGTAACCTCCTTTGGTTGATTTTATTTATGAAGTAATTTCCTTTCAAAAAAACACTACCTAAATTTATGCATTCAACTCGTCCCCCATGTAACAAAAAAAAACTCGTCCCCCTAAAATTTCCAACTTTCTTGCACCTTTTACTTTCAAATTTTATAACGTTTCCCCTTGTAGATGACATCAAAGACTAAAATTCAGGTGAAAACTGACAAAGCACACAAAGTTTGAAATTAAAGGAGCAAATGTAGGATATATATGGTGCCACATAGATAGGGAATAAATAGGGAGGGTCGAATAAGTACTCAAATGTAGGAAGTTTTTTGGAAAATTCCAAATTTAGGATTACATATTTGTGGGCCCCAATGAATTTAGTAGTCCTGATTGTTAGTTTTTAACGCAATTTTCTCAATTTCATCCTAAATATAGGATTGGGGTCCTGTAACTAGTGCTCTTATACCCTCCTAAAACTCTCCTAGTATGATGGTCCCACATATATATAATAAATAAATAATATATATATATATATATATATATATATATATATATATATATATATATATATATATATATATATATATATATATATATATGAGGTTATGAGCAATTTTAGGGGTGAAAATTTGAACATCATGTAAAGAGTGCTCTTAGATGTCTTTTCTTAATGGGGTCTTTTAATCAATTTTCTCTCTTTTTCTCTTTTAATGTTGTTATGATTTTATTATTCGGTACGTGGTAACTTTACATTAAATCATGTCCCATAATATTTACGCAGTTACTCTTTAGGAAAGCACTTTGTAAAAAACAAAAAACAAATAATAATAATAACATAAAAATGAGACAATTTTGTATATATATCCAATGATAGTTTTCTTTAGGATGATAATGCACTAAATAATGTTAATTTCAATTAGTCGGGTAAAAAGACATGTTATTTTTCTCCTGCCCTTTTTCTTACTACTAATTTACTATGGGTCCTCTATGTTAAAGATATAACATAACACACTTCTAAACAATTATGTAAAAATCAAGTTGTTTGAAGTGCTTTCTCTTAATGTGAAATGTATTTAAATCTAATAAAATTCTTAAATTATAATGCATGTAACAATGAACATCCATGTTAGTCGCTCCAATGTAGGATCTCGTTGTAGACGAAATTATTTGTCTTGGTGAAGTATTTACTCTCGAGTGCGGGAGGTTTGATTAACACCCTTACAAAACTTGAGAGGTACAGGGCCTTCCGGAGCGCAACATATTCCAACTTGGTCTGTGTTCAACAATTCTTTAGCATGTTTCGATAGATTTTCTATATTTTTTTTAAACGGCAAAAAAAATTATTAATTAAAGAGCACAAAAAATGCTCGGAATATATTATAATAGGGTTCAAAGCCGGAACAAACCAGATCAAAGCTTACATATTGTAATACCCTTTTTTATGTTAAGTATTTAATGGTTTTAACGTACGCATATATCGCTTGGATCGAGTTGTTTGTTAAAGTAAATAATTACTCCATCGCCCGCTAACAAAAATCTACATTAAATTTGAGTATATATTTTTATGCTATAATTTCATTAAATATTAATTAAGGTATTATTATAAGAAAATAGTCCAATAATTTTCCCTATACACGGACTAAGGATTGTCATCTTGGACCTTACACTAATAGCCTGCTTGTACATGTTTGGAACAACAGTGGTTATGATGTGATTTCTTCCCATAGCAGCAGCCAGCAGTTCTGATGTAGTACTTCTTAGTCTTATGCTTGTACATGTTTGGAACAACAGTGGTTATGATGTGATTTCTTCCCATAGCAGCAGCCAGCAGTTCTGATGTAGTACTTCTTAGTCTTATGCTTGTACATGTTTGGAACAACAGTGGTTATGATGTGATTTCTTCCCATAGCAGCAGCCAGCAGTTCTGATGTAGTACTTCTTAGTCTTATTAGTAAACCAGGACAAAAGAATGGAATACAAAGATATAATCTACATAATTAGAATGGAATACAAAGATATAATCTACATAATTATTTAGTTCATCACATCCACATGAAGTGCTTAATTGGTTAGACTGAGGTGTCATGACACTAGAGGTCATAAGTTCAATTCTCGCCAAGTGCGGGATTATTTATAGTTTATTACTAGCTTTGTAATATTACTTATTAAAAAAAAACATCCACATGAAGTCTAGGCATGTCACCATGTTATTTTTGTTATCAACAGCGGCCCCTCTACATAGAACTCAGACCGAAAATGGTTTTATAAAGATATCAAACATCTCATTTACGGTTCCTGCAAACCACAAACCAGAGTTGTATTAAACCTAAGCATGCATGTTCTTAAAGAAAGAATCTTTTATGTATTCATTTCCTACCATAGGCAATTGCTTATTTGTAGGATGGGAAATGACAAAGTTTCTGAATCATACACATGTATAAGGTTTGATCATCATGACAACAGAGGAGAGATTTATCAGTTTCTCAACCATAAATAGTATTGGTACAGAGAAACTCCATATAGCAACAAATACAATGATCAACTTCCCGATAAACATAACCCAGAGAATATACTACAGATCTGCATTTGTTTGCATAAATATGAATTTGTAAGCAATGGTAGCAAGAGATGTCAACACAACCTTTTTTACACAAGGAACTGCATTTGTTTGCATAAATATGATCCAAGTATGTTTCATGTTCCCTTTAGGCCTTTACAGAAGGATGAATCTATGTTAATGAATTTGAAACTGAACTCAGTCGCACATTCTAGCAGAAGGTAACAAACAACAAATACAAAAAAGAAGGAAATTGGGCTCCATAATTTTCATACTACTTGATTGAAGAGAGAGGGAATTTGAAACCTGAGAAACGTGACAGCATAGTAAATGGGAGAGGAAGTATGAAAAATTCCATCACACCCGTCAACCACATCATCAAAGGAATCTTCTTCCAGCAGATTCACATCTATCAATTGAATCATCTCTCCATGGCTCCATTACTAAAAGCTGTGCAAACAACTCCTGGAGTTCCTCGACCAGCTAACCATAAATCCTTGCATCTTTAAAATCAACTCCAAGGGTCATCCCATCCATTGGGTCTGTTTCTTTTTATGAAATTGATTATACATTGAATAGATTCCCTGAATCTTTTGGAGTCGTGTTCAAATTCTGTCTTCCTGACACCACCCAGCCCTGACCTACATGCACTGGCAAAAATAATAAAGTAGCAAGTCTGATCATATATCACTTCAAGGAGATTCACTGGCATAATCATAACTCACCTGAACTCAAATTTAAGTCTTTTTATCGCCTTAACACTAACCAGATTCAATTCACTGGCAGTATCCACTATCATAGTCCAGGAGCGAAACCTTGTTCCTGAATGTTTATGAACTGATTGTTAAACATGGCAACTTAGGTAACCTTGATCTGCGTTACTACAAAGTTATGAAAAGGGAATTGAATGAGACACAGCAAGAGCCACAACACCTGCCACGATTTGCGATTCCATATAAGCAACCACACAAACCATACTGCATAGCTGGTGTTAATGGATTAGCATAGTGAAGCCTTGAATTTCTCACTTTATACCTGTAATGAGAATTGGTAAAATCAGAAAACTTTACAGAGGGCTAAGAACCACTATGTCTAATTCCATTCGGTGTTATATGCAACCTGTGACAACAAGCACATCCCATACTTTTCCTGTTAATTTTCTCTTAAAAATATAGTTATAGTTCAAGGTCAGGATACCCGATTAATGCCTGAGCTCCTACATTCTTCTCAAATACTGAGAAGTTTTAAACAACTCAACGTGCGAAGAAGACCTGATCGAGTAAGAAACCAAATATACATATTTTCGAAGGCAGCAAGCAACACATTATTTTTAACTCCCATCTTCTTACAACTTGGGGCACTAACAGAGTAACAGTAGGCTGTGAGTAAAGTATAAATGTTAGTGCGGTACCACAATGAATAAAAATCTTTATTGCTAAGGTTAAAAAATGTACCTGAAACGAAATTTCCATTGTAGTGGGATTAAGGGGTAGTAGGATTTATATATAATCCCTGCAGAATGAATATAGAGTTACTTGTCATTTACATATCATAATTGAAGAGCCATTAGCTATTTACGCAACAACAGACCTCAAGTTGTGACAACCCGAAACTGCAAAGATCCCCACCAAAGCAGTAGCTCCCTCTGACAAAGGAAGGCAGTCGCCCCTTTACCTGACTACACTCCAATGACCAATTCACTATTCGCATGGAGTATCAACAGAGACATGTCAAAATTCAGAAGATCTACTCCAGGTCAACTCACATGACAATGATTTAACACAAAACATCTAAGAATGGGCAATGTTACAACTTACAACTATCGAACCTGGTCAGGGTAGAATTTTACCCGACAAACCGTTGCTGCGACTCTACATCCTTCCCATGAATAAAATTTCTCCATTCCCTGTCCAGGACAATCAACATTGAGCACAAAAGTTAGTTCATTGATAAGAAAATAGAAATTGTAAAACTGGCGAGAATTTCTTCGAAAATGAACTATAATAGGCATAAGTAACTGCTAATGTGGCAAGATCATATTTTTGCAATCGGGGATACACAGACATGTTTATGACACTAAGAAATTGTTAATGTACAAAGCAGAAATATCATGTACCCCTGAGTTGGGCCCAAGATGCCATATCTATCTAACAATATTCTGGTTTGGACGGATATTTTCTCTCTGGAACATGAATTAGTTCTGGCTGCCATTATCAATTCTGGAGTACTTCAATAAACTCTCAAATTATCAGCTATTATGTATAGTGATAATCATAGAGTTCCTATGAGATCTTGTTAGCTATATATATTCTCTTTCGAATTCTTATACACACCACCACATTTTTTTCATGGAGATCTCAACTCTTGGTGCCTTATTGGAAATAATTAATAAAGTTGCATGAAAACACTTCACTTATAAAAAACAACTATCACAAAGCGAGAGAGTGTTAAAATAATATGGCCTGATAAAGCAAGCTCTTTGTTCTCCTCAGGTGGAGGTGCTGCCATCACATGTCTCCAAGTTTAGGTGGACTGGTAGGGAAAGTTTTCCATCCTGGAGCTGCTTGTCATGAGGGATGTAATTTCGAGCTTGAAATTTACAATGCTATAACAAACAAGGATAAGCAATACTGAAGAAAAATGTCTAAGCGCATCTGAATTAAAATTCTACTAACCAAATTACAAAGACTGATAATAAGGAGAAATACCAATCTCATACACAAGTATTCACTAATCATGAAGGCAGATGACATGCAACATTTTTCTGGAGAAGCAATAATGAGTAAAGACGAATTCTGGATTTCAACACCAACTTATATACAACTGATTCTCATAACTCGAACTTAGCTAGGGAACCAGTCAAGTCTTAACATATTCTAGCTAACGTTTTGTTTGCCAATTATCTCCCTTAAGTGTTTAGAATAGTCTATTTCGTCAATAGCTATTTGCTTGAAAACCACACATTCCTACAGTCCTACTAATCTTTTCATTGTACATGCTGGTTCAGCTAGCACACCTTTGATTAACCAGCTTGTGCTGCTCATCAGTTTTATTGCATCAATAAACTAAAACATCTTATGATTCAAACTCCCAAGGCATAGTTTAGATGGCTTGAATTACAGAACAATTAATATACAATGATGAACTCAACATGTGTGATACTTATACAATAATGTTATACTCAATTGCAGTCACTAATCACACCTAAAACATACAAAGTATCTTGTAAATTGATCAATAGGCATAGATCATAGATGCCTAGTCAATTATCTCGACCAATAAAGAAAAATCAGAAAGTGACGGGCAAAGAAGGCAAAACGCCAAAACCAGAAAGTAAGCGAGCATAAGTGGTTAAGTAATAAAAAATCTTACTCATCTTTCCCTTTCTTCTCCGTTACCAGACTATTTTTAATGTTGCTTTTTAGCAGAATCGACATCTGGAGTGGAGCTCGGCTTCGGAAGCTTGGTATTAAGAGTTGCTGCAACCCTGCCCCCTGGACTATATATCCTCCCACTGAATAACTACAACACAACAGCAACCAGCGTTTAACAGAAAACTATTCCAAAATTATCCACCAATTCCAAAACACTCGATTCAGAAAGCCAAACTAAAAACTGAACAAACAAACAAAAAAAGATTGCAAACGACCTATATACATACATACATATAACTGGTGATGAGGAGATGCCGACCAGAAAGACTTTGGTGCGGAGACGTCATACTTAATTTCCAGGTTCATTAGAAATTCCGACTAATTTCGTAGTGGTGGTGAGGAAGGACGACCAGTGGCCGTCACGGGTGAGACTGCAGGAAAAAATTGAATTAGGTTAGGTTAGTGAATTGGGAAATTCAAAGAAAGAATTGTGTGTGTATGGAGCAGGATAGAGATGATGGAGTGAGAAGACAAGAAACGAACAAATTCATGAAGGTGAGGAAGTCTTGAGAGGAAAGTATCACATCAGAAGAAGTATGAAAGGTGAAGAAGCCTGTTTGGAAAAGAGAATGAACCCGCAAGCGCATCTCTTCAATCGCGCTCCACGCGCCTCTTGTTCATATATAATACTAATACTAGGATAAGCATGTCACGCTACGCGTGACAAGTGATATATTTTAAATTGAGTATTATTCAAATTTTGACATTTAGGTGTTGTCTTTAATAATAGACCATCGTTAATTTAACCCGAGTAAAATACATATATTATAATTGTACTTTCACTATTAAATATAAAAAATAGAGTTAAAATGCACGAGGGTGATCCAGACCCCTAGGCTAGGCAATCCCATCTTCACCATTGTACATGGTTCATGCATATCATGATATGTAGATGTTGCTAGCAGAATCTGTCCATGCCATCAGCTTAATATCATTATAACAAGCAATTCCTTACTTGTCCTGAGTATAGAGAGCATTTTAACAATCACAAGTGCAGCAACTACAAGTACTCTTCTTAATTTCCTACAGTTAATTGACTCTGCAAGGCACATTTGGATTACGAACAACAAGTTTGTCACTAAAGGACATTCTATAACATCAGATGAAATCCTATATTCATGCCTATATAAGATATAATCGAAGCTCCAACTGTTAGCCTTTAAAGATATTTAGAAGGTAATATAACTTCAAGTGCTTCTACCAAACAGAATATGTAACTTAATAAACAACAGGAAACATCACATTCAGAACAAGGTTTTCATGTTCTGAATTACTCATTATATAACATTAGCCACTGCACTATCCAATCATTCAATCTAGCACTGAATTAGTACCTTAACATATATCATCATGTACAATGAAGTAGGAAATAATGGTCTTTCTGGAAGTACCCATCTACACAACAACAAATATATGCATTCATGATGAAGGTGTTAAAGTTACTCGAAAATGAATTGAAAGAGTATGAGGGCACTTTTTTAATTTCCACAAATAAAAAATGGTTGAAATATCAGTCGTGAACATCTTAACAATATGATGCACATAAACTATCCTAAATCCCAATTTTTATCAGAGAAGTTATGAAGCATCTGGATATGCAGGTTATATTGTTAATCAACTCAATACTACCTAAACAGAAAATATCCAGTTTTTGGGATAATAATGCTAGATCCGTTGGACACTATAATAATCTGTGATCACTAAAAGTAGATTGTATAACTTGTAGACTAATGTAACATTTTCCCATGAATAATGAGTGTAGTAATGAAGTTAACTCATCGTGTGACAGAAACCTTAGCTATAAATTAAAGTGAAAATGAGGAAGCAATTTAAACCTTCAGAAGTGACTGTATTCAAGAACCAAACACACATACTGAACCTACTTTGAAAGTTAGCTATTACAGAGAGCATAAAACAACAAATTTGTCCAAAGATCATTTAATTTAATATAGAATCCTAATTTGGTTAAAATTCTAAAACTTGGACAACTCTGACTCAAAATTGCTTTTCCTTTTCTTACATGACTTACGGTAGAGATTGGACAAGTGCTCAACAGGATGCAACTTAGTAAACATCATAGCAAATTTTCTGGTATATAACCACTGTACCAGAACTCATTTACAAACTTCATGAAGATAATAATATAGCAAAGAATAAGACAAGATTCACAATGGTTAATTGTGTTAACAATATGTTAATAACCCTTAAAAAATCCCTCACCTGAAGTTCATAGGATACGGCGGAAGCTGATGCTTGAAGTTAGCATGCCTAAAAAAATCATATCCCAAAACGGTGAATACAGCCTTAGGACGTGTCACATACAGTACCACAGAGGTGATCATGCAGTATATGTGGAACAAAGAAGTGCCTCTCGGTTCTCTCCAGTTCAGAAGATTATAAATCCTCTCCCCTTGAGAAGCCAGATTTCCGGAAAGTGTCTATACACGTGAGCCTATAGCTCTTAGCCTGTCATATCTCATTTTAAGGATATCCATGACTTGGCCTATAGCGGTAGTTCCATGTCCCAATCAGGAAAATGGAGATAAACATGGTGCTTAGTATCATCCAAGGGAAACAAACAGATGCGAGGAACAGAATGCATGTGCACAAGAGCCATGATAAATGGGTTGTTCTGTGAGCATATCTCGTCAAACCATCTGGTGATTTTGACCTGAATTGCAGTTAAAAATAAGAACTTTACTGTTTTTACTATATCAATACCAAGTGTAAAAAACAAATCAAAATCAGGTCATTCGAAAGCAGTAGACCGTAGTGAATTATGATATACATTCTTATCAAACAATTTGACGAAGTTTGACCTTTTGGTTTCTTAAATTTACAGTAAAACAGGACCAAAAGCATATGATACGTAAACCATAAACCACAAAAATTCCAAAACAGAGGTCTGTAAACCCATTTGAATTAAAAAAAAAAAAATTTGTTTGTGTATACAACAATATTAAGGAATGAGATCAAACTTACTCTATGGTTTACCATTATATCAAGGAACATAATCAAAATTAGGTCCATGGAAAAGTATATTACCAACATCAAGCATATACTCCATGTACGGCTTCTTTTCTCAGTGGTGGCTCTACAGGGCTTAGTCTCGTGGAGACAATCTGCATCGCCCAGTGCCTGAAAATCTCAATCTGTTGACAAGTTAGAAGATAAATATAATGAAGGCTAAGCCATCCCCCATTACTCAAAGTCGATTGAGATGGGGAGAAAAGAAGAAGATTATGTTGATGCTTTTGACGCATACTGAATGAGCTTGGAAACAAGCACCCATCAACCCTTCCCGTCTGTAACAGGGGTAAATCTATCCCAAGAGTCTCATTAATGTCAAAATTAAGAAGCCAAGCCAACGAGCCTGTCGGCCTTATTAGCTCGAAGCAAAGCTCCCGATTAGGCTGGTAGATTGAATGATGGGCAAGGGAGGAGAAGGGAGGGAGAAGAGTTCCGATGAGATAAGAGTTTCAGTCGGAGTGGGCCTCGGCGTTTGGGTAGGGTTTTCGGGTACCCGACCCGATCGGGTTCGGGTAGGTCGGGTCGGATAATTAAAGACGCTTCGGGTTTCATGTACCCGGGACCGCAGAACATCCGGTCGGGTTTCGGGTACCCGTTGGGTATAACCATTAAAAAAATAAAAGTAATGTAATACTCCCATAACCCGTTCCACAAAGAAGAATAAGGAAAAAACTCACATCACACCCCCGATTAAAATCGAATTAGATGGTCGTTGATGATGATCGATTTGAGCAAATTGAGATATCTTATTGGAGCGCCGCCGATGACTCATGTGTAAGGCGTGTGAGACCCACGCCTAATTATTGTGATGGAAAATTGGATGATTTCGTGTGAGATTCACGGGTTTAGCTTCATTTGTGTTTGGAAGGGATAAGGATGTGTATTTGCTATTTTTGTATACTAGTTGTTGCCAATTTGCCATGGAATCACATATCTTATCTTTTTAGCTCTATTCAAAGATCTGGGTTTATATTTTTTATTGGAATTGAATACATGTGGGTTGGGCCTTCAGTAATGACTTGAAGGGAAAGGACGGGGAGGAGTTTAAAGAAGAAGAAAAAAGCCCTGATTTTTGGGTTACCCAAACTCGAATCTGGTACCCTATTACAAATAAAAACCCGCATCTCGTACCCAAAAATACCTGAACCCGACCCGTGCCCATAGTGGAATATTGAGAAGGAGAAAAAAGCAAGAGAAAGTTGTCGACTCTTTCTGTTGTCAAAGAAGAAATATGGTAACGCGCTTATTGTTCACTCGCATTTCACGACAAAGTTGATACTTATTATCATACGGTAATACACTAATATATATGTGCTCCAATATATAGGTACGATGAGTAGTGTGTAAAGAATACTGAAGAGTTTGGGTGATAAAATTGGAGGTGGGGTAAGAAATATATAGGTCTGTTTCGCAATTGAATGACAAAATTGAAGGTGAGGTAAGATACACGCTACGCGTGTGAAGCGTAATCTTGTAAACATTATTATTTTATTAAATAATATATTGTAATCTTCACATAATGACTTCAAACGTAATAAAAAAAAACTAATTGAGTAATTAAACTTAATATAAATGGTGTGCTATAAATGTATATAGTTTTTGTAGTTATGCAATTAATAGTTTTCATTGAACTATATTAGACATACGAAAAGTATTATTCCAATGAGTTAAGAACCATCAGATACATCTCTAGACTTTGGAAACATTCAACTTCAAAATCTGCAATGCATCCTTTTCGCATGTTAATTGGTATTCTTAGTTGAATATATTGTCAAGTGCTTCATATAAACATTCTAGTTTCATAATATGATATTTTTAGTTATTTTTATCGTATGGTTTAATAATAATTTAAAGTCAAAATGACCATCGAAAAAGTCAACAAAATCAAGTGTTACATTTATTATTGGACGGAGGAAGTATGTCTTTTTTATAAGAACATATCATGGTTATTTTTAAAATTAAGTATAATACGTCATACAACTTTATGTTAAAAAATAAAAATTTAAGAAGAGAATAAATAAAAAAAAATTACGTCAATAAGATTCGAACCCAACACCTCAACTAAAATAATGATACAAATAATAGAGAAAAATCACGCCAACAAGATTCGAACCAAACATCTTCAATAAAAATAATAATAAAAAGAACGAAGAAAAATCACGCCAACAGGATTCGAATCCTACATCTTTTAATTAACTAATGACACATGTACGCACCAGATTGAAATTGGATAAGTAAGATCAACGGATTAAAATTGATTGGTAGGTCAATCAATTGGGTAAATCAACCGACTTACTTTAATACTTTAATATATGTGTTTGCAATTGGGAGACAAAATTAAAGTGTGTTGGTATTCTTGACATTTTGGTAAATTAACAAAATCAAAATGCTAATCGAAACCGAAAAAATAAAATTGCCACAATATGTCAATACCACCATGTAGAGTAGAGCCAAAAAAGTCTGTTATTTTTTTATTTTTTCTATAATCTAAGCAAGCTTGCTCACTCTTTGACGTAACGACTGAGACGTTGTCCTTTCCAATTTCTTAATGGTGACAAATTGTCTTGTTCACAATTTAATGGGAACTGATAAGTAGAAAATTGTTTCTAGTTTAGACTCTTGCGCAGTTGACTAGTTGAGCTTCCCAATTGTAATATTTAAACAATCTATATCATATATAAAAGCAGAGTTCACATTCTAAAAATATCAACCAATCAGAATGCTCAATTTAAGTTCATGCTGACGTGTCAATTTCTTATTTAATTAGAATAAATTTATTTTAAAATTCACTTGGAAAACATTGACTAAAAATAGAATAAAATTAAAATTCAACTAAGCATATATCAAAAAATAATTAATCTAATCCAAAATATAATCTACTAAGCGTATTCCTGAAAATAAACGTGGTGAAAATATAATTTCCCCGGCAAAGAAGAGGTATAAGGTTGGTTTAGGTATGGAAAAATAAGGTGGTAGGAAATTTGTATAGCCTTAGAGTAGTTGTAATATTTGTCGTTTCAAAAATAATAATAATAATAATAATCTCCCCAAATTCAAATTATCATGATAATTTGAATGTGTTATCATGCTTGAATTATTTAATTATTTGTCATTAAATTGAAAAAGTATCAGAATTGGCAACATGTTACAATAAAGTACATAAATTGGATACGGGCGCTCTCTCAAGTACAAAAAATAGATTTTATTCGAATATTATGACTGAAAGTATGAGATGTTGATTATTGATTGGAAGAGAGAAAGTTGGAAATAAAGAGAGAAAGATGAAACCCAGAGAGAGGGAAAATGAGAGGAAAAAAACGAGAGGTCTCTCAAAATGTGAACAATACCCGGGGCTCTATAATTGAAACCCAAATGTGAGGTCAATTATAGACGTCGAGAGGCCTTTATTTTCCAAATCAAAATATGTTACAGGAGTTTTGTTGAATGACTATTAACTCCAATATTTGAATGCATTTGAGAAAAATAGAGTGAATGTGATATAGCTAGGATCTATGGCAAGTTCATGGTCACGGGGCAAATGAAAGACAATCATGTGGATGACACTATACTCAGTCTTAATTATGCCGAAATAATTTATAATAGTGGATGGGTTTGATTGTGTTCCATAATAACTAAAATAATAATTGCATTTGATGGTACTACCATGTAGGCTATCTATCCATAATAAGTGTATACTGGCTTTATCCTATTTTGAAATTCAAGAACTTAAGAGTTTTGCTGAATGAGAATTGAAATACAATATTGGAACGCATTTGAGGAAAATAGGGTGAACGTGATATGGGATCTATGGAAAGTTCATGATCACGGGGCAAACGAAATACATTCGTGTGGATGACATTATACTAATTATGCTAAAACATTGGATGTGTTCAATTGTGTACTCATGTGATAATTTACAATAACAATCACAATAGATGGTACTACCCTGTAGGCTCTCTATCTATAATACATGTATTCTTGCTTATCCTATTTTGAAGTTCAATATATAAGGGGCTTTGTTGAATGACTATTGAACTCCACCCATTTAATTTGAGGAAAATATAGCGAAGGTGATATATACTTATTATTGGATCCATGACAAGTTCATGGTCACGGGGAAAATGAAAGACATTCATGTGGATGATATTATACTCAATCTTAATTATGCAGAAATAATTTATAATAGTGGATGGGTTTGATTGTGTTCCATGTTTAATTAAATTAATAATTGCATTTGATGAGACTACCATGTAGGCTATCTATCCATATAAGTGCATAATGACTTCATCCTATTTTGAAATTCAAGAGATTACGGGTTTTGTTGAATGAGAGTTGAAATCCAATATTGGAACGCATTTGAGGAAAATAGGGTGAACGTGATATAGAATCGATGGAATGTTCATGATCACGGCGCAAACTAAAGACATTCATGTGGATGACATTATACTCAGCCTTAATTATGCTGAAATAGTGGATGTGTTCGATTGGTGTACTCATGTGATAATTTACAAAAACAATCACAATAAATGGGACTACTCTGTAGGCTCTCTATCTATAATAAGTGTAGTCTTGCTTATTCTATTTTGAAGTTCAACATATTAGGAGTTTTGTTGAATGACTATTGAACTCCAATATTGAAACCCATTTAATTTGAGGAAAATAAAGCGAAGGTGATATAGGATCCACTACAAAAAACTAGGCCTTTAGCGACGGAACAATCCGTCGCTAAATAAGGCCGATCGGTCGCTAAATCTCGCTAGCGACCGATCGGTGTTTTTAGCGACGGATAAAATCGTCGTCGCTAAACCGTTGGTCGCTAGCGAATTAGCGACCGATGAGGAATCCGTCGTGAATACTTCACGCCCTAGTACGAATTGAGTTTGTCCGTCGCTAGTGGCAATTTTTCCGTCGCTAATTCACCGATCGGTCGCTAATGGTAGCGACGGATCGATCGGTTGCTAAGTTCGGTTGCTGATTTCTGTTTTTCTTGTAGTGATCCATGACAAGTTCATGGTCAAAGGGAAATGAACGACATTCATGTGGATGACATTATACTCGGTCATAATTATGACACATATGAATATTATGCATGTACGTGTTAAGTTTGAAGATGAAAATAACATCATGTTAAGTATTTTTTAAATTCAACATTTTTTCTATGGTAAAGGTGGAGTATTATATGACCGTGCTCATAGGGCAAAGGAAAGACATTAATATCGAAATAGCATAGTCCCGATGGTTATTGGAGGTCGATAATAGTATCAATGCCAATGAAAATGATAATGAGGTGATACTAAATTGCCATATGACATTCGAATCCAATGAAAAATACATCCTATTAAGTTTTTGGATACTATAAGATGTTCCAAATAGTTGGTGCATAGTAATGCTTATGAGAAACATAGACCAAGTAGAAAGATAAACAATTGTGTAACAATACACATATGATCGATATCTTTCTTTATTTGTTGTTCCACACAATCAAATTTATTTAGTAACAAGTGTGCGTACAACTTTTTTATGCCCCGTCGAGTACTCGACGGGTTAATTAGCTAGTGTGTACTGTAAAGTGTAAACTGATACAGAAGCACAAATTTTTTAAACCAATCACAACAGCAATTGCCAAATATTTACCATCATGAATGTGATTCCTATACTACGTTTAGTTTGTTTTCCTCAACATAGCCATATACTCCTACAACTTTTTAAAAAATGAAAACATATCACATACTCAATTGAAAATCACAATCCAATTCAAGACGAAACAATGTGAATGGTAAAAATTGAACTCAGAATCTTGTAAGTGGAGAAACCATTTTAATTATACATCACATTATACTCTCAAATTGACAAATTAAGCAGGTCAGATGATCTTCAATAAACATTGAATGATCTGATATATTGAGTAATATATTTTTAAACGTTGTCGTTCTAAAAAACAAATGTAAAGAAACAAAACTATTAACGTACTAAAAAGCCATTCCATTTCAAATCAAAAGTAGAAAAAAGTGCAAAAAAACCGAGGGGTATATCACCATAACAACTTCGATACCCTAATTTCTTTTTTTTCGAAAAAGAGAAGATACTACCACTGGACCAACGCAACTTTTTCGATACCCTAATATTGATCAATCTCCTTTCAGAAACTCAATAAGATTGTAAAAAAAAATGTAAACATAAAGCAACAAATTAATAAACATGATGAAAATCACAAGTTGAATCAAACCGAATAGTCTGGGTCGAATTTAGGCTTTAGCTCTTAGAACAGCGCCCATTAACAAACTATCACCCTGAAGAATGATAGAAACCGGAGAATTACCGATCCCACGCGCCTTCGCTAGCAGCAGCTCCTTCATCAACGACCTAAACTCTGCCGGGTCAATGGTTCCACTCCGATTGGCGTCGAATTTATCAAACAGAATGTCGTACATAGTTGAGATCTCTTCCTTGGATTGCAATTCGTACTCGCCTGAGGCCAGCTTTCCGGATCTCTTATGTAGCTCGTCGCGCGAAAGGACGCCATCGCCGTTGCAATCGAGCGCCTGAAACTTTTCATTCACCCATTTCTCGAACAATGGGGTGTCATTCACGAAATCTTCCACCGCCGGTCCGTCGAGAAAGGCTACACTCATTTTGTCAGGGATTCGAAGCGTTGATTTCGTGTTGAATTTTTTCTCCGAAGGATATTTTTTATTCCGTGCAATTTCGTATAGATGGAAGAAGGAGGCTTCAAGAAGAAGTAACGACTTTTTGGTTTGTTAGTGGCTATTGGCGAATGTGATGCGTTGGTTTCCTCTTAAACATATTGTAATACATCTTCTAATAATGGGAGAGATGAGATGACTAAATATAGTATATTTCTTCTAATATTATGAATTTATGATATAAACGATATAATTTCCAAGACATGGCAAGAATATCCCTTTCAACCAACATTTCAGTAGTTTTTTTACAATGTTCCTAACTCTCATATGGCTCCCAAGTCCAATTCAAATTTTTTTTTTTTTTTTTATTCCTTTCCCTTTAGGGATTACAGAGTCGTACTTTTACCACTCTTATAACTTTAAAAGGTACTCATCAATGTCTAGCTAGCCTATGAAGAAAATCACGCGCTAAAAATTCAGTTTGCCCAAATTGTGTTTGACGTTGTTTACTGTTAAAGTGAAGACAAAGTCCGATTTTCTCAGATGGAAATAAAATCTTGCCATAGTTTTGGTTGGAAATATTTGATATTTTATGGGTGAGGATTTGATTTAGGGAATTCAGGCTTGGGGAGATATACTTGTAATAGTGTAGAAAACATCTCCAACTTTCAATGTCATCAGGATGGGCATTATAGAGAATCAATAAAATGCTTTGGCAATAGGGATAATTGTTTTGACAATATCAACAACCAATGTGAACTAAATTAAATTTAATAAATGTGAATTGAACTGAATTTAAAGTGACATGTAGGCACGGTTAGTTGAAATTGACAAAAAATGAAATTTTGTTGAAATTTGGAGTTTTGGACTTGGGATACAGTTAGGCCCAAAAGTAGAGAACCATGGGCCTGCAAATATAGGTAGACGATGGAGAGTAAGAAATTCACTTGGCGCGAAAGTACAATGTTCCCGCCATCTAAATTCTCTTAAACTTATCCCACTAGCTAAAGTTTCAGATCTACATTTTCCAAACCCTTACGATTAATCCTGAGAGAAAAAACTGCAAAAAAAAATGTCCGATGAGAAGCCTACGGAGGTTGGGAGGCGGAGGACGCGTGGTCCCACCGCCAATCCCCGGTCGGAAGCACTCGAGCGTCTGAGGGCCATAAAGCGCTGCGGCCGGCAGGGCCTCGAATCAGGCGGATTCCAGATCAAAATGGAGAAGCCGATTTACGACACTGTCGACGAAGATGAGTACGAAGCTCTAGTAGCCAAGCGCCGTGAAGAGGCCAAGGGTTTCATTATCGATGACAACGGATTAGGGTACGGAGACGAAGGTCAGGAAGAGGACTGGTCGATTGCTGGCGTTGCGGTGTCTTCTGAAGATTCGGAGGGTGAATCTGAGAAGCCGAAGAGAAGGAAGGCTGATAAACCGGATAAGAAGGAGAAGGAAACGGTAAAGAGGACGACACCAGCTTTGGCTTCAGCTGCTGCGCTGATGGGTAAGCAGAGAATTTCTAGTATGTTTACTGCTTCTGTGTTTAAAAAGGATATTCAGAAGAATATATCGTGTGATAGTATTGTTGATGATGCTCTTGCTGAGATTGTGCCTGATGAGAATGATAGGGAGAGGAGGAGGAGAGGTAATTCTAGTCGATTGAGTTATAATAGTCTTGGCAATTCTGCTGTGGTTAGTACTGTGAGTGTTCCTGTTAAAATTGAGAAGCCTCTTGTTGTTAACCGTGATGATTTAGATGTTAGAAGTGATGTGAATGGAAGTAATGGATATGATCAGATTGATTTGAAACATGAGTCCTTGAAGGATTGTTCTGAACTTGGTGAGGATATTAGGAGTGATGATGAGATCGGCAGTGCTATTACTGATAATGTAACTCACTCCATTGAGGATATGAGAGTTAACGCCGAAATTAATACTGAGAATGGAAATGCGGATATAAACTGTTTGCCTAATAACACCGGGGTTAAAATTGAGTTAGATGTTAAAGAGGTGGAGAAAAAAGTGTTTTCTCTTAATGCGAAGGTTGAAGAGCTTAAAGGCACAGGGTTTAGTGCTACTGCTGGATGGAAGGCTGTGCAAAGTGCTGGGCAAAACGCAATAGTAGTTGATTCTGACAGGTCTGGGCCTGGGGTGAAACAGATTTCAAGCAGTGATGAGAAACTGGAATTTGATGTGGAGTCGGATGGGTCATTGCCTTTCCATATACTCGATGCACATGAGGAGAGTTATGGCCCTAATGCTGGGAATCTTTATCTCTTTGGAAAGGTGCGTATCTGTATGTAAACTGTTCCTGGCATGCTATGATAGAGATTTATTTTATTGTGTCAATTTGTGATGAGTAGCCATTTAATGGTCTTCTTTGGGTGTATGTTCATGCTAATTCTAATATCTGGTGGATGTATCTAAGTCTATCTGGTGCCTAGTTGCTTTATAACTTGGATTAAACTTGGAAAATTGAACTTATTGCGCATTCGAACAAATCTGAGTTGTGAAGTGGTTCTTTCTACCATCTGAAGTTTTATTAAGAAACATTGAGCAACCGATCAAATTTGATGTGATTCACTTCTTTTCATGGTTTCCCTGGGATTTTTGTTCTATTTGGTTAAAGTATGCAGTGATCGTAAGTCTTACTGTTAAACTGCCTGATTTATCACCTTGATGCTTTTATGTAGTTCATAGGATTTCATCCAAATAAACAACATGCGGTCTATGTTTTCTTACATGGACATAATTTTGGGAAACCTTGTAAGTTTTCTACTCTATAGGGATTTAAACTTTGGTGCATTGATAAAAAGTCTACGCTTAGTGTTTAAAGGCAGTTTAAGCATATTAACCCATAGGATACTTTGTAACTTTGCTTCAGGTAAAAGCTGGACAAACATACCACAGCTGCTGTGCAGTTGTAAAGAACATGCAGCGATGTGTATATGCGATCCCAACTGTCCCTTTGGTGTTCAACGAGACAATTATGGAGCTAGAGAGAAAAGTGGAAGAGTCCCAAAATGATAAAGAGTCTCAAATGGCCTTGCGCTCTAGTCTTCATGTAGTATCTTGCTTCCAGATTCTTTTTGCATTCAACTTTTATTTTCCTTTTCTTATACACCATTTTTCTTCTATTAGGAGCTGACAGCAAACCTGAAGACTGAAATCACCAAGGAGTTACTGGATCGAAATGTTTCAAGTTTTAGCATAACACCTGTTAAGGTTTGTTCGTTTACGAATTGAATTATTTGTCAGTTTATGTTGTAAATTAAGTTACACTTCAAAATTTGCTTTATCCTAATTACTGTTGTCCGGTCATCTTTAGAAACCATTCATTCCGTCTCTTTTTCTTGTAGAGAAATTATGCATTTGAGAGATCAGACATTCCTCATGGGGAGAATTATGTCCTAAAAATCAACTATCCATTCAAGGTATGCTAAATTAATTTACTGCTAATTTGCAATGATACAAATTAAACTTCAATAGTTTCCTGGCCAGAGTTCGCTTAAAACCTATCTGGCACTATCGAATTCTCAATTTCTTGTGATCTATCTTCACAGGATTCACCACTCCCATCAGATCTCTGTGGAAAGAACTTCTGTGCTTTGCTTGGAACTCATACCAGGTCTAAACCCTTAAAAAGCCTTCTCCTATAGGTCAAATACTGTACTGTTTTTCTGCATATTCTAGTGTAACTTATGCATGTCAATTGTGTCATTTCTGATTTCTCCAGCAATGGGAAATGTTCTCAATTTTAATACAGTTTTTGCACTAGCTCTGTTAAAGACAACTATAATGATTGGTGTTGCTGCAGCTGCTTGGAGCATTTCCTAGTTAAGAGGAAAGTTAAAGGACCTTCATGGCTATCAATTTTCAAATTCTCCAACTGCTCAGCTTCTCAACGGGTGAGACTTTCACCATCTGATTGTCTTATCAGTTATGCTATCTAGATATTACTGTCACACTATAATTTATTATTTTATACATGCTTAACAGGTAAGCTGGTGTAAGTTTGAGGTTACTGTCGATTGTCCAAAGGATATCCAGATTTCAAGATCCAGCAAGATTACCGAGATTCCTCCAGTAGTTGTAACTGCAATAAATTTGAAAACCTTCGTCAATGACAAACAGAATGTTAATGAAATTGTTTCAGCTCATGTCATTTGCTGCCATAAGGCCAAGGTATAGAAGATACTTGTTGAGAATTTTTTGTGAGTCTCTTCTTGTGTTATTTAGAATTATAGTTCACCACACTCACCTTGTCGGGTTAGAATCATTATGAACTGACTGACTGTTCCAGATAGATGCCCCCATGTTGAGTTCTGAGTGGACACGTCCTGGCATGCTAAGTCATTTTACTGTTGTGCGTAAACTTGATGGGGGCATATTTCCAATGGGCTTTACAAAGGAGGCAGCTGAGAAGAATGCAAAGGCTGGATCAAATGTGATTTGTTATGAAAGCAGGCAAGTTTTTGCTTGTTTTGTCACTGATCAAACTTGTTTCAGTATCTATAATTTTCCTTGTTACCCTACGTTTTTCCTTTCTTTCCCATTTGGTGACAAACATTTTGCTCATTTATGTCATCTCAGTGAAAGAGCTTTGTTAAATCGTCTGATGGTTGAGTTGCACAAGTTGGATAGTGATGTTTTAGTTGGGCACAATATATCTGGGTTTGACCTTGATGTCCTTCTTCACAGAGTCCAGGTACCTATATCTTTTGGCTTAATATAGATTAGACATTGAAAGTGGTAGTTAGACCTCTTTTGTATTCACGATGCTATAGATCATCTTGCTAATGGACTTGAAAGAATTCCTAGTTTAGAAGTTTTTCCTCTTCTTTTTTTTTTTTCACTGAAAAACCAGTCCCCTTTTTTATATTGGTCTCTTTATTAGAATGTCTCCTCCATGGTTTTGATGATCTCAGAATGTCTGATATACAGGCTTGCAAGGTGCCAAGCGTCATGTGGTCAAAAATAGGCCGTCTCAAGCGTTCAACCATGCCAAAACTCAACAAAGGAAGTTCAGTGTTCGGTTCAGGAGCAAGTCCAGGAATCATGTCTTGCATTGCTGGCCGTCTCTTATGCGATACTTATATCTGTTCCCGTGACCTATTAAAAGAGGTAGGATGTGATGTTTAACAGTCCAAAATTGCTTCTTGCCACTAATTTTCTCTTGCATCACCCAGGTTAGCTACTCATTGACACAACTAGCGAAGACACAGCTGAACAAGGACCGCAAGGAGATCTCCCCACATGACATTCCATTAATGTTTCAAAAATCAGAATCACTTATAGAACTTGTAAGTGATCCTCTTCTCAAAATCTAATTCTGCATGTTCAAACTATCAAGGCCTATTGTGGTACTGTATTACTTATCATCAGATCACACTTGGCTTTGTTTTATACCAACTCTCCACCATTTTAATTTAGCTTGATTACTAGATAAAACAATAATATTGATGTGCAAGCCTATCTATTTCTTACTAATCTTATAATGTGAAAAAAAATTTAACCGAATAAAACAACTCTTATTTCTTAAAAGAAATTAAAAAATAAATAAATACACCACTAAATCATTGAACATTTTCACTATTTCTAATATACTATTCAAGAAACCCTTAAATGACAAACTATACTGCATATAAACAGTCAGTATACTATTTACTCATACTTTAGATATGCTGTCAGTGGATATGTTAGGAGTTGTCAGTTGCATAGCATTATGACCTAAGCTGTAAACTACTTCCAAGTACATTGACAACTGTCGCCAAAATTCCAGACTCAGATGTTCGTTTGTACTTCCCAAATATCTACATTATAGATACAGAGTTGTTCAGATACGAATGGATAAATTCATATAATTCTTGATCTATCATCCACCAGTATCATAACAACTACTATTAACACTTTTATCTTGGAGCAAGGGTAAACCACTTTTCTGTTTTATAAGATCTGTTGTGTAGTTTGAAATGCTGAGCTGTCTAATGACTCTATAAGTGTATTCACATCCAATATTTATGCAGATTGAGTATGGTGAAACAGATGCATGGTTGGCAATTGAATTAATGTTCCATTTGAGTGTCCTTCCACTCACACGTCAATTGACTACCTTAAGTGGTAATCTTTGGCACAGGACTCTCCAGGTGAAGTACTGAATTTAGATTAACCTCTCATCATTCAGTATCTGTTTCTCTAGATATTTTTGAGCTTCTAATATATTTGTCTCATCACAGGGGGCCAGAGCTCAAAGAGTGGAATATCTCTTATTACACACGTTCCATGCTAAAAAATTTATGGTTCCAGACAAGTTTTTCTCTCAATCAAAGGAGGCAAGGACATCAAAGCGCAAGGTTGACAATGGTGTTAACAGCAATGAGGGAAATCCTGATGGTACAAATATCGATGACAATGAGCCACAAGAAAATAATCAGGGAAAAACAAAAAAGGGACCAGCATATTCTGGTGGATTGGTTCTGGAGCCAAAGAAAGGACTCTACGACAAATATGTTATACTTCTTGATTTCAACAGTCTTTACCCCTCCATTATTCAGGTTAGATCCTTTATAGTCTGTCTTTACCCTGCCGATGCTCTGCTGCATCACAAACATTATATAGTTTAATTATTATTTAGGTCTCTTTCCTTCTTGTAAACCACTTCATTATATGTTTGGCAGGAGTACAATATATGTTTCACTACTGTTGACAGATCTGCTGACGGACCAGTTCCTTTACCATCTAGTGCAAGAACTGGTGTTCTGCCAGAGGTACACATTTCGATATTTCCATCTCCTGGCTGTATGAGATTGCAATGTGCAATGAATGCAGTATTATGTAGATCACTAAGCTGTAATTCAGTTTGAACTTAAATTTTCTAACTTCCATCTAGAAGTTATCCAGTGGGATGATATTCACCAAAATAACATTTGTGACCAAAATGTATCAAAACCTGTGTATTTGTCATCATGTTCATCAAGTTTATTATTATACCAAAGCACTTCATTATTTTATCTGCACACAAAATGATCTTAGTAATGAACATCTCCACTTATGCAGTTGCTTGAAGATTTGGTAAAGCGAAGAAGATCAGTGAAAAAATGTTAGGGAAAGCGAAGTCAATGAATGCATCTGGTCTCCAGGTTCAGCAACTTGACATACAGCAACAAGCTCTGAAGCTTACAGCAAACAGGTTAGTATCTGCTTTCTAGTTCCACTTGTGCTTCTGCTCCTCATATTATTTTCTGTTGATTGATTGTTATAAGAATTTGTTATGCAGCATGTATGGATGCCTGGGATTCTCAAACTCCAGATTCTATGCAAAACCACTGGCTGAACTTATAACACTTCAAGTCCGTTTTTCATCATCAAATGAACAATGAAATGTTTTGATATTTGGATCATACCGTATATGATGCTGAGTGACTTCTAATGTTTTGCAGGGAAGGGAGATTTTGCAGAGAACTGTTGATCTTGTTCAAAATACTCTCAACTATGAGGTCTATGCTTTTATATATTGAAGCTTCCTGTTTTTGGTGGTTACTTGGATTGCTTTTCTATGGTACTCTAGGACAACTTGTGTTCATCTTCTGTTTCTCTGACCAGGTCATTTATGGTGACACGGATTCAATAATGATATATACTGGACTTGATGATACCAAAAAAGTGAATGAGATAGCAAGGAAGGTTATTCAAGAGGTGCGTTTTAACAATGTTCTGCTTAGTTTTATGGAATAAACTTTCTTTCTTCCTTAATGTGTGGGAATCATAATTTTTTTTTTATCTATGCAAGTATTTTCCAACAGACAAGTATTAAGTCATTAAAAGTTTTTCCAATTTGATTGACATTAAACTGGTTATTTTCTCAACATTTAAAGCTTGGTCCAAGAATTTTACTCGAAATTATGCTAGTTATTTTCTTATTCAACATCATGTATCAGTATCATCTTCGTGTTTGATGTGTTTTTTTATAATGCTCTTCTGCAAAACATCAACATTGATATTGATGTTTCTTTTTCATAGGTCAATAAGAAATATAAGACTCTTGAGATCGACCTTGATGGCATGTACAAGAGAATGCTATTGTTAAAGAAGAAGAAATATGCTGCAGTAAAAATGCATTTGAAGGAGGATGGCACGTCATATGAGGTGTGGCTTACTAACTCCACTGGGATTCTAGTGAACTCTACTTGCCTGTATACTCAGCTGAGTTAGGTGCAGGTTATTGAGCGTAAAGGCCTTGATATGGTTCGGCGTGATTGGAGCTTGTTGTCCAAGGAATTGGGTGATTTTTGCCTTGGTCAAATTTTATCTGGCGGGTTGGTTTGCTCATCCTCTGCACTATATAACTTATGGATTTTGTCTGCCACACCTTTTCACATTTGATCTTACTTCTAATCTTGCTGCTTGCAGATCTTGTGAGGATGTTGTAGAAGCTATACACGATGCCCTCATGAAGGTACTCTTCTGAGCTGATGTGCATTTTTAAGTTGCCTAATGTTAAAATGTATCTGTAAAGTAAAAACTACCTGGCCTTGTTTAAACTTGTCACTTATTTTGGCCTACTTTTTTATTTTTGAATTGTTGCATTTACATTAAGTTAATAAATACAATTGAGTTAATTTTTGCGCTTGGTTATGAAAAAGCCATCTCCCATTGGTAATAGCTGTGTTGATATATTGCAGGTCCAAGAAGAAATGAGGAGTGGTGAGATACCGTTGGAGAAATATGTGATCACTAAGTCACTAACTAAATCGCCTGAAGCGTACCCCGATGCTAAAAGTCAGCCTCATGTTGATGTATGTCCGTAGCATGTCAAATTGTACAAATCAGCTGTATCATCCTTTTCTGTTTATTGAATCTATCTTGGTTCTTCAGGTAGCACTGCGATTAAAGAGAAATGGTTATGTGACTGGTTGTTCTGCTGGTGATACAGTACCGTATATCATTTGCTGCGAGCAGGTCAGCATATTTTCTAATCCTTTGATATTCTTAGCATAATTTGCAATTCTGCTAGTATACCTTCTTCAATTGAAGAGAATAGATGTCAGTGAAAGGTAAGTTTTTCAAACGGAAATAAGTAGATATTTTAAAGCAAAAGCATTAATTTATGCCACTGGAATTAAGAGCATCCTTCATTAAGCTGAGAAATAAGTTTGTAATAATTGGTAGGGAGACACATTTAAGTTTTTAATCCTTGACAGATTAAACCATCACAAAAAGCTATGACAATCGAAAGTTCATGTGTATTTTTCAGAATATTTTGCTTGGTATGCAAAATTATACTAAGAATTTATGTGTGCACAAGAGCACAAATTT
Organism: Plantago ovata; assembly: GCA_028274465.1. Taxonomy (NCBI): domain Eukaryota; kingdom Viridiplantae; phylum Streptophyta; class Magnoliopsida; order Lamiales; family Plantaginaceae; genus Plantago; species Plantago ovata. Next base: position 4,142,588 of record CM051457.1, on the reverse strand, counting down.
TGACTTACCTTTTATACTCCTACCATAAGAAGGATAAATGTTGACGTTTTGTCTGGAAACATACGGTATTATTAGTTCATGCTTGGTGCTTCGACTCCAGTGCAAGATGATCTCTTTCCTTTTTACAATCATAATAAGCTTTAAAACATATGATAACTTCTTGTGTGTCTGTGTAGGGAAATGGTTCAACTACCTCTGTGGGAATCGCCCAGCGAGCGAGACATCCTGATGAACTTCAAAAAGACAATTCAAGCTGGATAGTTGACATTGATTATTACCTAGCACAGCAGGTCCGGGTTTTACTATGCCTTTGTATTTCAGGATTCATTGGTTTCAATATCAGTCATGCACATTTTCCATTTTATCTTAAGAAACTTTCACCGAATGCTGTGCAGATTCATCCGGTGATATCACGTCTATGTGCATCAATTCAAGGTACAAGTCCAGCACGTTTAGCTGAATGTTTGGGCCTCGATTCCTCAAAGGTAAACAGCATTCTAATACACAGATATATGCAGACAAGCTTTTGTTTTACCAGGCACGCTCAAGTTATGCGCGATGCAGTAGTTGTATGTTTGCCTGACCTTAGATCCGTATTTTCTCAGTTTCAGAATAAATCAAGTGATTCTGCCAATGCTGATCCTTCCAGCTCACTGCTATTTACATTGGATGACGAAGAGAGGTACATATTCTGTCAATGCTGCTGATATGCCGTCTTATTATACTAGTGAAATCAGCAACTTTATCAAAAAAAGGCCATAATCTAGTTTCGGTTCCTTCTCATTTCTCAAGTGTGGTGAAAAATTCTCAAGTGTGGTGAAAAAGTATAAGTGTGCAAGCTTATTGCTAACAAAACAAGTAAACAACTAAACACTTATCCCAAGACTTGCTACATGCAAGGTGAGCCAAAAAAGAATCATGTGGGGTTGGAAACTAGTAAGCCTCTAGCCCTCTATATGCTTTCCTCGTGTAAGAAATTTTCACTGATGACTCATTATTCCACTTGTTGATAAACTGTTCTTTATAAAAAAGAATTGTAGTATCAGATAAACGTAAACTGAACTTGTACAATAATATAGTTCTACAGGGCTGTGTATTCAATTGCATGTTTTTTTTTAATTCCATAATTTACTTATGTGGAATTATTATAGCAATTCTTATAAGTTCTCTGCATATTTTTAGAATGGAAGTGCATGTATACAAATTTAGTGTAAGAATCTCAAAATTGCAGATATCGGGGTTGTGATCCTTTAATGTTATCATGCCCGAGCTGCTCCAGTACCTTTGAATGCTCCCCTATATGGAGCTCTGTATGCACATTGCTCAATCCACAGCAAGGCCGGTTGTCAGCTGGACTGGCTAATAGTTTCTGGCAAAAATTGAGGTGTCCAAAGTGCCCAGAGGAGGCAGATGGGGGGACTATAACCCCTGCTCTTATAGCCAACCAGGTAATTGAATCCGTTTGAACCTCTCCATTTTAGCATGTTGATTAGTCAAATCGTATAAGCTTCCTTAAAATTCAAAGATAGTTTTCAGTCAACTAATGGTTGTTGATCATCAGGTGAAAAAGCAAGCGGAGAGGTTCATGTCTACATATTACAAATGCCTTATGATGGTATGTTCTTTAACCGATGTTAACTGCAAGTAGTTTACAAGGCCTTCTGTAGATCTCACAAAGAAATGAGATTTTGCTTTTCCAGTGTGATGACGAAACGTGCAATTACACAACCCGTAGTATAAATCTTAGAGTACTTGGGGATGCAGAAAGAGGCACGACTTGTCCAAATTACCCATATTGCAACGGGCATCTTTACAGAAAGGTTGACAATCCGTGAACTGGCTTCTCATTTAAGTCTAACTGATTGATGGTTCTTGTACAACTTACTGATGAACGTTTCTGTGTTCCAATGACCATTTCAGTACACAGAAGCAGATTTGTATAAGCAGCTAACCTACTTCTGCCACACTTTAGATACAGTGCGCTGCACTGAGAAGGTAAATATCCCCACTCCATTAGTATATGTATGCATGGCTTCATGTGTAGGAATACATTTCACTATCTGGACTAAACAAAATTTACACTTTCCTACTTAAATTATAACTCCTGGTAATCTGCATAAAATAAAAATTATAAATAACAGTTATAAACTGCAACAATGAATTTAGTAGGATGTATTATAAATAATTATCGTTGATTTGATAACATGTTAACATTAATAAATTTTGATTTACAATAATTAACGTTAGTTTCCTATAAGTACCTTTTTCAATGAAATATTAATTAGTTGGGAAATGTATGTGTAGAGTTATCACAAAAAAATACAGTTATATGAAATTCAAATTTGTATAGTACAAAGTTGTTAATAGGGTGTCTACTTCATTTCTGTTTGACTTTTGAGGGTATGATTTACCATAAATTAATTTTGAATTATAACATAAAAATATTTTCAAAAATTAGATTTTGGAAGTATATTTTTCTACTTCCCGTTATAATGTAGAATTAATTTTTGTTCAAACGGACTGTAAAACTATCAACAAAAACTGAAGTGGATTACTTATTCTAGACTTCTAGTCACTAAAGTATGCAAATTTGGAATGAAATTCTACATTTTGATAGTTTGGAACATTGGATATGAAATTATAAAATGGGGCATGGGGGCATAGTTTAGATATAAATTGAAAATTTTCTCACATAGTTTTCTTCTCCAGATAGAGGGGAATCAAAAATTGCTGGTTGAGAACGAACTTTCCAAAATCCGACCCCAGGTTGAGTTGGCAGCATCAATTGTACAGAAAATCTGGGACCAGTGCGCCTATGGTTGGGTGCAGCTAAAAGATTTTGTTGTTACTGTTTGAGCAATCTTGTGTGTTTGCATCTACCAAAAGAAAGATTAGTGACATGATTATTGTGTGATATAGTTATTTTTTATACCAGTGTGACTAGAATAGGAAATCCTTGTATAGTTGTATGTTAATGGTAAGTTATCGACTTAAAATGTTGAAAGAGATCAAATATATTTGCTTCGAAGCCCGAAAGTACATGTTCTACTCTATCGAGCTGTTCTTACTCTCCACAGAAAAATAACCATTGGCTAGGTCACAAAGTTTTAGCCCCAGTTTTATATAAAAAGTGCAATAATATATGCAAAGCATACAAAAATTAAGGGGGTCACGGAAACGGAAGTATAGTTCAAAACAGGAGTGCAGTGTGATTCTGGATATAATTTGTAGTAGTAAATGTATTTGGTAGTAGGGTTAGGTTCATTAATTTACGAGTATATTATTTCTAAAAAAAGAAAAAATTAGTATCATGGCATGAAAAGAGTGTTTAGAAAATTCTGTATACGTTGAACTCATGGAAAATTAGAAATCTTATTGGCATGGAAGGAGTATTTATTAAATTCTCTACAGGATCTATAGAAAATTAAAAATCTTATTACAAGACAAATACAGGGTTTCACAGTTTTACAAGTTACCTTTCACGAGTAAAACAAATAGTATTACAAACTGTTACTGCAACTCTCCAACTGGAGCTTCATTGAGCCATAAGAAATGGATAAAGTCGTACAGCTTTGCACTAACACTGACCTGCTCGTGAGATGCAAAAGATGAATTAGTCGATATAAGTAAAATTTGTTTCTGGGAGGTTTAGATGTATAGTAGTAGGCTTTTGTAAGTGTACCTTGTAAGGTGTTGGGTTCAACCTTCTCATATGGTCAGGCCGCATTTGGTCCAGTTGTTTAATGCAACGTTCTCTAATCATATTTATCGGGGGGAGCACTTCTCTCTCTTTTCCTGAACAATCCAAACAATCATAGACATTGTCAGACTTGGTGTCAGTAGAATTAATCAAATATGATTTCCATACTTCATATTAAAATGTTGACAATATTATATTAGTGTATCAGTGTAATGAAAATCTTTCCTGTGACGCTGTGAGAGTAAGTGTGAACTGTGAACTTCATGTATTACAATTTACACAATTTCATACTATCTCATCTCACAAGTATTCTAGTCCATTTGAAAAAAGTTAAAGGGAGGGTCTCTATCAAGTACTGCAACTGACGGGGCACAAAATGTCCACCGTTTGAAAATCCTTAAAATGTTCATCTCTAAGAAAGCTTAGATACTAGGTATTGATAGTATCAATTCTATAGTAGACCTTCTGTCTATAAATGTTCATCTCTATTCTCTAAAATGTGTCACCTATTGTGGGCCATGATAGTCAAGATGTGATATTATTTAAAACCACAAGGTCTACCAAAGTCTTATGAACCCGGTCCACATAAGAATTTCCCGATAGTATCAAACAAAAAATACATGCTATCAAGGTGTATCCTCAAATTGTTTGTGCACCATTATCAGCAATTTGCTACCGAAATGTAGTCTCAAATAGCTTCATCATCATCATCATCATCATCAATAATATGGACGGTTTTAACAAAGACAGCACAGTCAGTAGCTGAGGAGCAACAGAAGAAAGCAAAAGTGTACCTGATTTACCAGGCCAAAAACACTTCATAAGCTCCTCGACACGTTGTGGTACCACATATGCTCTCTTGGATTCATTAAATGGATGACGGCACAAAATCCGTTCACCTACCTGCACAGCTATATAATTAAATTAGGTAAAGATGAACAGGAGAGACAGTAAGCAATTACAACCAGTAATGAAGCATACAATGTAAGAATCCAGAATCCCTCATCGAGCATTCAGTGAAGTACTTTCTAATCTGGAACTCTAATAATTTGACCCCACCCAGATGAATATGCAAACTCAATTAACTATATTCTAGAACACCACTTGGACATTGATACATGTTCAGAGAAGATGCTGGAAATAAATTCTTTAGGCTTAACTGGTAGGTTCGCATGAACACCTCTCTCGTGATTTTACTTTCCAGGGATTAATTAGATATTGTGTCTTGAGTATAGATTTGAAGAAAAAAAAAAGATGTGTTGCAAAGGGCTTGAAAAGAATACGGATGATTTATGTGCAAGATTTAATAAAAAACAAGCATCACTCGTTGGTTACCTTTGGAGGTGGTTCATTTTCCCCCGTCATAATGTCCAGAAGAGGATAACCTTCCTTGCCATATAATCTGTAACTTCTTTTTTTGCAGGGAATGGTGACCTGTAACCAAACTTTAATGAATTTTAATGAACAAAGCATATTATGATATCACGAGGGCAGTACCTTGGACAGATCTTCAGAAAGTTTGATGCGGGGTTGATCATTTATTTCGACCAATTTGAAAACACCACCTAGGGCAGGTTGGGAGTAGCATGTAACCAAGTGTGTTCCAATCCCAAATGCGTCAATTTCATGACCCTGGTGGAAAGGAAAAAAAAAATCAGACAAAGTAAAGATAACATATTGATGGGTTAGAATTGAAGAACATGAACATCTGAGAAAAAAATTGGTCTTCACTAGTCCATTTCTGTCTGTTACTGATTACTAGTATTCCAAGGCTGTTCGAAGGCCATAAAACCAGCAAGGGAATCTACTGTTATAGCATGGTTCTTTAAGCTAAGTTAAAAGTCAGGAGTTTAATAACTCGAACTCCTAGATAACTGATTCAGACGCCCTATTATATAAGTAGCTTGTAAATAGTCAAAATAGCGTGAAGTACGGAGGAAAAGTATCAGCTAGGGGTGAAAAGACCAAAAAGTCAGTTATATAAATGAATCGTAGCGACCAGAAAATTAACCACCTGAAGTCCTGAACTTTTATCTTAGGGAAAATTATGTTTTCTAGAAATGAAGATGATACCATACCAAATTACCAACAATAGGGCATGTTTGTACCTGTTTGTTCAAAGCGTCTATGGTTTCTTCATTGAGGTCATTACTAGCTGTAATGCCAGTTTTCCCAAACCCTGGCACTTTGAATTCTTTCTCAATAGCCTGAAAGAATTTCCGAGCCTCACATGACAGGTATGCAAGATCCCCCGAGTCTAGCCTCACACCCATTGCATTGTACCTGTGAAAAAGTAAATTTCATGAGATAAGACACGACATTTCATGATGAAATGTGCCAAAACAAGAACTTTTTTTACGCACCCCAAATCATTTAGAGCTAGAGCAACTGCACAAAAATTAGGTATACCACTCCTCATGACCTGTTACATGGATTAAAAACCACATCAATGATAACAAAAACAAGCACAAAAAGATACTGCTAACTAATAATGTGCTTGCCTATATTCTTTCAATCAGGAGCCAAACAATTCCCATGTGTTTAAATTTCTCCAACAACTAGATATCCAGGAAGATCGATTTTATTTCTTAATCATGTTTCCTTGATAGCTTTGTTGCTCTTGAAAAAAGCGACAATAAGTTCAACAGCGATGAAAAGTAGACTGTCATGAAATTACCGATATGAACCATTAAAAAGAAAAACCGGTAAGAGTTCTTACTGAGGTTGCAAAAATCCTCACCTTAAGGATTATTGGTATCATTTAACAATCAGTCATTGTCAATCGCTGCCAAATAAACCTATCGCATGTAAAAATGTTCCATCTAGGCTTTAAATTAAGCGAACAGCATAGCTCTAGACTTCTTGTATTAGGTTAGGATATAGCTGAAAATATTCTTCTAACTAATATGTACAGAGATCTGCACATTGATACACCATTGACTGATTCCTCCAACATATCATGAAACCACTTGAAAGTAACCGTAATAATTCATGATGATAAAGCAATTGAATAACATAATTCAGTTCGAAAAGGTAACAAGTATCAAATGGTGTTAACTTACATCATATGTGTCAACAAGGGCTAAAAAGTTTTTTGGGAAGGCAAGAGCATAGGAGATGAACGCTGTTAACTCACTCTGATTCGTTTCGCCAAACACACCGCCAGATATTTGGGACCACTGAAGAAAGTGCAAAACTAGATCAGCTAACTTTGTAATATTTCACAGGAAGTATTTTTTTTTCCTGTCAATCATGTGTATGCACAGACACACACACACACACACACACACACACTGCATGAGTAAATCATGATGAATGCTTTGTTTTCATTTCCTTTTTATTTTTTGAATTAGCGCGCCACTTTGTGACAGACAATTACACATCACATTATTCTTTCTACAGCAAAAAAGTATATACACATCAAAGCCTTCCTTTGAGTTCAGACTACTCTTCCAGAAACATGAGAAGCCCCTCCTTAGCACATACTAGGTTGTGTTAATTAAGTTCTGGCATATGTCAGTTAATGCACCATTATGTGATTGGCCAAATCTCAGTTCTTGTCAGGACAGACTGTACCTTCAGTAAGACCTATATGAAGACATACTAATATATACAATATACTATATACCAGGCACACACTTCTCATTTTCTGTGATCGCCAAAAGCAAAATAATAAAAACCTATTTAGATCTCGAAAAATGCATGCAATTACACTGCAGAGAGATGTACAGTCCATAATGATCGGAGACATAAAGTGACTAGGTGAGTATGAGAATTTCACCACACCTTTAATTTGCTTAACCATGTCTGCACTGCAGTAACAAAATTCTCACAAACAAAAGATGCGTCAGATCTCTGAAGGGACTTATCAGCAATCTCGTCAGGGCCCTGAAATGGAAGAATTACAGAGAACAGGTCAGAAGACAGAACATTTACATACAGGGGAATAGCATCCGAGTAGAATTAATGATGCGTGAATATTTCTCAATTCTACTGCCACACATTATTTTCAAATTCTACTTAACCTCCGACAAAAGAATCAGCTGAAGTGCGCAGTTGACGTGTAGATCTTCTCTTTTAACTTTAAGCAGGTAGTTCCCTAGTGATGTCACCTCAAATTTAATAAAGTTTTAGCATAACAATACAAGTCACTCCACCAGAGAATTTATACCTGCCCAAGCTGGTGAAAGGAGGGTCGTGGTATGACTATGACAACCACGGTAGAAGGTTCTAACAACCCCATGCATGAGCCAATTATGGTATATATTGGGGTATGGTTCTCGACCTACGTGATCCCTTCTTTGCCTTATCTAGCCCACCCAATTCATTAAGGTTAAGGATAAGTTGTTCAATTGATGTAGCATAACATATTTTAAAATTAAATGTTAATAATGTACTACATAAACCACTTTTGATATCACCATCATCAAATTCATAATAAGATTCTGAAACAAGTAATAACTGCATAAGCACTAAGAAAACTAGGAAACTAAAGAATGAAGAGGCACATGAAAAATGAGTGAAACTGGAAAAATAGTGCTTGCTGTAGGAAACCGTATTATAAATGTAGGACCTACCATAAATGAGCTGACAAAGGCATGAGAATGTGTTCCACGAAGTGGTATTCCAAATAACATCCCAGCAGCAACATTGCTGTTAGCATTTACCAACACAGTTAATTTTAATATGTATTTGATGAAATTTCCAAAAGAACATTAGTTCATAATTACTAAATTTAGTAATCCATCAGAGATATATCAATCTGCATATACAAATTACAGGGTGTCTAGACACCACTTCCGATATCTGTCCAGTTCCATTATTATAAAGACAAAAAGTCATCTAAAGCACCAAAAAGTAGTGGGTAGTGTTGACAGACTATCAGAGGGAAACACTAATGAAAATGCATAAAATTTAATCTATTGTTATAAAGTACCTTGTTGCATCAAATCCACCCATATAGCAATACTTGGATGCTCCTATACCCCCATCAGGGCCCTGCAAAATATGAGACACATGTTCATATGTTTACTACAGACAAACTGATGATTCATCTGAAATAATAACGCAACCTGTGCCCGTCGAAGCCCAAATTCCAACAGCAGTTTGGACTGCCCAGCAACAAAACGATGCCTTGCAGCATTTGTAGCAACTAACGACGCATAATTTATAAGGTTCAAAAGTGGGGTCTCAAGCAGTTGGACCACCTTACAAGACAACATAATATTACTGAGTAATGATGTAGATAAGCTTTGAGCTTAAAAAACCAATATCTTAATGAGAATTGCAGAAAATCATTCACACATGGATACTTACAGCTACAGGCCCTTCCACCCTCATCAAAGGTACCTTTGGGAATACAACAAACCCTTCAGAGATGGAGTGTATTTCCACATCGGAACAATCTATTCCTCGAAGGTAGTCATAGAAGCCAACCTGAACGCCAGCATATCTGAACCATAGATCAGCATGATACAGGACAAATTTGGCCATAAAATATTATTACACCGTCAATGTTTGGGGGATAGATAATTTTATGGAAAGCATCATTTACACCTACATTCACATGCATCCAAATTGTTGTGTTAATTAATTCCAAGATCTGTTCACATTCCACATAATGCCATAATGTAAGATATAATAAAAAGGCAAACTAGGCAACAACTGATTTGTAGGCTGAACAAGTAGCCTTATTATAAAGATAAACTGTAGTACAATTTGCTACTTAAGCATGTCATATGCCAAAACAATATATAAATAAATAAATGCATAAGTTCTTTAAGTACTACACATGTGACACGTACAGAAGTGCGTTTATTACAGAGTAGCTTTATACCTAAGTTATGCTTTAGATATGTCTGGACAAAAGGTTTTTGTTGTGGTTGTAGCTGTTAAACTCTAAAGAATGGATTTCATGGAGACTAGCTATCTATCCTTTTGTTGTAACCATTTGTAAGTTGATCTGCTGGTTTGTGTTAAGTAGGCTACACGGTTCCTGTTGCTTTTCCCAAATATTGTGAATTTTTCGGCCAGGTTGGCAGGTTCATTTTCATATCTAAATGATTTTCTCTCTGTTGCGGAATGTTTGTGCTGAGGGACGGGTGATACAAAGCTCTGATACCACCTTGTAGAAGCAATACACGTGGTATACCATGTAGAAGCACATGCATGGTGCAGCGTTAAAATATGAGGATGATTGACTCGAGCTACGTGTTAAAAATCATTGTCATCACTACAACCCCATTCACGTTTAATTAATGTAGTAAAAATCTACGTCACCTCCTTATGCTCTCCTGACAGGTATCTTGAGTCATTTATCTCCGTATTTTAACTCTAAAGACTAAACCATGCACATACTTCTAATTAGGCCCTGCACTTCGAGTTACTCCAAAGAGAGGGCAGAAGCAAGGCTCAGTGCCAATAAAGAGATTAAGAAGTCCTATTATTCCAGCACATGTAAGTTTATCTGTGATTCTTTAGCAACAATAAGCAACTTCATCACAATAGATTGACATAAATAACTCATCTACAACTGAGTGCACCATGATAATGGCACAGATGAACTCAAGAAACTAAACAAAATACACACACACAGTCCAATATTTCATGCAGTAATTTACCTCACATGATGGGGGTAAGGATTGTTGGATAAATGCAATTTCCTCCTCTGTAAATTTGAAGTTGGCAATGAACCTTATGCACTCTTCTAGACCAGCAAAAACTGTATATTCTCCCCCAAAAGGATTCCTTCTAAAATACAGATCAAACCTGAAAGTGAACATAATAGTACAGTCAATAAATTGTGAGTGAAGGACAAGGGACTATTTCTGAGTCAATGAATCATAATCCTGCAGGGATCCCAAAATAGAAGTAGTATATTGAAAATTTGTGAAATCCAGATGCATCAGCATGTTCAAGTGATAAAAAATAAATTGTCATCAGATCCTATAGCACGTTGTTTAAGTCTTATGTAACCCTACATAACATCCAGGTCTGCCTTTGACTGATAGCTTCTTCCCGCTGTTTTAACTTTCAACTATGATCAACTGTATTCATTTCAGACATAATGATTAACACTATTATCTGGAACCTAGTGCGCGATAGGATAAGAAAAATGTATTTATGCCATACTAGTTGATGAACTCTGATAATGATCTCAAAATCAATATATTACATACACTTTCTAAATTCATTCCGAAAACAGTTTCAACTTAGCAACTCAACAAAATCAGTTCTGATACCAAAGTCGAAATAATTCAACAGAAACTCAATGAATAAAATCAGATCCTCTCCGAACTTAGACGCAATAGAATGTTAAATTCATGTCATACTAATTCCGATACTCAAATATCACCAAACTCGGCACACAGTTCAACAGAAAATCAATCAATGAACAGAATCAGCTCAGATCACCGCACTCCAAACTTAGTACGCTAAGAGTAATTCATGTCAACCTAGCCTCGCTAAAATTGGCACGCAATTCAACAGAAAATCAATGAATAGAATCAGCTCGGATCGCAGCCGGACTCCAAACTTAGGACACAAAAAGGATGCTAAGAGCAATTCATGTCATACTAGCTCATGAACTCCGATCATAATCGCGATATTAACATACATACGCGCACTAATTACATTCATTCAGAAAGCATATTCAACTTAGTCGTAACTAGTAATCATCTCAGAGCAGCAAAAACAACCGGTTCGCAAATATCGACAGACGATTTCTACAGAAACTAAATGAAGCAGAGGAATAGAAAGGAATTTACACAGCTCGTTCGTTGTGCTTCCTAGCTTTCCAGTAAGCATAGGCCATGGTGTACTGATACAGATCGGTTAACAGAGGCGTCACCATCGGATTTGTAGGACCGCCGATTGCTGTCGTCGGTCCGTTAGCCACCGCCATTGTTAGTCTTATCCGAGATGGATTGAGCTTTTTCTCGACGAGCTCCGTACAGCTGATTGCTGCTTATCTACGCTGAGTATGAAGTGACAGTCGTGTGATGCCTTGTATTTGTATCGCTATTTCAGTAGTATCATTATGCGGTGTAGCGAATGATTGTGTGTGTTGGTAAGCTAATCTATCGAAATGGTGAATTCTCCTTTTTATTTGGGGTGCAGGTTGTACATTTGGACTATTAGCTACACTTGTCACGTGTGTGTTACTGAAAATTTAAACATTTTCATTTTCTCTTTTTTTAATATCACATCATAAAGTGTTTGGACTTCCGACAAAGCATATACCAATGAGAAATTAAAATTTTTAAAAAAGAAAAAGAAAAACATATACGAGTATACTTGATTGAATTTCGGATTAAATTCAACGTGGGGCAAACATATGAAACATTGTAACAGAATAGGTAAAATCGAGTTTGTATAAATAAAGTAGGAGTATCTGCTAGGAATAGAGTTGCATCAAACTTTTTGAAAATGGAGGTGACAAACCAGCAGCACATATAAAAGATTTTACGATACCGATACTCACTCAGTAGCACTATTGAGTCATTGACCATGTCCATGACTAAAGGGGATATTCCATAATTCCTTATTAAGATCTCAAGAAATGCTTCCATTTATAAGCAAGCAAAAACACAATGCACGGATTTACTGAATGGAAAAAGCAAGCACTCAAAATGACTGAACTGAACAGCTTTGAAAATAAGAAGCCCAAGAGATATTAATGTATAAAAACCCAAGTAACGAAATTGTTTCAGTTCAATTTTCTTTCAAGCAGACTCATAAGTTAAGAGCAAATAGTTCAAACATCCAGAGTCGAAGAGAACAGGACATCAGGGGACAATATTAGGACTCCATGAGCTATACAGGATAATACTAATACTTATATGGATTCCATGCGAAGTGTTTCGCAGGGCTTTATGGACAAAATTCACTAGCGCTTTCAAGCAGCGACATATCTGCTAGGTTAGTCGAACTGCTAATCAGAAGGATCAACTCTTAGCTGCTCTAGAAGTTGATGCTACCACTCGCTTGTCCTCCATCATCGTAAAAGCTGAAACAAGGAGAAAAGATCAGATATACAGTAAAAGCATGTCTACATAGAAAGCAGGCACATTATATGTACATGTGTTATGTAATGTAATATGTATAGATGAATGGAGGAGTTATTTCAACTGCGATGAGAATATTGGGGTGTTGAACAAATGTGGTAATATATATGAGCCACCTAAGACTAAGATGTTCCCATCTGCTAACATGCTTCTGAGTTCTGAAGTACCAGACTTTAATTTGAATGATTGTGTACCAAAATTAAATGAAGATGTCGACATTGAACCTGAGAGAGTAGTCTATTCTAAATAGAGATCATTGTTGGAACTAACCATTTAGAACTTGAGTAATGCATAATATAGGAAGTGTCTCCTTTGGAGATCATTGTTAGAAACTTGGAATTAGCACTCAACTAAGAATTTACAGGATAAAGTGAACCATGTGAGGCATCGAAAACCTACCTGTCAAACCAGTCTCGGGATACCCTTCGATGAAATGCTGAAGAGGAAGAACCTCCTGACGACCAATACCCTTAAATCAAAAAGGAAAAAGTTAGCAATTTCAACTATTGTAATTCTAGAGTTACACTATGGGGCATTGGGGGCAGGGGGTGTTTGTAACAGTTAAAGTATTCTTAAAATAGTTGAAATTAAGAGAAAGACTGTAAAAGTGGCTCATATGAGAGAATCTGTATCTTTGAAGAAATTTCTTAGGAAACAGTTTGCATGTAGTAGTTTCTTCTAAAACCTGGTCCAGCCAGATTCTGTAATATAGCTTCCAGACGTTTAATTTTGCTCTGAGACGTTTAATTAAACACTACCAAATAAAATATTGCAATTTGCAAATACCCCTCTATGTAACGCATCATGGACAAAACAAAAAATTACTGCTTAAGATGATTTGGAGACCTGAAAGGGTATAAATCGGTTTTGGGTTGATGACTCAGCACGCGAACCAACCACGGTGGGGAAATCAGCAACTGGCTTTTCCTGAAAACTGACAAGGTTATCCGGTGAGAGATCCTGGTTCGCTGGAACAGGTTTTGCCAAGCTCATAATAACAGATTTGTTCCTCTCAAACATTTCCAGTGTCATCTGGGAAACTTGGTCAGGCTGGGGCATCCCCGGAAGACAAACAGGATACAGGCTCAAGCCATTTCTCACTGTTAGCATCTGCAAAGATGCGAAGGGGTCAGAGTCGATAGCTATTACTTAAATAAAAGGACTCCATAAATATACAAAGTCATATTCGAACTATCATACTGCTTACGTTACAAGAATCATAAGGCAAACCAGATAGATGTTAGAAGTAATTTCTCTAAATTACGAATGTGATTGAACTACATCCTTTTATTAAGAGAACGAATGCATCATATCACATTAACATGTTCACATAGTTGTTAAGGCTCGTTAATTTTGAATGTATCCTTCGTAGCAAAGATTGAACTACATCCTTCTATTAAGAAAACTTGGGCCCTATATGCATCTTTCACAAATCCACACAAAAAAAAGGAAGCCCTCAATGCATGCATCGGAACAAAGATCAAACGAATTTTAGAGACGAAAGTCACGAAACAATAACAGATCATATACACAAACAGGAGAGTCCAACCAAATTTGGAGACGAAACAATATTAAATCTCGTGATAATGTCTTAAAGTTTTAAAACTTAGTGCAATCATGAATCAACTATCAGGTTCACATCTGATGATCCCTGGTAGTTAAGACCACAATCGAAAAATTACAGAATTACTCTGCACTTGAGTTATACCTGAACTTGGAGCTGGAGCTGCTTCAGATATTCAATAGCTTCATCAAGCATTGAAGCCTTATCCGTCTGAAAAACAACACAAAAGGACATTTCAGAACCGGTCTTAATATTACACAACTTCTGTATCTAAAGATTCAAATCAGCGCAGATCAAGAAACATAGTCTTAGACCTTAATCACCTTGTTTGAGTTTGGAATGAGATTCTGCAATGCCTTCATTTTCTCATTAATCCTGCTTCTCCTCCTCTAAAACCACCATCATTAAAAGAACATGTAAAACAAAATCATGAAATGTTTTTCACATGACAAAAAAAGCACTTATAACTTTCCAGAACCAAAAGAAACTGTAACCGTAATCATCAAATGTCAAAAATGGAAAAAAGGGTGAAAGCAACCTTTTCAGAAAGATTGTGCACTTCAGCTGCTCTGCTTCTCTTGGACGAATTTCTCCGCTGAGTCTGCTTTACCGCTGCTTCTCCCACCAAGGCCTCTGCTCCCTCCTATACATTGACCAAACAGTCAATGTAATTAATTCAAATCGAAACGTCTCGGTTTTTCAAATCATCACGAAACGGTTATGAATTTCACATTTTCCATTTCCAGAAATTTCCTATACTAATGAAATGATATATTTCTAGCTTTGTAACTCACCGATTACAGAGAACTGAAACGGTGTGACCGTTTGGTTACGGGGTGTCTGAGGTCATCAGTTAATGAGAAACAAACAAAAAAGAAAAAAACCAAAAAAAAAAGGCTAATTACCTCACTCTCACCACCATCGTACTCATCGGTGTCGTTCTCGAAGGTTCCAACAGAAGACGACGAAACATTAGGCGGAAACCAGGACGAATTCACCCCGGGAGGCGGTTCGGGTACAGAGATCCGGCCCGGGTACGGCGGGAGGTGCTGATCAGGCAGCTCATTACGGGAAGGTGTAGCACTGGCGAAGAGAATTTGCTGGACGAAAGACGAAAATTCATCTGGATCCTGTGAGGAAAAGGACACAGGAGGAGGTGGTGGAGGAGGAAGTAAATTGTTGTAGTTGTTGTTGGGAGTATCGTAAGGAAACGCCATTGTTTTTTTGAGTTTCTTCTTCTACTTTTGGGATGAAAACATGGGGATCAGATTTTTAAGCAGAGCTGTTTAGCTGTTTGTGAAAGAGAACAAAAAAAAAAAAAGTATAGTAGTGAGAGAAAGCAACAAAGCAGGGAAATGAAGAAATGAATTTTGTTGTTGTTAGAGAGAGAGGGGGAGAGTGGTGTGATGTAGTAGTGTTGATGTGGTGTTCTGAGATAGGAGGTGAGGTGAAAAATACTTTGGTGTTGTTGCTGCTGCTGCAAAAAGGCAATGGTATGTTATGTTTAATGTACAGTGTACTTACTTATTTATCAGCGCCACTAACAGGGGCGACAAAGATTTATGGTGGGCGGGGGGTTTGAAATTAATGCCTTGTTTACTGCAAGGTTTCAGTGTTTTTATGCTTCTTTTTTTTTTTTCGAAATCAAGTGTTTTTATGCTTTATTTCTCTTTCTTATTGATTTTTCAACACTTTAATACTCTAAAATTACTTTTTTATGAGTTGTGTTAAATTAGATGAAAATTCTAGTATATTTGATTTAGAAAATTGAGCATAAAAGAGAGTTTAAGTTGTGGAGATGAGTATTGTCTTGTCCGAAAATTCACTTTTTTTTTTCAAGTCAAGAGGATTAAATCAGTCAGCTACCAAACAAATTGTTTACTTTAATGATTTCTCTGCTTAATTCCAAATGCAATTTGAATTTTGATGCTTCCGTTAAAGTAATGGGGATAACATAGAGTTTAAATTAGAGAGATGAATATCCGTCCTAATCCGAAACTTCACTTTTTTTGATTTCAAGTCAAGAGGATTAAATTAGCCGGCGGTAAAAGATACTGTTTACTTCGATGATTTCTCGGCTTAATTTCAATGGAGCTCGAGTTTCGATGAATACGTTAAAGTGTTGAACGGAACATTACTACTAACTGGGTCGAAATTTGTTGTCAAATGGTTAAGAAGTGTGGTATGAAATTAAATATATGTTGTTTACCACAATTAATGGAGGACGCTCTCCTGGGTGATATGAATTCACTAGGTTTAAACAATGTTCACTCATTTTTTGGGTTTAATTTTGCACGAATTATGCCATCTTGTACTTTGGGTGGGCTTGATGAAGCTATCGTACATTGGGTGTGGAAGGTCACTATTGTTTGAGGTGGAGAATTTGAATGTAGTTAATTTCTAGAGTATCATCGATAAATTATAATCTATTGATTTTATTAATTAAGTGTGAATTTTTCTCTATAAATAGTGCATGGTTTTCTGGGGCAGTGTGCTAGCATTATGTACGTAAACGGATACCTACCATAAAAAAGGTACCTCGTAGATATTGTCCCTTCCTCCAAGATGTTTTGAAATGATGCCAACAACATAGAATGAAAATTATTCATCCGTTTGTTTGAATGCGTCACAAAATCATAATGTCGTGTCGTACTGTCGTTTGTCTTTCTTACGTGACTGGCATGCATGCATTATATTCGACATGTACTAACTACTAGATTTATCCCATACACTTCACTCCATGTGTGATGGCTGTTGTGGCCTTGTGGATGTGGGTTCCTCGCGGTCCAAAGATATGTTTCCAGAAAAAACGAGTAAGTGGTATCATAATAAAGGTTACTCGTAGATTTTGTCCCTTCCTCCAAGATGTTTTGAAAACAACATGCTCGTGGATATTTCATGTAACCAATGCGATTCGTAAGACAAAATAAAAATTCTTCATGTTTGAATGCGTCACAAAATCATAATGTCGTGTCGTACTGCCGTTCCTCTAGTGTCGTTTGTCTTTCGTACGTGACTGGTATGCATTATATTTGACAAGTACCCATACACTTCACTCCATGTGTGATGGTTGTTGTGGCCTTGTGGATGTGGATTCCTCACGTACGCTCCAAAGATATGTTTGATGTTTTTCAGAAAAAACGAGTAAGTGGTATCGTAAAACTTTTTAATAATATATTTAGTTTCGTCATCATAAACTAAAGTATTTTTTTTTAAACGAAAAATATTACAACCACTCATATACTACTGCTATACAACATTCGAAACCACCTTATATCTCCACACCTAAAACCGTCTTATGTCTCCGACTCCGATGGGCATCGAACCCTGTACCTCTTATGGTTCCCTTTTAAAAATAAAAAAATAAAATACCTAAGCACATAAATCTACCCTAATTTAAAATGCATAAACTCTTCAATTCTCATTCCATTTTACATAAGTGCCCCAATAAAAACCTACTACTATTTACTTAGAAATTAGAATGTCATGGTAAAAGCATAAAGTCTCTGAAAATTTTTAACATCCTATTTTATTTATTAAAGTCATATAAATCCTTTTTTCATTTATCAAAGTGATAAAATCCTTTTATATTTATTAGAGTCAAAGTGAAAGACATGCACTAATACATAGACTCATAGTACTAAATTGAGTACCTTCATATGTTTTTTATTTAAAGATGATTTTTTCTCTTGTTTCCATTTATTAGTATTTACATTCTTTATATCGATATATTTTCTCTTACATTACGTCCCATTAATATTTACTCATTTTATCTTTTTTTTTCTCCTGAATTTTCTTAATATAATTTTATTAAATATTTTATATATCATGTAATAGTTTATGATTTGGTCAGATCGAAATGTATTAATTGAAAAAAGTCAAAATTGATAAATATTACTAGAATGAAAATAATTTATATTTGAAGTTAAAAAAAAAAGTCGATTTAAAATGGAAATGAGTAGTACTATTAACGTGAATAGTTTCAAAATGTCAAACAGCCAAACGTCAGAAAATGTACTGCACAAGGAAGGGAAATGTGTTTGACTGGTCTTTCGTTGGTTTTGGATGGTCGTGGGAATTCAACAAGAATGATCAGTCGTTCAGAGCCTTTTTAATTAAGACCCTCTTTTGCCCTTCTCTTTCTCCACCAGTACAAATTTGTCATAAATTAATCAATGTAATTCCACAAAATTTACCCCAAATTTTCATTTTTCTTTTCGGTTTTGTTCGAGTAATAAATTTCACCTCTATGGCCAGGCATACTAACAACATTTGGAGCTTTGATGTAACGGCCCGATCCATTGTGGGTCGAGACCCCACCCTTTAGACCATCGCGGTTACTCGTTAACTAGTACACACATGTCCCATTGGTATGATATTGTCAACTTTGAGACGAGCCCTCACGAAATTGCATTTGGATTAAGCCAAAAGGCATTATCATACGAGATTGGTTGTAAGTTGTAATGACCCGACCACGAGTAACCGCACCGGAAAAGGGTCGGGTCTCGGCCGAAGGGGCGGATCTTTACATTTGAATTGAACACTAAGGATGATATCATTTGTAAACGATAAGCGAACAAGGCTAATTAATCTTCTACGTACTTTGGAGAGTAAATATTGCCCATTTTAGATAAATACCGATTATCGTTTTGTAAAGGGTGTAATCAAGTAACAAATAAGACTACAAACTTTTTTGATCCAAAGAAGAATTAAACTCGGTACTACGTTCATGCATCCAAATATTTGATTAATTTTGATCGATGCATAGTCAAATAGCACATCACCCGTATACATATGTACCTAGATTCAACCCAAACTCCTAAAAATCACATCAACTTTCTCTATCACTTTAATATATAGTGTAGTGTTTTATTTATTTAATAATGTGTCGTTTAATTTTTCTCAGTTGACTTTAACCGTATATTTCTCCTAAATAATACCCATAAGAAATATTTAATAAAATTATGTTATGAAAGTACGCGATGTCTACTTTCATAACATAATTATGTTAAAAAACAAATTTACGTGTAGTTTAGAAATATAATTTGTAGTTATAGTCGACATTAAAAAAATCAAACGTCACATCATTAACGGGACAAATGGAAATAGTCGAGTAGATATGTTTTTAAGTTTAAACCTTTAGAGTTTAGAAAGAATAAACTTCATCTTCATGCAATTTAAGCAAAAACAGGTGAAAAAGTGTCTTTTAAAAGCGCAATGATGGAACATTTTGAGCAGTAAGCATTCTTCATTTGCAAAATGATCGAAAAATATCTGAGCATTTGATCACTTGTCGTGCTGTTAATTGATGGAAAGATGACTTCAAAAGTTCCCATCCCTTTGATTCACCATTAACAGAGACAGGTCACTCTCAAATGCTACTACTACTAGTAATTATTCACGGACTAATCAAAACATGTCATTGGATCAAAAATACTAGATCACTTGGGAACGTGACTAATCAATCTATAAAACTCGATATAGTCCTCGTAATAAAAGGTAATGTCGATCGTGTTAGGTACTAGTGTTCTATCTGGGAGAAAAAAAGTTTCATTAGTTAAGAAGTTGATTACTTTCTGGATAGTTACGTGAGGTAGGCATGTTATGTACCGCTTACGTGAAAGAATTATGTATGTCATTATGTGTACGTATTATCGTTTCATGCAAAATATGAACGCTGAGATGTAAATGTACGTAACTATCCTACATCATAATGAGGTTTAACCAGGTGGTTGAAATCCAGCGATGAATTACTTCATTATATATACGTTCTATATATGAAGACCTTTTCCTTTAAACGGTATGGTGAAGATCTTACAGAGTATTTATACTGATACTTAATTTAGACATACTAATTTGAGGAGGAAATGAAAGGTGAATAGTAACTGAATTAGAAGATGAAAATTGAAGTGTAGTTTCACTGTTTGAGCTAGCTTAAAATTAGCTCCAAACTTATAGAAAGGGGAGCAACATCTTTAAATTGAGTGACAAATATACTCTTAACTCTTAAGTCTTAAGTATCCTTGAACGAACCACAATTCAATTAGGTGAAAAATCAACAAAATGAGTTTGTAATTAGTCTATAACATAGAGTATTATTTTTTCCCGAAAATGTCAATCTCACATAATCCGTAATACGTACGTAGTCAAATAAAATTTAGAGTTATCAAATATATATCAACTTAATCAATTGGGTTAGAACTCATTGATTATGATAGTACTACTATCTCACATACTCAACTTAATTTGAGACTATATATGTTCAACTCACCTTAAAATGAAGCAATAACTCTGGATCAGTAACTTTTTTAAATCGTAAAAAATAAACTATTCATATAATCGTATACCAACATCAATTTTAATTATGAATCACACCGCCATAATTGAATATACACCTACCCGTTCATACTTCAACTTTATTCCACTATACTACTCCCATTTGATTTTGATTCGTTTCCAAAAAACACCAACAGGTGTATACTCCACTAGAGACTACACTCGTGACTCGTGTGTTCAAACTTTAAAATGAGTCCATTGCTAGCCTGCTAGGATAAAACTACAGTTTGGCGTGCGAGAACAAAGCAGCAAAATTCCCCATGTCCCAAACTTCAATAAATTAAGCAGTTGGTCTACATTTAACTTCTTCCGATCCAAACGTCACCTAAACAACCTTTTCCATCAACACCGTCCTACATGTCAGCAAACTATTGGCTTGATGAAACTTCAACGTCACGCACATTAAAATTAACCTCATGTAGTTGTGTAGTGAAGTCTACGACCACGAGTACAAAGTTACAGACACGGCAAGTTTTTAAAAAGCCAGGGAAAATTAGAGGCCTACGGTTTAAATAATGGACTTGTTGACAGGATAGTGTAATTACAATCTTGGGACGTGTGATCCTTCCTGGACCACGCTATCCTTATCGGACGGTTGGGAATTTCAGTAAGTTGAGAATTGTGATAATCATTTGTTCGTTGATTTGATTTTGATGATCTAGATTGATGGATGGGAATGGAAATTTATTCCTTCTAATTATGGAATTGCTGAAAACATCAAGTGGGGGAGTACACGTAAAATGTTAAGAGTATATTTTTATCTTCATATTTTTTTATCTTAAAAAATTTATTATCCCCTAAATCTTTAATTATAAATAGTTTTAACATTTTGAACTCTTCTTCAAATTCAAATATAAATAGTTTTAGTTTTTGTTAGATTATTTTACTCTTTCCCATATACTTTCTCCTCAATTTTAGTATTATTAAAAGTGCATCTATTACTTTTTCTCTCTCTCTTTTTTAATAAAATAATAAAAGTTATATGGATTTTATAACATTAATAAGTGAAAGAATAAAATAATAAAAATCAATCATTTCCTTAATATGTGTGAAAACACCTAAAAGTACTTATAATTAAAGATGGAGGGAGTAGCTGGAGTACATCTTACAAAACATTACCCACTAGAGTTTTTGCATAGTTTAAGAATAAATAATAAAATAGAGTATAAAATTAGTGGGATAACTTAATTGAAATGAGATCGTTACAATATAAAATAGTCACCACTTATCAAAGTCTCATGAGTTAGTTGAAAGATCTTCGTGAGCGGCCACTTTTTTCTGCTACCTGCTTGCTGTTTTGACTCGTTGAGAATGCTCTTTTGCTATTTGGTCCGACATATAGCATTTCCTGGGTGGCCTACTCATTCTCAGATTTTGGTTGGGCTTATAGTTCTTCCCTGGCTGCTGCGTTCTTTTCCCCGGGTGTAGTCTTACTTTGGGTTTGTGTTTTGACCTCTTAGGTGTTGCATCACTTAACGTCTTGTTTTCTCCGGTGTTTTGTTGTTTTTTATTTTTTATTTTTTTCAACTCTTGTACGATCATTTCTTATGCTCATTTTATTTATTAATAAAGTATAATCTTTGACCGTTTAAAAAATAAAATAAAATAGTGACAAAGTTGTTGTACTACAAATTAATACTTATACTGTGTGGTGTAGCTTGAGACGGGGGAAGTAAACTTCAAGTCAGATACAAAGATTATAAGAACTAATCTTACAACTGCAACTCATGGTCACAAACTAGAACAAAATTACAACCAACCAAAATACAACCAATGTTTGAACCAAAAATTGAACCCATTGACAAGAATAATTATATAGATCAGAGCCATCAAATCCAACACCTCAAATATTAGCATACTAACAACCACATCACAAAATAAATATAGCGCCTCAAAAAAGCATAACGTCAACCTTCTGAAGTATCCTGAAATAGCAACCCAAGGGGCAAATCAAGAACAATAACTTCCACACCCAACATGAGTCCAAGAGAACCACCCCACTAGCCAATCTCATACATCATATGCTCTTTAAGACAAGTGATAAGAAATTTAAAGATGTGGTCCGTGGGAAATACCAAGGATTAGAAAACCATACCTTAAAGAAAGCCACAATAATATACGTACTCAACCATACAAACATTGACGGCCATATTTGTTTGAATGTTACACTTATACTAACTCATCATGATTGGGCTAAGGGTCTCCCCCATATTGACCCAACCCATCAGAATGAGAAGTAAAATCAACAAGGGTATCTAATCTAACAAATAAAATTGTTTATTTCAATAAATAATTATTTAATATATCTTCTTCGTAGTTTATTGCACTACTCTATACCATTTTTTTATCTCTCTATCATATCACATAATCAAATTACTCTATTAATACAATACCCCTCACAAATTAATATTTTATCAAACATAAAATATAAATCAATAACTAATTTTAATACTAGCGAAGGAAAATTTTATTCTACCTAGTAATTTTTTTTGGACGAGCTTGAACAACATTATGCAATTCACGCATGTCGAATTTTTTTACAAATATATTTTATAAGAAGGCGCAAAATACACAGACAGTGTGTCGCCTTATTTAAATTAGCAACTTATTTAAAGTTCATTAGTCAAAAAACTCTAATTAAAACCAGTTAAGTGAGACATTTAAAGTCCACAAATTATATAGATTGCCCTTATTTGTAAAAGTTTTACCGAAGTGTCTTTTATTTATTTATTTTATTTTTAAAGTATTATCCATGTGGGATGTATATGTGTAAATTTCCCAATTTTTTTTTTAGAAACTAAATTTCCCAAATTTTAATTAGTAGAAAAGTTATACTCATAGTCAAATAATATATGTACAATACTTCAAGGTGGTGTAGTGGGGTGGAGTTGGGAAGGAAATTGTTCCATCTCTAGCAAAGGTATAAGGTGGTTTAGAGTTTTTTTTTTTCTTTTTTTTTTAACGTGGTTGTTTCACTACCAATGACCAGATTATTCTTATTATAATATTGATTTCATGTGAAAAAAATCATGCGCCACCCGATATCCATCTCCAATCTCCATACTCCTTAAGTGTAAGTTAGCTAGGGTTTAGCCTAGATTAATGATTCGCATATTCATACAAGGGGATGATTCACGTATTGATTCACATAAAAATTTGAAGAAGGGCCGTAAGATCTTATCCCGATGGTTTTTTTTCTTCAGAGGATAACCATGCGTATAAGTGGAGTAATATATGTTTCGCCCCGTGTATCAGGGCAGCTACATTCAGTTCTAGTCCGTCCTAAATGAAAGCTAGCAAATGTTTGTCATCAGATCCTTTATTACCTACAAATGTGAAACAGATATACTTAATTCCTGAAAAAATCGAAATAAGTACATTCCTACAGTATGGAGTAATCTTCGCCGATTCCCGTATCTAACCAAATTTCTACCAATATTACCCAAATGGCTAGTGAAATGACCAGAGTAGAAATTATTAATACCATATAAATTTAAATTTTATAGACATTAATCATTCTTAAACGTGTATAATTGTGCATCTGTGATTTATATGTATAAATTTTCCAATTTTTAATTAGTAAAAAATATGCTCATAATCAAATAAAATACGCTCATAATCAAATAAAATACTTTATGTAGAATATTTGAACGTCGTTGTTTTTCTACCAATGATCAGGATTAGGCTTATTATGAAACGTGGAGGCGCGATATATTATAACATATCTTTTATATGATAGGTATGGAGTTTAACTCCTTTCTATCTTTCTTTGTTCTTTCTGTTTTCTTCTTCTTATTTTTAATTTACATTCAAGTTTGTGTTCCAAGTTCCAACTTCGGAGAAACCATAGGAAATTTGAGATGGTATTTATAAGGTGGTGCATGGAAGGGAGTTGAGTTGGTGAAGGAGAAGTGCAAAGTTCGATCCCTAACGGAGAATAGAGCAATTTAGGTGTAGATATGCAAGGTGGTATACTGGTATATGATATTGTATGTATGTATATGATATTGTATATCATTAGTGTAGGAGTAGTTGTAATATTGACCGTTTAAAAAGGAAAAAAAAAAAAAGGAAAAGGTAATTTGAGATGATTGCTGGCGCAAATAGTTTTAGGCTGGTGGTCGATCTCATTGTTAGTCTTCGTACGCTTTAGTTAATGGACAATTATCATACCTTCATAAAGTAGATTGGGTTGGGCCAGTTACTTGAATCGGTATAAACTTTAGTAGTCTGATATTGAAGGGAGGTCCACTAATAAGTTGGACTTACATGTTACAACGTTCACTAACTTCCCGGATTATTGCGAACAGTTCCAAGAGTGCCAAGCCAACACATGAATATGAGGATATCCAATCGATCTGCTCTATATTACGTTTGGAGTATATTAGTCGCCGAAGCACATACCAGTAAAAAAGAAAAATACTCGTAACACATAAAAATAAGTTTGACAATATATTATATTAATAATGAAAATAATTAATTAACCATTTGTATTTTATGTTGAAAAAGAAAGGATTGAATACATATACCAGAAAGTGACCATTTGATAACAACTAGCCAACCTTCTCTTAGTTCTCTATCCTCGTCTGGAAAATTTGGAAACTCAAGCATTATAGTAAAATAGTAATTGACTAATGTGATGCCACGTGAATTGTTGATCAGCCTAACGAAATTTTGTAGCAATCTCGAATCTTAATTTATGTTAATAATTGATGCGTACAAATTGCAATTAGCTCCATTTAATTGTTTAATTCAGTTTAAAAAATTCCGAAATGAATTAAACTCATTTAAACTATTTAAAATTTGAATTACACTGAATGGAAACCCCCTGAATTGATTTAATTGAACTTATTTAAAATATTTAAATTGAATTGAAGATTATATTTTTTAAATTGAATTAAACGATACGACATGTAAATAGGGAAGAAGACCGACCCCTCTAAGCAATATTTAGTAAACCATCAGATTATAGTATTAATACAAATGCACGAAAAGTAATTAGTGGTAATTAAAGAAAGCAAGCAATCATAACATGACGAAAAGATGACCACACTCTAGACACATCTCCTCTCCATTTCATTACATTACATGAGTCTCTCCTTTGTCTTCATTTGCTCATTCATATTTTGTTTCAAAGTGCCATAAAAACAATTCATGTCTTAATCAATCCCAATTCTCTTCTTCAATTGCTCCCTTCTTTTTTCCTCCTTCTTTCTTGTTGAGAACAATTCTTGATTTTACAAACTTGTCACAAGAAAAGCAGAAAAGAAAGATATGAGACGAAAAGAAGAAGAAGAACCTGAGATTGATAGGCTGCCAATTGATGTACTAGCCCATATATTCTCTCTACTAACGTGCTTCAAGGATTTGGCTGAGTAAGTTGAGACTTAGAATCAAAATTCTTGATTTTCATGTTACAGATGGAGCTTTACTTTTTTTGTACGTTTTGGTTTCGGGGTGGCACGTAGGGACAGTCGCGAACAAAAATAAACTTTTAAAAGTTACTTTTTGGTGTTTTTTTTTTGTATTTTTAAATATAATATTATTTTTCGCTGAGTCTGATGATCATGAGTGTATAGACTTATACGAGTAGTGGTTTTTGTTTGTTGTGAAACAGGGCAAGCAGTGTTTGTGGGAAATGGAGGCAAGGGGTGAAGGAATCACTGGCAAGGAGAGAAAGGCTGAGTTTCTCTGGATGGAAAATGGACGATGAATCGACTACTCGCCTCGTTCGGCTTGCTTATGGACTCAAGGAGCTTGATATGTACTGCACTGTATTATTACATTCTTATTCATGTTCTGTTTATAGTATATACTCATATTGTTCTGTTTTCAAGTAGTTGTTTGTTTTGAGAGTGGACTATTTTTTATTGATGGAGGATCTAGATGCTCTGTGCTAGAGGAACTTGTCCATTATTCATGTTCTGTTTATTAGTTTATACACATACTTCTTGATCAAACCTATAGTCGGTTTCTGATGATTGATCAAATTTGTTATGGTGAAGACGAAATCGTGTTGATAGCTTAAATTCTTCTATCTTTAGGAGGATAATTGTTTTTCTTGAATTAAAGGACAATAAGTGCATCACTGATTGGAAATGAAGAAAATGGTTATTAGCTTTTATGTTTGAGGGACTTTTAGAACTTGATGTATTTTGCTTCTATGAAATGTGTGGATAAGACTCAAGTAATTAGCTTTGATTATCAAGTGCTGAGATATTGATCTTTTTTTGTTTTTTCGTTTCTTTTTAATGATACGTCTAGATCAAGGAGCCGGTGGGGCTGCCAGATTACTGATTATGGACTGCTCCAGCTGTGCACTGCAAAGTGTATTGGCAATCTTTCTTCGATTTCTCTTTGGGGTTCAACGGCCATCACAGACAAAGGAGTCGTTCCTCTGGTAAGCAGCATTTGAAAGTCCAGTTTTGTGTGACATTTTGAGATTATAGGGTGCCCCTAATAGCTTATGTGCCGTACTGTAGAAGTTACCTTGTATCTGTATACTCAGAAGATTGAAGTTTCTCCTTACTAGCAGCCTATCTTTTGGTCCAAATATCTTGAAAATTCTACTGGTATGGAACAATACGCTGTTAAGATGATGTATTATAATCAGTGTTATTACTTGGTGTCATTTCATTTTATGTGTTTTTATTGGCCTTAAGGGACCATTTGATGACAGTGATATAGATTTCAAGTACTAGCAATTATTTGGTGGTTCTGCTTAGTCTCAGCTCCAATGTTTTATGATTCAAGGATTATGGCTGTCCATTTTATTTTGGAGTCATTATACATTAATGATGTTAAGAGACAACTGTGTCCCAGATAACTCTATGTACAGTATAGAACAAGATCATTTTCTTTGGGTTCATTTTTGCTGCTGAGCAGTTTGGAAACTACAGTGTCATTTTCTCATTTCCATCAGTATACCAGGTTTGGTTAACTTTTGTAAATTCAAGATTAATTCGATACCCGTTTGCTCCTACAGATTTCTACTGCCACATCACTAGAACATCTGAATATTGGCGGTACATTCATCACAGATGAGTCCTTGTTTGCAATTGCAGATAACTGCACTCATCTAAAGGTACTTTCTCAATCAGAAGATTCTGATCTTCATCGCACTTTCAAATTTTGCACTTTGCTATTTAACGCAAACAAATTTTCGTTAATTTTGAATCCAGAGTATTATTCTGTGGGGCTGTCGACATGTAACAGAGAACGGACTTCTTGCACTTGTAAATAAATGCAGCAAGCTCGAATCCATCAACGTATGGGGCATGCGGGTACCTATGGAATGCTTTGTTGGTTTGCTCACAATTAGCCCTGCTCTTCGTATACAGCCTAAAGGAATGCTACTAGATGGTGAAAGGTTAAATGCGTGGGCTGTCTACTAAGAAACCACAGCGGTTTCACCAGAACTGCAGATTGTAGTACCATTTTCATTTCATTGAATGCCATTTTGAACAGGTTGATTCAGTAGCCTGCTAAAATGGTATTTGTTTTTCTGTATATAACTCCAGCATGTTTGATGGGTATTGATTTGGAAAGTATTCAACATTTTAATACACGTCATATTCTTCATTTAATAAAATGCTGCAAGATTTACTTTGCTTCAATAGCCATTATACAAGACCACCTTCTCATGTGCAGCATTGCTTTATATGCAGTAACTTGGTATCAAAGGATGAGACTTTCTTTCTTGATTTACTTGAACATGATTACAAAAAATACCATGATCTTTCCATTGCCTTATTCTACAAACAATCACGAAAAGATAGCTACAGAATGAATACAATTTTTTATTTTTCAAATTTGCTCCGTAGCATGTTGTACACAATTCATTTCTAAATACACTCGAGAACTTAAACTTCAGCAAGCCATACTTTGGTTTCCTTGAAGCTATTTCTGAAGTGCAAGACACCCAACTTCATAACCTGAAACTCAGATTTGTTAACAGAAAAATGTTCACTTCTATGGCAGAGCATAGAAGTAAGATCCAAAGAGAAGGAGAAAGACAAAAATAGTAGGATTGGCTGATTGGATAAGTAATAACACTAATAATCCGAACAAAACATTCACTTCATGTCAAGATCCATATAGCAAGACGAAACATCAAAAACATTTCCATAGTATAGTAACTTTTAAGGTCTTGATTTAAAATACTACTATATCTTTACAGACCACCACTCAATATGTGCTAACCCACTCCGTAGTCAGTAGTAGCCTCCGTTGATCAATAGCCTTATTCCAGTGCCATTAGTTTGATAAAAGCACTTTTCTTGAATCATGAAAGCCACAATAATCAAAGTTCTAACAATCACATTTCAGCTAAAATCGCCCAACTTTGAACTTTAGAATGAAAACATTTAACTTCTATCTGAAACAACGGATTTACTCGTATTTAACCAAAATTTACACAAGTACAACTATTCAGTGGACAACGAAGAACCGGAATGCACTATTACTATTAAATATGGCAATACACTCACATGCACACATATTGTTCCTGTGTGAGAGAGAGAGGGAGGGAGGGAATACAAATATTAGCTCTAGGTTACAGATCCTCATTGAAGCAGAAATATGTTCCTATATTGATTTTCATTGTAGAATTCTAAAAGAAAATGTTCAGGACAATGATCTGGTTTAATTAACTTTAATCTGCAATTAAATTTCCTGTGAATATGGAATGTAATTTAGCAATATAAATCACATAATAAAACAAGAGTTAAGCATTCAATGCTCCAAGAATGTACACACTGAAGTTCCGTGAAAGTAATGTTACAAGTAAAATATAATGTAGAAGCATGAATACAGGCAATCCAGATCAAATGGAAATGTCTTCTTCAAATCCGACTCCAGATTTCAACAGAACATGAAATTCATGAACTAGATGTATTTATTACTTCGCAAAACAATAGATCATACAATTAATGGCAGCTATAATTGATAATTTGGCTTCGTATAAAACAAACCTCCCACTTCACATGTCATGAGCTAATATAATAGAGCAACTCAACTCAGTATCAGCTTTCTGAATTCATACCGTTGGGTTGTATAAACAAAGATCAAGGAGATTCTTCAACATAATATGCCATAAAAAGTCTCTAATTTAAAAATAAAATCAGGGAAAAGGAAAGGAATTAAGAAAATCAAGAAAATTACTAGTCTTTAATCAACAGACCAAACGGAAACAAGATAACCAAATATTATTACTGAGCACCACAAATGAAATGAGAAACCCGTAATATTGCACAATACTATAAAAAGGAAATATACAAAGAAGGAATTCTTACCTGAATTGGAGCTATATCCTCTTGGGAAAGCGAATTTCATCTGATTTCTTATCATCTGGGAATCTGCATAGAGACAACAAGAAAGGCACCGAAACAATTGGTGGGAAACAAATGGTTTTGGTGGATGATGCTAAAATCATCTATACGTTCAGTCGTATCTAAGTTTATGCAAGCGGATGTTTTTGGTTCGTCCATCGGTAATTTAAGAGATCTGATTTATTTGGCTTTTATCTCACATCTTGTTATCGTAGCCGTAGCTTAAATTTAGGATAGGCTGAGTATTAAGATGTCTTGGGTGACTGCTCTAAGTATTTTATTATGAATAGGTTCAACCATATTGATCATTGATATGTGAACAAATTTCATCTCTTCTAAGTCATAAGGTGGTCCGGTGGTAAGGGTGCTGGAGTAGCACAAAGAGATTGGGAGTTCCAACCCCGCCGGAGTCATAAGGTTGGTATAGGTGTATTTGGAGTTATAAGGTGGTAAAATAGTAATATAGGAGCAGGAGTAGGATAATTAGATTTGCCGTTTCAAAAAAAAAAAAAAAAAAAAAAAAATAACAGAAGAAATCTCTTCTAAGTTTTAAACAACTAAATACTACTATTGAATAAACACAGTCATGCCATTACAAGTAAAAACAAATAAACCAGTTCCCAAAGTGAACTTAAACGATAACTAGTGATACATAACTCTCAGTGATAATGATGCGCATCTAGTCACAGAAGAGCAAACATACTCTCTCTCTCTCTCTTTTCCCCCTTTTGGGAACAGAAGAAATGACTAAATTACATAGCATCTATTGCTAAGAAGCGTTCAACAAAAGTTGGTGGAGATTCATTCACTTTACATTTCCAAATCAATGCTAAATTGAGAAGTAGGGGGGAAAATAGATGCGAATCCAAGTTGGTCACATCTAGAAAAATTATACCAAAAGTAAAGACTCTCTAAACATGAAGGGAAAGAATCTTCATTGGTCACAACTTACAAAAAAATTGTTGACTGGATGCAATTTGCATCAACAACTTCAATTGAATTAGAGTATTTGACAGAAAACATGACCTGCACATTTACACTTCCCCGCTTTTGATGAGTAAACTCAGTATCAAGTAGCAACAAACAAAAGAATAATCTTAGCTTAATCGGCATATTGCTCATCTTAAGCCCATGTCCTGAACCAAATCATTAGGAGTCCAGTCAGCATCTTCTAGTGTGCATCAGTAGAAAATAATTGAACAAAATTCTACCTTGACTATTCACGCGTTCTTCTTGGCTCGACCATCGAGGGCGTTGTCTTCTTTCTTGGCGCCAGAAGCCTCAGGCTTCTTCGCCCAGGCTGGCGTACATTCTGGTTTATACTGGTAATCATAAAAAAGCTCTGCACCTGCATTAATTCGCTGTTTGGCAAATATCCCGACTCTATGATCTCCATTTACCAAAACAACCTGCCAAGAGATGCCGAGATGAATAAATCCCAAATATTATATAAATAAATAAACATACCACAAAGTAAGGCTCATTGACAGAGACAGCGCTCTCAAGTTTGACAATTTACTTCAAACCCCTCAACAAAAAAACATAGGATGCAAAACTTGGTGGTCCGAAATCATATGATTGCATAGTTCAGGGGCTTGCTGTCATATTACACAATAGTAGTTTACAAGGGCAGTATAAGGCATCTTTAAAAGATTAAGGGGTGACTCAGTAAATATCAAAGGGCATAGGGACTATTCTTACAATTCATATGTTATAAACTGTTTCTGTAATTCAAAATAATACTTAGTTTTCATTCTGGTTCAGAAATACATAGTAAACAAAGTCGAAGTTACCTTCGCATAGCAATTTGGATCAGGAGAGTGATTGGCAAATTTTAGTTTGTCGCCCTTCCGATAAGCATCAAGCACAAACTGAACATGTAAATATGATACTCATTATGCACTTGTCACTTGGGATTACATCTTTGATAAGAAAGATGATAAGCTTCATTTAAAAGGGTAAGCATATATTGTGCCTGGTTATTTAAGTTGAAGAGAAACGATTGATTCACACGATCATAGATCTTGCCACGTTTCTCAGCTTCATAGTGTGAAATTAGTTCACCAGTGTACTCTCCAAGGTATTCGTTCTTGACAACATTATTCTGCAGTGCAGTAAGCAAGTATGAGAAATGACGAAGCTACCTTCATCCTAACTTCTTCGACTAGTCATGAGCCAGAAAGAAAAAAGTAAACAAAAGAACCATACAATAGAATTACCTTCAAGAAAGCACCCCAGCCAGATACATCAGATCTTCCCAGCATAACCTACAGATCAAATATATTACATTACATTTAATGCCCCTCAGCATATTCATAAGGCCAGTCTAGTGTAACTAATAAGATCATAATGATAACCAGAGAAACTACTAGACGGAGAATGGCGTTAAGGAAAAAATAAAAATAAAAATGGATAGCTTTAGCACATATTCTTTCCTTCAAGATTGACACTGGTGCTTGATTAACTAATGCACCAGCCACGCGGAATGCAAAGATCCTGAATAAACTCCAAAGAATAAATAGCAAACAAGATGAGTGTCGGATATAATTACCCTCTGCCGTTGTCTTAGAAGTAGCTTCATATTCTTGCATATTCTATCACTACTTTGTGAAGGACCCGCAGTGGTGTCATCACCGCAACTATAAAGCCAAAAATAAAACAGCATAACTATTTTATCAGAAGGAAACCACGCTTAATCCCAGGAATAAGTTTTGTTGAATAATACAGCTCCATGCAATGGAAAAGTTGGAACGAATTCCAAATTTTGACACAACATACATGTGAATTTGTTGTTCATTAGCGCACATAAAAGACATATAAGAAAAGTTCATATTTCAAGGGAGTTGTTAGGCTAAGTTTCTCTAACTTCCCCTTCAGGACCTACTACATCAGCAGTCAGCTTTATTAACCAATTACTTAACATACTTACTACCAACAACCAAGAAGTATCAGCCGATCCTCTGCAAATTTGTACAAGAATGGGGTTTTAAGTTTTCCGTGAACCAGCTTTAGAAATAATGACAAATACTCTATCAATTGTTTCAGTTCATGCAATGACTCATTAGGGGGCACACTCAAAATTAATATAGTGGACATATCATAAACCATTTCAACTGAAGCAAGTTGTGAAGCATCAAAATGTGCAATGATCATCTCAATCTCACCAACAGATCTATTGAATATTTGCATTCAGCAAATGAAGGTTTCTTCACCTCATTTATGTGATCCCCATATTACTACCTCAGACTTTAGAGCAGAACTATAATATAGATTATAGTGTTACGTTCACAGATTTGTATTAGCATTAGAAGTTTAATAATAGACTGCTTGTATAGTTAAGGTAGGAAAGTGTAACTTGGGTGATAATTCCGTTAGGAAATTGTAATTTTCGCATTTCATTATTTGCAATCTATAACTCTAATAGAGCTTCAAAACTTCATGCAGAAAGTAACAATGTAACTCAAGATGCTCACCCAATCCAGCACTTTTTGCAGACATCTGGATCACATTCCCTGTCAGCAGCAAAGCATGGACACTGACGACTTCGGCAATCATTTTAGTACACTGACAGCCCTTAAAGCGTATCTTACAACTCTTTGAACATCTGAAATACCGATAATCATAGAATGACATGGACTCTTTGTGTTGAGGCAGAATAGCTTCATATAATCTTTTTTTTTTTTTTGTGTGTGGGGGGGGGGGGGGATTGAACATGTAAAAGAAGAGATGAGCTGAAAAATAAATAAAGAGAACACTAATAAAATATGGAGATAATGTACAAGTGGGTAGGCTGGTGTAGTAAAGAATATAAGTGGGGTATCTTTTAATTAAAGATTTGATAAAGTGTGGTAAAGTGTGTGTTACGAGGCTAAGTATATATTAAAAAATATAATGTTTTCGAATGACACATTTCTGTGTTCTGAGTCTTCTGACACATTTCTAATGGGACAAGCAAGGGAAAATGTCACACAGTACTGGGATGGAGGGAGTAGAATTAGTTAATAGATCCCATTTTTTCAAAAGAATCATACTTCCCCCATTCAATTAGTTACTTCCCGAGTGGCAAGGAACACACATTTTAAGGAATAATGTCAAAGAAATGATATGTATGGGCTATTTTATATTAATAAAAAATCGTAAGTGGGTGATAAACTGTGACAGTGATAAATTAGTGATAAAGGAGAGAGATAATAAAAGAATTGATGAGCGGAATGAAAATTTTCCTTTTTTTTTTTTAATTGCAATGTAATGCTAAAAAGAAAACCTAGAAAGATTGTAATGGAATGGAGGAAGGATAAGCTGACCCGCAATATTTTTCACAGCAAGTCCCGTTGACTTTGCATGGACACTCTTTTCCACACCCAGACTGGCATCCACATGGATTGTACTGGGGCAACTCCTTCATTTCAGAATTTCGCTTCCTGAATGATGGGTAACTTGCAGATTTCCATGTGTACTTCAGGCGGCGAACTCTACCTTTTCTGAAAAATCTTGATCTACTTTTCGCAGCAGCACCCTATTTGACAGACGAAAAATCAGTAATTCCGATTATGCAAAAGCCAATGCACCAAGGAGATGGATGACTACAAGTGATATAGTTTTTTACATTGCGATCAGCTTCTGAGTGGCTCTCAGCTAGATACATCCCATCAATTGATCGCTTCCCTGAAGAAACCATATAATTGAAGACCTCTGAGCAAGTCTTCGATCCATTCATAACATTCCGAGCAATCAAACAGCTGCATAAAAATAATTACTTCTAAGAATGATCAACTGAAAATACCAAAGTGAACAAGTTTACAAAATTAGCTATGCAGGGCTTAAAAGTAAACTGTGTGCTAATTTGTAGGCTATTACAAGACCTAGAACACTAAAAAAGTGGATTATTTCTTCCTTCTTGATAACTTTTTTTTACTGAGATGTACATTGAAGCCCATGCCTTCAGGAAGAGAACATAAAAATATCTACAATGGCAAAGGAGATCAAAAGAATGCTCGACAAAGTACTGAACCTGTTGCATCCAAATATCTGAATACCCTTTTCGCAGAGGGCCTTTTCAAGTGGTTTCCAGCATTTATTGTTTCTTCGTTGTTCTTTACACATAATTTCAACAACAGATTCCTCTTTCCTCATGGTTCCACTACTACCAGCCATATACTCATCACTCTCGACTTCATTTAATGAACCACTGGTAACTACTGCCGGCAAAGACTTTTCAGATTCTAGAACTACAAACTCATTTCGTCTACGTTTTCGGGACCCCATGGATTTCAATTTATGCAATGGAGCATTATCTTCATATTCCTGGTATGAATCAGACTGCAGATGAGCATTATCCGAACTGACGCTTCTACTTGAAACAGAATCAAAATGAGAATCTTCTGTTTTCTTCTGCCTCTTCACGGCAACTATAAAGTTTTGAAGTACTCTCTTTTTTGAACTTGGGTTGCCACCACATTCTCTAGCAGCAGTAATTGAATTGACATCATCAGTTAGTTTGATATCTAAGGAAGCATCACTTTCAATTTGGCAAGACTTTGATTTTAATCTGGCAAGTGGGTCTCCCCATTCACACTCTTGAATTTCTGTGCCCGGAGCAATAGAAGCAGGTGCCAGTTTCTCTTGAGCGATTTCCTGGTAAAAACTCAGAATTAGTTGATCTCTTCTTGCTCAGAGGCCTAAGGGGATATAAGTAAAAGAATAACTAGCAATGTCACAGCTCACAACATATGTGAAGACCCAACGAACATGAAAGTTACAGCCATTACTGTCAATAGTTGTGGGCAACAACCCAACGAACAAGAAATTTATAGCGATTACTATGAATACTTGTGGGAAACCGGGAGAATGATCACAAATAGGAAATCCAACAGCATGCTGACACGATTCACAGAACATAGTATTTCACTATGATACATTAGAAGTTGAAAAAAAATGAGAGCGACATAAGACCAACATGTACCAGTCTATAGCAATTTGGACCACATGGATCCTTCTCAACATCCACCGGAGTCCATGATGATGGTTTCTCTGTCTGAAGAAAAACTCTATATTAGGTAACGGAAAAGAATATCATTTATAAGTTTATAACTCATGAGGTAGTCAGCTTACAGGAAAGACAAGATCGGAGGAACATCCATGCAATTTGCAATCGAAGACCTGCCAATTGAAGTGAAGATAAGTAAAACGGACAAAAATTAATAAAATATGTTTACTAAGGAGAACTTGAAGTTACTCAGAATTTCATGCTCACAAGACAACGACGACAGAACAAATTGTCAAATGAGTCGAGAGCAGCATCAAGATCTTTGTCAATGTACGGGTTAATGTAGACTTCAGCATTCCCATTAACCTCTTTACGGGTATCATTCTCATTCTTGATGAGGCATTCATATCTTCCCTGCAAGATGTTTGGTGGTGTTTTTTATGAGTATCCAGCAAAACCATAAGAGGAAATAACTGGACCAAAGTTCTAGCAATGACTGGTTCTCTTTCTTTTTACCGATGAATCGAGAAAAATGAAGTCGATACGTGCTAGCTAGTCTGATTGACAAATAATGATGAAGAGAAAGCCAACAATATTACAGAGAAGAGCATGCCTGGATCTCACAAGGTTTTCGACTTAGAGTCCGAGCCAGTAAATCCAATGTGGTATCTGATAAGCCCACTTCTTTGATGGTCATTCTGCAAATTTAGTATCAAGGAAAGAAGGGGGGGGGGGGGGGGGGGAATGTTAATTTCATGAGCTCCCAACAGTGCAAAACTAAAATCTGAGGAAAAATTAAATGGCATGGGATGAATCTAATATGTAACGAATTCTGAGGTTCTAATGTTACATTTATATGCATAACAATCGAAAATAAATTAGCAACTTCTCCAGTGCTTTACCAAAATCTATGAACATTTCATGATTAACATTTACATAGAACTCTCTGGTAACAATAATTGGGCACAAAGGAATAACGATACCAGAAAACAATAATCAGCATGGGATGAATCTAATATGTAAAGACTTCTGAGGTTCTAATGTTACATTTATATGCACAACAATCGAAATAAATTAGCGACTTCACCAGTGTTTTACCAAAAGCTATGGACATTCTTCATGATTAATATTTACATAGAACTCTTTGTTAACAATAATTGGGCACACAGGAATAACGATGCCAGAAAACAAGATGGAGCTTGCAGCTGAATGTTACTAATACCTTCCAGTTAAGCACAAAAATAGTAACAAAAACACTGCAGGCTGGTGGTTGTACACATCATAAATCAGCATCAAACCATATCTTTGGCAGGTGAAGATGAGACAGACCACTCGGGAATTTAGGACCAATAAGTTTAATTTAACCACAAAATAAAATTCTTCAGTGACTGAAGGAGACTATCAAGAAGAAAAATAAATGCCTGTTAATTTATGCATGCTGTCTAAAGGATGAAGAGTGAAAATGCAAGCTAACACTACAATCCTGCAAGATGGAACATGGCACAGCTAAAGAACTTAACAAAGACCATAGATCCAATCAACCTATGTTTTCTTTCAATCCAGTTCAGATTATCAAAGAAAATGAACAATCAACTGTAAGTTTGGATATCAATCGGACAAAAAACATATACTTAAGCATAAAGAAAGAGAAAGGAGAACAGAGGTAGCAATTATACCAACCTTAGAACATAGTCTTCAGATTCCCTGAACTCTTTCTTGGAATCATCATCCTCTATTGCTTCGTCTTCACTATCACTAGCAATTAGAGCTTCACCACCCTTCTGGTCATAATAAATTCTCCTTCTTCCAACTACTGACTGATCCTCAGCCATTCTCTGATTTCTGTACTATGGATAGATATTAGATACTATTACAAGGTATAACATTAGTCAAAAAAACTACTCTTGCTCGAGAAGAAACCAGAAACAAAATTTCACCAAATGGATTAGTACATGCATTTAGGACATCTACCACCAATATTGTGCCATCAGCTATCTCATCTAAAAATAACAGTATGGTCTAAAAACGTCTTTTTGCATCACATGATAAAGATTGCAGATACACTTTGAAAAAGAAAAAATGAATAAGTTCATTGTAACAATCTAAATTGCAGAAACTACCATGATGTTTTAAGCGATACTATTTACTTAAAACTAATATACTTGCAACGGCACCTATAGGTATTTCAGTTTACCTACAGAAACCAATCAGGGCAGAATTTTGAGATGGTGCAACGCAATACAGAAATCTCCTCACGTATAAACGTATTTAAGGAAGCAAGAAACCTACTGATTAGCTGACCAGATTCAGTTGCAAGAGCTCCATCTGCCTATGGCAAACAAACATTTTAGTTCTTCTTAGTTACTCATGTTTATTTTATCTCAAGTCTCAACAGCGGCAAACCAGCTTATTGTTTCAGATGGATCATGGAACTCACACTGACAGTAGCTTTTAAGACTATCCTGAATATTTTAGTAGTATGCTTTCAGCATTAGTATGTCTATGTATTCCACATTTCAAAAAAAAAAAAAAAAAAAAAAGGAAAAAAAAATCAAACCAAAGAAAATTCATAAATATTTGTACAAGTGTTGCAAATACACGGTCCTTACAGGCAGAAGCAAGTTACACATCTACCATCAACTGACAAATGTGAGAAACTTTGCACTTTGGTAAAAGCTCATCGCTCGGGATGCAGGATAGAAATTGGACGAAGATAATAAGTCATAACTGTCAACTCTATGATGTATTAGAAATCAAAGGAACGTACTGGAATGGACAATGGAAATAAAATAACAAATGGTATTACAACAAAGACAGATTTCAGAAATAAATAAGGACAGGAAATTAGGTGTTTTGGGTGCAAGATTAGTTGCCAGTTCATCACACATAGAAATCACAACTTCAATGTTATAGATTTCTTTTCCTTTTTGTTTTTTTAATACAAGAAAAAATGTTCATGTTTCTTATTTACATGTATTCATATTTAAAGCAGCTCCTAAACTTGTTCATGCTACAAAGATTTTTTTTAGTGAGGCCGTTTCCAGGCATTGATCATTAAGTTAAGACATAGTAGCATTCACATGAAGGATGGGTTCATTAAAACCACTGGTAAGAGATTAAATTTTGAATTATGCTTCGTCAAATAAACACAATTCCCCATAAGCTACATGAGTAACATGATCACTTAACACATGAGAACTAAGAGAAGATATTTGTTTGAAGTAACATTAGACAAATAATTAATTCTTTTCCTGTCCACATGCACACAAATAAATTGGCTTACCTATCCAAAAAGATCCATGATGTATATGTGGGTATTTTTTCCACTTCTGGTAGCTGTATAGGACGGACTGCATTCTTGACTGGCATACCGTGTCCTAAAAGAATCGGCGAAGAAGTATATCCATCCTCTTCAGGGGAACTGCTCCCTTCAGCTGCACCACTGGTACCAATACCATTATACTTGTCAATTGCACGTTTCTTTCTCCTTGCAAGCATGTCTAAACTTCCACCAACACCAACACAACTCCCGTTTCTCCTATCCAGGGATAGTTGTAGAGATTCTTCATAACATCACTGACTTTCTCATTGTTTGTTTTAATACATTTCTGTGAGGAAGTAAAGGACAAAGAAGATTCTATGTAATTACCATCGAAACCCCCCCAGAATAAATAAATAAATAAACTAGAAGAATAAGAATGAAAAGTAAATAATATATAGTAGGAATGTATACCTTTATATAATCGGTGCGATCATTAGCAACTTGAGCCTTGAAAGACTGAATGACTGCTAAGATTTCTCGGGCTGACATTCCTGTCTCAAGCTCCCTACACAACTGTCCAAAAGAAAGACAAGGTCCAATAAGAGGTTGCAAGAATCCAAGTCAATCATTATGTTAATGTTTGCATGAGCTGTATCTATTTTACAGACACTCAGCATTCGGGAAGAGGATTAACTAAACATGTGCTACTCATCTACTACCACTAGGAAGGGGAAACTTAAGAACTTTGTTTTTTGGTCCAGACCCATGGAATGGAACGTAAGGTAGAGTCCTCCCGCCTAAAGCTTTCTCAATTAATGATGGCCGGATTCAACTCTAAACAAATTACTTGATTCAAGAGTGCCCTTACCAGTCACTCTAACCATACTTTGTAATTTGTACAAAAGCTAATAGAGTGCTGATTGGACCTATTCATCAACAGAATCCAAGCTCAACGCTTAGCAC
The DNA here is from genome assembly GCA_028274465.1 of Plantago ovata. Taxonomy (NCBI): domain Eukaryota; kingdom Viridiplantae; phylum Streptophyta; class Magnoliopsida; order Lamiales; family Plantaginaceae; genus Plantago; species Plantago ovata. The sequence goes on along the minus strand of CM051457.1, from coordinate 4,102,383 downwards.
ATGAACAGTTCAACATTACATAATGCAACATTGAAATATAAAGATAAACTCACACACATACATTCTTACATAACTCAATCGAACTTCCTGTTAACCCTGTCAACAAGTTCCAATTTCAAAGTTCTAGATTGCAAAATTCTCTTTCAGCTACTTAAAATGCTGTTCTGCTTTCATATTGAGTATGTAATCATCAAAGCGAAAAAGAAGAATCAAACCTATAGTAACCTAAAATATGTCATTCAGACCATTTCGTCAATTAAAATAACACTCTTGGAAAATGAAAATTAGTGAATATGATCAGGTACCCACTGCGACTAGATAATGGAACATTGATTTCTAGAATCCTAAACTCACACATTCTTAAAGAAAGTAGTAATAATAATAATAATAATAATAATAATAATAATAATAATAACAATAATAATAATAATAATAATAATAATAGCAACGATAACAACAACAACAACAACAACAAAAATAATAATAATAATAAATTGTCTCTCGACTCCCTTCCAATTTTGTGTGATTAATACAAGTTATTATTAAAAAATAAAATTAAAAAAAAATAAAAAAAAATAAAAAAAAAAAAAAAAAAATAATAATAATAATAATAATAATAATAATAATAATAATAATAATAATAATAATAAGCCCCCAAAACTACTTACGATGCTGTCTGTGTATGTAATCATCAAAGCTAAAAATTGAACCTATAACCACCTGAAATGCATAACTCAGACCTATTCGTCCACAAAAATAAACAGAATGCAATTTGAACATCTGGCAAATGAACAACCAAACATATGATCAGGTACCCACCGCCATTACATACTACAGCATTGATTTCTAAAGTCCTACTTCTAAAGTCCTGCAGCATACATTCTTACATACTGTAACCATATACCTTACAACAAATTCCATTCCATAAATTAAAATTGCAAAACTCCTTTTCAGCCAAGTGTATGCAATCATAAAATCGATTAAAAAAAAAAATGAAATCATAAACACCTCAGTTAAATGCAGCTTAGCTAATTCAATCATTTTCAGCTAAGTGTGTGCAACCATCAAATCGATAACAGAATGAAATCGTAAACAACTCAGTTAAATGCAGCTAAAATCAGGGCTAATTCAATCATTTTCAACTAAATGCATGCAATCCTCAGATCGGGAAAAAAATTGAACTTGTAAACACCTCAGTTCAATGCAGCTAAAATCAGAGCTAATTCAAGCATTTGCAGCCAAGTGTATGTAATCATCGAAACTCGAAAACAATGAAAACGTAAACAACTCAGTTCAATGCAGCTAAAATCAGAGCTAATTCAATGAGAAAATGCAGCTAAAATAAGAAAAATATCTAATTCAATCAAAATTACCGGAGGGCGGTCAGCTTTTGGAGCGGACATTGCCGCCGGGGAGACTGATTTGATAAACCGGTTACGGGAATCCGATCGGCCGCCGATTTATGAAAATCCGACCCGGAAAGTTGAGCTATTGGATTGTGGATTGGAAATTGAAACCCTGTGATTGTGATTGGATTGAGGGAGCTGGCAATTTCAGAGGGGGGGGGGGGGGTGGGCTAGCGGTCGCTTTTGTTGTTTTGTACTTTTCTCTCACTTTTCTCACTTTTTACACTTTTAAGGATAATGATTATGATTTGTACAGAGCCCACATTCGCTTCTGACAGATTTGGACTTGGAGCATCTTCTGCGGTTTGCGTCCGTGGGCTTTGACTTTGATACTGGCCCAATTTTATCTTGAGCAAAGTACGACTTAAAGTATATAGTTTAATGTAATAATTCGGTTGATTTATCCAATTGATTGACCTACCAATCAATTTTAATATGTTGATCTTGCTTATTCAATTTCAACCTGGTGCGTAAAAGTGTCATTATTTAATTAAAAGATGTAGGGTTCGAATTCTGTTGACATGATTTTTCTCCATTATTTTTATTATTATTTTTATTGAAGATGTTTGGTTCGAATCTTGTTGACGTGATTTTTCTCTATTATTTGTATCATTATTTTAGTTGAAGGTGTTGGGTTCGAATCTTATTGACGTAATTTTTTTCTTTTTTATTTATTATCTTCTTAAATTTTTATTTTTTAACATAAAATTGAATGGCGGATTATACTTAATTTTAAAAATAACCATGATATGTTCTTATAAAAAAAGACATACTTTCTCCGTCCGATAATAATGTAACACTTGATTTTGTTGACTTTTTCGATGGTCATTTTTTACCTTTAATTATTCTTAAATCATACGATAAAAATAACTAGAAACATGAAACTATAATGTTTATATGAAGCACTTGACAATATATTCAACTGATGAAGAATATCAATTAACATGCGAAAAAGATGCATTGCAGATTTTGAAATTGAATGTTTCCAAAGTCTAAAGATGTATCTGATGGTTCTTAACTCATCGGAATAATACTTTTCGTATGTCTAATATAGTTCAATTCAAAACTATTAATTGCATAACTACAAAAACTATATACATTTATAGCACACCATTTATATTAAGTTTAATTACTCAATGAGTTATTTTTTATTACGTTTGAAGTCATTATGTGAATATTATATATTCACTCCATTTATTTTAATATATTATTTAATAAAACAATAATGTTTTACAAGATTATGCTTCACACGCGTAGCGTGTGACGCGGTTCCTAGTATAGTAGAATATCGTTAAGTTCAATCACTATCGTAATAGAAAAGTAATTTTGAAATTGTTGATCTTTTTAGGCTTCATTCAATTTCAAATTAAACTTAAATATTATTGGGCAAATAATTTAAAGTTTATAATATGGAGATGATAGGTAAATACATCCCTAAAATTCAAAAGAGTTCGAGAGAGTAGGTTAGTAAAGTAATCTCCATTTAGTCCAAAATCCGGGAAACTACCTTGAATTCATATAGCTTTCCTACATAATATGGATGGCACTAGGAAAATAGGACGTCCCAAAACGACATCATGGACAACATTACATTCAACTCGATAGGTCCAACTTGAAGGACACGTTGGAAAGTCAAGCGTGGTCAAATATCAATAAACTATAATCCAGGTTGAAGGTCTCCTGGACCGCATGGGGGCCCATCAGGTCCCGTCAAAGTCAAGGCCCATGTGCCTTTGGGCCCATCCAACTGACTAATTGGGTCAAGCCCCGATAAGAGCCAATGAGCTTCTCTTGATACGTATGACGCGATTTGAAGCGTACACTTGTCGGTGATTTAGAAGTCAAACCATGCTACTATAAATACTTGTACGTCTCCATGAGAAAAATTATAATTATACTCCAATATTACACACATATACTATTTATATTTGGACACACACACACACTATTTATAATGGGATAGGTCTTAGAGCATTCACAACAGCTTCCCTAAAATGTATTTTCTGCTTAAATATTGGCAAAAAATCAAAATATGTGTTAAAAAATTAACAAATTAGATTCCCTAAAACTTGTATGGACCACCTAAGAAAATAGGGAACAATTTTCACATGCCTAAATTTGTGCATGCCTAAAACTTTTCTAGTGCATTAATAATTAATTTATATACTATATTTAGAATATGTGGTTATTAAAATTATTATTTATATTTATATTAAATCACTAAAAAGGAGTCTGATTTTAGTGAATTGTTAAATACGTACTTCAAATATTATAGGGAACGAGTTTAAAACGATTTTTAAAGAAATTTTTATAGGGAAACTGTTGTGAATGCTCTTAGGGACTTAACTCCAACATAATAAAGTCTACCACCCGGTTTGATTAAGTGAACTGGTCTTGGAGCACTGTGGCTCTGTCATTTTCGTTTGAAAAATTGATTATTTTAAGTTCAGTTCAATTCATATCAGTTCAGATGCATTAAGTTCAATTCATATGCATTAAGTTCAGTTTAGATTTGCGTAATAGTATTTTACACTACAAATAAGTTCAGTTCAGCTTCATTCATTTCAATTCAATTCAACTTCATTCATTTTAGTGAAGTTCAATTAAGTTCAGATCTGTTCAGTTATGTTTAGACGAAGATAACAAAGTCTAACCCCCATTTTAGTATACACTATACACATGTTCTACTAATCGAGGTCCTACATATAGAGATCATGGAAATGCTATACACAGGTCCTACTGATCGAGGTCCTACAGAGAAAGAGAATATGAAAATTTGATATTTTATCGACGGTCTTTAGTGTTGAAGACGTTTTAGGACAAATTATCAGAAACACCACCATCAATTATATAAAATTAGAAAGACTACTGTATTATGATAAATGATTTGGGCTGGACTAGAACCACCGGTCCAAATTGATTCAGCCCATAAGAGATAAGAGGATTCCAAATTTCCAATCCATCCTAATACATTTTGCGGATTCCCAACACCAACACAATTTTCGTCTGTATTTTCTTCCTTGGCAAAACGGATATGAAAGCGGGTGGTGGAGCGGTGTTCGGAGTTCCACGCGCCGCCGTGTTTCCAACAGTTCTATTTGGCCAACGCCGACGACCCATCGTTCGCTGCTACTCATCGTCTTTTCCTGGTGTGGCTTACTTTCTCAAACTTAAAGACTTCTTTTACTTATGAATTCTTCCAGGAAAATAAACCACCTTGCTCAAATCAGCAAATGTGAGTTTGTAATGTAGTAGTTACAATTTGAATTCAGACCATGTATCTTTCATCAAAGATGTGGCTGCCACACAACCTCCTCAGCATCTGAATCATCTGCTCAAGATACTTCAGGTCAGAGGTATGAAAGCTTTTCCTCCTGTGCTTCTTGCATTAGTAGTATATCCCAACTGTTTTTGTGCTGTTAGAGGTTATAGTATATACATGTAAAACTCCAATTTTTGGTTCTATGGACAATCTAGCCTTTTGTGCGTTGATCAATCTTACTGCTTACACATGGACTAATGGACCTTTGTTCAGTATGGTAAATGGCATTCTTTTGTAGTATGTAGCAAGTAGAGTAGTAGGTAGCTAGTAGTTTAAAGTGATGTATGTGTAATTGTGCATAGTTCCTGAGTACACATTGGATCTTGAATCAGGAAGGAACTGTGAAGAGAAATGAAAATGGACTAATCGGACTAATTTAATGTAATGTGGTTGAAAGAAATATGTCAGGATATCAGTAAATTATGTTTTGATCAGTCTTACTATTTGTGGTGGCCTTGTGTTTTGGTGGGTGGAAATTACTTGTTTTCTATATGTAGTGGTATGCTAAGTACTAGTGTAAAATGATGCATATAGTTGGTGTTCGATTAGACGATTACAATACATTCAGATGTCATTTTGTATCTTGAATAAATTAGTTATTCGAAAAGTGATGTTCACAATGCTAAACTTTAAAACACATTGTTTGAGATTCTTCCCTTCAATAAGATCTTTTCTTTTAATTGCATTGAATGATTCGGTTAAGGTGCATTACTCTGCTTGTAGCTCTATTGACTGTGGAAATGAGAGCTTCTATCCGCCTCAATTCGTAGCATTAGCAATATCCAGGGATAATAATTGTGATTGTTGTCTAACCATGATATATTTAATTTCATGATTGCTACGCATAGAGTGTGTACCTTGATGAATTTCAGTAGTTTCCTTCGAATATGTTTCTCTGGTTTATAGTGCTTTGTTGCATCAGGTGAAGAAGTGATATCTCCCGGAGCAAAGCAAGGGTTACTTCCTTTAGTTGTTCCCCTCTCTAAAAGTAACACAGGTCTGGTTTTGTTTTGTGTTATATTTTTGCTTATAATATAAGGTACAGTATTAAATACTTAGACCTTCAGTCTGATTTTACTGATGACAGGTTCTGTAACCGCATTATTACGATGGCCGACTGCTCCTGCTGGGTGAGTTAGCTCCAAATGTTGTAAACAGAGTTCCTTTTGGAGGTGCTATATTGAATATATGTATGTCCAATGTCAAACAGAATGGAGATGCCAGTAGTAGATGTTCGCAAGTACGGAGTATGGCTTTTGGCTAAGAATGTGAGCGAGCTGTGCTGGTTTTCTCAATTTAATGTCTAGATGTTTGCATTTTGCCATATCTTACATTTTTTTGGGTTTTAATGTAGGTCGATCAGTATATCCACAGAATCTTAGTGGAAGAGGATGCAAAAAGTCCAGAAGAAAAGAATGAGGAGCTATTTTCTGCTTCAGCTGACACGGGGAAAATGTTCTACGAGAAGGGTGATTTTGTTGCATCTCAGCTCGCGAGCATAGAAACTTACCTTCTGAAGAAGGTACCAAAATGAAAGACTTTACTTAGATAGATGTTGATGGATTTAACAATATTTTTAGTTGCTATCCAGGTTGGTTTATTTCCAGACGTACTAGAGTCGAAAGTTAAGCAGCATTTTGCAAAAGGAGACAATGTAAGAGAACTCGAGTACTGTTTTTCCGAACTAAGTCGTTTTCGTTACCTTTTGGTGATATATATACATGTTGGTCTAAGATTTCAGCTTTGGTGACTGGAGAATTCTACACTAAAAGAGATCATTTTCCAGGATTCGGGCGCCCCTTTGTTTTTAATGCAAAAATTCTGCTCAAGTAAGTTAACTCGTTTCTCTTTTTTTCTTTTTTTTTTCCCCAGATGATCTTGAAATAAGATCTGCCCACCATTCAACGTTTTCAAATGTTTTTTTACATGTTTCTAATTTCCCAGCATCTTGGAAAAAGTGACTGTAACTATTCGTATTGCAGAAAATGCTTATTCTGTCGCTTTCTGTGTGGGAATTTTTTGCTGCCCTTTTAATTGCCTGCAACTGTTTACTCTTTTCTTGTATAAACAGAGTTGGACAAGTAACAGAAGCAAAAGATTCTGCAAGAATTGCACTGAAGTCACCATGGTGGACACTGGGCTGCGAGTACCAGGTTATCTTTTTCTCCCGCTTCTGTACCTCATGGTGTGCGTCTGTGTTAGCGTGATCATGATGTATAGTTTTCAACTATGAACTCAGGAAGTAGCTAAAATAGCTCAATGGGATGATGAGCAAATAGAGTACATTCAAGATAGGGTAACAGAAGAGGGAAGGCAAGAAGATATAAAGAAAGGGAAAGAACCTGCTCAGGTTACAACTCTTACAAAATTTCTGAATTCTGTAGTTCCCATTTCATTACTTATACAGCTATGGTCCGTTTTTCAGGTTGCATTGGATGAAGCGGCTTTTTTACTGGATCTGGCTTCAGTAGAAGGGACCTGGGATTCATGCACAGAGAGAGTTGCCAAATGCTACAGTGAAGCTGGGCTTAATGATATTGCCAAATTTTTGCTATACAAAGATTAGAATTGCACATGTGGAGCTGATTCATTGCTGAGGCCATATTGGTTGTTTCAGATGACAAACTCCTGAAGAAAAACCGATTCAATGATGTGATACTCTGGAATTTACTTCGGAAATTATTGTATTTTACGGTTTTTACCATAAGAGATCCATTATACTAAACTGTAACCTAAGATTCTTTCTGAGTTGCTGTTTTTTAGGATAGCAATCAGATCTTTTCTGGCAAAACTGTTTCCATTTACAGCTCAAGCTCATCTCTGTAATCAATTTTACAGTCAACATAAATATTTTGGTTGAACAATGCTTATGAACCTCTGGTGATCGATACAAAAAAGTTCTACAGCCAGCAAAAGAGTTCTTTATTCTTCGTATTGAAGATTTGAATGATTACATCGGGGTTGAACTTCAGTGCAGCGCACAAGAAATTCCCTATGATTTCTATTACATATTGAAAGATTTGAATGATTACATCGGGGTTGAACTTCAGTGCAGCGCACAAGAAATCCCCTATGATTTCTATTACATTAATTGACTGTGGATATATATATATGTGAACATGCAGATCAGGCAGAACCAGATGTACCCTAATTCCATCCGTCAATTATCAAAGCATAGATTTCCAGTCTTTTTAATCATCAGTTGCCAGCATTAGCCTTCAGGAAGCCCAAGAGCATCCTCTATGGATCAATGGAAAGTCCTCTGTGCAACATACAAAAATGCATTATTATAAGGCCTTCTCCAACAGTTGATACCAAAAGTGGAGCTCAACTGCGCCACGTCAGCATTCCAGTAACTAATTCCAGTAACTTAATCCCCATCTCTTATAACATACTCCAACACTTGGTCCCATTGATTCCCTTATTTTCATTTATTTTATTATTATTATTTTATTTCATCCTCTTTTTTCTTCATTTTTTTTTCAAAATTCATTATTTCATTCATTTTAAAACATCATATAAATTATAAAATATTTCGAAATGTAATAAATACTACAATAAATTCTTAAATAAAAAAATAATATATTAAATTTGCTACTGTAGAGGTCTACTTTTACAAATTGTATTTTATATTTTTATTTATGCATTTAATATAAATATAGAATAATAATAAAAAAAGTCATGTACAAATAAAATAATATATAGATTTTACAATAGACATCACTTTGTAATATTCAATGAAGAGAAAAAAAATAAAACAAGTAAGTAAATGAAAAAAAATAATAAACAATAGTTGAGCTTGAGCACTTGAACTCAAGTCAACAGTTGAGCTCAATGAGCTTCTGTTGGAGTAGCAACTAGGAGCTCAACACCATAGTTGCTACTCTGTTGGAGATGACCTAAGTCATAAACATGCATAATGAGAACCGGCCCCATCTAACTTTCATCCATAAGCCCTACATCAATATACTGTATCTATAGAACAGTTCAGTATCTCAATCACAATAAGCACAGATGCACCGTAAATTTCCACAAAATCATCATCTTTAACATACAGAATCATCTAGCAACTATAAGCTAAAAACTATCAAAAACATAAACATGATCAATCAAGAGCTTAAGAGACTCACCTTAATAAAAGAAATAACCATAGGCTATGGCTGGACGCAAGAATCAGAATACCAAAGCGAGAAAACCAGTCAAGCAGTCCAAAGCCTCCAAGGGCAAACAGGTAAATAACTTCATTCTCACTCTCTTCTATAACCGCTCCCAAGGGCAGACCGGTAATCTCACCTTCTTTAATTGCTTGATTTCCCATTTCTTCTTTTTGCTGATTCACTTCACATTCTTTCTTTTTTTTTTTTCTATCATTCTTATTGGATTTTGTATGTGCACAGAAGAACAAGAAACAAGTTGTTAGTTGGCAGCCTGCCACTCAATGCTTTGGGTTTCAAAATCAACGGTAAAGATGGTAATTGTCTCTTCAGGTTCGTTCCAATGGTTTTGTCATGCAATTTGTTTGTGATGTTGTTTAAATGTTATTTAGATATGTGCGTGTTATTTCTTAAATAGGGCATTGATTGATCAACTTGAAGGGAATGAAGGTGAGCACGAGAAATACCCTATAGCCCGGTACTTCTCGTGCTCACCTTCAATTCCCTTCAAGTTGATAAGCCAATGACCTTTTCAAGAAACAACACATACATATCAAAATCACAGTTAAACAACACCACAAACCAATTGAAAGAATTTAACTATTGGAACGAACATGAAGATGCAGTTATCATTTTCACCAATTTCGATTATTTTGAAGCCCAAATCATCGTGCATACTCAAACCCTCAAAATCACTCTGCCATCTAACAACTTGTTTCTTGTTCTTTTGTCCACATAGACAAAATCCGAGAAGAACGAAAAAAAAAAAAAAAAAAGAGTACAGTGAAACTATGCAAAGAAGAGATGGAAAATCAAGCAATTAAAGAATATGAGATTACATGTCTGCCCTTGGGAGCAGTTATAAAAGAGAATGACAATGATGTTATTTACCTGTTTGCCCTTGAAGGCATTGGAATGTTCGGTGGGTTTTCTCAGCTTTGGTATTCTGATTCTTGCTCCAAGCCATTTCGGAAATTGACTTATACTAATACTTGTATCAAGCAAAATAAAATGGGATTTCGTTTGGGTTTATTCTTTCATTCTTTTTTCTTCGAGAATTTTGTGATTTGTCTGTCACTCTTACCAACAAATTTATACATGAAAAAGTTTGTACAGTTTAGGAATTAGTATAATTGTCAATTAAAAAATAGTACAAATAGATTCTTACAAATTACCATCTCTATATATTAAATACTAGGAACGGCGTCACACGCTACGCGTGTGAAGCGTAATCTTGTAAAACATTATTGTTTTATTAAATAATATATTGAAATAAATGGAGTGAATATATAATTTTCACATAATGACTTCAAACGTAATGAAAAAAATAACTAATTGAGTAATTAAACTTAATATAAATGGTGTGCTATAAATGTATATATTTTTTGTAGTTATGCAATTAATAGTTTTGAATTGAACTATATTAGACATATAAAAAGTATTCTTCCGAAGAGTTAAGAACCATCGGATACATCTCTAAACTTTGGAAACATTTAACTTCAAAATCTGCAATTCATCTTTTTCGCATGTTAATTGATATTTTTCATCAGTTGAATATATTGTCAAGTGCTTCATATAAACATTCTAGTTTCATAATATGATGTTTTTAGTTATTTTTATCGTATGATTTAAGAATAATTTAAAGTCAAAATGATCATCGAAAAAGTTAACAAAATCAAGTGTTACATTTATTATTGGACGGAGGAAGTATGTCTTTTTTTTTATAAGAACATATCATGGTTATATTTTAAAATTAAGTATAATAAGTCATACAACTTTATGTTAAAAAATAAAAATTTAAGAAGAGAATAAATAAAAAAGAAAAAAATTACGTCAATAAGATTCGAACCCAACTCCTTCAACTAAAATAATGATACAAATAATAGAGAAAAATCATGCCAACAAGATTCGAACCAAACACCTTCAATAAAAATAATAATAAAAATAATGGAGAAAAATCACGCCAACAGGATTCGAACCCTACATCTTTTAATTAACTAATAACACATGTACGCACCAAATTAAAATTGGACAAGCAAGATCAACGGATTAAAATTGATTGGTAGGTCAATCAATTGATTGAATCAACAGGCTTATTATATTACTTTAAATATATTTGATTTTGTAATAATGTATTTGATTTTGTAATAATAATTTGATTTTGTATCGAGTAAATTATGGACATAAATTATACTTGCTCTTATCTATCTTACTCTTACTACAAATAAATTAATTAAAAAAATTACTCATCTGTTTTTTTGGATTCTATACGTATTTCATTTTTGTCCGTTTCTTTGGATTCTATACGTTTCTATTTTTGTCAAATCTTTATCTCACAACTTTATTGTGGGTCCTGCCACTAAACCAACACACTACACTCATTATATAAATCTCCTAAAACACCGATCCAAAAACAAACGTATAGAATAAAAAAAAACGGATGAGTACCATTTTTATATATTTATTAGAATACGTCGAATGTATAATATATTCGAATTTGTTTCAAGGAGCTCCAGTAACTGGACGGAACAAGCTCCGATCGGGAGCTTGCTCTGGACGGAGCAAGCTCCATATCGCTCCAGATATGGAGCTTGCTCCGTCGATCGGAGTAAGCTCCAATCTGGAGCTTGCTCTGGACGGAGCAAGCTCCGATCTGGAGCAAGCTCCATTAATGGAGCTTGCTCCAGTTGTCCAACTCGTCGCCGGAGCAAGCTCCGGTATTGGAATTGGTACCGGAGAAAAAGAAGAAGAATTGAAAAGGAAAAGAAAGAAAAAAAAAAGAAAAGAAAAAAAACGGAAAAAAAATTATAAATTCGTTAAGGGGTAAGGTTTGTTTGGTTAGAGTGTTTTGAGGGGGTGACATTTTTGTAAATATGGAAAAGTCAACGTTTTTAGTACTAATATGTAATTGAAAATCTAGTAGATATGTTCTTTCAAAAAAAATCTAGTAGATATGTTTGTGAGAGCTAGATTAGGGACACTAGCATGATACTAATCAGTTAATAAGTGTATGTTTATATTTGCTTTTATCTAGTATCTGTTGTGTGAAATTTAGAAGTTATGTACTTTTTTGCGATTTACCTATTTGACTTCAGATTTATGCATTTCAACTTTCTTCCTTTTTTTGTTAATTTTCTTAATTTTCTACCAACTATAATTACGTTACTTTTTTGCATGATTTGTGTGCTCTAAAGCCACGGGATTTAGAGTTTTAAACAGAAATCGTGATTAGTAAATACTTGTTTCATCCCATTCTAACTTTTTCATTTGTTTTGTCAAAATTTTTAACTATAAAATTAATTTTGTAATTTATATTATAAAAATATAAGATGTTCACTTTCATAATAAAAGTTGCTATTACGGCGGCGGCTGTTGTTGATTGTAATTGTGACGTATTTTGGAGGTGAAGGAGCAGAACATGATGATGTCATAGCGGAAATGTTTTTTTTCTTCTTTTTGGTGTTGGGGTGATAGAAATTTGGACGAAGTTTTACTAATTAATTGTATACTTAACTAGGTGGTCAGATTGTTTGACTATAAAAATATAGCTCCAGAATTAATGGATGTTGTGGATTTCACGTGTGGGAGAGATGAAAATTTGAAAGAAATTTAAAAAATTGTAATAGATTTCAAAATTGTTTATTAAATATAATTTAGTTTCCCATTTGGTGTTCATAATCAAAATAGAGTGGATCTAATTGTGATGAAGTTAGAGAGTGGAATTTTACTGTAATTATGTTAACTAATTAAAGGACCTTTTTTTGTAATGCACATTTGTTTTTAGCACTAATATGGAATTTTTTTTCTCAGCAAATTATATTTACTTGTTATATGGTTTGCGACTTTACGTGTGCTCTAAGCAACGGAATTAAGAATTTAAAAGGACTTTGTGATTGTGTTAGAATGGGAGGTGAGAACAAAATTAACGGAAGAAAAAGAATTACATCGATTAGAAAATACTGTACAGTTGAACAACTATGCAATGCCAAAAATTAATTAGATGATCATTCCGGTCTTATTGAGTTAATATTAAAATTAAGCCATACTGTCATGAGCGGTGCGTTTTGGTGAATGTAATTAAACCATCGAGGCGCTTGAAGCATAGACTTACTTAAACGATCATTAGCTAGGGAGTTCCAAGGTACAACATTCAATCACTCGTTCAAATGGAAACATACAATTTGACTGATTTGAAACCTTTCATGACTAGAACTATCGATACTCTAAAGTGTATTCAAGTGAGAAAGGAGATTGCAGGAGAGAATATATGGACTCTTTAGTGTCACTTGTAATTGTTGGTTTTCCAATTAGTTTGACACCAAGAAAATGTCACACTACAATATTTTAGTGACACTATAGATATAGATTTAGCCACACAGCTAGACTTCTGGCTAAATGTCAATGATGTTAAAATTGTCACCAAATTATTGTACTAAAGGGCAACATTTCTTATTGTCATTAAATCATGTTTTGTTGTAGTGGCTCTCTATTAATAGTGGATAACCATAATGGATGAAGACATGTATCTTTTCAACATCCATGTACAGCGTCATCATCTAAACCACTCCATGCTTATGTCTGAATTTGTTCAATCATCAACCGTATGTATACGTAGTATTACAAAGTTCCAATAAAACTACTTTCGAGCAAATTATCATTTACAATGGAAATTGAAATTCGCAAGTACAAGATATCACTACAAAGTTCGTCACACACAAGCTTCAGATGATATAAAGAATGTCCAAAACCGAAAACCAAAAACACTTTTTTCCGCTTTATGGTTGAAATGCTTCAATAGTTAATTATACTTAACACGGTTACAAATATAGTATTATATATCGTTGCGGAGCTCGTCTCACAAGCTACGTAACGATATAATAAGTTTCTAAAACCAATTATGAATTATCAAGTTATAATAGTTAAAAAAAACTCGAGAAATCACAAGTTGTCATCAATTCCAACCAATTTACAACAATGGGTGCATGAAAATGATATTTGGAGCACCGATTGATATGTTTGAATTTAGATATATCTTTTTGTGGGTAATCAACTCTCGTTTCCAAATGTAGGTCTGAATTATACTTTATCCATTTCAATAATAACTTCCTCTTCGGTCAATATGCCTCATGTTTGACCGTACAAAATTCCTAAATTGTACGGTCTAATTCTTTTTTAAAGTTATATAATTAAAGTCATAAGTTAGTAGTATGTTAAATATTTTTTAGAATTTTTTTATTAATATAATTTATGTGTAATATACGAGTCAAACATGACTGCTGTTGACCAAAAAGTAAGTTTGTAATGAAATGGAGGAAGTATATATTATCCGTGGTACACAACTTAGTTCTTCTTCTTCCTATTGACCCGAAACCGATCAATCTAGCTTGGTTGATGCATTTATTAGAGAATTAACACCATCTGTTCGAGCTTTTAATTAGAATATCTTGTGGAGACAAAATCCATTCCATATTTATACTAAAAATTACGTACAAATTAAGGTCAAGAGGCCGGGGCATACACCATTGATGATTACATCAGATCCGAACTTCAGTACAGCTGCACAAGAAATTCCCTATGATTTTCATTACATCAATTCAGTACTGTGGCTATAGCCTATATGTGAACATGAAGATCAGGCAGAACCAGATGTTCCGTAATTCCATCCTTCAAGTATCAAATCATATCTTTCCAGAGTCTTTTGAACATCAGTTGACTACAGCATTAGCCTTCAGTAACCAAGAGAGCCAGCCTCTATGTATCAACGTAATTCATTGTCGACCTTGGCAGCTACACACGCATATTGTCTTCCTCTCTTTCTAGTTCTTCTTCTGCGTCCTCTTTCGGACGTAGACTTTGAGCAAAGGCGGAGCAGACACTTCTTGTGTCCTCTTTTGTTTTCGGACGTAGACATTGATCAAAGGCGGAACAAATTCTTCTTGCTCCTGGTTCTGTGGCGGCTCCTGACCTTCTAGAATAATGCACGTATCATCAGAAAACTATAAGATTTCACAGCTCAAGATAAGTAACTTAATAATAGATTTCAATTGCAGCCATTACCGTTTGCATCCTTCATGGAATCAAAAGGTTCAGCGTGATCAGTAACTATCTTGTCTACTGAACCTTGTTGCTCTGATATCCGAACTTGTGCTGCACCATCAACACCGCATTGCGAAGTCTAGAATGACATCAAGGTTATTATTAGAAAGAAATTATGCAGTTCCAACATTCTATGTTTATATACTACAGCTAATTAAGAAACATGGTACTTAATTTTTTTTTTAAATCCATCTTACCGACTAAGTATGTTATCTCTATATATGATTCTGAACTGAAAATATGCTTACATGTTCAGTTTTCATAGCATCTTCATGCCCATTTTCGGCCTTCACATCATTTGAGGTAGTTGCCTGCTCCAACTTTCTGTCAACAATATTTTTATCGGTTCTTGTTGACACTTCGCCATTATCCTTTTGAGAAAAACAATTATCGATCAAAACCATATACAGTGAGAAAATACTGCACGTATAAAAAAAATTATACAATTAATGTTGTTAGAAAAGAGAGGAACCTTGATGAATGTTGCAGCCGGTTCAACACAAATGTCTTCCTTTAATCGCACGCTATTGTAATGCTCTTCGTCGTGATAAGCTCTGCAATTAAAATATTTAGACCAAAATCAGACTTTACTCTTAATTTCTTCCATTTCTTCTTTGAGGAAGTAAACCAGAACATAGAACTTTAACTTTAAGCCCAATTCATGCGCAATTTATACATCATGATCAAATTGACATAAGCTAAAAACAGTCCATATAACTCGGTACAACAACATGCATAAGGAACTTAAAATTGTAAGGTTACCCACGGAAACTATAAACGTCGACAGATGCATTTAAGGTGATGTGTGTCGTAGAAGTAGAGCTGAAATCTGAACTTTCAATACTTACAGATGTATTGTGGGGGCGTCTTCTTTACCACAAAACTTCATTATGGGCCATGCATTGTACTGCATAAATTGAAATAAAAGGGACAAATTAATTCTCGAATCCTCAAATCTCGTTAGTTTGTTACTAATAACTATTGAGACATGAGATCAATTTTATACCAAGTGCACATAGATGTTACTCTGAGTGACTTGCGAAACTGCTTCCAGTTCCATATCCCCCGCCCAGGTTCCATCCTCTGCCAGTGCTCGACAGTAATCATCGAATGAACCCTCTTCCGAAATGAGATAATTCTCGAATCGGTCCTGATTGTACTGTAGAAAATAACTCATTAATTATTAGTATCCTTCACAATAGTCTAACATATTTAACTTTATACTTTTGTTAAATATTTCACCCTAATAACTAGTAGAGTCTGCACAATATAGTCTAAGACGCATAATGGCAATCACAATAAGCACAAAAGCATTGAGAACAAGCTTGAACCATGCAAATTTCCCACAAAAGCATGCAACATCTTTAACATACACAATGATCTAGAAACTAAGCTAAAAACTATCAAAAACATGATCAACCAAGAGCTTAAGAGATTCACCTTAATAAAAGAAACAACCATAGCCCGGTACTTCTGGTGCTCATCTTCATTGCCTTCGAATTGATCGGCTAATGCCCTATTCAAGAAAAAATAACACACACAAATCAGAATCACATTTAAACAACACCACAAACCAATTGTCAAAGAAGAATTCAACCAATGAAACGAACCTGAAGAGGCAATTACCATCTCCAGTAACTTCGACGATTTTGAAACCCAAATCATTGAGCTGCCGACTCAATCCCTCAAAATCACTCTGCCAACTAACTACTTGTTTTTTGTTCTTCTGTACATGGAGACAAAATCCAATAAGAATGAAAAGAAAAAAGAAAAAAAGACTGCACAAAGAAGAAATGGGAAATCAAGCAATTAAAGGATGTGAGATTACGAGTATGCCCTTAGGAGCGGTTATAGAAGAGAGTGAGAATGAGTTTATTTACCTGTTTGCCCTTTGTGGCTTTGGACTGCTTGGCGGGTTTTCTCGCTTTGGTATTCTGATTCTTGCGTCCAGCCATTGCCAAAATTAGCTTATACTAACAAGTATCTGTATCAAACAAAATAAAATGGAATTTCGTTTTGGTTTATTCTTGCTTTCTTTTTTCTTAGAGAATTGTGTGATTTGTGTGTCACTCTTTCCAACAAATTTATACATGTAAAAGTTTGTACATTTTAGGAACTATAATAATCAAAAATGGATTATCAATTCAAAAATAGTAAAAATAGATTTATTACAAAATATGCCATCTCTATACATTAGAATACGTCGAATCGATCTACAATATATTTGATTTTGTATATTCAAATTATGGGCAATTCAAAACTACAATTTTTATACATTAAAATACGTCGAATCTATAATATATTCGAATTTGTTTAGCATATATAGACATTTTTTTATATTTGCTCCTATCTACCTGTTTTGCGTAATTCACAACTTATGTACATAGTACTATTTTTGCCATTTTACCTATTTGACTTCAAATTTATGCACTTCAACTGTTTTCTTTTTTTATTCTAAACAAATTATAATTACAGTAGTTGTTTTGTATGGTTTGCGATCTAAAGCCACGACCGATTAAGAATTTAAATAGAAACTGCGATTAGCAAATACTACGACTGAGCAACTAATTGAGCAATACAAAAACTTATTGAGTTACTTACTAGAATTGAAATATTGCGCTAAACTGGGCTGAGGCTTTATGTGTTGATTATTTGTTTTTCATCATTAATTAAGTATATATACTCCCTTGGCCTCTTAGAGCATTAACAATAAGGCTCTGTTCTCTTCGTATGAAAAAGTATGAATTGAACTGAATTTATTTGTAGTACAAAATACTATTCCCTCCGTTTTTATTTATAAGTAGTTTTAGCATTTTGAACTCTTCCTTAAATATAAGTAGTTTTAGCTTTTATTAGATTATTTTACTCTTTTCCATATACTTTCTCCTTAATTTTAATAGTCTTAAAAGTGCATCTATTACTTTTCTCTCTATCTCTTTCTTATTAAAACAATAAAAGTTACATATATTTTATAACATTAATTAGTGAAAGAATAAAATAAAGAAAATCAATCATTTCCTTAATATGTGTGAAAACTCCTAAAATTACTTATAATTAAAAACGAAGGGAGTATTAGGCAAATCTGAACTGAACTGAACTTAATCAATTTTCAGATGAAAGGAACAGAGCCTAAGACTCTAAAACTCTGTTATTTTCATCTGAAAATTGATTATTTTAAATTCAGTTCAGATCACTCCAGATGCATTAAGTTCGGTTCAGTTCATTTCAAATTTGTCTTATAATATTTTGTACTACAAATAAGTTCAGTTTAGATTCATTCAATTCGGTTTAGTTTAGTTCAAATCAGTTCAATTCAAACTTTTTAAAACGAAGATAACAGAGCCTAAAGCCTAAGCAATAAGGAAATCGAGGCAGGATCATCAACACTTTCTTTTTTCATTCTATTTTTTAGGAGTGTAGTTATTACAGTTATTACAGAAGAGAGCCGAGAGAGCTGTATCCTAAGTGAAACGAAGGAAACAAATCCATTTTTTTTTCCTCCCTCTATCTCGGATATTGGACAAGACACTAATAAGTACTCCAATAACTATGTAATCAATGCCACGTTTTAGTGTTTCTTGTTTGGGGTGGTTGGCAAATATATGTACTCCAATATGCTTTTAACTTTTAAGTTTAACCAATGGATGTTGGATATATTGTTGGTTGGTGACGAGGTGAGCATCAAAGTTCGAACTTCGAACTACATAAATCATTCGTGATATATAAACTACTACAGACTACAGTCTAAAATTTCAAGAACTAAATAATCAATCCATCTAAAAATCATAATCGCTCATACACCGTCAAACTAATCATCTACACGTGCATATAGCTCAAACTCAATTAATGATTTAATTCCATGCATATCTATATACTTCTACACTGCAATAATCGTCATTTGCATGACGTATTGAATTGTTTCTTACGTAATGTGTTGAGGCTTACTCATTAAAATTTGGCCCCGATATTCACACTCTCTTTTCAATTCTGAATAGACCATAAGTGGTTTATGATTTGTACGTGTTTATTATATGCAGATTTCAATTAATAGAAGGAAAATCATTCCGATGTTTCATTGTGTTTTCATGTCTGTTTTTAACAATAAAACATCTCCAAGTCCTATTCTGTTGTTAGCGTAATTGTGTGGGTTGATGTTCGTCTTATATTAGTTGAGTGCAAAAAGAGCTAGATTACCATCATAACCATTATTAGCTACTCAAAGTGTAGTGTTAGTTGTTAATAACACATCAAATACATAAAGCCTGGAATTGGGAAAGTTGTCCAACAGTACTAGACTACTAGTGTAGTGTTGTATACTTTGGTCAACATGCGGAGTACACTCGCTCACTAAAATTATGAATTACTGATTTAACTTCATTTAAACCGAGCATAATATTTTTCGCAACTGATTTAAATTCATTTACACCGACCATAATATTTATCCAGACGAGAAAAATAAATAAATAAAAATATTCTAACTTGAATAATATTAGTGTGGAATTTTATTGGAAAGAATAAAGAATTAAAGTTTTGAATGGGTATTTACAAATTAAGAATTTAGAGATTGATGGTTGTTTCTGTTGTATATAATTCATTTAACATTGTTCCGTTAGGATTTTAAAGGGCCGTTTAGAACTCTAATAGAACACCATGATCTATTGAGTTTGTTGAACATCCGTTATGTTCTTTAGAATCGCTTTTGTTGGATTCTATTGATATTTTTGTTTACTTTTTACATTTTTTTAATCTTATTTCATGTTTTATGACTTTAGCTCAAAACACCGTTTCTGCACAATAAACTTTTGTCGAATTTTACAAAATCTTTGAATGAGCCAATAAACTTTTATTCTTTTTTCTTTTTTATTTATTTTTTATTTTTTTTGTGTTAGAAAAGGACGTTTTGTCTCTGAACTTTATCGAAATTTAAAAACGGTACACCTGAGATAGGTGGCAATTCACACAGAACTCCCTCCTCCATTTCTCCAGTCCCTAGTCTAGATAGCTTATCAACACACAAATTTACTGCTCTTTTTATCCACTTAAACTCCACTTGCCAAGGCTTTCGAAGTAGCTCGTTACATCTCTCTACTTTCATCTTCATTACTGGGTCTTCATCACAAACAACTTCACCCTTCATCATCTTGTAAAGTAGCAGAGCATCAATTTTGATCTGTAGCTTGGGAATACGCTGATAACTTTTACCAATGAGGTTTAGCTCAATTTGTTAGACTGAGGTGTCCTGACACTAGAGGTCATAGGTTCAATTCTCGCCAAGTGCAGGATTATTTATAGTTTATTACTAGCTTTGTAATACTACTTGTAAAATTGTAATGGTTCAATTATTAAAAAAAAATACGCCGATAACTTTTATTCATTCATGACAAGCCGAAACATATAAATTTCTTTCGTCCTTTTCGATTGTTTCTCTTCTCTTCGTATCCAGTTGTTAAGTGGGGTATTTGCAGGAATTGATCCACACTTATATTATAAGAGGAAATGCCAATCTCCAAGATCTAAATTATATATCTTCTTCCCCAAGTGAATTATACTCCGCTACTATTAATTTTCACTCATAATGGTCTCAAACAAAATTATTATTAGGACGGGGAAAAACTAAAGTCCCGTCATAAATATTAGCTCGATTGAAAGCTTACATTCCCCCCTTACATTAATGTATACAACAACTACGAGTGATAATGCTTCAATCATTTTCTCCTCTTCTGCATTCCTTTGGTTCTTGTTTGATGATTGGTATTAATTACATTTACGAATTTACCTAACACCTTGTTTGATATCACCTTATTCGGGAGTAATTTCATTTTATTCAAGCGTAACAAAATAAATAAATATCATTATCATAAATTTATATAGTGAAGATTAATAAGGTGCAAAACAAATGGAGAATAATATTGAAGCTCGAGACCATATGTACAAAAAAACGTTAAAACATTTGGAACCATTACAACACTTGGGCTAGTTGCTCTACTTATCGATGTACGGTTGGTTAAGACATGGACATCGGAGAAAGGGGACACACATGAATCATGAACACAATGATAAAATAAGTCCACTGAGAAAAAGACGTCCGCTCTTACCCACCTTCGGGTCAAAGCTATCGACCGATCCGACCCGACCCATCCATTGCACTATTAATTACTCCACTTCATTTCTTTTCCTCTTTCTCCTCCTCAAAGTGCAAAATTTTCATTCATTTCTTCAGTTTCACACCATTTTTACTCCCTGATTTCTGCTCTCCAAGTAAGGTAAGTGAAAATGATGACATCACATTCATGTTTTTCAGTACTGTACTGTTTTTTTAAAGTGGAATGAAGTTTTTAATTGTTGATTTTATTTTTAGCTTTAAACTTGTCGGTATGGTGTAGTAGTTATTGCCAATGTCGATCCATTAATTGTGCCAGCGTGCTGATGAACACCAATTGTGCCGTGTCTTTATTACGCGGTTTTCATTTTAGCCTCTCTAGCAGCATTGTAGGTTTGAATGTTTGATTGGTGTTGTGAGGTTTTGGTTTAGCTGCTGCACAGTTTTTCATATTTCCTTTTATCAAGTTGCTGAGACTGAGATTGTTTGTTTTCGGTTTCTTTTGCAGAGCTGCATATTGAGGATTTCTGGCCTACTGTTTTCGAATGTCATGCTCCTTGGAGTGATTGGTTTTACACTGCAAGGAAACATAGTAGTAGTAGAGTTTTCTGGTGATTGCTTGAGTCTGTCTGGCTTGCATTGTTTTCACCTTTTTTACTTGTGTGGATATGCTTTATTCGTATCGATTTTACTTGATCGTGGTCCTTGACTCTCAGATTCAGTGATATATGTCATTATGTGTTGATCCATGTCAATTTCAGTTCTGTAATAGTACTACTCTTACTTTCCTTTTTGGAAACAGTTTTTTGGGCTAAATTTTCTGCATAATGAAACTTAGGACAAAGATCGTATACATAACACGGTGAGCTAGTGAGAACTGAGAAGTAGATGCAGAATCTCTCAACTGGACCTGTTGGATAGACAGGATAGTTCATGCAATAGATTTTTCGTCCCTCGTGTTAATGAGCTAGATCTAGATACTCCTTTATGACTCATATATTTGAGTAAATCTGTGGTTTCAATCTTACATCTATAAATATTCATTCTTATTTACTGTTTCATATAATGTGTTTTTTGTCTTTCAATCTATAGAGATTTATTTATTATGATAGTACTAGTATATAGCAATATTGTTCAGATACAAATTGTCTCATCCTCACGGCTGCTCATGTACTAGTAATTCGATCTGAAATAGATATTGTCCGTTCTTAAATAATCTGTTCTGTTGCACCAGTGCAGTTCAAGTTTCAAAATCAGGAAATAATTAGTCTCGATGTGCTATTGAACATTAATTATATCTTGGATAGTAATATTGTGTCCTGAACCTACTTCATTGTTGTCGTTGCCTTCCTTTTTCTTTTGGGGTGCTTTAACTTTACCTCCTTACTTTGTAGTACACAAATGTAACTTCACATACTGTTCATTTATATAATTCATAAATCTCTTAAATTTTCGTTATCTATAATTCGACATCTGTATCTGTATTCTTACGTGAGCACATTATAACTCTGAAATGCCAAGAACATGCTATAATCACCATTGAAGATTAACAACTGGTCTAAATATCATGCAAAATTTCTTCTTCTAATCATCATCAAATCCACTGTCGATTTTGTGTTTTTTAGCTCCTATCTTAATGATCTTTCTAAAAAGTGGCTTCATTTATTCAACTGAAATTGGCATTGTATCAGTTTCTTTTAAGAGGTTACTTGGTTCTTTACGTTGGATCTTCCTTCATACATACAGATCAGCTGAAATTGATCAATGACTAGAATTTAGATTGAACTTTAAAAGTGTGACTAACCCAGAACCCATCATGTTCGCAGACATTCTGTTTCAGCCGGAAGATATTGGAGGTAACTATGGATCAAAAGTCATGGCCTTGGAAGAAAAAATCTACAGAGCTTACCTCACGGACTGAAAGGGCAAATAGTTCTTTGAGTAGAAGTGAAGAAATCAATGAGGTTTGTTGTCAGTTAGTACTAAAATATCTCATATCGGCATCTCCACCTATAAACTTCTCATCTGACTTATAACATTTGCCAAGTGCAGCATCACTGCACTGTCTGCACATGTGTAACTGCACATGTGATATGGCCACATCATATTTAGGATAATGAAGTTTTTACGTAGTTACAACAGGGATAAAATGGACTGTAGCCTTGTTTACATTTGATAACATAATATTTTGTTGACCTCATTACTTTCCTATCATGCCGAATAATATTTTACCAGGATTTAAGAAGTTTTCACAAAAATTTCGGATTGGTAAGTTGTAAAGTACTGTTCAGGCAACTGGATGGTAAAGTAAACAATTATCTGGTAAACTTGATAGCACTACCCCCAACAGAAAAGGATAAAGCTAATCTTGATAAAAAAAGAAACTGATAAACTCTACTAGAAATTAATGTGATGAAATTGTTTTGAAAAGTTTTTATCCATGCATGCATTTTGCCCAATGATGGGATTTTTGCCTCTGCAGATTGAGAAACTCGTAGCATATTGTTTCTGCAGGTTCAGGAACTTTTGGATGAGAAATCTGAACTAGAAAGGAGTCTTAGAATATCAAATGAGAAACTTGCTGCTGCTCTTGCTGATTGTAATGCGAAGGACATCATCACCAAGAAACAGGTGAAAATTGCACAGGAGGCAATTGCAGGTGATCTGCGTTTCAAAAAGTTGCAGTTACTTGATTTATGTTCTTTACCTCCCTTAAGAATACACTTGCTGATTTATACTTTTAATTGCTGCATAGGGTGGGAGAAGGCTGATGGAGAAGCAATTTTTCTGAAGAAAGAACTTGATAAAGTTTTATTCCAGAAAGCTGCTTCCGAAGAAAGATTAGGCCACTTGGATGCAGCGTTAAAGGAGTGCATGCAGCAACTACGCTTTGTTCGAGATGAGCAGGAAAAGAGAGTTCATGGTGCCGTCATGAAAACATCAGTGGAATTTGAGATATCAAGGATGGCTGTAGATGAAAAGTTAGCTGAGGCTGGTAAGAAGCTTGCGAAAGTAGAAGCTGAAAACACTCAGCTTAGGAAAGCTATATCTGGGAAGGACAAGGTAATTGAAGAATTGAGTAAATATAGAGCTCAAGTCGAGGAGGATGTTAATGCCCTTATGTTAAGACTTGACTCTACTGAGAAAGATAACAATTCTCTGAAGTATGAGGTTCGTGTTCTCGAGAAGGAGCTCGACATTAGGAATGAGGAGAGAGAATTTATTCGCCGAACTGCTGATAATGCTGCGAAACAGCAGCAGGAGAGTGTAAAGAAAATCTCAAAATTGGAATCAGAATGTCAGAGGCTGCGTCTCCTTGTAAGAAAACGGTTGCCTGGGCCAGCTGCTTTAGTGAAAATGAAGAATGAAGTTGGAATGCTTGGAAAGGATCAGTTTCCTACCAGAAGAAAATCAAACCCTTCACTTATTAGTTCTATGGACTTCAGTGCTGATCCGACTCATGATGCACGGATCAATTTTCTGATTGAGCATTTGCATAAATTGGAGGAAGAAAATAGGAGTCTCAAAGATGCCTTTCACAAAAAATCAAGCTTCTCAAGAAGCGAAGGATACGTCAAAGATTCGTCAAAAAGACATCCTATCATAGAACCAGGTCAATTCCAAGGATTATTGATGGAAAGCCCTGTAGCTGTTGCTTCTGAAATAGGCAGTGATGACAAAGCCAGCTGTGATGATTCATGGACGTCTGCTTTTGTATCCGATCTGGAGCAGTTCAGAGTTGAGAAAAGAACAGGAACACCAGCTCATGGAAATATGGGAGCTTCAGAACTGAGTCTTATGGATGATTTCGCTGAGATGGAAAAATTAGCGGTGGTTTCGGTAGATTATCCTGCTGGAAGCTCACGCCATTCTTCTGATGATGGTAACGGACCACTGGATCCCTCTGAAACTCCATCACACATGCATTCAGAACCCTTGCTCTCTAGCCAGAAATTTGGATCCAAACACGAGGTAACCTATGATGATATCCTGAAAATGCTTCTGGAGCACTGTCAAGGACTAAAAAGAAAGCCTGTTGATGTACTGGAGGATATAAAAGTTGCTCTAGTACAAAATAACCTCTTGAATACTGATGCATCTGATATTGGTAACGGCTACAATATATCATCGACAGAAAAGAACGGATTGAAATTGCATCCAGATGTGAGTGTATCAGTACACAAAATTCTTGAGCTGCTTGAAGGAATAAGCATATCTTCTGAAGGTAATGGTCTACAAAGTTCAGAAGCTCCAACAGGCTACATGGTTCGCGCGTTCCAGTGGAAGTCTGCTGAACTATATGCCATTCTGCAAAACTTCATTGAAACTTGTAATGGCTTGCTTAGTGGAACAGCTGATCTGGAACAGTTTGCTCAAGAAGTGGCTGCTGATTTGGATTGGGTCATGAATCATTGCTTCTCCATTCAGGATGTTTCCAGCATGAAGGATGCGATAAGGAATCATTTGGATTGGGATGAATCGAGGAGCGAGAGTGAGGTAGATAGTGGTTCAATTAATCACTCGGTGGAATCTAACCGATTTATTTCTCCTCTGAGTGGCCATAATAGTTCGCATTTGGAGGTAATTCAGCCTAATATGAATGAAGATGGTACAAGACCGAGTGTTGAGCTCACATATAAGGAATCTACAGTTGCTGATTCAGAGGGCAGATCTCAAACTGAATCCGCCCATTTGATTGAGAATCTGCAAAAGGAGATGGAAACTGCAAAGCCTACTAAGGGTCAAAATGAAAATGAAAATGAAGAAGAAAAGATGCTCAGGGAAGACCCTGACATCCGGCCAACAGAAACTGATCTTGAACAGATAAATATTGCCAAGAAGATTTCACAGTTAGAGAATGAGCTGGAAGACAAAAATACATACTGTGAAAGACGGGAAGAAACATGCAGTGATCTCAAGATACAACAAGAAAGGTACATCTCATTCTGCATTGTCATTTGCATGCTTTTTTGTGCTTTTTTTTTTTTTTTTTTTTGGTTCTGTTCATTTGCACAAGTGGATATTCAGTGTTTCTAACATTACATGTTTTCTACATGACCAGCAAGGAAACTGTGGATCATCAGAACCACGGAGAACAGCAACTTCAAAATGTAAGTTGTGCTTTTTTGTTCTTATGTTTTTTTTTTTTTTTTGTGCCTTTGGAGAAGTACAAAAGTTATGGACAGTAAGTTGTAGAAACAAGTTCAATTAGTTGGAGAATGTAAGTTTATAGAGTTTGAAAAAATAAATAAGAAGAGAACGTAACGGTATACATAGGCTCCATCCAGTTTCTTGACATCCTTACGTGTAGGTTCATAAACTTCTTTGTTCTACGCGTAATTAATTCATTGGCATTGTAATCTTCCCTCTTCAGCATTACGTTTGTGTGTGTATTAATGGTGATGCCTCACTAGTACTCCATGCTGATAAGTGATAACCTTGTAGGATCGAGAGATCATTGCAGCTTCTGAGAAACTAGCCGAGTGCCAAGAAACTATTCTGAATCTCGGGAAGCAACTGAAGGCATTATCTACTCCTAAGGACGCAGCTCTGTTTGATACAGTCAGATCTACTACTCCTACCCACACTGCTGCTTCCCCCATGTCGACTCCTAATAGAAACATTGACCGGATGTCCTCATTACTGAACAAGATGTTGGCCGAAGACAATGACCGAACTTGTTCATCCTCTTCCAGAATGAAAGATGACATTCAACACAAGAGCAGTTTTTCTAGCATCAGTACTAATGCAGACATGGAGACTCGGGGCAAGGTTACGGACGCGGATGCAGAAGTGAAAACTCCTGCTTCTTCAATGGCTATTGGCACTTACAAGAAGAAAAGTGGTGGGAGAAGCCTGTTCAAGAGGTTGTTTATGCGAGCTAAGAAAGGTAACAGCAAGAAGAAGGGTACTTCCATGTTATAATTGAATTTGGTTTGTCTATCTAGTATAATTACACGGGAAGATCTCTGGAAGAATAAAGATTGGTAAAAAAATGAATGCTTGCTAAAGCTCATGCTTACGAGAAGGGCTCAAATTTTGGACTAGTAGTTGATATAAGTTGATCAAAACAGTATTTGATGACTAATATTTGTAAATATTTGCTGATTATGTGCTATTGAATCAGAAGGTTGTGCATGTTCCCAATACGGTGAAAATAGTTTGCCAAATTTATTTGGAATCGGTTTCGGATACAAATTAGTAAAAGTTTCTCAAATGATCAAGTACATGAGGCAACTCCTTATAACTGTTGCCAAGCACTAAAACATGAATTGATGGCCTACCTAGGTATATGTAATTGACCCGATATACTATACTTTTAGTTGTACAGTATATATTTTTCTGAATTTGAACCGAACAACTAGTTTTGAATTAAATTAAATAAGTAAAGCTTTAAACTGGAATAAATTGAAATTTTGATTTTTCAAATGAATTGAATAAGGGTGAGTCCGTTTTTGTATTAGTACAAATTCCAAACCAAATATGAAACTCTTCTATGATACGATTAAGAGATTAGGCTAAGGGATTATCATATATTTTTCTCAGATGACTTGCTGAAATGAGCTACAGAAGTACTCTATATAAAGGAATATTCCCGCTAGCTGAACATGTTATTGTATGTTATTGTTTCATGGGTCTAGATTCTAGAAGCATTGGTGTGGTTGTTGATCGATTGTGTTCTAATGCCTCTGAACATTGTTTCATGTATTACCTAAGCATCCCTAAATTCTCGATAAATTTGGTTTTGATTCCATAATTCAATTTGTTATGTACTACTTATGGTTGTTGATTTAGGTACGATTAGTTTTAGCTGTATTTTTCAGTTTGCTGCGTTAGATACTACTTCTAGATAAGATGCCTAGTTGACATAAAAGTTGGAGAGAACCACCCTTTTTTACGGAGCTCAAAACCTAGTTGTAATTCGGCCTTAGAGTCTAATTTCATCTTCCCCATTTGATGATTTGATCCTACAGGCTACAGTCTTCCATAGATCTGTTCTGTTCCAAGTGAAATCAAGTAGGAAATGAGTGCTTTCAATGCCTTCAAAGCAAACGTTCCAGTCGCTTGGTGCCCTCACATCTACGTAACACTTGTCAGGGGTATACCCGGAACAAGGAGGCTCCACCGACGCCGTTAGAAGCTCTCCGCCTAATCAAATGCAACCGTACTGTCATGCGATGGAACACTCCTACTCTTCGAGGAATGCTTCAGCAGGTAGACATTTAAACACTCCTACTCTTTTGTTGATGTAGCTTAGCTGCTTCTTTGAAAACCGTATTTGATATGGGGAATGCTGCTTCTTTAAAAAGTGTATTTTGATATGGGGAATTGTGTGCTTGAGATTTTTGTTTCTGTGATTTGATTGGAATTGTGAATTCAGGTGAAGAGAGGTTGGTTGTGATTGAGACAGAGGAAATGTATAAGGCTAGGAAGGAGAAAATTGCTAATCATCGTGCTCTCCGGCACCCCTTGATTGTGAGTCACCAGCCATCTCCAGCTACTGATTCTTCGTCTTAGTTGCCAAGTTCCTTAGGTAACTCGTTTTTCGTTTTGGAAAAAGAGAAAGAAAAGGAATAAGCTAATATGTGTGTTAGTTGATTGGCATGATTATGAGGAACTTAATGGGATGATTTATGCTGCAACATTAAGTTTGAATCAGAGTTATATATGAACTTTTATTTTCTGTATACTTTCGAGCTTTGTGGATACTGGTGAACATGTTCAAATGCTGCATGTAGTCTTTTGCTTGTTAATGCTGTATCCATCTGTTTTGGTTTAGTTTATTGGCCACAGAGAATATTCTTGTGTATTAATGATTTCTTTGTACAGTAGAAATTTGCATTCATAGCATAGTTACTCATCTCCGTTGTAGCGACTAGCGAGCTGCATGATCCCCCTTCAGCTCGTCGTAGCCAGCCCAGGCCTCACGTAATAGTATGTGCTGGGATCTGCGGTTGCTAATAACGTATGCATAGCGCACTATCTTGTTTTTCTTACAGCGCTACGATATGATAATAGTATAAGATCTTAGTTAGATGAGATTTTAACATGTGCCGGATCTTTAGTTCATAAATTAGTAGACCTTTCTGGACAGTGTTTAGACGGGTAAAATGCATTGAATCCCCCATCAATACCTAATCTTGTGTTCGATCAAGTATGGTGGGCTTTCATATAAGCTTCTGGAGCTCATCTAGCTGATAAACAAACTAACGCTTAAATAGCTAGTCAGGTTCCAACGTTCATAAACAAATACAACATCATCGAAGCTATCAAATCAACTCATTTTTTAGAAACAACTTAGACCACTTTAAATAGGACTAAGGAAAAATAACAACCCAGATTGACAAAACCAACTCTAAATTTTTTAGTACTAAATTTAGATTGAGTAATTTTTATGTGTATTTATTTAATTTTTTTATGAGATTGGGAACCCTTACCCTTTTAGTGCATACTGGGTAGACCCCACGTGCCTACGCAGTAAGTTGCAAACCACGCGTAAGCCAACTTAAATCGTAACAAGTTGCGACAAACTCGATTCAAAAGGCATAAATCCCAAAAATTCGCCCCCGTGAGAATTGAACATGTGACCGAGCCAACGATAATATTATACTTTCTTTTCTTTATATAGTTTGCTGGAACAAAATTATTATTCCTTCCTAGAAGGGAAAGAAGTTTGTTCCTAGAAGGAAAGGAAAAGAAGAAGAAAAACAAGCCCGAGCAAGAAGGGCGGCGGTTTGGTGCAAGTGCAAGAGGCAGAGAATTGTACGAGAACAAGGTTTTTCCTATTGCGTATAAAAGCAAATCAAATAACAACTCCATTCCCGACCCGACGCAAAATCCAGGAGTGAATCCAATTAATCTCGTAAGAGCAGCCCCTTTTTGTTTTTCTCAAATCAAAGGTTCGATGTTTGCTCCAAGTATGTGAGCAACTGTCACCACCAACTGCTCCTACAACTTTTCCGGTCAAGGTGAACCCTGTAAATTAAATTGAAAGTTTATATTTTCTTTGGCTTTACAATCAGTGTGGTCAACAACTACAGGCACTTGTTCTGGGGCACTTGACATGACCATCCTTCAAGTCCCTACCCTTATCGTAAACTGGAATGAAATACTATAGTAATCATTAGGAGCACACTGAGTCTGATCCTTCACCAAACCGTCCAATGTCCTCAGCTCGACAGTGATGTGTGGGTAATCCAATTTCCCATCACTCTGCTTCCTCATCTTAAGCAGCTCCCGACTCGCCTGCCTCGATGAATCCACCGCATCCTTGTCAGCAACAACAAGGCAAGAAGTGTGCAGGAGTACAGTTAAGAGAAGGAAACAGTATAGTGTGAAAGCCATTATTGGATAGTGGAGAGAAGAAGAGATCGGATCTTAATTGCTCATCATTTTACTACGATCTAATATGTTACTAGAATTTTATTACTCAATTTCTTTGTTTGTGAATTAAAATACACCATATGTTTTCTATATATAAAAATCTCATCTTTTTCATTTTAGACGTTACATTAAAATAGTCTCATATTATGTTTTGAAACTCGGACCCGGAGGTCGGGCCGGACACCTCTCCGTAAGAGGTTCAACCGGTTCATCTGGAGTCAACCTTAATTATATTTTATTTTAAAGTAATCATTTAATAATATTAATTTTAGTAAAAATAGTGTTAGAACAATACATTGGGCCTAAATTTCTAATAACACAGACTATAAAGTGAAAAGCCCAATAACTTTCGGTACAT
The DNA here is from genome assembly GCA_028274465.1 of Plantago ovata. Classification (NCBI taxonomy): domain Eukaryota; kingdom Viridiplantae; phylum Streptophyta; class Magnoliopsida; order Lamiales; family Plantaginaceae; genus Plantago; species Plantago ovata. The sequence continues at coordinate 4,071,563 of CM051457.1, read as the reverse complement.
AAAATGTATGAGAAGGATAAGAATTAAGGTTAGAGAAAAAAGTGGGAAGAGTGAATCTAAGACCATCCGCATTAGTGTCGCGCGATGCCTAGGCATCGTGGTGCCTTTTGGCTCCATGTCGTGGCATCGTGGCATGTTTCTGCATTGGTTGCCCCGATGCCGCGACATCATCCAATTCTTTAATTTTTTTTTGAGTTTTTTTATTTCTAAATAAATGATAATAATGTGATTTTAATGTTGATATAAAAATATATTTTAAAATTTTATAAGCTTAATTAAGAGGAAAATAGAAATCGGATATAGAATGATTCAAATATATTCAAGAGTGGTCTCTATTTATAGATCTCGAGAAAATAAAATTGTTGGTGATTTTTGTTTATTTTTTGCATTTTTATTTTTCGATTTATAGACGTTTTACTCCTTGAGGGAAAAGTAAATAAACAAAATAAATAAATAAATAAATCTGGTCCATTCAGGCAGCTGGCAGCCCCATAAATGTTCACAAATTTCTTCACCGCGTGAGAAATTATCACATACGCCGTGAATGTTGCCACGACGTCAGACCTCCGATGCGGCTGTATGTCGTGGCATCGGGATGCCGTTTTCCATGCCGAGGACTCCATGGACACTGATGCAGACACTCTAAGGGATCAGGCTCACAGCTTTGTCATCTTTCATGACAAATATTTCCTTAGGTCCCTAGAGAGACAGATTATCATATGGAGGTCCTTTAAGTTTCAAAAAATTGAATCAAGTCCCTGTAACTACAATGATTTTTTTGAATTCCTTACTCCCGGTCCTTTCAACAAATCTGTGCCGGAAACTACGATTTTCACATGAATAATCAATATCTTCCACAGCTGATTGAGAATCATCATCCAAGATGCCGAGGTGATGAATCATCTCCATTGACAGGAGCACTATGGTGGTGGTGCTCGCCGCTAGGTGGTGGTGGTTCTGGCCGTTGGGTCGCCGCTTGGTGTTGGTGCTGCTGGCTACTAGGGCCGCCGCTTGGTGGTGGTGGTGGCGGTGATGAGGGAAGGAATGTTTTAGGGAATTTATTTAATTATGCAATAAAATGTTAATTAATCATTTTTAGTAAATATATAATCTAAATTTAAAATAATCTAAATTTATTCAAGTTATTTGTTAATTATATTTTAAATGGATAATTATGATATGTATCAAGTTATTAGTGGTGTACTACAATGCAAGGGGTACTAAGTTTAGTCAATCCCAAGTTAGTTTCACACCGAGTTAGTTTCAGAACCAAAGTTAGTTTCGCACCGAGTTCGAAAGTTAGTTTCACACCGAGTTGGTTTCACGCCTAAAAATAATTGAGTTTAGGGACAACGAGTTGGTTTCACGCCTAAAAGAGTTGGTTTCACATTGAAAGTCAGTTTCACCCCGAATTAATTTCATATTAAAAGTTAGTTTCACACCAAAAATTAAATTCACACTGAAATTATTTCACGCTAAAAATTAGTTTTAGAACGAAGTTAGGCTTGAATCTATTTTTTGCTAATAGTAGTAGAAGCCAAATTATGTGAAAGTTTCTGGACCAAAGTTAAGATACATGATAGCTAAATGGATTGTAGTACTAATTTATTAGTATAATAAGTATAAGAGAAGGTCTTTTGTGAGACCACTAGTTTCGTGAGACCAAAATGAGACTCAAAGGAAGTAGAAAGTAGATCAAACCAGATCAAAGAAGCCATATATCTCGCGGGTCAGAATATTATCCGGACTAGAATATGGGTCATTCTTTATAACCCGGAATAAACTCGTAACAGACCAACACGGAAGAAAGGAAAAAAAAAATGGCTTAAACTCTCAGCTCAACGTTAAACTCAAAAGACGGCCATATTCTTCCATGGATGAACAACGAGATTGCTTGCTGCACTCCATGGACAGCCCATTGATGGACTTTGAAGGTCCATATCCATGGAGTTTTCAAAATTCTAAAAAAAAAAATCATTGTTGAATTGGGTTGATCGATTCGAATTGGATGATGATTAATGACGAGATTGATTGTTAGATCCGTGTGTAGAACCTTGATTGGATCAGTGAATGGTGAAATCGAAGTTTGATAATCCCCTGATATGATATGGTGATGAGTATTGCACTTGCACATAAGGTGTTTGCTAATTTGCTTGAGTGAAATGATCTTTCTATTTGCACTTGAATTTTCGTATGAAACTCATATGTATTATTACGTGATCATGATTATTGATAATGTTGGTTTCAGATGATAAACATGAAGGTACAAGTGATAAACATGAAGCTACAGATGATAAGCATAAAGGAGCTGCCAAACAATCAAGTATGTTACGATTTCCTTTGAGGTTTATGTGTTATTGATTTGAGTTTTATGTCAAAATTTTCTGAGTTCTTGTTTTGCAATAAGTTAAGTATGTTGAAGTGACATATTACTTTCAATAATATTGTTTGAGGTTCACGTATATACTCTGTAAGGTTCCGCATATATTGTTTAGATATGGCTTGAAGTTACGAGATCATGACTTGAGAATTTGTGGTTTACTTATATGCTGGAGAATTTGAGGTTTATTCATTTTCTATTTGAGTTTTATTCATATACTGAGTGAGGTTAATGTGATATTCATTTAACTTATCACTCAAAGTTTTATGAGATTTATTTAAGATTCTTTAGGATTGTCTTGAAGTAATGATAACATATACTGAATGATGAGAACTTGAGGTTTTTGTATATGCTGAAGAATTTGAGATTTATTCATTTGATATTTGAGTTTTATTCATATACTGAATGAGTTTTCATAATACATCATTGCAGGTGAGATACCACTCTGTTTTATGAGTTTAAAGAAGAAAATTTGGGAACATTTTGAGGAACTTTACAAACGCCATGCTGCAATGGTTGGATTTTCTGTTAGAATCTCAACAACAAGGACATCCAAAGATAAATCTGTCAAAGAAAAGTACTTCCTCTGTTCTTGTGCGGGCAAAACACCTGTTAAGCAAATTAGACTAGTGGCAATATCTCCAATGATTGTTGTTGACAGTGATGAAGAAAGTGAAGAAAGAAAAAAGGTTCAAATATAGAGGAAGCAAGTTTCCCCAGGAAGGAACAAGTTATTTGATTAAACAAGGAATACTATATCAACTGTGTTCTTAAATTTCAATACTTTATTCTTTTGTGGACTGTGTTCCTTGATTTCAATACTGTATGTATTTCTTTGTTTAACATTGAGAATTTTGTAGAACTCTGTTTCTTAATATCGATACTCTGTTTTCTTGATTTTTGCCCTGCACCGCATCCAACCCTAAACCCCAATTAAGCATTTGTCAAGGGATAATGAAACATATATCTATGAATGTTCAAGGTTAAACTCAATCCATACAAAACTCATGGACAGTGGCAAACCTCAAACAAGCACCATATAAAACTCAAACAAACAACATATAAAACTCAAACATATGAAACAAAATTAAAAATATAAAATAAAATTACTAAATACAACTGAAAATAGTTCTAATTTGAGATATCACAGAGACAAATTTCAAATTAAAAACATGAACAAAATGTCAAAAGGATGGTTGATTAATATTTTACTAAATACAACTTCCTTCTTTCCCGTGGGGACTTTCTCAACAACTTTGCTCTTTTCCTTGACTACAGCAACAACTAGTGTATTAGCATTTTTGATAGCACCCTTTGAAAACTCTGAAGGTAAGTACTCAGAAGTATCATCATCATCATCATCATCATCATCATCATCATCATCATCATGTTTCTTTTCTTACTATCGAAAGAATTCGAGGGTGTATCATCATCAGAGGGTATGACAGAAGGTACTCAAAGTCTTTATCATTTTCATTCCCTACAAAACAACATACAACAATTAACAAAAATTAACCTCAAACAAGCAGCATATAAAACTCAAACAACAAGAATACAACTATTACAATACAAAAATATATCAAAATCTAAACACACTGATATAATCAGAACTCAAATAAAACTCCAACAAACCTTAAAAAACTAGCATGCCACAAAAAAAAACCAATCTCAACTAAACCTCAAACATGATATATGTAAAACTCAAGCAACCAACATATAAAACTCAAACAACAAGAATACAACTATTACAACACAAAAATATATCAAAATCTAAACACACGGAGATAATCAGAACTCAAATAAAACTCCAAAAAACCTTTAAAAACTAGCTTACCACAAAAAAAACCAATCTCAAGTAAACCTCAAACATGATATGATTATTTTTTTTTTTGCTCAACCAAACATGATATGATTAATCAAACATGATATGATTAAAACTCAAACAAACAGCATATAAATCTCAAACAACCAGAATACAACTCTTACAACACAAACTACGCCAGTGACTCTCAAAACTATAATCATCATCAACACATTTCCTTTTCTTACTCTGAGGAGTATCATTCTTCAAAGAATCATCATTACTATTGAAAGAATTCGAAAGTGTAACATCATTAGAGGGGATGAAGGAAGGTATCTCAAAGTCTATTTCCTTTTCATTGCCTACAAAATAGCATATAACAGTTAACACAAATTAAAGCAAACATACACTAAAAACAAAACAAAGTATATAAAACTCATGGACAGTGGTAAAACTCAAACAAGCACAACATAAAACTCAACAGAACAGCATATAAAAACTCAAACATACACTCAAAACAAAACAAGCATATAAAACTCATGGACAGTGGTAAAACTCAAACAAGCACAACATAAAACTCAACAAAACTGCATATAAAACTCAAACATACACTCAAAACAAAACAAGCATATAAAACACATGGACAGTGGTAAAACTCAAACAAGCACAACATAAAGCTCAGCAAAACTGAATATAAAACTCAAACATACACTCAAAACAGAACAAGCATATAAAACTCATTGACAGTGGTAAAACTCAAACAAGCACAACATAAAATTCAACAAAACTGCATATAAAACTCAAACACACTTACCAACAACATATAAAATCGAGGTGAAAGGGATGTAGAGAGTGAACACAAAGATCGAAACACACAGAAATGGAAAACAAAAGCAGATCGAAACACTTACAAGCGTTAGGATCGAGCAAAATAAGCTTCAACTAGTGTGGATGAACTGCAAAAACATAGCAAAATTCGAGAAAACGTAGAGTTAGGGTTCCGAAATCAACCTAGAAACCGAAATGCATGAAGAAGAAGAAAAACCTAGCAAAATTGCAGAGATATATGATAAAATAGTAGATTAGGATTTCGAAAATGCGTGAAGAAGAACATAAACGAATAAAATCTCACCTTCAAGAGCTGAATAAGACGATTGAGGTGGCGGCGATTGAAATTCAGGCGGCGGCGGTGACGAAATGAGCTTCAATTCAGGCGATGGAGACGGCGAGTGAGTTTCTCTCTCTAAAACTTTCTCTCTCTAGGGTTTATGATTTGCTAATGAGAGTAAATGAAAAGACACGGGTGAATTCACTTATTTATACATAACCCGTTTAATTGACCCGGTTTGAATTATTGACGCGCGAGATTCAATAGAATTGGATATAGTAGTATGGATTGATCCATATTAAAGTGGATTGCTTGGTCTCACGGTCTCAACTTAGAAATTGGTCTTAAACAAAAAATTGTATAAGTATAATATAAAGTTTATTTATCTTTCCCCAATTCCAACCCATCAACGGATCAACCTCAAGCTTTGCCGTTTCTTTATTTCGTTGCCTTTCTCTTCATTTACCCAATCCACACCCATCGTGAAACACAAATCTTGTTATGCTCCTCACCAACCTTGCTTGCCGCGATTCTAGAATCAGCAAATGTGAAGAAGACTTTGGTGATGATTTTCACATGGGTGCTCACCAGGAAGGTAAAATCGAGTGATTAATTCCGCTGTTGTAAACTTTTTAATCGTCAAAATGGTCCAGGAAGGTAAAATCGTTGGCGCCGTTCTCCTTGCTGACAAGTCGGGTATTGCAATGGGCATGGCAAAATCCCTAGGCTCCATTCGAAATGCTCGCGGGTAGCACGTTGTTCGCTCTCGAGATGCAGGCCTTTAGGAAAGCGTTTGGGGTTAGGATCAACGAGGAGATGGAGGTGATTGAGTGTGAAGTTGTTAAGCTTTAGATTGGTCTTGGTCGATCTGGGTAGGAAGAAGAAGATGCTGAGAGAGGAAGAGTAGAGAAGTATGAGAAGAGAGGGGTTAAAATAGATTGGACCAAATTCATATGTGATAAATAGATTGGATCAAATTGATATGTTAGAAATAAAAAATACTAAAATGTAATGTCACCCTCTAAATTAGCAGTAATATGTAATTATCTCATTATTATTTCAAGAGGTTGGGATGGAAGAGGGGGAAATTTTGAAAAATCTAAGTACGTATGTTCTCGTGACTTGTGAGGCCCACTCCTGGACCTGGTCTGGTATGATTAATCTACTATATTATTCATTAAATTAAAGGAAAGTCATCTATTTCTATGTCATCATTCAATAACCAATAGAAATAAGAGAAAATTACTCACCTAGACCAGGTCTACATTTAATGTTGTAGACAATGTGGTTAGAAATGATTCACATCAACAATTATTGAGGATCACATATAATAAATGTGTGTTGTGGATCAATCCTAGCCACAAGGTCTAGGTCTATGAATGAGTCCTGGACCTGGTCTAGGTAATAATTTTCCGGAATAAGATATAGCATCCAAACCTAATTCCAATCCACTCCGAGCCCATGTGTCAATTTCTCAGCTTTTTGAGTTTTTTAAAATTTAGCGCTAAAGCAAATCATTTCAATTCAGAGTATCTAAAATAATTTTTAGTTTTTGAAATTTTTGGAATATAATTAAGGAGGAGACAATCTTTTAGGTAAGGAATTTAATCCAATAGTCTTGGAACTCCAAAAACTTTTTCTTCGGTTCATATTCTGATGTATTTCTCATCTCCACAACAACATTAAGATTTAGCAGTAATCAAATCAATCGATCACCAGTCACCACTTCAAAAGTTGTTAACTCAAAGGTTCGATTTCTCCCTGTATTTTTCGTTTCTTAATTCTTATACTGTAGTATATTTTAGGTCTTTAAAATCGACTCCTGTTTTTTTGTTTTGGTTATATGTCTGTTCTGTTTGAGGTTCCGTTTTTACTGGATGGATCCTTGAACCGATAGATATGATATGTTCTTGTTGAATCGATATGTGCCTCTGTACATTCATTGACATAAAAGTTGGAACCTGTTTTACTGGGAAATAAAGTTAAAACAAGGAGATAGAATAAGGGTTGTTAACAACACATGATCATTAGATATAGGACGACTATTTAGCTCAAAACCTACATCTAATTCAGCTAAGTGCATTATATCGACCTTCACACTCCAATCCTTTATCAAACACCTAAAAGAACTTCGGACTAGTAGTGCATTGTTAATGTGAATTTGGTTTCTCCTGTTTTATTGTCTTCCCAAATTGTGAGACTCTTGCAACAAAAAGCCTGTTTTCCTAAAAATCATTAAAAACTAGTATATGTTGTACACCTAATTCTCATGTAATGTGTAGAATATTCTAATTTTCTTTTGCTCTTTATTCTTCTATCTGTTCTTATTATTCTAGTTGTTCTTCCTCAAGTTTATATATGTGAAAATCCAGTTCTTTACCTCTCCACCATATTAGAAGCAACAAATACCTGACTTGATGTTTAAGTATTTAGTGCTGGTCAAATTATTCTTTCGGTCATAATCTTTCTTATCAACCTTGGTTCAATCGGACCACCTTGTTGAAGTTTGACAGATCCAGATGCCGATACAATATGAAATACTTATATCTAGTTTTTGTCTTTAATGTTATATTTGTTCATGTACGTAGTTATTCAAGTCATTTTTTGTTTGCAGAATGGAGTTTATGGGATACATTGCATATGGAAATGGAACCATGGACATAATTAATATTGGGCCTCACCGGTTTGACAGTTTGACTCTCTGCTCTATTTTATTCTCTTTCTAAATTCTAATTCTTCTCACCGATATTAATTAATTATGATTGCTTATTGGTTTTTATTTGTTATTTGTAGCTTGCATCATATCAGCTCTGCTTTTTCTTTATCCACTGTGAGCAATCTCCCATTTTTCTTCATACTTTTGTTTGACTTTGTTGTTTCTCCATTATTTTGTACAGAATTGGTATTATACCGAAACATACTTCCTCTTTTCCATATTAAATTACCTAACGTTACATTTTAATTGCAGTCCAAGGTTTTGGAAGATTGTGAAGGAAAAATCCACCGGAAAACTGACACCCTATCATTACGTGCCATATGAAGCGGCCTATATGTTTTGGACGCTTTATTGTATGCCACACAAAGATTCAGCAGTGAGGACTGACACTTTCCATTACGAGTGTCTTGCTCAGCGGTGGGGCTTATGTTCCACTCTGTTTACATGTTCATTTTCTTCATGTACACCACAGGAGATAACGCTGTAAGTCACGTATCCCTTCATTTATTTATTGTGACAAGTATGTAGCCTGTTTTCTGTTTTATACTTCAACATATACGTATCATATTAATTAGCTTTGATACATAAATTTATCAGTGCATCATGAAGCTTGGTGCAATGGCGCAAATCATTTTCATACTACTTCCCTCAACGCGGGCTTCTTGGTTTGATGCTGTAATGGGTCCAAATCGAATCAAAGTCCTGGGGCCGGTGTCTGTTATCTTCGGAGTCATTATGTATGCTTCTACTCTTCCCATGGCAGTGGATGCGTGGAGACACAAGCGCTTTGACCACTGGCTGTTTGGGTTCTACACAATTCTATGTTGTCACTCAACTGCATGGTTTGTATATAGTTTTTGCTACAATTCAACATATAATCCAACATATGATGTTTATATGGCCATTGCTAACGGATGTGGCATCGTATTGAGTGTAATCCAACTCATCCTATGTGTTGCTCCTCTAGTGATGCATGGAGACTTATGTATTCAAATGCTTCCGATCCCTTTTTTCTTTTTCTTTTTGGTGGTTGTTTTGTATCCTTAATGCATCTAGTTTCCGTTTCTACAGGGACTACGAAAGTTCTTACTGGTGATGTTCAGAATGGTGATATTGAGAGTCCATTGCTTGCGAATGAATAATAAGTCTATTTGATGATGGAAGCCATTGGCGTGGTTAACTGTGTTCTAATTCCTCTGTACATTGTTTCCTGTATTACCAAATTCTTGATAAATTTGGTTTTGATTCCATCATTCAATTTGTTATGGTTGATTTGGCTAGTTTTAGCAGTATTTAATTTTTAGTTTGATCTGCGTTAGATAGCTCCTTAGTTGCTAATCAGCCGCCCTTGATTGTCACCAGCCATCTCAAGTTACGTACTGATTCTTCTTCTTAGTTGCCAAGTTCCTTAGGTAGCTTCTTTTTCTTTTTTTTCTCGAACAAGGGAAAAGAAAAGGAATAAGCTAATATGTGTGTTAGTTGATTGGCATCAACTTAATGAGGAACTTAATGGGAGGATTTATGCTGCCACATTAACTATGAATCGGAGTTATATAAAGTTCCCTTTTTATACTTTCGAGAGCTTTGTGGAGACGGGTGAACATGTTCCAATTATGCTTGTTAATGATCCAATAGTGTTTGTCTCTTGCCCTGTGTGCCTCTCGTCTCTTTTGGTTGATGAATCACGGACTGTAATACCGCGCATAGTCAGTGTGCCGGTTTCTTCTTCTTTTGCTGGGTTAAGTAATATGGTTCTGTATTATTACAACTGCCCTACACTATACAAATACAAACTTCGTAAACCACCTTATTTCTCCATATCTAAACCAACCTTATAACACCGCCATCGCCGAGGATCAAACTCTGTACCTCTCATTCACTATCATAGCACCTTATCGTTGCACCACCTTATAACTCCCAATAAATCACATAGTATATGATTAACATTATGAAAAAATCATGCCAGGACGACATCATCATTGCCAGAATTGCATGTTTTGAGTTTTCTACATAGTCAATTCCATGAGTTATGAAGGAGAAGATGAAAAAATAAAAACATAAAAAGAATTGAACAAAAATTTGTAAAAGAGGTCTAAGACGACTTAAATCCATTTATTGTCCTTGAATAGAAAATAGACCGACCCTAAGACGAATTGTAGGATTAGAGCGTCTGAGTCGAATACGTTGACCGAGTGAGACTATGTTCTAAAACCTTTCATAAATATACCATTTTAGATTAGGTTAATTGTCACAAAATTTATGGTACTGATTATAGTTGATATTTCGACAAGTTAAATATAGCTTTTAACTTTTGAGTTGTGGTCCATTACCATCTGAAGCAGAAGCAAGAACCAACTCGCAAATTAAAGTCAAATATACACATGGGACATAAAAAAATGGGATATAAGATCCCCGCCCCCGAAAGGGAAGGGGGCAAATTTTATACTTCCTCCGTCCCTCCTAAAACTTCTCATTTGATTTTGTTAGCTTTTTAGTATTTTTTGAATTCCTTCTTGATTAAAAGGAATTCCCAAAGCTAAAGCGAGAATGAATATCGTTAGTCGTCTATGTTTGACTCCAACTTAGTCCTAGTAATAATTTTGAAAATTATATTATGAAAATATAAGATTTGCACTTTTATAATATAATTTCAAATGTTAATTTTTCAATACGATTTATAATTAATTCAGTGTCAAATATAAATTAAAAAATGTCAAAAAAATTAAATGGAATCTTTAATTTAAAGAGAGACGACCAAGTACCGTTTGAAGTCCGAATACTACTCCCTCCTATCACTTTTAATTGACGTTGTATCCAAAACATACAAATTAAGAAATAAATGATTACACCTATTTATAGGCAATAAAAAAGTGCAATAATAGTGAAATAAAGTAAAAAGCAATCACAATATCACAACTAATAATATTAAAGTACCTATTAATAGTATAAACCATCTAAAAAGTAAGCTAAAACCAAATGTAAATAGTTACAATTAATTAAACATGATGATAGGAGGGAGTACTCCATATCCCTGCTTAATTGGTGAAGATCGAGAACACGCCTAAAGAAATTTGATTTCCATTGTATTTTTTATTATCGTCGTCACTCATGGCTAGACCGAAGCAGCATCAGAAGAACAAACCCATCAAACCAGCAAAACAGTCCCAAGTAAGTGATCTCGCTCACTCTCTACTCTCTTCAATCCCAAATTCTTTTCTTGATTCTCATGAATTTACTTAATTTACTGTCAGCAGAATCATAATAATAATAAGAAACGAGGAGGTGGAAAGCAGAATGATTTGTCGGAACTGAGGTCGCAACTCGATGCTTTAGGGCTCAAAATAATCCAAGTTACTGCCGATGGTAATTGTTTCTTTAGGTGAGTTCTAATGATCATGTGCTTCATTCTTATTATGTCTTGATTTCTATTTTTCTTTGCTTGCTTCTTGTTGTGGTTGTATTTCTGTCAGTGTAGTAACCTTCAAGATTGGATACTTGAAGCTCTCCACTTCCATCTAATTGGGTTGTGGTGTTGTTTGAATGTGGTTTTTGATTTTGTATGTGTTGTTTCTTGAAAAGGGCATTGGCTGATCAACTGGAAGGGAATGAAGATGAACATGACAAGTACAGGGCTATGGTTGTTCGTCTTATTAAGGTGAATCTATTGACCTCTTGGTTCATGACTTCATGTATCGTTTTGTTATCAATAGATAATTCTTGGTGTTTGTTGGTGTTGCTTTTATGGGAATTTACATTGTTATAGCTACACATTGGGACATTTGTGCTCTTCTTGATTAGACTGTATTTTTTTTTTTCTTTCTTTCTTTCTTGGGTCTCGTTATTAGTTCTTGCAGTTTAGAGTTCATTGATGGACTAAATATGGATTTAGGACTTGATGCATGAAATTGAGGAGATTGTGATGCTTTTCATTAGACGTTGTTATGACTACTATTGTCCTTTTGTATTATACGACAGAAATAAATATAACTAATATTGAATGCATGTATAATGCTCGCAAGATATGTAATACTGTTTTATGTTAATAAAATGTACTATTGTCTAGTTGCTTTCCATATGTTGAACTTATTTTCAGATATTTCAAGATTTTGAATGTTGATTCGTTAGAAGTGGAATGCTGTCAAAGTCAAACATACTAATAATGAGCAACTTTCGACAGGATAATCAGGATAAGTACGAGCCTTTTATTGAAGACGAGGTCCCATTCGATGATTACTGTCGATCAATGGGAGAGAATGGAACTTGGGCTGGGCATATGGAATTGCAAGCAGCTTCACTTGTAACTCAGAGTAACATCTGCATTCACGTGGTATATATTTATGACTCAATAATAAGTAAAACAATTTAGGATTCAAACATTTGGAGATTAAGCTGTATTGTTATGTCTATAACTGCAGTACATGTCACCACGCTTAATCATCAGTTGTGATAAAAAAACTGCTCGTTGGATACACCTGTAAGTATTTGAGTTTCATGTTTCAGTTATACGAAACACCCTTTATACAACGAGTGGCATTTGTTGAGGTTAATAGTCATGACTTCACTCTGAATCCTTTAATGTGCAGTTCCTACCATGACGGGGAGCATTACAACAGTGTGCGGTTAAAGGAAGATACTTGTCTTGGACCAGCTAGGCCATTCATCATCAAGGTTTCTCTTTTACTTCAACAATATTGTACTCAATTCTTTTTTCCCAGTTTCATCATGTTTAATATTTTCTCAGCTTATATTATTCTGATAAATATCTCTGTCATAAGGATGATGGTAAAGTTTCAGCAAAATCCAATGAAACAAGAGCAGCTGACAGGAATGTAATTCAGGAGGGATCCATCAAATTGGTGAAGGAAGGAAGTGGGTGTGAAGATGCAACAAAAATTGAACAGGTAAATTGCATATCTGCAGATGAAAGCACAAAGATGGATTTTAAATTACTATGTTTTTTAGATAAGTTTATCATATATAGAATGGTGGAACTGCAAGCTTCCTTTCTAATAACTTTTATACCATTCTAGACTTCACGACGCGTTGGAGGCGATGTTGATGCTGCCATAGAAGTTCTGATATCAGAACAAGATACATTAGACCATGCAGTTGCTGATAATGAACCTTCGGATTCGGTAAACGATTCAAACGGTAATGACCTTTTTGCTTTTATTTATTTCTGTTTCTGTGTTGATCTTCCTGCATGATCCTTGTAACGTTCACATCATGTATGTTATCATTCGTTGAGGGGAGGGGGGGAATCTTCAAACTTTATTGTTGCACAATTCATGCACCTCAAGAACTGTTGTCATCACTGGCATTAATGTTATTATTGCACAATTCATTTTCATGCACCTCAAGAACAGTGTAGTGGTACAGTCATGGTCTATTACTCGTTGAAAAGTTTCTTCTATTGCTTTCTCATCTTTTTAGTTTTGAATAAAACTTATATAGCAAAGCACTTTTAGTGAAATGCCTACTTGTTTGTAAGTACCTAGTGCTATATTCTCAATTAGTGTCCATAAGCGAGGTTGCTATTCTTTATTTATGTATATTAGATTTCCTCGCTTATATAATTGAGAAAAAAAAAATGCAGTAAATGTTTCTAACATTATGGGAAAGTTTTGTTCTCTGTCCCTTAAACCTTATTTAGTTATTACTTTATGGTAAATATTCTAGAAGATCGGAAGTGGCTGAAGCTGGAGCAAGAATAGTTTGTTCTGCCTTTAATCGGAGGCTATGTCAGAAAGTGAAAGAGGACACAAGAGAATTTGAACATAAAAACATCTTGCTGAAGAACGCAATTACTTAGTTTAGTTAAAGAAGTAAACAGAAGACCCAACAGGCTGGATTAGTTAATTTTTTATATTAGTCCATTTCTTATTTGTTGTCTTTGCGTTCTATAGTCAAGTTTTAGCCTTAGGTTTTTTAATAGATTGTAAAAACTTTTGTTTTCATTTAAAAGTTTGTCAATAAAAACCAAAGGCGGCTTCTGATGTACCTAAAATATATGAATTATACAAAAATTCTTGTTGTGTTCTGCCATTTCTCACTTCACCACTCATGCAACTGCAAGTTTATTTATATAAATTAAAAGATATACCACAAACTATATGGTTACAGCAAGTCCTCCGCCCTTGGCAGTAAATATCTTTCGGATTTTCTCGGGAAGCAGTTGGGGGATGATTCACTAATTACATCATTGGCATATACCATGACTTAAGTTCACTGCTACTTATTCATGTGTCATTTTACCTCAAACTGGAAAGCTACCTATTATATTTCTGTCACCATGACTGAGGCCAAGCTACCTATTACATTTCTGTCACCATGAGTGAGGCCACTGTGTTGACGTTACTCCATTTTGGAGATTCTATCAGTTAGCTTAGTTGTAATAGTATTGATCTGAGTAGATTGCCTTTCAAAGACTTTAGTGTGTTGTCCAGGTCAAAGTTACTATGCAATGTGTGTGATGTGTTGGGATTTAATCCATATTGTTTGTATATAATCAGTTCATTATAGACCTGGAGTTCAAGATAGTTCAAATTTATTTCACCCACCTCTGTGCAAGCATAAACTGACTTATCTAAAGATGCTTTTTGCTTTTCTTCTTTCTTTAATTGATTGTGAGCAATCTACTATTTTGCTGATCCATAACTTGGCTTTGTATCATGATGTAGGAACTACCTCAGGTAGCTGTCAAGACGAGAACTCTCAGCTAGATAATGTAAACGTCGGAAACAACACATCAAATCAGGATTTCTCAACCAATGATAAAGAAGGAACTAAGGATAACTCACGACATGAAGACAAGGTCCCAATAATTAGGATGGAGGAAAAAAGAATACGTATCTGTAATTGCGGGAAATTGAGTATTACTTTCAGCATCTCATCCATTATGCATTTAAGTTTTATCAAACTGACTTTTTTTTTTCTTTCTTTTTTTTTTTTTTTTTTTTTGCTACAGAAATTTTCAAGAAACAAGGCATGTCCATGTGGTTCAAAAAAGAAATACAAGTCTTGCTGTGGTACGGTTGCGGGCAGATCTTCCAGATTTCCAGTGTATGCTTCGAATAAACTATCTCCCACGTTACAATTTTAATGATTTTTGGTATTTTTGGATGCATATATGTGGGGTATTTTTTCGATAGTGTATCTCCCTACAAGTAGTTGAAATCTACTTCTGGATTTCCTAGTATTCGATGACCATCACCAGTGTTCATTTCAATGTTTTTCATGTGTTCTCAGTAGGGATTAAAATGCAGCGGCATAGTCACTGGAAAAGAACGTAGTTCGTTACTTTGCATTCATGTTAAAACTATTGTTGCTAGCTGCCATGAAGAACATAACTTTAGCTAAGGGATGAACTACTGTGGCTTGCCTGGTTATGGACACTATTTTGCACCATGTGAATGCACACTTATCTTGACTAATTGGACATGAACATATACACTGGTCTTTATTAGCTTCATTGTTTTTTATCCTGTTGGCAGAACAAAGTTTTATCTTGAGCTAATTTTCTTTGCTATAGTCATTGTTCACCCCGCGTAGTTGTCGGGTTCTCTATATTATTAGAATGGGATTCTTACATATAGTATCCTTGCTAGTCCTTTTTATTACAGATAGAACCCCGTTAGTCAAACAATTACATCCACCTCCCTCACTAGTCGATTTAATTACATACAGACCCACCCACGATCTTGACTTTTGGCGAACTAAATCAATGAAAATACATTTTTACCCTTGGTCAAATATTCAACTTTGACCGTGACCAAACAGCTCCAATTTTCATTTATTACACATTTGCCTCAAATCTTTTTAATTTCACCAATTTGACACTTATTAATTCAACATAAGGCATATAACTTTTTTAAATTTCAAAATTGCCTCAAATATTATTGCAAACTGAACCCTAATAATTTTAAATCTTAAAATTAACCCAAAAGGATTTTCAAAAAAATAATAAAAAAATAAATAAAAAAGAGCTTTACAGCTCGCCGGCCTGATCGGAGCTGTAAAGCTCCGTTCAGGCGAGAGCTGCATGGGAAGCTTTACAGCTCCGCTCTGAACGGAGCTGTAAAGCTCCGATCTGAATGGAGCTACACAGCTCCGTTCTGATCGGAGCTGTCAGCTCCGACTAGATCGGAGCTGTTACAGCTCCCATCTGATCTGCCCATTAGTTTCTTTATGCACTTGATAAAATGATAAAGTTACATGAATTCCAACTTCATGAGGAGTAGATTTTGTGCTGATATGCAGAGACCTTCATAGCATCTATTTTTACTACTAATATGGTTATTATTTTCGCCAGTAACCAAACGGTTGCCTACGGGAAGAGTCGGAAGGAAAAAAAACAAGGAAGAAAAGGTGGACCAACTAGTGGTAATTCTATTCAATCCGATGGAGGGCCTTTGGACATGGGTGCACTATGCATCTAATCAGATATTCCAGGTATCCAATGGATTTCTTGCTCTTGGGATTTCCTACTACAAAAGTTTCAAATACACAATCTGCCTCATGTACGTGCATAAATAAGATAATATGGGGCGAATGGGGGTAGTATTTCATCAGATTTTGATTTTTCCTGCACAAAATTTGCCTTCTAAACATGTTTGACACCAGTTACCATTACGTATTCCATTCTAGATAGCAAGTTTTAGATTCGACTGTTGGTCTTTGGCCTTTTGCATTTTGCAATTGCTGAAATATTACTAGGGCATCCTTTCGTTTTTTTTCTTCAGTTGCAACTTGCAATTCAAACCTAAGAATCACAGATACTCATCAAGCCTGATATATATATATATATCCCTATCGTACAATATCGTATATGCAAACGTACTGCTAGCTTTTCCAGCTGGTTTTTCCTTGGATTCATTAGTTTCTTGAGTATTTAGATTTCTTCAAGCCTTCAAAATGGATACATGACACAGTCTCTTAATAATAAAACAAATTTTCCTTGCTATTGCTTGAAACTGAAATTTTGAGATATATAGCATGTTTTTCCAACTATTACCATCTATACTAAACATTTTCCGGTATCTTGATTCTTCAAAATATTTTGCATCCCTGCACTGTATCACATATCCATTTCCATGCTTCTTTCTGAAGGTTCCTGATTCTACAACACTGGGCGGAGAGACAGAAAATAGTCCCTCTGGTTTGTGGATAGGTAATTTGTGAAACTTCAAAATTTTCAAATATATCACTTCCCAGAGAATAATCGCATAAAATCCTTGTCTTGTATGCACACCCTGTTCCAAATTTCACTGAACCGTGTTTTAATAGGATGCCTTTATTTTATTTTTTTTCCTGTCAGAAATTTTATTTATTGCTGTTGCTTGTATGAACTCTTTATAAACATGGGGTATACTGGTATTAAAAGTTACAACTGGGTTCGATAATTTGATTTGGTGTGCTATTGCAGAAACTAACTAAAGCCAATGCACAATGGGCGACTCTTTCACCAATTAGGGTTGCTTTTGTATTCCGAAGGTGATGCAATGTAGGAATTTCTGGTCCAGAACACACACGACGACGTACACCAAGTCTCCATCCAGCAGAGCTAAATACAGTTGTATTTTAGTAAGTATCTCTATCAATCTAACTATGAAATTTTGGCCTTATACAGTTATACTATAATGTAATGTATGAACTATGGACATTGAAAGGCATAATCCTGTGGTTGGATAATGATCCTTTCCGGATTCTGCTACGACAAAATAGTGAAATACAAACTATAAGTATACAAGAAAATGATTTATTTTCCATTTATGAAGCTACTAAATCGTCGTCTTTCAGCCTGTGTATTGTAGACGAAAGTGTATTCGTTTGCAACACGATTCCATTGGGGCGTATTTCCGTGTTGGTCCTTTTTATTTCCGGATTAGAAGCCCAATGCAACACGCTCAGTTAAGGTCCATATGCATCAGAAGCTCAATGCAATACGTCTTCATAGTTCATACTTCATACATTGTAGTAGTACAAAACAACAATACATTGTAGTAGTACAAAACAACAATACTGGTCATTTTCTATGTAATTTTATACGTAAAGAAAATATATCTTGTCAGTTTCAGCACATAGACTCGACATGTGCTTATTGAATATGCAAAAGCCCAGCTCTTGGAACTGGAAAGCTACCTTCGCACAATATTATCACCTATGTTAGGTTAGGTTATTATCTCTCTTGTGTAGTATGAACTTAACTTGAACTAGCTGAACTGGTTTAATGAATCATATCAACATATAAGTATATACTGAATATACTTGAACTAGCTGAACTGGTTATTATCACCTATTTATATAAGTATATACTGATAGTAAAAAAAATCGATTAGTTGGTGTAATTTATACTACTTATATGTATGACGTGACCTCACCAATCATCTTATCGGGTGATTCCACCTTTATTTAACCAAAATAAGTCGGTCTTTACTATATAAATAAGTCGGTCTACATGTAATAAAAGTCTCTGTTTGATTCGTATGAAACCAGATTCAGTTTTCGATCTTTTACTATATAAATAAGTCGGTCTAATCATCGATCTTTTCTCCTCAATATGTATGTCGTTTTTTAAATCTAATAAGTCTATGTTTGATGCGTATGAAACCAGATCAAGTTTTCGATTTAGTTTTACTTAATTGTTCTTTACACTATAAATAAGTTTGTCCGGATAAAAATTTTCAAACAAATCAACCAGGACTCAAGTCTATTTGATAAATATTAATAAGGTAAATGGTGTGAAAATTAGCTTCTCAAATAGGTAAATAGGTAAGGTGGATGATAATATGTTAACTTTTTA
Organism: Plantago ovata; assembly: GCA_028274465.1. NCBI lineage: Eukaryota > Viridiplantae > Streptophyta > Magnoliopsida > Lamiales > Plantaginaceae > Plantago > Plantago ovata. Next base: position 4,052,757 of record CM051457.1, on the reverse strand, counting down.
CTACTTATCGGAGTATCACATGCAAAGTTCGTTTTATCAAACTTAAACTATGTAAAACCGTTCTAGGTTAGGTAGAAGAAGATCCTTGACATTGGTAGGTACATAGTCTAGAATAGGAAATGTGTGTTTTTTTTATTATGATATTTAGGAAAGGAAGAATAGGAACAAACTCGTTTTACACAAGTACTAGAAGGTAACATAAGCAGTCGAGTAAGGAATAGGAGCATGTTTGTTCCATTCCAAATGAAACATGTGTCAGTCTCTGGTAAACTGAAGATAAGATTGTTTGGAATTTGGCTAAGGAATAAGGATACTCTCCTCATTGTGTACCCTATAAAATGGGCGACAAGGTACCCAATTAGGGGAGCATCCTTTTCTGGCAATATGTTACTCTACCTGAAACTCTCCTTACTACACTACTAGTACGTATTATTTACATGTTTTTAGTTTATGTGATTATTGTCCTGCTTGGGAGATAGTTTCATACCCAATGAAATCCAAAATTCTGACTTTGACAAATTATTTTCATTCGAAAACATAACTCTCACTGTAATTTAAAGTTTAATTTCAAAACTATCTTCCAAACAGTCATCATGTGCATCACTTAGATAAGAGTTAGTCTCTACCAAACACAAGAAACTTGCTTATTTATACACTTGTCATGCATATGCATAGCTTTTCTACTCTTTAGTCTTTGTTATTTTAATCTGAAAATTGATTATTTTAAGTTCAATTCAGACCAATTCAGTTCAGATTAGTTCAGATGCATTAATTACAGTTTAGTTCAAATTTGTCTAATAATATTTTTATACTACAAATAAATTCAGTTCAGATCCATTCAGTTCAGTTCAGACGAAGAGAACAGAGCCTTACTTCTCTAATTCTCTTTATTTAGTAAGGATCCAAATGATAATAAACAAATTAAGAAGTCCACATATGTATCACATAAGTTTGCAGGTTTCAAGCTGACATAATGTCCATGTTTTCCATTTTCCATCAAAATGAACCAGAAAAATATACTTCCTCGGATTTTTTTTACTTGTCGTTTTAGGATTTTCACACATTTTAATACTCCCTCCTGTTTTTATTATTTGTCGTTTTGACAAAAACACATTTATTAAGGCACCCTATGAGAGATGCAATGATGAGGCCTAACAGTGTAAAAAGGTGGGAGAGTTGCATAAAATAGATTTGTTGGCATTGTTGCATTGGTCATGGTTAAGAGAGAGATTGGAAGACTTAATGTTTTATAGAATAAAAAATTAGATGTTATAGGCAGTAGCTCTATAACGACAAGCATTTAGTTGATAGGAAAAAATCTATAACGACAACTAATATTAACAGGAGGGAGTACATCTCATTTAATTCATTGATTTTATAAATATACTGTAATAATTACAAGTAATTATTATAATTCAACCAATAGGAAGCTTTTAAATGGCATAGAATTCAACAAAATGCATAATTGTGTTGAAAATCTTTCTTGAAAAATGTAAAATGACAAGTATTAAAAATCGGAGGGAGTACATTATTTTAAAGAAACTAAGAAAGTCAAAATTAATAGTGGCAATTTATTTGAAGTTTTAGTAGGTATTTAACATTATACGCATATGAATTTTAATATTGAATTATTGATCAACCCTCCTATTTTGAAGTTTGAACTTAGACCAGCAAATCAATTGTCATATATTATGTCCTTCCAGTATTTTAAAAATCTCAAAGACAAATAAAATGCAACCATTTCACCTAGTAGCAATTAAATTATAACATCAAGAAAATGTAGAACTTATTCCACCCCCTCTAATAATTAAAAATCGTCATTGGTTGTTCAAATACCAGGGATTTAATAAAATATTAGTCACTGGGAGAGACACCTCTAAAAATGATCAGGTAATATTGAATCGGATTGTAGCACATATGGGGCGAAAAATACCTGAACAAAACAAATTCCAAGGCCAAATTTAACCTAGATGATTGGCTGTCGACAAATGTAAATCATAGTCTGAAAGAGAAGGTCGGCTATCTATGTTATTAACTTGTACAAATCCACGAAAATCATGTGTTTAAGTTAATCAATGAAATTTTCTTAATTATTAAATAAGGATGGCCTACCACTAATAAAGAAATGGTCCCAAATTGAGGGAGACACTATATGCATAAGTACAATCACAGGCAACAAATCAAAGTGTTAACCAAAAGCAGAAAACATAGGACCATTTTTAAATATTAATTAAAGCTTAAATTATTAATGTAAAATTAAGTAATTGTCTGAAAAAGGGACAGCCGAGCTACTTAATTATTGGAGTGTTTGAATTTGTTTTTTTATACTTAGATTTATGAACGAGAGGGTGGAAGTACGATTCCTGAGTTCGTCCCCGACTGGAATCAACGAGAGTTAAGTTGATGCTACTATGTAGTAGAAATTAATCAAAGTGCTAGAAGTAAATCATAATCGTGGTTACCGATTTGGAGAGTCGTACTCCACCCTATATTGCCACAAGGAAGAGTCGTTGCTTCTCAAATCTTTCCAAATCTGACCTTTGACAATATCTAATCATGTTTTTTTTGTCCAAGTAGGTGGAACGTCTCATCTTGTTATACTGTGTTACTTCTTCCATTCTCGAATAAATTGTCCACTTCGTTTTTCGTTAACCTTTCCTGTTACTTCCTTTAATTTTGAATTGATCATAAAATTATAGCGAAAAAATAATTTCAATATTTAGTAAAAAGATATTTTAAAATCTAATCATCCTAGTTCATAGGTTATTGTTACTTGGCCAACCCTTGAGTGGTTGATTTAAATCTAATTAGCGTACAGAAAATGAGATTTTTCGTAACAGTGTGGGAAGATAAGTTTATAGCAATATTTTTGGAATAAAAAAAGAAAAAATGAAATGAATGGGTTACGTATTAATGTCAAAAAGGAGTACTGTATAGTAATTATTGGATGATTTAAATCAAAGAGAAGGGACCATTTTATTGCAACAATAAGTTATGTGAATTATATTTCTATTAATCATATGAAGAAAAATTTAATAGGAAAAATAAGTTTATAGAAGTAGTAGTATATAGTATTAATTAAAATTTTAATATTGGACATTAATAGTACCACCTAAAGGGGAACGACTATACACAGATGATGACTAGTGATTGATGTTGTTTTTTGTGACCACTTTGGTACAAATCAAAGCCCTTACATCAATTTGCATTTGTTTTTCTCTATGTAAACTTTCCATGTTAGGAAAGTTTTTGAAAACAAACGTTTGGACAAGAAAAAAATAGTACAAATGTGTAGGCATAAATGGAAATGATTCCTCCATCTTGCTTTATTTATTCCCACTTCCCATCTTTCTTTCTTTCTTTTTGAGTCATTCATTGAAAAGTAAAGCCTACCAAAAGCATTTTCACTGCAATTACACCCCTGTCCTTGCTTATTCAAAAGTTCAGCCATAAGTCGCATGTATTTGATATCCTCCAAAGTAATCTTGGTATCTTAATTTTAAAACGCTATATTTTCTTCTTCGTCTAAATATAACCGAGTAAAATTAAATCTAAATATCAAATTTGAATAAAACTGAACCTATCTTAAAAAAAAAAAAAAACTAAACTTATTTGCAGACCTAACTACTATGACTACTAGTAGGAATTTCAATGAGTCATATAATTCAATTATGTATACTAGTGTGTTACTATTTGAGGAGGACCAACCGAATGAAATAACTTAATATAGGTACTCCTACAGATTAGCCGGCGAGATCCAATAACTGAATCTTAAAGTTTAGCTAAAACTCTAATGAAATGCCATAATTTCATATCATTTACCATGTGTAGTCCATATTGTGATGCTCTGTCTTCAACAATAATTAGAATTAATACATAGTACAATACGTCCTCATGATATCTATATTAAGTCATGCCATCAATTAATGTTTCACCCATAATGAGTAAAAATATATAGTTGCAATAAAAGAAAGGTAAGTTAAAGAAGAAAACCAGACTTTTCCTTGTTAGGGCCTTTCCACAAGGCGTCACTGACATAAAGAGGCCTTTGCTCTTGATCCTTCACTATAAGCTCTTTTGGGTTTTAGTTTTACTACCAAAAAAAAGCCCTAGCTAGAGAATTACTGCAAGGCTACTACTATTACTCCTATATAAGAGTAGTAATTATTTATGAATTTTACTACTACTGTTGTGTTTTTGGGCTTGACTGTTGTGTCTATTTTGTAATGAGTTCAAGGTAATTTGACTTAAAAAGGTGAGAAAACAAATGTGGTTTGGGTTGTCAATTTGATAGTAGGAGGGGTCATTTTCTTTGGTCTCTGACTACTGAATGAATGAGTTTATGACCAATAGAAATTATGGGAAAGCAGTTGTTAGATTTTTGGGTAAAAAGTCATTAGTGTTACCACTGCAAGCTGATGATAGCATGCAGAGATATTTGGCTATGTGGTCCAGCAAATTATATACGAAATTGGTGTTTCAATTTTTTTCTTAAATGTATTTTTGTCTTTTTTTTCTTTTACTTCTTTAATCATGAAATGGCAGTAAAAGTTATATAGATCAGATCAATAGTGTGGTCATATTCTACTAGTCACAGATTGTAATAAGTTCTTTTCAAGTTGTTATATGTTCTTTTCTAGATTTATTTAGGTTTAGTAGATTTCATAGGGAAAAAAAAAAAGGGAGTTGAGTTATTTTGACAAGGTGAGATATTTTTGTTACTTTAATACGAAGTATGTTACTGGAATTATTTGTAAGTAGCTCGTGATGAAGTACATATTGAAAGGTTAAACTGGACATTTTTTGAGACACATTTGTCTGTTTGAAAAAATTATGAATTTTACAAAATTTATTATTTTTTTAGATGGTTAACTACAACTGTACATAGACTTGGATCCTTTGATTTTGTAAATGACACGGGTTTTAGTTATGTTAACGTATACTTATGAGAAATTGCCATAAATGGAAAAACAATAGTCTTTTTTACTAGACAAAGTAACTGGGGAAAAAGCTATGTAAAATTTACTCACAAATGTTGTGAATTAATGAATGAATGAATGGATGGATTCACCTTTGAAAGTGATAGGTTATAACTTATACTTCCTCCATTTCATTACAAACTTACTCTTTGGTCAACGGCTGTCATGTTTGACTCGTATATTACACCTGAATTATATTGATAAAACAAAATTTAAAAAATATTTAAAATAGTACTAACTTATGAACTTTAACTATGTAACTTTAAAAAAGAATTGCATCGTACAATTTAGGAGTAATGTGCGGTCAAACATGAAGCTTGTTAATCGAAGAGGAAGTTATTAATGAAATGGAGGACGTAAGTAACATTTGTAACTTTTACGGACACCAAACACAAATATAATCAAGTATTTTAGGATGAAATACAAAATGAAATGGAAATGGCAAATCACATCAACAATTCTTTCAATCTTGTTCGAAAAAGGGAATCGATCTCTTATTCCTCTGCAATTGACTAGTGCCCGAGTTCTTTGGAGTTGTAGGGTAATCAGTGACGGAATTTCCTCCTTTGCAATTGATACCGACGGAAGAATTCTCCGTAGGAGTCCTTTATAGTTAAACGGCTTTATAGGGTTAGACGCTTAGAGCCTAGAATTGAAATTTTAGGGGTCTAAATTACATATATAAGATTATTTCAGAAGTTTAGAAAGGGAAATGGGGAGGGGTGAACTTAAAAATTTTAAAATGATTAATTACGTATACATAATTTATATACTATAAAGTAAATTCATTTGAAATTTTGAGAGGGTGGTGAACGCTCCACACACAATCTACATATGATTCCGCACCGTTGACGGAAGTATTTATCATTCTGAGAAAAGATTGAAATCTTGATTTGTCCATACAAATTATCACATGAAAAGTTTCATGCAAATGTTTACTCCTATGCGCGCCATAGTCCGTCCATAAGATAGATGAGTGTAATTTGACTTTGAATTGTTGTATTTGACCATGAACTCATCAAATTATATCAGTAAAACAATTATAAACTTTTGTAGTGGAACATGATATCAAATTCATTTGAATTTTTTTAACTGAATATCTGATTTTATCTAAACTATTCTAAATTGAACTTAAAGTGTATTGAATTCATAGATGATAAAACACTTGAGTATACGTCTCACGGTATAAGTAGAAGTATAGAACTCATAATGAAAATACAAGTCATATTTATTTGATTTAGCAAAAAGAAGATATATGATAAAATGATATAGTATCATATAAACAGGGAATAAACTGGCAGCAGTTTTCACCAAACTCAAACAGAAGTAGTAAAAGAGGTGAGAAAAACAGATACTGCGAACAGTTTCCAACCGTCGAAGAAATTCCAAATATGGAAAGCCCAAACACCCATTAGTCCATTTTCCCCCAATCTTGTACTCTTTTGACTGATTGATTTTGATTCCTTTCCTTCAACTTTACCCCTTTAACCATGGAGAGTACTCACTCTTACTGTTACTTTATTACATCTTCACCAACTCTTCTGGTGTTCTATTCATTGCCCACATACCCTGTGTCACATGCTGCACAGTCCTTTCTTCCCACGCCGTTTACTTCAACGTTTTTACCTCCTTTCTCAACTTCTTTCGTAATTACATGACCTGCATCGCTTTAAGCAAAATTTTAAGATTTTAAGGTTTAAACTTGATGAATCATACCAAGTCCAGGTGATTGGATCAAAACTTAAAGGTTGGACTGGTTGACACCGTGTTTGCTCCGTCGCAATGAAAATACTACGTTTTATTTTTACACTGTTTTTAATAAGTGTGTAATTATTTCTTCCGTACATATCAAAACTTGCGAGGGAATTTTGAAAATACTACGTTAGTATTGTTGATCTTTTTGGTCGTAAACTAATTTTAAATACCATTGGAGAAATTTTGATCAAGAGTACAAAATACGTTGGGAAGCTTTGCACGATTTTTATTTCAATAATTAATAACTGAAAAATGATCAACAAAATTAACTGATAAACATGTGAGGGGACAGATGTGATATGTGTATGAGTGGTGGGATCTATAATAAAGTAATGCAAGAAATAATGGATCAGAAACGAAAGGTAGAGAAATGAATATGATGGATACTTCGGTTCATGAGCCGACTATTGCGAGGAAGAAGGCGAGACGAAACGGGCCAGCCCACCATTATGGTGGCGTGGAGGACGCCTAGGGCAGCTACCTAGTGCGGCCGTTGTGGCATGTATTATACCTTGCAACTAGGGGATATACATCGTGTTACCAAGGAGATAATAACGAGTAGGTGAATTACTCTTCACTAATTCGCTTGACTTAATGCATGATCGTTTTATCGAACCTTATTCGTTATTAGTCTAAATTATTTTCTTCGTTCTTTCGCGTTTTTTTAATCAATTTACACCTCTGATCCAGAAACGCATCCATTAAAACGGAACTTAAAGATAAATAGTGATTATATTTCCCTTAATCCGAGCCTTGTTCTTTGTGTTTAAATGTGGTTAAAACCCTTTCTTAGACCGTTTCCCGACGACAACTATTTCTATAAGATAAATGATAAGTTGGTTAATCCAGATAAAATTAGTAAAGAAAAAATTCAAGTTGACAGTTAAGCTATCACTCCCCTTATCCAACAATTGAGAAAAATTAAGATTAAATGTCATGTGATTAGTGCTTCACTCACCGAAGCATGTTGTAGAAATCGGATTATTAATATTATTATACCGTACGACCTTGAATAACAAAAAGTGGAAAGAGAGAGATAAATAAGGTTCATGAATCTAGCCTGTCTGGATTTTCGCAGCGTTTCGTGGATCCTATGCGAAGTAAAGAATCTAAGGAACTGCCAACTTGGTCTGAAGCATTATTGCCATAAAAGAACCCAACTCTTTTTTTTTTTTTTTTGTTTTTTACCTTACCATTTTACTCTCTCCTTTTTCTCTCACTCCATTGGCCAATCAAACCCTTCCCAATACAATGTTTTTCTATTGTCTAATTAACATTTACTCTCCCTCACTTTTCACTTTATTTCATTCTACTCTTACGTACACTATATATGTCTATATGTTGTTTGTTATACTATATGTTATACTAATTCAACTTGACCTGAGGTGAAAGGGTGAAAGTGAAACCAGGGGCAGATTCAAAAGTTTTCGTTAGTGTGTGCAAATAAGATCAATGTATATTAATTATTATTAAAAATAATAAATAATAAGTAGATAATTATTAAAAAATACAATAATGATTCATGATTAATTAAAATAATAAAATTTTAGAGTCGGACAAAAAAATTTAGTAGTTTAGGATCAATACTTAATAGTTTTATCATAAACTCCGTCGCGAAATCTCCGTTAATATACAGTGTTTTTACAATTTATTACTAAAACAATTAGTTTTGACCTACAAATAGCAAGATGACGCAAATTTTTTCAAATAATTTTAATAAAAAAATGAAAATTTTCCACCACTCCAGCTTCAATTATTATTTAAATTTGAGATAGATACATATTTACACTCTTCGTATTCCCATTATTTTTATATTTAATGATATAACTATACATATTATCATATACAGTATGATATATGATTCCAACTAATTTAATGGATGCAAAATAAATATTTAAAACTTATATGGGTGCAAAAAAGTTAACTTGGTGGAGGCAAAAGAAAATTTTACTACTATATAGGATATAGTGGCAAAAATAAAATTTGTTTGGGTGCAAGTGCCCCATAAGGCTAGGCATAGATCCTCCCCTGGTGAAGCTACACAATAAGAGTAGCTACCACAATTGTAATATGCTTTTCAATTATATAGTCATATTATTTTCTTGCTAAGCATATAATATATCAGATTCAATGAGTCATATGGCTGCAACCGCAATGAATAAAAAAAGTAGTATTACTTAACTAAGAATTTCATGCCATTGTACATTGTACCATGAAAACCTAGATATTCATAAATCAATTTCATAAAACAAATCCCTCGTACATCGGACAAAGTAAAATGGACGCTTAACCAATGCACCAAGGGACTAAATTTATGGGTTCTACAATTAAATTATGATATTTGACATCCAATTGCCTAACTTAATCAAATTGTCAGCAACCACAAAGTACACAAATTTTTCAACAATTTGCTCATTATATAATGTGGGGTTACTCGGAGAATAATGAAAAGTAATGTGAAAGTATTGGACCACCTGAGGCGACTTGTTGCAAATTGACAACATTATTCAAATTTCTATTGCCATTTTTTTTTTCATGTTATATTACTACCTTGCTGGATCTGAGTAGTATCATGCACCTTAATACTTGTCAACATAATTGGAGAACAAAGTAAGAAATAATAACACCCCAAAATTTTAGAATGTTAAATGGGATTGACAATGATATTTTTACTAACAATGTACACCTTTAGTTTCGAAAAATTATTCATAAGAATTCCAGTAGTTAAACATGCTTGTCCTGGAGAAAATCTTAGGATGGATGACCTAATGCGAAGTTTTCGATACGCGCACGAGTGAGGACAAAGTGCGTGGGAAAGATCACATGTTGGTATGTGGAACCATCATATCATCTCACAGAGCAACTAGGGAGTAACCGTGCATGGTCATTAGTGGCTGGGACGTTGTATATGAAGTTTTGTCAAAGTTTTTTCTTTCTTGGATTGAAATTTTGTGGATGAACAAAAATCATTTCAAAACCGGTTGAACCGGTTTGAATTAGAGCCTAAGATAATAATGGGTTCAGGTTAGAGAATAGGATAAAATATTAAAAGGAGGCAGCATGATTCTTGAGCTAAGCCAATCTAATCATACAAGTTATATCGAAAAAATTCTGGCAGGGACATAATAATTATTATAAGTGATCTCTTTTCCACATATTGTAATTGTACCTTAGGACAAGGGCCTGTCAACAAATATACTAAATGGGTTGTTAAAATATTGCAAGATGGCCAAAAATGGAAGGTAAGCAAAGGTGGTACAATATAAACTAATCGATGATGACGCCACTGATGATGAAATTGTGCAGATAATTAATTAATATTAAGTACCAACTAGAATATGAGCTTAGGTGGGATAATCAATGGCACATCTTGGTATATTTTAGTCATTATTTTATAAATAATCAAAGGTTGGGACAATCAAAAAGGTTCTTTCATGTTTGTTTAACATTTGATTAATCTAACCTCGTAGATCAAACAAACGATAAGTTTGTTTATCGTACAATACCACATCGAGTAAGTAGAACGTGCATTAACAAATACAGATAAGGAAGTAAATTTTGAAATTATTACAGTTTTATAGCATCTATGCATCTTCATGAATCATGGGCCTGACTACCGTCATATAACCTCGTTACAATTTTATAAACCTACCTAGACATTAATAATTTTCCCGATATCTATCCTTCTATAATTTGAGTTTGAGTAAATTTCCCGATATCTATCCTCCTATAATTTGAGTTTGAGTAAATGTCTAGTGATAATGGCAGAGCATAATTTTATATTTTAACAATAAATGAGGTAATATGAAAGTTAAATTTGTTCTAACATTAGTACTCCCTCCACTTTTATTTATCTACCGTTTTAGAATTTTCACAGATATTAATAATACTAAATTCTAGGTAATAGAAATCTATTAATATTAATAGTATACAAATTATTTTGCTATTGTTAAATATAAATGTAATAGAGATAAATCTAATAATAGTATAAAAGTGTATTTCTTTTTCCAAAACGACAATTATTTTCAAAAGAGTAAATTTGTAGAACCACACATAATTTAAAATGGAGGGAGTACATTTATATTACTAGTAGTCAAGATATCTTTATCAACAACTACTATTAATTTAATCAAGTACTAGAAAAATTGTCACGAAAGATAACATTATCAACGTATAAACAATAATTGAATTACAGTAACTATGTTGAATTTCATAAATCATGTGGTTGCATTGCATTTTTTAACCGTTTTAGAAGTAAAATTCATCTTTTACGTGTTATTTTTTTGTCGGACTCGTTCGTTTTTTCCCGTCCCACTCATTGAGACGTAAAATATCTTGTAATTAGTGAAGGAAAAGATTTTCAATTTTTTTCACACTGGGGGAATTTTCTTTGTAAAAGTAGTAGTATTATGTTAAGTCCCTCTCATCATAATAACCAATGACTGTGTGAGGATTGCTTTTGGGTCATGAAGGAACTGATTCAAAGGACACAAACGATGTTGACAATTCATCTCCATACGGTGATGCTTCCCAAAACATAAAACACTTCCCTTACATTTCATCTTTCCTATATTCTGTCACTTTTTTCCTCTACATTTTGATCTTCAAATTATCAAGAAAAAGACTAAACTAACAAATCTAAGTCGGAATTTTCTACGATGAGATAGTTGCCGTGCAACATTAATAAAGTGATAGCGTAATATTACCACATAAAATCACAATTTCCAAAAGAGAAAAAAATAAGTGTTAACCACTTACATAAGATATATCCCCGAAGGAACGTTTTTTCCCGTTCGAAATGTTCATTACTAGGCAATCAGTACCCTGGCTCTGTACTAAATTGATTTCTTGATACATTTAGAGCATAAACTAGATAACAAAAGAATATTTAGCGCGGATTTTTACAAACTTAGAGAAAATCGACTATTTTTTTGTTTCCTTGCTTGAAAATTTTGGCCAGTAGAATGAGTAAGTGATTCATGAAGGTCTCATGAGAGGCGGGTGGATCCCATTTTTCTGCAGCCAGTTTTGTTGGGGTCTCAATGGGAATCCTGATGATGCTGCAACACTAGCAAACATTTGTTGAGACTGTTGTTGATGTTGCCATTGCTGTTCATTTCTTGATGATACTACATTACTACCACTACTAAACTGATGGCTACTGTGATCTCCAGGACTAATGCTTACCCCAGTCGAAAACTGATGATGAACCTGTCAATTTTTTCAAGAGAGGACTATAAATATAAAGTAATTCATTTGGTGTGAAACAGAAGATGTAGAAGTATGAGAGACTTACTTGATGATTGAATGGTGCATTGAACTGTTGGTGCATCTGGGGTTCGTTTTGTTTACTCGAATTTCCAAATCTTTGCATCTCGTTGAGAGTTCTCGATGAGCTAGGGGAATGGAGGTGAGTTTGGCTAAGAAGCTGCAAAGTTTCGGTTTCATTGTATCCATCTCTTCTTCGGTTGTTATCCATGTCGAATGAAGCCATTCGTGGCTGGAAATTAAGCTGCATCTTCAAACATGCATACATAAATTAATTAAATTGAAAACTTACATGTAATTTTAGATCATTTTTCTTATAGTATACCTCAGGTTTAAACCCATGGATTCTCCAATCAACTTGTTGCGGTTCTGCCACCCTGGCATCTCGATTGCTTGGCTTAGCTGCCGAGTTGCCTAAACTGAGATCCAGATTGTGATCTGCAGGTTCGTCACTAGACGTAGTATCTGCTACACACGACTAATCTTTAGAACTTCCAGATAAAAGAATAGGCATTTCATATATTTTACCCTATCATAAATGAAGATACTTCTATATGCTATTCTAATGTTTAAAGTAAAATGTACCAGCAGTTTTGAGTTCATCCTCATAGATGCTTGGATCAAAATTGGTAACAGCTTCCTTTCCATTACATTTGATGGCAGCTTTATCATATGCCCTAAACCAATATATTGAAAGAAAAAAAAAAAAAAAAAAAAAAAAAAGGAAAATTCAGTAAAATTTTTACATGCCCCTAATCTGAGCACCAATTAACATACCAGTTACACCATGTGACACATTAATTTTATGTTTCAAATTGAAGACTCTCATGTTTATTAAAAATCCTAGCGATAATGCCAGAGCAATAACTATTTATTAAAATATTAGATATCGACTTTAATTCTGAACATTGAAGGCAATATTTAGTGAAATTTGCAACACGTTAACACAAATACTTGAACAAAATTACAAAGATCAAGAGTAAAAAAATACGAATGACAACATAACACCTTGTGACAAGAGAAAATACTAAAACTAACAATGTCGTAGAAAATAATACTATAAGTTCCAAGTAAAACCAACCTGGCGGCTTCAATTTCAGTATCGAAAAGACCAAGATAAACATACCTGTTTCAACAAAGTAAAAACATAATTAGACCTTAATTAGACATATATGTAATGACTAATGAGATAATTAATCTAATTAGTGTAAATGAAGTAAAAATTAATTACTTTTTGCCTAAGAATTGACCCATTCTTGCTTCCCATCTACCACATTTGTGCAAAGTAACACCTCTATACTTAGAACTCCCTCTTGGAAAACCAGTACTTTGTCTCCTCAACACATGCACAAATTCTTCCTTTGTTAAATTGGTCATCTGAAAATAATAAAAAAAAAAAAAGAAGATATTAATTAATTAATTAAATTTCCATTCATAGAATGAAATAAAATCATCTTTATTTCATTTGATCAACAAAGTTTCCCACAAGAAATGTTTTTAAGGATTCTCAAAAACACTGTAGATCAATATGATAGAAACAAGAAGCACTGTAGAAGATGATAAGGTGATAGAAAAATCATCAGAACAAAAGGAAACCATTGTTATTGTCTTTATGTGTGTTGTGTACACAAAACAATTTCTATTTCCCTAGTGTTATAACTTGTGAACATTTATTTTTATAACTTGTGACATACCTGTTTTAAGTCCTCTTCATAATCTTCCAGTGTAAAGTTTATGTCTGCTTCGACTCCTCTGAACTTGATTGCTGCCCTATCATATGCTCTGTAAATTTTCACATTATTGTTTCCTTAATTAAACAACAAAAAAAAAAAAGTGACAAAAATGATTAAAAAAAAAACGTCGTTATTGAAGTGTCACAACGTACCGAGCTGCCGCATGTGCCGTATCAAATCCACCTATTGCAACATAAAATCTAATTATTACGACTTTTAAAACCAAATGCCAGCTTTTTTTATCACGTTCGTGTAATAATGAAATTATTGTTTATTGATTGAATGCAGGAAGAAGATAATCTAATTTTATTTACCCAAGTAGACTTGTTTTCCGCAATCCCTGCACAAAAATCAAACCATAAATAAAAGAATCAATTAGTTTATTTTTATTTTCTTTTTTGGGAAAAAAACATGTTAATTTTTTAAAAAAATTGTTATAATATGAAGAAAAAAAAATCGACCGGTTATTAACTAATTTTATCATGGTATACCATATATGTGATTCCCAACGGCCAGTACGCCGGTAAAACGTGACGCCTCGATACTGCGAGCTACGTGACCGGGGTCCACGCCTGCTCTTCTTGAGTGGCTGCGCCACCTCCGCCGGAGCCTTATCCGCCACCGTTGCTCCGCCGCAGAACTTAACTCCAACCCAGTGCGCCCTTGGAAAATCTGGCGCCTGTGTGGGGCCACCACCACCACTACTCCCCGCCAAAATATCCGAATCCGGGAAAAACTGCCGGGTCACTGGAGATGAGCCCGGTGTAGTCGTTTCGTCAACCGAAAACCCGAATATCTTGCTGCTCCTCTTCCTGCAGCTCCTCTCCAGGTCCACCTCCTCTTCCGAGCCAACCACCGCAGACGAGCTGGAGTTGGACCCGGATCCGACCCGCTTGCCCTTCTCGTCATCGGATAATACCGGGGCTGGTTCTGTTCTTTGATCCGGTGAATTGTTGAGGTTCCACATTTTAAAAAATATGTGTTGTGTTTGATGATACTAGGTGGTAATGAAGAGAAAGAAACAAGGGGAGACAAAAGGAGTTGCAAGAAAAAGGGTGGAAAAATTCTTGCAAGAAAGTGGAGTAGAACTAAGATAGATCTCTTGTTGTGTTTGTCTGAGATTTGTAATAGTGGGTAGTAGATAGATACATAATAATACTACTAGTCATAGAGAGAGAGATAAAGAGAGCAAAGAGAATAGGCTAGCTAGGTAGTGCACAAATATATTGCATAAATAGACACACTACTACTACTTGGTATAGTTCTCTCTTTCTTTCTTTCTGTACCTGTTCAATCTTCTTCAATCTTCACTGTCTGTGCAAGTGTGTTTATATGGTGTCTTAGTTTTCATTTCATTCATTTCCTAGATGAATACATGGATGAATAGATAGATTGATAAATTAATACCCAAGTTGGGATTTTCTTTTTGGGGTTCAATAGGTGGACTATGTATAATAATAATAATAATAATATACTCCCTCGTCCCAGTTAAAATTATCCAGTTTAATTTTTTCAGATCAACAGTTTTCAACTTTAAATTCCGATCAATTTTAAATTATAATAATAAAATATTTAATAAAATTATATCATGAAAATTTAGATTCTATATTTTCATAATATAATTTCTTCAAATACATTATCATTATAGTTTAAGAGTAATTGTGATTTAAAGTTGAAAATTGTTGAAACAAAATCATAGTGAATAAATTACACTGGTCCCCCCCCCCCCAATTTCACTATAATTTATCTTTTTTTTACTTTTTTCTTCGATCAATAAATTTTTGTTTTTATTTATAATTTAATGGTAAAATATTATATAGTTAAGTCCGAAAATTGTTGATTAAAATGTTGAGTGGGACTGAAAATTTTTATATGTATAAAAGAGGAGTCTAAAAACCTATAGGTAGGGTGGGTGGGTGGGTAGGGGGTGACGGGGAGGGGAGGGCCTGTGTGTGTTTCTTTCTTTCTAGTTTGCTGCTTTGTTGTTCAATCAAGTCATAAATACTTGAGAGATGGTTTTCTAAAACTCTTTCTATTTATATATGTCTGCCGTTGGTGTTCCATATTAACGATCTCTTTCTCCTTTTCTTTTATTTTCCTTTTTTCTTTATAAATACTCCATGTGGTTAAGTGTGTGTACATATATCTGGGTACTATTCATACACATGGGTGTAGGCATCAAGTTTGTACTTTTTATCTACCACCATCACTTTGTCATACTAGTAGTTTGTACCCAAGTATGTATGTGTATAATTGTACGTATACATTTGTATCATATTATTCCTAACGAATATTTATATGAGATCATGTTTAGGTAAGCTTGGCATATAAATAAACGATCAGTCAAAAGTGTGTTTTTACGGCAAGTAATAGACATAGATGAAATAATTACTCTCCGTATCAGAACAGTTGTATTATTTTGCCATTTTAGGTGTCCTGTTAGAGTTGGACCATTTTATTTCTTTGTCATGTTTGGACATGTTAATTATAATTTTATATTCCATCAACAACTTTGAGTGGACACAAATCATCAATAAATTAAAATCGACATCCACTATGAATGTAACTCAATATTTAACTCTTCTCCTTATTTTATGTGTCCAAAATCAATGTGCAACTGCTTTGGGACGAAGGGAGTATGTGTATATAGAGTAAATACAAGTGGGAAAATATAGTACAAGAGGTAAAACATAAAGAAAATATCGAGATTGTATGACATATTTAAAATTAATGTAAATACACACGAGTAAGTTGTTATTTTAGATATACGTAACCGAAATACCTTACAAGGGTGGAAGTGCCCGAATTAATGGATCATAGTTGAACTAAGTATAGACATTGTTTTTAAGTTGAGTTCCGCGATGTGTTGTTTTTCGATCGATTTTCTTTATTTGCACCCTATTACGTGAACACATATTGAAGTCGTAGCTTTCCAGATATAGAATTATTACATGATTCCAACTTTATCCAATACACAACTAAATGATAAAATGGATATTATTGCTCCATTTCATATTAAGAAAATTATAAGAGGAAAGAAAGTAAATACTAAATACCTATATATACTTCAGTGGATCTATGAATGGGAAAACACTAGCTATATTAAATCATATAAAAGTGGTATCACTCAAAGTGCTCATTGTAATCGGAGGTAATTCGACGAAAATTATTGATATAGTTTGTAGTTTGTACATATATGTCTTATAATTCTCATTGGCAGAACTCCTATATATGTCACATAGGAGCAAAGTCTCAAATAAATAAATAAATAAAAACAATCATACTACTGTCATGTGATACTAGTAAATGTTAACTTGACTTAAAATTTCAGTGAGGCATGAAAAGTAGTAAAACGTTTCGATTTCAATTCTCATTTGTAGCTAGCATTAGCATAAGTTACAAAGAGAAAATGATTAATTAGGGGCACGAAAACGAAATACGGGGGAAAAGTTACCTATAATTTTGGACAAACTTAAAGAAAAACGAGTTTACCCTATTGGGTCACGAGGATAGCAACTGACGAGACCAAATTCATTTTGGCAAGACACAAATCACAAATGGCAAATTTTGTTAACTAATTTTACTATTTTATAATACAATTGTTGTTTATAACCAAAAGATTGCTAGTTAGGGATTTTACCAAACAATCTACTTTTGTTCATATAGTCGAGAAAGTTGCTAGTTGGGAATTTACTAAACAAACTTAATAAGCCTTAATAAGAATCTATGTAAAAAGTAAAAACATGTCAATTTTACCATCTACTCTCTCCAGGCAAATTAAGAAATAATATTATATTTTGTGATTAAATAAAGAGTAAAGATTATCGACTAATGTTGACTTAAATAGTACGGTTTTATTCTATTCGTTTAAAAATTGATTATTTTAAGTTTAATTCAGTTCAGATACATTAAATTCAGTTCAGTTCAGTTCAGATGCATTAAGTTCAGTTCAGTTCAGATTTGTTTAATACTATTTTATATTACAAATAAGTTCATATCATCTTCATTCAGTTCAATTTAGTTCGGTTCAATTCAATTATGTTCAAACAAAGAGAAGAGAGCCTAAGGAATTTATGTTCACTTCAGTCAGATCTCATATTCGAGTTAAAAATTATATTGGGGAAAAACCGTCCCATAAAAAAGATTCAACATTGCTTAACCGGATTAGTTGCATGTATCGATATATATATATATATATATATATATATATATATATATATATATATATATATATATATATATATATATATATATATATAATAAAAGTTGGAGTGTTAATATTAAGTTTCAATATAGACAGCAGGTTTGGCTCTCTTTTGGGAGCATTGTTTTAAGATGAGTGGTTTTTTTTTAGTTGATTTTTTTTTTTAATAAGTGACATTACAAAGCTAGTAATAAACTATAAATAATCCACACTTGGCGAGAATTGAACATATGACCTCTAGTGTCATAACACATCAATCTAACAAATTGTTTAAGATGAGTGGTTAGTGAGGTGAATAAGAAAAAATTTGAGAGTGAGAAAAAATTAGTGTTTGGTATTATTTTGGAGAGTTTAGTAAGTAAAGAAAAGTAAAATGATGATGTGTAAAAAAGAGTTATAGAAGGAGAAAGAGAGACAATGAGTTATAGAGAGAGAAATAATATAGTGATAAAAAAAAAAAAGTAAAATGCTAAAAACCAAAAAACGTGAATAGTGTTGAAGGGTGTCTCAAAAAGAGAGGCAAAGTTAATTTACGTTTTAAAAATAGAACTCTCCAAAATGAAAATAGATCCAAAGAGTCGGAGAATATTCTCCAAGTATCATTGGATAACAACGATTAAAAAAATAAATTGAATGCTCGTATATATGCAGACATAGAGTGAATAAATACAGAGGAATAATACAAAGTCATAATATAAATTAGAGTTCCCCATGTCTTTACTCATAACCTATGTAGTAATTTCCATAGGTTGATGTTGAAGTTAATATTATTAATTAAGCAAAATGAAAAATGAGGACGAAATTGGGAACTCAAGGAACCATCTACTTTGATTCGTAACTCTCCGACGTTAACTAAATCGAAAAGCAAAATTCTCTCTCTATATTTCACTTTCATCTAGAAAATTAAATATTATAGCTTTATTTTTTCTTCGTGTATTAAAAATAATTTATTAATAATTAACCACTAATGGAAATGGACAGCACCGAGACTCGATGGATGACTTATTACTCAATTACCATTATTAGCCTACTCTAAATCTCATTCATTTAATCCCACGTACGTCAAACCCCACATTTCTCGTTTTTGCATAATTTTTTGTAATTTACTTTCCTCTTCTTTTCTTTTTCCATTTACACTTATCAGTTAAAAATGGAAAAGGGTTGGACCCCCAAGAGACAAGACTTAATTAGTCGGTTTTAAAAAAGACGATAACAATTATGATCGAGTTTGGTACTCTTACAATAAGCGCGTTTTAATTTGAATTATTTAGTTTGCGATTAGGTTTATCTGATACACGCTCATAAGTTGACGAGTGCGGGTTTATGAGTACCGTATCCATTCATTCAATTATGTTCCATTCAAAGGTATTCTATATGCATTATTGTTACTTGAATTGGGTTGTTTCGTGCACTTAGTGAAGAGTCAGCGAAAGACGCTATAATATTACTTATTTGTATTTTAGGTTTTAGATCTCCCGGGTCAGACTGGATAGCTAACTTCACGGAACAAGAGTTGAATTTCACAAATGAGTTAATTAATTATTCAACTATAAAAATTAAAAAACCTAGCTAACTAAAATTCTTGATAATTTCTTAGACTTTGTTTTTTTATATAATTTCTTGTGACGTCTAAATTCAATAATGCACATTTTGAGAAACCCTTTTGTTTTTTTTGGTAATTATAGACGAACAATTAAGAACAACGTATTACGAACAACACTTCCCGTTTGTAATTAATAGACAAAACAACAACGGAGTTATATAAAACGGGGTGAGCACATAACCTAAACAAACTAACAACCACAAATTATACTACCTGATTTCATTAAGTTTGGATAAACAGCAATTAGAATCTGTTTTACGTGTATTAATTGCACAATTGTAGCTATTTTGATTGTATCATGCAAGAGTATGTAAAGAAATTCTACACGTATAGTATGTTAACGTCGTTTTATACTTAATACGAGAGTTTTGTTAAACAATGATCATAGATTGGTTCAAGTAATTATATGCTTTGGAATATGCGCGCCTCTAAATACTTCATCTGTCCCATACAAACTTGTTTGTTTTAAATATTTTTGATGAAGTAAACTAAATGAATTATAAGCCGTGTGGATGTCCCTTATAACTTTTAGATTTTTACCCCTTTGCTTTTCTTAGTAGGCTAGGACTTAAAAGTTAGGAATACACGACTAAGGTCGTCTCCAACGGATTTGCATCTGAAGTTGCGTCTCCATCAGAGACGCAAGTAGACGCAAGTGTCCACGTAGTTGAGCTTGGCTCAACAGTTGAGCCCATGCTCAACTATATTATATCATTATTTTTTTTCTTTTTGTCTTTTTTTTTTCCTTTCTTCTTGTTGTTGTGTTGATGATAATTTATACTACTACGGTACTACCAGCTTGCCGTTTTTTTTATATCATCTTTTTAATTTTTTTTTTATGTTTGTTTTTCTTCTTTTCTTTTTTATGTTTATTATTTTATTTCTTCTTTTCTTTTTTATGTTTATTATTTTATTTCTTCTTTTCTTTTTTATGTTTATTATTTTATTTTCATATTTAATAATGCATAAATAATGTTTTTCTAAATTAGATATTACATTTCGAAGTATCATATAATGTTTTAAAATGAAATGAATAATTGATTTAAAAAACTTAATGAAAAAAAAAAAGATGAAATAAAAAAATATTAAAATAAATGAAAAATAGGGGATCAGCTGTTGGAGAATGTTGGAAGAGTTGGGGATTAAGTTAGTGGAACGCTGACGTGGCGCAGTTGAGCTCCAATTTTGGGATCAACTGTTGGAGAATGCCTAAAAAATCTCTTTACCCAACCAACCGGGTCCTTGGCGTTCTTGAAACGGAATCATTTTAAAGTCTCAATTAACCAAATAGATGTAAGCTTACAAAACACAATTGTTCCATTGTCATCCGGACATAGCGAGACCTAACGAGCTCAAGGGTCTAGGTTAGATGGTACTAATTGTGGCAATGGACAATCAATGATCTAGTGCAACTATTAATTACAATCTAATATAAGTGTGACAATTATAACGAGCTAGAACCAACGAGCTCCCTTCATTTTGCAACAATTTGGTACAGGTACTAAAGAAGATTAATTCAACAAACAAATTGTCATGTATGAGCTAATGAGTTGGTGTTGTGCATGCCCAATATGTTATAGATAACTTAAGAGAAATTCTTGTATATGTAGACATAATTTGAATTTTGTATGGGAATTTTTTGTGGTCCGAGCATGCGTGGAGCATCACTAATTAACATATTAATCCATGGATTTTTAAGGCGATTGAGGACGTTTAACATGGCATAATGATACTTTAAGGGAGAACGTTAACATCACCAACTTGGCATGAGTCGGTATAAGTTCTAATATATATATTGTACAAGCTGAACAAAGTATTAGAATTGGACCATTTTCCCCAGGACCTGTAAGGGTAGAAATTTATCCAATCTTATATGTTGAATTGAAATCCTACTCTCAAGCGATGTGGGATGGAGTTTAACACGCCCCCTCACGTGTAGCCCGGTATGAACATCGGGCCTACAACGTGGACAATGAATGTCGGAATATACATCGGCTCAAACCCAATATGGGTGAATGACCATCATCGACTTGGGCCTGCTCTGATACCATATTAGAATTGTGCCGTTTTCCCCTTAAAAGACCTTTTAAGGGGAGAAGGCTATCCAATCTTATATGTTGAATTGAAGTCCTACTCTCAAGCGATGTGGGATGGGGTTTAACACAAAGTCAAGTATCTCATATCTCGAGATCAACTTGAACTATCCTATGTTTGCTAACAAAACTAGCTAATATGCCAGCCAATTCGAGCTCATGATACTATAAAGTGTGTGTTTCACATGTCTGGATCAAAAGAGCTCGGAATAAGAACTGAAATACCTGAGCAATACAAAAGACTTAAAAGAGTTTTGGATTGAGATTTCAGACATTAATATACATATATATGAGTTTATACTATCAAAGAAATCTTAAACGGGGCTATCCAATATTAAAGAAGTTGAGTCATACTTGATTCGATAAGCAAATGAACATCTGATAGAGTTTGAATTCAAGTCAATTACCTAATCGAGTGAGTCAAATTTAAAACCTAATGATCCGAGCCGAGTATACGGTCCAAATGACATCACTGATAGAATTCCAATTCCCCCAGAAGTTTAAATTGTTGGGGAGAAACATAATCTAGTCATTTATATTAATTCTCCAATACTCCCCCGCACTCGTGGCCAATTTCAACCTCTTTGGGGAGGCCAATCGATTGGAAATTTAATATGGGGCGGAGTTTTCTCTGAGTAGATTCGAACCCAGTTGGGCGTCAGCCAGATAGCTCTGATATGATGATATAATTCCAAATAATCACTAGTTGGGATGGGTTGAATGGGTGATATGTGATTGGTGTGTGAAATAATGAAGTGGGAGGGTAAATATGGAAAGAAGGTTAGGGAAATAATTTAGAGTCAGGGCCACGGAAGAGTGTTGGGGGTAAGAAAAGGAAATGGGAATAATGGCAATAAAAGGAAAAACTTTCCATAAAAGTCCAATCCAAGAGTACGGGAGGAGGCCCACCATTCCTTCTTTTGTGCTATTTTCCACCCAATGCCCTTACTCCATCAAGTACCTCGTATTTATTCTCTAATCCCTTTTCTATCCCAATCGCGTGTTCTCTACTTTCTTCCACGCGCCTCAATTCAAAATTACCTATATATCCCTTTTCCTATTATTATTATTATTTTCTTTTATCCTTTCCCCTACGAGTATTTTAACCCGTGAAAGAAATGAGTTGGATGTTTGAACCTTGTCCACCTAAAGTCGTGTAGGTTAAAGATAATTCTATAATTAGGGGAAACACAATAAAACTTCAGTTGGTGGAGAAAAGTTATCAAACTACTTTATAATTTTGGCTAATAGTTACCTAACCTCATGAATGTTTCTAATAATATAAGTAATCAACATCATCTCCTTACAAGTTGGTGTATATATATCACTCTAGTTTGAGTAAAAGGAAGAAAAAGTAAGGTGACACGGTGTTAAAATTGAGTCAATTGACCAAGTATTTGACCTCATGAAGTCCTGAACGAATAGGAATATTTTAAATTTAGCATGTTATTGATGTGGTATACGACACGTATTAATAGTTTATACCTAAAACAAAAAGAAAACAACGTTACGAGTTGTTGGGTAAGGGGTTTAATGACTACGATTTACCTAGTTTTGAAATTGCAAGTTTCCTAAATGATCCTTGCTTTACATATTTTTCAATATTTTTGTACATTTTTACCAACCAAACTAATAGAAATGCGTAGTGAGATGGGCATGTTCCATTTTTTTTTTTTTTTTTTTTGGAAACGGCAAAATTTTATTACGAAACAAAAGAAAACAGGTACAAACAAAGTGCATAAGAAGTGCACAACCCACGTCCTCTATGTTCCAATCCATAAACCGAGAGAAACATAAAAGCATGTTCAACCTTAGACCCGTTATGACTATATCAAAACTTAACCACCCCCTTCGTCTAGTACGTCAACCTTACTAGCAAGGTGCCAAGAGTCGAGGGGTGATGAAAAGAACCACCAATTCTAGTTAAGTCCAACAGAGGGGAATATCTTTCGTTGCAAGTTTAGAAAACTTAGCAAGAAACGAAAGATGATGTCCTCTAAAGGGATATAAACCGCTCACAGGAAAAGGAAGACACATGATATATCTCACTTAGTAATGAAAAAGCATACAGAAGGAACAAGACAATCCTAACCTCAAAACAGCAGACCAAACGGCAGCAAGCCCGGCAAAATAAAGATGATGGGCATGTTCCATGTTCCCATCCAATCCATTGAATTGAATTAAGTAACGACACATAGTCGTGGTAAAGTCAAATTAGTAGTAGTAAAAAAAAAAAAAAGCAAGACAAAGTTGTGGTAACTTTACTATTTTCGCACTCACATGTTGCATTTAATAACTCTAAAAGTCTGAATTATTTTGTTCACATTATCAGTGAAAATTAATATGAGACATTCAATCTAAGTACTTTGGTAATGACGCTTTTAATACCAAAATGAAGTTATTTGATCTTTGAACAAGTGCATGATATATGCTCCATCAACAATGGACTCTCCAGAGTGCCATTATTCAATTCGTTATTAAGGACTAAAAGTCCATTACCAATTTACCATCAGATGAGTGCAATGTAGGCTTTTGGACACGAACCAGTTTTCGAGATTAAAGCTCCACCTGGACTTCACAATAATGTAATTGATTGAAGACACTATACAAGACAATATATAATTTCTTATCACAATACATGAGAAAATAATTCATCACGAAATTATCATACTATTAACTTTTTTCATCTGTTAAATTGTGTACTCATGTTTTAAAAGTACATGATTCGAACATTACTAGTTGAGATGTGTAATTTGGATTTATAACCTAGGTAAACCCTGGTAACGTAATTATCATTACCCTTAACATTTACGATGAATCCATATTTGTTGGACTAGTTATGAATCAAATTGAAACATAAAAAAGAACACTTGTGATAACCTTGAAAAATATGATAGGGGAACAATAAGGAAATGTCCAAAGCCAACTCAACATGAGGTAGATAGTTTCGTATATGTCAAGAGATAACATCATCAACAAGTTTAATTTTCATATGTATAAAAAATTTTGGGGAGGTATTTTAATGGCGATGATATTCAAATATTCGCTGCACTATAGAACAAAATATTTGGGCCATCCTAAGTCACCTTGTGGCCCAAGTAGTGACACAAGGTAAAGCCACATATATTACACAAAAATTAAAAAAAAAAAGGTGGAGCCCAAAATGATTTCAATTTTGAGGAGAGAAGTAAAAATATCAAGAATTTAAAATTATTATTGTCTTCTGTCGAAGAGGATTCGAGACAATATAGTGTTAAAAAATTCCAATAATGGAAGTGGACCAGGCTTGCTTTTGTAAAAGGTTTCTATGAAAGGAATAATTGTTCTTAATGATGCGCGATGGTCTCAATCTCAAAACTATGTCCGATTCATATAGCAGCAAACTATTGGTATATAATCCGTCAAGACAAGTAAATTCAGTAACTTTTAAGAATTTTATTTTTTCTTAAAGGTCAAATATTACAATACTCCCTCCGTCCCACTTTAATTTACTCATTTTGACTTTTTTCGGTCAACAGTTTTCAACTTTGACTCCCAATTACTCTTAAACTATAATGATAAATTATTTGATGAAATCATATTATGAAAATATAGAACCTCAATTTTTTCATAATATAATTTTATTATATATTTAATAATTATAGTTTAAGACTAATCATGTGTCAAAGTTGAGAACTGTTGACCAAAAAAAACAAAATGACCGAAAAAAAATTAAAATGGGTAATTTCAAACGGGACAGAGGGAGTATTAATTATATACAAATTATCTAAATCACCTTATTACTCCCCACCTAAATCAATTTTATAACCATCATGAATCAACCCTGCACCTCTCCTTTGTTACTTCAACTCTTTGATCTTTACCGCTACATCACTATATCGCTTTATGATTTTTAAATTTAAGAAAAGGTGAATCCATATACAATTAGTAAAATAAAGACAAGTAAATTAAACTTTATATTCTTACTTAATAACTTGTTGAAACTCATTCAGATTAATTGTGACATTTTTAGGTTTCGGCCTCAAAGATGGAGAGAGAGCGCACCATACTTTAGTGATCCAGTTTTTTAATGAAATAAAGTCGATTGTTTTTCATCTTTTTTTATTTAAAAACATTCTAGATATGTATTTCATTCTGCGCATCCCAAAATGTGAATACATTTCTTTTCTTAATTTCCATATGGTCATGAGTTATTTAGTTGATTTTTGTTATGGAGGAAGTAATTGCACTATCCTTATTATTGTGCAAATTAATTAAAATCATTCACAACAACTTTCTTAAAATGATTTTTTTTCTTAAATATTTGTAAAAATCAAAATCTTTTATATATTTCTTAAAGAAATATTATTTCTAAGGCTCTCATTAGTTCATGCTAAATGTTTGGCACTTGACACATTATTTTATTCTTAATGGTCCAATGTTCCACACTTGCCAAATGTTCACATATATGACTTTTATATTTTTACTCATCTATTCACTCTTTCACATGTTTTAATTAATTAATGTCTGAATAAAATTAATAATTAAATAATATCATGGATATAATTCTAATATTTAAAAATATATATATATCATCAAAATTATGAAAAAAAAAAAAAAGAATGGTTGAAGTATGTTTAAAAAAAATCACAAATTTATGCAACCACTATATATTTTTAAATTGTACAATGTTTTTTTATATTTCATAAAAAAAATCACAATTTAATTA
This sequence comes from Plantago ovata, assembly GCA_028274465.1. Taxonomy (NCBI): domain Eukaryota; kingdom Viridiplantae; phylum Streptophyta; class Magnoliopsida; order Lamiales; family Plantaginaceae; genus Plantago; species Plantago ovata. Next base: position 4,026,414 of record CM051457.1, on the reverse strand, counting down.
TAGAATAAACATTTATGATATGGAAAATTATTTAAAATTGTCATACAAAAAAAATATGATAAAATTTAGTTAGTTTTTCTATAAAAAAATAACTATAGTGGAAATATTGAAAATTAATATTTAAGACCTATAGTGTTCGACGAATCTATTTCGCAATAGTTTGGAACATTAACTCGTGTTTTTTCACGGGTCAATTCCACAAATAGTTTAAGAGACTATTTATTTTTCATGGGTCAACTACAAAATAGTTCAGAAACAGTTAGTGTTCAGCGGGTGTATTCCTACATACTTTAGAATACTAACCATGTCTGGCGGATCTATTCCACAACAGTTTAGATCAATAAATATGTTCGACGAGTCTATTTCGCAATAGTTTAGAACATTAACTTGTGTTTTTTCACGGGTATATTTCGCAAATACTTTAAGAGACTATCTGTTTGTTAAGGGCCAATTACACAGTAGTTCAAAAACATTTAGTGTTTAATGGGTCTATTCTGCAGTATTCATAACACTAACTATGTTTGAATGGTGCATTTTATACTTTAGAAAACTAACCATATCCGACCGGTATATGTATTTGATAATAGTTTAGATCATTAGTTGTGTATGACAGGTCGATTTCTCAATAATAAAAAATTGTAACTGTTTTTCCGACGGACCTATTCCTCACATACTTTAGAAGACTACATGTTTTCAATGGGTCAATTTCACAATATTTCAGAACAATTAGTTTTCTATGAGTGTATTTTGTATTGAACCCGAACTGTGTTCGATGGATTTTTTTTTCAATAATTTAGAATATATAATGATCACATTTTGTTCACTTGTATAATGATAAAAATTTATGGAACTATTTTGTAAATTCTATATTAGTGAAAATAAATAGAAAGATCATTGTCTTTCTTTTAATTGACTTATATTAAATTATTTGTGAATTTACTATTTTCCTTCGAATTTTGACGGGTCTATTCCAATGTTTGTATTAAGCGGGTATGTTCCGCGATACTTTAGAACAACGAATGTGTTCGACGGGTCTATTTCAGAATACTAATTGTGTTCGACGGGTTTATTTGCAAAAATTTATATCATTAATATCTGACAGGATTATTCCGCAGTAGTTTAGACCATGAAATATGTTCGACTGGACTATTTCACAATAATTTAGAATATATAATGATCACATTGATGGAACTATTCTATAAATTTATCTACGAATAAAAAATAAATATCGATGTTCATTTAGTTTACTTTCATTTACAGTAATAATTTGTGAAACTACTATTCTCCGTCGAAACTCGACGGGTTATTTACTAGTGTGTGTTAAAATCTTAACAAATCAGACTCCCTAAAACTTGTATGGAGCACCTAGAAAAATAGGGAACACTTTTCACATGCCTAAACTTGTATATGCCAAAAACGTTTTTAGTGTATTAATCAGGAATTTATATGTGATTATTAAAATTATTATTTATATTTATATTAAATCATTAAAAGGGAATATGATTTTAGTGAATTGTTAAATAAATAATTAAAATATTATAGGGAACGCGTTTAAAACAATTTTAGAGATAATTTTATAGGAAAACTATCGTGAATGCTCTAAGTGTTTACGAAGTGTTGGTTTGAGTTACATTTTGTAGAGTTATGTAGGGAAAATCGGCAAAATGGTCCCATAACTTTGCCTTATCCGTCAAATTGGTCCTGCAAGTTTCAAAATCAGAATTTTGGTCCTATAAGTTTGTTCCATCCTGCCTTTTCAGTCCCAAAGTACATATTTGCTAACTAAATGAAATATAGACAAAAATAAGATATTTACAAAAACTTGAAGGGGCTATTTGTAATATTTTTTGGTCGTTGATCTGTTATTTTATTAAATTAATTAGTGCTATAATGGAAATTCAGTTTTATAGTCGGGTAAGACTTTGGAAGATTACTTACAATATAAAAGGAAATCGATTCAAAATTTCAAATTGTATGTTCATGGCCCTCTACTTCCTTCTTTCTTTTGGTATTGTCATGGTGAATGACTAAATATTTGGCTTGAATTGAAGGATGTTAAATTTGATCTGGCTACACTGAATGAGTACGTTAATGGTTGTCTTGGCTACACTGAATAAGTATGTTAATTGTGAAATCTAACGGGTCCAGATGTAATGGGCCCAAAAAATTAATATACTCCATATGTCCTACTAAAGTCAGCTTGATTTTTCGATATCAACTTTAATGTAATCATTTTAGTTTCATAATATAAAATTTTAAGTTATTTTTATCGTATGATTTGAAAATAATTTGAGGTCAACCGACCATAAAAAAGTCAACAGAACAAAGTGTTAAACTTAAGCCGGGACGAAGGAAGTATGAATAATATTTAATAAAAGTATGTTATGAAACTTTATAAAGTCTACTTTTATAATATAATTTTTGTTAATTATTTTTCTACATAACTTACGAGTAACAATTTTATTTGAGGCGAGCATGTACTCATAAAACTACAATAAATTATAAAAGAATAAAATGACGAAAACTTCTAAATACAAAAAGAACACCACATACAAAAAATTGGAAAAAAAAAAAAAAGAAAAGAGAAAATGATCGTAGAAACAGAGAAAGCTAATGTCCATCTCAATCCCAATGCAAAATAAATTTCCTCAAGCTTATTGAAATATTACAACAAGCCCCATCAACTTTGATCAACCTATTATTCTTCTTTATATTTCATTTAGTTATCAAATAGGTACTTTAGGACCAAAAAGGAGGGATGGAATAAAATTACGGGACCAAAATTACAGATTTGAAACTTATGGGATGAATTTGACGGATGGAGTAAAGTTATGAGACTATTTTGGCGATTTTCCCGAGTTATGTATGTGCAAAATTACGAATGATGTAATTTGAATTTGTATTCATGCGTTCTATGAAATACTTGCTCTAATAAGATGCTTTAATACGCTCTACCATATATTTCTAATATATTGAAAATTGTTTCTTGGGCAATATAAGTTCAAATTAGAAAGTAGAGAGCACTTTTTCTTTAAAAAAATAACAATAATACGGCGTCTTTTTTTTTTTTTTTTTGAAATGACAAATATATCTATTCTACTCTTATTTCTATTTTACCACCGTATAACTCCAAATACATTTAAACCAGCATTATGCCTTGTACATTTAAATCATGTGCTATTCCAAAACCCTTGTTACTCGGTCACCTTTATAACTCAAAATAACAATAATACGTGGTTATAATTTGCAAGGAAATGAAGTCGGATCAATACTAACTAGAATTGTTTAGTACTATGTGCTTTAAATGTATCTTTAAATATCAAGAATAGTTGCTACTATGATTTTACAGTCTACTCAAGGTTGTAGTTGACATATATTAACTCCAGTTACTACAAGTAATTAGTGTGTCGTCCTCTGCTATTTATAGACACGGCTATATTTCCTAAAATGTGTGTGCCCATGTCTTCAATTTCTCACTAGAAAGTCTAAGCTTGTGTATGTGAATTATTGTGACAGTGAATGAATAATTTAGCATAGTACTAAATTCTTGTACTTGTTTGGGGTTGAAATTTAAATTAGAATGAATCCTCTAAATGTTGTTGATAATTTGGATGAGTGAGGTATGTTCATACAACACCTAGCGGCCTAAGTATGGCCGATTTATATTGCACCAAACGAACTTTATGTAATTGTTCAAATATTGGGCTTTAATTGAAGTGCCGGACTAATGGTCTAAGAACACTTGCAATAGTTGATTTCAATCTTGGGGTTTATTTCATTATAAGCCCCAAATAAGTCTATTTCATTTTAGTTTACAATAGTTTGGCTTATTAATTAGGAGATTTTCATTGGATCCACATGACACACACTCGACATGCACCACACAATTAATGTAATAAAGAAAAAAATTAAATAGCTGAAAAGAGGGCTCATTTAGGAGCTACAAACATGTAGCCCATGGCCATGGACTTATTTATATAGCCCCTAAAAAGAGTCCGTGTAAACTTATTTTGGGGCTTAAACCCCAAATAAGCCATTAAGTATACCATTGCTATTGATCTAATTGATGGAATGTGGAGTTTAATAAAAGTGTATTCTTGACAAATATCTAGCGGAAAAATGTCCAGAGCAACTCGGTATTTGTACCAAAAACCACACACATAAATTGAGTAAAGTTAAAAGAGCAATCTATGGAACTGTGGTCCGATGACATAGTACATGGTCCCAAATCCTCGATAGATATCAACTTGCCATTTTCAGTTTCCAACCATAGGACTATTTAGATACATAGGACATGTTTGGTTCGTTCTTTTGCCTTAATCAAAACCAACTACTACATTTTTCATATGTCACATTTTATTTGCCAATCAAATACACTGCATGGACAAAACAACCCACACTTCACGAGAAAGTAAGTTTGCCTCACATCTATGCCGAAAAAGATATTCATGTCATCAAACTTTTTCCATTTAAGTTTTAGGTTTTATGAGGAACGCTCGAAAGTCGAAATTCATTTAACAAATTGACAGTGTAAACTGTACCGATAAGTTTATTTCCTTATGTTCATAAATTAATTTTTCATAATTTGAGAATGTTAACTATATCATGGGGACCATTAAGAAGTTTTGTGGGCGTAGACATGTGAGAAGTACTGTATATTTGTTTGAGTAGGTTATGCATATGATATATTATTTGAATAACTGTCGTCCCTGAGTGATAACTCATTTTTTGTGAAGAGTTGGTATAGATTATGATGCATTAGTAGCAATAAGACAACGAACTTTTATTTTCCTACTCATCTCCACCACTTTTAAAAGTTGTAACAATTGGAGATGGCAAAGAAGTACAACACCTTGATTTGGGACCATGACGCATAGCCCAACTATTATGTTGGCTGTAGGGGAAAATATTAAAGTGTGATTCATACACCTTAAGACTTATATAGCATGTATAAGGACCACTTGTTTGATTCGTATTCAAGTTATTTTTTAATATTTGTTTTGATACATTTGTACGTGTGCTTGGCCACAATTGGTTATTTGGTGTATTTAAAGCAACAATAGTATGGCAAGATGATACAAGGGATTTAGTAACAATAGTGATCTACAACTGAGATGGCTAGTAGTATGTTAGTATTAATGTTAAAGTACAATCACGTTTATGTGAGTAGTTAGTTGTTGCAGCTGGTTCAAAACTTCAAATGGGAAAAGATTCGAATGTTACATTTTAAATTTCCAAGTAAAGTTTGTAAAAGATGCGGATTGCGGAACACCGAAATACACTTTGACAAGTCTGTCTTTGTGTGGCATGTCTTTTCGTAAGACGCGCCTTACACAAAACATATGGAATCATCGAAATCTCAATTAAATAAGACATTTCTTTTTTGGACTTTATATTGGCTAGTGATATATCAAGAGTTAAAATTACTAATGTCAGAGCAAGTTGTGCAATTTTAGAAATAATTAGTGTTTTTAAAAGGTAAATTACTCTGGCATTAGTAATTTTAGGTTTGGCTATAATTAAATCCGAATTTGAAAGAATAAGCAAGTTTGGGCTGGACATGTAGTTGAGCCCATACATATTGAGCCTAAGTTTGGGCTCGTTGGTAATTCCGGTGCCATGAAAATTTGGACAAAGCATTGCACGTCGCATGGAGTGTAACATCTAAACTGAATAAGAATTGGTGCCTGGCCAATAATTATATGTGCATACACTGATACACACACATCGAGTATCCATCTTTGGTTTTAAACTGCTAATTTGAACTTGAAGCTACTAATTTTGGAGCTGGTTAAAAAAAAAAAATCTTTGGCACAGAGCGGAAGGGGGTTTAACCCTGGCGGAGGCAGGAAGTATTGATTTAAGGAGTAATGTAATTATATTTGCCTTATTTTTTAAAAAAAAAGCACGTTTTCGCCATGGGCCTGTGTGTTATCCAATATGGGCTTAACATTCAGAGTTGCCCTCGTGATCCGTATATGACCATCATTGCCCATTTTGACAAAGAGATTCCATTGGGATGGGTAGATGGGCCTCCAGTTTATGGACTATTATCAAAGATGCATATATCTTGTTTTTTTAGCTTATAACCCAAATAATTGCCGGTTTTATTTTAAATTCTTAAACGTATTTCAATTTGACAAACTTTAACCGATACAAGGTAGGTGCTACCGTAAAACAAACAAGGAACATAATAAAATAAACTTTAGAGCACCCGGATTCTAGGCTTTGGTTTTGTACGGGAGGGACATACATATCACGGAGAGTTTCTGGACCCTTCCACAACCGATTTTCGTGTGCTATATATAGTCCACATATTTGGATTTTGACGACTTTTGATACCGATAATGTACACCAATACACAGGAAGTAAGAAAATGTTTTATCTCCCGTGCAATTGGACTCATTGTCCCCCCTTTGAATGACCATTCATTCCATATGGTTTGCTTGCTCCATATCTGATATCTGTACTGGCTGGATTCTCCAGATTATGTCACCCAGAGCATTAGTAGTACATCAAATCCAAAGTTCACTCTCAAAACTGCCGATCCTCCATAGTTGAAATCAAGAAAATGGACGTATTGATTTTATTCAATAATTCAATACACGAAGAAGAACAAATTCACTTGAACACTCCGTCAATCCAAAATGGTCTCACTCATCATCACACTGCCATTCGAGCTCCTTTCCTCTTCCTTCCTCCGCCCCACCACTCAACTCCACTCCACCACCGTGCCCAACCTCCAAACTTCCTCCCTTGGCACACATTTGGCAGTCGCCGCCACCTCAAATGTATGTCTTCTAAGCTCTAACCTATTCAATATTGTTATTGTTTGAATTGCTTGTTTATTGGGAAGGGGGTTTTTGTTTTGAAGCAGGGGAAGGCTAATGGAGTTTACACAGTGGGTGATTTCATGACAAGGAAAGAAGAATTGCATGTTGTCAGCTCCACTACTACTGTAGACCTAGGTTGCTTGTGATTACGGTGTATTTTGCACCTTCATCTAGTCTTTTTTATCGTATTTTAGTACTCATTTTTGCATGCATTTTATTAGTATTTATGATACTTATTTAGGTGTGTTTGTTTATCTTGCAGCGTTGCGAATGCTAGTTGAGAACAGAATAACTGGTTTTCCTGTCATAAATGATGATTGGAAGTTGGTATGTTTTCCTTCTATCCTTCATCATGTTGTTATAATTGTTCTTATATCGTAATCTAGTTCTCGTTGATATGATTTCCTTTATGGTTCATGGTGTACTGTTGAGTACTTATAAATTATAATGAACGTATCTTGGAGAAAATATACTACTATTGAACAAGAACAGTAGAGTACTCGGTATGATTCAGTAGAGCTCTAGTCATTGGCATTAAATGGTATAGTGGTAATGATTTTAGTGTTACAGGTTTTATATAAACTGATAAATCCACACCTCTCTACAAGTTTGTTGCCATTAGTATTAGTAGCTCCGATAAAACTTTGGTTCCTTCCACACCAAGCAGGGGAAAGTTTGTTTACCATGTAATGTTTTGCTTATGTTCTGAACCAACGGTTTATTGTGTGGCTTTCAACACTTCACTTGAAGCTTGTATAGGGCGTCTCCTTGTTTTAAAAGATTTCGTTACATACAATCTAGCCATTAAAGTAACATGCTTATGCAGCATTTGTCTGTATGATTGTAATGCAGATTGGTCTTGTGTCGGACTATGACTTATTAGCACTAGATTCTATCTCAGGTGATTCTTTAAAAACCTGTTCCTCCTTCCTATTACATTATCCGTATATTATGTCTTTGGAAATGTTCCATATGTTATGCTTTTTGACTTCGACGTTGGTTGATAACATTAGAAGAAATGTTACCATCAGGTACTGGAAGAACTGAGACAAACATGTTTCCTCAAGTTGACAGCACCTGGAAAGTATGTTAGAAATTCTCTTTTTTAAGCATTTATATAGTTTAATCATGCTTGTGTTCATCGTTGTGGCCAACTTCTAAGTTTATGAAACGATGCATGAGCACTTGAGAGTTAGGTGTCAGTCACCTCTTAATACGAGATTCTGGCTGATGATTGTCATGAGCTCCTATTCATCCTCCTTTTCTTTTTCCTGTACGTATAAATGATGATTCCACCACCCAAGGCATATGCAATCAAAATGCACGTTAGATTGTCACTTGGTATAGTATTTGTGAGGTTGGAAAAGTGATTTTTGGCTCATATGTTTCTCTGATACTAGCTTTTAAACTTATTTCTAACGAGAACAGCGTCAAGCTTGTCTCTTTGAATTTAAGCTGTAGAAATAAGAATTATGTACTGGCTCATTTTTCAGCACTTTCTGCAAACACTCATATTTTCTGATAATTCACTTCTGTTCGCCTTTTCTGAATTTCAACAGTTCTAGCAAAACTTAAGCTATTGCAAACACCCGTCTTAGTATCGTTTGCGAGCATCAACTTTTTACTTCTCCAATGTGTAAAACAACAATGCATATCTTGCAGTCCCAATTTCTAGTAAACTGCTTCACAGTCTCAAAAGTGCATGGCACCCAATGCTACGGATTGGTCAATATGAAACACATATAATCCAAAAACCTAACATGTACTTTTTATCCATAGCCTTGTGCACTCTCTCTCCTCCCCAAGCACACGCACAGGCATGGACGTGTAAGCACATGGCACGTGCATGTATGAGTTTAGTGCTAATAACACCAACTTCCTCTGCGGCGCAGACACCATTTTTGACTGATGCTCATACTAAAATGATAAAAACGTATGTGCATCTAATCCAGATCTTTCATTCTGAATGGCTATTTATGACTTGAATTCAGGAGGGACATTTAAAATTTCCGTTGTGCGCAATCAAGAGATCTCATCATACATATCTCGTACTCTGAGAGGCTCATATAGATTCACTTTCTGTCATCCCTACGTCTGAGCAAACTCTGATACGCAAGCACACCTTGCTAGCGTCATTTGTGAGCCATTGATGTACACGCTGGCTTTGTCACACATACATGTAACCATGACGTACATGCTTGCCTAATAGGATGGTGTCGGTGACGGGATAAATAACCTTTTAGGTTTGCATAAATGTCAATAGTGGATCTTATGTTCTTATTTACGCTGTAGACATTACACGTAACCATTGATGTACACGCTGCCTTTGTCTCACATACACGTAAGCATGACGTACATACTTGCCTAATAGGATGATGACGGGATAAATAACCTTTTAGATTTGCATAAATGTCAATCGTGGATCTTATGTTCTTATTTACCCTGTAGACATTCAATGAAATACAAAAGTTGCTCAGCAAAACTGCTGGGCAAGTGGTCGGTGATGTGATGACACTAGCTCCAATGGTGGTTCGTGTATCTACCAATCTTGAGGATGCTGCTCGGTACCCTTTTCTACTTGATTTAATAGTACATGCTGCAGCTTTGTTAGTCGACAAGTATCACATAAGTTTGCTGACATGCCGTTACCTGCCAGATTGCTGCTCGAGACAAAATATCGCCGCATTCCTGTTGTAGATGATGATGGTAAGCTGGTAAGATCCCATTCCCATATATATCCTTTTTGTCTGCACATTGTCGTTCATTTCATTAGTTATTTACTATTCTTTGTTTTCCGTCTTTTTTGTTCTTTTAACGTTCTTTTTCCAAATTTTACTTGAAGGTTGGCATTATCACTAGAGGAAATGTTGTAAGAGCTGCTCTGCAACTTAAACGAGCCAAAGAAGCGGTATGAGCTTTGTACCCTACCCCCACATAGCCGGAGAGCACTTAACTCAAGAGGTTGCCTATACACTCTACCCTTTTTTTTCGTTTCTTTTAATAAATATAAATCCAATAATGCTGAAAAAAATAAACAAAGAAATTAATTTATTTTATATCCTGTCGGCACAAGGGAATTGGAGTTGAATGTAAATTGGTTGATCTAATAGTGGTTGTTGCATCTAGCAAAATGAGCTGGTTAGTTATAAAAAGGGTCCCTTTAATGATGAATTACATGATGTTTTGTGTTGACACCATTTTGTATATAGGAAAAAAAAAAAAATCTTTTGATTGTTGTTCATAGCATAATTTGGCTGGTGGTTGAACAACAGCATTATTGCCCTCTTGTATGTTTAACTTCTTAATTAGTTGGTGTTTGCATACTAGTAGTACTTTTCTAGTTAAAGGTCACTCACATGAATCATTCCTCAATTATTCATATCAGAATAACACAGCTGCATATCTGAGTCTTAATTAACAGTATAGGCCCTTTCTTTTGTTGCTTTGGGTCGCCCGCTAGGTTTAATTTCTACGTATTATGGTTACGTATGCTACCCGCTTAAAGTACCATGTATAGTATAGCATTGCAACTTGCAAGCCTTCTCTTGAAATGATACGCGTGTTCTATCCATGTTTGGTTCGCATATAGTATACTATTTAACTTCGCGATGCTAGATGCTAGTTTGTTATTGTCATTATCTGCAGTTTCTTACTGCTGTGTTCTTTTTTTCCTACCAACTCTGAGAAGATTTGAATGGATTGAGATCATGCATGAATCAAAGATCTCTGCTTAGCCTAGCTTGAGTTGCTAAAAAAAACTATGCCTTCATGTTGACTTGTGTTGCCACCTAATAAAGTGGAAAAACTTATCACCCTGTTGACTTGATGCTGTATATGAGCCATACAAATACTACTACTACCGTACGATATGAGATTGTTACACAACTCGGTTTATATCATATCTTGTGTTCGAATTAAATTTTATCCACATTGTGCGACACAAGTAGAAGATGAGCGATCCAAATCCCAATATATATAAATCCATGTCATTTCAACAAGGACAAAAGAAAAAACAAAATTTGTGGCATGATAAAGGTTCCAAATACAAGATTACTATAGTTCCATGTACGAACTAGTCTAGTAGTAGCATATTTGTCGGTTGCCGAAAAAGGAAAAAGGACAAGTATTTAAAGTAGAGCTAATTTAATAATTATTATTATATTATATTAATTTTAAAAATTAAAATACTTGATAAATAAAAGTTACAAACCGGAGCACTCTTTGATTTGTCCGTCCACATGCGTTCAACCCACAACTCCTCCACCCTTTTGAATGATGGTAGAATAGTTTTAAAGTACGTGTATGTGTTTTTTTTATTTGGGATTTGTACTTTTAATTTTTGGGAAAGTGTATTATTATTATTTATAAAGTTATCATCTATTCTGATTTTAAATTCCGTTGTGAATATTTTGTTTAAGTATCAAAGTTTAAATTTGAAATAACATTGGTACATAATTTTAAAACATAAAATCGAAGACCAACTTTTAAATAGGAAAAATAAAATGCAAATATAAATGAAAAAGAAATAAAACAAAAGAATAAATTAAATTGAATGATATAAATCAAATGATAAAATAAAATGTTATAAAAAGAAGATAAAGAAATAAAAAAAGAAAATAAATAAGCAACAGAACCCAACAGAACCGGTTCTATAGAACAGAACGAGTTCTGTCATTAAATCCAACAGAACACTGTTGGAGTTCTGTTGAGTCCAACAGAACACTGTTGGAGATGGCCTAAAGTTGATTTTTTTCAAAGTTCGACTGCAAATTCCTCTTATTTTTTTTTTAAACGGCAAATGTAACTACTCTACTCTTATAGTACTCGTTTACCACCTTATAACTTCAAATACAATAACTCCAAATACACCTAAACCAACTTTATGTCTCCGCAGGGGTTCGAACTCCGTATCTCTCCTTACTATTCCAACACCCTAACCACCAAACCACTTTATATTATGAAAGAAAATCAAATAAAATTTTCTAATATAATTTTATTATATTTACTAATGTGTAATTTAGAAGTAATGTGCGATTAATTTTTTTTTTGAAAAAAAAGTGATTTTAGAAAGTTTAAAAAGGAACGGAGGGAGTATGTGTTTTAAATTAAATTTTATTTAAAAAAAATCCTGTATAGAAAGACCGACGGAGGGAGTATTTATCAATAGATGAATTAATTGGAAAGACATGGTGACAGGTACGTGAATAACTACATGATTAATATTATAGGAAAAGGCCGCCTATATATTTCCATAAATTTTGAAAGATAGTATTTAAAAGGGATCGCACTTAGATGGTCACCACAAACTAGGATAGGAGTATAGGACCCATCCCATTTGATTTACTAGTTATATATGTATGAGATTAAACCGAAATGAAGATTTTAATGATCGTAATAATCAAATTAAATGACGGCCAAGTAAAAGTCCTACAGTCTACACACCAAACTCAATTTATGAACCATTGAATAATCACGTATACTTACTTAGTTGAACTCTTAGACTTGGCTCGAGGGAAGAAAAACAAGCTACATGGTAGTATTACTATTTCATCGAAGATTACTTGTGATATATGAAAGGGTGTCCGATTTATCCCGTAACATCTCAAAATCTAAAATTACGTACTGTATTGGTCGCAGTTATGGACTGGTGGCTTGCCTATGCTACTATTAGCTCATAGGCCATCCTGTGAGTTTGGCAGAAACATTACCGTAATACACCGAATATTGAGTAGTAAGGGGTTACGTATCCGAATGATTCGTAAAATCGTGACGCCTAAAATTGAAGAAGTAGAACCTGGGATAGGGGGATATATAGTTACGTACGTGCAAGTTGTGGACTTTTACGATTGTCTTTTGCTTGTACAATATATAATAATACTTTCATGATATCATGTAATATGCAATGAACCGATTCTATCTCAATCTCGGCGCCGACTTCAGCAGTCAGGGTCTTGGCTGCGGAATATTCATCGTGAAATCAAATCAATAAATATTTTTGTCATTAGCCAAACTAAGTAATTACGCTTTATCATGCATGAGCTTATTAGATTAGTTTATTTTACAAGACAGGGTGCATATTTAGCAAATCACCGAGATACATCGAGATAGTTCATGAACGTTAAATTTCAAGTAACTAAGCAGTTAGTAAAGTTAATTTTGTTTAAGAAAGGCGTGATTAGCTTTTGTTTTGAAGATATATAACGCAACTAGTTAAGTTGCTTTACACTTTATAGATGGATCCATCATCAAAAATCTAGTCTAGTTCTAAGCTAAGGGAGAAGAGGCATATTAGCCACTTGCACCAAACGGCTGCTGCTTATTGCTATGGTAGGCCACCTATTGTTTCCCTCGCCCCCTTTCCCCACCCACCACACGACCATTTCGGATAACAATTTTGCATGTTTTCTCGTCTTTATCTCTTTTCCATTATACACATTTCCATCACTCATATAATTAACCCAGTCTCCCCATATTTTACTTCATTATTTAGTTAGCGTTCCACATATTTAGATGGTGCATTGGAATCGGAATGAGCGGTGCAGTGCTCGATCATAATGTTCTGATCTATCTATGTGTGTGTCGAAATATCAATCTCTACTACATACTTTCAACTTGCATTTTAGAAGAGTTTAACTTTGAGAGAAATGCATGGACAGTTTTCTTGGCTACAGTCGCGTCTTTGATTTTTAGGAGGTCCTGTGCAAAATTTTAGACGAGGCCCAAGTAATAAGAAATAGATAAAATTTTATGGAAGAAAAAATATTGTCAAAAATCATCACATTTTGTATTGAAATTATTTCCGAATAAAAAGTTTCAAACAAACTAAAAAGATCATTTAAAAAGTGCAACTCTTTTAACTTTCTTTGAAGCAAAATCATCAATTAAATCATCATAGATAATTTTTTCATCTCAGTTCTCATTGCCGGCTGCCTTATCCGGATATAATTTTTTTTTTTTAAATATTAGAATCCTATACTAGACTTTAGTGGCATGGACTTAGGAGGACTTCAGAAATTTGTGGCCCTGTTCGGTCGATCTTACCGAACATGCTAACAGCCGCCACTGGCTATTACTCCATTAATGAGGCAATGCATTATATGCACCGAAAATGAAAAGTTCACTTAATTTTCTCCTTGAAACATGTCATATCACACAATATATACCATACACATGGTGTGAGAAAATGAATAAAACACGGTACACCGTTTCTTTCTTTCTTTTTGTTTTATTTTTTAAATTAACTAAATGCACGAAACACACCTCGAGTTTGAGAGAGTGGTTACCCACATTTTGATGATAAAAAACACTGATCAAGTGAACCCCCACCACTCTATACTCTCCCCTAACCCTCATATATCATAATTCCTTCATATCCGGTCCAGTCCGGTCCCTTCACAAATATCATCATGATCATCAACACTTGACATGCAAGAACAACAAACAATATCTAGTCAATTCTAATGATCAAACATTCGGTTCTATATTCTAACCAATAGCTAGCTAGCTACAAATACACAATTATTATAATAATAAATTATTATTATTATTACATCTAAATATACAGTATAACATATTACTATTATATAAATATAAAGTATTTATTATCCACATTGCAACAATGTTACATTACCATCCAACGAAACAACAAACAAATATATAAAACTTCTTAAACATAATAGTAAGGGATTTAAAAAAAAAAAAAAAAAACAAAGACACTAACATAGCCCATTGTTGCATACTACGAGGTGCATGTTCACCATTACATATTACATTTAAAGTTTTAAACGAAATTTAAAGCATATATTAAAAATTTATTATTTATACTTGATGATAATTGATAATAATAATAGAAGTAATAGTTCTAGCTAGTGGTTGTTCATCACTGGTTGAGATGATCTATACCAGTTTAGTTTACTGAGTCACTCGTTTTCGGGTTCGGGATTCTTGTTAAGATCAATAGCATAACGGACCCTTTTCACTCCACACTTGGCCACCGTCACCACCGCCGGACGATGACAACCAACTCCACCACCTTCCATGGCGTCGACTTGCGCCCCAATCTCGGCGGCCCTCTCACGTATGGACTCTGCCGAAAGGTCCTTGAGACCGATACCCGCCGCAGCCACCTCCTCAGGGAAATTCAGCTTGGCAGTGGGCCCACGTAGGAAGTAGACCGCTGTGTCATAAGCACGCGCCGCCGCAATTGGTGTGGAGTATGAGCCAAGCCAGATTCTGGAGCGCTTGTTGGGCTCACGAACTTCAGCTACCCACTTACCCCACTTGCGCATGCGTATGCCCTTGTAGGGCGCATCGTGCCTCCTCCTCCTTCCGCCGCCGTTTCCTCCAGTGAGCACCATCTGTTCGATGAATTGCCTAAAAGTGATAGAATTCTAATATTATTATTATTATTATTTATTTGTTTGTTGTTTTTAGTGTGTGTTGTGGTGGTGTTTTGGTGAGTGAAGGAGACGGGGGGGGGTTTATATAGTGAGGGTTTGGGGAAGAGATCAAAAGAGAGTGACGTAGGAGAGGCATGAGAGAGGGGTCTGCGGTGGCGACGGTAGAGCAGGCGGCGGGGTATGGAGTGAGGTTTCTGTCATGCGGAAGAGAAGACACGTTGGTTTCTCTTTATCTCACTCTCTCTTGTTTTCTTGCTTTCTTTCAGAATAGAAGCGAGTAGTAGCTAAACAGAGCAAAATATGGAAATGGTAGAGAGATAAAGAAAGAAAGAAAGAAAGAAAGAAAGGGTTAGAAAAGTTACAAAATGCACCGACACCTAGCCATAAGTATTGGCTTTTTATTGAATTGAAATGGAACTTAGAGAGAGAGAGTGATGGTAGTAATATAGACTATAGTAGTAGTGTTATTTTTTTAATTACTAGTTTCTCTGACTAGAAATGACATGGAAAATAGTGAGTAGTAGGGACTTAGTGTGGAGGAGGAGGAGGACAAACAAAGGGGATAGGAAGATGAGGTCAGTGAGTGAGTTCAGTGACACAGACTCAGTTGGGGCTGCCTCTGTTTCTTTCTTCCTTCTCTAGTCTCTACCCAGCCCAGATATCGGTTCTTTTATGTCCTTGTTAGGCCAATCGGTTCCACTTCTCTCTTAATTAATCACAATATCATTTGGTGGTGATCCAAATCGTGATTATCTCTTGGATTCACAATGTAAAAAATTGTAGTAACTCGCTTACGAACACTTTGACGCTAGAATTGATCAGTTGGGCCCTGTTTTCTAAATTGAATTGATTTTTATAATATAAAAATAAATAAGAAAAGATGAATTAAATTTAACCCCTTTTAAATTTGTCTTTAGAATTTAAGTTTTCAGTTCGGATCAAATAAGTTCAGTTCAACTTCCAGTCCGGATCAAATAAGTTCAGTTCAACTTTACACAAATAAATAATACTAGGTCAATCCTGATTACTTACTTAATTTTCTTTTAGGTTTATTCGGACGAATCAAATAGGAACTTGATGGGGCTTAACTGAATTTAGTGTGTTTGGCGTCGACTATCAATCACTTTATATAGTAGTTTCACCTGATTTGAGTGTCAATAAGTTATTGATATGAGAAAACTACTCTATATAGCTTAGCTTTCACAGTCACATTATGAGTTCGTTTGGTAAACATGCACTTAATGAATGTGAACGATCTTTTTCTAGACGAGACCAGGAAGTATGACAAAGGTATGTGTGTAAAGTATGCAAAATATCAAAAAATGACATTTGTATTAAGGAGTATATAAGTGAAATATGTGATATTTGACGTGGGACGTGATAATTTTATCTCTCAATCTAGTTTGTCAAGGTCGAATCCATTTACGAATAATATTTGGCAAAGAATAGTACGGAAAGTTAATAAACGTTAAGTGGATGTTAATTCAAAGTGTTTGGAACTTAATCCCGCCGATAAACATAGATACCGGGAGAAGGGATGGTGGTGTTAGCAATGTGACACTCTCTAATAAAGTAAAATGTGTACTTGAGACTTGGAGAATACGTAATAACCCTAAGTTATTGTTCTTATCTTTCTTTACAGATGGTGCACATATTTAGTTGGTCTGATGTCTTCTTTCTACCATGCCTCCCCTCATGGTCTCCCATCTCCCTGTGGGAGTGGGACCTATACATGGACCCCACTGCTGTAGTGAGAGGGAAAGACCATGAGAGGGAGGTCTAGGGTGGAAGAGACCAGTTTGATGAGGCTCCTTTGTTATACTAGATTACTCGACCATCACTTTGGGGCACTTGGAAGGTTGAATTCAACATTGAGAATGAATTACTACCAATAAAACCGTGTATGAATTGGTGCGAGTAATTTTTACTCTCATATAAAATGCCGTATAAAATAAAAACATCACGTCATGTCAACCGTTAAGATAACAATAGTATAACTTAAACTCACCGATTTGGAATGTCCCTATATGGACACGGGTGGCACAATCATCAACTCGTTGATAAATGTTATACATTTTCGAGTACGTGTATACTTTTGTCGTTAATAATAAATTTATAATGTTGGCTTTATAGTCGAACATATGCTCGATTGTTGTGTTTGACTTAAGCTAAGTTTACAACGTAGATCAAAGCGTGTCTGGCTAATTGTCAGTGTTTTACATAACATATACAATATCGTTACATATATTCATTTATACCGTCAACGTTTTACGCTAACTTCTCAAGATTATTTTTCACCAAAGGTTCATAACATTTTAAAATTTTACCATTAGAACGTTTTGATTGTGCAATTAAACTAATTGTACTAATTACGAATAGTTGTCGACTGATCCCCTAAAATGTTGCAGGAACATCTGCTTTATGGGTTTATGGTTTTTATTTGGCTCTTTGTGACTAATCAATAACAATGGAAAAAAAGTGACAGAGAGAGAATGAGAGTTGTGTGAGTGCACCCAAGATTAAAGAAATCTTGTTGCGGCAAAATTTAGTTTAAAAGTCTGGGAATTTAATATTGATATTAGTAGTTGTCATTTGGTGTAAGGGGTGATGAGAGAGAAATGATTAGTTTAGCGATAATTACAATATGGAGAAGGCGATTAGTGTTGTGATTATTAGTTTAATTTCTGTTGCTCTTTGTTAATGCTGAAAAAAAATCTGGCGGGTCGATTCGAAGCTGGTAGGTCGGTGGCTGGGCAATAGATACCATTTTGTTGTTTGACGTTCTTACCCTTTAGAACATTCTGGGAACATAAGATTTTTACTACCCAACAAACTTGTACTAGTGCTCCTATCCTATGTATTGAGCCATGAACCATAATTACTCCAAAATTTCGGAGACATTTTTTTTTCCCTTCCATTATACCGTATCCGTTTTCTTTTAGTCCCGATTAGCTTGAAAATAAAAAAAATCATTGCAGTTCAGTTAAAATAATTTTTTTTATGTTATAAATGAATTCAATTTGAATTCATTAATTTTAATTTAATTCAGCCTAATTGTAACAACCCGATCATTAACGGACCATGACAGGCCCGTGAGATTACCACTGGGCTGCTCTCCAAGATCTACAAAAATAAATTTAATTCAATTCAAATTCATTAAATTAATTTCAATTCTTTTAAAATGAAAATAATATAGCCAAAGTTATGTACAATATTTGCTTCATTCTACTATGGCGGGTTAAACTTCTGCATTTTAGATTTTGTTCTTCTATGAAATGAACTAAACTTAATTTAATGAATATGAACTAAACTAGCTGAAGACATCATTTTTCCATTTGAAAAAAATAACAGAGACTTACTGAATGGCAACGGAACGGTTAGTCCAAGCGAGTAAACTGTACGATCATGTGGTAATAAGTGAACTAACATATTGTCATCTCTACGAATATAAACGGCCTCAAGAGAATCAAAAGATTGGCAAGCTCTTCTTAATCTTACTTATGAAGACACCAGCGGGGATGGGCAAAAGTCTTTGGTCATTGATTTGTTGAATCACATTCTTGCGATCACCCTCTATCAGACCACTTGCATTGGTGCCATCCCATCCCATGGCATTGTGCACTATTTTGCCTCAATGTCGCGACATCGTGACTTGTTTCTGCATTGGTGGCATCGTGCCTTTTTTTTTTTTTGGTTAAATGATATTATGATAATATGAACTAAAATTGACACAAAATATATTTAAGAGTTTATTGAAATAACTTACATCAACTTTAAACCAATAACACGTAAACATACTCATTATACAACGAGTTTACATCAAATTTAAAACACACAATCTAACGAATTGAGATGCAACAACCACAAAACACACAAACATAAATGCATGGAACTTAAAACAAATAAGACACACGATTGATGAAGCTCGGACAATCAACGCATCCTCTAGGTATGTTCCATCAGGTCTGAAGTTAGTCGTTCATGCGTGTTGGTGCTATGCATATGTCGGGTATTGTTAATGTACTCATTCAGATAGTTTATTGTCGATGTCGTCCTTCGAATATGAATTCCACGATCGAAATCCTCAACGTAAGACATTGTGTCGTCTTCAAACTCTTTCTTCAGGCTTTCCATTTCACTTTCATAGTTTTTGTATGTGTGGCGCTCATCCTCAACTATCATATTGTGGAGTGTGATGCATCAATCCACGATCTTAAGGGTTTTTTGATGTTAAGAGTGTGTTTTGAGTTTAATTAAGAGATAAATAGAAGCTGGAGATGGGGGTGCTCCAAACGTAGCCAAGATTGGTCTATATTTATAGATCTCGAAAAATTAGAGTTGTTGGTGATTTTTATTTATTTTTGGTATTTTTATTTTTCGAGTTATAGCCGCTTTAGTCCGTCGGAGTAAAAAGTAAATAAGTAAAAGAAAAAAAAAAAGAAAAGAAAATTGGTCCATTCACTTGGCAGCCCCCACAAACTTCCCCCTCTCTTCTTCACCGCGTCGTGAGGCCACGCGGTGTTCAGAAAATACAGAATCCGGGGTTGTTGCCCCGGCGTTAAAGGGCCGATGCGTTGCGACGCCGCGACATCCGACGATAGCACCGACGCCGAAGCTTCCATGCCGGCTCGATGCAGACGGTCTCACAATACAATTTACCTAGACAATAGATGTATAATTTACCTATATGATATACACATATTTATAACATTCCCATATTTTATCAATTTTTCGGTGAGGTTTTTCTCAACATGAATACCCAGTCTAAACTAAGAACACCGGTGAAGTTGGTAGAAAAGTTGGTTAATATAAAAATTGAATTTGCTACTCATAATCCAACTTTAATTGTGAATTATAAGCTGCATAGCCTAAAACCTATCACATACTGGAACAACATTTACAAATTTTACTTTTATTTATTTAATTTTTGAAATAGTTCTTCTATGCTACTTACCATTCAACCATTTTATATTTATTTTTTCTGATGAAGTAATTTGTTTACTGAATCATACAAGAAATGTACATAATGCTTGTCCATGAGTTGCGACTAACCTAGTCATTTACTCAGATACATATGAGTGAATATAAACCAAAATCCAAAGAGATGCTAAGTATCAAACCCGAAATGTGACCTTAAATCAAGTAATCAACGCATCTTTCTCAAAAACAAATTTGCTGAAAATGGTTGAGGCGGTGGGGAGTGGATTTTCTGTAACGCTTAGAAAAAGCTACGTACCTTTCCCTGTAGAGTTCTATTATTGCGTCATAATTACCTCGAGCGGTTTCACAAATATTCCAACTTAGAGGATCACCGTTGGCTAGCTGCGAAACCGTAGGACTTTCTGGGGAATTAATCAATTTAAAAAATGGACTCATATTAATGGATTAATTAAGTTTTAAGCATTATAATTCTATGTACCAACAATAGTTAAAGCAATTGTTCTAGCTTATTTTATAAGGCTTATAATTAATATAGTCCAAAAGCTAGTGTCGGGCACGTATTAATTCCAAAATGATAGATTACATAATCCGAAAGGTAACAAATTAAATAGATCCTTGCTTGCTTCTATTTTTTAATAAATCGAATATTAATGATTAGAAGGTGAATTATTATTTTTCGGCATCAATTAATATTAATTAGTAATTTAAATGAACCAGAATAGTGACTAGGTATCTCATGTATTATAGTACCACCATTATTATTATACGTTCGACCGTGCTTAGCACTAATTTATTATTGGTCTACGTAAGTATAGATTATGTGAGTTGTACTTCAAACTCATATGATTGATCTGTTTCTTAGATATTAATCCATCATTTCAGCTAATCATACAATTTAATATCATTTTATTACTTAAATAGCAAATATATATATGCTCGAAGAATTGATCATTATCCAAACACAGTTTTTTAAAATTACGAAATTGACCTAGGGAACCTTAGAATAAACTTAATATCTGAAGTACGTAGTAATCTGGTGAGCTTCTAAGAAGGCTCTGTTTTCTTCGTCTGAAAAAGTCTGAACTGATATGATCTAAACTGAATGGATTTGAAGTGAACTGAACTGAACTTGTTTATAGTACAAAATACTATTAGGCAAATCTAAACTGAACTGAACCGATTTGAACTGAACTGAACTTAATGCATATGAACTTATCTGAACTGAACTGAACCGATCTGAATTGAATTTAAAATAATTAATTTTTAGATGAAAAGAGCAGAGCCGAAGTTTCTGAAACACCACGGTCAAAAGTTAATCGTCATTAGTGAGAGACCGGTTATTCGGCCACTAATCTGTACTCACTATGATGCTTTTCTAAAAGTTGAAAATAAAAAATGACAACCGTATTTTTTTTTCTTCATAGTGAAGTTCATGGTATTTTAGAAGTTTTAATGTAAATATATATTCCTTGTGATTTGCTTTGTGTGTTGTACTTTATAATATGCGAAACTATCATGAGGCACAACATATTATAGTAAAGAATTGGGAGTTATAAGGTGGTTCAGTGGAAGGAAACTTGGGTTGGTGAAGTAGATGTGTAGGGTTCGATCTCCATCGAAGACATAAGGCTGTTTAGGTGCGGAGATATAGATATAAGGTAGTTTAGAATGTTGTATAACAGTAGTGTACGAGTAGTAATATTTGCCGTTTAAAAAAAAATTATATTAAAGAATTAATCGTTAATTTATTAGAAGACGGTCTTAAATAGATCAAGAGGAAAAATGTGAAAAATATTACTCCGTACTAGTTCAGACAAACACTAAAATGGTTAGGTTCCAAATTTACTTAGAAACTAAAGTCTTGATCCTTGATGGCAAAGGTAGTATCATTGATAGTCAACCAGGCTAGTTTACAACCGAGCATGAAAAAAATATTAGAGAAGAGGAAACTCATAACTGTTTTATGACCTTATGACCGTAACGCTATTAAAGAAACACTAAAACGGTTAGTTCCAAATTGAGTTCGAAACTATAGTAAAGTCTTGATTCGTGATGGCAAAGGTAGTATAGTCAGCAAGGCTAATTGAAATCTTGTGATGACTAAAATGGTCAATCCCGATGGAGGATTGAGACATGTTTCAGGATCGATTGGTTGATCACTTAGCGCCGTCCACTTAATTATTTGCATAAAACACAAAGAGATGGAAAAAAGTCAAATATTAGGTGAAGAAAACTATGCCTCTTTACACTAACAAACAAACATTGTAGTAAATTTTCACCTGTCATTAGGCTCAACTGTTTTTTAATTAATCCTATGTTCAGATGAATCCTAGGCGTATAATATGTTCCAATGTTGCCATGCACCGATCTTATTTAATTTACATGCGGTCGGGTAATTCTATTTTCATGTTTCGTTATTATACGAGTCGAGTTCACTTGGTTTGGCTCCACTCAATAAGATTAGACCTCGACAAGGATTTAGAGCTGAGCTTGAACTTTTTTATTTTAACTCATCTTACTACTACGCCAACGAAGTATAGCTCAGTTAGTAAGCTGCTTCACCTCCAACTAATAGGTCGGAGGTTCGAGTCACCGGGGGTAAATGGAAATCATTATTGATCCTCGCTGTGCTGCTTTAGAAAAAACAAAAAAAATTATGGGTCCAACTTGAACCCAAAATTTTATTCGTTTTCGTGTTATCTGAGCTTTAAATTGAACTCAATAATACTCAGCTCTATTCAAATAATCATCACTCCAAGCCACTGATTTCCAGGAGGGATATATTTAAGTCATTTCAGATTTAACTCCCATGTTCCCAAATTCTACTTCGTACCCTTCACCTCACGCAATTTTCAATCGGGACAAAGATGTGTGTTAGTTATACACTTGTTGTGATAAATTTGAGCAGCGAAACCAGCTCTAGTAGGCCGAGACGCCATTATTTCAGTAATTGAGCCAGTGTCCTCTTTCATACATGACTGTTAGTCGGTTACAAGTGATTGGCCATGCACGATTAATTGATACTGCAATGTATACAGTATACTACTTTACTCATGCTCTTAGTTTTCGTAATCTTGATGGCGTTGATTAATAAAAAATTTAGCAGTTAAAAAAAACTATTTTTTTTCTCGACGAATCCATTATTTGATTTTACGATCACCAAAAATATCATAGTATTAAGCAATATAATAATTCCGAATAAATACATGCAATAATAGTATCTGTCAGAAATGCAAACCTCCATAGCTGCCTTGAAGAACTATGCCAGCCTAATTCGCCACAGCTTGGTCATTCCAAACGCACTAGTTCGGCTATCAGTCAAGAGCGAATTCATCTTGAGTCAAAATGAGTTCAAGTTGCTGCAACAACGTTTTTACTCCAAAGAAGCAACAACACGTCGACATGTGTTTTAATCTGGTGCCTACATTTCCAACGTTACTAAAATCGACGGTTGCTGCTCTCCTTCGGCTGCAAGCTTAGTACATCAGTACATTTCCACTTTTCAGTCCTTGTTCATTGCATTTCTCTTATCCTTATCTTCTTGTCAAGTTTGTTTTCCTAGTTCTAAAAGAGCCGTTGCTCAGTAGATTAGTGGAACTCTCTAGCTATAAATTACGCGAATGTAAGTCGGAGGTCTTTAAGAAATGAAGTTCTAGTTTTAGTATTTTTCTGTCTTCCCATTTTTTTTTATGTGTTTCAATAATTTCATTAATGCTGCACACTCCCTTACCTTATCACTATAGGTAAAGGGAGAAATCGTGACAATATCAAACATTCATTCCGAATATTTTTTAATAAATTTGAAACTTTCAATATATTTCTTCCCTTACGAGTGCTTAAGTTTATCATTCAGGGCTCAGATCACTGTGAGATTATGCACCCAATGGACGTGTAGCGTCATTTTTGTGTGGATGGAAGTGAAAAAGAAGTTTTTGGAACTCTTAGAAGTTAGAACCTAAAAAGTCCGCTTTTTTCATGGATATAATCCAGGGAAATTGACTTTTCTCTTTGACCGTCGAAACTAAGAGCATTCCTTATGGTTTGGGAAAATGGGACTATAAACATAGAAGCCCCAAAAGAATACTCTTCCAAATTGAAGCATCCAATGGTTTGGTGCTTAATTGAGTCTTCTATGTGGACACCATGTACCATATTTTACTCCATCAACAAATCAAAATAAACAAAATTATAAAATAATAATATGGAGTGCTTAATTGGGGGCTACTATTTAGTAGTGTTTTTCCAAGGGCTACTATTTAGTAGCTCCAAAGAAGCCTCCATTGGATGTGTTTTTGGGCTTCTTTGGGGCTTCATTTGTACTTTAAGCTCCAAAGAAGCCCCAAAAAAGCCTCCATAAGGAGTGCTCTAAGTGAGAAATATATCTCATTCGTATAACCAATCGGGCTCTTCGTCACTTCCATAAGTACCTCTAAAGTCCGAATTTTCACCTACTTTACAACCGTACATATGTTTAAAATTACGTACAGAGGCCCTGTATGACTGCGTACATATAGACCAATGTAAAATGAGTCTTAAGACTGACGGACGAAATGCATTATTCTAACCCTGACAAAGACACTTAGGATGCAGCAATTAACATGTGTTGGTCTATATCACTATACTATATGAACAGCAACAAGGCATGAAGTTGAATAAAGTCGAAATTACTACTGTACTTGAGTTGCAAGATAACCTGTTGTACATGTTAATGATTGATGACATGTGAAGCGAAATGCAAAAGTCAAAAAGGAGAAAAGAAAACAACCACATGGGGAATTTACTGCTGGGAAATCATGTTTTCTATTTTGGGGTAGGTTAAATGCTTAGCTCTGGATACCATTGGACCCAAATTTCTGACCGTGACTTATGTTGGATTTCTTAGTTTAAGGTTTCTTTCTTTAGATGAGTGACTCACTTCTTTACCAAAACAAACATGGAGTACTATTCTCCTCTCACTAGTTGAGATCACAATGTAAACAATCAACATAGACAACCATAATCTGGGAATACCTGTACTAGATCATAATCCGAAGTGATTAGTTCAACGCAGAATAATCCGTCTACAGAAAGATTACATAATGGCACTGACAGGGGATGGAAATGAAATGATTAAATCTATGCGCTCTTAAACTATTAGCTGCCTCAAGGACTCCACAGTATCGACGATTTACCTTGACTTCTTGCTGCGCATTCCCATTCGTGATTTTGCGAATCTGAGTGTCTTGTTAAGGAAACGACTTGAAAATGGCAATAAAAGAAAGAACCAAGCACTATGTTTGTTGAATATAAAATTTTAATAGCTACTAGTAAGATAAAAGAGTATGCAAGTAAATGGCGGAAGGATACTCCAAACGCATTCCTTCAGCTGAAGAATAGAGGCTCGTTCCCTGTAAATGACCCAGGGCTTCTGTTGAAGATGCAGTATCCTGGGTGTGTGGCATATAGAATTTTAGTTTCCTCAAAAAAGCAAAGTGAGCAATGCAAAGAAAGAGCAACTTTTTTTGTTTTTTCTTAATGTTTTTGAAACAGCAACAGTTTACATTGCTAAACAAATCAAGAATACAAACAACACAACGTCTAACTGAGTGCATAAGAAGTGCACTCACCACCTCTCACTCCTCTGTCATCGACTATTGCTTCAGAACCACACAAAACAAACCCACAAAAATGCAAGTCTAAATTCTAAAATACTCTATTTCTAAACCTCCATGTTACTTGTTAAATGCGTACAAAATTGTATAACAAATTTACATATGATCCCGTTTTTATGATGGAACCAGGAGGTCCAGGACCAACTCTTACGAATTCATAAAGTTCACTTAAAAAAGACCACATTTGAAACTAAAAGTGTCTTTTAAACTCAAATTTAAAAGATGCAAGTAGATCCAATGCAATGAAAAAACACATGTAGGTCTCATACAATGACCGAGCTTTTGATGTTATTAAATAATCAGATAACTAATGCAAACTAATCTCACGACTTCCATGATTGACAATATGTCAATAAAGTTAACTGCAACATACCTGGAAGTCAACAAATGCAACAGGTGGCCCATAGGTACTTTGCATCTTTAACTTTATATATCCCCGGCATCTGTAGAAGAACAAAGAAGGTGAATATTTCTAAATTTTCTTTCTATACTTGTCCAGTTTGAATTGTAATTAGATAGACTTCTCGAGACCTTGAAAACACTTGTATCAGTTCTTCCTCAGAGCAGTGAGGACCAAGATTAGCCACAAACAGTGTTGGACATGGAGGATTGTTCTGCAGCCATAGAAGTAAATTTAGAGGCAAGTAAAAATAGAGATAAATGGGGAAACAAAGTGGTAGAACTGTACAGGTGGCCATCAGTGCAATCAACACATTTAATGTTTATTATGATTTAATAGTACCAGCTTTTGTAAAACTTTGTAAATTTTGTGAGCAAGTGGTTGATGTTTCTTGGTATTTAGTTATGGCAGAGAACTTTTTGCGAGTGATACATGACCACCCCAAGCTGATCAAGTGAACATTCAACTATATTCACCGCTATATTACAGTAAAGAAAATTTCCATTTTATGCACCATAAGTAGCAAATATGGTCATTCTCCAGAGAAGTGAAAAAGTTAACACAGAAACAGGAATTAAGTTCAATAAGTGATTTTTTTCCTCCTTTTTCTTTATTTTTATTTTTATATAGAAAAGAAACTAAAGCCTGCTAAATCAAAGCAATAAACTATTCCCTGTTACCAATCAGAGGAGACAAAACGTTATATCATGGCTACGCGGAAAGGCTTGAAATATTTTGTGGGGCAATTGTACTTAATTTAATAGATAAATAGGCGACCGAAGAAATTGAATATAGACACTCAGGTAGTATATTTACCGATTTTGCAGGACTCTCTTTCACATGATCACTAGTATTTGCATGACTGGAGGAATAAAAAAACCACAAGTTAGAAGTGCTACTGGATCATGGTTAGCATGCTGAAAAACTTTTAAAAAATAAAAAATGTTGAACTTTGGGGTATGGGGCATGTTGCAAGTGCATCTTATCCGCCCAGTGAGAAGTAACCAATTAATGCAAGTCCAAAGGGCACAATGAAGTAATCACTCCAAATAGTAGAAGCTGTGCGTAAGTAGTGCATATGACCTTTGTGTGGATGGGTAACCATTCGTGCTGTAAGTAGAATTAGCCATTCCAGGCGTGTGAACGCTGCCAACACCTGCTAGTGCCCAAGCGTGCAAACATGTGTAACATGAGCTTTTAGAATACAGTGTCCTCAAGTGACTAACTAGCTAGAGTCTTAAAAGATATCCGGAAATTATGATTGACCAGCAAAATAAGTAACCAACGTACTACATAGATGAAAAGAAGAACAAGTTCTGAACAACCTCTCATCAGGCACATATGAGGGATAAAAACAGCCTCAATGTGCAGTTATAGGACAAAAGTACAACACTAACCAGAGTCATGTCTCCTTAAATACGCACCAGATCCTCTTTGTCTCTTGTCGGAACTCTGCCTCTCATCATCTGAAAGTCAATGCAACTGGATCAAAAAAATACCAAGTAGAGGATAGGAGAAACGGGGAAAAACTTAAGTTTAGGTTATCTACCTGCTCTTGGGCGCTTTGATCTGGAGTTGGATTTTGCAAGATCAACGTGCAAGACAGAGCCCTTCTCTAGGTCGAATATCATCCCCTGACAAGGCCAATCCAAATACTTAAAAGATAAACCAGATGAATTAACAATCAACAGATGATATTGAAAGTTTGATTCAAAAATATCTTACATTCAATGCGTGCATGGCCACGACTGCAGCCTGATGGTCCACAAATGTCGCGAAAGCAAACGGCTGAAGACACAAATTAAACATTGGAATGTGTTTAAAAGAACAAAACATAAGGTAGACATTTTAGCACGAGCACATATGATAGCAATTCAAACTTCGCAAATCACATAGTAGGATAGCAAAGTCAACGAACAACTTACACATCCAGCTGTTGCAAAGTCAAGGAATACGTAGGCAGTTCTAAAATAACTGTTCAGATGCTTTCTAATCTCAGCATAGTAAGTAATTCTATCTATCAGATAAACATTCAAATGCTGCAGACCATGTTAGAGCAAGAAACACTACTACCTTCAAGTCTTCAACCATTCTTTTGTTTTATACCCAACTAGACTCAGAGACTACCTAAGCAGTACTAAAACACAGGAACCATCAAACCTATTCAAGTCAAATCAAACCTGCACCAATAATGCTGGCATAACGTCAAAAAACTTGCCCACCGAGCTGTCTATACGTACCCTAGTCCCCTGCTCAGTTCCATTTCGTAATTCAGCTTCCTTGCAACTCAGAACAATTCCACCATACGTTTACAGTGCTCTAAGCTCACCAGTCACCTCCATGTCTCATAACTTAACTCACATCCTAAATCTAATCTAGTTTTCCATTCCAACTCAATAAAACATTATGCCTAATTCCAAAACACTGTAAAAAGCAGCACTTCAAACAAATATGTTACTGACATGGATGGCTAACTAGTATTACATTAGGTTATAAGTTAGCTCATGCGAAAATCGACTAAAAATAAGATGCAATTTAACACGAGCCCATGTGATAGCAATTCAAACTTCGCCAATCAGATAGTAGGATAGCAAAGTCAACGAACAGCATACACACCCAACTTACTCAAAGACTACCTAAGTAGTACTAAATCACAGGAACCATCAAACCTATCACCGCCCATATGATAGCAATTCAAACTTCACAAATCAGAGAGTAGGATAGCAAAGTCAACGAACAACTAACACATCCAGCTATTGCATAGTCAAGGAATACGTAGGCAGTTCTAAAATAACTGTTCAGATGCTTTCTAATCTCAGCGTAGTAAGTAATTTTATCTATCAGATAAACATTCAAATGCTGCAGACCATGTCAAAGCAAGAAACACTACTAACTTCAAGTCTTCAACCATTCTTTTGTTTTATACACAACCAGAGTCGAAGACGACCTAAGCAGTACTAAATCACAGGAACCATCAAACCTATTCAACTCAAATCAAACTTGCACCAACAATGCTGGCATCTATAAGTACCCTAGTCCCCTGTCCAGTTACTATTTTGTAAATTCAGCTTCCTTTCAACCAATAACAATTCCACCATACATTTACAGTGCTCTTGTCTTATAACTTAATTCACATCCTGAATCTGGCCTACTTTTCCATTCCAACTAAATAAGACGTTATGATAGCAATTCAAACTTAGCCAATCAAATAGTAAGATAGCAAAGTCAACCAACAACTTACACATCCAACTTACTCAAAGACTACCTAAGTAGTACTAAATCACAGGGACCGTCATACCCATACACATCCAACTAACTCAAAGACTACCTAAGTAGTACTCAATCACAGGAACCGTCACACCTATTCAAATGCATACACATCCAATTTACTCAAGGACTACCTAAGTAGTACTCAATCAGAGGAACCGTCACATCTATTCAAATGTTTACACATCCAACTTACTCAAAGACTACCTAAGTAGTACTCAATCAGAGGAACCGTCACACCTATTCAAATGCTTACACATCCAATTTACTCAAAGGCTACCCAAGTAGTACTAAATCACAGGAACCATCAAACCTATCACATCCCATACGATAGCAATTCAAACTTGGCAAATCAGAGAGTAGGATAGCAAAGTCAACACAACTTACACATCCATTTGTTGCATAGTCAAGGAATATGTAGGTGGTTCTAAAAAGTGTTCAGATGCTTTCTAATCTTAGCTGAATAAGTAATTTTATCGATCAGATAAACATTCAAATGCTGCAGACCATGTCAAAGCAAGAAACACTACTAACTTCAAGTCTTCAACCATTCTTTTGTTTTATACCCAACCAGACTCGAAGACTACCTAAGTAGTAATAAATCACAGCAAGCATCAAACCTATTTAACTCAAATCAAACTTGCACCAATAATGCTGGCATAATGTCAAAGAACTTGCCCACCGAGCTATCTATATAAGTACCCTAGTCCCCTGCCCAGTTCCTATTTCTTAATTCAGCTTCCTTGCAACTCATAACCATTCCACCATACATTTACAGTACTCTAAGCTCACCTCATTGTCTCATAACTTAATTCACATCGTAAATCTGACCTAGTTTTCCATTCCAACTAAATAAGACAGTTACGCCTAATTCCAAAACTCAGTAAAAAGCACTTCAAACAAGTATGTCACTGACATGAATGGCTAACTAGTAGCATTAGGTTATAATACGAAAATAGACTAAAAATAAGCAAGGTCATCTCAAATTAATCAATGATATTCCCCTTTTAAGAAAGGGTTTTATCAGTCATATTATCTACTCTATCAATTACACAGTTACTTAACAACATCTAATTTAGCTAAATACAGATTCATAAACAAACTCAGATTCTATCAATAACAACCAGCAAAAACAAAACAAAAGTTATAATTATACCTGACCATTGGCCGTAGGGGGGCGGAGATGGGAAGCTTCGTACCCAGGGAACTCGCGAAAGAGGTTGTATATCTCCCGCTGCTTCACATCTTCCGGAAGTCCAGCCACGAAGAGAGTTCGAACCTGGTCGTGCGCCGCCGGTGGGAGGTAAGGTGCATAGGCGATGTATGGATCCACAAGTCCTACCGGCGGCGGCGGAAGAACCGTCCCGGGAGCAGGAGGTGGAGCCGGCTGGTAATATGGGTGGTGGATCGGCGGAGCATAGTAGTCTTCCATTTGGTGTAGTTGATTGATCGAACCTAAAATCCCAAATCCCAAATCGTATGTATTCTCGTTCTTGTCTGAGTGAGACAGTAAATAAAATATGGTACACTGTCTTGTCTATCTATATCGATGTGTCGCGTGTGCACATGTTGTCCGATTTTCAGTTTATTTATTTTAGGATATTTTCACGATTTTACACAGATCCTTATGGTTTGGGATTTCAACATATAAGCCCACAAAAAATCCTTCCTAATGTATCATCGATCTTTCCTTAATCGTTAATCGTATGGAGGAAATTGATCGGTCAGTTTAAGTTACCTAAATCTCATCCAAACCAATCTCATATCAATCCATGTTCAAACTTCAAGAAGATTCCCCCTTTCATGAAATTATTAATTTTGAGATTTAGGTCAACTGATTCAGTAGTTAGGATTTATACTGTTAGTGATTGTGATATCCAGATTTATGTGCTGGAAATATAAGTTCATTCATTATCGATTAAGGTCATTGTAGAAGAAGAGCTGGTTGAAATATGTGCAACAATACAAGTGACAAGTGGACGTATGAATGAATAATCAATAATGTGAAATTTTCAACTACAACGAATTTATACCTGACTATACGGAATCCGGGACCGAGAATCGACTAGAACCAAACCGAAACGTACAGTTCCGTTTCTAAAACCAGAACCACCGATTTCGATTCAAAAAAATTAGAATCGAAGAACCGCCAGGAACCGCAATTTAAAAGGAAAATGAAAAGAAAAATTAATGTTACAATGTGGGGTTGGACCCCACAATTAAAATAAAATAAATAATGATGTTGCAGCATGCAACGTTTGAATTATGCAACATTACCAACTCTAAGTTAGAGCTGTTGTGTGCTTGTGTGCTATGTAGCACGGAAACGTGCAAAGAACCCATGTTTCAGCCAGATACGTTTCCGAAATGGAAACGGCCAAGAAACGTCTCCTACCCAACTAGCTTATATTTATTCCTTTATTTTAATAAAAATTGAGCCCACTTACTTACATTTTACTTTAATTTAATACTAATTGAATCTGACGCCACTATAAAATGTCCCCATATTTGGTACCCATTAATTTCTTTTGTCCTGTAGTGTGGTAATTCGTTACAAACGCCCCGGCCACTAATCGATCGAAGGCCCGACTCTTTGGGTTGACTCGGTTATTCCTCGACTGCTCTCCGGGGTGATATGCTGGCCCCACAGACCAACACATGTTCTAATATGCACACTTTGTCCTCACTCGTGATCGCACCAGGAACTTCCCAGTGAGTCCCCATCCTAGAATTGTTCCAGAGTAAGCACGCTTAACTGTGGAGTTCTTCTAGGTGGATTCCCGAAAAGAAAGGTGCACCTTGTTGACATGAGTAGCGTTCTCAACCCCTTCAAGCCTCTAAATTTTTGGGGCGTTACACATGTAGTCATATGTTTTATTAAAAGTTTAGAATTTTTTGTGTATATATTAAATATATTTAAAAAATTAAACGCTTCCTGTACGTTTCCGTTTCCTACTTTTTTAAAGTTTGGCGTTTCTGCGTTTTCGTTTCCGTGCTTCCAGGTTGTGTGTCACAGTAGTTATATTAGAGTTGTTGCGACAGAAACCAAGTATTTGTTTTCATAATTTTCACCTATAAAAAAGTATTAATATGTCTATTTTTTATTTTTTTGGAACTGGACGGTTTCCAATTTTGAACCAAGACCGCCAGTTCCGATTCCTCCATTTGCACCAAATTGAACCCGCGATTCTAGAACCGCCCATTTCTAATGAATTTAACTCAAGTTTGAGCTATCAGTTGACTCCTTGTTCCTTTTATTATGTTTTTGTTAATGTAGTACCAAATTATCTATCTTTTTTTTTTTTAATAAAAGCACTCAAAAGATAAAATACATTTCTTAAATATCAAATGACAATTTTGTTTTTTTTTTTATTTTAAAGAAAATCGAAAAGATGTCACACTTACTTAAGGGAATCCTTGTTTAAAGTATAAAAATTACAAACATCAAGATTGCTTGTACACTCCGCCCACAAACAAAACAAACCCGTGTAAACCTCCTCCCCCAATTCCTAGTTTTCAATTCGCTCTTTATTCTTCTTCTTCTTCTCTCTCTAGACCACCAGTCAGTCAACACCAACCAAGATATTCATTCCGATGGCGGCGAATCTGGAAGATGTGCATTCCGTTGATCTGATGACGGAGCTTCTCCGTCGCATGAAGTGCGCTCCCAAACCCGACAAACGCCTCATCCTCGTCGGTACTGCTCATCATATCTTATTTTATTTTACCCTTTTTTTTTTTTTTTTATTATTTGTCGTTGGTCTTTTCTTTTGTGCTCGCTAGTTGATTTATGATGTCTTCAATTATAGTTGTTGTTAGCTCAAGCAACTAACTATTGAGAACCAATTGAATTGATTCATCTCCTGTTTTGTTTTACTTGCCTCATAAATAATTATTCGATTCGATGGAATAAATAATTTTGATGATTCTGCTTTATAGGATTAACTAATTTGTGCATTCAGGGTTTAGGATACCTTGTCACTCACTCACATTGCGTGTAATGATGATTACATGGCTTGTTTGTTCTAGTTATAATCTCTGTCATTGTACAGGTCCACCTGGGTCTGGAAAAGGTACCCAATCACCCATAATCAAGGATGAATTCTGCCTGTGCCATCTGGCTACTGGCGATATGCTCAGGGCCGCTGTTGCTGCCAAAACTCCCCTCGGGGTTAAGGCCAAAGAGGCCATGGAAAAGGTATATTGTGTTCTTCTCGTTTTTACGACTTGAGATGACTGTATTTTGTACCAGATTTTTTTCTTCTTCTGATTTCTTAGGGAGAACTTGTTACGGATGATTTGGTTGTCGGAATTATAGATGACGCGCTGAAGAAGCCTTCCTGCCAGAAAGGTTTCATCCTTGATGGATTTCCTAGAACAGTTGTCCAAGCGCAGAAGGTAGGCTACGTGGAGCTTGGTCTTTTGAGTTAGCTTGTAATGATAATTATGTCCTGAACTATGCTTCTTTTCCTTATTTTTATTCCAGCTTGATGAGATGCTTGAAAAACGTGGAGTTAAGGTCGACAAAGTTCTTAACTTTGCAATTGATGATGCTATTTTGGAGGAGAGAATTACTGGCCGTTGGATTCACCCATCTAGTGGCCGTTCCTACCACACGAAGTTTGCACCTCCTAAAGCTCCTGGTGTTGATGATGTACGGGCTATTCATTTTGTATTTTTTAAAAATAAGAACCTCTTAGGGAAATAATGATATTTTTCTTTGAAATTAATCAATCTGGTGGTTCTTTATATCTTTGTCATCTGTGGCTAAGCTGACTGTATTTTGTCATTTATGAAGGTAACTGGGGAGCCTTTAATTCAACGTAAGGATGACACTGCAGCTGTTCTCAAGTCAAGGCTTGAAGCTTTCCATAAGCAAACTGAACCTGTATGCTTCTCTATCAATTCTCTGCTCTTGTTCATATTAACTCAACTTTCTTTAAGCAAACTCTCTTACCTTTGCTTTGTTTAAATTCCTAGCTATCGTTTACTCTATAAATAAATCATCAGAATGAAAAATGTCTATTTTTCACTTTATCTTTCTTCATGCGTTTCATTTCATGGGAAATATGATATTGCATTTATTTCCGCTTGTGATTTATGACTGTAGCTGTGCTATGTATAATCCATTATCTTTTTCTCCCCATATGAAGTACTCCCTCCGCCCTAAACCAAATGTCACATTTGATTTTGAATAATTTTCGAGGTGACGTTGACAAAACAAAATGTGACATTTGGTTTGGGACGGAGGAAGTACTTTTTTAATGCCACGTCTATGCTGTCTCCACGGGCTATGTACCATGGTAATTGAAAGGATTCCTTTGAAAACAACAGGTGAACCACAATTTTATTGATTTGGAGGTACTTACTACTCCACCAGGGTAAAACAAGTACATGAAATGTATACGGACAAACTGTAAAATTTGGCATCAGGAATTTGAAATGTTGGGCCTGGATTGTTACATTAGCATCTCACCCCTCCAAATCTGATGGTGTTTCAGCAACAGTTACCTCGAAGGTCAATG
Source organism: Plantago ovata (assembly GCA_028274465.1). Lineage (NCBI taxonomy): Eukaryota > Viridiplantae > Streptophyta > Magnoliopsida > Lamiales > Plantaginaceae > Plantago > Plantago ovata. Next base: position 3,991,398 of record CM051457.1, on the reverse strand, counting down.
TGAATATGTAGACCTTGTAAGCTTCAGCCATAAAGTAGCCACACTATATGGAGATGTGCCAAGTACATATTCAATAATTTGGTTAGCTTGGAGCTTCAAGGTCTACACTATTTCCTTACACCTGGTATAGGTAACACTGTCCGCCCATTTCGGTGAGGACAAATATGAACTGTTTGAGTAAAAACCATCGCATACATACATAGATGATCATTGGCTGAATTATAGTGTTGATTTGTTTAGAAATAGCTCTCATTCTTAGCAACTTAATATGTCAAAATTGTGTACTGTATATTTTGTTATTTCTGTTGGTGGGTAGGAAAGGTTTATGCTTTACCTCCAATAGATTTATTCTGCCTCACTTTTCCAATATGACTAAAGCAAACAGATGTACAACAACATTCTGCTTCAAGTTGCTAAGTTATGACTTAAAAGCAAAACCCAAAGTGAGCACTTCTTTGTTTCGATGGCTGCTTTTCTTGTTACATACTGCACATTAGGGCGCATTACTGTGGCATTGTATCACTATTTAAGCAGATTATGAATCTTTTTACTTTGTAAGCTGCAAATTACAGTATTTTTTTTACTTCATCTATTTACATTTATACTTCCTACCTGTGAAGCAAGGCGCTTCCTACAATTGATTATTACATTTTCTTCTAATAGACGAATACCTTTAACGAGCATCTCAAATGTGCAGGTTATTGACTATTATACTAGAAAAGGCATTGTTGCCAACCTTCCAGCAGAGAAACCACCAAAAGAGGTCACGGCAGAGGTACTGAAGACTCTCTCCTGATAAAGCACCACCCTTCTTTCTCGACTAAACAAACAATAAACTTCGCAATCTGTGTCCTTTTGGCGTTATTTTCTGATTCATTGTTAGATTACTGATGACACAATTCTATCCCTTTTTGTAAAGGGGCTTGTACGACCAATTTATATTACATGACTTGTTTTCAACGTTTACAAATAATTTTGACTATTGTTCCGGAGCTTACTGTACCATGCCTGTCCGCACATCTCAAGTTTTGATTGATGCACTGCTGATCGTTTCTTTTCCTTGGTGAAATTTGTCGCCTTTGGTTTTAGTTGGACATTACCAATTTACAATTAAGCGTGTTAGTAGGATATCGATAAGCTTATTAACAATCGAAAAGGCAAATGAATAAATGAATCCAAGCAGCTATTATACATGTACTAGTTGTTTTAGCATATCAAGTAGAGTCAAGACATGGAATTTTCCATGACTATTTGCAACTTAGGTGCTCTTGAGACCGATTCTTGATTTACTCCAAACTAAAAAACCATCAAAGCCCCCAAACCGGTTCATTATGCACTTTTAAACACTCCCTAAAATAAGCCTGACTCGGTTTTTACATCTCCAAGAGCTGTTTACTGCTCCAAATTGGTGGAATTTACAGTTTCAATTCATAACTGTGAAGATCGATATATTAATATAGAAATGTTTTATGGTTAATGGAAATGTTATCAGGATGTTGGAAAGTACTTTTATGTTGCAACCGTATTATGGGGTTGGTATCAAATAGAATAATGCAAATGGAGTAGGAAAAGAATTGGAGGAAAAATTAAATTATCTTTCCATTATTCGTGTAATATGAAAATCTTGGCAAATGTGTAGGTTAATTAATGGAAAATTAACATTGCATGTTTGTGCAAGTTGAAAATTTCGACGTTTGTTTGCAATTTGGAGTAAAATAAATATTCAAATGTATTTTTAAGAATTCGAAAAAGATTTGCTGTGTAAAATAAAAAATTTCCAAAATAATTTACTAAATGCAGATTCATAAGTATATAACGTCTAGTGACAGACTTATCCCTGTATGCAGTTACAGATGTATATTAATCAATAGACATCCATCCTTTAAACCGAATAAAACACTACGGATGTATAGTTAGTAATGTCGGTTTACTGACTTAACAAAACTAACATTCACAAATGACAAACCAAATTATACTACCGGCAAAAAGGCTGGTCATTTAACCAGATTTTCAGTTTCAAGGCAAAATGCAGTTCAGACTTTCAGGTATCAACAGAGCGCACACACCAAAAAGCAAGATACACCGCAACAGTATTCAGTAGAAAAGATTACATTCAACTACCCAACTTGCACAACTAACAAATTGACAGGAGGATATTGAAACAGTATTATCTTCAGGCAGGAAATGCTTGGCCTGCTGTTGATAAAAAGCTGGTACCCATCAGTTTGTGCAGGATCATTAGGATTTGGATGATCTAACAAATCTTGGATGCCAACCAAAATTTGATTCACTGTAATAGCTGGTCTCCACTCTCCACCACCTCAAGGACACACCACTAAGCACGGTATTGTTTATCTCTATACCTCGACTTCTTACTACTGCTAATACAATCGTGATCTTGCGAATCTGAGTGTCTGGCTAAGGAAACAACTTGAAAATGGCAACAAAAGAAAGAACCAAGCGCCATGTTTGTTGAATATAAATTTTTAACAGCTACTAATAAGATAAAAGAGTATACGAGTAACTGGCGAGAGGATACTCCAAATGCATTCCTTCTGGTGAGGAGTCGAGGATCGTTCCCTGTAAAAGCCTCAGAGCTTCGGTTGAACATTCAGTATCCTGGGTGTATATGGCATATCGTATTTCAGTTTCCTCAAATGCAAAGGGAGAAAGCAAGAGCACCTTCATTTAATTTTTGAAACGGCAATTGTTTTTATTACTAGTCAAAGCAAGAATACAGACAACAACAGAACGTCTAACTGAATGTCACCACCTCTCACTCCTCTACCATCGACTATTGCTTCAAAACCACACAAAACAAGCCCGCAAAATACAAGTTTAAAATACTTGGTTTCTAAACCTCCATGTTACTTGTTACATGCGTCAAATCCTATTGTACTACATATTTACATATAATTCCGTTTTTATGTTGGGTTTCAAATTCAGAAAATTCAATTAAAAAAGACCGCCTTAATTTGGAAGTAAAATGGGTTTTTTTTAACTAAAATTTAAGAGGTGCAAGTGGATCCAATGCAATGAAAATAACACATGGGACTTTGGCATAGGTTTCATACAATGAATGAGCCTTTTATGTTATCAAATACTCAGATAACTAATGTAAACTAATCTTAAGAGTTCCATGATTGACAATATGTAAATAAAGATAATTGCAACATACCTGGAAGTCAACAAATGCCTTAGGAGTCTTGTATTTTCTTTGCATCTTTACCTTTATAAATCCCTGGCATCTTTAGAAGGTCAAAGAAAGTGAATATTTCAAAATTTTCTTTCTATACATGTCCAGTTTGAAAATTGTAATTAGATAGACTTCTTAAGACCTTGAAAACACTTTCTTCAGTTCTTCCTCAGAACAGTTAGGACCAAGCTTAGCCACAAACAGTGTTGGACATGGAGTATTGTTCTGCAGCCATAGAAGTAAATTTAGAGGCAAGTAAAAATAGAGATAAATGGGGAAACGAAGTGGTAGAACTGTACAGGTGGCCACCAGTACAACAATGCAATCAACACATTTAATGTTTACATGTTTATCATGATTTAATAGTACCAGCTTTTGTAAAACTTTGTAAATTTTTTGAGCAACTAGTTGATGTTTCTTGGTGTTTAGTTATGACAGAGTTTTTGTGAGTGATACTTGATCACCCCAAGCTGATCAAGTGAACATTCAACTATATTCACCGCCATATTATAGTAAAGGAAATTTCCATTTTAGGCACAGGTGGCCTTCAGTGCAATACCAATGCAATAAACGTTTAATGTTTATCATGATTTAAAAGTACCAGATTCTGGATAACTTTGTAAATTTTGTGGGCAAGTAGTTGATGTTTCTTGGTATTTAATTATGAGGGAGAATTTTTTGCGAGTGATACATGGAGTTTGGATGAGTGATACATGATCATCCCGAGATGCTCAAGTGAACATTCAACTATTTTCATCGCCATATTATTGTAAAGGAAATTACAACTTTATGCACCATAAGTAGCAAATATGGTCATTCTCAGGAGAAGTGCATAAGTTACATCACAGAAAGGAATAAGTTGCAATAAATGATTTTTTAAATTTTTTTAAAGAAAAGAAACTAAAGCCGTTTAAATCAAAGCATAAACAGTTCCCTGCTACCAATCAGAGAAAATGAAAACTTTATATCATGGCTAAGCAGAGGGACTTGTAATATAATGGGGGTAATTGCAGTTAATTTAATAAATAACGAGATACGTGACGAAAATGAACATAGACACTGAGGTAGTAAATTTACCGATTTTGTAGCACCCTCTTTCACTTTATGATCACTATTATTAGCATAACTGGAGGAAATGAAAAACACAAGTTAAAAGGTGCCACTCGATCATAGTTAGCATACTAAACTAACAAAAAGGAAAGAAAAAAAAAGTTGGAACTTTTAAGGGGTATGGAACATGTTGCAAGTGCATCTTATCTGCCTAGTGAGAAGTAACAATTTAATGCAAGTCCAAAGGGCACATTGAAGTAATCACTCTAAATAGCAGAAGTGTGTGTAAGTAGTGCATGTGACCTTTGTGTGGAAGGGTAAACTTCTGTGCTGTGAGTAGAATTAGCCATTCCAGGCATGTCATCAGTGCCAAAACCTGTTATTGCCCAAGCGTTCAAACATGTGTAACGTGAGCTTTTAGAATACAGTGTCCTCAAGTGACTAACTAGCTAGATTCTTAAAAGATATCCAGAAATTATGATTGACCAGTAAAATAAATAACCAACGTAGAAGAACAAGTTCTGAACAACCTCTCATCAGGCACATAGTGAGGGATGAAAACAACCTCAATGTGCAGTTATAGGGTGAAAGTAAAACTCTTACCAGAGTCATTTCTCCGCACCAGATCTTTTTTGTCCCTATTCTATGTGATGCAGCTGGATCAACTAATACTAAGTAGAGGATAGGAGAATCGGTAAAACATAAGTTTAGGTTATCTACCTCCGCTTGGGCGCTTTAGTCTGGTAGTGGAATTTGCAAGTTCAACATGCAAAACAGAACCCTTCTCTTGGTCGAAGGTTCTCTCCTGACAAGGCCAATCCAAATACTTATGTATCAACAAAAGTACAAAACTATCGTGCTTCAATAGTTTTACATGAAGACATTGCTCCACCTTTAAGTGTGTAAAAGATAAACTAGAGGAATTGACAATCAACAGATAATGTTGAAAGTTCAATATTAAAATCTCTTACATTCAACATGTGCATAGCCGTGACTGCTGCCTGGTGGTCCGCAAAAGTCACGAAAGCATATGGCTGAAAACACAAATTAAAAGTTAGAATTTATTTAAAAGAACAAAACGTAAGGTATACATTTTAACACGAGCCCATATCATAGCAATTTAAACTTGGCAAATCAGATATTAGGATAGCAAAATCAACGACCAACACGGACAACTTACACATCCAGCTGTTGCAAAATCAAAATAAGTGTTCAGATGCTTTCTAATCTTAGCAGAATAAGTAATTTTATCGATCAGATAAACATTCAAATGCTGCACACCATGTTAAAGCAAGAAACACTACTAACTTCAAGTCACCATTCTTTTGTTTTATACCAACTAGAGTCGAAGACTATCTAAGTAGTACTAAATCACAGCAACCATCAAACCTATTCAACTCAAATCAAACTTGCACCAACAATGCTGGCATAATGTCAAAGAAGTTGCCCACGGAGCTATCTATACAAGTACCCTAGTCCCCCTGCTCAGTTCCTATTTCGTAAATTCAGCTTCGTTGCAACTCATAAAAATTTTCCACCATACGTTTACAGTAGTCTAAGCTCACCTCCTTGTCTCATAACTTAATGCACATCCTAAATTGGACCTAGTTTTCCATTCCATCTAAATAAGACAGTTATGCCTAATTCCAAAACTGCGTAAAATAAGAAATGGACTAAAAATAAGCAAGGTTATCTCAAACTTGGCAAATCACATAGTAGGAACGCAAAGTCAAGGAATACATACGCAGGCAGTTGTAAAATAAGTGTTCAGATGCTTTCTAATCTCAGCGTAGTAAGTAATTCTATCAATCAGATAAACATTCAAATGCTGCAGACCATGTTAAAGCAAGAAACACAACTACCTTCAGAGATCGTCCGAATCGCGTTGGATTCGAGAATTCGTATCCCCAAAGAAAACAGCAGAGATTGTGAATCTCTCGCGTTTTCACATCGTCCGGCAAGCCTTTAATGATGATCGTCCGAACCGCGTTGGATTGTGGCACGTCAACTGACGGATCCACCGATGGGTAGTAGTAGGTGTCGTATTGAGACTCGTGAATTGACGGATCCACCCCTACCAACGGCGGACGAGCAGTACCTGGATGTGGGGGATCGATTGACGGCGAACGAACCGTAGTACCTGGAGGTGGTGGCGGAGGAGCTGGTGGAGGAATTGACGGATTCACCGCTGCCGGCGGCGTAAGGACCGTGCCTGGAGGAGGTGGTGGTCCTGGTGGAGCGTGATTATCTGCCATAGAAATGTAGCTTGATCTCGGATGACTTTTGAGCCCTAATCTGTTCTCGCCGTTGAGTTGTGAGTGAGAGTATGTTGAAACTTGCCGCACAAAATTTTGGACCTAAATTTATTTAGTTGACGGTTATTTCAGACTCAAAATCAGATACAGGCGGTTACTTGAAAATATCAAAGCTCCGATTACGTTCAATTCAATTGGGCCGATCGATGCAGTCTAAATAAACTTCAAGGCACTGGAACCTTTGCCAAGGCTTACAATGCCACGAACATGGAAACCGTTTTGGACCTATTGTCCGATCACATTTATAGATATTTGTAGCGTAAACGTTATTTCCATTTTTTTTAATAATTATCATTTTACATTTTCACAATTTTAAAAATACTTATCGTTTTGCATTTTTCAAGAAAAAAATTGTCATGAATAAGTATATTGTTGAATTTCATACTATTAAGAGGTATCTTATTGGATGACATGTTATAATTACTTGTAACCTTTAAAAAATCAATAAATAAATTGAATGAGATGTATTATATTAAAATGTGTGAAAACTCTAAAACAACAATTAACAAAAATTAAAAAATTTAGGAGGGAGTAGTAACTAAATAAATTTAAACTAAACTGATATAATTTGAAGACTTTTCATAAGAAGAATTTAAGTACAGTAATTACTTAAACTGATGTACATGAATAGCTTAACTGATGTATTAGTATTATTAATAACATTCTTGATAGTTCGTGTGTGTGTGTATATATATTTTTTTTTAAGATGACATGCTACATAAACACGGGAGGTAAAAGAAAAGAGGCAGCCAAGAGAAAGGTGTTAAACCAAAATTATGTTTTATAATATGTAAGTTATCAATTTTGATACCATGACGAAATCTCCATGATTAATTGCTCGTAGTTGCCACTGTGCTAAGGTCACTGTTGTATCCATGCTATATAGATCAAATTGTTGATTAACTATATTGATGTTTCGGTTTTTGTGTCGTATGTTTAGAGTATAAGGGCAATTGGTTGTATAAGTAGTAGTGATATAAGAAAGTGGTAGTTCAGTCAATTCAAAACTGTGAAAATCGTGTTTGTATATAGATACTGGAGGCTTCGAGGTTCTCTGATCCATGGGACTACCTGACTCGTTTTGACTTTGGTTGGATTTTGGTTGAACTTACAGGTTGCTATTCTCTGACTTGTTCTCTTCTTAACCCCCTGGGAAAGATTAGATCAATGCATGAAGCACATGTCTGTTTGAAAAATTTGCTATGAATTGCCGGATTGCGTCTGGTGAGTACGGTCACGGGTTGGACTCCCGGAATCGGAAGGAAGAGGGCGTTTTTTCTGCCTTAGACCAGTTCACTGTTTGGCTGTAGTGATGTAGTGATTGATTGGTAATTAGGTTTGCAATTTGTAGTCGGAAGCTTTACACAAGTCATAGTCCTAGTATTCCTTTAGCTTAGACATGGCATTGATTTCTCGTGGATTGTTAGTTCTCGAGCTAATATAACTTTCGTGCAACAAAAAGAAAAAGAAAAAAAAAAAAGAAACGAAAACTGTGAAAATTGATATATTTAATATAGAACCGTTGTGGTTAATGGAAATGTTATTATCAGGATGTTAAAAGTCTTTTATGTTGCAACCGTATAATATGAGGTTGGTATCAAATAGAATAATGCAAAATGGAGTAAGGAAAGAATGGGAGGAAAAATTAAATTATTTAGGATTTTTGGATATTTTTTCCATTATTTGTGTAACATGAAAATCTTGGTAAATGATGTGTAGGTTAATTAGTGGAAAATTTAATGTTACATGTTTGTGCAAGTTGAAAATTTTGATGAAACATTTGTTTGCAGTTCGGAGGAAAATAAATATTCAAATGTATTTTTAAAAACATAAAAAGATTCGTGTGCAAAATAAAAATTTTCCAAAATAATTTACTAGTAAGATAAACGAAACAAAATAGGGCGCTATTACTTGCAAGTTGTAACTTGTAAGCCGGATGAGGATGAAAACCCAGGGGAGCTTCCAAGTTCCAACTGTGTTACTCATGAACCTTCAATGAAAGACCTCATCTTCGATCCTCTTATCTTATCTACTCAAAAGTTCGATACAACTCCAACTTCAGTGAACTCATACTACACACGAGGAGCTACTGCTAAATGCAGCAGATTCATAAGTATAAACGCGTAATGACGTATCACTGTATGCAGTTACGGATGTACTATATGTATATTAATCAATAGACATTCATCCTTAAACCGAATAAAAGACAACATATTGGAGATAGGGCTCAATATAGTCCTCAAGAATGTCATTCTGGCAACCATGAAACCTTGTACAGTTAGTAATGTTGGTTGGGAAGTCATTTAACCAGATTTTCAGTTTCAAGGCAAAATGCAGTTTTAGACTTTCAGTTATCAACAGAGCACACACACCAAAAAGCAACATACACAGATTACATTCAACTACCCAAGTTGCACAACTAACAAATTGACAGGATATTGAAACAGTATTATCTTCAGGCAGGAAATGCTTGGCCTGCTGTTGATAAAAAGCTGGTACCCATCAGTTTGTGCAGGATCATTAGGATTTGGATGATCTAACAAATCTTGGATGCCAACCAAAATTTGATTCACTGTAATAGCTGGTCTCCACTCTCCACCACCTCAAGGACACACCACTAAGCACGGTATTGTTTATCTCTATACCTCGACTTCTTACTGCTAATACATTCGTGATCTTGCGAATCTGAGTGTCTGGCTAAGGAAACAACTTGAAAATGGAAAAGCGCCATGTTTGCTGAATATAAAATTTTAACAGCTACTAATTAGATAAAAGAGTATATAAGTAACTGGCGAGAGGATAATCCAAACGCATTCCTTTTGTTGAGTCGTCGAGGATTCTTCCCTGTAAACGACTCAGAGCTTTGGTTGAACATTTAGTATCCTGGGTGTATATGGCATATCATATTTCAGTTTCCTCAAATGCAAAGGGAGAAAGCAAGAGCACCTTCATTTTTTTTGTTTTTTTGAAACGGCAATTTTTTTTTTATTACTGATCAAAGCAAGAATACAAACAACAAGAGAACGGCTAACTGAATGCATAAGTGCACTCACCACCCTCTCACTCCTCTACCATCGACTATTGCTACAAAACCACACAAACAAGCCCGCAAAAATACAAGTTAAAAATACTTGATTTCTAGCCTCCATGTTATGTTAAATGCGTCAAATCCTATTCTATGACATATTTACATATAATTCCGTTTTTATGTTGGGACCAGGAGATCCAGGACCACCCCTGTCAAATTCAGGAAGTTCACTTAAAAAAGACCGGCTTAATTTGGAAGTAAAATGTTTTTTTTTTTTAACTAAAATGTAAGAGATACAAGAGGATCTAATGCAATGAAAATAACACATGGGAATTTGGCATAGATTTCATACAATGAATAAGAGTTCCATAATTGACAATATGTCAATAAAGTTAACTGCAACATACCTGGAAGTCAACAAATGCGGCAGGAGGCCCGCGGGTTATTTGAATCTCTAACTTTCTAAATCCCCGGCAACTTTAGACAGGCAAAGAAAGTGAGTATTTCAAAATTTTCATTCATACTTGTCCAGTTTGAAAATTGTAATTAGATAGACTTCTCGAGACCTTGAAAACACTTTCTTCAGTTCTTCCTCAGAGCAGGTAGGGCCAAGATTAGCCACGTACAGTGTTCGACATGGAGTATTGTTCTGCAGTCATAGAAGTAAATTTAGCGGCAAGTAAAAGTAGTGAAAAGTGGGTATAACAAGTGATATAACTGGACAGGTGGCCTTCAGTGCAACAACAATGCAATAAATGTTTAATGTTTACATGTTTATCATGATTTAAAAGTACCATTTGTAAATTTTGTGGGCAAGTAGTTGATGTTTCTTGGTATTTAATTATGACGGAGAATTTTTTGCGAGTGATACATGGAGTTTGCATGAATGATACATGATCATCCCAAGCTGCTCAAGTGCATATTCACCTATTGCTGTAAAGGAAATTTCAATTTTATGCACCATAAATAGCAAATATGGTCATTCTTAGAAGAAGTGCAAAAGTTACATCACAGAAAAAGAAATAAGTTCAATAAGTGATTTTTTAAAAAATTTTAAGGAAAGAAACTAAAGCCGTTTAAATCAAAGCATAAACAGCTGTTACCAATCAGAGAAAACGAAAACGTTATATCATGGCTAAGCAGAAGGACTTGTAATACAATGGGGGGGGGGGCAATTGCAGGTAATTTATTAGATAAAGAGATACGTGACGAAATTGAACATAACTCAGGTAGCAAATTTACCGATTTTGTAGCACACCTTTTCACCCGACCATCACTATTATTAGCATAACTGGAGGAAATGAAAACCACAAGTTAAAAGGTGCCACTGGATCATAGTTAGCATACTAAACTAACAAACAGGAAAAGAAAAAAAAAAAAAAAAAAGAAAAGAAAAGAAAAGAAAAAGTTGAACGTGAAGGGTATGGGACATGTTGCAAATGCATCTTATCCGCCTAGTGAGAAGTAACCAATTAGTGCAAGTCCAAAGGGCACGTTGAAGTAATCACTCCAAATAGTAGAAGTGTGCGTAAGTAGTGCATATGACCTTTGTGTGGAAGGGTAACCTTTCGTGCTGTAAGTAGAATTAGCCATTCCAGACATGTGAACGCTGCGAACACCTGCTAGTGCCCAAGCGTTCAAACATGCGTAACGTGAGCTTTTCGAATACAGTGTCCTCAAGTGACTAACTAGCTAGAGTCTTAAAAGATATCTGGAAATTATGATTGACCAGCAAAATAAGTGCTACATAGATGAAAAGAAGAACAAGTTCTGAACAACCTCTTATCAGGCACATAGTGAGGGATGAAAACACCCTCAATGTGCAGTTATAGGATGAAAGTACAGCTCTTACCAGAGTCATTTCCCGTTAAAAAAGCACCAGATCCTTTTTGTCTCATTTCTGAACTTTGTCTCTCATCATCTGAAAGTCAGAATGTGTTGTAACTGGATCAACAACTACCAAGTAGAGAATAGGAGCAATAGGAAACAAAAGTTGAGGTTATCTACCTCCTCTTCGGCGCTTTGATATGGAATTGGATTTTGCAAGTTCAACACGCAAAAAAGAACCCATATCCAGGTCGAAGATCATCTCCTGACGAGGCCAATCCAAATACTTATGTATCAAAAAACTATCGTGCTTCAATAGTTTTACATGAAAACATTGCTCCACCTTTAAGTGTGTAAAAAGATAAACTAGATGAATTGACAATCAACAGATAATGTTGAAAGTTCAATATTAAAATCTCTTACATTCAATGCGTTCATAGCCACGTCTGCTGCCTGCTGGTCCGAAAAAGTCACGAAAGCATATGGCTGAAAACACAAATTAAAAGTTAGAGTTTGTTTAATGGAACAAAACGTAAGGTATACATTTTAACACGATCCCATATGATAGCAAATCAGATAGTAGGATAGCAAAGTCAACGACTAACACGGACAACTTACACATCCAGGTATTGCAAAGTTAAGGAATACATAGGCGGTTCTAAAACAACGGTTCAGATTCTTCGCTAATAATCTTAGCAGAATAAGTAATTTTATCGATCAGATAAACATTCAAATGATGCAGGCCATGTTAAAGCAAGAAACACTACTACCTCGCTTCGAAAAAGAAACACTAGCACCCCGCTTCGAAAAAAGAAACATTCACAGTACTGTAAGCTCACTTGCCTATCTCATAACTGAGAAATTATACCTGACCGTAACGTGCATGTAGACGCGAGGTTTGGTATCCCGGAAACCTCCAGCAGAGATTGCGAATCTCTCGCGGCTTCACATCATTCGGAAAGCCGGCAATGAAGAGCGTCACGTCAAGTTTGGGAGCGTAGTTGTTTTGAGGCACGCGACTTGACGGTCCCACGAATACCCGCCGCGGAAGAGCAGTACGTGGAGGAGGTGGTGGAGCGATTGAAGGAGCCACCGCTACAGGCGGCGAACGAACCCTACCTGGAGGAGCTGGTGGATCGATTGACGGAACCGCCACTACCTGCGGCGTAATAACCGTATCTGGAGGAGCTAGTGGAGCAATTGACGGATCCACCACTAGCGGCGGCGTAAGGACCTTTCCTGGAGGAGGTGGTGGATCGTAACGATCTTCCATTGTTGCTTGATCTCGGATGTTTTTGAGCTCTAAATCCCCAATCGTATATTCCATTTATTTATTTATTTAGTTGGCGGTTATTTGAGACAGTTCAATTTAAAATTAAATACTACTACTACGTACGTACTATAGTCAGTTACTCAGTTACATTCGGGGCATTACTTGAAATTATTCCGATCGGATTTCGGATCGGGTCAAAACTTGATCAGTTCGATTAAGTTTAATTCAGGGGTGATGATATTAGGCCGATGCAAGCTATGGTGTCCGATCACATTTATGCATATTTTTAGCATAAATAAATGTTAACTAAACTAAACTGAATTAATTTGGAAAGAGTGTTTTTTTTCATAATAAGAAGGGTTTTAATAGTACTTACTCGATTCATATTTAATATTCTTGATTCTTCATATAAAATGTGCACTTATTTATTTATACAAGTCATTTATAACAAACACAAATTAAATACAAGGAATGATTTGAACTCATTTAGGAATCACTCGTGATTTTGCTGCACATAGAGTCATCACCCTTTCAAGTTGCAAGTTGTAAGCAGGATGATGGAGAAAAAACCCAGCTGCTCTAACTTCGTACACGAGGAGCTACCGCTAACTGCATATGCAAATTCAAAAGTATCTACTGATGACACTTATCCATGTATGCAGTCGGCAGTTATGGATGTGTATTAATCAATCGACATCCTTTACATCGAATAAAAGACAGAACAGATACGATATGTGGGATCAGTAGCCTTCAAGTATGCTATTCAGGGAAGCATACAACCTCATAGCTAGCAAAACTAACATTCACAATGACATAGTAAATTATATTATAGGCAAAATGATTTGGTCATTTAACCAGATTTTCAGTTTCCAGGCAAAATGCAGTTTCAGTTATTAACAGAGCACACACCAAAAAGCAACATTGCATTGTCAACAGTCAATCCGCAAGAGTATTTTCTGGAATAGATTACTTCCAACAACCCAATTTGCACAACTAACAAATTGACAAGATATTGAAAAACTATTATCTTTAGATAATAGACGGGAACTGCTTGGCCTGATGTCGAACCCTCTTCTTGTATTCAACAGCATCCTGCATGCATCAGAAACAGTTTGGATGTTATATTCTGGAAGTTAATAGTCAATGCAAACAATTTGTTCATCAACTAGATTATAGCAGTTCTCTACTCGTACATATTATAGTGATGATTCATATAAACATGTAGTAGAGGTTTAAATTTTGTTTAACGAGGTTCTTGCACACATCAGAGCACAGTGTGCACTGTGAAATAACTGTTATCATTTGGAATATAACTCTTAGAAAACAAAACTTGGGAAGAAGCTAAAGAATATAAATCGTCTATAATATTTGGAGTTTCCAGGTAAAACTTGGACAAGTAAATAACAGTGACTTGTAAGTAATTGGGATGTTGTTCACAACAGCTGCACGCAGAGAAAGATTTTCTACTGGCTTCATTTAGATAAAAGAATAATACGTGTTTGCAAACACCAAAACCACTGTTCTAGACGAAGCTGCTGCAAATACTGACTTCAGCTTTAGGAAAAGGTTCTTTACCTGGATAAAAAGCTGGTACCCATCAGTTTGCGCAGGATCATTAGGATTTGGCTGATCTAACAAATCTTGAATGCCAACCAAAATTTGCTTCACTGTAATTGCTGGTCTCCACCCCTGGGGATTAGAAATGGAAAATTTCAAGCTTTATTGACAAAAAAAAAAAAAAAAACAAAAAAAAAAAAAAACAAAAAAAGAAAAATGGAAAGAGCCAAAGATGATAATTGAATGTACTTACGCTATCTTCATTTAGGATAGACAGACAAACAGTTCCAGATGGGTACACATTAGGATGGAAGAACCCTGCATTGAATTTACACTTCGGTGGCTTGCTTGGATAGTCTTCAGAGAAGTGCATCGTAAGTGGATAATGTCCACCTTCCCAATCAGTCTGCAGGATGGTTCATAATTAGACACAAACAGGGCAGAGTTTTCATAATATAAATCCACATGAACATCAACTATTATATAATGTTCCAAAAAAAAAAAAAAAAAAAATCCGATTTTTCCTCAAAAAAAAAAACTATTATATAACGACTACCAAGCAGGGGCGAGTCCAGCAAGATCAGTTAGCGGGGGAAAATTTGTTATGCGGTGAAAAATTTTGGCTAAAAATTTTGAAACTATAAAATTAGGCAACAAAAGTGGAGAAAAATAATTATAGAACCATTTTATCTCAATTACAAATTGGGATTATTAAATTTTTCACACAATAATACGAAAAAAATGAATTTTACACCATAATATATTGAAATTTCAACCTTAACGTGATAAAATATTACAAGTTTAGTTTGGTTTAGGCTAATCCATAATTGACACTAAACTTAAGTATGTTGTTTTGTTATCTTTCATAAACTTAGGGGGGTCAAAATAAATTATTAGAGGGGGCAAAATGTGAAATACTATATTATGAGTAGGGAAAAATAATTTTGAGTGGGGCATACATTGGCTTCGACCCTGCTACCAAGGACCCTTGTGCATGCCGCATAACCAAGTGTCAAAGCCAAGAAAAGGAAAATTTATTCCGCTGGTGTAACAAAATCAGGTGATAGTGGACTCTTGCAGTTATAACCATGACAGCAGATGATTGGACAACAAAAACACGATTTGAAACGAAATAAATCTCATAGACCAGTACAGCAAAAAGGTATCAATTAAAACATTGGGCGTGAAGACCTGAACCGTTAGACCATTTAGTATCAAACAGCCTCAAAGTTTATGCTATACTTTAACAGATAAAATTCATTTTTTATACTTCTGAGTGCGTGCGTCATGTCCAATTTATATAATTTTATTACAAATACGTCAATTTGGATAATTTTGCAATTTAACCAGAAAATCATGTCACCACGCGCGAGTATAATACACATGCCAGGCAGATTTTAGAAAAAAAATGAGAAATTTGAAAAATAACGGCGTCCATACGACACGTGCCTGTATTAATTAAAGAATATAGGGAAAAAAAAAGAAGAAAAAAGCAGATCGACACAGTCAAAGAAAAAACGCCAGCAATGCAGAAGTCGCAGAACACGACAAAGATCATTTGCATGCAGTATTCATATTTCATACCCTAATCAGTATTCATATGTCATACCCTAATCAGTGTACCATTACTGGAAAGATGCATGATAACCTTAAAATGAGCACACACAAAAAAAATTCAGTACCCAGTTCTGTCATAAATCCAAAACTATAACAATGCCAAAACCAAGCAATAATAGAGCAGGTGGGTCAGTGCCTCTCATTCCTACCTAGAGCTGTCATGTCAATTACAGGACCACACACTCAAGAGCTTTATCATGTCAAGAACATTCAATCAAGAACAAGGTTCATGCTACAATATAGTATAACGATAGCTGCGAATGCCCATCAAATCACTCTTAAGAAACTACATAGACGAAGAATCATTTCAAAAATCAAAACCATCTATTCCCACAAGACAACATTAGGCCAACAACTATTCCCACCAGAAAGATCCAACATGTCCTAATTAGCAATTACCAAAAACACACATAAAGATACACCAACTACATAAATGATAAAAAACCCATATCCCTAATAAGATGTAAACACATAATTCAGCTACTTAAAACTACACAACTAAATTGTTGGGCCATTAAAATTATTAAAAAAAAAAAAAAAAAAAACCTAGGAGAAAAACTTACCCCAGTCTTACCAGGTATGACACAGTGCCATACCATCAAATTGACGGTACCATCAGGTAAACTCTCCGGTTTAGCCACAAAACCCTACAAAAACATAACAGTAAAACCCTTTTTTTTTTTAAAAAAAAAAAAACCCAAGCAAACAACAATTAAAGAGTTCAAAAAGTTTTGAGATGAGACAAACATGAGGATGGTTCTTCCTCCAAGATTTCCGTTCCTCAGCAAGTCGTCCACGCGCTATGCCTCCAGACATGGTACTTTCTCTCACTGCAAATTTTTCCTTTTTTGTTTTGAATGAAATGAGAAAAACAGGAAAATAACGAGTATCTAGTGAACAATTAATAAAGGAGACTGGGAGGAGAGGAGAGATGGACGGTGGGGATTTAATATGGGGAATTGGTGGGCTTTAATTTAAAGGGCTGGTGTTTGTTTATAAATTGGACTTTTTTAATACTAAATGACTAAAAGTCAAAGTATGATGTGGGTTTTATTCTTTTTTTTGACAATTAATGGCGTCAATAAAACGCTAGTAAGCGGTAAAACGCGTGGGGTCCTTATTACAAGTTGCTTCTGTACAACCCTACAACAGAAATTATCGACATGTTGTGATTTTTCAATTCGTCGGGGGGTATAATAAACAAATACTATGGAATTTGATTGCGGGTTGTAATAAGATATAGTATGTATTTTCTTCCCATCACTAAAGAAGTTGGTGGTGAAATGGATGAATATCACTGTGAATTTCAAATTGACAATGTTTGGTCGTTTAAAAGGGTTAGAATGTAGAGTTGTTGTAAACTGAAATTCTTCTGGAGTTACGGAATAAAATCCTATGCTTCCCCATACGGACACACAGTGGCGTCTTTGACTTTAGGTGGCTTTGTGCAAAATTTAGACGGCCCAAGTAATAATAAATAGATAAAATTTTATAGAAGTAAAAATATTATAAAAAATCGTCAAATTCAAGTATTGAAATTTTTTCCGAATAAAAAATTCCAAACAAACTAAAAAGATCACTTAAAAAGTGCAACTATTCTATACTAAAATTCTTTTTTCCTTTTTTCGGATATTAAAATTTTTCCTTTTTTTGTAGGTTAAATTCTTTTCCCTTTTTTCAGAATTTTTTTTTTATAATAATAGGATCCTATACTGGGTTTTAGTGGCATGGGCCTATGAGGCCCCCAGAAATGTGTGGCCATGTTCAGTTGATCTTACCGAACTTGGTAAGAGCCGCGCCAGAGCCGCTGCGGACACACAATGAAGTTCTGATGGAAAGATTTTCATTTAAAAAAGGGTTGTTTTGGGTTCTCTTGCAAGGTTGCACGAATAAATATTTGATGAAAAGTTAGATATGAGAAATGATTGGAAGTCGATTTGGAAACTACCCATATCGAATAAACTAAGACACCTTGTAAGGCTTTGTGTGGATGGGAGGTTGGCTACAAATGGCATGCTAAAGCAGCGTAGTATCGGGGAATGTAACCTATGTCCTAGGTGCAACGAATCTCCAGAGACGATCCTAGATCTGTTACAACATGGCGCATCAGATTTGCGAGCTTTTAATACATTGCCTCCTTTCCCTTGGTTTAAAGCTAATTGAAATATCAGAATTTTAGCAAATATGCTCTTGCCTACGGTAACATATATGGGGAGTGGGGACATTTCTTTATTGATGCTATTCGGTAATTATGGAAATCAAGGAAGGAAGTTGTGTTTCAAGAAGCAGATTTTTCTCCACAAATGTTTCTCTGATTCTGGAATGGGAGGTAAAGGTAGGTGACATGAGATATGGAACGGGAAATGGACTGCAGCAAATGGTTGGCATAAACTTAAGAGTGATGCCATTGCCAGCGCATATTAAGGAAATTCAAGTGCAGCAACGAGTGGACTTATCGGAGATGAAACGAGTAGCTGGTGTTTCGATTTCTCTGCCGAACTAAGGGGAGGAGTTGAAAAAACTTATGTTCTCCAAAAATATGAAAGTAATGTCAAATCATAAAACGTGCCTTTTTTTTTTCTTCGAACACCATAAAACGTGTAGATACATACAGTGTTTCTGTGTTTCCTTTATAAATCCAAGAACATATCCCGAGAGTAAGGTTTTTAAGTTTTAACCATGGCTATATAATCAGGCCATGTAATGTTGCCATCATAGCTTGGTTTGCATGACCATGCAATATCAGTAACACTCATAGCACTATCAATAAAGACCGTCTTAGGACATAAATTATATAAGGGTTAGTCACATCTACCTCCCTTTGGAGAATAAACATCACACCTAACAGTATCAAGAATAACTATTCTGCACCTCTCTTGAACTATCATCCATAATCTCCTTAATATTTGTGATCATCTTCAATACTTGCCACATTGTCGGCCTCTGCTCGGGTGATGTCAAGCTACAGATACTAGCCACCTCAACCAGCATCCTAAGTCGTGTGTCATCCTCGCCGTCATCTTCCCTCATCGCTTGGACCCAATCTGGCATATCTGGAGGTGCAAGGAATGGGTGCTGCTTTGGTGGCTTTCCGGTCAAAAGCTCTAGTAAGAGTACACCAAATGCATAAACATCTGACTTGGCTGTGGCTCTGTGAGCAGATTTTCGTACTTCAGGGGCTTTATAGCCTATGGAGTCAGGGTCGTCATCCAATGAGATGTCTGCGAGCATTGATAGACAGTAGTCGGTTATGCAAGCCTCAAAATCTGAGCCCAACAGAACGTTGGTGGATTTTAAGTTGCCGTGAATGAAACTTGATGCTTGATGGATGTAAGCTAGGCCTTGTGCTACGTCTTCTGCAATTTTTAGGCATGAGGTCCAGTGAAGAGGTTTTGCCCTCGTCGACCTTGATCCTGACGATAATAAAATATTCAGCAAAGCATCACGAAGATGATAGAGTAAGAGTAAAAAACATTTGCACATCTATTAATAACAGACCATATTATAAGAAAGTGATGTTGCCAAAATCGAAAATTGGAGTCTCTTAAGCCCAGGAAAGTTGGAAAAAGAACCGGATAAGTAAAATTCTGGTCCAAAAATGTTAGGCCCTCTAAAACTTAGTCATGTATGCTCAGCTTCAAGAAAGCTTGTCCAAAAGTCTTTTATTTGGACCATATTTGTTATAGATCATTAACAACACAAGCTTTTGCCATTGTGCAGATGCATCTTAATTTGTAAAGTGAACATCTATGAAGTTTATTGGGTAAAGCTGATGATTAATAAAGAGATAAAATACTAGTTTTGGAATTGGGGGGGGGGGGGGGATCCATAAGTTACAGGAGAAAAAACAAGCTTTCACATGCAAAAATGAAATAATGAAACAGGACCACCCAATGGCAATTAAAGCATAAATTGGATGTTTTGGAAATGGTATGAATAAGTTGCAGGAGAAAAAACAAGCTTTCATATGCAAACATGAAACAATGAAATAGGACCACCCAATGCCAATTGAAGCATAACTTGGAAATATTGGAAATGGTATGAATAACTATAAGCAATAGAACAAGACACTCCCATTCGTCCCATAGATCTCTTTCACAGTATTTGTGTTTGAATTGCCAATAGCTTGTCTGAGCTCCCCCAAGCAATATAGATAAACCAAGGTTCCCTTCTCAGTTTCTTCTGTTCAATCAACTCATGCTCGAAACTTATAAGCTGAGTTTCAGAACTTCTTTAAAGGCAAAACTAATTTTCATTTCTTCTGGAGCTGTTTTTCAGAAAAATAGTTCAGTTACTATTGCATTTTATTCTTTACTTGTCTTTTACATCCACTATCTGAATTCAAGCATTGCAGCAATCTAAGGGCTGTGTTTTTTATATCCAGAAGATTTGAACTCGACACACTGCTCGAGCGAAAGGCTTCCTATTGTTTATTGATAAGCTCCTGTATACCAGTTAATTATCTTGTGCTGCTATTGTCACATGCATGACTTACTAGCATTGCAAAACTCTATAGTCGACAAACAAAAGATTAATGATTGGGACCAAAGTACATTGTTGTTTTGCCATCCAACACATTCGAGTTTTACATATATCCTCATTCCTCATTGGAGCCCACATCAATAACACAGCCATGTTATTGGACTGCATTTCAGACCACAAAAAACACCACAATTGTTGGTAGTGAGATCCCATTTTCCATCTAAAGCCAAGAACTATATGCTACTTCTGATAGATCCCACCAAGCTTACAGCTATGCCCATTGACACACCCAGATAAAGAAAAGAGCTGTTTAACAGAAACTCTCAACATCAAAATATCTCATGCATTGGTCCACAACTACCCTCTAATTCTTCCTTGCCCATGCTTCATTCTTTAGTACTCGTACCATATTTGTGTCCCAGAGTGCAACTGTATAAGAATGTGGGTGATAGCTGTTGATTCACCAATAATGTGGCAAGTAGGCAACATTTATATGTATAACGTACACGAATGTTTTCTATTCTTAAGTACTTCCCATCTTTCTAAACCAAAAACTCAAAAGGATTTTGGAGTGTTTCCGTTTCCAAAATCTGCATGATGGCCACGAGTCCCCCCACCCCCACCCCACTATACACGAGCATTTCTATTTCTAAGTAGGTTATGATTTTGGCGGCTTATAAGTTATAAGCTATTTTAATATTGTGAGAATTAGTCTACATTTTATTTGTTAACTTGCTCTACTTGAGTATTTCCCATGCCTCTATTTAACAACTCCTTTTAACGTGCCCTTGAAGTCGCACGAACAACTCCAACCCCCCCCCCCCCCAACCCAAAATGTTCTATTAAGCGAAAACTGAAACAGGGGATTGTTTAGTGCATCTTTCTTCAGTGAAGTATTACTATCACTTAAAACACCAATTAGACCTTGTTTAGTGCATCTTTCTTTTACATCCTAACCCCCAAAAAATAGCCAGCATCCATCTCTCTTTTAGCAGTACTACCCTTCCATTTTCTACTAGTCATCCATCTCTCTTTTAGCAGTATTACCTTCCATTTTCTACTAGTTAGTCATACATTAGCTTCTCTATTATGTTCACAACAAGAAATAACACAACTATAAACCAACATGCTACTAATCACATAAACATTCTCCGTTAAGTGCATAACTTCAACCAAAAAAACCTAGTGTAGTAATCTCAAACTATCCCATATTCCTACCCTTCAAATAGACGCTTTTATGTGCATTATTACTATCATTCACTCGAATTAGCCATTGTTCATTGCATTATTTCTTTACATCCTATCACCCAAAAGTTAGTCAGCAAGCACTCAAACTCCCATCTCCCTTTTAGTAGTACATACATAAACTTATTTCCTACTCCCCATCTATATGATGTTCATACTAAACCCATTAACTTGTTTCCTACTCCTCATCTGTTATGTTCATAATAAGTTAATAACAACAAATAACATAACTATGAACCAACATGCTACTAAGTACCAAGTACATGAACATAAATTAGTCGATTAAGTGCATAAACTTCAATCAAAACACTACTTTTAACCCTAGAAAAACGCAAACATAAGCATAGAAATATTACCATGGACAAGACTGAAGAGACTCCCATTCGGCTGATAATCGAAGATAACCAACCTCTCCTGCTTAGCCTGAAAGTAAGCCCTCACTGGAACCAAATTAGGATGCCTCAACATCCCAACTTTCTCCATGTGTTGCTCAAACACCTCACCACTAGTAATAGCAGTCTTACCTGCATCTAACCTCTTCACAGACACAATTAACTGACGAGCCATCACCGCCTTATACGTAGTTCCGATCGTACCCCTCCCTAGCAGCTCCGCTGACGCCCTCATCAGCTCCTCCAAACTGTAACACCCTTCCTCCCCTGAACAAAACAGTAAATTCCCACTTTTCACCACTCTTATCCTACTCTGATCAGGATTGATCAACTTGCTGTTCACATTCTCATCCCCCAGTGAAAAGACACTCTCAACCTTCTTCTCCTTGTGAGACAAATTCTCACCCTCTGAAAAGACACTTTTACCCTTCCCCTTCTCCGATTCACTACTACTGTTACTGTTAGTTACTGGACTCTCTTCTTCTTCTTCTTCCTTTTCCTCTCTCCTCTTCCTAACTAAAGCCACGACACTCAAAACAGCAGCTGTGAGAATGAAAAAGCCAGTCAAAAGCCCCAAAACCAACCCTACCTTCTTATTCCGCCGCTTCTTCTCCGACGGAGGCGAGAACACACTCAGCCCTTGCTGGAGAAGCGGCGGAGGCGGCGGCGCCGCCACCGCCGCGGAATTGAAGAAAGGAGAGTCCCTACACGGCTTGTTAATCACATTACCACACAAATTAGGGTTATACAAAAACGAATAGAGGCCAAATCTCTTCATAGTCGGCGTGACCGGTATAGCTCCGCTGAGATTATTCCCGGAGACATTGAAAACGTTTAGCATAGTCTGATTCAACGGCGGAATTTGGGCGGAGAAGTGGTTAAACTCGAGCTTAAGGTAATGAAGGCGGTCTAAAAGGGTGAGGTTGTGAGGAATTAAACCGGTGAGGTTGTTGTAGGAGAAGTCGATTAGAGTGAGGCGGTTGAGGGGTAAAATGGAGAGAGGAAAAGTACCGGAGAAGTGGTTGTGGTCGAGTAAGAGGGACTTGAGGTTGGTTAAGGAGGAAAGGTCGGGGATGGGGCCGGAGAGGGAGTTGTTACGGAGGGAGAGAGTGTGGAGTTGGTCGAGGAGGGTGAGGGTGGAGGAAGGGAATGTGCCGCGGAGGGAAGAGGAAGGGAGGGAGAGACGGACGATGCGGGAGTGGGCGCATTTCACGCCTTGCCATTGGCAGTAGTCGAAGCGTGTGTAGGTGTTGTAGAGGAGCTTGTTGTCTAGGTCGGCGGAGGATTTGAATGAGAGGAGTGCGACTGCGTCGGGTGGGAGCGAAGGTGAGGATGTGGTGCTGGTGGTGAGGAGGAGGAGGAGTGTGGTGAGGAAATGTAGGTGGTGCATTGTGAGGAGAGAGATTGGAGTTTTAAGTTTAAGCCATGGGTGGTGAGTGGTGACGGCGGAGGAAGGTGGTGGAAAAGGTCACGGGAAAGTATGGTGGTGTTTGAAAAATGGTTTTTGTATACAAGGCTGTGCAGAGTGGACTGGACTGGAGACAGTGGTCTACTATCTAGAGTGTGGTGTGGTGCAGTTTTCTTTTCTCTGTGCTACTACCAGCAATAATAATCCGCGGACGCGAGCGAATTCCTATGAAACACGGAGTACATTTTAAAAAGGGGATAAAGATTAAAGATAATGTTTAAAGTAATGGTAATTAGATTAAGCATGTGTTAAGGTTTAGTGTTGGTGAATGAGATTGATTTTAGTTTCGTCTTCTTCTACTTTGGTTTGTGTTTAAGGATCATTTTAATATATAGATAGATGCAGCCAATAAATAAACTAGTGGTGGTGGTGACACAGGTAGGGCTTTATTAGTTTATTATGACCTTTGACATGTTAATTGATTCATGGAGAATGTTTCTCTAGCTTTTTAAATGAACACGAATGAATATATGAAGGGATATTGATTATTGAATATGAGACTTAGCCTATGTCTAATTTCATTAAAAATATATTGATTGTAAAAAGTAACGGATATCAATTGAAAAAATAAATTGAACCAATACTCAGGAAGAAGATGAACATATGAGATGAGATTGAATTGAATGTAAAATTTAGAGACACTCAAGCCAAGCCAGTGTACTTTTTTCCAATCGGTCCTTCAAGCTTAGAAAAGTCTTGAATTAGTGGGTTAAAAGTGGAACATCTACAAGAAATTCATTGATATAATAGAAAGGAAACCTGATTGAAGGGGGTAATGGGAGTGGCTCTCGTTTTCAATATTCATGATTATAGACAGTTTGAATGTATACAACCAAGTTCTGGAACTAGGCTGTGTCTCATTCTATAACCCATGATATGCTGCTAATGCTGAAAACAGGGGAGTCTAACCAATCACTCTCTCATGTGACCTGACCTCCATATTCTCCAACTTTTCTACCTTTATACAGCTCCACTTCTCTAATCAATTTCTCTTGTTTTTTCCTATCTCATCAGGTGAACTATGTGTGCAACATTTCAAGTTTGGTGACTCAATTACGGTGGTGACTCAATATTTTGTATCATTGTCTCCACCTCCCCTCCCCTTTTTTTTTTTTTTTAGTGTGTGGGGGTTAAGGATGCATTTCGATAAAAAAAAAAAAAAAACTTAAATTTACACAAAATTAGGCAAATTAAATTACATAAGTTACTCGCACTATGTACTAAGTTGACATGGCCAGGTCTTACGTGTTAAACAAATTGGCTTCATGAAGAAACATGTACTACTTTTTATAGCAAGTGAATTGGCTTCATGTACATGTGTGTTCATTTCTAGGACGTGAATGCATATTTAGATAGTTTGATCATTGATGAACAAAGTAAAGGTTATTAATTAAAGTTAATAGAGTAGTACACTAATTACTTGATTAGTTTGGAAGCTACGTGTACATGATTAAGCTTGAAGACAATTATTATGTCTTAAGTCATCTAGACATGATAACATTCATACAGTTAAACCCTGTTAAACACATGAAACACCACCATTTCCCAAAAAAATGAACAATAAAATTGGTTTGAATATATTCCCTCTTTATAATCATGATCATTTTAAACTTTACAAGAAGAAAGTGGAACAAAGCCATATATTGACATGACCAAAAGTTACTGCCTTTTCTTAATCCATACTTCTACTTACTTAAGACTTCCTTTTTCTGAATAAGTTGATCCATTGAAATTGAGCTTATAAAAGAAAAGAAAGTTCATGCTTTGTTACACTTTATTCAACCTTTGAGAAATAAAGGAAAAGTTCTTCACTCTATTTCCTAGTAGGTCTTTTATTTTCCATTAGATTTAGATTAGACTATTAAAGGCACCAGCTAATAATAAAAAGTTGCAATCTCAACTCAAAGCTTACTTGTGACCATCAATGGAAAATGATGATGTGATTACGTCTTTCTTCTTCATTAATATTTATAAATCTTACGTGTATTATGTTTGGATATACAATGAGAGGATGTAAACGTAATGTTTACAAATTTTGGATACCGATTCGTAAGATACCCTTTCTCGGAAGGAATTAAGCTCATTTATGTACTGTAACAACAATAGGCACTAATTGTCTATTGTTGATTATATAAGATTGGATAAATTTCTTCCCTTACAAGGATTTTTAAGGGAAAAATGACTCAATTCTAATATATTAAACGTCCCGCACTATGGCGTAAATCCACTATCTGAATAAAATTGTCTACATGACCCAGTAGAGAACTTACTGGGGCGCTTTTTCATTGATTGGGCTTGGTTGTCTACTTATGGGCCTTTTTTGGTTTTTACAAGTCCATGAATACTATTGATCTATTGGGCTTTGATGGTAGGCATGTAGAAGAACAGCAGCGGTTAGCCCAAATCATTATTATCACTAATATTTTCTGCAATGTACATATCCTATGCTAGGCAGCTTTGTTTGGAAATCTCTCAATTAACGAAAGAGTTGTTTAACGTATGATTTTTTTTTTAAACGACAAATATTATAACTACTTCTACGCTACTACTATATAATATTTAAATCACTTTATATCTCCACATCGAAACCGCTTTATGTCTCCACTGGGGATCGAACCATGCATCTCTCCTTCACTATCCCACCTCCATTCCGCTAGACCACCTTATAACTCCATGTTTAGTTAATGTAGGAATGCTTTGTCTTAAATGTTTGTAATTAATTGTTGCACACCAAAATTAATCCAGTACAACATCAAACTTTTTAGAATCTCTATCAAACAGACACACTCATTGTGCGAGCTAACACAATACACACATGGCCTAGAATTGAGCCAGATTGGGTAACTATGTGATGCATGGTCTGTTAGAATTTGATCGGCTCACCTCTTTCACCAAATCCAAATTATTTTACCACTTCAAGCTGCTTCTAAACATGCTATCCTATTATTTTTCAAACTACACACCTACTACCAAGTACCAAGTAAAATACTATAGTAACTATACCGTTTCATACAACTTCAGAATAACATCACACTTTAGTCTAGTACATAAAACTTGAAAAAGCAAATTCTTTTGAATAGTAGAATAATAGACGCCAATGATTAAATCTGTCTAATTAATCAAGATGAGAACATTGATGAAGCTTAATAGTAGTAATATACAAAACACATACAAAACACATACGGAGGAGTACTGGACAAAATGTCAACTAGTCATGTCATGTTATTATTCAAAATAAGCAAGAAACTACTACTCAACAAACTCTGATTTCCTTGAGCTTATGCATTTGTTGTTACAGAAGTACTTATTAATAATCCCAGTTAGACAAATCAGGACAAAGTAGTTGGGTAGGTTGTCATCTTCCAAGTTCTAACTGATGAAGTTAAATATGTTTTTTATGCTTATTACATATATCATGTGTGTGGAGATAAAATACAATTAATAAGTGGTTGCTTTGAGAATAAAAATTAATCAAGAAGAATGGAAAGGGACTTTTTGCTTGTAATTAGTTGCTCAGTCCCTTTGCAAGTCCAAACACCTCATCTCATTTCATTGTTTTTCTTTCCACCAATTCTGTTCTTTATTCTTTTTTACAATCCAACAATATTAATTAATTTTATATCCTTCTAAGCATATTAGGTGGGTTCTCAAGTACTAAAATATGAATGAATTTGTTGAAATATCAGTATAATTTTCACGCATGCACTGGGTTATAGAAAAGTGTATACTCTGGTTCTCTCTCTCACAATTTGTGGACTAGTAAAATTTTTAAGGACTTACAAACCATGAATTTTATTTATTTATTTATGTATTTTATTTTTATTTTTAATGCCGCAAAGTCTTGTGAGAAATGGTGAATAAAACACCTATGTTTTCTGTTTATGAGAATCAAAGTAAACACACGATGTTCTCGATATTAACTCATATTTGTTCATATCTTTTGGTCTACCTAATAACCATTTACTAGACTTCCCCGATCTAAGGAATAAGTACATATGTGGTCGATTAGATACCTTATTGACACAAGAAGACTCCAATCTTTAAGTTTATGAAACATTTAACTCAGATGTATTGAACTGGTGATAAAATTTTCAAGAAATTCAAATGATGCATTCAATTCAATATGAAATTATCAACTATATTACCCTAAAAGTTAGATGAGTTGATTTTACTATTTAATTAAAATGAGTTTATTACATTATTTTGTTAAATAGATAAATATCATCCTTTTGGTTATAGGTTTAAATCTCCCACGAGAGGAAATTGTGGTTATGCCACCTGAATTAGATTACAGTTTAACTTGATTTACATAATTTACATGTTATTTTATAAGTTCGTAAAATTTACCTAATGCTCAAGTGTCCATTGTGAGAGTTTGACCTGTGAGTACTTCTAGATGAATAAGTATTGGTAATTTTACTTTTTGGACGATGAGTAGAAGAAGATTTAGACAAGAAGTGTCTTGATCAAGAGTAGAGAAACAAGACAAACAACACAACACAATAAAAAGAGTCCAAATCAATTGATGAGAACTTTTCAAGGAATCTAGTTGTTAATCTTTTCCAGACAACTTATAAATATTGGCATGGAAACCAAACGTCGTGTTCAGGCTAGCCAAACATCACTCACCTAATACACAACATTTGGAGAACAAACATACCTTCTCCCACAAATTTCCCTACAAATTTTCCTCCCTTCAACAAAGAGATCAAAAATATAGAACCAAACAACAACAATGAAGCACAACGTTACCAACAACACCAAGCTCATCCTCCTCCATCCCTACGTCCAGAAACAAGGCAGCTCCCATAAGCTCTGGCTTCTCGCTCTCGTTTCCGTTCTCACTCTCGCCTCGTTGGTAACCCTCCTATACACCCGCGGCCAATCCATCTCCGTAACCACCAAGATCGCCACAGTCACCACCAATCCACCCATCTCCAATGCGATTGTACACGCTCTAGTCCACTACGCTTCCAACACGAATGATACCAACCACATGTCGAATGCTGACATTAAGCAAATCTCTGATGCTCTCCGGCAATGCTCGCGGCGGCCGTGCAACTTCTTGATTTTCGGGATCACCCAAGAAACACTTTTGTGGAAAGCCCTCAATGCTAATGGTCGAACGGTCTTCATCGACGAAAACAGGTTGGTAGTAGGTAATGTCTTGTTAGTATCTACTAATTTTAGTTTCAAGAAACTAAAATGTACATTTTCTTCTTCAACAGATACTATGCAGCACACTATGAAGAAAAGTATCCGGAGCTCGAAATCTACGATGTACAATACTCTACGAAAATGAGTGAAACAGCAGAAACAATCGCAGCTGTGAAGGAGCAAGTACATAATGAGTGCCGGCCAGTACAGAACCTCTTGTTCTCTGAGTGTAAACTTGGACTAAATGATCTGCCAAATCAGTTGTATGAAGTCGACTGGGATGTGATACTGGTAGATGGACCGCGGGGGTACTGGCCAGAGGCGCCGGGGAGGATGGCAGCTATCTTCACTGCCGGCGTATTGGCCAGGAGCAAACGAGGCGGTGACCCAAAGACACATGTTTTCGTACATGACTTTAACATGAAGGTTGATAGAGCGACATGTGATGAGTTTCTGTGCAGGGAGAATTTGGTGAAGGGGAAAGGTATGTTAGGGCATTTTGTTCTGGAGAAAATGGATGCTAATTGCTCCCAGTTCTGCCATTCTTCATCCTCTGCTTCATCTTCTTCGTCTTGAATGCTCAGATTTCTTGTCAATAAGAATTTTGCTTCTGGTGGATTGTAATTTGGTTAGATTCTGCAAATTTTCATTGGGTAGGAAACTGTACACCGATTCTTGATTGTTACCGTTTGAAATCAAGTCTCATATATGGTGGTCGTCAGAGCCTACCCTGTTTCAGGCCTGGCAATGCTCGAATCTGGAATACCGAGAAGAAACACAAAAGGGGGGAAAAATACTCTGTTCTAATAATGTGTTTCCAAGAACAGAGATTAGATAGATACCCCAGAAAGCAAGATGGGTAGTTACTATAGTTATCAATACATAAAAATCCATTGCTTCAACTCAGTCACAGTATATAAATGATGGTACACAATTCAGATAACATCTCATGGAATTACTGGTTTCTACTTCCTACATTCAAAGTGTACAACAAATTGAAGTATAGCTATTAATCAGCAAAAAATTTGGTATGAATGGACTTGCTGAAAGTAAGTTAAGGCCCATATTCATGCTACAGTTCCATTGGTGAGCGGTTCTTTCACATTACTATCCTTGACATAAAGAGGCATTTTCACGCCAAGTTCCCTTAACCGATCAACCAAACCATAAAGAAACTCGAATGTAAGCTTCGTCTGTGCATTAAAATCAGCTCTGACCTCCGGATGAATTTTAAACCACTCTCCTAACAGCTTGTGCACGTGTGATCGTATCATTCTCCAAGGAACAGGATATTTCTCACACAACTGCAGATATTCCACCAATAACTGACCCTGATCCAATTTATCCTCTCTGCACATTTCCTCGTTTCCCCATTCAGGTGTTCGGTATCCAGCAAAGAGAGCCGGATTTTCAAGAAGTGTCTCAGCTGAAAGAACCCCTTCAGTTCCAGTCTCTTTCAAACACTCATAGACATCTTCCATGTGCCTTACATTGCCATTGGCAAGGACAGGAATTCGAACTGCTTCTTTAACAGCCTTTATAATTTTCCAGTCAGCCCTGATCTTTTTCCCATCTTTCTCATCTCTTGTTCTTCCATGCACAGCTAATAGAGCACAGCCTGCTTCCTCTAACATTTTCGCGTATGAAATTGTTTTCTCAAGATCTGGGTAGATACGAATTTTGCAGGAAACAGGAACATTGAGGTTGTTGGCTAGTTTCTCTACAAGGGATTTGACTAGAGGGAGATTGTCCATGAGGAAAGCTCCGTAATTCCCTCTCCGAGCTATACGCTGGGGACACCTGCACAAGCACAATTATAAAACCAATGTAAAGATAGAATGTGCACAGAATAGCTGAGAAACTTAGCGACATAGTACAATAATTTTACAAGAAGACAGATAGCTACAAATGATATACAGGAAATTCTCCTTCATTTCCGGATGTCCCCACTCCCCAACGTAGCTACGACAGTTTATCAAATGGAGAATTTGACTTCCACAAAACCAAGAGAAAAATGGTTATACATTGATCGCACAAGAAATTAATAACACTGACACCATCACCTAGATTTAAGAGTAATGCGAATTGGTTTCTATATCGGACAAAATTATACGTCTATAAACAAGTGAACAGCCCAATAAGGCAATAACCACCGAATACTTAAGCAGGTTAAAAATGAAGGCCTGGAGAAGTTTTGTTATGAGTACTCGAACTATTAAACTCATGAAATCAAATCTAAAGATACTTAAGAAACTACTGTCAACTGCAGCCGGTATAATGAAAACCGGAACGGCCAAAAATAGTTCTGAGACTTTGCTACAAACAGTTCTGTGATTTCATCAACTAGTGATTCAAACCTAAGTGAAACTCCCGAGCAACGAATGGAAAAGAAACGCCTCACATTTACACATTTTCTTAACAGTATAACACTAAGAATCTGTTTGGATTATAGAAGTATCCAAGTCATGTTTAAAAATGACACTGTCAATTAATAAGTAGCTGAAACTCATCACATAACAGTACACAAGGTTCATTCTATTCTAAAGAAAATAGAAATGTACCCGAAATTGATGTCAACGTAATCGCAATACGGCTCCACTTTCCGTGCAGCCTCCAGCAGAACATCAGGATCATTTGCACAAAATTGCACAAACAACGGCCTGTCCTCCTGTCAATTACACAAAATTCAGCCAAATTTTCGCAAACAAGACCTAATCAAGCAACTAAACAGACAGCAAACAAACTCACCTCACAGGTAGTGAACTCCTGTGCCCGGACCTTTTCGCACTCCGTAAAAATCCTCGAATGAAGCATCGGAGTGTAAGCTGCCTGAGCACCGTACTTTCGGCAGAGCATCCGAAAAGGCAACTCCGAGTTGTCCACCATGGGCGCCACCACGAGCTTCGGGCGGCCTAATTTGGTCCAGTGAGCCCAGGCCCATTCGATCCGGGCCTCTCCGGTCAAGTACCCGCTTGGTCGGCCCAACGAGACAGTTTCCGGCTCCAGAGGTAGGTTATTGTTGACGTTAGGTGAGCAGAGAATCTCGTCGTCGTTGTTTTCGCCATTTGCGGCGAGTGATTGGGTATGAGTTGACATGGAAAGGAGTATGCTAGGGTTGGAAGTGAGAGGGAGGTTGGAGAGTAGGGATGAAGCACGACGGAGGTGGTTCGAGGTCATGTGGCGGCGGAGGTGGCGGTTTGATTCATTGTCGCCGTACGAGCCGGGGATTTAGGGAAGAGGGAAAATATCGTGTAGTAGACAACTAACTGCTTATATTGGCCCAATTTCGAACTTCATGGGCTGGGCTGGAGTACTATCTGTTTTAAGAAAATTCTCCGGTTATGAATTAAAAATCATGATGGATTAAATTAATAATTAAATTAATCCCTGCTTTATTAAGATTCTCTACTTGACACCAAGGCACAAAAACTAAGATAATACTCTGTGTAAACAATTTATTAAAACTTTTATGTGGATGGTATAAAGTATGCGTTATATAGGTACTGATATTTTCAAAAAATACAAATAAAATAGAAATTCTGAATAAAGAAGGAAAAAGTCAGATAGCGGAAATTGGTCGTGAAAATTGAGTTCATTTTTCACATGAAGTTAACCATAAAATTAGTAATGGAAAATCCCTGGACTACTTGTCTACTTCCAAATTTAACATGACTTTACATGAGAAACCTAGAAACCTAGATATCTTGATAATCCTTATTTAGATTGATATTACCCTTGACAAACAATTGTACTCAAATTCAATGAACATGAAACATGTTTCCACTCGTGCATCTAAATTGTAAGCAAAAATGACATTGAAAAGATCCTTATCTTTGGCAACCGCAAACTTTGCAGGATGAAAATTGTATTAGCCCTAAACTTGAAGTCAAATTTAGTAGCAAGAGAATATCAAAATGAGTAGTCTTTTGTATGAGGAATAATATAACATTAAATATAACTGCATGCAGCCGATATCAAGTTAGCCATAACCATGTGTAAAATGGATTGCTTCCATCAGATCCATCTTGATCTGCTGTGGACCGGATTCATTATGAATCTAGTGATATGCAATCCGGATCAGATACATATTCATCATTATTGGTTGCGGATCATGTGGATCCATCAAATATGCAAATAAATATAATTTTGTTCACATTTACCTCTTATTAATTCAATCGAATCCTTTTTTCTTTTGCGGATTGGATCAGAGTCCAATCTGAATACAATGGATTGGAATTCTAATGCTTTTTTTTTAATGGATTGTATTCGATTCGAACCAAATGGATTCAGGTTGGATTTCAAAGTTCGGCTCAAGTTGACGTGTTTAGTTGGCCACATTACATTTAGATGCGATCAAGTCGATACCATCAATTATTGATAACTGTATTAATGATGAATAACATGCGGAACAAATTATCCATTTGAAATTATGTCGAATTGCAAATGATTAGTATTTGACAAAATAAATAAATAAATAATTACAAACTACTCTTATATTATGTTCGGTCATAAATTATTCTTACCATTTACGAAATTACATTAGTTGGTTAATAAATAAATCATGTTTACGTTAGGCTCAATTAGTACATAGGTGAAACGAAATGCTTAACACATTCATAAATGTGAGATGGGATGACTTACACATTCATATGCGAGATCAGATCGGACACTACACTTATGATAGTAGAGTTGGATGTATTTCATTTAATCAAATATGAGCTATCACCATCCACCCTCAATATATATACATCCTGTGGTTCTCTTATTTAACAATCATACTATCACATAGTACAAAAATATTGTTTGGTTATGAACAAAATGTGCAAGAAGTTAGGTAGAAAAATGTGTGTTTAGTCCAATTCTACCATATAAAGACAACAATTGGGCACTAATGGAGTCAAACTTGAACTTTGATGTCTCAACTCTCAACTCTCAACTCAACTATAATGAATATGACCATTAACCTAATTAATCATTTCTTTCCTTAATCAAACCAACTCTAATTACAGAAATTCTCCAAATAAACCAAAAAAAACACCCCATCAAATCAACGCCCATTCGCCACGTGTACTTCTCATCTAATCTCAACCGTTAATCTTTTCCTCCTTGTCCGAGAATCAATTATCCCATCACTGTTCGGTAGCTGATTTACAAACTTTAGTTTGATCAAATAGTAAACAATTTGCTGAAATGGAAATCGGAGCTAACTTCAGCTGAACCAAATCGTAATCTCGAAGAAATGTTGTGAATTAAACCTACCGAATCATCCTCATATTTCTTCAAAGCTACTCTCAGGTTCCTTCATCTCTCTGTCTCTCTCTCCACAGTTCAATTCTACGCCATTTCTGTGAACAGTAACAGTTGTTAGGGTTGTTAAAGTAGAGAATCGGAAAATGAAGCAGCTCGCGGCGTTGCAGCAGCAAGGTCGCCGTAGCAACAGCTTCCGTAACGCCTCATCGCCACTCGACGCCGCCGTGGACAGCGGCAGTATCAAATCGCCGGTGACGATCTTCTGGCTGGTAATCCATGGGGTTTGTTGCTTGATTAGCTTAGTTCTAGGTTTCAGATTCTCTCGATTGTTGTTTTTTCTACTGTTTTCCGGTAATTACTCTCCGTCCACCACGATCTACAATGCTCTTCAGTCGCCGTTGTCGTTCTCGGCGCCGGTGGAGAGGAATATGAGTAGAGTGGTGGTTGGGAGGCACGGGATATTGATACGGCCGTGGCCTCATCCGGATCCGGTGGAGGTGATGAAGGCGCATAGGATAATTGAGAGGGTTCAGATGGAGCAGAGGACTCAGTATGGGGTTAAGAGCCCTAGGACGGTTATTGCGATTACTCCGACTTATGTGAGGACGTTTCAGACGCTGCATCTTACTGGAGTGATGCATACTTTGATGAATGTGCCCTATGATGTGGTGTGGATTGTTGTGGAAGCTGGTGGAGTTACGAATGAGACGGAGTCTCTGATTTCAAAGTCTGGATTGAAGACTATACATGTTGGATTCGATGCGAAGATGCCGATTGTGTGGGAGGATCGGCATAAGTTGGAGGCGAAGATGAGGCTTCATGGTTTGAGGTATGGTTTCATACTTGTTGATATTGTTTTGTTCAATTTTGTTGTGCTAGTGTTTGTGTGTGGAATGCTTATGTTTTATGGATGTTTGATATTTCACAGAGTAGTTAGAGAGCAGAAGTTAGATGGCATTGTGATGTTTGCTGATGATAGTAACATGCATAGCCTAGAGTTGTTTGATGAGATACAGAATGTGAGATGGATTGGTGCCATTTCTGTTGGGATTATTGCACATTCAGGTGGTTCTGAAGGCGGAGACCTTCGATTGGTTGAGGAGGATGGTGAAAATGATGGGAAGGAACAAGTGCCGGTTCAAGGTCCAGCTTGTAATGCCTCAAATCACTTGGTGGGATGGCACACTTTTGATACCAAGCCGTTTTTGGAGAGGAGTGCAAGGTATATTGGCGACAGGGGAATTGTGCTTCCGAGGAAGCTGGAATGGGCTGGGTTTGTGTTGAATTCAAGGTTGGTGTGGGATGACACAGAAGAGAAGCCAGAGTGGGTTAGTGATTTTGATAAAGTTGAGAGAGCTGGCGAGGATGTAGATAGTCCATTGTCCTTATTGAAGGATACTTCAGTGGTGGAGCCTCTTGGTAGCTGTGGACGCAAGGTTATGTTGTGGTGGCTGCGTGTTGAAGCCCGATCAGACAGCAAATTCCCTGCCAGGTTACATCTCTTCTCTTTATTCATAATATGGTGTAATCTTTTGTTTCCTTGAAGACTTGAACCTTGTCTTTTAAGTGGATTTGATTTGTGCATGTAACCTTGCTTCATTAGTCCTCTCTATGAGGCTGCGTTTGTTGTGCAGTCTTGTTTTGTGCTTCATGCCCCTTAAATAAGAAGCCAGGTTTTGGAAGTTCAAGGATAAGTATAATAGTATACCCTGCTTAGACTAGGAAGGAAATCGTTTTTGTTACATCATTACAGTAGTAGCTTTTTACTCGCCAATGAGCCGTGAAGGCCAGCCAAAGAAATCCGTACTTAAATTTTAGGTAAAAGGATGTTAGTCACTTACTGCTTGCTTGCCAGCAATCTAACTTAAGCATTTGCCCTAAGTCTTAAAACCAAATTACAAAGGGTCGGGTTAGGCAAAATTTTAGCTATTGTTCATTTTGTTTAGACATTGGAGTCCCTCTCATTTCAATTATAAAAAGCTAAGTTTTAGCGACTTACGCACCTATTTGCACCGAAACCCTTAATCTGCTGCCAAGCACCTTAACCTTTTATGTCTTGATCTAACCAAACTACTATTCTTGATTTGGCAAAATTACTAGGGCCTAAACCTTAAAACTTAGCGTAAACTGCTGCCAAGCTTCTAGTGACAGGGTGTATGTAAATTAATAAAAAATAGAAGGAAAGGAAAAAAAGAAGAAAAAGAAAAAAAGGAGGAGGAGAATAAGAAGAATATGAAAAGGAACGGAATTAATACAGGAGTAGAGTGACTTCGACAGTCAGCTAATAGTTTATTCCATTTCTCTTGATTACCAGTTATACTCTTATTAGTCATTCGGGTCCTCCATTTTGTGCACATCACAAATTTAGTCATAGCTAATTTACAACTACGTGCTTGTGTATGCTCTTAATTTTACCCCTCTAAACTTTGGTTTGACTTGATTTCAGTGATTGGATTTTCAGTTTTCTTAAATATAGTCTTAAGTCTTATATATATGCTTGGTGGCAAAGCTGTAATTGGTTTTTCTAACAAATTACATACGTAACATTCTGCTATTACCAAAATGAAATCAAGGGTGAAAACCACAATGAGAACTCTCTTTTCCTATGCTCTTAAGATTTTTGGTTTGTACATCTCCTTAGCTAGCACTTTGGTACCGTTCTGTCCCACCATTGTTCTCTTCACTTTCCACTCGTTTATATGTGTTTTGCCATACCCAACCGGTTTAAATGGGTTATTAACCTGTCCGTTTACATAAATGGGGGCAAAAATGGCCAAATGGGGTATCCATTTGTTACCCATTAAAAATGGGTCAAAAGTTTTACATATTAAAGCCTTAAAATTTCACTACAAGCTTGCATTCCATTATGTATTTTCATGCTTCCTTCCATATTATATATAAATGGGCAAAACTTTAACCCATTAGTTTTACCCATACTCACCCATCACCCACCCACTTGATACCCATCTGTAAGTAGGTATAAATAAATGAGTAAAACTTTTACTACATGTTATTCATATTGTTTTAGCCTAGCACGCTCGTTTGCCACCCCTAGAGAGATGTGCAGGGTTTTGATTTGCTTCTTTTAAAGGTGCTTAGTTGCATATCTAGAGCGGTTTGGGCTACGTTTTAAACATAGAACGTTGAACACTGGTGTTGACTAGTTACAAGTAGGCTATCTTAAAAGGAAGCTTCCCACACCAAATTCACTGTCGTGCCTTCACAAAAATGGTTGACTGCTTGTCCCTGCAAGAGATGCCCTTTTATAAGTTATAAGTACTTAATTTTACTGAAACGTCTGGAAATCTTTATACCCTTTACTTTCACTTCAATTCATTGTTGTGAGCATTACTCTGATTTAGTTTATTCGAGTCCATAACTAGTTTCTCAAACCATTCTCTTCAGTTGTGGCATTTCAGCCGATGGTCCCATGTGAAAAATCTGAACTGTATACTATAATGTTATGCTATTTGCTATGTGCTCGTTGAAGAATATCCCTCTTACTGTGAAGTTTATAGATTCCCTATGGATATAGGAGGATACAAGGCATTGGAGTCTTTACTTGTTTGCCTACTGAAACTAGTCATTCAAACAGGGCTGTTTTTTTTTTTCCTTAATTTTTTATTTTTTTAAAATTCTTTCTGATGATATTCAGCTTAGAATACACGTGCAATTATGTAAGCTCAAAGAAATTTCTGTTTCTCCTTTTGCTTCAACAGATGGATAATAGACCCTCCATTAGAGATTACTGTCCCTGCTAAACGCACTCCATGGCCAGATGCTACTCCTGAATTCCCAACCCCTGTTAAAGAGATGATCACGAACCAGGAAATCCCTGAAAAGCGCACCAAGAGTGGAAGAAGAAAACGAAGTTCGAGAGGCAAGAAGAAGCGTGCACCAAAGATATTAGACGAACAAGTTTCTACAAGCACAACTAAAACCTTTTAATCATCAGCTAATTCAATATGTTTCTACAAGCACAACCAACTCTTAAATCAGCGATATCTCAGCTGATCCTGTGAATTTCCCACTTGAGTCTAAAACCATGAAGAGGAGATCTGTGATCTCAGATCAACTTGAACAAGAATATGGGGAAGGATGTGTTGCATATACAATAGCCAGCCGAAACCTACATCTAGGGAGTTTTCCATGTAACTTTGATGTGAAATATTTCCTTGTTGATCAATTTCTTCATTTTTGGTGATTAGTTTTCTTTTGGCTTAGTAGAAGAATGTTTTGGTTCATGGCCCTGAGTGGTGTTTAAATTTGCTGCTTGGCAGAACTTGTATTTACTTTGTTGAGGTTTCTATACATGTTTCTGAAAATGTAAAATCATATAGTACTAAGTATCTTTGGACCTTGTTTCAGACATGCCTTACATAATGATAATGTGGTGTAATTGCTTAAACATAACTTGGTGTAATCTATAGTCACTATTAGAATAAATGATTTAGCGTTGCAATTGAAGCCGCTAATCTTTTGAAATCATAGTGTTCAACTGTTCATATACATTTGTTTAACAGAAACCGCCTGGGGAAAGAACACAAACAAGAATCAACAGTTCCATTTGCCAATTTGCAAACAAATCTAATAACAAAAGGATAAGAACAGCTACAAAATCTAATTAAGTTGCTCTGTAGCAGTGTCGAACTAGTTGTGGGTACATGAAAAACTCTAGCTCGTGAATTCTGACCAATACTTGCTAAGAATATTCATTCCTTGTCTTGAGATGTATAGACACAAGTTATGTGATTGGCTGTAAGAAGAGGCAGAGCTAACTTTCGGTGATCTTATTTAATCCATATGGACCATACACATATCAATATTGTGGTTAGTATTCTTTTATCTGTGCCCCTTTGATTCTTCACCAGTCGTTCACTGCAAAATTACACAGTACTGGCTGGAACATGCTATAGAAAATAAAGAAGCTTCTTCCCGAGGAAAATGAAAACAAAATCAAATATGCTAGTGAAAATGGTAAAATGCGATCAAGACCCTCAATCTTTGATTTATATGCTAATTTGTCCCCATAAACTTTCCAAATCATCCTAAGTTAACCCTAGGAAAACTATATTAAATGCATTAACCCACACAGTATTTATATTTACTAGCAAAATTAGTAGTCTAACGCTAAAACATGCATGATAAAGTCTATGCCAAAGTCTATTTGTGCATACAACTAATGCAAAATACATGTCGTCAAATTACTGAAGTCAAAGCAAGACTAGCTACCATCAATTTTTTTGACTAGTCTCATGAGAAGTAATTTATTACATACCACAATTATAGTATGTGTTTAACCGAATTAGCAGACACGCAAGCATGTAGATAAATGTAATAGCTTAAATAGAGAATTGATAAGTTGATTATATGCTAAACATAAAATATAAAAACGAACACGAATGATGTATTTTTTTTCTAACTAAAGAAAGAGTACTATAAAATCAGATATCTGATACGATTACAAGTTTTAGCTACAAATTCTTTTGATTAAATTGTCAAGTAATCTCACAAGGGCTATATATTATGCACACGAAAATATATTAATTTTATTAGAGCATGATTTCTCATTTTGTCAAACTGAACACACATTTATTACGTATTCGCTTCCATTCCAACGTTCTAAAATTGGAATATGACTGTGTGAGCAACACCCGATGACATAATCGATGCATGGATTCTGAATCTGGGGTTGGTTCAAGGAAGTTAACCTGGCGCACAAACTCTTACAAAGTTCAACTCCCGAATGCACTTAAAAGTCCAGAATAGGAGGAATCAAATATTTTGTCAAAGTTTAGGGGCTTGAATGAGATAAAATTGGAAATGCATAAGATACGGAATCTTGCAATGAATACGGGGATGGGCCGGCATTATGGGAGGGAGTTCCCAACCTTGGAGGTCGAGCCGGGTTGCCTAGGTCGGCCAAAACATCGTGCTGGAGTGTTCCCATTGGCTCGTATGTGCGGCTCCATGAATTATTTGGGTCTAAAACAGGAAAGTTAGTTTGACGGTTTTTGGGTTGGCTTGTGAGATTGCAGAGCAGTTTTCTCAGGAAACCCACCAGAGTCGGTAACAGGTCCAGGTTCATTCGTCACTTGACATCTTGCAATACTTGATTCGTCAGCTTCAATTTGAAGCATGACCTCTCTCATAGACTGAAGAAAGTTGCTTAGGCTATGTTTATGGATAACGGATAACCTATCTATTTACAACAACACTTTACTCGAATTTTAATTATAAATTTCTATTAAATTAAGTTATACGCGATAAATATAATAAAATTATGTTAAAATAATAATCCCTCCCCTCCGTTCTCTCAGAAGATTTTTAGTTTGATTTTTTTTCGATCAACAATTTTCAACTTTGACTTCCGATTATTTTTAAACTATACTGTTAAATAATTTACGAAATTATATTATAAAAATATATAATTTAAACAATCACCTTATAGTTGGTAGTTAATCTGTTAAAATATCTCTTTTTTTTTGAAATTAAAGTGCTTATATTAAAAACAACTAAGGGGGGATATTACAAGATATTGTCCTCGGAACCATACGAACATAAGTCTTAGTTACATCATCGAATATAGGGTTTTCTAACCAAGTTGGGCAAGAGTCCCAAACACATAATTTAACTCTATTCTCCAAAGTAGCTTCAGAAACGGAACCTTGCATAAAATCTTGGTTGCTTCCTTTTTTTGCTAGAATATCCGCGATATTGTTCTTTTCGCGATACACCAAAAGTACTTGTACCTCCCTTAGTTGGTTGATCATACGATGCACCTCAGTTAGCACCACCTGGCGGTGCCACGTTGGTTCTTGGAGCCTGCACACACAATTATAAGCATAGAGGAGTCAGTTTGTAATATAATTTTATCATAATTATTCTGTAAACATAAGGAAAGTCCCATGCGGATTGCACAGAGCTCCGCCGTGTTAATATCAGTTCTTCCGATGAAACCGGAAGCAGCCTGTTTGAACTGTCCATTAAAGTCCCTTATCACCATCCCTATACCAGCTTTTTCTGTATCTGTTAGAACCGATCCGTCACAATTCAAGGCCAAGAAATTTTCTAGAGGTTTTTCAAATATCTTTTTAATAAGCTACACCGTAGTTTTTCAAATCAATCACTTTATACTTATAGTTTGTTCACCAGATAAATTTATTATATAAAACGGTCAAATAAGATAAAATTACATTTCAAAACGACCGATAAAATTACGCTAAACAGCATTTAAAATTAACTTTACATCAACTGAATCCTGAAATAGTTCATACTAATAACAAAGTGTGTGTAACTTGTGACCGATGAATGGCAATATTTGATGATTAACTGCCCAAAACAGAACACTAGCTCTGAAAAATAAACAGAACACTAGCTAGATAGTCATAAGTCATGTGAAATGTTGCAAAGTCAATAAGTCATGACCATAATTTCTTTTTCTTTTTCCTTTATTTTACTTAAATATAATATATCATGATGAATATTTTAACAATTTCACACAATCACACATCTATATAAATCCCAAAGCCCCCTTCAACTTCTTCAAACCAAAAGCAACTTCACATTCTCATATATATATTTCTTCTCCTCCCAACAGAACTGAGAACCAGCCATGCCTGAGCTACCAACTGCCATTCTCTTCTTCGTCGTCCTCTTCGCCATTTCGTCTCACGCAACCCATGCCTCCTCCTCCATCACATCTCCAAGAACCCGAACAGACGAAGAAGTACAGGGCATATACGAAGAGTGGTTGGTGAAGCATGGCAAGGTGCACAATGGATTGGGAGAGAAGGACAAGAGGCTTGAGATATTTAAAAACAATCTTAAGTTCATCGACGAACATAACTCTGGAAACAGAACCTATCAAGTGGGCCTGAACAAGTTTGCTGATCTGACCAATGAGGAGTACAGGTCAATGTACTTGGGAACCAGGAGTGATGCTAAGCGCCGGTTTGTGAAGTCGAAGAATGCTAGCCAGAGGTATGCTTTGCAGGCTGGTGATAGGTTGCCGGACTTTGTGGATTGGAGGAAACATGGTGCTGTTGCTCCTGTCAAGGATCAGGGGTCTTGTGGTAAGTTTCTTGCTTTCTTAACTACCGAGTTTAGTTTAAATGTTCGGTATATGAGCTTGTACTGTACTTTGTACACTAGTAAAGTATAAAGGGCAATAAGTTGAATAGTAGTCGATCTTGACTAAACATACATAATACGTACTTTTTAACTTTTTATAGTCAATCAGTGTCATATTTGACTATATAATAAATCAAGAAACATTATTAAATTTTGTGACTTTTAAGAAAATACTAACTCGTAAGTTTATTTTGTGAACAACAGGAAGCTGCTGGGCATTTTCAACAGTTGCAGCAATTGAAGGCATAAACAAGATTGTTACAGGGGAGTTTGTCACCTTATCAGAGCAAGAGCTAGTGGACTGTGACAAAACCCAAAATATGGGCTGCAATGGAGGCCTTATGGATTACGCCTTCGACTTTATCATTTCTAATGGTGGAATCGACAGTGAAGCTGATTATCCTTACAACGGAATTGATGGAAGCTGCGATCCTGCTCGAGTTAGTACTTGAAGTCTATATAAATTAAACTTAGATCTTTTGATTTGATGATTTGATTCTAATGTTGGTTTTTTCCTGTTTGTTCAGAAGAACGCTAAGGTTGTGAGCATAGACGGTTACGAAGATGTGCCCCAGAGCGAGCAAGCCTTGAAAAAGGCCGTTGCGCATCAGCCTGTTAGTGTTGCTATTGAAGCCTCAGGGCTAGGTCTCCAACTCTACTCCTCGGTACGTGAACTAATCTGGCTTCTATTTTCTTGATAAACGGAATTAACTAGCAACGGAAATTTATGTCATTTTTATGTCATTTTACGTGTTATCAGGGCGTATTCAGTGGAGAATGCGGTGCAGACCTAGATCATGGAGTAGTTGCGGTTGGTTATGGAACGGAGAACGGGAAGGACTACTGGATCGTGAGGAACTCGTGGGGACCAGAGTGGGGCGAGAATGGGTACTTCAGGCTCGAACGTAACGTTAAGGATAGTTCTGGAAAGTGTGGCATTGTGATGGAGGCTTCATATCCTACCAAGAGCACTGCAAATCCAACAAATGCAAAGGTGGTCGATAAAGGCTATGCTTCTGAGTGAGACTGGAAAGAAGGGTCAGATTTGTCATTTGGTTCAGGACCTGTAGTTTTTTCATGGTTTCTGCTGATGATTTGATGATTATTAATGTTGTCTTGATATTTTTAATTAATTTCCCTTTCTCAGTTGTGATGATGATATGTAAATATGTTGATGATCAATTTTATAAATGGTGTTTTCTTTGATTCAATAGTCACTACTTTAATAAACCGTCTTATGTATCCGTCGGAGATCGAAACTGTCACCTCCATTTCACTATCCCAACACCATTCCACTAAACCACCTTATAATAATGTTACGCTTTTAGCTTGTTTATATTTATGAAAAAATTACGTACGTATACACCACCTAAATTTATCGCGTGCATATATAAGGTCCATACTCCGTTAGTTTTTTTACTCAGATATAACATGCCAAAGCCCCTACCGTTAAAAACCTTTTTTTTCCCATATTGCCCCTGTGACATCATCATGATACCCAAAGAAAATATACTATTTTATTAAATAAATATTTTCCTAAAATTTATGTTAGTTTTTTGCAAAGAATAAATGATAACTTTTTACAAAGAAGAATATTTTTTTTAAAACAAAGACTAATTTTAACGTTGACTTAATGGCAAGGTATGTAAATGTTAAACTAACGGAGCATTAGACCTGGCGTGATTGCAATAAACTTAGAGGGTATCTACATAATTTTGTGGAGCTAGGCAGATATAGAGAAAATTATGTAGATACTCACCTAATTAACTAGCCCATTATACCAGCCCAACAAGAACCACAAAATGAAGGCAGATATATAGAAAATTATCTACTTTTTAATGTGAATTTCATGCAAATTTCTCATACAATTTCGTACACTTTTCTTATGTATTTTTTGTATATTATATACATAAAACTTAATCATTAAACTCAATTATGAAGCTTCAAGGGCAATTATGCTATTTTATTAATTTGCACTTCTTTAATTAAACTCTTATGAACATCTCTTTTGTGCTAATTTTTGGGTGTATGGAGGATTTTCTTTTTCTTGAATATAGATTAAAGGGTTGCGTAATTGGGAAAAGTGTATCAATGATTTTATGATAGTTTGTGTACTCGAGCAAAAGAAGGTGGAAAAAAGGTTAAATTCTTATATAAGAATGGAGATTGCATTCTCAGTTCCTTTAAACCATCTAAAGTGTATCATTGATTTTCAGGAACAGTTCCACTTCCTTGGCCTACCAGGGTGCAGATAGACTTAGATTCCGCCCGAGAACTCGAGTGCATCCATGAGAGACTGATTCAGTCTATATCCACCGCGATATTAAGACGGATAATATTCTGATTGACATGAATTTTTTAGCCAAGGTAATAATGTATGACACACTACTAGTTGTAGATATAATGTCCATATACAAATATTTATAGTTGTTAAAATGCTATTCAGGTTGCTGATTTCGGTATGGCCAAGTCGATTGCTGGTCCATTATCAGAGGGGCCTGTGAGGACTTTTGGATACATCCCCATTCACGATGAG
Source organism: Plantago ovata (assembly GCA_028274465.1). NCBI lineage: Eukaryota > Viridiplantae > Streptophyta > Magnoliopsida > Lamiales > Plantaginaceae > Plantago > Plantago ovata. The sequence continues at coordinate 3,946,872 of CM051457.1, read as the reverse complement.
ATAACAAAATGTAGGCCAGACATGAAATCATTTGTTGTTCAACTGATGGCTTTGATAGAAGAAGATCAGGACATGGATTGCTGTGAAAGCCATATCGAGTATATGAGCTTAAGTCAAGATAATAGTCGTTGGAACATGGTTTGCTTTGAAAACCAAACCCAGGACTACATGACATCAAGTGAAGATAATATTTTTGTCAAAGCTCACTTACAAGAACGCGACACTATTCGTGTGTCTACTTAATGATTTTATCCGGTAAATTTTTTTGGAAGAGAATAAACAAAATAATGACAATTTAATTTATTTGAGGTAAGAAAGTTGTTATGTTAAGAGATACAAGTAGTTCTTATGTGCTATATATAATTACATATATAGCACATAAGAAAAAGTACGACATTGTATGATAATTTTGTACGAGATTCACATTAGAAGTTCTAACGAGATTCATATATTTTTTCGTTTTTCCAAAATATGAATCTCGTTGGACACCCGGACCAGAAGGGTGTCGTTTCCTGGCTAGCCATCAGATTCTTTGACCCATTGACACCCACATACGATCCATGTATTGACTCATTTGATTCTGCAGGGAAGAAATCCGATGGCGTGCAGTTCTGAATTGGATGGGCGGCACTTGCTCGATGTCTTTAGGCAGAATCTCATAAGAAACCAAAATACAAGTAACGGGAGCCACCCTGTTGACGATACGAGACAGCATGTCGTTCCGTGGGTCATGAGGCTAAAAAACAAGGGAATCAGGTTCCAGCTGAAACAGAAAACGGAGAAATTTTGCGACATAGAGTTTGAGAACGGTATACTCAAGATACCCCGGCTTAGGATCGACAATGGAACCAAATCCATCTTCCTAAACCTGATTGCATACGAACAATGCCACCCGGATTGTGGGAGTGAGATAACATGTTATATTCACTTCATGAATAATTTGATCGATCCACAACCCGGAAGATGTGACTCACTTATATAAATACGAGATCATTGAGCAGTGGCTGGGAAGTGATGCAGAGGTTGCTAAATTATTTAACCGGATGTGTCAAGAAGTAGTCTTCAATGGGCGTGGGAGCTATCTTTCTGGGGTGTCTGAAGAAGTGAACAGTTATCATTCTCGGAAGTGGAATGGTTGGAGAGCGAGCTTGAAGCACAGGTATTTCAACAATCCTTGGGCATACATCTCTTTGATTGCAGCTGTGGTGTTGCTACTGTTAACTGCTGCACAGAGCTTCTACACTATGTATGCTTATTACCGGCCGCCTCATTGAGATCACAAATCGTCAATTACAAAGTTCCTGGTTTCTGCTTTTGATTTGATATTTGTTGTTGCAAATTGATATATGTAAAATATAGTATGTTCTTATCAATTTCTTGTACTAGTATTTGTGTGGCCCTTGATAGATAGCTAGCCAATACATTTCCTGCAATGGTGTTTTCTGTAGCTACTTGAAATGATTAAAGTACCATTTTCAATAAAACTATTTTGCTTTCTCATTTCTTCTTGTGTTTCTCTATATGATTGGCCCTTCTAGTGAAATTCAAAGTGTGGGAGTAGCAGTGGATGATGGGTATTAACCATTAGGACTTTTAGGGAGTATATTAATTCTGCAGGATATGAGAATGTTGGAGAAACAAATTCCTCCGTTTATATATATATTGGACAAGATCTTGAGCATCCAAGTTGGCAATCCGGGCTTGAAGTGGGAGTTTCGAGGCTGGCACACAAGTTCTTGGATCCATTGACACCGAGATATGAGTCTCCGTTAGAAATTAATAGAAGCAATATGGATTGCGTTAGGTGTGCAACTCTTCTTTCCCAGGAGGCTAGTATTGGACAACATACCAACGTCGACGATGAGATAGTGGACCATGTTGCATAACAGAGTATTCACTGGAACAGGGGAAAATAAATTTTGATCCAATGCAGCTATTGGACGAACGGCACTTGCTCGATGTCTTCAGGAGGATGGAAACTTTTGGCTGGCCAAATTGAGAAGGGGAGTCTGGAAACAGAGCATGTGAGCCATAAGAGACGAGAGCAACTCGTGCCATGTGTCACAGGCCTGAAAGAAGAGGGAATAGAGTTCAAGGGTGGGAAAACTGACAGATTTTGGGACATTGAGATCAAGAAATGAATGGCATAGTCGAGACTCCTGAAATTGTGATCCATGACGTCAGGACCAAATCACTATCATCAACTTCTTTGAAGCACAAGTATTTGATCAGTCTTATTATTTCCTGAGATAAAATTTCAATCTTGGGTTCAATTTGAAGAAAATAAGAGCAATTTATGATGACGAGTTTAATCAATCAACTGCCTGCCACATATCAACCTCAAAAAGAATAAGAAAACAAGAGCAATTTAAGCTAAAATTGGATTCAGTTAATTACCCAAATTATTTTGCTGAAGAAATACGTAGCCACTCGTGAGGAGAACAAAGCCTGTGGTCACCAATGCCCTTTCTCTCTGGAGTCGGAATCTAATCCGAATTTTCAAATTCCTTTGTGATGACTTGACCAGATTGCCAAATTGGGTTAGGTTAGGGTTCCTTGAAAATTTGGGGTTTTTATTTTTAAGCATGAGGAATGAAAAATTGGGGGTAAATTTTCCCTCTCAATCCATCTATCATCGTATAAGTAAGTGATACACATGACGGTGATTGTGAATAAACTACTCAAAGTGTAGTGTCTACATACTTTAACTTTAAGCATTTCAGAAAGAAACTCAAAAGACAAAAGTAAACTGCACTACTGCAGTTAAAACAAATAGAAGCTCCAGTTCACCTTATCTTTCATCCAAATGATGATGAGACTACTCAAGATTCTGGCGAAGAAGCGTCCCAATTGGTACTTGAAATCCATCCATCAAAGACCTCCATCCGCAGATGATGATCATAACCAAAATACACAAGGCGATCTGAGAAGATATGATGTCGAAAATCCACAAGGCTCTGTCCGAGAGAGAGAACCACCAAATGCAAGCATTGATGAAGATCTCGCCCAGGCTAACATTTCCCAGGAAACAAGAGCCTGGGACAAGGTCTCCATCTACCGGATTCCAGAATGTCTCCGAGAAGCTGCAGGTGACCATAAGGCCTACACCCCTCAAATTGTATCCTTGGGGCCTTATCACCATGGCAAAAAACGGCTACGTTGGATGGAGCAGCACAAACATCGGGCCTTAAACCAGATCCTAAGACGGAATCAGGCAACACCAGAGGTCTATATGAAAGCGGTGAAGCCACTCGAAAAAAGGGCTAGAGATTGCTACGAGGGACCCATCTGTGCTTGCAAAGTTGCTGCAAAAGCAGACCATACTGAAAAATGCAGCAAAGATTTTATTAGAATGATGGTGGTGGACTCGTGCTTTATCCTCGAACTTTTCTTGGGTTCCGTCAAGGGGTTCACTATGCTTGGATACTCAAAGCATGACCCCATATTCGCCATGCGTGCAACGATGCACATGATTCAACGAGACATGATAATGCTGGAGAACCAAATCCCCCTTTTCGTTCTGAACACCTTGTTCACCCTCCAGATTGAAGGAAACATGGACCAGAAAGGTGTTCTTAATCTTAACCAGCTAGCCTTCAGATTCTTTGATCCACTGACGCCAACATATGATCCCTCAAAGGAAGAGAATGATGGAAGCAATTCGGAATCTCCACCACCAGTGATTGAGAGATATCCGGAGACTCTGCAGCTACACTTGCTCGAAGTCTTCAGGAGGAATCTCTTAGGTATTCCTATTGAGAGAAAGGAAGCCAAGCCTGTTGCTGATAAGAGGCGACAGCATGTCATCCCGTGTGTTACAAGGCTAAGACAGGAGGGAATCACATTCAAGAGTAGGGAAACAGATAAGTTTTGGGACATAAAGTTTGAGAATGGCATACTCAAAATACCCCGGCTTCTAATCCACAGCGGGACCAAATCGCTCTTCCTGAACCTTATTGCATATGAGCAGTGCCACGTAGATTCCGAGAATGAGATAACATCTTATCTTATCTTCATGGATAACTTGATCGACAACCCAGAAGACGTGACTTACTTGTATACTCACGGGATCATTGAGCACTGGCTGGGAAGTGATGCAGAGGTTGCAGAATTATTTAACCAGCTGTGTCAAGAAGTCGTCTTTGACAGGAAAGGCAGCTATCTTTATGAGGTGTCGCGGAAAGTGAACATGTATCACCGTCGGAAATGGAACGGTTGGAGAGCTAACTTGAAGCACAGGTATTTCAACAATCCATGGTCAATCACCTCTTTCATTGCTGCTGTGGTGTTGTTACTGTTAACGGCTGCACAGACTTTCTACGCTCTGTATGCTTATTACCGGCCCCCTCGTTGAGATCACAAAGCGTCAAATATTTCTTACATCTTTCATGAATCTTGATGTGATTTGGGTTTCAAATTTTTCATGGTTTCTGCAGCTTTTGATTTGATATGAATTGTTGCTTGATGTATGTATCTATCAGCCGAGTGATGCTTCACATGTAAAATATAGTATGTTGTCAATTTCTTGTTGTAGTATTTATTGTATGGCCCTTGATAGCTAGCTAGCTAGCAATTAATTTCCTGTGATGGTGTGTGTTTTCTCTACCTCAAATGATTTCAGTACTATTTTCAATAACAATAACAAAAAGTTCAAGATCAACTAGTAAGCTAACAAAGCAAACACTGAATAACAAAAAGTTCAAGAGTGCATACAGCAAGTCAGCAACATATCAGCAAGAAAATGTAGTATTATCAAGTACAATATCATACACATTAACACCAAAGGTACGAGTCTATAATTAAGTTGGAACAGTTACTAGCTTAGCTGTAACTTGTAACTTGTAAGCCTCTATAACTAGTGTTGTGCATGAGCCATGAAGTATGATTCATAACTAGTAGGTAGTAAAGTACGCTTATCTACTAGTATGTGAATTTATGTAAAGTGTACTTAAAGTTTAACGTTCAATTTAATGATCCAGGATGCTTTTAGTTCAGTGAGCACTCACTTTTCTTCTTGTCTTTTTATTACTTGTCATTATCTTCTTTATGCTTCGGCATTTTCTCCGGTTTATTCTCTTTAGCATGATGAATTCTTTACGCTCCACTTTCTCCTTTTATTCTCTACTCACTTTCTCCGGAAATTCTTAGATAGAGTAGCTAGGTATATGTACCAGTATTGTATACCATGTGAGCTGTGACTAAAATTCTGTACGTTCAATCTGCAATTCTCACTCATATTCAAGTTATTAATTCAACTGTAGCCGAGGTCTACATATTCAACCATCAGACTGTGTAATGTGTATGTTGACATTACCTTATCAACTTATCAGTCACCTTATACCTAATAACTCCGTTTGATAATTTTTAATAAAACTATTGCTTTCTCGTTTCTTCTTGTTTCCCTATGATTGGCCACTCTAGTGAAAACTGTATAGGGAGTGGATGATGTGTATTAGGACTTTTAGGGAGTCACACACACTATCCTAATTGATGATTACTAATCTTTAGGGAAGAACCCATATCCAAAATATTAGACATGCCGTATCAAAAAATAAATTAAATTACAGGCACTAAGAGAATTAAGTCAGAAACAATTACAGTTTTGCTTATCCATGGAACAGGTGCTGCATAGAGCTGTCCGTTGTGCCATAGGAAGATGTGATTATAACAATTTTAATACTATGCTTGCCACATTTTCTCAGTTCCTTGTTCTGGGTGAATGATGGTGTCTAGTTTTTTATACTTTTGCAGTTTTGGTAGTTTAGATTAATTGTTACTGCTATGCTCAGCTGAGCAGTTTTATATTGGGATTGGTTGTACCTTATTGACTAGTGGAATGGAAAAGCTATCTTCGTTCCAAAAGATTTAAGTCAAGAAACTGTTACCATGAGAAGCCCATCCATGGATAAGCAAAACTGGAGGAGCCTTTCCCTCATGAAGCACTCACTGCAGAAGAAGATGACACACATTGAGGGCACAATACATATCCACCTTTCATTTTCATCAACAACAATTACTTCAACTTGCGATAACTGATCCAAAATATCATTTCAATAAATTAACAACCTAGATAGTGAACGAGCATAAATGCAACCTAAAAGGTACTCATGGATAAAACTAGCTAGTATACCGTACACTTATAACATCAAACTTAACTAACCACCAAGAACCTACAACAAATCTGATGAAAGCAGTAACGAGCTAAAGGTGCAAGTGAAGAGAGATACGTTACAGAGTGTTCAGGGATAGCCATTTACTCCCCTGTAATATAATTAAAAATATTCAGAGCAAAAAAGGAGATGAAACCCAATAAAAAGCGAAAGACATGTACAGTTTCAGCTGGGCTGCCATAAAACTTATCAGCACATTCATAAATCTTGACTATGTGTGGATTTAGTATTGAGTTGGATCATCGTACTTGTAATAACGTAGACATGATGTGGATTTGGATATCGGATACTGTCTAGCTAGTAAGCATAAATAAGAATTGCATATGTTTTAGTAACATTCACAGGTCAAGAAAATCCCTTGATAGTAAGAATCGCATATGTTGCTGATAAGAGGCGACAGCACGTCATCCCGTGTGTGACGAGGCTAAGACAAGAGGGGATCACATTCAAGAGTAGGAAAAAAAACCGACAAGTTCTGGGACATAAAGTTCGAGAATGGCATACTCAAAATACCCCGGCTTCTAATCCACGACGGGACCAAATCCCTATTTCCTAAACTTCATTGCATTCGAGCAATGCCACCTTGATTCCAAGAATGAGATAAAATCTTAATCTTCATGGACAATTTGATCGACAACCCAGAGGATGTGATTTACTTGTATTCACGCGAAATCATTGAGCACTGGCTGGGAAGTGATGCAGAGGTTGCAGTGCTATTCAATCGGATGTGTCAAGAAGTCGTCTTCGACAGGAATGGAAGCTATCTTTAAGAGGTGTCAGGAAGAGTGAACAAGTATCACCGCCTGAAGTGGAATGGTTGGAGGGCTAGCTTGAAGCACAAGTACTTCAACAATCCATGGTCAATCACCTCTTTCATTGCTGCTGTGGTGTTGTTACTGTTAACTGCCGCACAGACCTTCTACACTCTGTATGCTTATCACCGGCCAGCTGGTTAAGATCACAAATCATCGTCAATTTCATACATCTTCAGTGTTTCTGCAGCTTTTGATTTGATATTTATTGTTCTCAATTTCTTGTAGTAGTATTTTATGCCCTTGATAGACAGCTAGCAATCCATTTCCTGTTATGGTTTTTTCTCTATTTGAAATGGTTTCAGTACCATTTAGTAGTACAATTCTTTAGGGACCTTCTACACTCTGTATGCTTATCCCCGTCCTTGTTGAGACCAAAAATCGTTTCATACATCGACCCTCAATCTTAGTGTGTTGTCAATTTCTTGTAGTATTGTAGGGCCATTAATAGATAATATAGCTAGCAATCAAATTAATGATTTCAGTAGTACTATTTTCAATAAACTAACAGAGCAATATCAGCAAATGTATATCTGTACCATTCTGTTATACTCTACCCTTACTGCTCATGCAAAGAAAAAGTAAATTGAAAGAAAAAAAAGTACCTGTTGCCGTTTGCTCATGACTCATGAGTATGTCAGATTATCAGTCCCCCACTCTCAGTCCTCACCCTGTTTTTCTCAAATCGGTGGCATGACTAGTTTTGTACCTTAACTCGCGAGATCGAATTGCTCTGTAATTTCACTTCAATATCACGAGTTCAATCAATCAATTGCAATATAAACACGGAAACAACAGTGATTCAAGCTACAAATGGATTCAATTACCCGAATACCTGAATCAATAGGTGACCATTCATGCTGAGAAGAATGTCTGAAGTCAGAATCCAATCCGAATTCTCAAATTCCTTTGTCTATTTCTAATGAACCGAGATTGCCAAATTAGGTTAGGGTTAGGGTTCCTGGGAGATTTGGGGTTTTATGGCTTAAGTAATGAAATTGGGGATAAATATAAATTTCCGGGTTCACTACATATTTGGGGCAGTGTCTCCATATGTTACAACTAAAAGCTATATTCGTTGTTTTTTGTTTACCGTTGATTGCCCGTCTTTCACCTCACTTCCCCTTCCCCGGTCTGAAAACAACAGATATGATCTGCCCAGGCAACCAAGTCTCGGGACAACTAGTTATTCTAAACCGGCAATGCTTCGTTGAGCAAGTTAGCAACCGGTGGTTCCCGAATACACAGATCCAGGCAGTGGCCAGCTGAGAGGATCCTATGTATAGGAGGTGTATGCATGAACTTTTAGCCATGACTAGTTACTTTTCATGTTTAAATCGAGTGAGAATTTCAAGTCTGACAACTATAATGCATACGGTTAAACCACCTTTTGTTCATATTTGTCAGGCTTGTTATTCTCCTTTGATTATATATGAAAAATGATTCTGCCGATTCTTAAGTCCTGAATGAAACTGAGTATCAAATGGATATGTCCTAGACAAAAACTGAATCGTGTAAGTTTTCGAGATTAAATTTCCTCTCAGAAGTGTATAAATATGTTGTGTTCGGTTGAAATTGTTAATCGTTTGCATTTCACATTGAAAGTGTATCAAATTGTACGTTGTGTATCAATATGGATCTGATTTTGTACTCATTTTTGCCGTTTCGTACTGGCAAGCTCTCTCGAGATAAACAATGAAATTTTTGCTAAAACAGAGCCAGGTTTGGTTCTGGAGGCTAACCGACCCAATTTCTTATTAGTTACTTGGACACAAAAGTTTATTTTAAGGTAGTTTACATTTGTAGTTTGGTTTTTCTTTACACTGAAAAGTTGCCCAATAGACCTTCAGTTAGTATAGTTTTGATGACGTATCAGCGGTGTTCTTGCATTACGTGAGAAATATGCAAGTTTTGATGACGTCTTATCGGTTTTCTTGCATGACGCATACCGGTTGTCGGTGGACCTGAGAAATTTAGTACGAGTACTACAGGGATAACTATCTATGGCACTGGACTTGGTCAATTTCGGTACTGGTGTATTAACTAATTACTCTACTTTATATGGGGTATTAATGAGGTTCAATTGAAATATTTCATCAAATTTTACAGAGAGAAAGGAAAACAGACAATCATCACTCCTCTAAAATAGAAGAAGTTTCACTTCACCGCCTCATCATTCTAACCTCAATTCTCCTATCCAAAATGCCTCGAGTACTATCAAGAAAAATCAAACTTATCTACAAGTACTTGAACTTGAGGCCCAACCATCAAATTCAAAGACATAATGAAATCCAAAGTCCAGACGTGTCTTTGAGAACTAGAGAATGGAAAGTAAATATTGGTGAAAATCTGGTCCAGGCTTCCTATTACCATGCAACAAGTTCCTGGGACAACATCTACATCTACCGGATCCCACATTGCCTCCGAGAAGCTGCCGGTGATGATAAGGCCTACAGCCCTCAGATTGTATCCTTGGGCCCTTATCACCACGGCCAAGAACGCCTAAAAGACATGGAGAAGCACAAATGGAGGGCCTTAAACCAAATGGTTAGCCGTAACAAGCAGAGAACAGAACAAGACTATTTTGACGCGGTGAAAGAACTCGAACACAAGGCAAGGGATTGCTACGAAGGACCCATCTGTGACTGTCCTGCAGCTGATAAGAATAATGTCCATGATGATAGCTGCAGAAAGAAGTTCGTTCAAATGATGGTGCTGGACTCGTGCTTTATGCTTGAAATCTTCTGGGGGGCCATCAAGGGGTTCACTGAGCTTGGTTACTCAAAACATGATCCCATATTCGCTATGCGTGGCAACATGCACATGATCCAACGCGACATGATCAAGCTAGAGAACCAGATCCCTCTTTTTGTGCTGAACAAATTGTTTAGCCTCCAGCTGGATGAGAACTCTGGTGATGATCAGAAGGGGGCTGTTTCCAGGCTAGCCATCAGATTCTTTGACCCATTGACACCTACATACGATCCATCATCGCTGGGAGATAGTGACAGAATTTTTTTTGTGGATCCTCCTGCAGGCAATGGGAGCAGTTCGGAAACATCAGAGGAACTGCACTTGCTTGATGTCTTCAGGCGGAATCTCTTAGGCAGTACTTTTCCCAGTAACGAGATGCACCCTGTTGCCGATAAGAGACGACAGCATGTCATTCCATGTGTCACAAAGCTAAAAGAAGAAGGAATCACGTTCGAGAGAAGGGAAACTGATAAATTTTGGGACATAAAGTTTAAGAACGGCGTACTCAAGATACCCCGGCTTCTGATCCACAATGGAACCAAATCCCTCTTCCTAAACCTCATCGCATACGAGCAATGCCACCTGGATTGCAAGAATGAGATAACGTCGTATATTATCTTCATGGATAATTTGATTGACAATCCGGAAGATGTTACTTACTTGTATTCCTGCGGGATCATTGAGCACTGGCTGGGAAGTGATGCAGAGGTTGCTAAGTTATTTAACCAGATGTGTCAAGAAGTCGTCTTCGACAGGAATGGCAGCTATCTTTCTGTGGTGTCAGGAAAAGTAAACAGGTATCATGCTCGGAAGTGGAATGGGTGGAGAGCTAGCTTGAAGCACAAGTATTTCAACAATCCATGGTCAATCATCTCTTTTTTTGCTGCTGTTGTGTTGTTGATGTTAACTGCTGCACAGAGCTTCTACACTCTGTATGCTTATCACCGGCCGCCTCGTTGAGATCACAAATCGTCAGTAATCGACCTTCAATATATCTTAGTATGCGCTGTCAATTTCTTGTAGTATTGTATGGCCCTTGATAGCTAGTTTCAATCAATTTCCTGTAATGGTGTTTTCTCTTCTTCAAATGATTTTAGTACTATTTTCAATAAACTGAGAAAAATAACAAAAAGTTCAAGAAATTCCCTATAAATAATTGGAAAATTGATAAGAATCCAAAATACCAGAGAGTGTATATCAAAATCAATGTACATGATACACAATAACACCAAAGGTATGTACTCAGAAGTCAGAACAATACATTCTTTTTAATTAAGTACCTTTGGATAAGTTGGAGCACTAGTTACTAGTTTAGCTATAATTTCTATTAGTACTAGTATACAGTACTGTGCATAAATTATGATTCATAAATAAATGTGTTACTTATAGAATTCCAACTCTCTCAAACGCTTAAGCTGTTAGGGAGGAACGAAATCTAGTCATTTATATTAATTTTTCAACACTCCTCCGCACTCGTGACCGATTTCAACCTCTTTGGAGAGACCAATCGAGTGGAAATTTGATATGAGGCGGAGTTTGTCTCCGAGGAGATTCGAACCTAGGTGGGTGTGAGCCATATGGCTCTGATAACATGATAGAATTTCAATTAATTCTCCACACTTAGTAATAATGTTTTTCAAGCTAATGCATGACATGGCCTTAAAGCCTTCAAGTAATACTCCTACAGAGTGAATTTTGAAATGTTCCTATATTACTCGAAGCATTGAAAACCAAGTATACCAACTTCACCAATTTTTGGAATTACATTAAATGAATGTGCATTAATTAATTCTTGTAAAGATAACAAAGTTAGCTGTGCACACAGCTAATTTCCATGTGCACAGCTTTATTTCCTTTCATTCCTCTCAACAACCCCCTTGTGGTTTCACTTCAATTTGTTTACATAACACTGGACTAATAAAACATTTGGTATGATTTAAAAAGTTCGGCATTAGGAGTTTGTTGATAGATTCATCATCATATATTCATATATATATAGCCGTTTTCTGTCAACTTTGCTAAGGCTCTGTTATCTTCATCTGAACCAAATGATTCCGAGTTAAACTGAATTAAATGAAAATGAACTGAACTGAACTTATTTGTAGTGTAAAATACTACTAAACAAATTCAAATTGAACTAAATGCATTTGAATTGATTTGAACTGAACTAATTTGAACTGAACTTATAATATTCAATTTTCATACGAAGATAACATAGAATAACTGAGCCTTTGCCTTGAAGATTGACAAACATCATCAACTCCCTCTCACTTTCCGGTGTTGTCTTAGTAAGCTATTGGGTGCAACTCTTTTGCACCATTCCACCTTCTTTTCTTTTTAAATTAATAAATTTTGCCGATTAAAAAAAAAATCAAATCCCTTGGGAATATCCAAATGCTGCTTCACGAAGAAATAAGAAAATTGAAAAAAATAAAAAATAAAAAAAAATAAAAAATATATATATATATATATATATATATATATATATATATATATATATATATATATATATATATATATATATATATATATATATATATATATATATATATATATATATATATATATTACACACAAACCGTTTTTCACAATTTTTAAAAATATATTTAAACTTTTATTTTATTCCAAAATTGCACACACAACTTTTAACCAAAATTTTCCACTCACACTAATATCCAACGGTGTTAACTTTTATGTTAAGGGTAAATTGGTATTTTAACGTGTGCACTCTTTCACCGCCTCTAACAAGAAAGCCGATGATCATCTCCATCTCATTCAATCGACTATACCTCTAAACCCCAACCACATACCATGTCCCTTAGACAATCCTAATCGACTAATAAACCCTTGGATCCATTCTCACACAAATCCAATTGACTAAAACCCTAATCGATCGATCATCTCTCAATCTTTCTTTTATTCTGGGATAATTGAAGATACTGGAGTGTTTAGGAATGGCTCATTGTATTGGGTTGCAGCGGAAATGAGTCGAATTATCAAATTATATTGTTAATAAGTGCACTCTGCAATTAGATGTATTGGGTGACCACTTGTTTCTAATAAGTCAAATTATAACAAGCCTGGAGGACGGACTAAAATCAATACCAATATCGCAGCAAATCAATAATATGAACTGATGATGAGTTTCAAAATTTATTTATTTATATTAATAATGTGTTTACAGTATATACTTAATTATACATTGTGGAATGTTAATTGCTACTATGTGATAGGCTGTGTTTTAAAATCCGGGTTCACACATGGGACGCGGTGATGCGGACACTTTCACATGCATGTACATCTATAACTCCTCCATAAACTCAGGAGTGGGTGGATCATGGGTGCACATTTTAAACCATCGATTATTCAAAATCATTTTTGTTTTGTTTAAGATTGTGTAAGGATTTTTTTTTATGGTATCATCTTTAGTAATCAACTCTGAGAGCTGCAGTTGTCCGTTTGTTAATATATGGTTTTCCAGTTTCTATATACCAACTTCTGTTCTTGCGATCGATGGTTCCCAGCGACAGACAATAGTATCATTTATTTACCAGATCTCATATAGTTGACATCTATCATGAAATATATCTTTGATAATCTGGGCTCTGATCATCAACTACTACAAATTGTCTATAGTTAATTAATTAAGTACTTTTATAATTAAGAATGATGTTATTAAAAAACTGATCAGAAATTCAATTCTTAGGTGATGATCGATCTAGTTTCAAAGTTCGAAGTTCTCCAATCAATTCTTAGGTGATCTAGCTTTCACACGTACTTATAAGTCATGCATAATTAAAAACTTAAGTTCAGTACTAGTTGTTTTTCTTTTCTAATTACTATAGAAATAAAGAGTATTCGTAGCGCTAATAACGTAACTCAACTTGGCTCGCTTAGATAAGAATTTCAAGTCAACCTCAAGATTTTTTTTTAAAAACTCATCTTACTACCGAGCTGGGCTGGACTTGGCTCGGTGATACTCGATAGTTTTGGCATGGCACGTAATATACGTCATATTAATGCCTTTTCAGACTCAATAGGGATCATGATACTATCAGGATCCAGGCTCAAACTCAGCTCGGTTCAAACTTGGGTACAAAAAATGTGGCTCGAGCTCGAGCCTAAAATTTTACTCGTTTTTTTTAATGGTCGAGCCTAGCTTGATTAGTCGGTAAAAACTAATGATGTGAAGAAGAAGATGGAGGAATGATGGTTTAGTTGACTATAGTTAACTCATGTATGCTTACTAATTAAGCTATTCTAGATAAATAAGTGAGACATAAACTAACTGAAATATGAAAATATGATCAGATAGAAAATTGGTTCCGATTATTCTATGATGGAGGAAGAGTACTCCACCCGATCGGGCGACTAGTTGGTCAATTAAGCTGAAGGGCTAGGTTGTCAGGACAACGTAACAAGCATCATGCACCTAATTAGCATCATGTGGAATTGTGGATGAATTAATGACAATATTTTTAGCTCATACCAATAGAATATTGTTGACTTAAAGCTTGACTTAAATCTCATGTGAATAAAAAGTTCAATTCGATCAAAATGGGTACACAACCATTTCAGAAATAAACTCAAAAAGAAGAAAGAAAGTAAACTGCAGCTAACCAAATATCAGTAGAAGCTTTATCCTTCATCAAAATGTCTCGACTACCCAAGATTCTGAAGAAGCGTCTCAATTGGTGGTACTTGAGATCCAACCATCAAAGATCTCTATCCGCAGATGATAACAACCAAAATACACAAGGTGATCTGAGAAGAAATGAAAGTGAGTCCGCAGATGATATCGAAAATCCACAAGACTCTGTCCGAAGCAGAGATCCAAATGGAAGCATTCATGAAGATCTCGCCCTGGCTAACATTTCCCAGGAAACAAGCGCGTGGGACAACGTCTCCATCTACCGGATTCCACAATGCCTTCGAGAAGCTGCAGGTGACCACAAGGCCTACAGCCCTCAAATTGTATCCTTGGGGCCTTACCACCACGGCAAAAAACGGCTACAACCTATGGAGCAGCACAAATGCCGGGCCTTAAACCAGATCCTAAGACGGAATCAGGCAACACCAGAGGTCTATATGGAAGCGGTGAAACTACTCGAAAAGAGCGCAAGGGATTGCTACGAAGGACCCATCTGTGCTTGCAAAGATACTAGAAACGCAGGCCACAAATGCAGCAAAGATTTTGTTAGAATGTTGGTCGTGGACTCGTGCTTCATCCTTGAACTCTTCCTGGGTTCCGTCGAAGGGTTCACTATGCTTGGTTACTCAAAGCATGATCCCATATTCGCCATGCGTGCAACGATGCACATGATTCAACGGGACATGATAATGCTGGAGAACCAAATCCCCCTTTTCGTACTGGAAACCTTGTTCACCCGCCAGATGGGAGGAAACCTGGACCAGAAGGGGGTTCTTAATCTTAACCAGCTAGCCATCAGATTCTTTGATCCGTCAACATATGATCCGTCAAAGGGAAGAAATTTGGAATCTCCACCACCAGATCACAACGAGAGCGATTCTGAAGCATCACCAAGACGGACTCAGCTACACTTGCTTGAAGTCTTCAGGCGGAATCTCTTATTAGGTAATCCTACTGAGAGATAGGAATCCAAGCCTGTTGCTGATAAGAGGCGACAGCTCGTCATTCCGTGCGTTACACGGTTAAGACAGGAAGGAATCACATTCAAGAGTAGGAAAACCCATAAGTTTTAGGATATAAAGTTTGAGAATGGCATACTCAAAATACCCCGGCTTCTGATCCACAATGGGACCAAATCCCTCTTCCTAAACCTCATTGCTTACGAGCAATGCCACCTCGATTCCGAGAATGAGATAACATCTTATCTTATCTTCATGGATAATTTGATCGATGACCCGGAAGATGTGACTTACTTGTATTCTCACGGGATCATTGAGCACTGGTTGGGAATTGATGTTGAGGTTGCTGAACTATTCAACCGGATGTGTCAAGAAGTCGTATTTGACAGGAAAGGCAGCTATCTTTATGAGGTGTCGCGAGAAGTGAACAGGTATCATTCTCAGAGGTGGAACGGTTGGAGAGCCAGCTTGGACTGCTTGGTGCACAAGTATTTCAACAATCCATGGTCAATCATCTCTTTCATTGCTGCTGTGGTGTTGCTACTCTTAACTGCTGCACAGACATTCTATGGTCTGTATACTTATTACCAGCCGCGCCGTTGAGATCACAAATCGTCAATTTGATATATACATCTTCAGGAATCTTGGTTTGGGTTCCAAATTTCATGGTTTCTGCTGCCTTTCTGATTTGATATTTATTGTTGCTTGATATGAGCTGAGCTGAGTGATGATTCACATGTAAAAATAAAATATCGTATGTTAATTCTCAATTTCTTCTAGTATTGTAAAAACAAATGGTGGATCAGGAACAAGACAAGTCCGTCCCTTGTTCTTGACCAATGGACAACAATCATCAATGGAAGGCTCGAAAACGACTCTCCCTGTTTTTCTCAATCGGAGGCATGGCGAGTTTTAATGCTTTCGCAAGATTGAATTGCTTTGTAATTTACTTCAAATTACAAGTTCAATCAATCAACACGCAACAAATCAACTTCAATAATATCACATTTATGGCTGAGATATGAAATTGGGAAATTTTCGGGTCGGGATAAGAAATGTGTTTTTGTAACATTCTGTTCTGCTCCTTAATTTACTTCAAATCACCAGTTTAATCAATCAACTCGCCTGCCACACTTCAACTTCAACAAGAAAAAGCACGAAAACAAGAGCAATTTAAGCTTAAAATGGATTCACTTAATTACCCAAATTATTTTGCTGAAGAAGAGAATAGGATAGGTTGCCTCCTCTCATGGGGAGAAGAAAGCCTGTGGTCATCCGTCATCACGGACGACAATGCCCTTCCTCTCTCAAGTCTGAAGTGAGAATCCAATCCCAATTTTTCAATTTAATTTACTTTTAATGAATTGATCAGATTTCCAAATTGGCTTAGGGTTAGGGTTCTTCGAAAGATTTGGGGGTTTTATTTGTTTGTTTTATACATGAGGAATGAATTGGGGACTTGGGGTAATCCACCTATCTTGGAGTAGTAGTATCCCAAAAATTTTATTTTACTTTTATACTTATTATTTTTCCAGTATTTCTTGTTGAAGTATTTAATACTTCACTTCCTTCTCGGTCCACAAAATATTACCATTAGACGTTTGGTACGAATTTCGGATTACCAACAATCAAGTGGTGCTGCCCGGACTTTTTAAACTTTTGTGGCTTCATTACCATACCATTACCTTTGAAAAATACTAGGGGGCATAGTATTGTTAGATGGTATGGTGTGGTATGATTTTAGTCCATGTGAAAATACTATTGTGCCCCTAAAAGTAACAAATTTAATCAAATTATACAACTTTTTCACACATATTTACACATACTGCCACCCACTACGGTGTTATTTTAATACCATACCAAACTCATATCTAGTACCATTCGCTATACCAAACAACAAATCTAGTACCATTTGCTTTTCTCTACCAAACACCATAATTTTGGTCAAATCCAACAATAAATACTACTCAATACCACCATATCACCAATCTCTCATTTTCGGTCATCACCATTGAATTACCATTAGTCAAACTACCATTCTTGTGGTAATGTTACCAAACGGTGCCTTAATGCGCGATTTAAGAATAAATAATAAATTTGTATATATTTGAATGGGGTATGTTAATTTTTTAATTAAAACGTAGAGTAGTTGTAGTATAAAATAATGGTAAAATTATAATATATTATACAATATAATGTGTGAGGTAGATTTTATTTTAACAAATGAATAAAGTTTTGTGGGAGAACTAAGACCACTCCTTATGGTTGGGGCTTAATTAGGGGGTTTTAACAAAAAAAAAAAATCCACAAAATCCCCTCCCAAATTATGTCCTCAATGGTTTGGGGCTTATTTGATACTTTTAAGTGGGTCCCTTTAATCATATTACTCCATATTATTAGAGCATTTAATGTGGGTCTCATAGTTGGGGCTTTGGGCTATTGGAGGCATTTTTAGGCATAATTGGAGTTTTAAGCCTCAATTAAGCCCAAAAAGATTCTCATAAGGAGTAAAAAATAAAAGAAACTTGGTTAAAACTTTATGAGGCAGTAGAGAGAGTATAGTCATATATATCCTTTCAAACTTTTAATTACTTATTTTAAGTGTATTAAGTTATGTAAGTGTCCCGAGTAATAAGTTACGACACACATACCACTTAAGTATTTTGTATTTTTGTTAAAAGTGTTAAAGGTTTGTTTTGCCGTCAACGAGATGGCAACTGGAATTCCTTTTTTCCCAATTTGGGTAACAACTAGTACTGACTAGTTAAGTATGATTCATAAATGTGTTTAGACATAATTAATACTAAGCATTTGAGGAAGTTTGCTGAGGAATTGGCTTATATAGCACTACCTGTCCTGGGAATTTTTTTCTGGATTCCATTTCTTTCTATTTACCATGAACCTTCTAATGTTTTTCCAGCTAATACATGATGGCATGCCTTCAAGCTTTCGATTAGAGTGAATTTGAACTTTTCCCATCTTGGAAACTTTGAAAACCATGTAACACTATCTTCACCTTTTGTTGGAAGCAATATTGAATGACTGCATTTCTTCTACTGATACAAGCCACACAGGAAATTTCCATGTAATTCATTATCACAAGAATTAGTGCACATTAATTAGTATTCATCTTTACCCAGCTATATAAACAATCAAATTATCTTCCATTTAAACAAGAAAACAATCATCCAAATTTTCATTACATCAAAATGGTTAAATTTCTATTCTCCCAAGACTACATCAAATGGTACCTCATCACCCTAAAACTGAACCAAACACTTGAACAAACCCAGAAACAAAATGCTCAACCATTCCGTATCTTGACTAATGGCCAAGGAAAGGGCCATGTCGAGGAAGATTGGATAATAAGCATCAAAGAGAAGCTCCAAAAAGCTTCCGTTGAACACAGAGCTGGAGCAAGTTCGTGGTCCAAAGTCTGCATCTACCGGATTCCAAAATGCCTCAGGGACGCTGGTGATGACAAAGCCTACTTTCCGGAAGTTGTGTCTTTAGGGCCTTACCACCATGGTGAGTGGCAACTATGCAACATGGAACCCCACAAATGGCGGGCACTAAATCGCATTCTGGAGCGGAACAATCAACCAATAGAGCTTTATCTCGACGAAATGAAAAAGCTGGAAGAAAAGGCAAGGCATTGCTATGATGAACCAATCATGCTCAGCAGCAATCAGTTTGTGGAAATGATGGTGCTAGACTCGGCTTTCTTCTTTGAGATCATTTGTGGGGCCACCGGGGGATTTTATCAGCTAGGATACTCGATTAACGATCCAATCTTTGGTTGGCGCCCAATACTCGAAAAAATCCTAGATGACTTGATAAAGCTTGAGAACCAGATTCCTATGTTTATACTGGATAGGTTGTTTGGTGTGCAGAATGGAAACCTCAAGCAGAAGGGGGTCATTGCCAAATTGGCGGTTAAACCATTTCAACCGCCCACTTTTGATCCATTGCCAGAAAAGGATGGCCTACACGTCCTTCAAGTATTGAGACAGAAGCTCTTAACTCGCCAGGGAACCCGAACCTCGTTAAATTCCAACAGGTACCATGTCCCCGATAAAAGACATAAGCAACACTGTGTCACGGAGCTGAAAGAAGCAGGAGTCAAGTTCAAGAGAAGGGACTCAACTTACAAATTTTGGGAAATAGAATTCAAGAGTGGCGTACTCGAGATTCCTCAATTGTTGATCCATGATGGGACCAAACCCCTCTTCTTAAACCTCATTGCATATGAACAATGCCATATGGATAGCACAGATGAGATAACTGCTTATGTGTCCTTCATGGACAATCTGATTGATAAACCAGCTGATGTGAGTTACTTGCGTAACTGTGGGATCATTGATCATTTGCTGGGGAGTGATGCAGTAGTTGCTGAGCTATTTAACAAAATGGGTCGAGAAGTTGTTCTCGACATAGATAGCCACTATCTTTCGGGGTTGTCAGCGCAAGTGAACGAGTATTATGATCACAAGTGGAATACTTGGAGAGCTATCCTGAAGCACAGATATTTTAACAGTCCATGGACTGTCATCTCCTTACTGGCTGCTGTGGCCTTGTTGCTGTTAACTGTGATACAAACTGTTTATACTGTGTATCCATATTATAAGCCTAGCTCCTGATCATTCAGATCAAGAATAATTTTATCCAACTTCAATATCAGTTTCGATTTTGTATCTTTGTAAAAGATTAGACTAGCTTGAAGCTAATGTTACTGGCCCTGTTTGTGATGAGGTACTTGAGATTCGAACAAAATGTTAAAGATCGGTCCTTCTGGAAAGTGTGATGTATCCAAGAATTTTGAACTCTGCCGTTTTTGGCAGCAAGATACAAGTCTAGATCTTGTAATATGCGGCCTTGCATACTTGTGAATTGAAATTGCTTTGAAAAAATCTCTTACAGAAAATTACATAAACATACCACTTGAGGGCACCTAATTGCTAAAACAGCCAACTTAAAAAACCTCTTACAAAAAAGTCCATTCTATTTTTTGGTGCCCTAAAATGTAAAACCTCTTACAAAAAAGTTCATTCTATTTTTTGGTGCCCTAAAAGCTAATCAATTTGGATCTCAATTTCTCGCTGGACACCTTTGTTCTCACTAAACTGGATTCTGGTGGTGGTTTTGACATCCATTAGTGTTAATTAATTACTAACTAATTATATTTAACTATTTTTTTCTAACTAATTAATATTTATACACAAAAACTAATGAAACTAGCATTTTTGTTGTTAACTAATGAAACTAGCATTTTTGTTGTTAACTAATGAAACTAGCATCTGTGTTGTTGAATCTAATGAAATTAGCATTTTTTTTTTTGTTTACTTGTGATGCTGAAACAAATAAAATTAGCATTCGTGTTTGCCGAAACTAATGAAACTAGCATTTTTGTGGCTCAAACTAGCACTTATGATGCTTAAACTAATGGAAACTAGCATTTTGTTTTTGAAATTAGCATTTTTGTTGCTGAAACTAATGAAACTAGCACTTATGATGTTTAAACTAATAAAAAATAGCATTTTGTTGTTGAAACTAGCATTTTGGTGGCTGAAAACTAGCACTTATTATGCTTAAACTAATGAAACTAGCATTTAGTTGTTAAAACTAGCATTTGTGTTGCTGAAACTAATGATACTAGCATTTGTGTTGCTGAAACTAGCATTTTTGTTGCTGAAACTAGCACTTATGATGATGAAACTAATTAAAATAACACTTTTGTTGTTGAAAATAATAAAATTAACACTTTATGATGTTGAAACTAGCATTAATAGTTAGTTTCAACTAGTTTTAGCTAGTTTCAGTCAATTTATGAAACTAGTTTTTATTTGAAACTAGCTTCTGAAACTAGCTTTTTGTGTGAAACTAGCTTCTGAAACTAGCTTTTTGTGAGAAACTAGCTTCTGAAACTAGCATTTTTGTGGCTCAAACTAGCACTTATGATGCTTAAACTAATGGAAACTAGCATTTTGTTTTTGAAATTAGCATTTTTGTTGCTGAAACTAATGAAACTAGCACTTATGATGTTTAAACTAATGAAAACTAGCATTTTGTTGTTGAAACTAGCATTTGTGTTGCTGAAACTAGCATTTTTGTGGCTGAAAACTAGCACTTATTATGCTTAAACTAATGAAACTAGCATTTAGTTGTTAAAACTAGCATTTGTGTTGCTGAAACTAATGATACTAGCATTTGTGTTGCTGAAACTAGCATTTTTGTTGCTGAAACTAGCACTTATGATGCTGAAACTAATTAAAATAACACTTTTGTTGTTGAAAATAATAAAATTAACATTTTATGATGTTGAAACTAGCATTAATAGTTAGTTTCAACTAGTTTTAGCTAGTTTCAGTCAATTTATGAAACTAGTTTTTATTTGAAACTAGCTTCTGAAACTAGCTTTTTGTGTGAAACTAGCTTCTGAAACTAACTTTTTGTGTGAAACTAGCTTCTGAAACTAGCTTTTATGTGTTGAAACTAATTTGAAACTATGTTTTCTCAGTTAAAATAATGATTATATTTTTGTAATATAGTTTCCATATTTTTTTAATTTTTTTAATTTAGTATAAATAATTTTTAGAGTTAATTTAATCATTTTATAAAATTAACAACTAGTTTTAAACGTTAATTTCAGGAAAAATATAAAATTAATAGTTAGTTTCAACTTGTTTCGGTCTTTTTTAGCTCGTTTCAGCCATTTTTAGCTAGTTTCAGCTAGTTTCAGCCATTTTTAGCTAGTTTCAGTGGCTGAAACTAGCTTCCGGATGTCAAATTTGCTATTAAATCCAGTTGAGCGAGATTTTGAGGTCCATTTCTGTAGGCGGATTTCAAAAATCTTCATTAAATTCAGTTTAGCGAGTTTTTGAGGTCCATTTTAGCTAGTTTCAGCTAGTTTTAATGGCTGAAACTAGGTTTCGGATGTCAAATTTGCTATTAAATCAAGTTGAGCGAGATTTTGAGTTCCGGAAGCTTAGTAAGTAGTGAGCTTTTGATAAATGTTATTTGTAACTGGTTTTATTTGTAATTAATTGTTATTGTTGATTTATATCCGTAATTTTCCCTTCTTTTTAGCTCTAAGGAAACTTGTAGGTATGAGAAAACTCTGAATATGTTGGGAGAACAACTGGCCAGTTAATCTACTGTGGAGTAATATTTTATTGACAGTTGACATTGAAAAAATTAGTACCTTCTCATTTATCCAGGCAACTTTAATGGTGTAAACGTGCTAATCATTTCTAAAGTCTATATTTCTCTAACCCACTTAGGCATTTCGTCGAACATGTAGAGGGCAATAAATTAATGATTCATCTTGACAAATATACTCAGTAATTTGGTGAACTCAAGTACTCAACAACACTGAGGTGACTAGAGTATACTCGGTATATATCGGCAACTCATACAGAGAATACAAAACTAGTGTACTGTAAATAGATGAAGTATAGTTACATAACACTAGAGACTAGACTAATAAAACATTTGGTATGGTTCAAAAAATAAGAAAGCAGGTTTCTTGAGAGATTCACCATATAGCAGTTTCTAGTCAACGAGCTAAGTTTACATTGAAAGTTGACGAATAAGGCAGCAATAACTAATGTGATCAACTCTGTCATGTTCGATCCAAATTGTTCATGAAAAAATAAGAAAAGTACTAGTGGTGTTTTTGTATCATAAATGGTTATGTTCTACTGGACTAGGTCAACTTCAGCATCAATTATATGATGAGCTTCAATCCAAATGGTTTATCAAACAATTTATCCCAAAAGGACATACATATTGGTCCAGGTTGAAGCTTCATCAGTCATGATTGAATCCCAGGGCCAAACATCACAAAGCCATTCATATGAAGATACCTTGACTATGAGCATAGAAGAAGGGCTTGTTCGAGTTTCCTGTAACAATACAGCAGCCTCATTATGGGACAAACTCAGCATCTACAGGACCCCACGATGCCTCCGGGGTGCAGCTGATGACAAGACCTACATTCCTCAGGTCGTGTCATTGGGACCTTACCACCATGGTAATCCATTGCTTGCTGACATGGAAATCCATAAATGGCGTGCCCTACACCGTGTTTTAGGACTGAAAAAACAGGAAATCAAGGGCAAATCCAGGATTTTGATTTCAGGTAGGCTAATTAAGTACTCTATCCATCTCATTCTTTTATATGTAAAACGCAAGATTGAGAAAACTGGACCCACCATAATTTTAGGTAGGCTTGAGACTAACCTGGTCCTCTTCAGGTCCGGCCATGCAGAGAATAGAACTCTATCTTCACACATTGAAGGTTCTGGAAGAGCAGGCACGGGGTTGCTACCAAGGACAAATCAACCTCGAAAGTAACGCATTTGTTGAAATGATGCTGGAACGCATTTGTTGAAAGTAACTCATCCTTTGTACTAGGCCTTCTCCAGCAGAGTTGCTGGAGATGAGTGAGCTCATCCCCTCTCACACGTTGCTGGGCGTGTGAGAGGGGGTGAGTGGCTCATCCTGGATGAGAGCCTCATCCCGAGATGAGCTTGCTTTATTTTTGTTTTCCATTTTATTTTCTTACTTTTACATTTTTAATTGACTTGGTTTTGTATTTAATTAATAAAATAAATGAAAAAATGTGGGATGAGAGGGGATGACTTTTGGAGTAGATTTTTGTGTTTGGGGATGAGCAAGTGAGACGCTGACGTGGCAGAGATGAGGGGGATGACGGTAGGAGATGGCCTTTGGGGTTCGAACATTTTGGATACTCGACAAATGATCAGATATTCACAATGCGGGCTACTACGAGTGTATCTATCAGTTGAGTGATGAGTTATAACTACGGTATAATCAAGGTACATAAGACCTCAATTGCATATGTAAAATTAATCTACATTGTACTATTAGTACCGTAATAGTACTAATAGTACTAATTTTGCATAAAAAAGGAAGAAGAAATACAGTACTAATTTAGAAAAGTGATTCAATTTGTCCGTAAGGGTTGACTCAGTTGATTAAAGAGATGAGTAATTTTCATATTTAATCACATGCACGAATTTCACAGGAGGTTTGCATGTAGAATTTACACATGAACCTGCAGAATTTATCCAGTGCACCAGAAGGGTAACGACGGCATATTCCTCCGTTGTTTAAAAAAAAACCACTGAATTTTATTTTTGTTAAATCCAGTATTGCTAGTACCTCATAAAAGTTTGGTTGACCACTTGACCTAAACAAAGGTAAGGAATGGAGCAGAGCAGTTACAGATACATATATATATATATATATATATATATATATATATATATATATATATATATACATATATGGGTTTATATCAATTTAGGGGCTAGTTAGGACACCTAATAACAGAATAGGCCCCATTAGACCAACAATTACATATTAGGCCATAATATGGATTTTTTGTGTTGACCAACACATATTTACAACAATGCCATCAACTCATTTTGGACAAAACAAACAAGGCATTAACTCAATAGTAAGGTGAGACCTAAAATGTAATTATATTTGAACACTAACTTTATTATTTTCCGATTATATTTTTCTTTTCTTTCTTTTCCTTTATTCTTTTTCTTTTTTTTCTTCTTTTTGTCAACAATAACTTGTTTCCTACAAAATGTTATTTAAAAAACAACAAAATTTTAAATGTAGAATTATTGTAAATACTAAATTATTGTAAATCATACACCAACAAAATTTATATTTCAAAACATGTCCTAACATTATTTTCAAAAAAAATATCAATATTTCTTCTTTTTCCTTTTTCCGTTTATATTTTTCTTTTTTAATTTCTTTTTCTTTTTCTCTTCTTCTTCTCCAAAAGCTCCGGTAGCGGAGCTTTGCGAAACTCCGATTATAGTTGTAAGCTCCAGATCGAAGCTGTGCAAGCTCCGATCTGGAGCTTACACGCTCCAGCTCCTATAGTCGAAGCATTGCAAGCTCCGAGCTGGAGTTGTGCATGCTCTAGTCGAAGCCTTGCAAAGCTCCGGTGTCGGAGCTTTTGAAGAAAGAAAAAGGAAAAAGAAAAAAGAAAAAAAGAAAAATATAAAAGGAAAAAGAATAAAGAACAAATATTGATTTTGTTTAAAAAATAATGTTGGGACATGTTTTGAAATATAAATTTTATTAGGGTTTGATTTAGAATAATTTTGTATTTATAATATATTTATATTTCAAAATTTTCATTTGTGTTTTAAAATAAAATTTGGTAGGAAAAAAATAGCTTTATTGTTGATAAAAAAAAAAAGAAAAAGAAAAAAAAAGAACGCAAAAATAAAAAGAAAATTTGTGTTGAAATACAATTACATTTTGGGCCTCTTGGTAAGGCTTGTTTGGTTGTTCACAAATGGAAATTTGGATAGGCGAATTAAGTCTGGTTTGGTCAAATTCGACCCCTAATCTGTAATTAAAAATCTAATGGGACCTATTCTGTTATTAGGTGTTCTAATTGACCCCTAAAAATAAATGGGCCCTACAATTAATGACAACACTTATATTATCCTCTTTATAATTACTTTAATAATATCAGAATCAGCCATTGTGATCCTCTCTGGAAGGAAGAAAAACATTATGCCTTATAAATTCAATTCTAAAATATTGAAAGTAAACCAAGTAGTAATAATGTCTACATTAATTACAAATGATTACTTCCAAAATGAGAAAACGTGCAAGTTATTATATGTTAATTACCAAGAAGGGTCCATTACAGAAAAGTTCTTGATGGGTTAGGTTGAATTCAACATCACATATTTCATCACACCACATTCTCTTGTACTCAATTCAATTGATGGAAGTAAAAGCTTCTCTCAGCCTTAATCTAAAGCTGAAAAGTTTGTTCTAAACAATCTATGTAAAAAGCTTTATTCCTTTCATTTTCAAACATTTTATATATATCTTCATAAAGCCAACTCTTTCCAGAAAACCTTACCTGATTCATTAGATCCAAATGGTTGCTGTGTTCAACAAGCAGCAGCTTCTCAGCTGGTACCTCATCACTCTCAAGCTCAACCAAACACTTGAATCCGGTAACCCGACGGCACAGAGCCCCTCGAACACGAGATCCATCGGGTCCCCGGATTCAATACAGGCCCAGAAACAAGAAACTCGGCCCTCTACTTCGCGCCGAATCTTGAATGGAGACTCGGGTAATGTTGAGGAGGAACAGGTCAAGCCTGCTGAATCTGAATGGATTGTGAGCATCAGGGATAAGCTCTATCAAGCTTCGCAGGATGACGCGGCTAGCTGTTGGGCTAAACTCAGTATCTACCGTATCCCGCAGTGCCTCAGGGATGCAGGGGATGACAAGGCCTACATTCCTCAGATCGTGTCCTTGGGTCCGTACCACCATGGCAAGAGGCGGCTACGCAACATGGACCGCCATAAATGGCGGGCTCTGCACCGTATCCTCAAGAGGACTAATCAGAAGATAGAGGTCTATCTTGACACGGTGAAAGAACTCGAAGAGAGAGCACGGGCTTGCTACGAAGGGACGATCAGTCTCAGTAGCAATGAGTTTATAGAAATGATGGTGCTTGATTCATGCTTTGTGTTAGAGCTCTTCCGAGGGGCTGCTGAAGGGTTTACCCAGCTTGGATACTCGAGAAATGATCCGATATTTGCGATGAGAGCTACAATGCACTTGATTCAACGCGATATGATCATGCTAGAGAACCAAATTCCTATGTTTATACTGGACAAAATGTTGGGCATCCAAGTTGGTAATCCAGACTTGAAGGGGGTTGTCGCTAGGCTAGCGCTCCGGTTCTTCGATCCACTGACACCGACAGATGAACCATTGACAAAGAGTGACAGGAACAAACTGCAATCATCTCTAGGAAACGGAAGCACTTTTGATCCATTAACAGAACAGGGCGGGCTACATTGCCTTGAAGTGTTCAGGCGGAACCTTTTGGTCATCCGAACAGGACCTAAGCCCACACCCAGAACATGGATGAAGCGGTGGTCGAACACAAACTGTGTTGCAGACAAGAGAAGACAACAACTCATTCACTGTGTCTCCGAGCTAAGAGAAGCAGGGATCAAGTTCAAAAGAAGGAAAACAGATAGATTCTGGGACATAAAGTTTAAGAACGGAGTACTTAAGATACCTCGACTGTTGATCCATGACGGGACCAAATCCCTCTTCCTCAACCTCATTGCATATGAACAGTGCCATCTCGACTGCACGAGCGAGATAACATCATACGTTATCTTCATGGACAATTTGATCGACACGGCTGCAGATGTGAGTTACTTGCATTACTGTGGGATCATTGAGCACTGGCTTGGAAATGATGTCGAGGTTGCTGAGCTATTCAACCGGATATGTCAAGAAGTGGTTTTCGACATGAACGACAGCTATCTTTCGAGGCTATCAGTGCAAGTGAACGAGTATTATGATCACAAGTGGAACGCCTGGATTGCTAGCTTGAAGCACAGATACTTCAACAGTCCTTGGACGATTATCTCATTCTTGGCTGCTGTGATATTGTTGGTGTTAACTTTGGCACAGACGTTTTATACTGTGTATGCTTATTATCTGCCTCGTTGAAATCAAGAGTAGGCTCATCTATCTTCAAGACTTCAAATTCAAGATTGGTTTGTGTGCAACTTTCTCTCAGGAGATCATGACTTGGTGAAGCTGCACTAATTTATTTATTTTTTTGGGTAGATTCTTACATTGTTTGATGGATTATGACTTGGTGAAGCTGCACTAGTTTGTTTTTGGTTTTTTGGGGTGGATTCTTATATTGTGTGATGGTGATGCCTTTTATTTTACAGCTAACTTGCCAACATATATTGTGCAGCATACCTAGATAAAGTGGATACACAGATTGCTTTTTGTTTCTTTTACTATTTTTGGCCCATGGTGTACTCCATTTGTGATGCCAACTACAAATGGCACATGCATACACAGTTAGCAATAAAATTCATTGGTTTGTTGCATATGGTACAGCTTCATTCTTTACTTCAGAATGATCAATTTTAGGGTCCAAATTTGTCAATTTCAGGACTCTAATCGTGCTAGACGAATCTTTAACACAACTGAAATTAACCCGAGTACAATCATCAGAAAAGACTGCAACTCTGCAAGTGCATGTAGGTAATTTAGAAGAGCATTCATTATTCATAAACAAGTGAAATGTATCCGACAATAAAAACCTCCGAAGTTTACAATTTTCATCTGAAACCTAACACTTCTAGTTTCTTTTTTGACATTTGATGTTAGTTAGTAAGCTTAGCAAAAGGCTGACTAGTAAAGAACCCCTTCCTTCCCGTAAAAGATATTCTATGAACAAGAAATCTCCGGTTGCAGCCAAAAGATGCTGAAGTACTTCCTAAAATAACCAAAACACAGGAAGCCAGATTGATGCAATGTGAGTTATTTAGAAATACTTGCAGGTCACAAGGGAGGGAAAGAAAAAAAATTGTTATATACTCACCTGTCACTTGCAGATCAAGCGTTCAAGCTTTCAGTCTCGGGGGAGGAAGCCCTTTTCCGATCGTACCGCTGAAAAGAAATACAGAACCATATTAATGCAAATATAGGATGCACATGCAACAATATTTGACAAGTAATGTGTGTTTAAGAAATACCTGTTTTCCAAATGAAAATGGGACGTATTTATATTTGATCATATGAAGTATCTGTCGCCTCAGAGTTAGGGCACAAAGAACAATCCAGTAGAAAAGGAGAACTGGCCAGAAGACGGGCACATCAAATATGCTGAAGAACGTCAATATGAAAGCAATGCAAAATGCTTTGGTAATTGAGTGCCTACGAAGGACAAGAATTGAGTTTCAGAATCTAGCATTATGAATACCATCTTCTGTAATGTTTTACCACAGAGAGTCACTGTCTCACCAAACAAAACTAAGACAAGATCAAAAGTAAACACATACTATAGTAATTAACCGTGGAGCTGAAGTGTTGAACATGTTAAAACTATAAAATGGCATGAAAACAAGCAAGCAAACTAGACAAAACACTGAATCAGAATCAAGCAGTGAGAAAGAACTACGATGACCAGCACCAGCCATCACAGGTCACATTGGAGGAAAGAAGATAGTTCTCTCCTTTAATGGGATGAAAGCCCATCATCGGATCATGCTGGTGAACAGGCAAAGCATATAGTCAAAATCAAACGAGTAGAAGTAATGCATAAGCCAAGAAGCATTTACTCAGCACCTAGATATACTTATTAATCACACAAGACAAAAAGCATTTACGAACAAATATCCGCTAGTATAGTCCACGAATCATTTATGAACAAATATCTGCTAGTATAGTATCTCAAGCCTTATCTTCACCACGAAGAGCTTTAACAGCTTATAAGCTGAGATTTCCAAAGACGATTCATACAATGCAGGCGCTATTCGACATGAATGCAATCAATCAAATCAATTGTCAGATATTCAGTCAAGCAAAAACTGTAGTCGAAAAATGCAGGCGATTCGTACAATGCAGTATAGTATCTCAAGCCCTCTCTTCACCCAGAACAGCTTTCAAAGCTTATAAACTATGGTGTGCAATTAACCAAATCACACATCTAGTTATTCATTTAGGCGAAAACCAAAGTCGAAAAACCAAATCGACCTTCATAATTCTACAAATTACACAAATTCAACGGTAATATAAGCAGCACATTGAATTCAATGCTATCAAAATTTGGCTCTAACATTAAAAAAAATTAATTAATTATACTGTCATCTCAAAATTGAAAACACTGAGTGCCCTAATTTGAATTTATCAACATTCAATTAGACCAAAACGCACCAGAATTTAAACTCAGGCAATCGCCGCACGAACGGACGGAACTCATCGGAGTTCCTAACAGGAAGACCCGGCTCAGACAACTCCGGGTCATCCTGCGGCGAGAGGAAACCGATGAGGAGGTTGAGAAGGTAGATGCCGAGAGCATACGACACCACGTAGAAACCCTCGAGTAGGTACACGCGCACTACATACACCAGGGCGATGCAGAGGAACGCGATCCACCGGTAGAGAATGTGTGGTGTTGACTTGTCGAGGAAGTGTTGCGATCGCTGCGAGATTTTGGAGCTCCACTCTGATATGGCGGTGATTGGTGACGCAGCGGTGGTGGAAGTTGTCGTTGTTGTTTCCGTGGAGACGGAACCGCCGGCGGTGGGTTCCATTGTCGTACGGATTTTTTGCTGTTTGGGGTTTTGAAATTTTAGATTTAATTTAACTTTTTTTTGTTCTATAAATAGAAAAGGTCTTAAAAAATCCAATTAATTATAACTAATTTATTAATCAACTTAGACGCTCCCTAAAAAAAACCATCTCAATTCTCAAATGAAGCCTCAAATGATTTAAAACTTATTTGAGACTTTTTTTTGTCTTCCATAATATAACATACTTACACGTGTTGTGTGTCATAAAATATAATACTTGTAGTTGGAACATCATTTCAATTGATTTTGACTATTCAATTAAACTTGTTAAATTACGATTTTTGTCTAATCGAAGAGAATTAAATAAATCGAAATTTGAAATTTAACATCTAGAGTTGATTGGAAGGGAATTAGACAAATCGATATTTAACAAGTTCAAATCAAAAACAGATGTTCAAATTACAAAGAGTAATAGAAAGTAAAATAATTGAAATGGAGATATGGATTAATGATCAAGCCGGAGAGAAATATCCGATGAAGAACTGATCGAAGAAGAAGAGAAAGCTTGGAGGAGGGTTCAAGGATAAACCCTACCAAAACATCCACACGTATGATGTTGATGACCATGAAGTTACCATAATACCCTTGGCCCTTATAAATTTATCAATTTCGGGATATAACACCCCTTTACAGCCTCCATTGGAGTCTATTTAAGGCTTAATTGGGACGTTTAGTCTCAAAGAAGCCCATTTGTAAACTCCATAAGGAGTGATCTTAGTTGAATTGAAACTGAAATTTATAAAAAAATAAAAAATAAAAAATAAAAAAATAGCGCACCTTGTATTTGGTTATACAGCTCCATCCAATACTATGGGTGCGTTTTGGGCCTTTTGGCTATATCCAATACTAGGATGGGTGCTTTTTTTTTATACGCAGGTATCTAATCCTTGACGGCCTACGATAAAGTTCTCAATATCTAATCCTTGACGGCATACGATAAAGTTCTCAATACACTTACAACTGAGACTATAAAACGTGTATATCACCCTAGAAAACAGATCAAAAGTAACAGCACCAATTCAAATGGTCAGCCCAAAGTCCAATTAGTGTCATATTTTGGCTACAAAGGGGCATGTTTGCAATATAGTGTTGGCCGATAGGGGAACGACAACTTAGAAGTACCAAAATAAAAAATGATAGTATTAAAAAATAACTATTTTGAGATTTTTCTATTGTCACCTACTGTCAAAACTGAACTTGAAGTATAAAATTAACATATGAGAAGTTAAACACTCGGCAACCAGCATTGTGTGCAAGTACAAGCCTGTAGATCAGATGATTTGACACAACAGAACCCACGTTGAGAGCTTGAAGTATTCATCCATCTTTTAGTAGCGCCTCATGCGGTCATGCCCGTAGAATGCTCATACACAAACTATTCTATTTGCATGGAAATGTTCAGAGTAGTTGTTTCCTAGCAAGAGCAACAATAATTTTGTTCAAACTCGAAATCTCTTCATCTTTAAGAGTCAGCTCTTTCTTCAACCTTTCAATCTCCTTCACATGCTCACATTCAGACAAGGTTGTAACTGAGCCAACAGCTTGTTCAGAAGTCTGGACTATTTTGCACTTCTTCAACGTACTATAATTATCCTCATCTTCAGCTGCTCTCTTGTTTGATGTTTCTTGGGCAGCAACATTATCCTTGGTAGTTTTGCAAACACATATAGTACCAGCTTTGCCCGACTCAAGCTCAAACTTCACAACCTTTTGCAACCGTCCAGCAGTGTCCTAGAACAAAATCAAAAAGCAAAATACTTCAAATCAGTGACCAGAAATGAAATCAAGCACGGCTCTGTAATTCTTAAAAAACTGCTGCCTTTATTTGTAGAGATGAGCATATCACAAGTTGAGAATCACGTACATTCGAAAGGTCACCTTTAAGATTATCAAATGCTTTAGCAGCTTCCTGATGACTTTTGAATGTTGCGAAGGCTGAATATGTAGGGCTGTTCTTTGTCCTTGCCTACAAATAGATCACAGTCATCATACAGGTACATGTAGTACTACTACAAAATTATGCCAACTAGTTTGAGTAAAAAGGTTAAGAAAGTGTTAAAAAGGGCAAAACAAAAACTGCATACGCGAAGGTATAGGTAAGAACTGGAAAGTGCATAAATCTGCTCAATGTGTGTATACAAGGCCAAGTTTTTGTAACTAACAAGTTTTTAGAGCAGAAGATAATGGCATTTCAGACAGTCAAAAAGAGGGGCACTGAAGGGTCGTTCTTTATTATTTACGTGCCTTAAGTTTAGTGTTTCTCGCTTGGAAGTCTGCCGAACTTTAAACCAAATACCATACTACCATAGGTGCTTAGGCTGAAAACTTCAAAATTTTGAAAAGCTAAGCCAAGAGTTTGCTAATTGCAGTTATCAAGTTGGCATGTTGAGGTCCGTTAACAATGTCTCTTTCCTAAGTGCATAAAACATAGAATTCATTTCATGGCATCTAACTGAGGTAGACTGCGATTCATCTAAGGTTGGATAGGCTGATAAACCGTGTAGTCAATAATATTCATCACACATCTGCTGAGAAAGTTATCAAAAAAAAAAAAAAAAAAAAAAAAACTCTTGTTCAATTAAAACCAGATAAGTCACTAAGTCAATACACTGCCACATGAAACAGAAATAAATGACAGCAACGAAGAAACAAACCTTCGGTTCTATGGTACAGTCCCCAGAAAGAACGCTTAGCAAATCTTTGCAGGGAATACTGACAGGGATCCTATGCACAAGCAACTTTCCCACATCCATCTGCAACTTTTCCGTATCCAGATCTTTCACCTAGAAGCAGAAATGTATTTGTAAACACGTATCTGTGCATATAGTTTTAAACTAGGTGGCTCTTTCGAGTTACCTCTTGGGGTAAAACATCACCAATTCTTCCCTCCAGTCTTGCCAAAATGAGATTCATTGCAGCACGAGCATCATCCTCACAGTTGTGTGCACTTCCACTTCTTCGAAGATCATAACGTAACAAAGTCTGTGATAAAAGTACACAACATGAGTTATGACTCATCAGTAACAACCTGTGTCCCTAAACCGAATCGATGGATCAAAAGTCACCTGACATAAGTAACTCAGAGAAGGTCTCCTGCTAAGTGGTGAATTTGGATATTTGAAGATGTAAGATGTGTCGATAACTTTCCCATGGACCAACTTCAAAGCTTCAGAAACATAAAATGAAGAATAAGAGTTGAGTGGGATAGATATGGTATATGGAACACGATGGGTAGAGTCTTTCAATATGATAACAGGGGGGGGGGAATGCATATGCGGACCGGGTCTATGAGTTGCCCATAGGCCTTGTGGTTTGAAATGGATCATTTCTAGGGTCTACGAAGTTGATCATAGAGCTGGTCGGTCTACATAAGAGTATTCCTTTAAGAGGTCACCATGCAAGTTGATCCTTTCACAAAATTCAACCAGAGAAACCCAAATGTGTTGTGTTCACAAATTTGGCAACAGTTAAAGATGCTAGGCTGCGAAACTTACCATTAAGGTCATTGTTGAGACTGTGGCCAGCTAAAATTTTACCCTTTTTTAACAATTGCTTCAAAGATTTCTGGAATGTGCCAAAAGGAACCAAAGTTAAGAAACGAAACGTAAACAAGGTAAAATCAGAAAGAAAGAAAGAAAGAAAATGTGTGCCCTTTTTGTCCAATTATATCATGCACAGAAAAATCTAAACAAAGTATACCTGCACATCTTTCAAGGAACAAGTCACTCCCTCTAAATCTTTTGCAGATATTCCAGTAATTTCGGTTCGGTAATCAGCAATTGCTTTATTTGGGTTTACGACTTCAAGAAGTTGAATCTGCAAACCATGCCAGCATAAGCACAAAAAAAGTGTCAGAATTGGCCTAAAACTGGATATAAAATGTAAACTCTGAGAAGATTAAGTACTCCAGCAAAAACGTGTCAACAGCAAGAAACTTACATTCATATCACGGTCTACAGCACAAACCTTCACCAGAGCTTCAGTGCCATCTTCACACAGTACCATCTCACAGTCAATAGCAATAATTTGAGATGATTTCTTTCCACTGGGTTTTACAATAACCCAATCCTGTTACAAGTCACCAGAGCTTCAGAAGAGATCATTACATTAAAGGGAACAAACGCGTGCACTTGGTTAGAACCCCACGTCAAACAAAATACACAACCAAAGCAAGAAAATTTTATAAGATCCATCTGATCTGATACAGTAACTGAAAAATAATAGGCAGTTCACGAATATATACTTCCAAGTCTGGAAGCTAGAAAAATGGCTTGTATTTGAAACTCTACTCACTCCCATATTCTTCTAGTAACATTTTTATTAAGTGTTCACTATATATGAATTTGACTGCAGTAATTTGCACAAGTCCAGGTTGGAGCCTTAGTTAACACAGGCTACTTGATCTTAAAACAGATATGTTAACATTTAACACATCAGTAATAAGAAACCACCAAAGTACGTATAGCAAACCTACCTCCTCATGTACTGGAAACTTATAATCAAGAGGGTAGAGAGGATGCTCTAACGTCAGTCGTACTAGCCTCTGCAAAAACACAAAACAAGTTAATTTAAAACATGAATCAATCCCCTCTTTCAAAGTAACGAATGGATCAAATTCATACCTGCTCAGCAATTTCATCCTCTGGGGAAGTTTTATTCACTTGCTCCGCCTCTTTCTTAATACCATGACAATCCAATACATTCTTGAAATACTGCCAACACCATACCAAAAAACAACCTCTATGAATGAAAAGACACAAAACTTGCTACCTTAAGGACCAAAAAAAAAAAAAAATAGGATCGGAACTAACCTTGACCTCCTCTTCATCAGTAAAAGTCTTCAAAAATGCAACCAAGGTCTCAACAGACCTCTTGGAAGGATCACACATGCTTGTACCTAGCTGCTTATCATGCGCAGCCAGAAATTTCTTCCAGTGCCCTCCACTACCGGACATTTCACGCTTTTGCGCCAATTTCACCATTTCAGCCAACACCTATATCATCATCACCCAGTCATAAAGATTTCAAACTTTCTAAACTAATACTTACTAACGCCTTACGACTTTACTAACTGCCTAAGAAACCGATTCAAAATCAAACAAACGTAAACAATATATATATATAACGCCTTACGACTTTACTAACTGCCTAAGAAACCGATTCAAAATCAAACAAACGTAAACAATATATATATATATATATATATATATATATATATATATATATATATATATATATATATATATATATATATATATATATATATATATATATATATATATATATATATATATATATATATATATATATATATATATATATATATATATATATAAGGGATGAGTAAGTAGCTGGTCCAGAACTGATTACTTGATATTATTTTGAGCTGGGGGCTATCTCAATTCACAACCTGGTTTTTTAACCAACCTGTAATTAATTTTTTTATAAGGAACTAAACTATTACTCTATTACTAATAGGCACTGCGAGTATTAGACCTAACAGCTCAACTTTCTAAGAACACAAGTACATTAATCTAGTTTCCTAATATTTCAATGAACAAGAACAACAAGAGCTGTCACTTTAATTATTAACACACACACACACACACACAAGCAAAATTAATGCTTCTACCTAGGGCATTCAGAAAAATATCAAACATAGACATATAACTAAAAAACAACAAATTAGTGTAAATAGAATTACCTCTTGGCTTGCAGAAGCAAGAATCTCATCCATGACTGGCTCTGAACCAATCAAGTGTTAAGTTTTCAGCTGAGAAACTGGCAGTTAAACTGAATTGAATTGAGCAATAAAAGGGAACGGTTAAAATTGAAGTCTTGAAGAGAAAGGGGAAACAAAGAGCCGGTCGGAACGGAAGAAACGGCGTTGGCCGTAATATGAGAGACGGTATTAGGCTGCTCTGTGAATGTTTTTGTAGGGCTTTTTTTCTTCTAATAATAAAAATATTAAATTAATATGAAAACAACGTGGGCCTGGACCATGGTAGATGAGCTCATGGGCCAAACCTAAGCCGTTTTAGTAGGTACTGTTGCACACAATTTTACGATCCAGAGTCCAGACACTAATGTACTTAAGTCGGTTAATCCTGTAATTTCACCTAAAATTTAATTTCATTAAGTTCAATTCCATACATTTTAGATTTATTAAATTCTTTTTATTACAAATTTATTAAGTTGAGTTCAAATTTATTCAATTCAACAGAGTTAAATTAAGTTCAGATTAATTAAATTTATATCATGAACCTAATATAATGAATATGGTGGTCAAGGTGGAACCAAAAGGGCTGTTGTCGTGTTGGAGTGTCCCCCTTAAAATTTTATATGTACACTTATGATTTTTCAAGTTTTAAAATCCCCAACTTTGATTGCTAAGTCCGTCCTTGAAAGTTATTATTCTAACTCAATATGTTTGACCATTACCCTGTCTAATATAAGTGTTTTACATGATTTGGATTAATAAATTCCCTCGTTCCAGAAGTGGTTTGATACATACAAATTTTCGGTTCATGTGATCTAGGTTTGGCCAACTTTAACAACACATTGAAGCCCTCATGAAATGCATAAAACTTCCTGGCCCAAATCAAGGAATGAGCTCGCTCCATAGTCCATAATAACGATTAACCTCAATTACCTGTATTTAGAAAGGGTGATTATTACATGAATAAAAAAGAAAGGTGTTTTTTGCAATATACTACTTTTATTGAACCAAAACATAAATAGATTACAAAAATTCATGTTTTCGCAATGGACTTACATATCCATAGAAATTAGATTGTTCAACAACTACTATGGGAGAGCGATATCCTAAACATACAAAAGAGGTTTATGGGATACCTAGGATTCACCGTCATTAACTTTGTAGTACTTTCCAATATAGCCGAAATGTCAATCGGTCCCTTTGAGAAGCTGAAGTGTTGTTGAATGTCACGATATCAAATTCTCGAGCCAAATGCAGGGTGTCCACAATACTTTGGTTGAATTTTTTAGAAAACATGAATTCGTGAGAAGGTATAAAATTTATTATCAGAGGATCCATGAAGTATTTCCATCTTGCACAATGTTATCATTTAAAAGAAAGAAAAAAAAGTTCAGTGACAACATCATTTGTTAATCAATCATTGGCCTAATAACTCACGCATTTCTGTTTTCTTCCCGAAAATTGTTAAATCACACTACTGAAAACAATTCAACAGTTCTCAAATTAAGTTGGTCATGTGCACCATCTATCAGTCTTATTTATTTATATATCATTTGTACTTATATCATTTGTAAGTACAAATGAACAATGGCAACAAAAATCAGTTCATGGAACAAATAAACCACAAATGAATTTGTATAAATTTTCATAATATAATTTTATTATTATATTTTAAGAGTAATCGAGAGTGAAACCTGAAAGTTATTGACCGAAAAAAGTCAAACTGGGTAATTTCAAGCGGGGCAAGAGAGGGAGTACATACTACAACTCTACAATAACACCCAATTCATCAACTCATGTGAGGACTCTTAAATAAAAAATAAAGATAAAGATATTCCTTCTAAGCATTGTAAACTCTACCTTTCAAAGTAAGCGTACCATTAACCAACAAAATTTATCAACAAATGAATTTGTAAAGAAAGTAGACGAGTTGTACCACTTTAAAATTGTACAAAAACTTAATTCGTTCTCCCTTATGGCTTTATCAAGGGAATCACAAGCCGTCTTGGAATAGACTCGGGAATATAGCAACTTATATGAACATGTTTTAATAGCTACTAGCTTGTTCACAATCACATACTCATGAAGGGAGACAAATAAGCTCTGAAGTCTGATCAAAGTTACTATGAATCAGAAACAAAATGAAGCTCCATATACATGTATAGTTTATTATGATTAGATGAAGGCTAGGTTGTCTGGTCGACAAAATAAGTATGGTGAAGACGTACATTACATACATACATGGAAATGTCGAATTTCACTTTAGGAGATGAAAGCAATTCTTCATAACCAAAAGGCCAAAGATAATTACTACTTGCCAGAATATAATATATTTGACCTAGATCTCTTCTTTTCCGCCACAAAATGGTCCATAGCAGGTTAATTACGTAATTGAGATTTACAAAAATAAAGTACTGTAGCATGATTACTAAAGCGAAGCAGCAATAAATTTGAGTTAGAAGTTAGAACAAACAATTTGTTAAATTCAGTGCTACTACATGTTGACGAATTAGGTTGGTCATAGAGTGTTCGTCCCCTCTAGAATTTTAAAATAAAATTTTGCATATAATATTATTGATTATTCATAATTTTTCACCCCACTTCTCCCTCTCCTCAAACTTATGAAATATATCTGGTACCCCAAACTTCAAATTATGGATCCAGCCCGGATACACTATTTTGATGTACTCAGTACTAGCATGAAAGTTGTTCCACACAGACTAGGTAGCTTTAAACAGAGAGCATGGAAGAAAGGATATGAGTTAAGTTAAAAATGGTTGCTTGATTTTATTTACAAATCGTACTACTGTTCACTGTGGTCTAAATTTGAAAAGGACGTGTTATTGTTTAAAGGTGGTAAAAAAGGGATTCTCAGACTCATGGCTCTGCATAAACAGCTATACGTGAAAGTTCATCGAGACCGCACTAGTTTAATTAACACATTTGTAATATTAATGTAGTACTCACTCTGATCTGTCATGAGGTTAAAGGTAAAAAAGAATGAGTTTGTTTACTATTGTTTACTGCAAAACACTCAGAAAATGTCAAAGTTATTAGGAATCAATCACTTTACATGTTTTAGGGATTTTCGACTTTGAAATGTCAAGATGAGAGATGCTTTAACAATGTCCCATTGCACAAAAACTCAGACTAGTTTGAATGCAATGCACCTGTGAGAGACATGTTTGAAGTCGAAAATTGAACATTTGGTGTCTTTTGAAATATAAACTATATGTGTTTGACAGTCCGCAAAGGTTGTCTCGGTCGGTTAAAGAGATAAGTATCATCGTTTTAGTTACAGTTTAGAATCCCACTAAGGTAGAATGGTGGTCAACCATTAAATTGCATATCTATATCCTCTTGCACGTTTAGAATTCGAAAACACACACGATACCTCAATACCTAAAACTTTATATATCGGAGGTGACGTTTAAAGATTTACCCACAATGAACACCAAATAATGGGGCATGCACTAAGTCCAACTTTGGAGGCCAGGCTTTGTGCAGCAACACACAATACGCATTTTTCCCATAAGAAATCTTAAAAGTGAGCTGCTGTATATATGGTGGTGATCTTTATTTTCTTTAGTAGCCTAGCCTAGTGATCATCTTTTTACCAGTACTATTCCCTCTGCTGCATTATAATGTTTCTGCATTTTGCATGCAACATTTCACCAATTTGGCCAAAAAAGATGGCAACTCCTTTTTTGTTTGATTCCTTCAAGTTTTTCTACTTCAGTCTCACTCTTTCTCTTTATTGTCCTAGTGCATAACGCAATATATATGTACTAGTCCTACATAATACACATTACACACCAATTGCATTTTACCACATTTCGCACCTTTATTAATGAATAAATGGTATACAGCTTGTAATTGTCTCACTCATTTATTCATCAAGACTTTAACCAGTAAGCAATTACTGGTTTTTTTTTCTTTCTTCTTGTGAATGAAAATGAAATGTGAGTGAGTGAATACAACTTTTTTCACATTTCAAGTCCTTTTTGGTGCAGAAGACTAGCTATCAGTTTCCCGGCGTTTAGTTAGTTTCAAGCCATTACTCATGGTAGCCTCACTCATGGACCACTGGTCTACAACTACTTCAGAAGACTAATGTTGTCGACAAGTTTAATTTGATCCCATAATATCATATAACATGTCAGCTTCAACCATATGTATTGTGAATCTATACAGACTGATTGACTGACTGAGAGAGTGATGGGATCATTTTATGATGATAATAATGATCATCTCAAATTAGCAATAACTAACATCGGATTACACGATAAATTAATTTGTCGGTGTCAATTTTGTTACCGGTTAGTTCCTCAAAATGACCCCATCTAGTGTCGGATCCAGGTGCGGCTCTTAGCCTGTTCCGTAAGATCGACGGAACAGGGCCACACATTTCGGGGGGCTCCGAGACCCATGACACTAAAGCCCAGTATAGAATTCTATTAATAATAATAATAATAATAATAATAATAATAATAATAATAATAATAATAATAATAATAATAATATCCGGAGAAAATTAGCTATGATGATTTAATTGATGATTTTGCCTCAAAGAATGCTAGAATAGTTGCACTTTTTAAGTTTTAAGTGATCTTTTTAAGGTGGTTTATGTGGAAATTTATATAGGGTATTAGTGTAGGAGTAGTTGTTGCCGTTTAAAAAATAAACTTTTTAAATGATCTTTTTAGTTTGTTTGAAATTTTATATTCGAAAATAATTTAAATACTTGAATGTGATAGTTTTTTACAATATTTTTCTTCTATAAATTTTTATTTATTTATCTATTTTTTTATTACATGGGCCTCGTCTAAAATTTTGCACATGGCCACCTAAAAGTCAAAGTCGTCACTGGTCGGATCGGATCACTAGTAGTAATTTGTAAAATGAGTCCATATCCCAAATTCGAGTCTAAAGTTTAAAAAAATGATTAAAACAACTCCTAAATTAGGAAGCACGGAAACGGAAACGAAATGGAACGAAAATGTCTAGGAAACGTTTAATTTTTATATATTATAATATATAGTTAATATGTAAAGTAATATTTATAAATTTATAATGAATGCTTGAATACTAAATAACTAAATAAATAGATATTTGAATAAATAAATTAGTCAAATCAAACAACAAACAACAAAATAAGTTGAAATAGGTATAACATACGTATTTATAAGGCGGTGTATGAATAATTAACAAAATTCACTTACTCACATACATTATTAAGGACAAAACTAATTAAATAAAAAAAATTATTAAAAGACCAAAAAGTTAATCCATAAGTTTCCGGCAAGGAAACGGAGAAGAAACTTTTTCTTAGAAAACGTCTTTGAATGTTACGTGATTGATATCTCCTAAATAATTGGGCACAACTACTATTCCCATATATTCATTTTGGGAGAGACATTGTTGGGTCTCAACTCTCACCTCCACCTTCTTTTATGATTTTACATTGTAAATATGAATCCTGAAGTTAGCAATGCAAAAAATTTATGATTTTACATTGTGAATATGAATCCTGAAGTTAGCAATGCAAAAGACAAATCCCCAAAACTAGTACTTCCTCCGGAAACTTAATAGTTTTACACTTTGTTTTTGTTGACTTTTTTATGTCCGGTTTGACCTCAAAATAATCATAATTGATTACGAAAAAATTAATTTTAAAAGTTATATTATACGAATATAAGAAGTATACTTTTATAATATAATTTTTTAAATTATTTTTTTTAAACGAGTTATTATTAGTTTGAGGTCAAACCGGATATCGAAAAGTCAACAAAATAAAGTGTAAAACTATAAAGTTTCCGGAGGAAGTATATGTTAGATTTTTGATTAAAAAAGAAAAAATTTAAAAAATCCTCCAAAGTGTGTCACGACTTAGAAATGCTCTAGGCATGTGGGCCCAACTAGGGATGTCAATGGCTAGGTCAGGGCTTCTAGACCGGTACGGGCTCGAGTAATAGCCTAAAAGCTCAAGCCCCATGCACGGGCCTGAACTTGGGCCCAAGCCCATACCCGTTATGGGCCAGGCCGGGCCATATTGTTTTATATTTTTAATTTTTTTTTACGGGTATTTAGAAATAAAAATGTTTTTTCCTAGTCAAGTTAAAGAAAATGAGAATCGCCAGTTTCGATTCCATTTGTTTGGAAGCGGGAAGGAATCGACAATTCTATGTTAGAACCATCATTCTCAAATGAAAAGAATTGAATCACGATTTCATAATCGAGTACCAAACCGTGAAACAATGTTCATGTCTTTGGAATAGTAAGCCTTCATGGAACCGAAAACCTGCAGTTTCAAAACCATTATCGTCGATTCAAGACTTTTGGCCATGTCTAAAATTAATTGCAACTTCAAGCACATATTTTCGAAGTAGGTGTTAATACATTTTTTATATGGTACGAGAGAGTAATTAGCACGACACCCTCTAATTGTATTTTTACTCCGACAGTTAGAAAAAATAATGATCAATACACTACAGACAGTTGGAGCATATATATGGTTTCACTAGATTAATAAAAGATGATAATAATGTTAGTGATAAATTGGATAATCATTATAAATAGTGTACCTTTACGATATTATTTGAGATGACATAAAGTCTCGGCAATTATGAACTCCTAAGCAGCTATGTAACGCATTGAAACCCGACATGTCTATAATTTGCCAGCCTATCTTTTTGTTGCACTTGTTGTATAAATAGTTCTAGGTTTATTAATATATGATATGATTA
Source organism: Plantago ovata (assembly GCA_028274465.1). Taxonomy (NCBI): domain Eukaryota; kingdom Viridiplantae; phylum Streptophyta; class Magnoliopsida; order Lamiales; family Plantaginaceae; genus Plantago; species Plantago ovata. The sequence continues at coordinate 3,903,860 of CM051457.1, read as the reverse complement.
GTTTTCATACGTGTGTAATAAATTCTTAATTACGACAACAATAAAACATTTTTGCAACCGTGCCATATAACTTCTTGCATACGTGCAATTTTACACTAGAGTACCAGGTCTATATAATTATTGCGAAAATTTAATTATACTGTATTCAATTTACTAAGTACATTAGGAAATTGGGCGCATTGCATGCAAATTATTGCTCGTGCGACCTTTCAAATACTGGTATGTGCATTATTATTTACTTTGTGGAATAAATGTGCACGTTCGGCTTCTCTTGTTCTCCATGATATAGTAGTAGGAGGGATGCGCGTGAATTTAGTGGTGTTAATGTGTTATACATCAGGCCTAATTAAGTATAGCATAGTACCACTCGAACTCGATAAAAGTCGGGTTGAGTCTAGACTTGACTCGTTTACGAAACTAGCTAAACTAAGACTCAGGCTTGAGCCATGTTATTAATACTCAAGCTTAAATGGTTTGGATCGAACAAGCTTGACGAGCCCCATACAAAAAATAATTAAAGAAAATATGAAATAAAATATCAAAATTCAAGAATTCATGATACCACTATATGTCTCCGTTGGGGTTCGAACCTCCGACATCTTATGTGCTAATCCAACAATCATATCACTCGATTATATCTCACGGGCATGTCAGAGCCTAGTCATACTTGGCTAGTTCGCAGAACGAGCTGTAAGTTAGGCTCGAGTTTGGCTCGAATGCTTTATCGAGCGAGATGAGGTCATGATAAGACTCGACTTGCATAACGTTACTAGGTGTGAATTGTGATACATAAATTTAGATCATACATTGAACTCAATTTGCCGCACTATACGACTCAAGCAACTCGATTGGAGAATGGTTAAAACTCATATAAATCCTAAAGAAACTTGCGTGATAAGTATAGTGAATTTGAACAAGCCATAATCCATACATTATATCAGGTAAGATAGTAGGTTTATTTATTAAGGTGATTCCACCTTATTAGATTTAGATTGTTTATTTAAATATAGATAAATGTTTAAAACATAAGATAATTGGTAAATTATTTAGTCATTTTATCAATTCTAATTTTCAAACATACACTTTAACATTAGATGATCAGTTTAGCTTAGCTAAAGGAGTATATTCAGGGGCAAAGGTATGTTGAGAGTGGGCATGGCCCTACCCCAAATTAATAAAAAAAAGAAAAATATATAGTATGTATTTTAGTGTAAAAAAAAATTATTTGTATATTTTCAAAATAAATTCAATATGTGTCTACCCAATATTGTTTGTTAATCTTAAATGTTGTTAAATAAGTAAATTTTCAATAAAATTTGGATATATTGGTCATGAATTCAATAAAATTCTCTAATTCTCATGAATTCAATAAAATTCTCTAATTTTTGAAAAAAAATAAAAAATGGTTATATTGGTAAAAAAATCCAACAAAATTTTATTTCAAAGATTTTGTTTATCATTATTAAGTAAGAAAAAAAATTCTTAACAAATTAAATTTGACCTGCGCAAATCCTGACTTCGCATATTTCTAATACTAGAATACAATATTGACACACATTGGTAATGTCATATCCCACTCTGTATGTTGCTAGTAGTTACGACTACGGAGAAACATGTCCTATTAAATTAAGGTAGCATAAAATATGGAGTACTTATATAAACATATGATTAAAAATACTCCTGTAAAGCAGTGGAGAAATCTTGACTACTAATGTAAAGGCTTCTAAGTCGAAATCTCGACAGACATGTCATTGTTTTCAAATTCAAGAAGTAGTATTAATTAATTTTTAGAATAATACCAACACTAACCTACTTTGATTGTTGGCATGTCTCTTACTTCAATGTGTTGGTTGCTTCACATTTTAAATTTCAATGTTACCAGACCCAATTACCATGTTATACAGGTGAAAAATCTCATCTCAAGACACTTAATTTACCCCCAAGATCGTACAGTATAATGCAAAAATTAAAAGCAATGTTGAGTAACCAAAGAAACAAACGATGCTCATAAAAAGTCTTTAAAACAAATAAATAAATCTACATAACCAAACCGTTGACTCCGGGTTAATACATTTTAGGTAATTCAAAACACGTCACGTCCAATTTATAAAATGTAAATTGGTTATATCCAATTTAATTATTTTATTGTAGCACACCGTACAATTTTAGCACTTTTTGTAACTCTAAAAAGTGAGAATAATGCGTGTGACAACCACTCGCATAATATAATCACGAGAAAAAATTAGAACTGAGAATGCGTGCCATAAAATTAATTTTAATAAGTGTATAACTGCATAATGTGTGTTATTTTTTCAATTGGTTTGCAAGATTTATCAATTAAGTGGTTGTTACACGCTCATATTGTTCAATTTTTTTAATTAAATTGAAAAAGATACCAAAATTGTAGTGTGCTAAATGAAATGACTAAATTGGACATGATCACTCTCAAATACACAAATTGAACATGATGGCACATTGTGGAGTACCAAAGATGAATTTGACCCTTGACAACCCTAGCATAGGTGGCAAAATAACTATGTCCTACACGTCTGGAAAGCTGAGTACTAACGATTACATTATTTCACTTGCCTCACCTAATAATGTAATTGAGTCGAAATCAAACAATGTTTCATGTTCGTTTATCTAAGTAAACTGGTTAATATCAACCTGATAAAACTCGTAAATGTAGTCCATTTATACTATTATAGTATGAAGCTTCAGTAGATTTATTTGTTAAAATTTTCAATACATTTTAGCTTGATTTTAAATCCCTTTCTTTAATGAGCCGAATTGAATCTAGACTCGATTAGAAATCGCCTCAAAGCTATAGCTACTACATGTGATAGTCAACTCAACTCTTCTCGTTCTAACATCACTATCCATATGTATCGAACCCGTTAGATCCACGGTGGAACAGGTGAAAGATATGCCCTACTACAATATATGAACTTATCTACCTACATTTACTAAGGGATAACCTAAGGAGTTATAAGGTGGTTCTAGTGAGATGGTGAAAAGAGTGGTGCAAGATTCAATCCTCAACGGAGATATAAGACGGTTTAGGTGTGCAGATATAAAATGGTTTAAAATGTTATATAGTACTCCCTCCGTCCGGTTAAATGTTTTCCATTTTGTTTTGTTGACCATTTTTGGGTCGTAAATTAATTCTAAATCACATCGAATAAAAAATTTAGAAAAATTATAATAAAATAGTTTGATATTTGTACTATTTTAATATATTTTTTTTCATTTTTTTCTCCTATATGATTTATGAGTACTTTGTGACCGAAAAAATGTCGACAAAACGAAATGAGAAGTTTTGACTTGGACGGAGGTAATAGTAGTGTATGAGTAGTTGTAATATTTACCCAATAAAAAACAGGATAACCTAAATACTCCAATTTTTTAAGTACCCGTTTGTAGTTGAGGTTGGTAGTGATATCCATGTGAAGTGGTAAGTTGCAGAAATAAATTCACAATTTGTCGATGCTATGATCGAGACCGAGGGAGCATAATTATCCACCGTGGAACAAACGTTACCCATTTTTCTGTTCCATTGTTAAGATCCTCTAATTAATTGTGCTTATTTTACTAATTCTCTTTTCGTTTTACTAGTATAAATATTTTTTCTAATAATCTTGTACTGTGAAAACAAGCACTTGACTACTGAAATGTTACGGCATTGACTAATAATCTAAAGGCTCGAAGATTCTTGGTTAAAAGAACCATGCAAGGGAGACTTAAACATATTCACTAAATATTGTTATGGTCAAGTGTTAATTATTTTTCTCAAGTGTACAATAACCAAGTAAACATTTTGTTTTACCAAGAGCTTGGTATCATTGCCAACATAGTACTCCATAAATTACCACTAAACTCTTGGTACTAAAAGAATTGGGATGTGTATAAAAAAAAAAAAAATTGATTTGCGTGGTGTGAAATTCAAATAAAAATAACTTGTACTTCTACATGACAACAACGAAATGTCAAGTGTATTATATTACCCCACAAGTCCAACAAAATTTTTATCCAATTTTTTAGGTCGGTCAAAAAGTTACTTATATCTTATAATAACAATTTTTTTATCCCAACTGAATTAAATTGTCATTATTTAGTTCATTCTCATCCTAAAACAATTACCACATAGTATTTTTTAGATTATTTCAATTTTTTTATATTTAAAATATTTTCATGAATTGAGATTCGATAAAGTTTTGTGAGATAAAAGAAATATGCAATAGTGAAATTTTTACCACCACCTGCTTTTTTTACAGGCGCCACTCTAGTTATTAATAAAAGGATTTTACTATCGCACTATCCATGTGTTTTAAAATAGTATGTGATCATGTTAAAATATGTCTCTATAATACGTACGTAGATTTTCTAATACGGTTTTAAGGGCTATGAATTATAAAAAAGATCAGCTAGTCTCAATCTCTTCAAAAGACCAAGTGTTCAAGAAGGTCCTGTCCGATATGGATGTCCCACCGGAGCAACACATCAAGCTAACAAGGTCAATCATATTGTCCTCTAGGATTGAACCATCTCGGACCACCAGGCGTCCTGCAAGGCACGCCCAACCAGTCAGAGATGGTCAATGTGTCAAAACTTATATCATGCGCATATCTAGGACCGGCCACAGGCCCGACTAGGGGAGCCCAACCCACTAAACTATTGAGTGAGGCCCATTAAGAGCCTATCATCTCATCAGACCAATGGCGCGAACTATGGTACTAATGTTATCAACCATGGTAAATTTGAACCGAACTAAACTAAACAAAATCAAAATAAGGTAGAACAAAACTGAATTGAACTGAAATTAGTGAGTTTTCAAACGAAAATAACATAATCTTAGCAGTGGAGACAACGAAGCGTAGCTCAGTTGGTAAGATGTTTCACCTCAAACCAATAGGTCGGGGTTTGAGTCACCATAGAAGTAAATGTAAAATCATTATTATTGATCCTCGTTCTTCCGGTTTAAAAAAAAAATCTAACCTGTGGAGAAATTTTGACCACCGACCCTTCGTAAACATTTTATCACGGTAGTGATACGACGTGTTTAGTGGTACTACTATATGATCATCACCCCACTGACTAGTAGTAGTAATTAAATTAATTAATTAATTATCCAACAAGGTTTAGTTAAGCAAAATCCAAGGATCTCATAATGCTAATTACGCATGTGATTACAATAATTACTCTCGTAGTACGATTTAGTTTAGTCACTTTCCATAAAAGTTTAAGAAAAACCTCTCAATTGAAGGGTGCCCCACAATTTTGCACCCACCCCAAAATAAGACAAACCGAGTCGAAGTTTGGTCAACTTTATACTCACCTTTCACCCATCATTCACTCTCCCTCATTCGCGTGTAAATCACGTTCTAAATCCTACTTCACGTATCTCAGTGCAAATTGTTTCCGATTCTTGAGCAATTGCAGAATTCATAAGAGCCGAGCGAGTGAGAATGGGTTTAAAAATTGGTGTTAGAGAATTTTAATAATAACTGCTTATAATTTCAAATGTAAGACGTGGCACTGGTCGGAAAACGTTCCGCTCCTTCTTTTCAGTTTGAGCAATGTGTTTTTTAAATCTGGGGACCATTATTTGCTAATAATAATTTTCAGAATTTTCATACTATTGTACTCATCTCAAGTTTGTAAATTACCCATTTTAATTTATTATTTTTTTAACATTTTTACTTTAATTATAAATTAATTAATATTTATACTTTTATAATGTAATTTCGTTGTTGACCGAATAAAGTCAAAATGAATAATTTAGAGTGAGACAGTAATATTTAAAATTAGAAATACAAGTTACCAATTTGTCATACGGTCCAATTTTGTTGTAACATAGTAAAGTTTAGTTGTTGTTGGTAACGTGTACTGTATTTTCTTGTTTATTTCAATATTTACTCTTTCTTTATGGATTAGTGTTTTTTTTTAATGGATTAGTTGTACGTTTTTATTGTCAATACTCTAACCGTGACAGGTTAGGGTTTTGATTGATTCGATGCAGCCAATTAAAATGAAGCCCGTTTGCAAATGAATGATTTAGTATTCGACATGATATGTACTGATTTAACACCAGTATCTTTGAAGTGAGATAGTAACAGTCTTACAGTATGATAATCCTAGTTTTGATACTTAATTGTTCATATGCTAAGAGCGCATTGGGTGGAAATGTGTAGGCGTATTCTCCCCATGTGTGGGAGTGTTGGCACTCAGTCACTCACACAAGTCCGGTTTTGTGTCTGGATTTTCACGTCGCTTGGTTTTCGCTTTGCATGATTAGATCCTAAGCCTGCTTGTCTATTGATCTTTACCACTAGCGTTTCTTCTATTCAATTTTATCCATCGAGTTTGATCTCTGTTTATGTTTTCGTTTAGGATATCGTTACGACAAAAACCACCATCATTTACTTTTCAATTGAGTTTATTTCCTATGTTTAACAATAGCTTAGTTAGGTACTAAAAGAACGACACTTGTGATTAATCTGCGACTGCATTAATCTTTAAAGTGTAGTAGAAGTTAGTACTTATTTCGTAAACAAATTTAAGTTTGATCTTAACACATTATCCACCAAAAGTCTGTTCTATGCTGGCTTCTAGTTCATCAACAATCATCTATGAGATGGTGTAAAATGCTTGTGTGCATTATTTAAGTACTATGTTGCCTAAACTTATTTTCTTTTTGAAATACTATTAAGTAAATGATTAAGGAACTCTAAATGTATTTTAATTACATGATAGCTGAATTATTGAATAACTTTTTATTACACAAGAACAGATCCTTTACTGGACTCATTGTGTGACCATGTCAAATTCACATGAAGTCAAATCCCTTTAGGCCCTGAAGGCTGAAAGAAACAATTTAAACTAATTACACTTTTTTTTTTTTTCCGCACAAAGTTAAAATTCATTGGAACCCGAGAGTACTACAAGATAAGACGGGCATACCCCAATCGAAAGCAAAAGTACAAAAATAAATCCATACACAATCCAAATGTAAGATCGATGTCTACTAAGGCACGGGAATACTATCAGCTCTAGACAATGTCTATGACCTAAGTAAAGCCCAAGGCAAGCTACAACTAGCTTGCAACAAACCTGTATAGACAATCCCCTCTAATCCTCATTAATCATAAAAACATCATCAATTCTATACATCAACTACTACAAAGACCAACTCACTCATGTGTTTGTACTCCGGTCGACTTGCCTTTTGCCATCATATAGTAGTGCTTTCTTCACCGATTTGCCTCTCTTCGGGGGAGAAAGAAGAAGATCAAGAGAAAAGAGTAATATACCTTCAAGCTAAAAGCAGGTCCCAGTCTTTAACCACTCCAACAAAAACTTCTTCATGCAAACAACAACATCACCTGACATAAAACACATACTGGCTCTCCAAATAACAGAACAACTCAGCCCAAACACACTAATTAATCCAGAAAAACCAGCATACAAATAAAGGAACTAAACCTCATTCAAGTTTTGCAAACACTTAATAATAAAACTATTCCTTCTCTTACCACACTTATACCTGATTCGTATACTCAAATTCAAGGCAAACTCTTTAAAGCACTCATCTATATTCAACTCATCCCCTTAAAAAATTAACCTATTTCTTCTTCTCCAAATGCCTTCAAGAATAGCGCCAAAAGCAACTGCTCGAATCTTATATACCATAGAATTTTTATGCTCCGACCTGCCAAACATATCTATCCAACTATCTAGATCATCAACATTAGTCCTAACACCAACATTTCTCATAATAGTTTTCAAGATAATAGCAAAATCAACACATTTAAAAAACAAACGATTTATAGTTTCAGACTCAATTTTACAGATATCACAAATTGCATCACTTTTTGCTCTTATTTTTTTTTTTTTAACTAATTATATTTTTTGCTTTTTATTTTTGAACTAATATCTTTTTTGCCTTTTTTACTGGACTAATTATCTTTTATGCTTTAATTAAACAAAAGATGCATTACATATTGTAAACCTAAAAAACATATGTATCTATTCTTTAAAAAGAAGAAAAAAAAGAAAAAAACTTGTGTTGAGATATTTACCACGATAGTCAACCAGACGATACAGAGTAAACTTTGTGACACTATAAAACTACATCTACATTATCTTTCATTATTTTCTTTCTTTTTACAAAAGAGGTCCAAATAATTAAATTACATCACGAGACAATGATGGCCTAATTTCTTTTTTGAAACGACAAATATAACTAATTACCCTACCCGTTTACCACCTTACAATCCAAATTATACCTATTCCATCTTATATCTTCCCAAAGTTCAAACCCCCCAACCTCTTATGTGCTGTTCCAACACCATTAACACTCGACCACCTTATCACTCTTGAGTGGCGTAATTTCTGGTGGAGCATCGTCCCATAACATTACACCATCCATAATAGCACACATCCATTATAGTCTCTAGAAATATCAATATAAAGCTAAATCTACATTTATACACTTGTGGTTAAACAAAGATATGAATTTATGTGTTTGTTTGACAAACAAACTGATAAGTAATAAGATGATCAACTAATTGATTAATCACTTTATATTTTCAAAATGTATATAGATTAGCTTCAAACTAGTTATCCCGAAAGTGTTTATCAAATGAGATTATTATAGTTAAAAAGTCAGATGAGATGGAATAACCTGATTAGGTGATTAAGGTCGCGCAAAAAAGATGCACTACGTTTTTCTCAATATGGTTAAATTACGTAATACAGTATCAATTTTTGGAACGTATAGCACTTTATAAATCCAAAAAACAAGTCAAGTACAAGAAAAACGCCGATCCCATGATCCAGGCGTGACCAAAACCTCCGATCTCTCTACTATGTTACAACCCACCCACATGAACAAATAAACGGAAAAAATATCAAAACACAAATAATCCAGACTCCAGCATTAATACGCGAGGCGCACAGAAATAGTCCAAAGCAGCAGCCTGCCGTGCGGCCTGCCTTACAATCCCCGCCTCCTCCTCAAGGTCGCAACATGAGATTGCGGGCAACATCTCGCAATTGTTTACACAAATCACACCTCACTGTGATCGCTTCTTTCAGCCGGGTGAGGAGGCTTTCGGCCAGTACCCCATTGTTGCTAAAAATCATTTGGTTTCTTTGATTCGGAATGTGGTGGTCCATTAATGAAAAAAATTACCACAGTATCAATTACAAAAACCTAATACCACTTTAATTCGGAATGTGGTGGTCCATTAATGAAAAAAATTACCGTTGGCAAATAGCGAGTTTTTTCGTCGCTCGAAGAAGCTGGTGCCCTAATAGGAAAAAACGAGAAAAATGTAAAGATTAAATGAAAAACTAGGAATGGTCGAATCCCGGATGGGAGTTTCATTAACGATGGATGAGACGAGTAGCGAATTGCACGATGCTCGAATCCAGCTAAGATATGACGTACGAGTAGAAAATAAAGATATCGGGTTAAAAAAAAGAAAAGAAAAAAAAAAAAAGGAAAAAAAGAAAAAAAGGGAAAAATTAAGACAGGCGTGAAAGGTTTCAGGGATAAAACCCTTCATCAGTTGTTCTCTCCTTCCTCACTCCTCCACACTCTCTCTTCCTCACTTCTCTTTTTCTGCAACCCAAAGAAAGAAAGAAAAAAAAAAAAAAAAATCCAAAAAAACCAAATCGAAAGCAAGATTGAATAATAGAGCTTTAGCTCCATGTCTTATAGATAATGAGCAAAGGCTCCTGTTTCTTCTTCACCCTGGAAGAAGATGATGTCCCATTTCCTTAAACACCAGCAGCCTCAAAACTCAATCCTCGATTCGCTTCTTCTCTGCGACGAAGAGCGCCTCGACGATGATTTCGATTTGTCGTGGTCGTCGAAAGATCCTGTTCCAATCGAGGCCACCGAGGATGTTAAACTTAAGCGAAATCCGTTAACTTTTTTCGAGCACGATGTTTTATGGGAAGACGATGAGCTTGTTTCTCTTCTGTCAAAGGAAAAGAAACAGGCTTGTCTGAGTTATGGGGGTGATGGATCTCTTAAGGCTGTGAGGAACAAAGGGATTGAGTGGATGTTGGAGGTGGTTGCCCATTATGGGTATAGCTGTATTACTGGTGTTTTGGCTGTTAACTATTTTGACAGATTTGTTACGAGCAATTGTTTTCAGAAAGATAAGCCTTGGATGAGTCAATTGGCCGCCGTCGCTTGCGTATCCTTGGCTGCCAAGGTCGAGGAGACTCATGTGCCCTTGCTCTTGGACTTTCAGGTATCCTTCATTTCTTGCCTTTTTTTTTGTTTTTGTTTTTGCAATGTAGCTGTTTGTGGAAATGCCTCACTGAAGATTTATGCTTTTTTTGTGGTTTGTTTGTGTCTTTAGGTTGTGGACTGTAAGTATGTGTTTGAGGCAAAGACTATCCAGAGAATGGAGGTCTTGGTGCTGTCTACTCTTGGATGGAGGATGAACCCGGTTACCCCGATCACATTCTTTGACCACATTGTGAGGAGGTTTGAGCTTATGGGTAGCCCACATTGGGAGTTTTTGAGGAGGTGTGAGAGTGCAATTCTCACTCTTGTCACTGGTATGTGGATCATTCAATGTCTTATTAGTATGTAATGTGATGTGTATGGTTCAATGTTCTCTACTGTAGTAGCTGCTTGTATTGTGTTTTCAATGGTTTTCTATTGTGTTTACAATGTGATGTATATACACTTTAATAATGTAACATAGATATTTGTATTGTGTTTGCGATGGTTTGATTGTGTTAATTTGGTGCAGATTGTAGGCTTTTGCATTATCTTCCATCTGTTATTGCTGCTGCTACAATGATTAATGTTATGGAAGAGATCAAGGCTAGTGATGCACAAGAATTCAGGAATCGACTGATGGAGGTGCTTAAAGTCACTAAGGTCTGTTGTTCTTGGTTCTCTTGATTGTAATCCTTTGATCATACTTATAATGAATGCATCATAGTTTAGGAATTTCATTAGGCCTCTCTGCGATTGTTGATGATGTTTGTTTGTTTCTTTTATATTGTTTCTAAAGATGTTTGTTCCTGATTATGAATTGAACAGGAAGATATAGATGGCTGTCGCAAAATGATCGCAGAGGCAATGGAGGATCGCTGCCGAATGCTGCTGTGCCGCAAGCGGAGATACGATACCGTACCGGGCAGCCCCAGTGGTGTGATTGATGCCTATTTTAGCTCCGACAACTCTAATGACTCGTGGGCTAGCGCATCAGTTGCTTCTTCGGTATCATCATCTCCGGAGCCCTTGCTTAAGAGAAGCAGAGCTCTTTGATCTTCCAGTTTTGCTGTTCATCTGAAATTAGCAGTGGTACTTCATAAACAACTTTTACTGCTATGTTTGATTCTATCATAATTCAGTGCAATTGTGTGACTTTAATACTATGTCTCACTGTGTTCCTGGGAAATTTATATGTGATGAACTAGACATATGTTTAACAATCGACTCTATGACCTCTTTGATCGGGAAATGGAGAGTGAGATTGCAACAAAGAGAGGTCATGTTTTCATCTTTTCCCTGTAATGGTTCAAGGGAGACCTTTATTATTATGAAAATATGAATTGATAATCTTTATGTGTATACATTTCTTGCTTCTTTCCATCCAGCCATGATGAATGACTTCTCTTGTGAGCTTCTTATGTGTTGCATTGATAGTTCATAGTTCCTACCTAACTAATAACTATGTGATTGAACACCTTGTGTGATAATAAGTGAGAGTTCGACAACGAGGGCTTTAAACGTTACATAGGGTTGAAATTCACATAGGTAGGTTAGTCTTGAGGATGTGCATAGATGATTAGGATCAAAACACGTAAAATGCGAACACTTGGGGCTGACTTATGAGACGCGCATCCAAGTTATTGCGGAGGCTCTTAAGTAGCACGAATAGCGGATGGCTGGGTTAGATTAGGTAGTGTATCCTATAAACAATGGGTTTAATCGAAAAAGAAAGACAAGAATGGTTGGTAACTTGGTATTGTAGAAGTCTTTGGTTGTTTTTCTTAAAGTGAGACTTGATGAATGAAGGGAGGAAGGTTTTCAATGCAGTAGGACAGGATGTCAAATGGGACTAGTAGGAGTATTTGTTTCTAAATTGATGCTTAAAATAGTATACTGTATAGTGCAAAATGTAAAATGTGGGAGAGATGTCTTGGGAGTAGGAACAAAATTGTCCGCCAGTAGAAATTCAAGTTGCCGTTTTGTAGACTTTTCTTGTTTGGTCTTGACCTAATTGACAAAGAATGGTCCCATATGAGTGAGTAGTATAGTGTATTTTGCTCAACTTAAGCTTGATTTCATTGTATTTGGAATATAGGAAAGTTCACAAGATTCTCATTTTCTCAAATATACTTGCTTTACTTGACATCATCTATGTGACCTTAGTACAAGTATATAAATCTCTCTTTATTAAATTAAGTTAGCTTAGTATGCTTATCCATCCTATCCTAGTAGAGACATGTTGTGAGTCATGAGATTTGCGCTGCTGACTCATGAGTTTAAAATTCCTTAAGTTTTCTTGGTTGTTACTTCATGTAGAACACACTAGCTAATCAATGGATGGGATTTGAGATCTTCTCTGTCACATTTTTATTTGAAACGACATAATAATGGAAATTGATGAGGTTAGGTGAATGGGCGCAGGTGAATGTGTTACATGCATTATACTCCAAGGTATAGTTTAGTATATTTTAGTATATAGTGTGTTTATTTTAAATCCCCAAGTCTAAAGTTACTATGTTTGTAATACTAAGAATTAATGGCAATATCTTTTACTCCCTCCGGGGGACACGGAGAACTTTGTCCACTAGGGTTAGCGGGTTAGTGCAGTTTTTAAGGAAGGACATTAAGGAGTAGCAATTAGATTTTGATTTTTGGGACAAACAAGAAAATAATTTATTTCCGCCTTTAGTGTATTTGCAAAACGATTTAATAAGATGACATATGTAAGTTATTAGCATCCATCGAACGATATTAGGTAAAAAAGTATTAGGTAAAAAAGTATGGTGACTGATTAGTTCGTGACAAACACAAGTTAATCCTAACTTTTCGATGGTATTTCAAGCATTGGTAAGAATAAGTAGAATTGGGAACTTAAACCAATATAATTGTTTAGTGCTAGTGCTTGGCAATCAGGGAGTTTACTCTTCTTTTACTTGGTGAAGGTTCACATGAACTTGTTTTGGGGTCATTTCAAAATATAATTTTGATTTCTTTGGAGTAATATGTTAAACTTGAACATTTTAAATGAAAATATAAGTTTGATTTTCTTAGATAGTGATTTTAAAATGAATATACACAATAATAAGACAATTATAGACATGCACAGTGCTACTACAATAGGGGGTTGGGTGGTATGGACCGGAGGACAGGCGCAATGATTCGAGAGGACTTGCAGTAGCACGGCTAATCTTATTGGGCCCGTCCAATAATTCTTGAATCATATGGTAACTGCATTTTGACCAAATCACCATTGACTTTAACCACAAAAGATTTTTCCAAAAACACCTTGTTGAAATTTTGGCCTACAACCAAGTGAAAACACAATTGCATATAAGGTGAATAAACCATACCACGACACCTCATAGACTCGTTTATTTCCCTTTTAAAAAGTGGATGAACTAGGAACCTTACTATGTGGTTTATTTGGACTTGGGAGTCCAAGTATAAACCGTTACAATCATTCTAAGATTTCTTCGATGGTAATGTATGTGTATTGCACCTAGATATAGATTAGTTTTGGGTGCCTTTGCCCCTAATACCTCATTTATAATAGTGTCAGGAGTTAATCAAGAATAAGTTCAGCTCAGAGATCAAGTTGAAAAAAAAAGGTGCAACTGTGCAAGAGTGACCTGCATCATGGTTAAAAAAAACGCAATGCACTATGTTATTATATTATACTCCTATTAAAGAGTAACAGCTGTGTTGTGATATGTAGACATTTGTTCTGCATTTGCTGTTTATGATATGATGGAGGTACAAATAATGTTTCTATGTACTAATGATTTTTATTATGTGACCTTGTATGGGGGTATGGATTAAAAGATGTTTGGTTTCAAATTTATGAATCTGCCTACCATATACCCTATTTTAATACAGTACTAAGTTCGAAATTTGGGTGGTTTCAAAATAGAACTGTCAGAAACCTGCACAAGTTTCAATCTTGCTAAAGAACTTTTAGATATGACTAGAAGACTTAGATTTTACATTAGAATTAATGGATTTACCTACCACTCTAATATTTTAGTCTGTATGTTTGCTTCTTGCATCAAGCTCTCACTAACTTTGTACTTGCTGTACTAATGAATAATTCCTCAAAAATATATTTACACCCGTAAAAGTAGGTCGGTTGATAAAAGAAGAGATGTGATATTATTTTCGGTTGCATGTTGAAATTGTTTAAAACGTTTGTATAAGTTTTTAGGGTTTAACCGGTATGCATAATCCATGTACCGTATATGAGATTGAATTTTGAACTGCAATCTTATAAAAAAGATAATATACACCATTGACCATTTAGTAATAATTTTTCTTCACAAAGTAACATAAGTTTTTACGTGTAGTACATACCACCTTTCTAGTAAAATTATAATTAAATTCAAACACGTAAAGATTAAAAGCGTGCACATCATACCATATCACATTAAAATATGACTTCCTTTTTTATGGATCATAGTTGTGTATCTTTGCCTGCATGTAAAAGAACTTAAATCAGTAAGTACAAATTACTAGTAGTAAATTAAGTCTCATCGGTAATATTTCAAAGTAAAAACACTAAAGGTAAAAATAGAAATTAGTAGGGTAAACAGTAAGAAATAAGAATTATAAGTAGCTGACCTTTGATGTAATATTGCTAGATAGCCAATCCAGACCTTCATAAAGTCCCTGCCCAGAGGTTGCACATGTACTCTGTATGTACCTGCATCAGCAATAGTCTAGAGCTTACCTAATGTGGCAAAATACATTCATGACCCTATTATTCTGTCAATTACAGTTATCCCCTTAAATCATGTTCTTAAGAGAGACCACATCAAACTCCGTTCCATAGGTATCGAATGGCACAGGCACAGGCGCAGAGCTAGTGGAGGCAGTAGCCTCCCTAAATTCCGACCAATCACTAAATTAGGTATTACGTATATGTTTACAAAAACGTACCGCATTTATTATTAAAGTTTTCCATCTATATGTTTACCGGAGTGCCACATTCATGTCTAACTGCAATTACCACCTTCACTCCTTTAGCGAGTCGATTTAACTTTTCATCATAACTTAGGTCTTGCTCTTGTCCTATCGACACGTATCCTAAAACACGAGGAAATCCAATACTTACCAATTACGTTGGCGAAGAGTGTGAAGGCCAAGCTTATCAGTGACTTCAGAAACAGACATTGCATTTGGAAGATCTTGCTTATTAGCAAGCACTAACAACACTGCCTTTCTCAGTTCATCCTGATTCATCCAATATAGTGAGACAGAAGACCTAATTAATTAGAAGAATCTGAAAAACACATTTTAACACTCTGAAACTTGAACATTGTACCTCACTCAGCATTCTGTGCAGTTCATCTCTGGCCTCTAAAATCCTTTCCTTGTCATTGCTATCCACCACGAAAATCAGGCCTTGTGTATTCTGGAAGTAATGCCTCCATAATGGCCGGATCTGTATACGAGTTAATATTAGTTACACACGCGTTTTTTGGCACCAAAACGTTATGACTTAAAGAGTCTTCGTGCATAACAAACCACCACAACAAAAAGTATTGCGAACATTTACAAGCCAATTCAAATACCATGTTTTCGCATAAAACATCAACGAGATTCAAAATCAATACTCCATATCTCATTCTAATTCACAAATCTACATAGAACTTCTAAATTCCAAATGAAGTTAATCCAAATAATCTAGATTGCCTATGAAATTCCAAAAGATTCTGCACATACCTTATCTTGCCCTCCTACATCCCACACCGTGAAACTCACGTTCTTGTATTCGACAGTCTCCACATTAAAACCTGACCGCAACATTTAAACTGAAACTCTGTACGACAAGTCTAGCAAATGAAATTTTAACTAGGAAATTAATAAAGAATCTAACCGATTGTAGGAATCGTTGTAACAATCTCCCCAAGTTTGAGTTTGTATAGTATAGTAGTTTTGCCAGCTGCATCAAGGCCAACCATAAGAATCCTCATCTCGCGCTTAGCAAACATCTGTTTCACCACCCGCGATATAGCCAAACCCATTGCTAGCTAGGTACGCGATGAACTGAGAACAGGACGAATGGTTCTAGCAACTTCGTAAGTAGATTGCTTTGATATTCTGTTTTTGAAGTGTTGATCTTGCTATGTTATCTGAACAAATAAAGGTGAAAGGAATATGATTCTGCAAAACACTTGTTTGGAATATGATGAAGTGATCATAGATTCATATGGTTCAGTGCAGCCTAATATTCTTGATATGTCAGTTGAGAATTTCCATAGGCTATCAATGGAATCGGACATTCGACTAGGGACATTTTGGGGAATTCATGTTGCGTTTGTAGCGAATATGATTGTTCAAACTCTTATGTTAATAGAGGATTATATGGCGCGTTATACATGATATAATTTTTTTACCTTTACTAATAAAGCGAACCATTAGTAACTTCCAGATAAACAGGGAAGTTTACTAGTGATGCAGGAAGGTGGCAATCACTATACTAATAATAACAATTGGAAAATCACTAATAATAATGACTTAGAAGATGTTGCATAATAATGCCCTAGAGGATAGCGAATGCAGATTACCAATTATTTCCCTCCATAAAACGCGGAAATATTTTGGTCAGGAGATATAACTTGCGTGAAATATGTAGGTTATTACTATAATTGCAAAAACAAGCAATCATCTGAGTAAAATCAAACTGCAAGAAATTGGTTCATCAGCTAAAAAGGTACATTTTTCAAGTGGCTAACACATTAAGCAGAATCAGAAAACTTGTATGATTCTTTCAGGGAACAATGGCTTCTGATGGTGCTCAAAGACAAATGGAGAGGAAGGTGGTGGAGACAGTTGATTATCGGACATCTGCAGGTCAATGCCAGGAATACAGGCCTATAGAAGTTGTTCATTTACCTGAACCTTCTGCCAAGAATACCAGTGGCAGTGTCCTAACTAATGCTGCCGCGACTGTTGTCTCCACCCTTCAGTCTGCAAAAGAGGCTATTTCTAAAAAATAAGCCTTACTTTGTTATGTAAATTTTACAGTGTAATTCCTCTATTGGATTTGTTTGGAAAGTTCACTTCTTTTTTAGAGGTGCCTTGTGGATTTATCAAGGAATAAAGAGTACATTCATATATTATATCTTACAACACATCAGGTTCCAAAATGAACCAACAAGAACAAAGATCCAGTAAATCAACACATCAGGTTGGTTGTAATTTGAATTGCAACTTATACAAGGAACATTTTACACAATTTTAAATGGGATTTGATCATACCTCTCTAAAAGTTTGAACTTTGCGGTTGATAGGTGAAGAGATAAGAGAACGACGTTAACATCTTTGGTAGAACAATATATCAGGTTTACGGCTCAGGACTTTCTCCACAGGAACCTCCCGAACCTCCTCATCATCACTAACATAATACCATGCGCAATGTCCATTGCTCGTATTACCCCTCACATAAGCAACAACATGATCGTACTCCTTGCAAAACTTGATAACCTCCACCAGCCCCACCAACTGGTATTCGTATGTGGCACCTGTATCATTGCACCTGGGATCCATGTAAGGTTTTAGATCAAGTGTCTCCTCGAATTTCAAACCACCTCTATACGCTGTAGTACATGACTTTCCAGAAGAGTTGTACATCACTTGTTCGAACTGGATCGTCAAGATAGGAGGAGCCTTGTTTATTAGCGTAATCTTGGCTACGTCCCTCTTACCTGTAAACGTATTCTTAGCAGGCTTGGCGCTTAGTTTCTTCGACTCACATGAATTGGTCATCAGCATGCTTATCATTCTTTTGTGCAAAGCTTTCGAACAACTTTTGCTTTTCCCAGTAGTCTGGTGCCTTGGGTTCATATACAAGTCCAAGCAGCTCTCAAGTGAAACAGGACAAATATCAGCGTTTCCAACGTCGTCTTCATCAGGATGTCCAACAGAATCGGTACTACTACATCGAGTGGTATAAGGTCGTGTCTTCTTGGATTGGTGTTTGCTAAACGGAACTTCCAACACGAGAAACAATCTAGATTTGTATGTAACTGATGGACGACCTGATTTTGAACAAGTAACAGTGGCGTGTTCTACCCGAAACATAGTATCCAAAAATTTGGCCTCAGCAACACCGCGATTTTTCAAACTTGTAAATTCTTCACTTGCCAAACAATCAACCAAATCCATGAGCAACTTCCGACAATTACCTCCTTGATCAGGGCTATAAACACCGGGAAACTTAGTGCAGATACTCCCAAACAATGGCCTCGGATCAATCACATGACCTCTTACACTCGTTTTGACGAACAACTTCCTCAAAGAAGCGTTTACAGGACCGAAAGAATCATCTACAGATTCAATGAAATAATCGCGCAAGATATCGGTTGCTAACAGGTTCTGCAAAACTGCATTGAAGTAACAGGTACCTCCCAGATTAGGGGAACCTTTGACATAATAACGACGCTTATTTCCACGTATGATTAACGATTTTATACCATGTTGAGCTTGGTTCAGTTTTGTAGCAGTATACCGAAGAGAACCCTGATACAATGAGATGGAAGATTGAAGTGATCCAGGTTCACGGAAACTGGAAGAAATTTTGTTCCAAATCCAATTTATGATAACGGTAACTACGTGAACATAGTAAAATATCCCTGTATGAAGTAATTTTTGGCCATCATCACAAGTTTCAGTATTAACGTCATGACTAGTTTCTTTCTTGTGATTATATAATTTTGCCATTGTCGATCAAAAAAGAACCTTGAGTGAGGAAAGAAAATTTTAATATCAGGCCTTTTATACGCGCTTAAATACCTTATCGTTACCTAATCCTTTAATATCTGGCCTTTTATACAAGCTTAAATACTTATTGTTTTGTTTCCTATTCCTAAATGGAGTCTCTTACCATATTTTATCATGTTTAAATACTACTACTACCACTATTGACTAGTATAATTTTATATACGCGATTTTCCGTGATTTCGAATTTTGATGAATTGGACGATCTCGATACGAACTGACATGGATGAATTAGGAGCGCGGACAGATTGATGTTAGTTTTGGGGAAATTTCCTTTCCAAAATTGGATTTGTCCCCTTTTATATATAAACCCTAACCTATGGCTTAATCCAAAGGACATGTATAAACATCATTATCATACATAAACGGCAAATTCTGAGTTATGACTTATCAGTAAAGAAGTAAGTAATTCTCAATTTCTCAGATCGCAGTGAAGAAGAGGGTTAGTAATGTCCTCTACCTCTGCTTTAATATCCTTTTCCCCAATTATGAAAATTGTTGATGGCCAAGAATTGCTTCATACAGGGATATTTTACTATATTCACATCGTTAGCGTTATCATAAATTGTATTTGGAACAAAATTTCATCCTATTTCCGTGAACCTGGATTACGTCAATCTTTCATCGCATTGTATCAGGATTCTCTTCGATATACTACTGCAAAGCTGAACCAAGCTCAACTTGGTATAAAATCGTTCATCATACGTCGAAAAAAGCTTCGTTATTTCGTCAGAGGTTCCCCTAATCTGGGAGGTACCTGTTACTTCAATGCAGTTTTGCAGAATTTGTTAGCTGTGGATATCTTGCGCGACTATTTCGTTGAATCTGTAGATGAGTCTTTCGGTCCTGTTAGTGCTTCTCTGAGGAAGTTGTTCGTGAAGACGAGCGTAAGAGGTCATGTGATTGATCCGAGGCCATTGTTTGAGAGTATCTGCACCAAGTTTCCCGGTGTTTATAGCCCTGATAAAGGAGCTCATTGTCGGGATTTCCTCATGGATTTCGTTGATAGTTTGGCAGGTGAAGAATTTACAAGTTTGAAAAATCGCGGTGTTGCTGAGGCCAAATTTTTGGATACCATGTTTCGGGTAGAACATGCCACTGTTACTTGTTCGAAATCAGGTCGTCCATCAGTTTCGTACAAATCTAGATTGTTTCTCGTGTTGGAAGTTCCTTCTAGCAAACAGCAATCCAAGAAGACACAACCTACCGTTAGATGCAGTAGTACAGATTGTGTTGGTCATCCTGATGACGACGACGTTGGAGACACTGATATTTCTACTGTTTCACTTGAGAGCTGCTTGGATTTATATATGAACCCAAAGCACCAGACTATTGGGAAAAGCAAAAGTTGTTCGAAAGCGTTGCACAAAAGAATGATAAGCATGCTGATGACCAATTCGTGTGGGTCGAAGAAACTAAGTCCCAAGCCTGCTAAAAATATGTTTAAAGTTAAGAGGGATGTGGCCAAGATTACGCTAATAAGCAAGGCTCCTCCTATCTTGACGATCCAGTTAGAACAAGTGATGTACGACTCTTCTGGAACGGTAGCGTATAGAGGTGGTTTAAAATTTGAGGAGACACTTGATCTAAAACCTTACATGGATCCCAGGTGCAATGGTACAGAAGATGCCACATACGAATACCGGTTGGTGGGGCTGGTGGAGGTTATCAGGATTAACTGCAATGTGTACCATGCTGTTGCTTACGTGAGGGGTAATATGAGCAATGGACATTGCGCGTGGTATTGTGTTAACGATGAGGAGGTTTGTGAGGTTCCTGTGGAGAAAGTTTTAAACAGTAAAGCTGATATATTGTTCTACCAAAGACGATGTTGAGGTCCTTCTTCTATCTCTTCATCTATCAATTCAAAAGTTCCAACGTTTAGGGAGTTCAAATTACAATCAAACCTGTGTTGTTTTACTGGATCATTGTTCTTGTTGGTTGATTTTTTGGAACCTGATGTGTTATACGAAGTATAAGATGTTTTTTTATCAAACCTGATGTGTTATATAAACCAATGAATGTATTCTTTATTCCTAATACTCATATTATTTTTTTAAATTGGTTACATGTTCCTTTTTCGTCTGATTCTTTAAATTATTTATAATATTTCCCTTTTTATTAAATTTTTATTTTATAATTTTATTGTGATTTTGCCACTAAATCAAACATTACACATATTATAACAACCTTCTTAAAAATCGTTTCAAAATTAAACGTAAACAATCTGAAAAAATAGATGAATAATCCAAAAGCATATTTATTTATAATTAAAAAATAAAATAAAAATTGGACTTTCCAATCAAGACTCACGTCCAGCAGAAGAAACCGCTGCTACATCGCCCGGGGCATCGAATCACTCGGATATAACTTTTTTTTTTTTTTCTTAAAGTAATGATACAAAATTTAATGGAATTATATTATGAAAATATAGACCTTAAATTTTCATAATATAATTTTATTACATTATAGTTTAAGAGTAATTTATAGTCAAAGTCGAACACGGTTGACCAGTCAAATTCAAAATGAGACAATTACACGTAGATATAGATGGAGGGAGTAATAATAGTTTTACCTTATCATTCTATCTTAACACTTTAACTCAGTCCGTCTCCTGACTCCTACAAGGCTACAAAGCTTTATCTCCTATTTGTATCAGTTAGTCCAAGTCCAAGTTCTATCAAGCCATTAGCTTACATATACACACAAGATTGTGCCATTCCATAAACTGAATTCGGATGGTGCATAGGCACGACGATATGGGTTTAGTAGGAATGTACGATACGACCATGTACGGATTTAGAAAAAAATTGCAGTACGGATACGAATATTAATTGTAATATACGGGTTTAAATAATCAGCCGAATATGAAGCATCAGGATTCAGGCCTATGCCTCCTACTCCCGTTAGCATATAATTACGAAGAAACAGCTGCTATCGAACATAGAATCGCTAAGATATAATTTATGCAGCAGTCCTGCACAGCTTAACTTCAATATGTTTGTTCGCACAATCCCTCGTCACCACAGCTTGAAAGGTCTTACGAGAAGCATTTTCATAAAGCACCTCAAGTAAACTAGCCTTGTGCGGTGCACTGGATGGAGATAACAAATAAAATCTTTAGAAACCGTAGTATATCCGCACCAACGTTATAAATTATTTTTAAAAAAAATACCTTTTCAATTCCAGCTGCTTCTTCAATAAACTTAGCCTTGTGCTGCAACAGAAAGAACGATGTTATGATGAGCTACTACATATGTTCAAAGTCATCATACTAAAAGAAGAAAGCCTACGCATGCCACGGTATAGACAGTAAGGCAGAGAGTGTCACTGTAAATATTTGGACCCCCGCCGCAATGTTGGCTAATTGATTGGACAGGAGAGACCCAAGTGATCCCTTCTCATCGTCACAACTTTTCACATCCACAGCACTGAACGTGATATAATAAACAATAACTCTTCCAACCCTATAGTTCACCTGCTCGATCTCCGCAACTTTGAAGTTAGTCCCCTGGTAAACAAGGAGGCATTGTTAGAGTGCCATTTATTACTAAATGATGCTAATCATTCTATTAAAAGTTAAAACAGAGGACAAACATATTACAGAAGCATACATACATTTTGCTTCTTGTAAGTGCCCATAGCTAAGGCAGCCATATCCATTATTTTTTTATAATATTCTGGAAAATCCTCGCGGTCTTCAATAGGATGCCGAAGAGGGATGATACAAGTGACACCTTCTATCAAACCAGGGTAGTCTTGAATATCAAATCCCTACACAAGGAGCCAAGATATTTAAAAATAATGTATCAATTTGACTATTGTTTGATGGGCTGCTGTAGTTCAATCTCAGGATGGTTAAAGAATGCAGTTCTAACAAGTTGCTTCCATCCAGAAATAATTTAAAATCAAGTACAAGATGTTGGCCAGAGGTTGCTAAAATAACTGTTTTGAAAAATATACCTTGCATTGCAATGAAGAATGATATAAAAACGGAAGCAATAACAATCAAAATTTACCTCGCTCTCTTTAACTTGCTTTAGATATCTCTTAAGAACTTCCTTATCAATTGGTTCTCCCTCAAATGTCTCAGCATCCGAGTCCAAAAGACCTTCTAGATCACTGTCTGAATCGTCCTGCCCTCCTGTTGACATACATTCTTGCTCTACATTCACTTTGAGCATTGCTCCTTTATTCAGGTCGACAGCCTGTGTCGTTCTGTACCAGGAGAACATGGATCCTTTTGACATGTTTTCCTGCTCTACACTTACTCTGAGCGACATCCCTTTTGTTGGGTCTCCTTCCTGTGTTGTATCATGCCATGAAAAGGAGTTGGAGTCCAAAGAGGTTGCAGGGGAATCTCTGACTAGCACTACAGGGATAAAAGAAAATTAGAAAAAGGGGGAAGGAAAAAAAAAGAAAAAGAACAGAACGTGAGGATTATTAGCATGGATTAAGATCTCGGTTTCGGAATACATTTCGGATTTTAAAAGAAAGTGAGACGTCAGACGTCTAGAAAAAGTTTCAAGAATGTCTCATGTCTCGGAAAGCCATAAAAGATGAATAATATATTAAAAGAAAACAATACAAATCTTATTACCAACATAGATCACTTTCTGGAGTTTTAAGAACACAAATATACGCTATAGCAGACATTTCACCACCCTCAAGATTCACGGCCAATATCAACAAAGTCAACATATTTTCTTTGTTTTAGGCTCTAATATTGTCTCTCATTGACACCGCATAATTTTTCATATTCATCTTTTCTATTTTGCATAGTACAGCCAAAAGCATGTGCAAACAACTACCGCCAATAATGCAGTGACCATCAATTTATCACTTGGCAAAGAGTAGTTAAAAACCAAACTCTGAAGCAGCAACAGGAAATTCTACTACTAGTACAATACAATTCAGTTTTCTTATATGCAATGATCTACTCATCAAATAATTAGTGACATTCACACAGCTGCAAAAAGTATTAATTAGAAGGTTAATATAGTACTAGTGTAAGTTAATTGAGAAAACTTCCAGCACTTCAATATAAGAAGATCAGCCAAGGCTTGTATTCCTACTGTTTATGAGAAAACTTCCAGCACTTCTAGTAATAGAGACTTGCTTATTGAACCAAGATAAACATGTTTCTAATAAAATGTAAGAAGATCAGCCAAGGCTTGTATTCCTACTGTCTAATATGCTTCAAGTGATATACTATTCTTTCTTCTTTATTTTAAAATAAAATAAGTTTCTCCATAATCTCCCCTTCATATACACCATTTATGTAAATCAAACAAAAAGACAGGTATTCTGTTATAAACACGAGAAAAATCAAGCTAAAGCTGGAGGGAGCAAGTAGATAGCATCAAGCATAACTGAGCGTCTAATTACATGAATTGGTGTGTTTAAGGGCTGCGTCGTCTAGGTTTTCACCTTATTTGGGTCTATCCAAAGTGAATATAAAGAGATTGAAATTCAGGAATTCTTTATTATTTCAAATTCAATGATTTTTTCCCTCAATTTTCAGAAAAATCTGAATCCCCGAATGGTAAATCTAAAAACTCACCTGTTTCGTGTTTCTCGGTCCAGATATCAGCGATAAATGATTGGAACAGAAGATTGTAGGCAGTAGGCAGTCAGTTGTTTAGTCGTATGGGGCGACTACTAATTATTAGATAGTTTGTTAGGGGTAAAATCAGTAAGTATTACCAAACCAACTTTATCATCAGTATACAAATTGACTATGGACGTCCAGTCCATCTCAAGAAATGCTCCTCCTCTTCATGCAACTTAATAATAAACTCTGCATTCACTTTTTAGGTATAAACTCACAGTTCAGCTTATTCATAAACCAAAATTTGACGCTTATAATAGTTAAATTAAACTCCAAAGAGAGCATGCAAATAAGGTAAGTATAAAACTCAAAACTCAATTAGCTTAGCCAAACAAAAGGTGTACCAACAGGAAACACAAGAGCAGAATTAACAACGACAGAAATTTGATTTCATGTTTAGGAGTGACAATCTAAAATTTCCCAGAATTAGTGAACAGATTAAGCAAAATTTCATAATTGTCAACCTAATCCACAATCATCTAATTAAAAATGGAAGCAGATATGCAAAATATACAATCTAGTCTAGTTGGGGAAAAGCGAAAGGGACGGACTAACCTTGATTAACCATCGTCGGGTAGCTCTCTCTTCTCCACGGAAGGGAAAAAGGTAGGAGATCGACTGAATTGAATTATTCAGCTGAGATTTTTTTGCTTTAAAATATCTGAGATTTTATTTATATGGGAAAAGATGGAACCGTCCGTATCCGAATCGGTTCATCCAAGTGACTAGGAGAAGGTTTGGGATTTGTAATTGAGTGAGTTTACATCTCCCCTTGGGCTTATTTCAAGCCCATGAGGCCCAATCTAATTTTATACTCTGACCACTAACGGGATCATTCGGACCGGTCCACACGAATAGTTTCACTCGTCATATAACTAAAACGTAATATTCAGGCAAAATAGCATATTTTGGGTATACATCGAGCGGACATAATGGAACTAAGGCCATCTCCATCTCAGAATCCAATAAACACAAGTAGTTGGAACCCAACAAAGTCCACAATTAATTTTTTTTCTCATTCTTTTTTAAACTCATTCTTTATTTCATTTTAACACCATTTTCACAAATTAATTTCTTTTCACATTTCTTTTTATATACATTTTTTATTTTATTTTAACATCATTAATTAATAATAATCACATCACATTAATTCTAAAATTAAATACTTGATAAATAAAGATTACAATAAATTTTATTGATTTCAACACGTTTTTGGATCAACAATTGCTTTCGTAAATAATTAGGTGTTGCATTGTTATGCACAATATAATTGTCGAGGATGAAGGCCACAAGTGGATAGGTATTTTGTTGAACCTTAACACGATATTCCATACACATGAAGGAATTATGTGGAAATTAGATTGAAGTCAACTGATCATGTATTTGTGATTGCAAAATGATTGGGTCGAACTAACGTGGCAAAATGATTGGGTCGAACTAATGTAATTAATGAAAGTTTAAATTTCAAAATAACATTCGTATATAAATTGAAGATCAACTTTTATGTAGGGAAAAAATGGAAGATAAATGAAAAAGGAAAAAGACAAGAGTAAATGAATTAAATCAAATAATGATAATCAAAAATAAAAAGTAATAAAAAGGGAGATGGAGAATATGAAAAAAGAAGCTAATATGTCAATAGAACTTAACAGGACTGGTTGTGAAGAACAAAATGTCTTCGTTCAACAAACCTAACAAAACATTACTAGAGTTTTGTTGGGGTATTTACTTGCTCTTTAATAAAAATACAATTGTCATGAAGTATTAAAATGCCTATGCGAGCCGCAACTCGGGACTCCACCGCAAGTTGCCACATAGTTGAGCTTCGGCTCAACCCAAGCTCAACTATATTATACGTAGTATTATAGTATTTTTTTTCTTTTTGCCTTTTTTTTTTCTTTCTTTTGTCTTTTTCAATTGTTGTGTTGATGAGAGTATATATTAGTCCTATATATACTATCAGCGTGTGATTAGCATCTTTTTATTTTTTATTTTTTATGTTTTTTTTCTTCTTTTCTTTTTTATGTTTATAATTTTATTTTCATATTTAATAATGCATAAATAAAAATGAAAAAATAAAATTTATGAAATAATCCATTACATTACATAATTTTTATTACAAAAATTCTATAAAATAAAAGACTCTTCATAAATAACTAACGATAAAATCACAAATCTTACAACGATAAATTAATATTAAAACTAGAAAATATTTTAACATCTTGAACGACGCCATATATGCTCGATTAAGTCCTTCCGCAATGCCAATGCTCTATCTTTATCAGTTTGTCGCATTTTATGTAACAGTTTATGTTTATTGTTAAACTTTTAATTTTCAAATTATGTAATATTTTATGTTTATTGTTTAACTTCTAATTTTTCACGAGTGTATTTTTTTAATTCAAAAGTATATTGTACTATTTTTATTTAATAATTTTTTCTAATATTTATTGCATTTTGAAATATCATATAATGTTTTAAAATGAAATGAATAATTGATTAAAAAATACTTAATGGAAAATAAGAGGATGAAATAAAAAATAATAAAATAAATGAAAAATAGGGAATTAATGGGATCAACTGTTGGTGCAGGTTGGAAGAGTTGGGAATTAAATTAGTGAAATGGTGACGTGGCGTAGTTGAGTTCCAATTTTAGGATAATTGTTGGTGAAAGCCCTAATATACGGTGTATTTCTGACATGTACAGTTTCAGTTGGGTCGCGATAAAAGTTATCAGCACATTCACACCATGTGTGGAATTAGTGTTGAGAGTTGGAACTTGGAACATACATCGTACTTGTAATAATGTAGACATTGATGAAGAAATGATATTGAAAATCCACACGGCTCTGCCAGCAGCAGAGAACAGAATGCAACCATTGATGAAGATCTCGCCCAAGCTAACATTTCCCAGGAAACAAGAGCCTGGGACAAGGTCTCCATCTACCGGATTCCAGAATGCCTCCGGGAAGCTGCAGGTGACCATAAGGCCTACACCCCTCAAATTGTATCGTTGGGGCCTTATCACCATGGCAAAACACGCCTACGTTGGATGGAGCAGCACAAACATCGGGCCTTAAACCAGATCCTAAGACGGAATCAGGTGACACCAGAGGTCTATATGAAAGCGGTAAAGCCACTTGAAAAGAGGGCAAGAGATTGCTACGAAGGACCCATCTGTGCTTGCAAAATGCAGCAAAGATTTTGTTAAAATGATGGCGGTGGACTCGTGCTTTATCCTCGAACTCTTCTTGGGTTCCATTGAGGGGTTCACTGTGCTTGGTTACCCAAAGCATGACCCCCATATTCACATTAATTCGTGCAACGATGCACATGATTCAATGGGACATGATCATGCTGGAGAACCAAATCCCCCTTTTCGTTCTGGACACCTTGTTCGCCCTCCAGATGGAAGGAAACATGGATCAGAAGGGTGTTCTTAATCTTAACCAGCTAGCCAACATATGATCCCTGGCTCAAAGAAAGAGAATGATGGAAGCATTTCGGAATCTACACCACCAGTCATTGAAAGATATTCTAAAGCATCACCAACACGGACTTTGCAGCTACACTTGCTCAAACTGTTCAGGCGGAATCTCTTAGGTATTCCTATTGAGAGAAAGGAAGCTAAGCCTGTTGCTGATAAGAGGCGACAGCACCTCATCCCATGTAGTCACAAGGCTAAGACAAGAGGGAATCACATTCCAATATATTGACTTAAAAGAGCAACTTGAAGCTGAATGTGAATAAATAGTTCAATTCAATCAAAATGTCTTCACACTAACACAAGCATATCTCAGAAAGAAACTCCAAAAGAAAGACAGCAAACTACAGCTAACCAAATAGTAGAAGCTTCAACAAGCATCTCTCAGAAAGAAACTCCAAAAGAAAGACAGCAAACTGCAGCTAACCAAATAGTAGAAGCTTCAGCCTTCAGTTCACCTAATTATCTTTCATTTAAATGCCTCGACTACACACCAAGAGACTACAGAAGTTGCTCAACGGGTACTGGAGATCCAAGTCCAACCGTCAAACCAACAAACCCGATATCGAAAATCAACAAGGCTCGGTCAATATAGCTGTTGTTGTTGGTGATTCGGGTACTTTCAACCAAGAGATTTTAAGAAAAATTGTTGTTGGGATTTCATGGTTTCTGCAGCTTTTTATTTGATATAATTTATTGTTGCTTGATGTATGTATGTATGTATCAGTTGAGTGATGCTTCACATGTAAAATAGGCCCTATGTTGTCAATTTCTTGTAGTATTGTATGGCCCTTATAGCTAGCAAGTAGCAAATCAATAACCTGTAATGGTGTTTTCTCTACTTGAATGATTTCAGTACCATTTTCAGTGTTTCAGTATTAGGAATAAAGTGTACATTCATTGGTTTATACAGTCATATAAAATATATCTTATAACACATCAGGTAATTCCAAAATCCAAAGTGAACCAACAAGAACAATGATCCAGTAAAACAACACAGGTTTAATTGTAATTTGAATTGGAACTTATACATGATGACACCACCCTAAACGTTGGAACTTTTGAATTGATAGATGAAGAGATAGAAAAAGGACCTCAACATCGTCTTTGGTAGAACAATATATCAGCTTTACTGTTTAAAACTTTCTCCACAGGAACCTCACAAACCTCCTCATCGTTAACACAATACCACGCGCAATGTCCATTGCTCATATTACCCCTCACGTAAGCAACAGCATGGTACACATTGCAGTTAATCCTGATAACCTCCACCAGCCCCACCAACCGGTATTCGTATGTGGCATCTTCTGTACCATTGCACCTGGGATCCATGTAAGGTTTTAGATCAAGTGTCTCCTCAAATTTTAAACCACCTCTATACGCTACCGTTCCAGAAGAGTCGTACATCACTTGTTCTAACTGGATCGTCAAGATAGGAGGAGCCTTGCTTATTAGCGTAATCTTGGCCACATCCCTCTTAACTTTAAACATATTTTTAGCAGGCTTGGGACTTAGTTTCTTCGACCCACACGAATTGGTCATCAGCATGCTTATCATTCTTTTGTGCAACGCTTTCGAACAACTTTTGCTTTTCCCAATAGTCTGGTGCTTTGGGTTCATATATAAATCCAAGCAGCTCTCAAGTGAAACAGTAGAAATATCAGTGTCTCCAACGTCGTCGTCATCAGGATGACCAACACAATCTGTACTACTGCATCTAACGGTAGGTTGTGTCTTCTTGGATTGCTGTTTGCTAGAAGGAACTTCCAACACGAGAAACAATCTAGATTTGTACGAAACTGATGGACGACCTGATTTCGAACAAGTAACAGTGGCATGTTCTACCCGAAACATGGTATCCAAAAATTTGGCCTCAGCAACACCGCGATTTTTCAAACTTGTAAATTCTTCACCTGCCAAACTATCAACGAAATCCATGAGGAAATCCCGACAATGAGCTCCTTTATCAGGGCTATAAACACCGGGAAACTTGGTGCAGATACTCTCAAACAATGGCCTCGGATCAATCACATGACCTCTTACGCTCGTCTTCACGAACAACTTCCTCAGAGAAGCACTAACAGGACCGAAAGACTCATCTACAGATTCAACGAAATAGTCGCGCAAGATATCCACAGCTAACAAATTCTGCAAAACTGCATTGAAGTAACAGGTACCTCCCAGATTAGGGGAACCTCTGACGAAATAACGAAGCTTTTTTCGACGTATGATGAACGATTTTATACCAAGTTGAGCTTGGTTCAGCTTTGCAGTAGTATATCGAAGAGAATCCTGATACAATGCGATGAAAGATTGACGTAATCCAGGTTCACGGAAATAGGATGAAATTTTGTTCCAAATACAATTTATGATAACGCTAACTATGTGAATATAGTAAAATATCCCATCACAAGTTTCTTTCTTCTTGTCACATAATTTTGCCATTGTCGAATCGAAAGAGAGAAGCTCGAGTGAGGAGGGAGCTTGCTTATATACCTTTAAATACTACTACTACTATAGTAATTGTTGTTTCCTAATCCTAAATGGAGTCTCTTACCATATTTTATTTTATCGAGTTTAAATAATACTCCTAAACTTCCTAATTTGAATTTTTTCTGTCAACAACTTTCAACTTTGACTCTCGATTATTATAATTTAACTATATTGGTAAAGTATGTAACAAAATTATGTCTTGAAAATTTAAGTTCTATATTTTCATAATATAATTTCGTTAAATACTTTATCATTTAAAAGTAATTAGGAAGTGCAGAAGGACAGACATAAAGCCGGAATATATGGAAGAAAGGTCTCTCACACAACTTCTTCTATATATAGAGGTCTTGGGTCACACTTAGAGGTACCATCCATTCTCCCTATCAATATACTACTCTCCAAACAGCTATTCCACAACTCAAGTAAAGTCTACCACCGGTTTGTCCAAGGCAAGCCGGTCAAAAGGGAATTAACTTCCTTTCTCCCTACTTGCGTAGGTCCTACAAGCCACGGAAGGAAGCTCTCAGGTGAAGCAAAGTAGATCCATGGAGTATTAGTGTTGATTCTCTACTATATAGTGTCGATATATCATTTGGTCATATCATTATACATTAGAAAATGTTGGTTTTTATTTTATAAAATAAAATTCACGGTCCGACCAACCAAAATTCGGTATATATTCACCTCCTCAACCACCCACGCCACCACCACCTCCGACCTTCGAAGAGTTCTACCACCAACTTAACCTCTTCGTCTTTGATTTTGATTCCTTTTCTCCATCGTACGATGACTGCAACCCCTATCTCTTCAATGATCTGTCAATTTTGACTTCCATTCAACCGATAATCGTATTGCGGTTAAAGAGCGTGATAGAGAAGAGGAGTTTTTTTTTATCTGGTTAGTTTCTCAATTCCTTTTCTTTTTTTAAGTTGATGTCTCGAGATTGGTGTTCAGCTAGCTGGTCTCAACTAGAACTAGGCGATTTCATAGAACTGGTGGTTCTCGGTTTCAGAACCACCGGTTCCATCACCATACATGAGGAATCGTAACCGTAACGGTTCTTGATTTATGAACCAACAGTTATGGTTTTAAAACCAAACATCGCCGATTCTTGGATATATGACATCTCCGATGGAATATTCCGTTGAAGTACCTTTTGTGATACAAGTTGAATAAGTGAGTAATAACATGATTAAAAGAAAAATATACATTTTCTGATACAAGTTGAATAAGTGAGTATCTTTAGTGAAATTAGCCCCTTTTTAA
Source organism: Plantago ovata (assembly GCA_028274465.1). Taxonomy (NCBI): domain Eukaryota; kingdom Viridiplantae; phylum Streptophyta; class Magnoliopsida; order Lamiales; family Plantaginaceae; genus Plantago; species Plantago ovata. Next base: position 3,871,985 of record CM051457.1, on the reverse strand, counting down.
ATCAGTGTCTCCATATCCATATTGTGCCCGACACGTGCAGGCGGTACGGCCGTATTTGTACGAGCGGCAATACATGAGTTAGGTGGCGAGGTGGTTATTTGTAAGATTGCAAGGCGCGCCCAGCAAGATAGATTTTTGAGATGGAAATATTCTTGTCAACAAACCTAGTGTCGGCTCTAGCCACAATCCACTTGATGCCACTTGCTACTCAACTGTAGCAAAGGCGTCGCAACTCGGGACGAGACTTTGCAATTCTGATGGAGTAAGCGTAAGTCTCTAAGCAATTTGAAACTCTAGCGGAGTAAGCCCAAGCCTCTAAGCAATAAACAGTGAAAGTATATCCGGTGAATATGGAATGACTTGTACGACATAAATGTGGCTACTTGGCCTAAAAAATTACCGACTATAGCAAATGTATCATGCAGTAAAAGTATATCCGTATATCCGGTGAATATGGAATCCAAAACACCATGGGCAAAAGAAACTACACTACATAAGGTTCTATTGGGTGACATAACCGAGTTAGTGCGGAAGGGTGTACTCGGGCATACCCGTGGTAGCCCCATATAGAAGACCACGAGTTTTGTATCAGACAATACGGAACACCCTCCCTGGTCGTACCCGCACCTATTACCGCTACCGCATGAGTATCTAACTCTGACCGCACCTTCACCGCAGTTTTCTTTGTCATTTTAGGAGGGAAATAGACCCCCTACAAGACAATAAACAACAGCATCAGCACTAGTACGTCGCATAAAAACCTTCAAATATACATTACACAAAAGCATTGAATATATATTGAATTAAAAGCAATTCAAGTCGGTACATTAAGACATTTTCATTGAATATATGAAGATTTTTTCTTACCATTTTATAATCCATTATTCGTTATCAGTAAAACTGGCTCTGACACTCAACAAAAATGGAATTGCAGAACCAAAAAACAACAAAAGATAGAATGACCAGCAGCACTCCAGCAGTCAAGCCGAAGATCAAAGTCATAGAAAAATCACGCTCTATATAGTTGGAGAGGAAATAGTATGCCAAAACTACTTCAATTAGTCTCCAGGAAAGCAAATACCCATTTTATTAAGCATTATCTCTGAGATTGAAGTTCAAGTACATATCCAGCGAAAGAATGAATCCCATGTAACATCCCCCCCCCCCCTTCCCAGATTAATCCTTACTTAGGTTTGTATCTCTCACCGATCTAGTGGTGAAATATAGAATCCTATTCTGATCTGTGGTCAAAAGTTATTGCAGGTGTAACTAGTAAATAATAACATTTGAGTAAAACAAATTAAAGAACTAAAGAAGGATAGGAAGTAAATACTCAAATAACACGAACTTACAGTGCCTACGTGATCAACAAACGCTTCGTCCACGTACATAATTGCGAGAACAGGTCCTTTTTTTTACTAGCTCACGAACGTCACTCTTGTTGTCGTAAGCAACATACGACTTAATCCGGACAAGCCTCTTCAATTAATGATAAATGACACAACCAAAGAAAATTTGTCAATAGTGTAGTACACAGAAGAATTACGATGAATTATTACTTCTGCTATTGCTTAAACTGTTAGAACCAGAAATAGCAGGTTGTATAACTGGCTCAGCCAGACAATCTGTTGCTAAATGAGGAAGGCATCATTTATTGCTAAATGAGGATGGCATCAGCATGTAAAGTTGTGTAAGAAGTTTTCATGTATCTCCCTCGAAATTCCATGGTCATTGCTAACATCACCGTCAATTTTCAGGTTACAGCTACGGGAGAAGCTTGCTTATCTACTGCTACTTGTTTGTGGTTATTACTATTCGTATTTGATATTTGAAACTAAACTGCAGCTATTTGTATTTGATACTTCAGTGTCTGGCCTTACTGTATAAGTTTTGGTTGATGATTACAGAGTAAATCAACCGCTTCGGGCCATCATGTTTTTGTAGTCAAAGCCAGGTATATAAATATTACAGTGAGTTGTGACCCAACGACAACAAAAACGGGCATGGAGTTATGTGAGACTCAAAAACGACATGATGCAGACAGAGAATGTAACCAATGGAAAAGCAAATGTTATAAGATATAAGGTGAATCAGTCATTCACACAAATCAAGCAGAATTGGCAGAACAACTAAGTAGTGAAATGAAAATGACAGGGAGAGGTAAATCTCCATGCACTTCATGGGGGTAGAACTAAGTAACAATTTTCTGGAGACTGTGAGTTGTTTAGCAATGAAGTTTGTCCAACTTTCAAAATCTCACACATCCAAATCCATTTCATTCCACACCCATCCTTGGGTGGAGAAATATAGGAATTTTAAATTTTAAATAACCAACCAAGGTACGGCAAAATCTGGTCTGCATTTTCAACAGACTTTGCCTCCAAGAGGGAAAGTATCGGGTTGGTGAAAAATACCAACTCCCTTAAATTGTGACGAAAATCTGCATTTCCAGTGCCTTGACAGTTCCATGGTACAGTTCACAGGGAACTGTCTATAGTTAGTGATAGTGAGCACTATAGCTACTTTAACATGGCAACTCCAAAAAAACTTCACTGCTCCATTGATGCTACTCCACCATGGATAATTACTGTGGCAAATCGTCAGAAGACTATTTAGAAGGAAAAGTATAATTCCTTCTACAGAACACATAAGGGCGCCAGTTTTAGGCTGATTTAACATTTAAGAATCCTAACTTCCAAAGGTTGTGATGTGATATTTCATCTAAAGAAAACAATTGGATGTAACTAAGAAGAAAGTTCAGATCAATGGAGAAGGTGATGATGCAAAACTTAGCATGATGAGCGGGAAGGGATTAAAAAGATTCTTGAACAAACCCACACATGGCATTATTGCTCAAGGGTTTAAAATGGAGGCTGAAAAGATTTACACTGGAACACGTGACTGCTTTCTGGGAGAATTTTCCATGAGTTTCACATGTGTTCCAAGACTTGGGGAGGTTACAACCATTCGCGCACATTGAGCTTAAATTTGTTCTCGGGTAAAGGGCTCAAGCTATACACCAAACACCTTATAGGTACAACCACAAACTTGAGAATGAAGTGAGAGAAGCTTCAATGAGATAGATAGATGCTTGAACAAGCACTCATCCACGCTAGTTCAAGTCAATTTGCATCTCCACTTCCATTGGTCGAGAAGAAAGATAATACATGGAGGATGTGTGAGTGTGGTACAGAAAATTAAATGATATTTTCCCTCCGTCCCAATGAATTCTCTACGTTTGCTTTTTGCATGGTTTTTATAGAGTGTTTGAGTGGCGGGGCCACAATAAAGTAGTAAGAAAAAGTAGACAGCAAAGGAAAAACGTAAAGCAATGTGTGGGGAGTAGTAATTTTGTAAATTTTGTCTGATATACATACCAGTCACCACAGTGGCATGATGTGTTTTTTCTAGATGGAACTGAGCCAGGGGAACTTCCCAATCAACCTTAAAACTCATACCAGTACAAATTTGCTTTACTTATCATTATCAATTGGAATTAACTGTGATGCCATTTGAGCTTAATATTTGAGGAAGAGTGTTTTGTGTTTTGTGATGCAATTCTGATTTGCAGTAGAAGCAAGGAAGAGTGTTCTGTGTCTTGTGATGAAATTCTGATTTGTAGTAGAAGAAAGGAAGAGGGATTCTAAGTATAAATGCTACATTGATATGGATAGCGTTGAATACTTAGGCATGTTATCAATTAGGGTAGCTACAGATCCAGATAAAATCAAAGCTACAATTTAATTGGCTAGTTCCAGATACTTTAAAGCAAAGGTTTCTTGCTTTACAGGAGGTTTTCAGCTGGCTATGAATCATCGCAAAGCCTCACACTGATTCATCAAAGAAGGGAAATTTTCAATGGCAGCATCAAGCATAAGCAAGAAGCAACAATATTCGCTTTACCCTATTTTTTCTAAACCATTTATTGTGAATCTAGCCTTGGTGTTGTACTCGTGCAGAAAAGGAGACCTATTGCATATTAGGGCCAAGCACCGTATCCAAGAAACCAAGTATCTCTACCTAACATATGGTCCAGTTACTTGATTGGAACCAAATTTATTATAAAAAAGTCATAGAAGTCTCAAGTACTTACAGGAACAGAAGATAGTTAAAAGCTTACCACATAAGTGGTGGCTCAAACTCATTAGATTTACTTTCACCATAGAATACAATCAAGGGAAGCCTAATCGAGTAGATTATGCTCTTTCAAGAAAGTTTGAATCTGAGTATGAGGCAGAAGGAAAGCCATGGAGGGTGGGGGAACCTATTCACTTGTCACAATCGATAAGCGAACATGGGCTTATGAAGTGATTAGTAACAATGAGAGTAAGAGTTAAAGTATTTGATGGCGGAGGTTGCAACTCAACACCGATGCCAAACAGAATACACTCTTCTGGATAGGTTTCTCAAGTCTGAGGGGAAGATTGTAGTAGGGATTAACTATAATAATATAATATTAGAATCGAAATCAAGCAAGCAATACATGGCAGAAACCATTGGTTCACTCATAAGTGCATACAATTATATAGGGGATAAAGTATTGTTCTAATGAAATGAAGAAAGTAAGAAGAGGCATATACCTTGGCATTAGGGCAACTTTGCCCTGGCTTTGCAGTGTAGGGATATTCGGCTTCTTCGCCGATACCCACATCGCGTGCAAAACGCAGGGCGTCCTCCATTTTACTCCTTTAATGCCAACCTTCTCCTTCTTTCCTCGAATCCTTGGCATTCTGTCAATGAACCACTGGGGCGCCAAGATAATAAAGTATCGAAATTTGGATGCAATGGCAAGTGGCCCAGTGATAACATCACAGAGCGCGAATGCATAACAAGTACCTGCAAGCATTTATCATTTATGCAATGAAATATAAAATATCAGAAATGAAGAAGAAGAAAAAAAAAAAGCAAAGAGTTTTCTATTATAGCCCTGACTAACATTAGGCACTTCAATACTTGTATGGAGGAATGTTTTTACAAATTTAAAGACCAAAATGTGAATTTAAATTTTTCATAAAAAAAAAAAAAAGGAACAAAAAAATACTAAATGAAGTACTTATTCTTTACTCAAATAATACCCCATTCGCAACATGAGAAGTGGAAAGTTTGTGAAGGAACGGAGGGAACAACTATTAGCGGGTTATTAGAGCAATAAAGAAACATGTGCCATGCATCAACATGCATTAGATTAGTCCGAACAACACTTCAAATAAACATAGAAAAACTCAATAAACAATAAAAAATATTGAAAATTGAAGAAATGAAATTAGTACTAACCGGCCTTATCGCCCTGATCCCTAACTCCTGGCATTATATTCTCTCCAAACCACATAGTAAATCACATATATATTAATATAAACATCTAAATTATTTAAAATTAGAAGAGTGACCCCAAAAATTATATGACAGTACCGGTAAAAAATGGAAGTCTGCGAATGTAAGACCTACATAGCCGATCGATCGGCATCCGAATGAACTAAAGTGAAAATAAAATAAAATTAATTAACTAGTAAGAAGATTATTCAAAATTATAGGAAAATATAATATTTAGTGAAATTATACCAACCTGCGGAATATATGGAGCCATATTGTACCAGATGAAAAAGAATTTCTTCAACATCTTTTGCCTACAAAATGCAAAAGTAAGGGTTACACCAGCTATGTGAGAGTAGGGGAAAACCAATTACAGCCATATAATGTAGGGACTATTGAGGAAGATGATTAAACCATTTGAGAGTAAACAAACGATATGAATCATAAAGGTAACGATATGATTATGGGGACATTAAAGCATATGTATAGGCAACAATGATGGCTTCCCATAAATCAATTAACTAGTAATTACAATTATATGAATAAGCAGCAATCCAATTTAGAAAAATGTCACTCACTAAACCCAAAAACTCATGTTATCGGTTGGTCAAGTCAACTTTGAACATAATCTGACATCTTGGATGATGAAATAAAGCAGATTAAAATAGTAGTTCGTGAAGTTGTATTAATACACTTACAAAGCATCAATATTATCGCATCTTTCCTCTACATCTCATAATTGCAACATATATCTAGTATTGTCTCTTAAATCTAAGCACAGGAAATGGTTGGAATAAAAGCAAATTCCTGGGCAGCAAGAGACTCTTCCGGTCAGATATCACCTTACTCATTTCATCTCAGGTCTGTCTACCAAATAAACTGAAAAACAGTCAATTTCATGTTGTTCTATCTAAGGCTGTCTAATCCACATGACATGGGGCATCAATATATATATATATATATTTTTATAAGTGTTAACATGTGTATTCTTGCATTTCGAACTGGGAAGTAGGCAAGGATGACATTCAGTTAAAAGTATAGTATTGTGAAGTAGACCACACAGACATTCATTTCGTCAAGGGTGAGCTAGTTAGTAATACCCATTACCCTCTGGTACAAGGGCATGTCATAAAAAATTATGCTAATTCTCTCCGTGCAAACAACTCAACTCTGGGTACTTTTTCAGGCTGACATGACTGTTTCACTAATGCTCCAGCTATGAAGTGGTCGGAAACGTCGTGGAGATGGGATCAGAATTCAGAAGTGAAGAAGTTCAAAGAAGGAGGTGTGGGAGGTGTCGTTGGTTCCTGTGGAGAATGTACTTGATGCAACTCTGATCTGGAGCAGTATTGTGACAAGAGAATCTTTCCCTATCATGATGTCTATCTCAATGTTAACTCCAACACAAGGAGGATTTTCTTCTCTTATGGTTGTCCATCAAAGGTTTGCAACAATAACCCAAATTTGCATTGTGTGTGCAGATAATTCTTGCCAAGACCAGGTTGAAACTTCGTGGCCTACAATTTTGCCATGCAATTTATAAAAAAAAAAAAAAACAGAGTTATAACATGAGCTCTATGTGTACTTTACATAGTACCTAGTTGCAAATGTTTTTCATTACTAGAAATAAGCAAATTCTGAAAATCACATCGGAAGATGATTCAGTAAAAAACAGCTTGTTTCAACTTCTTTTAAGTTGGTTTGGCAAACACTTTATATGCACCTGCTATAAAAAAAAAAAAAAAAAAAACTAATATGCATATCAGTTTCAAGCAGGCTTTTTAAGGTTGTTCATAGACCCAGTCTATGCAATATATTTTACACCAGGATTAGAAAGATACTGAAAATTATTATCAAACAGGTTTGCATCCTCGATCCCGGAAAAGCTAGCACCAGAACAAGCAGCACCATTATTATGTGCGGGAGTGAAAGTTTTTAGTCCTCTCAAACAATTTATGAACCCTGGTAAGGCTATCAAAGGTGGAATCTTAGGTCTAGGAGGAGTTGGTCAGGTGTTATGATAGCAAAAGCTATGGAGCATCTTGTAATGTGATAAGCTCATCTAGGAAGAAAAAGAAGGAAGCAATGGAGCACTTTCATGCATATGATTTTCTGGTGAGTGCCGATGAAGCTGAAATGGAGAAAGCAGCAAACAGCCTGGACTACATTCTTGATACTGTGCCATCTGTTCACCACTTGACACCTTACATTTAACTTCTAAAAGCCGAAGGCAAGATATTACTAGTGGGAGGAGCTCCAGAACCAATTCAGTTCTTGCCGGGTGATATAATATTAGGTACCCCATTTTCAATTTATCGCCAAATACAGATACACAAGTATGAATACTTTAAACTTATTTGTGTGTGTATTCATGAAACATGATACAGGCAAAAAGGCTATCATGGGTAGTTTCATCGGCAGCATGAAGGAGATGGAGGAGTTACTCAACTTCTGGGTTGAGAAGGGTCTGATCACAAGTATGGTTGAAGTGGTAAAGATGGACTATGTTGACGAAGCATTTGCAAGGATGGAAAAGAATGATGTAAGATACAGGTTCGTTTTAGATGTAGTTGGTAGCAATCTTGAGTGACGGTGAATGAAGCCGCACTATAGCCCTAGATATTTGGAGTCTCTCAAAAATGTAATCCATGTCAGACTTTCATTTCCTATTCATGTATTCTATAATTTGTAAGAAGGCATTGGCCATATTGGTAGAGGAAAAGCACCTTGTAATCAATGTAATGGGAGAACTGCTTCTCAATCCTATGGCGTATTGCTAAGGTACTACACAGATTCTATACAAAACATGACATTATCAGTGTTGGTAACTTCTCGTGGTAATAAAAATGATGAGAATTACAATAAAACGCACATAACAAAATTTATCGACAGGTTTTATTAATTCTTAATATACTCTGTCCGTCTGTCGAGATATTTACTGTAGAACATGGTTGCATCAGTACTAGTAGAAAATTGGGAAATGCAGAATCAGTACCAAAATTCTCAAGCAGCAACCGAAATTAGGAAATCAGAGCGAGCATATGAATCAGACAGGAATTGCAGAAAGGAAAATGTACCTATGAAGGGAAGTCCGAGATGGACTGGGGGCTGATCGCGGTGAAGGTGCGGCCGGTGTAGTTAGAACTTAGACGTTAGAGCTGCGGCAGCGGAAGAGGAATTTGAAAATCCTTTTACTGGGGTTTAAGAAGGAAAACAATATCTAAAATCCCCCCTAAAGTATTACGATTTCGGTAAAATGCCCCCAAAACTAATACGTTTGGTAATTATCACCCTCAACTATTATACTTGTTACATAGTACCCCAAAACTAATAGGTTTTGTGATAAACGCCCTCAATTATTTTAATTTTAGCAACGTGCCCCCTTGAAATAAGGTTTTTCGCCAAATTTAACCTAACGAACAAAATAGCATTTAGGTTTTTTAAAATTTTATTAAACGATAAGTTATATTCCATGTTACATCCCAAAATATATACTACTTCCTCTATAGTTTTTGTAGCTTCATACTTAATTTTTCGAATTAATTAACTTTAACTCCAAAGTACCCAAAAATAAATATGGAACTTTAAGAACACTTTTATTACCCTAAATTTTTTTTTAGTTAACTTTTATAACCTATAAATGTTATTTTGTCCGCCAACATTAGAAATAGGATTAGAAATAGGATGCAAATTTTGAACTCTCTCACATAGACTAGCACAGAGCTGCAACGTCTTCAAAACTTAAAAACCCTATATCCAAATCAAAATCCTAATCCACTTGATCTTATTAACAAGACCACGTGTATCTAGACTCAATTAAACAGAACCGAGAACCAAACCAAATTGAAATGGCTATTTTGGTTCTAAAATCAACTCCGATTCGGTGCAATCAAAACTACCACAGAACCGTCGGTACCCCCTTTCCTTGTTCGCTGCATTTTGCAACCCACAAGCAAGCAAACTGCTGCAGTAATTTTTAACTATTAATAACTTAAAAGAAAGCAATTAGAATATCTATAGCTATACTATATACCATGAGTGTTTGCAAATGTTTTAAAAAGGTAATTTTCATCTACTCTTTTGCTAGAAGTTAAAAAAAGTTGATTTTAATTAAAATTGGTGGGTGTTTGATATTTTAGTCTAAAATCAGTTTAAATTCATAGAAGTAGAAGTTATAGTGTTTGATAAATTCAATTAAACCACTTATTTTTATTTTAAAAAAAGAATTATGAACTGTTAAAAGCAGGTAGAAGCATCAATTTACATGTTTCTCAGCTTTTGGCGGTTACCTGTTTTTTCAGGAGAAGTTGTAAAATAAAACACTGAAAAACTAATTTTACTACTCCAAAAGCACAAAAGTGATTTTTTAATCATTTGCAAACACTCACTAAGCAAATGTTGAAAAGTACTCCCTCCGTTTTTTTATGAGTAAAGAACAAAAACTCCTCCAAGTTACCATATTTGCATAAAATCCACTGAGTTTGACAAAAATGTTGCATAAAATCCCCTAACGTTAAAAATAACGGAGACTGCACCTCACTCTCTGTTAGTGCGACTATGCGTCGATTTTTAGGGGATTTTGTGCAACTTTATGATAATTAAGGGGATTCTATGCAACTTATATGGTGTTTTTTTATAATTATTTATTTGAATGAATAATCTTAATATTAATTTTCATATGAATTGATATAACTAACTAAACACTAAATAACAATTAATTGTACTAAAAAACATCTATATGTATATACACCATATGTTTAGAAGTAGTTATTAATATAAAAAATTCTTCTTAGTTCTTATTATTTTCTAATCCAGTATTTAATTAAAAACTATATAAAAATGAGAAAAAAAATTACTTACAAAATAATATATATACCAAAATAGCGATTACAAACAAATTAATAAGATTTCACTTTATTCATCCTATCAATACATGAAATTAATCTAATAAATTTATTTTATTGATTTTTAAAACTTGACTACACTTCATCACGCGGGTAATTACGTGTAAATATACTAGTACTATAATAAACAAATTAAGTCTATCCTTATGGAGACGGTTTACACTAAAAAAAGAAAAAAAAAACAAAGAAAGACGGATCAACATCACAATCATGACTTAGAATATTGACGTTTTACTTAAAACTAATAGTAAAAATTATATTATAAGTATGTGCTAAATTAAAAATTACATGACGATTAAATATAAAAAATCTTATTTATGTTTATGTTAAAAATTACCCTCTCCCACAAATTGTTCCATAATAATATGAAATCAATTGCATTAACAAATAATTTTATTAATTTATACGATATTTTTTACTAAAAAATACAAAAAATTGCATAAAAACCCCTCAATTATTATAAAGTAGCACGAAATCCCCTAAAACTAACCCCAGGCGAGTGAGGGGATTTTTTGCAAACTTTTCATATAACTTAGGGGGTTTGGTGCAATTTTAATAACTGATGGGGGTTTTATGCTACTTTGAAATAACTCGAGGGGATTTTATGCACTTTACTCGTTTTTTTATATAAGATATTTTTAGTCAAATACACACATATTAAGTAAATGATTGCCTTACATTGTTTTCTTCATCCAACAATTTTTATCGTGGAAAATTTCAATTCAACTCTACCTAATCCAGACCATACCTCATTGGGTATTTAGGAAAAAGTTGTTAAAAAATATTGCACTTTAATACATAAGTTTGTAATAAAGAGAAAACTACTTTGGAATTATAAAAAATGAAGCTACAACATCTTATATTTGTGGAAGAGTAAAAAATGCTAAAACATCATATATTAAAAAACGGAGGGAGTAGTTTTTAGTCTCAAAAGTTAGTTTCTTCCCACTACTTAGTTATTTTCTAATTAAATATTTAATTAAAAATTACTTATAGACAACATACACTAAATTAGAAATTACAAGCAAATTAATAAAAATTTCAATTTACTCATTTTATCAATATATGAAATTAATTAATAAATTTATTTATTTCTCATAAGGGAAAGTTCACGTGAATTAATTTACAATTTATCAACTTTTAAATTTTGATTACAATTAATAACGCGGGTATCCGCGTGTCAATTCACTAGTTTGGTTCTAGTTCTTATTTTGAAAATGGAAGCAAATGTTGTTGGTTCTTAAGCATCATTTTAATACCTTCTTAAGAACCATATGAAAAAAAAAAAAAATCTTAAATCAACGATCACGTTTTGAGCCAAAATTCAATTTTTGAGTTTCCCAAACCCATTTTCTAAAATTCTGTTTTGCCAATTAAACAAACCTTAAGTTTTAAAAAATTAAAAAAAAAAGCTATAGCAATGTTCTGCCATAATGGTGGAACAGTGTTCCGCCATTAATGGCACCATGTTTTTTTTTTTTAACAAAATATTATTTTGAGTTAGGCTAGTTGGTTGTGAAAATTTGAACAAGGGCAAAAGTATAATCTCCAAAGCTCAAAATGTAATTGCTCAACATGAAGAGGGATTATGATGTTGATCTATGTGGGTTTATCTTTTATTACAAATACTAAAAATCTATTAAAAAGTTATGGACCTCTTTATATTTATTTATTTTATTAGGAATACATGCACCTCCACTACTGATAATAGATTATTGAGCTTCATCTATTAAGGGTTTGGTACCAATATGTTTGTATCACATTCTATCTCATTCCAACCAGACAAGGCACGCCGATCATGTATATAAATCCAGTCAATTCTATTACAAATCATGATGACTAAACATAATCAGAAAAGAACAAGACTAGGCCAGTACCATATCAATGCCTAACCGGTCATTCTATACGGCAGTGATATCATAATAATTGGCACATGTGTGCGCAAGTTATTGTTCATCCAGCAGCAGTTGATAATGTCTTCGATAATTCTATCTCTCAGTATTTGGTTCATAGGCCTTTGTTGGGAGATAAGTTTATTTATCTCAATCCATAAGGCGTAGACAGTTTTCGTAAAGGCACATTTAAGTATTGTTTTACCAATATGTTTGTATCACATCCCCATTAATGAAAAAGAAAAATTAAATAATCATTTCATTGTTTTTGGAACCGAAATTTACTTGTATTTCATTCCAACCAGACAAGGCACGGATCATGTATATAAATCTAGGCAATTCTATATTACAAATCATGACGACTAAACATAATCATAAAAGAACAAGACTAGGCCAGTACCATATCACTACCTAACCGGTCATTCTATACAACAATCATAAGAATTGGCACCGTGTGTGCGCAAGTTCTTGTTCATCCAGCAGCAGTTGATAATGTCTTCGATAATTCTATCTCTCAGCATTTGGTTCATAGGCCTTTGTTGGGAGATAAGTTTATTTCTCTCAATCCATAAGGCCTAGACAGTTTCCGTAAAGGCACATTTAAGTATTGTTTTCCTCTAGCCTGATTTATGCATGTATGCGCAAAGCCACTGTATTTCATTATCCCATCCTTTTGTCCGCTGAATCCCCATCCATCTCAGAACCTGTTTCCATATGTAATGAGAATGTGGGCATTCAAAAAAGAGAGATAGATAAATAATCATTCCATTGTTGAAGAAATTGAAGAAATACATAAATAAGTAAAAAAATGACACAAAATTTAAAATTTGGGAGAGATATGAAATTCTAGATTTCAATGTAACATCAAACCGACTACAAGAGAGACCTATCCATATCTATGTGAGATGTGACTAGGGATGGCAATTGACCGGGCTTTCAGAAACCCGATCGGCCTGGGAAGACTAGCACCAAACCCAGACCTGGCCCATGGCCCGGGGTAGGCCTAAACATTAGGCCCAAGCTGGGGCCCGACATGTGCCGTGCCGGGCCTTAGGTTTATAAAAGTTTACTTTTTTTTAATAATTATTTAGTAATTAAAATGTTTTTTTAGTTATGCAGTGTAGTATTAGTAGAATGGTTAATCAATTTAATTTATATCTTTTTGCTTGATATCAAATATTTTGATATATCACTTTATATCGTTTGAAATTTATCATGAACTTCCTAATTTGACATATTGAAATTAGTTAATACATTAAATTTCTTAATAAATTATATAAATATACTAAAAATATAGTATATAAAATGATTGTATATCACTTGAAAATCTTATAGGTATGGAAAAGTATTATAAATTCAATAGTTATATATATATATACAAAATATAAATTCTATATATATAATCAAGAGTCGGGCCGGGTAGGTCCGGGCCAGGCCCATGGGCCTAGCTATAAGCACAAGCCCGGATCATGGGCTACTCAAGGCCGGGCCTGGGCCTTGTATATCGTGCCAGACCCGATTCGGTCCTGGCCAGGGTAGCCCAAATTGTCATCCTTAGATGTGACATCATTTAATCACGATCTTATACTCCCGAAATGAAAAGAACAATATCCATAGAAGCGATTTGAAAAAGAGGGCTAAGCTCGCTCAATCGAATGCGCGAAATCATGTGAAGAAAATGAAGATGCAAAGAAGGTACCACACCATGCATTTCTATATCATCTAGGATTCTAGGGGCGATCGAGCAGCCAGGCTCTTGCTGTCCTTTTCGGAGGTTGACAAGTATTAATTCATTCAATCTGCCTTGTCAAAGGAATTGAGAATTGAAAAAAAAGAGTAAAAATCGAACAAACCAGTAATCCCTAGTTCCTCCATATGTAAAAAAATTGGTTTATCTAAGAGTTTTCTCAACGAACTCGAACATATTCCGTATTATTGTCTATATGATACTAGAAAATTACAAGATGAAAATATAATATTCTTGAAGTATTCCTTCCTTTTCTAATTCTTCAAATAATCAAGCATCATGAAATAAATATATAGTAGGGGGTTAACTTTTTTTTTAATGGAAATTAATTACGAAAAAAAAGGATAAATAAATAAAAACATAATGCAGGAATTAAAATTTGAGAGAGATTTGAAATTCTAGATTGTAATGACTAATGACATCAAACCAACTACCCGAGAGACCTACGAACCATCATTACAATCAAGAAAATTTTCAAAAAAAGAAAAAAAAAACATGTCAGCCAATCATACTTACATGTTTCTACAGCTGAGTCCATTTTAATTATTAATTCTCACTAGTGACCATAATAGTATGATGAAGAAAATGAACTAGATGGAAACCTATCAAGTCCTTGAATAACCTCTTTCATAGATGGTCTCTTTTGTGGCACTGGAGATATGCACCCATACCCTAATTTTAGCAATGCCAACACTGCATCCTCTTTCCCCTCCATGTCAGCCCGAATAGCCACGTCAACCGTTCTTAGAACCTTCGCCTTATCCTCGTCCGCTGATGTGGAAGTTCCAATCGACAATCCAGGCCCAGTTTCATCTGACAATACGACTTTCCCAGTTAGCAACTCTAGCAACACTACCCCATACGAAAATACATCCCACTTTGGGTTGGGCTTTAAACTACGCAACGACTCTGGTGCATAATAAGGCGAGACACCAATAACGCTTGGGCTTGGGCTCGCTGTACCCATAGTGGCAAAGTCTTGAAAACTATCACGCGATGCTGTGGATCGCTTGCTACCGAAGTTACGGGCCGACCCACCAGCTTTGGAGCTGGAATCTCCACCAGCCACAAGCCTCTCAAGCCCAAAATCTCCAATCTTGGGCTCCATGTCAGCTCCAAGTAAAATGTTGGTGGGCTTCAAGTTTCCATGCACGTGCTTCCTCTCATGGATGTAGCACAACCCACGTGCCACCCCTTTTGCTATTTTAAGCCGCATTTCCCACGGCAAATGACAAGGTGATGAGCCAGCTTTCCCTGAAAGTGACCAACAAAATTGCAAGTTAATTAGCATCATGTCCGCCAACTAGAAATTTTCAAATTGACTCATAGTTAAAAACTAAGTCGAAAATGAATTCCGAATGTTTAGAAATCGCTAGGTTTACTCTATTCAACGTGTCGATACCGGTGATTGAACCAAGTCAATACCTTAAATAGTCAAACTAGTTCGGCCAACCAATTCGATCCAGGTTTTCAAAATGTTAGTGAGAATATGATTGATTGTGATGAAGACATGCCATAAGAATCAGCCTAAAGTCAAGTTTCTATCCACCAACCAAAAATTGCCTCTAAATGATTAAATAAGAACAAATAATTGTCTCAAAGCGACTCAAAATGTTTACAAATCGCTAGTTTACTTAATTTCACGATGCAAAACTGGTGACTAATCCAATCGAATCAAACAGATAGCGTAATAATTGCACAGATTACCATTCGGTTCAATCGGCCAAATCAACTCGGGTTTTCTAAATACTACACTACATAATGATTATGACCAAGACATGACTAAAGTGAAGTCTCTATCCATGGAGATGGAAACTACTAACTAGCACATAAGTAGCAAAATGACATCTGGTTTGAGCAGGCTCACGATAGCAAAGGGAAGGTCAGCTGAGCTATCATGCGCAGTGGGGTTAAGATAAGAAGAAAAATGGGGCTCAGATAAGAGTAAGTAGCTAGAAGACAGGTTGACTTGAATGTGGGTAGATTTGCAGATTCCAGAAGGGCATTAAAACAAATGTTCAGTTACAACTACTCCCACCCCACCGTTCTGTAGTCAGTACCCTATCATTTTAGTCCAACTTGTGCACGAGAATAGTGACATTGAACTTGTTCATATTTGTAACTTGTGAATGTGTAATTTTGGCTATGGTGTAAAAACTAGTAGTTACTAATTGGGACCATCATTTATGTTCCCATATGCCTCAATTCTCTCATATTTCATTCCTAAAGTGCCATGGTTACACGACACTCCTCGTATTAGGCACGAAAAGTCAAATTGGAACTGAGTTTGAGATGAAAGGATTAACTTGTAGACGAACTATATGTGGTTGCCCTTGTTACAAAGGGTAATCGCTATCGCTATCTTAAATTGAATTTGCGTCTTATTTGCGGATTCGACCCTAGATAGATTCATGTTAGAATTTAGGATACTAGACATATGGAATGGCCAAGCAGCTTAATAATCCAAATTCCAAAGCAAGAATCTCTAACTAATGCTTATCAATTACTACTAGTAACATCATAAATAGGAATCATTAACAACTACTATCACACTCATCATGATGATGATACTCAACCATAAATTTAAGCAGGGTAATAAAGTTTCATAAATATCATATCATACTATTTTTTTGAATCGGCAAATATCATATCATACTTATAAACCAAAAGAAGAATAAATCTAATGAACAATATTAGCCAAGAAAAGAAAAACTTACTGTAACGAGCGTTAGCCAAGCTGCCATTCGGAACAAAATCGT
Organism: Plantago ovata; assembly: GCA_028274465.1. Lineage (NCBI taxonomy): Eukaryota > Viridiplantae > Streptophyta > Magnoliopsida > Lamiales > Plantaginaceae > Plantago > Plantago ovata. The sequence goes on along the minus strand of CM051457.1, from coordinate 3,855,373 downwards.
AGATTATCAGCTTCTCCTCCGTCCCCCAGAAGAAGCCCCGAATCCGAACCAGATTTGGGTGCACCAATTTCGCAATCACCCGTACCTGATTCTCGAAATCCCTAAACCTCTCCACCCCATTCTCTCCAATTCGCCTAACGGCCAATGTCGCCCCGTCTTCCAGCACGGCCTTATACATTATACTCGAACCCGATGCGCCCAAAATGTAAGCAGACGCTTTAAGTAAGGTCTCGAGTTCGAGTTCCTTGTCTCCATCAACCGTCACCAGAGACCCGTTATTCTCCACTCTGGTGACGGGTTTCATCTCCTTGTTCACCACCTCAACAACTTCACTACCCGAGCTCGTCGAATCCAACGAGCTCATCTCCTCTTCCCCATCGACAGCGTGTCGATTCTTCTCCAAACAAGTCCAACTCCTCAACCAGCTATACTCTTCCTCTTCCTCCGACGAAGAGGAAGCCCAGTCGAACTCCTTGGCATCTTCCGCCTCCTTTTTAATCGCTTTATCGATGGATCTCCGCCTGCTGACGTGATACAAGTACAGGAAAACGAAAACCAGGACGGCCACTCCCGCCACATCTCCAATGACAATCCCCATAATCGTTCCGGTTCTCAACCCGGTCCGCTTCCGCTTCTTGGACTCGTCATGCTCGGCTGTAGATGGACTAGAGTCTATAGTGTTCGGTATCGCAGCAATAGCCGGTGGCGAATCTGCATTTGGCAGAGACGCTGCGCTAGAAGGTATAGAACACAAATTCGGTAACGGCTTCCCGCACAATTCCGGGTTGCCGGCAAACGAAGATACCGGTTGAACCAGGAACAGCTTACTGTCAGGGATTGGACCGGTCAGGTTGTTGAACGAGAGATCCAACGTTGCATTCTCTGGAACGGAAAATTTCGCTGGAATCTCACCGGAAAGCTTGTTGTACGAAATGTTGAAGTATGCGAGACTCTTACCTCCGAAATCGGGCTGTAACGGCCCGGTTATCAAATTTGACGACAGATCCAAAAACTGGACCGAATTCAGCCCGGAAGGTATCGGGCCGAACAGATAGTTGTTCTTCAGAGAAACATAGGTGAGGTTCTGTTGAGCTGACAGGTTTCCAGGTAAGAGTCCAGTGAGAGCGTTATCGGAGAGGTTCAGCGACTCGAGGCTCGTGGTGATGAGCTGAGGTAGCTCACCGGAGATGAGATTGTTCGAAATGTCAAGAACACCAAGGACCGAAGCATTGAAGACGGTGGCAGGAATCGACCCGTTAATCGAGTTGTTGGACAGGTTGAGCGTCCTTAAATTCTCGATCGTACCGAGCGTGGCAGGGATGGAACCGAAAAGCCCGCAATTAGGGAGCGAAAGGCCCGTGACTCGGAAGTAGGCCTCTGACGAGCCTTGGAGTCCGCAACTGACCCCGTTCCACCCGCAGGGGGTGTCGGATTCGGGTGTCCACGTATCGAGCACTTTTAAAGGATCGCGAGTGATGGAGTACTTGAACGATAGCAAGATCATGCCATCGGTGTTCAGGCCTATGGCAAATTGGGTGGTGAATGCCAATAACACGAATAGAAGGTAGAAATGGAGGAGGGTGGTGGAGGGAGGAGTTCTTGGGAAGCTCATGGTGAGAACATTTCTTTGGTTTTGTGAATGGAGAGAGAAGGAGGAACAACAAACAACTGGGATTTAAGTTAACATTATATTGCAATTGCAGAGAGGGGCCATGTGGGAAGAAAAAACTTGAGTTTAGGAGTGAGAGATATAAATTATATTGGAGGGAGGGACAGCTGTGCAAAAAACCAAATAACTGCGTAACCAAAATGCTCTCTGTTCTTCAGGCCTTGATGGCAGCATTTTGTGAATTTATATATTTGAGGGGTGACTATTTCAAGGAAATTGTTATTAATGCTCCATTTATTTTATCTGTTTGTGGGAACGGAGTTTTTTACAAATTTGTTTATGTTTATGCCTAAAATTGGTAGCATCCTTAAACCTCTGCTGATTCATTCAACAGCCTCAGCTGATTCACTCAATAAATTATGGGCTTGATTTTTTTACCTGACGGAGGTTTAATTATGTGGAGAATCTCTCAGTGAGATGTGGACTTTAATTTAGAGATTAGAGGAAGATTTTGTGCTGGAGTGGAATTATGTAATGAATGAGAGTGCATTCATAACGTGGAACAATAATAGTATTAGTCTCAGTCGGGTAATATCGAGTCTTTCTACTTTGGAATTACGATTCTCTTGCATGTTGATTGTTGACAACACAATAACTTACCCAGTAATAGAATACCAATCGTAAATGTCGATGAACAAACAATTCAACCAAACAATGAGAAACCAGCTAATCGCATATCATAGGAATTAGAAAATGCGCATAGAGTAATCGGGGTTCAATTTGTGAAATAAATGAGCTACACTCACAGGACATCGAATAGATATACGACCTTCAAATTAAATTCTAACAAAAACACGTGATAAAATCGATCAAAGAACAATCATCTGTCGGCTTAGTGGTCTCTCTCTGATTCCTTTTATTCGAATTCAGGAGTCGATCTAAATCTCATTGAAACAATACTAATTAACGATGATTATTACGGCGAGTGAAAAAATCGTTGATTTGATTGCAGGTTTATTTACATAGATTGTGAAAACCATATAAGTACAATAATAGGAGTGCTAGATCAATTAACAAAAAATGATCATACTATCCAAACTCTAACTATAAAAAAGAACGTCTAGCTACTTAATCAACACTCCTCGCATTCACCTTTATTAGCGCAAGTCTAATAAATATAATCGTCTAATAACTAGCTCTATATATTTCTCAGTTCTCACCATTCATGAACTACTTCACTAAAAAAGAATGAAAATTCTTGTTTCCAATTTGAGTAAACTTTGTCATTCTGATTTAATGATGCATGTCGATTGGATTTCTAAATATAAAAAATAGAAACCTTCAGGTTTAGTATTAATTAATCAGGAGAAAAATGAAAAGAACAGTAGAGCAGAGATGAATACTGAAGGAATAGCATCTTTGCTAGGTGACAGAAAGGTTGTGTCAAGAAATTTTGCAGCATCTCAGTATAATGCTAAGTCTATTGACTTTAGAAAAGGGCTGCTCTTTATATTATTATCTTAACTTTGTCTTATGTCCCCTATTAACATGGGATGCCATGCCCTTAAGGACCCTTAGATCTGGTACATTTTTAATATTTACTGCCTAGTGCCTACACTTGGATCTGATTGAATGAATGTTGGGAATGATTATGACTGCGACTTCAACAAAAGATTTTTCCCTGAATTTCTTGTACATAGTCAGTATTATTGAACCGACTTAACTGTTACTGTTACAATGTGATAAAAAGTAAAAACCATGGATCCTTCCAGAGTCCAGAGTAAACGCATTTACAAGGATATGATGTATGATGTATCCGAATCATTTTCTCACGGATACTCTGGATGGATGCGTATCCTATCATTTTTACTCCTTTATTTGTTATTAAATTAGATCCGTACTTGTGGATGTTACTTTGGTGATATAATGGTACGATTTAGAATTTAAAAAATTATATATTTGTGTATTTATTGCACATTCATATGAATATTTTTTTCTATCTGGGTGTTTAGTATTTAGCAAATTTAGTTTTTTTCTGCTTAAATATTGAATATGTATAAAAATATATATAAAAAATTAAACGTATTCTACACGTATTTATAACTTACTTTCTTAATATAATGTTTACATGTTCGTTTTATATTCGCATTCGTATAGGTTTTTCGTCCATATGATTCTTTAAATTACAATGAGATATTGCAACATTATTGTTAATAGTTTCGTCGGTGAGAAAAGAGATATATACGCCAAAGAAATAGTGGTTTGTAGTTACTTAGCATTTGTTTTGTTCGATCGGGGACAAATTAAATTGTGGACATTTGTTGGATCGGAGTCAAAATTATAATTGAGGACACAGCGAAAAGATCGGCCGATTCATCTGGGAAATATTGGAATTTTGCTTATAAAAGTCCCATTATATCAGTACTAGATTTAGCCTATAATATAATGATCGATTTTGGTATTTGGATACTTTGGCTCCATCACTATTCACAATTAACATGCATGCCATGCTTCAAGTTGCTTTCAATTGCTCACCTCCTTCTTGGAACCACCATATGCGAGTATATCAGTAGAGTACGTAGTATCTCCTTTATTTTATGCATGCTCCAATTTACAATACTTAATGTTTAACTGATTATAATCGTAAATACTTTTATTGAATAAAAGAGTTAATTAATTGGCAATGATTAATGATGTTTTTACATAATACTAATATGATATCCTGATTTCCAATATGATTTAAGGTCCTACAAATATCTCATATAGATACAATATGTTATCCCAATCAGGGTGTATGGGGTATGTCCCATATAATTGTGACGGTACACGTAATTAATAAACACTGGAGGGACATCATATCAATGAAGAGAAATAGAAAACTTCGATTTTTCTAGTTTTGATTTATTTATTTTTTCCAGTCCAAGCAGTGTAGTCATAGAGCACATTACAGTCGTTTAGTATAAGCAAAAGGCTCATATATTGTAAATTTGTAGCGAGTTCAAGTTTTCCTATTTGTTGATGTTTTTTACGAAACTTATGATTCCTATATTATTCATGCGAAATGATAGCTCGATGGGTAAAAAGAAATTTCCGAGTTGAATTCTACAAGAGATGTTGGTGGGACTTTATTTTATAAAACAGTATACCAAACAATGTTGATGTCCTACTCTTGTCCCTCTCCGCCTTTAAATTCAAAGGTTATATGGATCCCATTGGACCCTCTAATTTTCAGTCTGTACGTTAGAAATTAATGTGTACTATTAAATCAAATCCCATCTTATATTTGCCTGTTATAAATGTGATTAAAGTTATGTTATTTTCGTTTGAACTAAACTACATATAATTGATTTTAATTGAATGAAGTTAATTTGAACTGAACTGAACTGAATGAAACTAAACTGATCTGAACTGAACTTATTTGTAATATAAAATACTATTAATCAAATTTGAACTGAACTTAATACATTTGAATTGAACTGAACTTAAAATATTAAATTTCAGACAAAAAAACGTATTAAGGTATGTTTGATAAAAAATCTAATTACTTCACGCAACTGAACTTTTCATGGTCCATGAAGTAATACGGTACAATTAAGCCTACGTGTTGTGACTTCTAAAATCCGTAGAGTACACTATTTCGTCAATTTAGGAACCCATTAAAGTGATTGTAAATTGTGAACAGTTGTGAGCTGAGATACTCTACAAGACTACAACCAATAGTTTAGGATTCAATTTTCCGGCATAGGTGATTTAGCTACCACGTCCCGGAGATCACAAGTTTAATTTGCGTATTGTGTAAATTTCATTTTTATTTTTTGTTCTTTTTTGTTTTTCCTCTTCCTGTATATAAGGTTCTAGACTTCCTGTAAAGTCAATTGAAAATTTCTAAATTGAACTGAACATATTTAGAGTATACTTCCTCCGTCCCAAAACAGTTGCACCGTTTTGAATTTTTACCGTCAACATGAATGAAGTTTGACTCCAAATTACTCTTAAACTATATTGTAAAAATATTTAACAAAATTACATATTAAAAATTTAGGATGGAAAGTTTCATAATATAATTTTGATAAATATTTTACTATTATAGTTTAAGGGTAATTTGTAGTCAAACTTTAATTCCGTTGACTGTAAAAAGTTAAAACGGTACAATTGTTTTGGGACGGAGGGAGTAATTTTTAACTAAATAAATTTAAACTGATCCCAACAGATTTCAAACAGAGAGAAATTCATTTAATCCATAGGCCGCTTTAAGCTTTAAGGGAGATCTAATGAAAAATTAGTAAATGTAAATCCATGTTCTTTCTAAAAGCATAAGCTGCACCCATTGAGATTTGAGACATTCATTTGTATATAGTTGGAGAAAAAGGAAAAAGGCACACTCTCTTTTTGCACTATGGGATTTGCCTTTTCTGAAAAGCATAAAGTCCTATTTTAATTTCTCAACATATGTATGTTCCAGTCTTTATTAAGTTTCTGCTGCCATTCTTTCTACATATAATAACAAAAGCTATTTATTAAAAGTTATTATCTGTGGAAGGCAAAACGGAAAAGGAAGTACCACTCTCTATGCAATGAGTACTTCCCAACATTTATCTAAAAGATGGTCAGTCATGCACTCACTTGGTTTGCAACAATGGACCTTAAAATTCTTCCATCTTTCTTATCTCTTGTTCTTTTCTTAATAAGTAAGGTAGGGAGCTACATTTGTCGATCACTCCATTTATAAGTACACATACTTGCATTAGAAAGAAATGTGACACCCATTGAGTAGGAGTACTTTTTTTAGTAGTGGGGAAAATCAAATAAATCGATCGCGCATATTAGTAGTGGGAAAATCAAATTTGCGTCATGCATTAACTCATGTCTAGCATAGAAAATAGAACGATCACGGTTGTTTATATCATTACGAACATACTAGTAAAATAAATTTTATTGTTTTCGTTTGAAAAACTAAACTGAATTAGATTGAATTAAACTGGTCTTAGAACCATATGTTTTTCTTCATATATGAAAAGTAACTAAAAAAAGTTCAGCTGAAAGAAGTGGAGAGTCACAGATGTCACACTCTGTAATTAACCAAGATTTAATGACTAGCATGCACTTTATAATAGCTTGAGATTTCGACCCTCAACTGTTACAGTGTGCAATTTAACAATTAATACTACTAAAGTTGCAGTATCAATTAATTGGACGTAACAAAGATTGTGACCAGCTACGACATTGCATTCACTATTTCACTGGTTGATTATGCAAGCATGAGGCACGAGCACTTATAGTAAGAATGGCGGACTTCCTCTATGTGAATTATTCGTAAACGTCAAATATTACAATTATTCCTACACTAATGCTATATAAATTTTCTCCTAAACCATTAGTGTAGGAGTAGTTGTAATATTTACGTGGTGTGACATAATCTATCTTATAATTAATAAGTTTAAATTATACGTAGAAGGTGCATGTGTGTAATGAATTCCAATATGCTGAAATCATACCCTTCGTGACAACAAGAACTAGCTAGTGTGCATGTGTGTAATGAATTCCAAAAAATTAATGTCCGCTTAATTATTTTGAGTGTAGTCATTGTGGTTCACTATACCTGGTAGCTAGATTTGGAGTAGTTCTTATTGAGCTGCAGGTATTAACCGAGTCTATAATTTTTTTTTAAACGGAAAATGTTACAACCATACACTTCTATTATACAAATAATCATAAACCACTTTATTTCTCCACATATTAATTAATCTTATAACTCTGTCACCGTCATGGATCACACCATGCACCTCTACTTTTACAGCTCCAGCTCCTTACCATTGCACTTCTTATTATGATTCAAACTTAAAAAAAAAAAAGCCACGGCTTCGTGCCATGCAATGGAAACATGCCATGATGAACGAACTATATTAGTATTACTTGTAGATTATAAGTCAACTTATTAGTTAGATTAACTAAATTATAGTACTAATATTGTTCCAATATATATACTGTATTCTATAATATAGTTCTAACAACTGCAGTCAGTACTTTATTTTTTACAGGAAAGCACACAGAGCTGCCCTGATCCAAGAAAAGAATTCTATCTTTAGGTAAAAGTAAAAACAAAATCATAGAAAATCAAAGATAGGGCATTTTGGAATCAGATTCTTGGTTGTTGGTGAATGATAGAAGAGCATCATATACATCCGAATCCAAGGTCAAGAAAATATTTCCTCTGTTTCTAGTATAAATTATCTCTTTCGATTTTTTTCAACAATCTCGAGAGTTTGACTACAATTTATATTCTTTAACTACAGTAATAAAATATTTAATAAAATTATATCATGAAAATTTACGACTTATATTTTCATAATATAATTATATTAAGTACTTAAACAATTATAGTTTGATAGTAATTTGCAGGCAAACTCAATAGTTATTAACCAAAAATAAAATAAAATGAGCAATTTAACTCTTTAAACGGTTTAAATTAAACCTGTAAAAAACACGAACAAGAGGTGTTAGGAACACGACACGATTTCTTGACACATAATCTTTTTTTTCGAAATGATAAGTGATATATTAATATTAAAAAGTGCGTACATGCCGATTAGTAATATTGTTATCTAGTTCAAGAACTTCTAACAACAAAGTAGGGCAAATATCCCAAATATACATAATCACTTATTAACATGTGGGTTGTTTATGAATGAATTGATGTAGACAAATTTGTTTTTTTAAGCGGCAAAGCGATGATCAATAATGGTTTCTCATTTATCTCATGGTGACTCGAACCTCCAATCTATTGGTTGGAGTTGAAGCAACTTACCAATGAACTACTATCATCAAATTATCAAAATCCTTCGATGAACCGACAATACCGAAACAAAATGTCACATAAAGATTACAAAGGTGCTTCAATTTCATGATACATTAATAATTGTACTATATGCTCCACTTATCCAATTATCCAATATCATTGTAGTCCGGGCGGAACCACAGTTGTATAGTTGTATAGTAGTGAAACGTCCATCTTTTTAAATGAAATTCTTCAAAGTTACCGGACAAGTATAACTCATTATATATAATTCTTTTAAATTCTGAACAGTCTCATAGCCTTTATTTTTTATTTTTAACGGCAACAACTAATGACTCCATTAGAATTCGAATCATTATTGACTTGTGTTATGCTACTCACCCGACCATCTTTAATATAACTCCCAAAACTTTCAATCTCATAGATCATTGTATATAATTTTAGTCTAGCTAATTTCAAATCCTGGGTATGTTGTTGACCGTATTGGAATGGGAATTTAATTTATTAAAAGTAGTTTTAGGCTAATTGGTACTACTACTTGTTGTTCTCTTTTATAATCTCACTCATTACTTGTCAGACACTTTAGCTAACTTATTAATCAATTAATCTAAGCTAGCTTTATGTATTGTGCACCCACAACACACAAATGGGTTGCATCATGCATGTATGCTTAAAAGCCAAATGAAAGGATAGAAAGAAAATCTAAAATCATAATTAGTCAAAAAAGCTAAAACTCAGCTGTGACTGCACGTGGTTAATGGTTTGCCACCTATAAATTTCATTCTTAATCAATACTCCTATATTTAACCTTCAAATCATTACTCTTTTGATGATTTGAAGGTGTTAATGGTAATTAGGGCTATCATTTTAGAATTTTGTCATTCTCTATTGTTCTCTATTATGGGTTGGTTGAAGATTTTGGTGTAATTGGTTTATATGTATATTGATCTGGTTTGTTCCGATTTTTAACATTATTGTAACTATTATGAGCATCTCTTGTGCTCTCTTACCAATCAACTTTTTGTTATTTAAAGAAAAAAAAGTAATTAAAATGATTTGTGTTGGCTTTGAAATTTGCAGCAGTCGTCGGCCCCGTGACCAGTACTAGCTAGTAACAGTTGTAACTTAATTAACAGGGATTATTGCATTATAATTAATTAATTAGTAATTAACAGATTGTGAACACTTTCGGTGTATTATTTGATTTGTTATCTTGTCTTTTGTTTTGTCAATGCAAGGTAGTAGCATTTGCACATGAACGTGAATGAAAGCTCATAAAGTGTGTACGACGGCTCAATGCTTTCCTTACCAACTTCTATTTATTTCTATTTATACTAGTTAGTACTAAAATGTCATAATAAACGGGCAGTTGTAGTGGAGTAGGATGGTAAGGACTACAATCAATCAATTGTGGAGCCATAATTAAAAACGTGTGACTAATTATAATATGGATTAAGTCTCATTTGACACAAACTTAACCTCATTCGGTAAGAGACCAGAGTTCCAACATTAACTCGGACAAATGATTATTTGATACTCATAATGTTACTACTATAAAAAAATACTTCCTCAGTCTCGGTATAATTTCGTTAATATTTTATTAAATTTAAGAATAATTTATACTTAGTTAAAACTGAAATTCGTTAACTGAAAAAATAAAAGTAAAAAGATAATTTATAACAGTGAGAAAATATATTAGTTATTGGAAACTAGGATGTGGTTTAGCATACACATACCTTCGCCCCGGATTCTACAATATCATATGGGTGCTATATATTTCCTCTTGCATGTTCACCCTTTGAGTAAGTTGGAAGCATTGAAGATCCATTTCCAGTCAATGAAAATTTACAGAAGCAAGGCAAGTATGAAGAATAATTGACATGTTCATGTGAACATTAAACAAAATGATTCACACATTCATTAATACGGCTGACCAGTCTGCAGAGTACTAGCTAGAGAAATGTGCATGACATTCCGAGCACGCTATCTGCTGTAGTACACTTAATTATTTAACTAATCTACTTAATCCATTCATTTAAAAGACTATATAGTACTACAGTGGACATTAAAATAAATTTATCTCTAGTCAATGAAGTAAAACAGTTTGTATGTTCGATAGAATTCCTCCGTCCTTGGTCAACTAACTCTGATTAGTACTCTTGAAAACTTGTTTAATCCTAATTGGTCGCCTAATCTTGCTTACAGCTATAAAAGTCCACACTTTGGATTCTAATTGCTGCATCCTCAAACCTAGGTTCACCTAAATGTTTGAGCATTCAACTGCATGGATTCAATGTATAATCAAAAATAATTCCTCACTATTTGGCATGGAATTAATGAAATAACTCTCTTAATTGGCTTAAAAGGAATTGTATTTTGAGATAGAACTCAACTCTATTTGTCCCTATTCACTCAAGTTTAATTCCAAATTAACTTCCTAGCTATTTCTAGTCTCTTGTGACAGGATTCAGGTGATCGATCAGGTCCCAACGGTGACAAGAGAAACTTCTTAGGGTTGGGAGACGTTGTGATCAGGTCTACTATTGCAAAGTTGAGGATCTTTTGGCTGGTTTTGGCAATTTGTTGGTGAAATAATCACTTCTAGTCCACCGGGCTCATCATCACATCCATGTCGGAGCATTATAATGTAAAGCTTGCCCGGGGTGGTTAGCTAGGATGATTAGTAAGGATGCACCATGTACAGTTGCAACTCCTTGTTTGGTTCATGTACACTACCAACCTTTTAGTGTGTAATCTAATGAAGTCTTTTCCTAAAATAAATAAAAAATCCTCTAAATCAAATTTAACAAGTAAACTTTCTTTTCTTTAGGAATTTTTTTTTTCTTTAGATCAAATGGGCCTCCGTTGAAATGTGAAACTTTGGGGAGAAGACCCATAACATTGTGGGCCGGTGTGCGCCCAATAACTAAGTTTGTGAACTAGCCCAATTAATGCATATTGTAGTATGTACAGCAGTATTAACATTCATTTGAAACATACGTTCTTGGCTACTAGTTTTCGATGCCAAACCAACAGATAAAATAAACTTGCACTACCTCCGTTGTCTCAATATATATGGAATCGACAATCTAAAGAACACTGGCCTGCAAATGCCATTTTGATTGGCATAGTATATTCCATGAAAACTATGTTAAGCTTATTAAAATGGAAAAAGATTCACTTGATCACTCTAATATATATATACTACAAATCTTCCTCAAAAACCTAGTTCAGCAGCCATGGAATTCCACTATATTGTTCTCTGCTTCCTCTTTGTAGTTTTCGTCTACCTAGTGGGTCGAAAACGCCACCATAACCTCCCTCCTAGCCCAGCAGGAGCACTCCCCATCATAGGTCATTTACATCTCATCAAAAGCCACCTCCACAGAACATTGTATGAACTTTCACAAAAGCATGGCCCAATATTTTCTCTTCGTTTCGGGTCCCGCCTCGTGGTAGCTGTGTCATCGTCCTCTCTAGTCGAAGAATGTTTCACAAAAAATGACCTAGTTCTAGCTAACCGCCCTAAAACAGCCATTAGCAAGTACTTTGGTTACAATAACACTACAATCATTTTCGCGCCTTATGGTGATCACTGGCGCAACCTTCGTCGTCTATGTGACATGGAGCTCTTTTCGCCTTCTCGTCTCAACATGTTTCTCTCAATCAGACAGGATGAGGTTCGTCGTTTGCTATGCAAACTGTACCTAACCTCGTCTGAGGCATTTGTCAAAGTGGAATTGGAGTCGAAATTAACTGATCTGACATTTAACACTATAACGCGGATGTTAGCAAATAAACGATATTATGGAGATGACATGAAGGATGACGAAGAGGCTAAGAGATTTCGTGGGCTTATAAAGGATGCTTTGGAATTGAGTAGTGCCTCTAATCCAGGAGATTTCTTTCCAATATTAGGGTGGATGGGATTCAATGGCTATGAGAAAAAGTTAGCATGGCATAAGGAGAAGGGAAGGAAGTTCATGGAAGGTCTTATAGAAGAACATCGCCGTGTCAAGGGCCAAAACACCATGGTTGATCATTTGCTTAAGTTGCAAGAATCGCAACCGGAGTATTACACAGACGAAATAATAATCGGACTTATACTTGTAATAATCACACAATCTATTTTTCATAGCATTTTTTAGATTCCACAATACGTCCATATGTTCTTGAATATTCGTTTTATTCGGATCATTGGTTTAACTTTGGTTCCCAATGTGCAGGCCTTGATAGTTGCTGGAACGGATGCCTCAGCTGTAACGTCCGAATGGGCAATGTCCCTTCTGCTCAACCATCCCGGTGTCTTGAAGAAACTCCGACAAGAGCTAGACGCTCAAGTGGGCAACGAGCGCTTAGTCCAGGAACAAGACTTGCCGAAATTGACTTACCTCCACTGCATCATTTTAGAGACATTACGATTGTTCCCCTCTGTTCCAATGTTAGTTCCTCATGAGTCCTCCAAGCACTGCGAGATTGGAGGATACAATGTCCCGAGAGGTACAATGTTGCTAGTGAACGCTTGGGCTATTCATCGGGATCCCAATGTTTGGGACGATCCTTTGAAGTTTAAGCCAGAGAGGTTCGAAAATGTAGAAATTGAAACACACAAATTGCTTCCTTTCGGAATGGGAAGGCGGGCTTGTCCTGGAGCCGGGCTGGCACAGCGGATGATAGGCTTGGTTTTGGGCTCGTTGGTTCAGTGCTTCGAGTGGGAAAGGATAAGTGATGAAGAGATTGATTTGGCTGAAGGTCATGGGATCACTTTGCCTAAAGCTCTGCCACTTGAAGCCTTGTGTAGACCAAGGTTTGGCATGGGAAATGTTATTCAAGAACTTGTTAGCAGTTCTTGATTTGCATAAACAGTCAGTTAATTGGACAAAGTTGCTCATGATCTATTTGGAAGATTTTAATGACTACTGTACTAATATAACTAGTTATAATAATCTATATTTTGGGCCTGTTTATGTTGTGTTCTTGGCATCGAAATTTTCTCGAAATTCATGAACCCAACAAAATATAAGTAGATTTATTGACTTATAATCGCATCAATAGTTGATTGCAATTGAAGTATTTCTTTTCTCCATGTTTGTTCGGAGGTAATCGACATGTTTGGATTTGAGTTATAGAGTTTTTTGGACCTTTATAATTGAGACCTCATATTTGGATTATAGAGTTCCGGACTACTGTTCATAATTTGACGGGTCCCTCTCTCTCTCCCTCCCTCCACCCAACATACTTATTACTCCTACAACTATAAATATACCCCTAACACCTACTATGAAAAAATACATGGGTCCGGTCCATACGGTCTGGACCATAATAGTTACAGGTTTGGACCGGGACCGGACTTTGGCAAAATCTTAGGACCGGAGACTGGATTGTATTCTTATACGGTCTGGACCGGACAAAACTTTACGGTCCGGTCTCAATCATGCTCAGCACTAGTCCTAAGGACCAAATTAACAAATTGAGAATTTCTTTGGACCAAAATCAAACGGGACCTCGAGTTATAGGACCAAAAATGTAATTTTTCCATATAATTACTAGCAAATTTTGTGAAATCAGATTTCAGATTTCTTTTAGCCACTTTCCATCCCCATTCAAACGTTACGATTCGATCCATCCCATAAAAGCGCTATTTGCAATTTAATATTACAAAAATCACTGAATCAGATTACAAGAATCTCATATCGCCCCTTGCGTCGTAACCCATGATGCCACCAAAGTCCACTTGAAATTCTCAAGTGATTTCAAAGTTTTGAAATTTTCATGGAAATACACGTTGCTTTTTTTTTTCTCTTCCAAATTTCAGTTGGTGGGTTACGAGAATCATAAAAGCACTCACACATGAATTATCTAGTAAAACGCGTAACGCATCCATTTTAATTATATTCACACAATTTTCATTAATTTAAAGAATTTTTACTCATAAATAGAAAAATAAAATCTAGATATTAAATCTGGGGAAATATTGCAGAAATAAGGAAAACGTAAAGATTACGCTTAACAAAAGTAGAGTGGAGAAAAGGGAGATAGATGGAGAGAGTGAGTGACTGCATATGTGTAAATGAGTCCACAGCTGGGACGTAACGCGTGTCTGTTAGCCAGCTGTATCCCAAATTCATAGAGCCAAAATCAACCGCTTCATTCCCATTCTCTTTTTTTGCCCATAACATATAACGCTCATTTTTCCCAACCCCTTTCTCTCACCTGCCCCTCCCAGCCATCCCCACCTTACCTTTTTCTCTCATATATATACCCACCTCTCCAAGAATACTATACATCTATCCTCCATAGTCTCAAGGGAGGAAGAATTAGTAACAAAACAAAAATCACTCACCCACATCAGAAAGAAAAAAGAAAAGATGGCAGAAAACATTAATGATAGTAAAATGATGATGGATATGGATCGGATCAAGGGTCCATGGAGTCCAGAAGAGGACGAGCTTTTGACACAACTTGTTCAAAAGCACGGCCCAAGAAACTGGTCCTTGATTAGCAAGTCTATCACTGGTCGATCTGGTAAGAGTTGTCGACTGAGATGGTGCAATCAGCTCTCACCAGAAGTGGAGCATCGGTCTTTTACGCCCGAAGAAGACGAGACGATCATCCGGGCCCATGCCAAGTTCGGTAACAAATGGGCCACTATTGCTCGGTTGTTATCTGGTCGGACCGACAACGCGATCAAAAACCACTGGAACTCATCTCTCAAGCGTAAGTCCTCTTCCCTTGGCTATGAGGAGAATCAAAACAATGGCAATGAGTTAGGGGGAGAGGAGGAGAATCACCGCCCATTGAAAAGATCTGTCAGCGTTGGGTCAGGTTTGCCACCAAGTGTCTACTACAACCCTAGTAGCCCATCCGGTTCCGATGTTAGCGACTCGGTTATGTCGCACGTGTTTAGGCCTGTGGCGAGAGTTGGTGTTGTTATGGTTGAACCAATTTTGTCTGGTTTAGCCGAGCCGCCGACTGGTCTTAGCCTTTCACTTCCAGGTGTTGATTCAACTAATGAGTCAGCACAGCCAAATATTAAACCTTCCATGCAACTGATGCAAACTATGGCTGATGTAGCTCCACTTCCGCCACCACCACCTCCACCACGAGGATTCGGTTCGCCTCTTCTTGGTCCAATTGTCATGCCTCCTCCACCACCAACTCCATCGGTTGCTATTCAAGGAAAAGGTTCCTTTATGAATAGACCCTCGGTTTCGGTTCCGATTCCAATTTCGATTCCGCAGATGCAGCAAGATAAGGTTTTGATGCCATTTACGGGGGATATGATGGCGATGATGCATGGTATGATAAAAACAGAGGTGAGGAATTACTTGGTGGGAATGGAGCAGCAACATCAGCAAAGGTATCAACAGGTGCAATTTTTGCAACAACAACATCAACAAAGGTATCAACATATGCAATTTATGCAACAACAACAACAGTATAACCATCAACAACAACAACGATATCATCAAATGTGCATGCAACAAGCCAATGTGAATGAGGCTTTTAGGAATGCTCGAATCGGTGTTAGCAAGATTGATTGATTTGGATAAATTCATAGCCTCTTCAAGTAAGTCAAGATGATGAGTAGGAACCGAAGAAGAAGAATGAAACTGTCTTTAAACTGTCTTTGTTTCTTCATGGTGGCTGGTTTTACATAGGGAGGAGAAAAGGCCAAGAAGATGGGTACAAAATCCTGAAATATTTCCATCTTGGGGTAGATTTCGGGTGGAGGGGGAAGTTGAAAGTGAGAAAATGGATGAAAAAGGAAACTAAAAATGAAAGTGTAGTTCAATTGTTCAGTCAAGCCCATGTTCTTAGGCCTTAGCTATGTTCGTTTTTTTGTTTGAAATAAGTTAATGTAACGAGTTGTACTAGGTAGTTTCTTCCTTTGTTGGATATTTATTTATATATGAATATGCATTTTCATTACTAGGGCCGGGCATAATAACCGAAAACCGATCCGAAAAACCGAACCGAACCAATCCGATCCAGCATCTTCAGTTCGGTTTGCGGTTCATTACTTTGACAGATTTCGGTTTTCGGTTCGGTTCGGTAAAAAACCGCGGTTTATCGGATTAAACCGATCCGATCAATATTATTATTATTATTTTTTACAAATTATATATACGGCACTCCAGTCTTCTCCTGATTTTTCAACCGTAATCGACTATACACCGCCCCCTTATCCTCTCTAGTGGATGAATGAATATGTAATAAACTAATCGTAATCGTTTTCATATTCGTATCGTATGAACTTTGAATTTGGTGAACTTCTTCCATTTGGTAGAAAATTGTCAAACTTGTGTTTTGACTTTTGATTTGATTTAGAGTACTACTGTTTGATTTGGATATTTGTGGCAAAAAACTGTTTGATTTGGATATTTACTGCCTGCCTATTTGATGGAAAATTCAAAAAAAAAAAAAAAAGAAAAAGTTCGGATTATTCGGATTAATCCAAAACCGAATCGATAATTTTCGGATCAAACCGAAATCGACCCGAAATTTCGGTTCGATTTTCGGATCGGACAAAATTTTACTGTTCGGTTCGGTTTTGAACCGAACCGCCCCATGCCCAGCCCTATTCATTACTATACTGTTTACAGTTTTTTGGGTTTTGTGATATGGAAATGTGGCAGCATAGAAATGATAATCAAGTTTTTGTATATATTATTGGGTATATATAGTGTATATATTGAGTGGGATTAATCGAATTAAATTGTCCAATTACGGACCAGCCAGAATGATCCCATGTGGCAGAGTATGGTGAATCACTCGATCATGTCAAATTAAAGAAGTGCAAGTCCAGAATCCAAATACCTCTATACTTTTTGTAAAAAATTTGTAAAAATTAAATCTTTTTTAAATATTAAAAAATCAATACCATTCTATCTAAATCTATGTGTCGGGTACAATTTCCTACTTCCTCCATTCCCACGTAAGCTTATCATAACCTATGAGGGTACAGTATTTAAGAAAAGTGAGTGCTAATGCAATATTATTTGAGTAAAGAATGAAAAATTAATATGGGTGGCAATGGGGTATTACCGTATTAGTTGAGTAAAGAATGAGAAAAGTATGGTGAATGGGGTATTATTATTAAATTAAATAATGAATAAAAATGGTACATAGGATTGTAAAGTTGTAAATATAGTTGTATGGTAGGATTAAGATTATAATAAATATTTTTATTTTATGAACAAGAATCTTATAACAAAATGTTAAAAATAAAAAAAATAGAAAATTTTAAAGTAAACGGAGGAATTAATATATAGCGGTGAAATATGTTAATTTTAGATAAAAATCACGATTTGCACCAAACTCACTCATACTTTTTTTTGGCCAGCCATAACTAACTGTGGTGGCACTGCAATTCAGCCGCCACTGAACTCTGGGCCAAATGTTTTAACATTACATCAAATTTCGCAGAACAACTCAGATTTGATTACCCTTGTCGCTTTTATCTTTAGACTATATAAAAAGGGGGCCAATTATCAATCAATTAGATCTTATGAACGGTTTTCCAACATTAATTAAATACTCAAAGTTGAGTATTTAATTAATGTTCGAAAATCCTTGACTAAGCAGTGACATAATGGCTTTGCAAATATCCACCACTACAAATTATTACCAGATAACCAGACAAGGAGGAAGGATAATATAAAGTTTAAAAGAAAACACTTAGCTGTATAAAAAGATAGTTTCCAAATTGATATATTCATATCTAAAGTGAGCCCCCGACGTAGCAATTTGCCTAATAATTATGGCTTTTTATAATAATCATTTACTTTGTTGAGTTTTTTTTTTTTTTTTTTTTCATTTCTTATGCACCTTATCTTGTAACTACTATTATTATTTATTAATAAAATTTTGTTGATTCCAAAAAAAAACTTGTGTTAACAAGCAACTCATGAGTCGAGGTTTTTTCTAGAGTGGCCATAACTTGATCTTCATGTTCATCAAAGCGAACTTTAACCGAGCTTTCTCATGTTCATTTTTTTTTTTTTAAGAAATACAACATATCCTCCTACTCATACACTAATCCTAAACCACCTTATAACTCCAAATACAACGATACCATTTATGTCTCCGTCGTAGCTCATGACCAGCTTGATAATTATGGCTCTATATAATCAATTAACTAGTAATCACAATTACTGTACGGGCGGTTAGAATTTATAGAGTCTCATGTAAGCTATTAGGAAACAAGATCAAAATCAATACAAGTCATACCTGATTCTATATTTGTTGTTGATGATGAATTTGAAAAATTGATCTTTCATCACTATGAGGGGTTTATTAAGACTTTAGATTCTCTAGATAATGGAAGTAAGAAAAGAAACTTGATCTCTTATGTGGGATCACTCCCTTTCTTGAGTCCATTAGCCCTAATAATGTCCATCATTTCAATAAGACAAATGAGTAATGGGATCTACATATTTCAATTTAATACAATGTTAAAGGTGTGTCAAATGTCTATTATTATGTATTTAGTTGATCACTAATTATTAGGCTTACTACATTACTAGTAATGAAATAGTTAAAATACACTACATGTTAATACAAGGGACCAAAATCTAACATTGACAATTATTCAATTTAGAAAAATGTCACTCACTAAACCCAATTTAAAATACACTCATAATGTTATCGTCTCGTCAAGTCAACTTTGAACATAATCCTTGTCCACTCTGACATCTTGGATGATGAAATGAGGCAGATACAAAAAGTTCATGAGATAGTAGTATAAATACATTTCCAAAACATCAAGCTTATCACATCTTTCCTCTATATTATTACTCATCATTGCAATATACAGATATACATACATCTAGTATTATTGTCCCTTAAATTTAGGCACAGGAAATGGTTGGAACAAAAGCAAATGCCTGGGCAGCAACGGATTCTTCCGGCCAGCTATCTCCTTACTCATTTCATCTCAGGTCTCTATATCTTATCAACTGAAAAACAGTCAATTTCATGTTGTTCTATCTAAGGTTGTACAATCCACATGACATGGGGCATCAGTATTTATTTATATTAACATATGTATTCTTGCATGTAAAACAGGGAAGTAAGCAAGGATGATATTCTATTAAAGGTATTGTACTGTGGAGTAGACCACACAGATATTCATTTCATCAAGGGTGAGATGGGTGGCTATTCCAACTACCCTCTGGTACCAGGGTATGTCATTGATAATTCTGCTAATTCTCACTAGGCAAATCTTTTTAAGACTGACATGATTGTGTTTCACTAATGCTCCAGCCATGAAGTGGTGGGAGAGGTAGTGGAGGTGGGATCAGAAGTGACAAAGTTCAAAGAGGGAGACAAGGTAGGTGTTGGAGGCGTCGTTGGTTCTTGTGGAGAATGTACTTTGTGCAACTCTGATCTGGAGCAGTATTGTAACAAGAGAATATTTCCCTATACTGATGTCTATGTCGAGGGAACTCCAAATCAAGGAGGATTTTCTTCTCATATGGTTGTCAATCACAGGTTTGCAACAATTACCCAAATTCTATTCTTACAAAGACAGGGTTTAGACTTCATGGCCAACAATTTTGCGATGCTATTTAAAAATATCACAGAACAATTTTGCAATGCAATTCTTGCCAATGTGTGTATCATTTACATGGTACCCATTTGCAAAATGTTAAATCTTTATTAGAAGTCCTACAAATAAGCAAATTCTGAATATCACATGCAAAGGTGATTCAGTAAGTTGGTTTTGTAAACACTTGCATGCTTCTGCTAAAGAAAAACTTATAACTAGTTAAAAATAAATAAATAAATGGTTTCAAACAGGCCTTTTAAGATTGTTCATGGATCCATTATTATCAAACAGGTTTGCAGCCTCTATTCCGGAAAAGCTAGCACCAGAACAAGCAGCACCGTTATTATGTGCAGGAGTGAGAGCTTTTAGTCCTCTCAAACAATTTATGAACCCTGGTAAAGCTATCAAAGGTGGAATCTTAGGTCTAGGGAGAGTTGGTCATCTGGGTGTTATGATAGCAAAAGCAATGGGGCATCATGTTACTGTGATAAGCTCATCTGGTAAGAAAAGGAAGGAAGCAATGGAGCACTTACATGCGGATGCTTATCTAGTGAGCGCTGATGAAGCAGAAATGGAGAGAGCAGAGAACAGCCTCGATTACATTCTCGACACTGTTCCAGCTGTTCACCCCTTGAAACCTTACATTTCACTTCTGAAAGCTGAAGGGAAGATATTACTAGTAGGAGCAGCTCCAGAACCAATTCAGTTCTTGCCAACTGATATAATATTAGGTACCCTGTTTTCAATTTATCCCCAAATATACAGACGTCGTGGTGCACCATGTTACTATGATTGTATGACAAGCTCGTCCAAAAAGAAAAGGGAGAAGGTGATAGAGAACTTACACGCACATGATTTTCAGTTGTGCTGATGAAGTTAAAACACAGAGAAGCAGACAGTTTTGACCACATCCTGGACACCGGGCCGGTTATTCACTCCATGCAGCAATATATTTGCTACTGTAAGCTGAACAGAAGATATTGCTTGTACTCTGTAGTAGCAGCCTCTTGACCGCTGGTTCTTACCTGGCCATTTAACAACACAGTTCTAACATGTATTACTACCTGAAATGTTAACAGATATATTTCAAACATGAAAGATGTTAATGTTATTTATAAGGATAAAATTGATCAAACCCCTGAACTTTACTACAATTGAGACATTACCCCCTAACCTATTAAGTTTGAGACTTAACCCCTCATCTATTTAAAGTGTTACGATACCCCCTATATAATATTTTTCCTTTAATTTAATATTTTTCATTCAATTTAATATTTTCCCTACAATTTAATATGTTTGAGACTTAACCCCCTCATCTATTTAAAGTGTTACGATACCCCCTATATAATATTTTTCCTTTAATTTAATATTTTTCATTCAATTTAATATTTTCCCTACAATTTAATATGTCAGTTTGACTCCAATTAATCCTAATTCATACCGAAAAATAATTTTAAAAATTATATTATAAAATATAAGATTCTACTTCTATAATATAAGTTCAAATCTTATTTTTCCAATACAATTTATATTATAAAAGTGAAAAAATAATATTTTCATTAATTGTACCGGAAAAATAATATTTGAACTTATATTATATTATATTATAAAAGTGAAAACCGTATAATTTCATATTATAATTTTCAAAATTAGTTTTTCGGTATGTATTATGATTAATTTGGAATCAAACGGAAATATTTTATTGAAGGGAAAATATTTTATTGAAGGGAAAATATTAAATTGAATGGAAAATATCAAATTGATAATATAGATGAGGGGGAACACTTTATATAGGTGAGGGTAGGTTCGGGGGTAATGTGTATAGGTCGGGGGTTTGATCCATTTTTTCCTATTTATAATCAAGGTAAAGAAGGCAATTATTGAAAGCTTAACTGGAAGCGTGAAGGAGATGGAGTTACTGAACATATACTGTTTTATTATTATTACAAACAAATATTAAGCAAATTTGTTGCCACGGGCGATTACTAGTTACTTCAAGTTTTGCATAACAACTCAAATTTGATTAGACCATTGACTCTTTTAACTATAGATTATATTAAAGCGGGGCCAATTATCAATCAGTTAGATCTTGTGAACGATTTCCCAACATTAATTAACAAATCCAGTCTTCCTAATTAATCATTACTATTTCTTTCATTATCAGTGACATAATGGCTTTCGCAAATATACACTACTACAAAACATAGCATAACCAGACAAGGGGGCAAGGATAATATAAAGTTTAAAAGAGAAACAAGATAATGTTTCCAATTTGATAAGTATGTTCAACCTAAATATAGTAAGTACTAATCACAATTATATGTATAGGCAAAATCTCATGTTATCAGCAAGTCAACTTTGAACATAATCCTTGGCCAGTCTGACATCTTGGATGATGAAATAAGGCAGAGATTAAAATAGTTCATGAGGTAGTATAAATACACATCCAAAACCTCAAACTTATCACATCTTTCCTCTACATCATAACACTCATAATTCAAACATATATCTAGTATTGTCTCTTAAATCTAAGCACAGGAAATGGTTGGAGCAAAAGCAAATGCCTGGGCAGCAAGGGACTCTTCCGGTCACCTATCACCTTACTCATTTCATCTCAGGTCTGTCTACCTTATCAACGGAAAAACAGTTAATTTCATGTATCAAAGGTTGTCTAATCCACATAACATGGGGCATCAATATATATTTATGTTAACATGTGTGTTATTCTTGCATGTCAAACAGGGAAGTAGACAAGTATGACATTCTGTTAAAAATATTGTACTGTGGAGTTGACCACACAGACATTCATTTCGTCAAGGGTGAGCTAGGTAGCTATACCAATTACCCTCTAGTACCAGGGTATGTCAACCAAAACTCTGTTAATTCTCTCCGGGCAAAATAACTCTGGGTAACTTTTAAGACTGACATGATTGTGTTTCACTAATGCTCCAGCCATGAAGTGGTGGCAGAGGTCGTGGAGGTGGGATCAGAAGTGACAAAGTTCAAAGAGGGAGACAAGGTAGGTGTTGGAGGCGTCGTTGGTTCTTGTGGAGAATGTACTTTGTGCAACTCTGATCTGGAGCAGTATTGTAACAAGAGAATATTTCCCTATAATGATGTCTATCTCGATGGAACTCCAACACAAGGAGGATTTTCTTCTCTTATGGTTGTCAATCACAGGTTTGCAACAATTACCCAAATTTGCAATGTGTGCAGATAATTCTTACCAAGACCGGGTTGGCCAACAATTTTGCCATGCTATTTAAAAACACCACAGAATAATAACACAAGCTCGGTGTATCCTTTACATAGTACCTATTTGCAAATGTTTTTACTAGAAGTGCTTCAACATATGCAAATTCAGAAAATCAAGTAAAACAACTTAATTCAACTTCTTTGAAGTTGGTTTTGCAAACACTTATATATGCTTCTGCTAAAAATACTAGTAATCACCAGATCACAAAAATAAGTTTCAAACAGGTTTTTTAAGATTGTTCATAGACCCAGTCTCAGCAAGATATTTTACACCGGGGTTAGATAGACACTGAACAATACTACCAAAACAGGTTTGCAGCCTTGATTCCGGAAAAGCTAGCACCAGAACAAGCAGCACCCTTACTATGTGCAGGGGTGACAGCTTTTAGTCCTCTCAAACAGTTTATGAACCCTGGTAAGGCTATCAGAGGTGGAATCTTAGGTCTAGGAGGAGTTGGTCATCTAGGTGTTATGATAGCAAAAGCTATGGGGCATCATGTTACTGTGATAAGCTCATCTGGGAAGAAAAGGAAGGAAGCAATGGAGCACTTACATGCAGATGATTTTCTGGTGAGTGCTGATGAAGCTGAAATGGAGAGAGCAGCAAACAGCCTGGACTACATTCTCGACACTGTGCCAGCTGTTCACCCCTTAAAACCGTACATTTCACTTCTAAAAGCCGAAGGCAAGATATTACTAGTGGGAGGAGCTCCTGAACCAATTCAGTTCTTGCCGAGTGATATAATATTAGGTACCCTCTTTCCAATTTATTGCCAAATATACATATACAAGTATGTGTATTTTAAACTTATTTGTGTGTGAATTCATGAAACATGATACAGGCAAAAAGGCTATCATGGGTAGTTTTGTTGGCAGCATGAAGGAGATGGAGGAGTTACTCAACTTCTGGGTTCAGAAGGGTCTGACAAGTATGATTGAAGTGGTGAAGATGGACTATGTTAACGAAGCCTTTGCAAGGATGGAAAAGAATGATGTAAGATACAGGTTCGTTCTGGACATAGCTGGTAGCAATCTCGAGTGACAGTGAATGGAAGTCTCGCACTACGTAACTACTCATTTGCGGTGAAAAATTATTCATTATTAAGATATCTCTAGCTATCTGGAGTTTATCGAAAATGTGATCCATGTGGGAGTTTCATATCCCATCTAGTGTATTTTATAATTTGTAAGAAGGTATTAGCATAATGATGGAGAAAAAAACACCTTGTCAGTTATCATTAATGTAATGGGATTACTTTTTCAGTCCCTATTGTATTGGGTATTAAGAATAAGGTACTGTAGCCTACACAAAACACAAGTATTAACTTGGTAGAACAGAAATTATGAAAATGACAATAAATAAAACGCACCCAACAAAAACTGTGTTTGCAGGTCTTATGAATTCTTGAATTGCTTATATATTCAATCAAGAAGTTACTAACTTATAGTATACTCAATATAGATGATACTTACAGAAATTCAGAACGAGTTTGCATAATACTAGGAAAAGTTAGCCCTGGAACAGGCACTCCGCTGCTATGGCCTCAGGGAATCATGTGATGTTTACAGTGGAGGGGTAACAGCTTATAGTGCTATCTCTTTTGCTCTTAAACAATTTATGGAAATCTGGTAAAGTTAAAAAATAAGGGAACCATAGATCAAGAACGTCTCCTAGGTTAACAAAAGTCATCGTGGGATGTGGGGCATCATGTTATTGTGAAAAACTCATCCAAAAAGAAAAAAGGCAGAATTTGATGGAGCACTTACATGCAGATTTTTCTGTGGAGAACTGATGAAGCTAAACCAGAGAGAGCAGCAGACAGCCTCAACCACATCCAAGATAGTGTGCCGGCTGTTCACTACATGCAGCCATACATTTCCCTTCTGTAAGCTGAAGGGAGATATTGGTTGTAGTAGCAGCTCAATGACCTCTGGTTCTTACCTAGCCATTTAATATCATGTTATTCAATTTCTAATATGTAAAGAGCAATTTGCAAATGTTAACAGATGTGTTTCAAACATGAAAGGATGCTAATGTGGTTCACAATCCAGGTAAAAGCATGAAGGAGATGGAGGAATTACTGAGCTTCTGGTTGGAAAAGAGTTTGACAAGTATAACAGAAGTGATATGGAATTTGTCAACAAAGCCTTTGCGGGAATTGGGAAGAATGATTAAGTAACATACAGGTTTGTTCTGGATGGCAGCAATTGGAGTGACAACTCTATGACCTCAACATCACCGAATATCCATCCGTATCTGATGAGAGATAATATGTTACAAAAGTTAACTGGAGTCCATGAACAAATGTACTTCATAAAGCATACCACATTTATGGCGGAAAACAAAATTTTCAAGTATCTTATGCTGAAACTAATAAGAAACTATCTCCATGAACTGTAGTTCAGATGTTATCAAAAAAAATTCCTAAAGCAAGACATGGATGTTATTAGATACAGTGATATTCGTTCCAAGGTCTTTACACGAGCAAGACAATATGGAAAGTTGTAACTGGTCAGTATCAGCATACCTTGTTGGATTTAATATCACTTCAAATCGTTTTCAAAACAACTCAAATTTGATTTGACCATCGTCTCTTTTATCTATAGATTATATAGAAACGGGGCCAATTAGCAATCAATTGGATCTTATGAAAGATTTTCCAACATTAATTAACTACTTCCCAATCTTAATTACTTTAATTATTCTTAGAGCAATAATTATTCTTAGAGCAATCGGTGACATAGTGGCTTTCACAAATATCCACTACTCACTGCTGTTTTCTTTTTCTACTATTTTTTTAATGTGATTTTATATTTTTCAATAAAGAATTTTGTTATCATTAAACAAGTTGTTGAATTTATAACACCTTTGGAAGTATTCTATTGGGCTGATGATAATGTCAGAGGTCAAATTAGTAACGACAGAGCAAATTGCCTTTTATAAACCGCATGTATAACTAAACTTGAAAATTTTTGTTCGGGCATTAATAATTTGTGATATGTCATTATCAATTTATCACCCGCCTTTTATTGGTAAAGTATTATAATTATTTTTATCTAATACAATATTTTTTTAAAATCAATGGTTTGTATGAAGTGTATTTTAAAAAAATGGAAAAACACTTAACAGCAAATAAAAAATTGGAGTGAGTACAAAACATTGTATTACAAGAAAAACAGATACTCAGACAATGAGCAGGATAATATTATAAATTTTAAAAGAATACAATACACTTAGCTGAACTTAGCTGAACAAGCTGATGTTTCCAAATTTTTATATATTCAACCTAAACATAATTGCAAGTATCTTAACTAGTAATCACAATCTTAGTGTAGGGAACAATTCAATTTACAAAATTGCAAGTATCTTGGGAGACGGTCTATTTACTATAAGATAAAAATAGATAGACAAGTATAAATATAATCATAACAACATACAGTAGATATTTTTTATTAATGAAAAATACATTGTGTTATATAGACGTTTTACTTGGTAACATCTATGTTTTTGTTAAGAATATAATACGGTCTATTTTTAAGTTAAGTATATGCGGTCTCCCACAAAACTTTGATCAAAATCATAGGCCAGTCTGACATCTTGGATGATGAAATAAGGCAGATTTGTTCTAAAAACAAGATGGCAGATTAAAATAGTAGTGCATGAGGTTGTATAAATACACCCCCAAAACCTGAAGCTAAGCACATCTTTCCTCTACAACATAACTCATAATTGCAACATATATCTAGTATTGTATCTTAAATCTAAGCATAGAAAATGGTTGGAGCAAAAGCAAATGCCTGGGCAGCAAGGGACTCTTCTGGTCAGCTATCACCTTATTCATTTCATCTCAGGTCTCTCCACCTTATCAACCGAAAAACAGTCAATTTCATGTTGTTCTATCTAAGTTACAATCCACATGACATGGAGCATCAGTATTTATTAATATTAACATGTGTATTCTTGCATGTCAAACAGGGAAGTAACCAAGGATGATATTCTGTTAAAGGTATTGTACTGTGGAGTAGATCACACAGATATTCATTTCATCAAGGGTGAGATGGGTGGCTATTCCAACTACCCTCTGATACCAGGGTATGTCATTGAAAATTCTGTTAATTCTCACTAGGCAAATAACTACGGGTACTTTTTAAGACTGACATGATTGTGTTACACTAATGCTCCAGCCATGAAGTGGTCGGAGAAGTCATGGAGGTGGGATCAGAAGTGACCAAATTCAAAGAGGGAGACAAGGTAGGTGTTGGAGGCATCGTTGGTTCTTGTGGAGAATGTACTTTGTGCAACTCTGATCTGGAGCAGTATTGTAACAAGATAATCTTTCCCTATACTGATATCTATGTTGACGGGACTCCAAACCAAGGAGGATTTTCTTCTCATATGGTTGTCAATCACAGGTTTGCAAAAATTACCCAAATTTACAGTGTCCCAATAATTCTTACCAAGACAGGGTTTAGACTTCACGGCCAACAATTTTTCCATGCTATTTAAAAACAACACAGAATAATAACAAGAGTTCTATGTATCCTTTAATTACATAGTACTTCGTACCTATTTGCAATTGTTTTTCTTTCCTAGAAGTGCTACAAATAAGCAAATTTTAAAAATCACATCCAAAGGTGATTCAGTCAAACAGCTTGTTTCAACTTCTTTTAAGTTGGTTTTGCAAACACCATGCTTCTGCTAAAGAAAAACTAATAACCAGTTAAAAAATAAAAAATAATTAAATAAATAAAATTTTGGAAAAAAAAAAAAAGCAGTTTCAAACAGGCTTTTTAAGATCGTTCATGGGACCCATTATTATCAAACAGGTTTGCCGCCTCGATTCCGGAAAAGATAGCACCAGAACAAGCAGCACCATTATTATGTGCAGGAGTGACAGCTTTTAGTCCTCTCAAACAATTTATGAATCCTGGTAAGGCTATCAAAGGTGGAATCTTAGGTCTAGGAGGAGTTGGTCATCTGGGTGTTATGATAGGAAAATCTATGGGGCATCATGTTACTGTGATAAGCTCATCTGGTAAGAAAAGGAAGGAAGCAATGGAGCACTTACATGCAGATGCTTATCTAGTGAGCTCTGATGAAGCAGAAATGGAGAGAGCAGCAAACAGCCTCGATTACATTCTCGACACTGTTCCAGCTGTTCACCCCTTGAAACCTTACATTTCACTTCTGAAAACCGAAGGGAAGATATTACTAATAGGAGCAGCTCCAGAACCAATTCAGTTCTTGCCAACTGATATCATATTAGGTACGCCGTTTTCAATTTATCCCCAAATATACATTTAATAGTATGAATATAGTAAACTTTTTTTTTGTGTATTCTTGAGTCATGAATCAGGCAAAAAGGCTATTATGGGTAGTTTCGCTGGCAGCATGAAGGAGATGGAGGAGTTACTCAACTTCTGGGTCGAGAAGGGTCTGACAAGCATGATTGAAGTGGTGAAGATGGACTATGTTAATGAAGCCTTTGCAAGGATGGAGAAGAATGATGTAAGATACAAGTTTGTTCTGGATGTAGCTGGTAGCGATCTTGAGTGACAGTGAATGGAAGCCGCACTAAGTCACAACTCATTTCGGATGAAAAACTTAAGATATCCCTAGCTATTTGGAGCCTCTCGGAAATGTAATCCATGTCGGACTTTCATATGTATTCTATAATTTGTAAGAAGGCATTGGCCATATTAGTAGAGGAAAAGCATCTTAGTCGGTTATCATTCTATAATGAATGGGAGAAGTGCTTTTCTCAATCCCTATGGCGTATTACTAAGTACTATACAAAAAATACTACATGGGTATTATCAATGTCGGTAACTTAGTAGTAACAAAGATGGTAAGAATTACAATTAAACGCATATAACAAAATTGCTTTGACAGGTTTTATAAAACGCATAAAACAAAATTGCTTTGACAGGTTTTATAAAACGCATAAAACAAAATTGCTTTTATAGGTTTTATAAATTCTTAAAACAGTTGCATGAATACTAGAAAGCTAGCGCCAGAACAAGCACTCCGCCGCTATTCGGATGAGTTACAGTTTATAATGCTCTGCTGATCTTAACAATTTATGGAACTTGGTAATGTTATCAATAAGCGAATCTTAGGTCTAGAAGGAATTGGTCACCTAGGCTAACAAAAGTCATGGTGCATTATGTTACGACTGTATGACAAGCTCATCCAAAAAGAAAAGGGAGGTGATAGAGCACTTACACACACATGATTTTCAGTTGAGCGCTAAACAGATAGAGAAGCAGACAGCCTTGACCACATCCTGGACACCGTACCGGTTGTTCACTCCATGCAGCAATACATTAGCTACTGTAAGCTGACAGAAGATATTGTCTGTACACTGTAGTAGCAGCCTCTTGACCTCTGGTTCTTAACTAGCCATTTAATAACACACAGTTAAATTTCTAATATATATTACTATCCGAAATGTTAACAGATATGTTTCGAACATGAAAGATGCTGATATTATTCATAATCCAGGTAAAAAAAAAAAAAGGCGATTATCGGAAGCTTAACTGGAAGCATGAAGGAGATGGAGTTACTGACCTTCAGGTTGGAAAAGAGTTTGACAAAGTATGAAAGAAGTAATATGGAATTTATTAACAAAGCTTTTGCAGCAAGGAAAAAGAATGATGTTACATACAGGTTTGCTCTGGGTGTGGCTGGCAGCAATTGGAGTGACAACCCTGTGACCTCAACACCATCGAATATCCTGATGAGAGATAATATGTTACAGATGTTATCTAGAGTCTCTGAACAAATGTACTTCATGTACTATGTATGGCGGAAAACAAAATTCTCAAGTTTCTATGCTGAAAATAATAAGTAGCTCTTTCCATGAACTGTATAGTTCAGAGTGATGCTGAAAAAGTGCCATATGATGAATGATTTAATCAGACACCATAATGGGAACTCCTGGTATCTATACTGCAAATTAAGAAACTAATGCTCGTATGCAATATTAGAAAAATAATCTAGCCATTGCGTAGCATTTTGGTCCAGTGACAAATGCACCTTATTTCTATGCTGTCTCAGACTCCCATTCCAGTGAACATTGTGTGGTTTGTGTGGTACGAATAACTTCATCTCATAGATTAGATGAATATAATTGGAGTGAATAACTTCACGTTTATACGTAAAGAGAATGGAAAGTTTCTAATAGGAAACTGCCAGCTGATTTTTGTCAAAATTCCTAATACTTCAATTAAAAAAATAATAATTTGTGTTGAATCCAGAGTAAATCCATTCTCAGAGAACTAATCTAGCTTTTGGGCAGATAAGCTATAATCATACATAGGTCTACAACATAGAAAAAGGACCAGTGGAGTTTGCAAAAATAACGCAAAATTTGTAAAATTAACGCGAAATTCTTACCAAGACCGGGTTTAGATAAAGCTATAATCCAGGTTTGCAAAAATAACGCAAAATTCTTACCAAGACCAAGTTTAGACCTTGTGGCCAGCAGGTTTTCCATGTCAGTTAACAACAACAGTCATACAAATATGACAGCATAATAACCACGAACTCTGCGTCATTTAGTGCCTATTTGCAAAACGTAATAAAAAATAAGCAGATTCTGGAAATCATGTACGGAGTTGATTCAATAAAACAGCTTCGTTCCACTTATTTTGAGATTATTAGAATTTAGAAGCATATGCTGGTTTGCAAATACTTATAATGCGCTTCTGCTAAAATAAATAAAAAGATAAGTGAAGTAATGACCAGTTTATTACAATCAGTTTCAAACATAGACCCGGTCTCATCAAAATATATTACGTCAAGGGTAGTAATATACTGAGCATTACTATCAAACAGGTTTGCAGCCCGGATTACATAAAAGCTAGCACCAGAACAAGCAGCAACATTACTATGTGCAGGGGTGACAGCTTATAGTTCTCTCAAACAATTTAGGAACCCTGATAGTGGTGAGGTTATCAAAGGTGGAATCCCTTAGGTCTAGGAGGAGTAGGTCATTGAGGTGTTATGATAGAAAAAGCTATGGGGCATCATATTACTGTGATAAGCTCATCTGGGAAGAAAAAGAAGGAAGCAATGGAGCACTTACATGCAGATGCTTTTCTGGTGAGTTCTGATGAAGCTGAAAAATGGAGAGAGCTGCAAACAGCCTTGACTACATTCTCGACACCGTGCCAGCTGTTCACCCCTTGAAACCTTACATTTCACTTCTAAAAGCCAAAGGAAAGATATTATTAGTGGGAGCAGCTCCAGAACCAATTCAGCTCTTGCCGGGTGATATAATATTAGGTACCCCATT
Source organism: Plantago ovata (assembly GCA_028274465.1). Classification (NCBI taxonomy): domain Eukaryota; kingdom Viridiplantae; phylum Streptophyta; class Magnoliopsida; order Lamiales; family Plantaginaceae; genus Plantago; species Plantago ovata. The sequence goes on along the minus strand of CM051457.1, from coordinate 3,823,862 downwards.
TTCAATTTATCCCCAAATATGCATATATAATTATGCATATTTTAAACTTATTTGTGTGTGTATTCTTGAATCATGATAGAAAAAAGGCTATTATGGGTAGTTTCGCTGGCAGCATGAATGAGATGGAGGAGTTACTCAGCTTTTGAGTTGAGAAGGGTCTGAGAAGCATGATTGAAGTGGTGAAGATGGATTATGTTAACGAAGCCTTTGCAGGGATGGAAAAGAATGATGTAAGATACAGGTTCGTTCTGGACATAGCTGGTAGCGATCTCAAGTGACAGACAATGGAAGTAGCACTACGTAACTACTCATTTCCGGAGGAAAATATATCATTATTAAGATCTATCTAGCTATCTGGAGTTTCTCGAAAATGTAATCTATGTGGGAGTTTCACCCCTTGTCCCTTCGACTGTATTATATAGTAATTTGTAAGAAGGTATTGGCGATATTGATGGAGAAAAAACACCTTGTCATTCTATAATGTAATGGGAAAACTGCATTTTTCAATCCCTATTGGGTATTAAGAGGTACTATAAACTACACAACACACAGATATTATTATCATTGGAAGTAACAGAAAATATGAAATTTACAATAAAACGCACACAAAAAAAATGTATTTGCAGGTCTTACGAATTCTTGAAATTGTTTATATACTCCATCAAGAAGATACTAACGAAATGCAGAAAGAGTTTGCATTAATACTAGAAAGCGTTAACCCTGGAACAGGCACTCCACTGCGATGGCCTACGTGGAGGGATGACAGCTTATAGTGCTCTCTCTTTTGCTCTTAAACAATTTATGGAAATCTGGTAAAGTTAAAAATAAGGGGATCATAGGTCTAGAATGTCTCCTAGGTTAACAAAAGTCGTTGTGGGGCATCATGTTGTGAAAACCTCATCCAAAAAGAAGAAGCAGAATGTGATAGAGTACTTACACGCAGATTTTTCTGTTGAGCGCTGATGAAGAGAGAGCAGCAGACAGCCTCGACCACATCCTAGATACCTTGCCGGCTGTTCACTCCTGCAGCCATACATTTCGCTTCTGTAAGCTGAAGGGAGGATATTGATTGTATCAGCAGCGCAATGACCTCTGGTTCTCACCTAGCCATATAATATCACGTTATTTATTTTCTAATATGTATAAACAAATGAACAAATGTACTTCATAAAGCATGCCACATTTATGGGCGATGGAAAACCAAATTTTCAAGTATCTATGCTGAAAGTAATAAGAAACTGTTTCAATGAACTGTAGTTCGGATGTTATTACGAAAATTCCTGAAGCAGGACATGTATGTTATTAAATACAACCGTGATATTCATTCCAAGGTCTTTACCAGAGCAAGACAAAATGGAAAGTGGTATGATCAGTATCACTGTATGAGAATATTATTGCTATTGATGACCATTCTAAAATAGTATACAATGGAAATGTGATTTAAGTCTATGACAACAACAGGAGATGTAGATATCTGGCTACACAAGAGCTCGTATAAAAGATCCTTGCAATCACCCAATTCAAGAGAAGGTTCAAACCCCTACTATAACATTTGCAAGAATCAGGCATTAAGCGAATTTATCATGTGTTACTGGTTTATTAAGTTTATAGATAAGGTGATGTTCAGCGCAATCTCCAGCAATCATGACTTAGTGGTACAAGTCGAAAACAAACCGGAGTACGGTTTAATGAGACAAAAACACATTCAATAAAATAGTTTTTAAAAAATAGAACTAAATATGCATATAACTAGAAGCAGAGAACAAGAGAATGAAAAATGCGTGTAGAAACACATAGATGATTGAGTCATAAGTATAACAGCAAATCGAGAAACAATATACTGTGAATTAAAATCTCAGGGACGATCAAGCCAATAAATGGAAAAAGAACATGTATTAAAATTACTCGTTGAGGAGTTAAGCACAAAAATTATAACCAAGAGATCCTAGCAGAAGTAGAATCCTACTTTTCAATATCACGCAGAGAGATTTCAGCAACATCATCAACGAACTACAGACTTAGAGAGGGTAGCTCAGCCGTAAATTACATGTGAGCACCACTACACATAAAAGAGGACAAAAAGAGCCAATTCGAGAAGGTAACATGCAAGCCGTCAAACTGTAACTCTGAAATTTTTCATGGGGTAATGGTAAATCCTGCCTGTTTCAGACACTACAGAAGGATGCAAAATGTGTAACCAATAACTAGACATATGATATGGGCTGATACAAAAAAAAAAAATTACCACTCATAGTTTACTCCCAATTCAGAATGTCTTAACCCGCACAAACAAGGGCGATGCCCAAGCTCGATCAGATGCTTAAGCATAACACTTATACTGTAAAACATGAGGCATCTAGTAAAACATAAATATATTTAATCCAGAAGACTCTTATCCCAATCACTTATACATGCATCCGTCATAGTAAAACCTAATTAAGGAGAACTGATCCAACTCAATTCATTAATACTCAGCAGTCAACACAATTCCACATCTAACACTTCAATCCAATTCAAATTAATTTGATTCAGTACAATTCAATTACAATCGATCAACACATATTTGCAGTTAACAGTATATTTCACTAATACATTAGGGGAAACAGTAAAATATACTGAGAAAACACGGATCCAATTCAGTACCTTCGACTCCTAAGCAATCTCCTTTGCTCCGGTGATGGGACACCTCGCCGGATAATTTCTCGCCGATTCGCCCGTCAAAAATCCAGAGACTCACAGTGAGTTAGAGATCGCTACGAAAATTCATCGGACACATTGAGCGTACGGTTCTGCCATGGCTCGGTTATGCTCTGGCGGTGAATGCAGTGCGATTTGTGGAGCTAACGAGGTCAGCTTCCCGCCAGTAACGATTTCAATTTAGGTTGAAATGTGTACGGCGTACTATTTATACCGGAATGGGTGGGCCGGTGGGGCCAAGCCAGAGGATTGTCCATTGCCAAAAGTGCAATTTCCCACACTCTTATTTGTTTCTTTTTTATGACGGCTTCCTTTCTTTCTTGTTATTTGGGTACTACCACTAGTATTAAAAAAAAGTTGTTTAATTTGATTGGGATACTAGGATGCCAATTTAATTTATTCTACCATTTGTTCTTGATTTACTCCATATTTCAAGCACCAATACATAGAATAAATTGGTATGACAAAAAACTAAAGAAAAATGAAAGAAAAAATGGGAGGTGATTTTTCAATAGGCCCATGCACGTACGATTGTCTAGGTCGTTGTTAGTTACATAGATATCGATGAAAAACTCTACGTGACATGCGCGACAAAAAGAATGTCGTGCGAGCCAAAAAGAATGTCATGCGAATGAGTATATGACAAACTATATAAAATATTAAATTGGATGCTACGTTAAGTTAAGTGTGACACCCAGGTGATGACCAAGGTCAGTTTAATTTAACTAAGTGAAACCCATGTTATGATGGGCACAATGGCAGTGGCTATGGGATCGTTGAGATATTGGTTTGTTTGCTTGGTTTTGGGTCTTAATGTAAGGTTTGATTGTATATTTGGGTTTGGGTTATATTGCAAGGTTTGGGTTAGGTTTCGGTTGTCACAACCGGTGTTGAACACGGTTAAAGTTAGCTGGGTGAAGGTGTTGGTCTCGTTTCCTCTTTGTAATTGTTCCGAGCATTACTTATGCTTTGTCCTTTAACTAATGAAAAAATAGCCGTTAAAAAAAAAAAATCATTCATGCATTAGTTGCATTTCATCATTTAATTCACAACTAATGGATGTAACAAAGGATCAGACATTGCTAGGTAATATTAGGGGTTGGTTGCACTTAACGGATATAGTAGATTATTATGTCTTTTCTTTTATGGAAAACTTTGGAGCTATTAATTATCTCTACTGTTAAGATCAAACGGTTTGTGCATGTTTGTGAATTATGTTAGTCTATATTATATTTGTACTGCGGAGTTCTATTTATACCGGCCAAGCTTTAATCGAATCAGTGACTATATTGTAATTACATAAATAAATTAAGAATGTCCCCAACGATAATCATGTGCAAGTTTAAGTATCAATCAAGCACTAGGATAACAATTGATTGAAAGGTTAGTAAAAGAATGTAAACGTACTGCCGTATCATTTCTCATGATGCAAATAGTATAGTACTATAAGTATACGAAGACAAAATTGTCAATGTAGCTCATGAACTTGTTAATTCCCTAAAAGTCAATTTAGGAAAACTGAAACAAACGTTGAATCATTTACACGTTTATTGGATTCGATTGGAGTATATGACTACTGCATATTTAAGTCAAAATGTGACTTCCATGTGAGACAATTTTTAAGAACAGAGAAAACGAAAACAATACAGCACAAATTTCTTACTATTATGTGTGAACTCTGTAGTAAAACCTGGAAATGTGTTTTAGAACTCTTAAGTCAATACAACATGCAAAAGAATTTGAAAATGTGTATATCTATTGTGGGAACAATCCTACCTAGTAGCCAATTCGGCAATTCTGTTCCCAACAAAATATAAACTTATGTAGAAAATAAAAATAGAAAGAAAAAAAAAGAAGACATAAATTGAATCATAGAACGAATGGAATTGTAGTTAGAATGTATATGCGCGCGGATATGGTCCAGTGGCATGCTATGCTTGCTGTACCGCGATGTGCTCGATCTATTCCTTAGTGTCCATCCCCGGGGCTTGGACCCGAGTGGATAACATAATGTCCAAAGTTGAGGCTTGGAACTGAATCCCTGACGCCTTCGGGTGTTTTGGTATCTGTCTTGCTGTGTCCTTCGCCAGGGCTTGGACCGGCATCTTTTATTCCTTCTAGAGTGTGAGTGTTGACGAACTTGTGGTTGTCACCTGGGCTGGGACCAGAATTCTTGGCCCCGAGAATCATGTTGGCATCACTGGACTTCTTACCGCCTCCCAGGCTCCAACCAAAGACATTGATCCCACCAATTAACTTACCATCGCTGATAAGCTTACGGTTGTCACAGAGGACCGGGTTGGAAATCTTAATGCCACCAAGTGTGTTTGCGTTTACAAAACCATGTCCTGCACCAGGGCTTGGACCGGAGTTCTTAATTCCACCGAGTGTACTGGCATCTACAAAACTGTGTCCTGCGCCTGGGCTAGGGCCAGAGTTTTTAATTCCGCCGAGTGTAGTGGCGTCTACAAAACTATGTCCTGCACCAGGGCTTGGACCGGAGTTCTTAATACCACCGAGCGTTGTGGCATCTACAAAACTATGTCCTGCACCAGGGCTTGGACCGGAATTCTTAATTCCTCCGAGTGTATTGGCATTGACAAAATTGTGTCCATCACCAGGGCTTGGACCATCTTTAATTCCACCAAGTGTATTGGCATTTAAAAAAGCATGTCCATCACCAGGGCTTGGGCCATCTTTAATTCCACCAAGTGTATTGGCATTTACAAAAGCATGTCCACCACCAGGGCTCGGACCAGAATTCTTAATGCCACCAAGAGTGTCGGCATTGACGAAACTGTGACCGTCACCCGGACTAGGTCCTTGCTTTATGGAAAGGTAGGGCAAAAGATTAACAGGCGGACTACGTGCATCTGATGCATGGAGCCGACGAGCCTCAGATGCAACGAGGAACGAAAGAAGCACGAAAAGGGCAAGGGAAAGGTTGGCCATGCTAGCTTGGGTATATATGTTACGTTGTTGTATTTTGAGGAGTGAGAATGATCGGAAGTTAATTGCTAGCTAGTTAAATGGCTGTGTGATGATGATTATGATTCATGTTGATGTACTATATATACTTGTGGATATCTTGACTAAAATGGAGGCTAATTGGATATGCAAGATTCAAAGGAACGTGAGACTTTAGAATGGAGAATAGTATAAAAAATTGCATTGAATTTTATTAAGGGAACTTGCATGGGAGTTTCTTAAGGCTTGAATATGGCGGAATGGTGAAGAGTGTTAGAGTTTGAGATTCTTCAAAAGTTTGCATGCGTAACAGATTCATAATTTTGGTATTGTATTTTTGGGACTAAGACCAATATGCATTTAAGTTTGAATTCAAAACTGGGAATATTGAAACATGCTTGTTATGCAATTAAGTGTGATATGGTCGCTCAAGCGGTCAATGTTTCAACATGTGTAATTGCATTATAAAGCCACCTAGCCACCACAGTGCAACCTTAATTAACAGTGACATGGCTATGAAATCTTAACGGTTGAACTAGTCCAAATTATAGATAGTCATCTTCATTCAAGTGGCTATGTGGCAAAGTGAAATTTGAGGTCAAAATTACAAGCGTTCTCACAAACTAGTTCATTTTCTGGGCGTAGAGGTGGTCGGGTGCTAATCACGTATAATACAACAGGTGTTGCAGTAGGGATGAAATTCCAGTATAGTATTTGAGTAACTTCTTTATAGATAGAAATTTTGAGACGTGGACACATTTCATTAAGATAGAGAAGCATAATATGTGTGTTGCAATAGGGACCGCGAATCCCGACATTATATGAATTGAAATTATGAGACATCGAAAGATTCCGTTTCTTATAAATTGTTGGAATTTTTTTTAATGAATTTCTATATAATTTCAGTTTTAAAGATTAGTAAAGGCAAGGTAAATGCATTCAAGTGGGCTATGTCGCAAAATGAAATTTGAGGTCAAAATTACAAGCATTCTCACAAATTGTTTCCTTATTCTAATTTTTAGATATAATGATAGTTGAGTGGTAATCCAGATAGATATATAAGAGAAGTATAATACAACAGATGTTGCATGTGAATATTAATTTCCAACGTAGCATTAAGTATAAAGAGAAATTTTGAGACGTGGGACACATTCCACTCAAATAGGGAAATATATTACACTTGCTGCAACAGGGAGCCAGGGACTGAATCCCCCGCATAAAATTGGAGCAAGTTTTTTATGAATTCAAGTTCTGAAACATTAAAAGATTTTGTTTGCTTCAAGTGTTGGAAAATTTATGAATTTCTATATAGTTTATGTTTTGCGGATAATTAAATGTAACAAATGCATGCATTTTAATAGGTAAGTCAAATTTCAAAATAGATGAGACAGCGATCATTCTTACAAAAAAAATCTTAGAGAAAAAAAACGACTATAATGTAATATATGGTCACTAATTAATTGGAAATTCTTCGTACAGCAGTATTGGACTATTAGCGGATATATGTAGTAGGCTGGTACTAGTATTGACTGGATTACAGACTCACAGTTTAAAATAGTACTATTAAATTACAATTAATCCGAGTTAAGCAGTTAAGCTTCGTCAGTTTGGTAGTATAATGAAATAATGATTATGGCCCAAATGATACCTTTGATGGCCTTAATCCTGACAAAACGTCCCTTACAATCAAGAGTATAATAATTAATAATTTAGATTAGTGCTAGGTATGGATTCCGTTCACGGATTTACGAACTAGGAGTAAAAAAAAACATTGAATTAATAAAATATTATTTCCTCTATTTTTTTTAGTTACTTCCTAAGTGGTAAAAATTACTAATTTTAAAGAATAATATTAAAGAATTGATTTGTATGAGTATTTAATTGTGAAATGGTGATAAAGTATGATAGAGAGTGAAAAAGTTGTTATAAAGGAGGAGAGATAAATAATAAAAAATTAGTAAGTGGGTTGAAAATTTTTCCATATTTGGGTTAGGAAGTTTGTAAGAGAACGCCCAAAATAGAAACCTAGGAAGTTATTAATGAAATGGAGGAATTAACTCACAACGTGATAGATCGTGGATCTACTGCATAGTCGGCATAGAGAAAGAATATACTTGGTTGAGAAATGAATGATTAATGATCACGCTAATTAAATAGAGAAACATAAATTTTTGATGAAAAAGTAAATATATCCATCAATTCGTGAGTTTTACTAATAGACCGGTGGAGCTTATATAAGACATGACACAACTAGATCTCTAAAGACTTGACCGATAATAAAGACACCTGGTAGCATGGAACACCAATAGTTAAGTGATCGGTAAGGTTTAATTATATGGAGATTAGAGATTTTATCCAACTTCAACTCCATGCAATTTTTTTTTTTAAGTTGCAAAAAAGCTTAAGGTATATTATTAAAAAGAGTATAAGAAATGCTAAAAAACATATACAACTGAAATACACAAAACACACTCCGACTTATAACATTGTTAATCACATCACCAAAAAAAAACAAAGTCTATTATCAATTGAATAAACTAAATAACCAGAATTGCTATTAGATTTCATAGTATGTATTCAGACCACGAGTCAACTTACGGACTGACTGTTTATTATGGAAATTCAAACATTACCAGCTGCGATAAAGTGTAGTGTAATTTTTGCAGCATACCCCCGCCCCAAGCTAGCAGCCTAGCACGATTTCAGGATATCGCATCAATCCCACATACAATTTTGAAGGTGTATTCTATACAGCTGATAGAGGAAATATACATCATTAGGATTTGAACCCGAAGATTTATTCAAATGGAATGGAAGTATTTGGAACCTTAATTTTGCCAATTAAGCAACGGTTATATCTGTTTTAATTGAACAATTCAAGAGTAAATTGTACTTATATAAATTTAAATTAGCAGATGTAAACTGAAGATAACTTTGTTTTTAAGGTTGAATCAAACGGTACATACATGGACGAAATCAAAAATTGAAATAACGGGAAAATTACATAGACATTATTTTTTGAAAGTTCGAATGGTGATGAAAAATTTATAAAAAGTAAAAAATTATAAATCTTATCTAGCTCCGCCCCAGGGTACATATGCAGAGGCGAAGCTATGTTGGAGCTGATCCCGTGCAACAGGGTCAAATTTTATAAAAAAACTAGTAGTAGTATTATCAAGTTTTAAGTCGAGGCTCATCAATATCTATGGGCTATTTCTATTTCGTTGGTTAATTAAGAAGAGTTTTATTAGTTTATTTCTTTATTAATCATAAAATAAACTTTTTATTTCTTTTATTTTTTAATTACAAGACTTGTATACTACAATAATAAAATATTTAACGACATTATATTATAAAAATTTAAGATATATATCTTATAATATAATATGTTCATATAATATTTTATCATTATAATTTATGAGTAGTTAAGGTTGAAAGAGGTTGAACGAAAAACGTTAAAAATGGTCATTTATGTTGGGACAAAGAGAGTACGATGTCATGAAAGTTGCATTTTAGCTTAAATATGGTGTCATATTTACTTATGTTTATTTTTTCGTTTCAAAAATTTATATTGTAACTTGTTTAAATTAGACACACGGATTGATAAAAGATCTTGACTTCGCTCATGTACATATGTGGTACGTCTAATGAGCCCTGTGGTATGATTGATTATGTACGTAGATTTCCATGTGTACTCCATCTCGGGATAGCTAGAAAAATTCCCAACATAAGGAAATGCTGGAACTTAAACGTGTGCAATATACACTAAGCTAATGCGCAATTCAAACACGATCGAAAGTTTGAAACACAAATCCTTCTTGTTTCTCTCTAACATTCTTTCTCCTTACCTTTCTTTTCTTCCAACATTTATCCCCATAAAGTAATTAAAAAGAAAACGAATAAAGTACTGTGCCGGCCTTCATGACATTTGGTTTAATTCAAACTTCATATTAAACCAAACTCCAGTCAAAACAAAACAATGAGCCCGGACCACAATTATTGTATAATAAGAGGATCAAGTTGCATTTTATAATTTTATACACTACCAGTGTGGTTACAGAGCTTTAATTGTTCGAAAAATTGCGATTTAACTCTGAATAATGTCTAAGATCTATGTTAGGAAAAATTATTCCATAGACAATGGTGTATAAATAAGTTGTAAATATGTAGTTTATAACCGCATATCAATTGAAATAAATAATATGGTTGATTTTAAAGCGCATAGTCTATGAACTTACTCTTATATTGGTAGAAGAATTTCTCATGTTAGTAACTCAATGTAATTCGGGTTAAGTAATTCATTGAATTCGAATATATATTATATATGAAATTTGTATTAGCATGGGGTATACTTAGCTACTAGCTAGCTAATACTACTACTCAACTTCAGAAGTCAATTGTGCATGCATATATCCATGATCCATCCATCCGCGAACAAAATTGGCTGCACTACGAGTCCACAACAAAATCAATCCCAAGCCTGATCAATTTGAATAACCAATCCGGTCAAGAGTAAACAAATTAAATTACGCATTCATTTGCATCATGGGCAATTGTTATTGTTTTTTTACAGAGTGAGAAAATATGGTTTCACTTGTTAGCCGGTTTAAACTGATAAATGACACATGTTATACAATACAATACAATACACTTAAAAATATATACTCCATCCGTCCTAAAACAACTGCATCATTTTGGCATTTTTGGAATCCTGTTACAGTTGCACCATTTTATTTCGTTGTCATATTTGGACATGTTAATAACAATTTTATATTTCATCAACACATTTCAATGGCCACAGATCCCCAATAAAGTAAAAGCAACATTCACTATCAATATAACTCAATATTTAACTCTTCTTCATATTTTTTTGCCAAAACATAAATGGTACAATTGTTCTGGGACGGAGGGAGTATATAACTAAAAAAAAGAAATATTTAAAAAAATAATACAGTACATAAAATGGAGAAACCAATATTAGAGCTTGTCCCATTCTACTAAAAAATGTCGCATGTACAAATCACATTGAAATATTGAATGAGTGAGCAGGAAACAATCATTTTCCTCTAATAATAAAATGTCGTTAATTATCTTTTTTGATATAATTTGGAAATGATATGAGGTCAAATAAAATGTAAAAAATGAATAAAGTTAAATAAGGCGTAAAATAAAGTTCCGATCTGGGAGCTTGCAGCTCCAAACAAATTTGAACAAGAAGGGAAGAAAAAGAAAATTTGTCTAAGGCCACGTTTGGTTGGAGGAGAGAAATTAAGGCCTAAAAATTCGATCAACGAAGGTGAGAGAAAATTGGATTTGATGTCATGTAATTAAAAATTAGATGGTCATTTTGATTCAGATGAAAATAGGCTATCGAGGGTGTATATGGGAAAAAAAACGTATATTTTTATGAAAAGTGAATCCTAATCTATTTTATTGTGAGTCTTCAGTGGCCGTAGATGTTGATTCAACGTTGGTGAGATTAACGGTCTGGACTCTGGATCACTTCTTCAGAAACGACAACGTCTCTCTAATAAGCTAAGAAGCACGAAAACGGGGACGGGAACGAATACAGATACAATATGGATACGTGAAAACGTCAAAATCCAAAAGAGTAGGATACGGGGACGTGCATGATACGTTTAATATTTATATATATTTTTAATATATTTAATACATAGAATAAAACTTTTAATTATAAACAACCAAATAAAGATAAATATAGAAGTATAAAACAACTAAATATAGAAGTAGAAAATAATTATACTGTAACTATAAGTAAATAAAGCTAATTGACTCAATCGTCAATCTTCTCGGACTCCGCAATCTTCTTACTCTACACTACTAAGTATAGAAGTAATTGAGTTTGTGTCAAACTTTACTCATTCATTCACAATTTCTTTCTCAAACAGTCACACACAATTTCTCACCATTCAAAAATCAAAATTAACACTTTTTTTTGAAAGAGAAGATAGTTATATAGATAGGTAGTAATGTACAGAGTACAGCTGTTCGAGGAGCAAGGTACAGACAAACAGAGGCATGTACACCATCGGCAGCGGCAAGGAACGGAGGTTGCTGATTGATGGTGGCGAGCTGCACAGGTAGATAACGGGAGGAAGGAGCAGCAAACAAACTGGTATCAGATCTAAACAATTCTGATTTGGTTACTATTTTCAGATCTGGGTGGTTGTATTTAGAAATAAAAATAAAAAATCAAAAAAACAAAAAGAGGAGGATACGTATCCTTCACGTATCGGGGAGTATCCGTCCCCGATACGTATACGGGGCGATACTTGGCCATTTTGCACGTCCCTGTGCTTCTTAGCTAATAAGCCTTGAAGTCTTGACTGCTGCGATTTGGCGACTTGGAGTATTAGTTAGTTCGCGAATCTATTTCCATGGAGCGTGATCTCGACTTAGTTTTCCCCTAACTGCTGAAACCTTGCCGTCAGGATTATAATTAGGGTTCTTCAGTCGTAATATCAAAGTTCCCGTCGGACTCGCTTGCGTTACAGGTATGAGTTCACCCCTCTTTATGCTTCAATATTGATTTCATGTCTCCTGAAAAAAAATTGGAAGATTATTGCCGCGATTTGGACATTATTAGAGTTGTCTTAGAACAGATGTATTTGAACAATTGAAGAGAGATGAGGTTTATTAGTACTTGAGAGTTGAAAAAATAAGCACACAAGGTGTTTGACAAATTGTCTGACCGAGTTAATCTTTTGCATGGAGCTCTTTTGCAACCTTGCAGGAATGTATATGCAAGGGGGTGTAGTGATTATTTGGATATTCTCCTTGGTGGAGAAGTTATATGCATATGAGTTGCATACATGCCTATACTTAGGTTGTAGTTGTAAAAGTGTGTGTAAAATTTGTTAAGCCTTGTGAAGAGCTACTGATTGTAGCGATGTTCTGATGATATATAATACTAGATGAGCATATGAGTTTTATTGTTTTGTTATTAGTGTGAAGGATTGTGATGAATGGTTATGTGAGCTGTTAAACGGGGACTTTTCTATCTGTCTTGCATCTTCCTGTAACTAGAAGGAAGTATGATTCTGAATATGAAAATAGCAAGATGAAGAACATTGAGGAGTTAATTCATTCTTTAGTATGGGCTATTGATCGTTTATTTTTTATTGTGGTTATGTTATTAGTTGAGTGCCCAATTTTTACATTTGGCACAGGGTGCTGAAATGTTTTAGACGGCCTTGGTTTGAATTAAGTGTGATACTGCCGCTTATGGAAAAGAAACTTGAGGTTTTTGTGGATTTCTAATTGTTTTCTCCAGTCACTTAAATTGGTCATCTAAGTCATTTGGTTGACTAGTTTTAACATGTTGGTTTCTATATATTCACGTTGTCCTTGTGGTTGTGGGTACGTACTTTATGTGGCGTCGGGGTTGCCCGGGTTAGAGCACATAAATCGAAAATCTGAGTGAGTTCATTTTTTGAGTTTATAAATTTTCATGCCTAGAAGCCTATTTGTATCATGACACTCTGCCCATTTCTATGTTGATGTTTGCATTATATTGGTTTTAATAAATTTTACTGTATTTGAAACAGAGAATATGGAAAAAGAGTCTTCTTTACAAGAAAAGCATGAATCAGAAGAACAAGCTGATGAAGAAGTGTATGTTCTTCTTGATTTGGACAATGTTTCTAAACACATTGACATTCCACTGAACGTGCCTTACACTCTCTCGGTATGATCTCAACTTCTCAGCTGATTGTATTTGACTGGATTCTATATGTTCTGTTTTCTATTTCACAATCGCTTGAAGAACTTCAAAACAAAGGATTTTTTGTTTCTTTCTTTTTTTTTTCCTTTCTAATGTTGGCTTCGTGTTCCCTCGTATGTGGAATCATAGAGACAAATAACAACAATGAGGCAAGTGCCATCTTGACTTACTGAATGCAATATGTACATTCAAATTTAACCTCGTAAACACCACACCAAACCCTTGGCGCACGACAACTTTCTTTTGAAATAATTTCTTACCCAGAGAATCGTCTTACTATTTGTTTTTCTTAGGATATTGGCATTGAATTGTATTTTTGTAGGAGGGGGCTTTCTCTATGCCTGGGTTTTAAATTTTCTTTTCTCCTGCTCAGCAACTTTGGCTTGAACTCCGAGTATGTAAATCTTATTCACTGATATTTGAATGAATAATGCAGGGCCTGGACACGCACAACCCCATTCTGACGATTGATAACAAAATTAACCTGGTATGTTAGGACTGTAAACTGGATTTATGTTTTTAGTGCTAGAACACGAATCTTCTTCTAAATTGTCCTTTTTAGTTTCGAACTAGAGTTGTCCCTGCCTTAAATTACTTCTTTGTTGGAAAATGTGAAAGGATTCATATATATATTGACAGTGTTGCATTGATCACACAAAAACATCTAATTGTAACTAATGTTGTTGGCTCACTGGTTGTTGTTGATATGGGAGTTGGGGATCGAACGTGAGCTTGCTAGAATTAAAGGTTCACCTGTTGATCATAGATATTTATAGAGTGTACCATTTGCCTAATGAGCAAAAGAAATACATATTGTTGCATTAAAATGTGAGAAAAATCATTCTAGATTGCCCTTTGGCCCTGAAGTATAGGCATCAATGTTAAAAATTTGAAATGGTATTGTTATCGTCTCCAAGTGAATTCCTAGCTGCATGTCTATGCTACATACTGTCTATTTCTAAAAGCAAGTTAGCCACCACCGTTCTGTTTTTTTATAATTATTGTTTTTAATGTGGTAAACCAATAATCCTTGTAACATGTTGCTTCTACCAGGTTGGAGAGTATGACGAAACTATAGGAGTCTGCCTTGTGTTTAATGAAAGTGGTAAGCCCAATCAACATAATTGAAACCCCCTTGTTATTCACGGTGTTTTGAATGTCTATTTATGTGCTTCTAAGTTTAGTTTCTACCTTTAAGAAACAACCGAATATTCCATCTGTATCTCTGATGTTTCTTCCCGGCTCCTTTAACCATTTGTCTTAATAGCACTATTTGAGTAATGAGTTTCGTAGTTATGATTCAAGAAGTGAGCATCGCCTTTCTTATTGTACGTGCATATGCTTCATCTGTAGACACTGCTTGGAAATGTAGATATAGTTTACGTACCATCAACTGCTTGTTTTTTGTTCAATTAAGTCAATATATTTTGGCATGTGACATTGTGTGTACTGGGCCAAATTTATTTAGCAACTTGTACTGGCTTTTGTTTGCAGAGGCGACTCCCGTTGTTCATGAAGAAACGGGACAATCAGATGCCAATCTTTTCTCAGGAGTAGGCATAATAGACCCTCATCAACCCCCAGCAAAAACTGTGAAACCAGTAGCATGTCTCCAAAAAGTTCTGAAATTCAATCGAGTTTTGGATGACTCTATGGATGGAGTTTCGAAGCAGCTAAATTGATCTCTCTTTTGTTACGGGTTATTATGATTGGAGAGGTCCAGAACCTGGTGTTTTGCTAGTGTACATAAGGAGTTAGTTTGTTTATACAATATTATGATCATGTACTGAACAATAGTTCAGTGATCTTTCCAAAACCTGCCAACAATGCCTGTAACTTTCAAGCTTGCAAGTTTTTAAGGTGACCCTTTCATTGGCCACCATAACTAGGTAACAGATACTCTAGTACTTAGACAGTTACGTTCTTTATCAAAATGACAAAGTACTGAGAAACTTCTACAGCATGGAATTCGACAGTTAAAAATGATATGGGAACATAATTAGGCAAGTCTTTATGGGACGACTTCACTTTATTCTTGAACAACCTTGTACATGATCTCTCGTGGCTTCAAGATAATCTCCAAAGGCTTCAACTTAGGCATAGTTAGGCCTAACCCTTCACCTAAATCAACTTCCTCCGATCTCACCCTCTCCCAATCAAAGCATTGAATCAATGATCCCAAAGCTAACCCCAAAATCCGGTTTGCCAAACCCACCCCAGGGCACGCCCTTCTCCCCATACCAAACGGCATCAGCTTATGCACTTCCACCTCCTTGCCATCGAATCTCTCGGGCTTATAGCTCGTGGCATCTTCCCACACCTCTGGATCTCTGTGTATTGCCCACGCGTTGACCAATAACATTGTGCCACTTGGGATTTCGTATCCTCCGATTTTACAATCCTCGGAGGACTCGTGGGGCATGAGTAATGGTCCAGGTGGGAAAAGACGAAATGTTTCGTGGATGATGTTCCTGAGGTAAGGCAAGTTGGATAAGTCTTCTTCGACGATCAAACGTTGAAGTCCTATTTGAGCATCCAGTTCTTCCCTAGCCTTGTGAAGGACTTGGGGATGGTTGAGCAAAAGAGACATTGCCCATTCTAACGTGACAGATGAAGTGTCTGTTCCAGCCAGAAGCAAGTTCTACACCACAAATAATATTGCAATACTTATGAAATTTCATTACTCATAAGATTCCACAATGCAACTTAACTTGGACACTTTAAGAAATTTTACCAGTATGAGTCCTTTAATGGTGAGATCAGAGTACAATTCCGGTTGGGACTCTCGCAATGACAACAAATGACCGATCATGCTATTCCGTTTCTCATCCCTTTGCTCATCAATCAAACACTGTAAAAACGCATCCAATTTCCCCGCCAAAGCTACCATCCTCTTCGTAAATCCACCATAATCAATCCACTGCAAAACCCAAAAGAAATCTTGTGGATTCGATGCATGACCGAGCTCAAAAGTCTCAGTTATCAACTTCATGAAGTCTTTGCCCTTTTCACTATCCTTTTCACCAATGTACCTATACAACACCAACAGATATATCTCCTATTCAAATGTCACAATCAATGATTACTCTCCTAGCGTCTAAATTTCCTATAATTAATAAATCGGTCAAACCACAGTTTAAAAATCTATTTTAGCGCCGTGTCTATTTCATAAATACTACTAGTATAATACTATTTTTTTTTACCTCTTTCCCGCAATCATCCTCATCATAACGTTACAGGTCAACTCCGACAATTTGGGCCTCACTTGGATCGGGCCAGAAACTCCATAGAGGCCCAACAGCAAGCGTTTGACTTCATCTTCTCGAATTTGCAACATCACGCTAAGTCGTCCCACGGAGAGTAACTCTACCGCAGCGATACGGCGGAGGCTCCGCCAACGATCACCGTATCTGGCTCCGGACATAGTACTGTGGTTGTAACCAACGTACTTGTCGATTAGAACCGCCGGGCGGTTCGCGAAAACGACGTCATTTGAGCCGGTGAAGCATTCCTCGGCCAGATCAGGTGACGAGACAACCACGAGGCGGCGGGAGCCGAGTTTGAGGGAGAAGATTGGGCCGGATTTTTGAGAGAGGTGGTGGAGGTTTCGGTGGAGCGGCGGTTTTAGGAGGTGGAGGTGGCCGAGGATCGGGAGGGGTGTGGCTGGATATGGCGGGAAATTGTGGCGCTTTCGCGCCAGGAATTTGTGAGTTAGATAAATGAGTAGAGTGGCTAGTAGAGATATGTATAGGAATTGAGTTGTTTCCATGGTTGCTTTCACTTTTGTGTGTATGAACAGAACTATGAAAGAGTGTTGAGAAGATCAAAAGTTCAAAGAGCTGGTCAAATCTCTAAGTAATTTGACTTTTGAAAGACGTATATCTATTCCCTTCTTTATTGTCATCATGTCATATGATTATTATGTGCGCACACACTGCACTCTAGTATGTACTCCATGTTTTTTAAATGCTTGAAAATATAGAAGTTGTTTAGATTTACACATCAGTCTAGTTTGCACGGGAGGGAGATATATACTTAGATTACAAGTGATTGCAAAGGGCGGGCATGATTATTATTCCAACTGCAGCTTATCCGATTGATAAACCAAGCTAGAAGCCCGGGATCACCAAAATTTTCATCTCAACGTGCAAAATAAGGTTTTCAATCTTAATGATGTGGAACATTACTAGATCAATGATTGTGTGGAAGTCCAACTCAATCTCGGCATATGGAACGACATAGTGATCAAACAAGTCGTAGTGGCTAATCGATCCTCCACTCAAATCTATTTGTCCACTGCCAGTCCCTTAGGACAGATGTCCTAACCGCAGTATGCAAATCAAGAAATTCGAGTATGTTGTGAAATCATCTCCTTGGATAACAATCGAAATATGTTTGTTATATAAATCCTATATACTATAGTAAAGTAAAGATAATTATACATCGAAAACGGGTACAAATACAAAACCAATAAAAAAGTCAATAAAATATAATGTGATATGGAGCTGTGTAATCTCGCATACTAGAAGTATTCGGGTACCCAAACTTAAAAGAAGAAGAAGATTTAAGAAAAAATAAAGATAAAGATTTAAATATAATAATATATCTTGTTGTTTTTTTTTTTTTTAATGTTAGGCCTAAGACATGTTTGTTTTGTACTTCATGTTGGGGTTGTTTCTCTAATATTTCATTTTGGCTGGTCAATATAAAAATGAGAGTTTGGACTAAAAGTATTAATTGTTGATCTAGTGGGAATGTTTATATTATTATAGACCTAGTAATATGTTCTAAATCTCTACGTAATGGAGAGCGACCATAATGATGTTACCATCGATTATGATTCAATTTTTTGTATTGGGTGAAAAAACTGACATTCCTAGTACCGCGAACCGTCCATGTATAGTAAAAACCACTTCCTCTGTCCATGTTATAGACACAAAACATATGAGAAAATAATTAGAAATATAACCATAGAAATATATACTAATTCCATTTCCTCTAAAACTAATCACTAATCTAATCGTTTGTTATTGCGAGAATAATTTTTAACAAATAATTAAAAATAAAAAAGAGTGTTTATTATAAATAATAATTTTATGTGCATAATAATAAATAATAATTAAAATCTTTTTGACAACGGTAAAGAAGAATCTTTAATAATTTAGTAGAGTATTAATTTAGAACTTAAAAAAGGTAAACAAATCAAATATTTTTACCGGAGAGAGAGTAAGAACTAATTAGTAGCGTTACTGACATCTTTGATCATATACCATAAATGCATTAAAAAATTTATATCTATATTTACGATTTTTCAAGTTTTGAAAAAAAATCATGTATAATTTGGGCTCCCAGCCCTAGCTAACTCCAAATCCTGGCTCTGGCTACGGTTACGAATTCGGGGAGCTGAAATTAACGACGTCGCAAGGATTCTCATTCTTGTTTCAACTTCCACGTCAGAGGCCATTGCTGCAATTGAAAGTATAGCTGAAACTTATGCAACTGCTTGCTGTACTTGAATAATTTACCAGTCGGTTCAGGCAAATCATAATCTGGCAAGGTTTCCAGAAATCGATTTTCAATCCAGAAGGTATGTGTAACTTCCGATTGAAAACCAGACCGCCGCTAGCAATTTCGCAATTTGATAATTTTCCATGTTTTATTGCTTTTTTAATCTTGCCCTACTAATATTCTATGTCTACTGTCTACCATGTAAGTATTTATTTCAAAACAGATGCACTAATAGTAGAGAGATATTTACATTTTGTAAAGATTAATTACATTGGCACTGGGTAGATTCTGGAGTAGCAAAGATTTTAGTCACCTGCAGTTAGAGAACTTTGTGGAGTACATCTCTTGCTTTGCACATTGCCTCTAGTGGTATAGCTTTAGGCATCGATAGCCCGCTTGATTCTGTCAAATCCACCTTATTCTCACTGATCCTTTGCCACTCGAAACACTGTATAAGTGAACCTAACGCCAATCCAACGACACGTAGAGCTAGGCCGTTACCTGGACATGACCTCCTTCCCATCCCAAACGGGATCAACTTCGGTGGCCCGACTTCTCCTGCTTCAAATCTCTCAGGCTTGAAGCTCTGAGGGTCGGGCCAGATGGCTGGATCCCTGTGTATGGCCCACGCATTCACCAGCATTATTGTCCCTTTCGGTATGTCATATCCTCCAATCGTGCAATCGCTAGATGATTGATGTGGTACTAGGAGCGGAGTTGCTGGGAATAACCGAAAAGTTTCTGAAATGATACTATCGAGGTACAGGAGATGGGATAAATCCGATTCGCAGATAATGCGGTCCTTGCCTATGATATTGTCAATCTCTGCTCTAGCTTTATGTAACTTATCGGGATGGTTCAGCAGAGCAGACATTGCCCATTCTAAGGTCACCGCTGATGTATCTGTCCCGGCTACTAGCATCACCTACCATATAGTACGTAATAGATTATAACTTAAGTAAACTTGTTCACATCTCAAGTAATTTGGATGAATTTCAAGTAAAAGAATATATGTATCACATATAGTAATACATAGTGAACTTACCATTATGATCCCTTTTATCACTGTATCCGAGTAATAGTTGGGTTCTGACTCCTGTAGTGAAAGTAAATGATCAATCATGGTACCTGTATTCGTATGAATCCTGTGCTCATCAATCAAACTTTGTAGGAAGGCATCTATTTTTAAGAATATGCGTTCCCAGGTCTTCTGATATCCCTTGTAGTCTATCCATTTGAGCACTGGGAAAAACTCAGCGGCGTTTGATACACCACCTAGTTTGAAAGATTCTTTTATGAGCTCGCGGAATTGCTTTGCTTCCTCATTTTCCTCCCCTTCACCAAAGTATCGTTTCCCAGCCACCATTCTCATTATGTTATTGAAAGTGAGTTCTGAAAATAGATGTCTGAGTTTGACACTTGCAAAATCTTGCCGTGAGCTGCTGTACAGTTTTTGTAATTGAAGTCTAAGTTCACTTTGTCTTTCGGATACGAAATTGTTGAGGCTGGTAGACGAGAATACTTCAACAGTAGTGAGGCGTCGAAGGTTCCTCCAGTGCTCCCTGTATGGGGAGCTCACAAGAGTGGTGTAGTTGTAACCAATATACTTACCTGCAATAGCACCGGACCTGTTTGCTAAAACAATGTTACAAGATTCACTGGGCGGTTAGGTATCTTTACACAAGAACATCCAAGAGGCAACAAGGGTCATTGCAGATTTACAAAGTTCTATGTTTGTCTTTTTGTTTGCTTAGAAACGAAATAGTAGGATAATTCGAACAATCCCCATGATATTACATCAATCTTTTCAAATCCACTTGTATATGAAATGCTCAAAATTTGAAATCTCATATTGCCATCAATGTTAAATCATATTATTATAGTGAAGTTTGTCACCTAAAGTAAAGGTAACTGTTATTGTATTGAGTTTCTGTTTGTACACTGGAAACTTCAACCATTATCCCAACAATGGTACTTGATTTGGAGAGATGAGTTTCTCATTATAACGATTCTGATCAATGTTAAAAGAAAATTTGACATGATTGATTGTATATTACAGGATCAATACAAAACTATTGTAGATTAGCACATACAATATCTGCTGTTAAGTATTAACATTAAGACATCTTGGTTAAGTCATCTTCATCAGCCATAAGCTATAAGTAATGTTGATAATCGGGAAGATAGATATTTAACTCCAACTTGTATAGACAAATTAATTTTATGATTCCTTGACTGATTTCGATGGGTGTGATTTGCATGGTTATATATATGTTCTTGTGCACTAAGAACTGGTGCTTTTCTGTTTAGTATTTTTTCTCAATTGTTTTCCTCACTTTATGATGGAAGTAGATAGAGACCCCGGCCCAAAAGTGTTATAATAAAGATACTGTGACCAAATGCAATATTTTCCTCATGTTTCTTCATGTTTATCTTTTAGTTTTTCTTTTGTATTCCTCTCATTTCTGTCGTAATTTTGCACCCACTATTGCAGGTACTAATTTTTTTCATTTCAAATTCTCGTATGTTGACAATCTGGCTTGAATAGCATGTCTCTGACGTTCAAGCAAAATATGGTGAGCAATAAAAAATTGCAGAAAAGTTTTTACTCCCCAACACGAGATTTCGAGGCATTATACTGGAGATGGAGAACTAGATGCTGTTGAGGATTTAAATAACCACAAAGGTACGAAAAGAAACAAACTCCAGTCTACTAATCATGATGAGGAATACTATCTTTCTGGCTTGTCACATACGTTTGGCATTGCTTTATTTTCCTGAGAATATTAAATCTTCATAACTGACTCTACACGTTTACTGCGAAACCTAATTTCTAAGTTACATTTGCTAGAGATTGAAGAAATGAGTACATTGTAACTGGTGGAAGTTTCCAACAAACATTTTAGGCAGCTGTACTTAGAACTTTATGAAGTACATCTCTTGCTTTGCATCTTGCCTCTAGTGGTATAGCTTTAGGCAGGGATATCCCACTTCCTTCCATCAAATCTACCTTATCCTGACCGATCCGTTGCCACTTGAAACACTGTATAAGTGAACCTAAAGCCAATCCAACGACCCGTAATGCCTGGCCATTACCTGGACACGACCTCCTTCCCATTCCAAAGGGAATCAACTTTGGTGCTCCAACTTCGCCACCTTCAAATCTCTCAGGCTTGAAGCTTTTAGGGACGTTCCAGATTGTGGGATCCCTGTGTATATCCCATGCATTTACCAGCAATATTGTCCCTTTCGGTATGTCGTATCCCCCAATCTTGCAATCACTTGATGATTCATGTGGTACTATTACTGGAATTGCAGGGAATAACCGCAATGTTTCAGAAATGATATTCTGAAGGTATGGCAGATGGGATAAGTCTGATTCATTGATAAGGCGATCATTGCCAGTGACACTGTCCACCTCTGCTCTAGCCTTCTGTAACTTATCAGGATGGTTGAGCAGAACCGACATTGCCCATTCTAAGGTTACCGCTGATGTATCTGTTCCAGCTAGTAACATGACCTATCATATGTAGTCATAGGGTCACATTAAAACATATTATTTTTGGATAAAAAAATGGATTAATCAATCAAGTATGTCAATCTTAATTGATGACACTTCATTTGAACATGGGAAACTTCCTATTAGACTACTTAAGGTTGAAACTAATCCTAACATGTAAATGTTTCAAGTAATGTGGACTAGTTTCAACTATATAATCCATATATTGCACAGAACCGGCTTAGACAAGAACATGTAGTATACTTACCATTATGATCCCTTTGATCACTGTATCTGAGTAATATTCAGGCTCCGACTCTTGTAATGAAAGTAAATGATCTACCATTGTGTTTGTAGTATAATGGTTCCTGTGCTCATCAATCAAACTTTGTAGAAAAGCATCCATTTTGCCAAATGCGCTTTCCCAGGTCTTCCGATATCCCTTGTAGTTTATCCATCTGAGAACTGGGAAAAAGTCTGCAGGGTTTGATACACCACCTCTTTTGAAAGCATCGTTTATAAGCTCACGGAATAGTTTTGCCTCCTCGCTTTCTTCACCTTCACCAAAATATCTCTTTCCAGCTACCATTCTCATTATATTATTGAAAGTGAGTTCAGAAAACACATGTCTGAGCTCAACTCTTGCAAAGTCTTGCCGTGAATAATTGTACAGTTTTTGCAATAGACGTCTAACTTCATCTTGTCTTTCTGGTATAAAACTGTTGAGGCGAGTTGACGAGAATACTTCAATTGTAGTGAGGCGTCGAAGGTTCCGCCAGTGGTCCCCATATGGAGAGCTTACGAGAGTGGTGTAGTTGTAACCGAGATACTTCCATCCAATAAAACGAGGTCTGTTTGCTAATATGATATCATTTGTAGTGAAGCACTCATCAACTAGTTTAGGGGATGAAACAACAACAATGAGACGGTTTCCAAACCGAAGTGAAAAGATAGGGCCTAGCTTTTTGGATATTTGGTGATAAGTTCGGTGCAATGGTGGCTTGAGGAGGTAGAGATGACCTAGAAAGGGAAGTGCAGGCCAAGGACTAGGAGGAAGATTTTTTTTTCGGGTTGCAGAAAATTTGGTTGCTAGAAGAAGAAGGAAAATTGGGAGGAGTGTGTATAGCCAGCTTGTTTCCATGATGACTTAACTGATAATTGTTATGTGTTATTTGGACGGCTACATTTTTCATAGTATGAATGACAATAAATAGGTAGAGAGGTGGTTTCGTTGTTTTCAATGAGTGATTTTTTAAATTTTGTGTCTTGTTTCTAACTTGTGTTCACTTTGTGATCAACAAATGATGGTGACTGGCAATGTGTTGCATAACATGACATTGTTGCTTCTAAATCATATTTTTTATATGTAAAGAAGCAAGGGTGAATTTTTGTCTTGAGCTTCTGCCCGTACTAAAAGGTTTCATTTCTGCTGCACGTTAGCAATTCAGATGTGAAAGCATATTTGACATAGGTTATTGTCTTGAGAATCCCAAATTTATTAGAGACTTGGTACTTCATTATGTGAAATAGTATCAACTAAAGTCATTAGAGTTGTTACTTGAGAATTTTATATTCAAGCATGAGATTTGTTTAGCTCTAATAGTAAGCCGAGGAGCCATTTTATTTCTCAGATTTTGGTGATTTAATTATTTCTACGGCCTGTGAAATACGTTTAGTAATAGTATACTAATATCCTTTCTCCTGTGTTTCTGGAGATTAAGAAAGCTACTCATCTAGAATTCTGGGTAACTATCTTACATTGCACTCGCCACTTACTAAGAACAAGAGATTATTAGGTTGTACTTGTTGGAAAGTCTCTAGCAAAAATTTTAGGCAGCTGATGTTAGAACTTTGTGCATTGTGTGCCTCTTGATTGCACCCAGTCTCTAGTGGTGCAGCCTTAAGCATGGATAATCCGGCTCCTTCTGTCAAATCCCTTACCACATACCCATCCCAAAACTTTGATCCACCAAGCCCACCAGCTTCATATCTCTCACACTGGAAACTTTCAGGGTGGTCCAAAATTTGGGTTTGCTGTGTATTGCCAACACATTCACCAGTAATATTATCCCTTTTATTATGTCATAGCCCCTGGCCCCTTACCTTGCAATCACTTCATGATTCATGTAGTACTAACCCCGGTGTTGGGGAATAACTGGAAGGGTTCAGAAATGATATTCTCGAGTTATGAGAAATTGGGCAAATCCGATTCGTTGATAATGCGGAAGTAGATGCTAGGACAGAGAGGACTGTGTTGCCAGCTTCTTTCCATGCTTGAGCAGAGAGATGTGAATGAGCATGTATAGTTAAAGCCAACCTAGCCTCTCGAAGTATAGCTTTCAGCATGGATACCCCACTCCCTTCTATCAAGTCTCAATTCTACCTTAGCCTCATAGACCCTTTGCCACTCGAAACACTGTATAAGCGAACCTAAAGCCAACCCAACGATCCGTAGTGCCAGACTATTTACTGGACACGACCTCCTTCCCATCCCAAACGGGATCAACGTTTGGTTATCTGGCTTCTCCTGCTTCAAATCTATCTGGCTTCCAAACATCAAATGAATACATGGGGCCTAGTTTTCTTCGATATTTGGTGCAATGGCAATTCAAGGAGGTCGAGGTGACTGAGAAGCAGAAGTGAGTGCCAATGGCTTGGCGCCTTGGCAGAAGTTCACATTTTCAGAGTGAATATTGGATGCTAGGACAGAGAGGATTGTGTATAGGCAGCTTTTTTCCATGCTTGAGCCGCAAAGAGGATTGTGAATGAGCATGTATAGTTAAGATGCAGTTTTATTTTATTATTATATGTTATTTATCTTACTTAAAGAGCACCCATATAAAATTAATGAATAGAAAAAATCTAAATTATCTTCCTCTTGACTCTTGTGGTTGTAACAGATGGTGATACTTGCAGTGGAGGTAGGAGCAACCACTATTTCCATATTGCTTCTCATATTGGCTTGGAGGTAGCTCTTTGTCTCTTTGATTTCATTTTCTTAATTTGAGTATATGTATTACATTATCATGTGAGATTCATTAGACGGATAGGAATCTTTAGACAAGAACATCAAGAACCAAGTTACGTTGGTGGCATAAGTAGTTCTGTTTGCCTTTTTATTGCATGGTGTACTCTTTCTTGTGTTTCCTAAGAAGTAGAAAAGTTGCAGATTTGTCTTCAATAATAATAACTGGGAAATCTACTGTTTAAATATTACACCTACGAACAATAAGAGAAATGCATACATTGCGAATATTGGAAAGATTCAAGAAAACATTTTAGGCAGCTGCAGTTAGAACTTTGTGGAGTACATCTCTTGCTTTGCACCTGGCCTCTAGTGGTATAGCTTTAGGCATCGATAACCCGCTTCCTTCTGTCAAATCTACCTTATCTTCATTAATCCTTTGCCACTCAAAACACTGTATAAGTGATCCTAATGCCAATCCAATGACTCGTAGAGCTAGGCCGTTCCCTGGACACGACCTCCTTCCCATCCCAAACGGTATCAACTTGGGTGCCCCAACTCCGCCAGCTTCAAATCTCTCAGGCCTGAAGCTGTCAGGTTCATCCCAAGTTGCGGGATCCCTGTGTACAGCCCATGCATTCACCAGTAATATTGTGCCTTTCGGTATGTCATATCCACCAATTTTGCAATCACTTGATGATTCATGTGGTACTAGTAGCGGAGTTGCAGGAAATAAGCGGAATGTTTCTGAAATGATATTTTCAAGGTATGGGAGATGGGATAAATCGGATTCGTTGATTATGCGATCTTTGCCTATGACACGGTCAATTTCTCCTCTAGCCTTCTCTAACTTAGCAGGATTGTTGAGCAGAGCAGACACTGCCCATTCTAAGGTAACCGCCGATGTATCTGTCCCAGCTAGTAGCATTACCTATCATATAGAACCACATTACTATCAATTAATCAACAAGATCAGAATTGTAGATAACATAGAAATTCTTTCAATATACATAGAGTTGGCGTAGACAAGAACATAAGAGTGTATGTGTACTTACCATTATGATCCCTTTGATGATTGCATCTGAGTAATAGTCAGGTTCAGCCTCTTGCAATGAAAGTAAATGTCCGAGCATGGTATTTGTACTTCTACTGTTCCTGTGCCCTTCAATCAAACCTTGTAGAAAAGTATCCATTTTCCTGAATAACTTTGCCCACGCCTTCTCACATCCCTTGTAGTCTATCCATCTGAGTACCGGGAAAAAGTCCCCCGGGCTAGCTACACCACCTCGCTTGAAAGCCTCGTTTATTAGTTCCCGAAACATTTTCCCCTCTTTGTTTCCCTCCCCTTCACCAAAATAGCGCTTCCCTGCCACCATTCTCATTATATGATTGAAAGTGAGTTCAGAAAATAGATGTTTGAGTTCGACTGTTGCAAAATCTTGGCTTGAGTAGTTGTGCAGCTTCTGGAGTAGACGTCTAACTTCATCTTGTCTTTCGGATACAAAATTGTTGAGGCGGGCCGTTGAGAATACTTCAACAGTAGTGAGGCGACGAAGGTTCCGCCAGTGTTCCCCGTATGGTGAGCTCGCTAAAGTGGTGTTGTTGTAGCCAACATACTTTGATCCCATAAAGAGTGGTCTGTTTGCTAACACGATGTCATTTTTAGTGAAGCACTCTTCGACTAGTGCAGGGGAAGCAACCACAACGATCAGACGGTTTCCAAACCGCAGCGAAAAGATAGGACCTAGTTTCTTGGATATTTGGTGATAAACTCGGTGCAATGGTGGTTTGAGGAGATAGAGGTGACCGAGCAAGGGAAGTGCTGGCCAGGGGCTGGGCGGAAGTTTTCGTTTTCGGGTTGTGGAAAATCTGGATGCTGCAAGAAGAACGAAGATTGAGAGGAGTGTGTATAGCCAGCTTGTTTCCATGACTGAATTAACTGGTTGTTGTTTTGATATGTTTGAGTTTATCTTTGGTTTTTAAGCATCTAGTTTCTGACTTATCTTCCTCAAGTTTTTTTTCTTCCCGACTTATCTTCCTGTAGTGACACAATATTACAATATGACGCATGCAGTGAGCAAATGGAAGTCCATCTTGGATCTTTCAGTTATGCCTTGGAAGGAGTAATTTTGTCTCTTCGTTGTCTTTTCTTTATTTAACATCAATATCTGGTTATTACCGTGAGGGACTTGAGTTGCATTGAATTAAGTAACGTACTAATTAAGTTTATTTGGACAGATACCATCTGGTATGTGACAGATTATAGTATTTGATAAGTAGAAAAGATTGTAGTAGCAATTTAGGAAGCTGTAGTTAGAGATTTGTGAAGCACTTCTCTTGCTTTGCACCTGGCCTCTAGAGGTATCGCTTTCGGCATGGATACCCCACTCCCTTCTGTCAAGTCTACCTTAGCCTCATCGACCCGCTCCCACTCGAAACACTGTATGAGCGAACCTAATGCCAACCCAACGACCCGTAGTGCAAGGCTGTTCCCTGGACACGACCTCCTTCCCATCCCAAACGGGATCAACTTTGGTTGTCCAGCTTCTCCTGCTTCAAATCTCTCTGGCTTGAAGCTTTCTGGGTCGTCCCAGATTATAGGATCCTTGTGTATAGTCCATGCATTCACGAGCAATATAGTCCCTTTTGGTATGTCATATACCCCGATCTTGCAATCACTTGATGATTCATGTGGTACTAGTAGCGGAGCTGCCGGGAATAACCGCATGGTTTCAGAAATGACATGCTCAAGGTATGGCAGATGGGATAAATCTGATTCGTTGATAAGACGATCATTGCGTATGACACTGTCCACCTCTGCTTTAGCCTTCTCTAACTTAGCAGGATCGTTGAGTAGAGCGGACATTGCCCATTCTAAGGTAACCGCCGATGTATCCGTCCCAGCTAGTAGCATTACCTGTTATTATAAACTGTGTTGAAAAACTGTGCATCACAGATATAATCAACTCAGACAAGAACATAGTATGATGAACTATAACTTACCATTATGATTCCTTTGATCACAGTATCCGAGTAATATTCGGGTTCTGACTCCTGTAGCGAAAGTAAATGACTAATCATGGTACTTGTACTATTATGGTTCCTCTGCTCAGCAATCAAACTCTGTATAAAAGCATCCATTTGTCCGAATAACCTTTCCCACATCTTCTGATATCCCTTGTAGTCTATCCATCTGAGAGCCGGGAAAAAGTCTGCCGGGTTCGACACACCACTCCGTTTCAGAACTTCTTTCATAAGCTCTTGAAATATCTTCGCCTCCTTGTTTTCCTCCCCTTCGCCAAAATAGCGCTTCCCAGCCACCATTCTCGTGATATGATTGAAAGTGAGGTCGGAAAATACACGCCTGAGTTCAACTCTTGCAAAGTCTTGTCGTGAGTAGCTGTACAGCTTCTGTAACTGCATTCTAACTTCATCTTGTCGTTCTGCTGCAAATTTGTTCAGGCGGACCGATGAGAATACCTCGACAGTAGTGAGGCGGCGAAGGTTCCGCCAGTGGTCTCCATATGGGGAGGTAGGTAGAGTCGTGTAGTTGTAGCCGATATACTTAGCTCCAAGAACACGAGGCCTGTTTGCTAAAATGATATCATTTTTAGTGAAGCACTCTTCGACTAGTGCAGGGGAAGAAATCACAACGATGAGACGGTTTCCGAACTGCAGCGAGAAGATAGGGCCTAGTTTCTGGGATATTTGGTGTAAAGTTCGATGCAACGGTGGTCTGAGGAGGTAGAGGTGACCTAGCAGGGGAAGCGCAGGCCAGGGGCTCGGCGGAAGTTTCTGCTTTCGGGTTGTGGAGAATATGAATGCTACAAGAAGAAGAAAGAGTGAGAGAAGTGTGTATAGCCAGTTTGTTTCCATGATTGACTTAACTAGTTAATGTGATCTGGATGGATACACACAAGATACATCTATACTCCATATATAAGTGATGACACACACACAGTGACAGTGTGAAGATAGATATGTGGCTTTGCATTCCTGGTTATCTTCCTCTTGTGAATTGTGATGATGATGACACATGCAGTGTGACGCATGCAGTGAGCAAACTGAAATGTTTCCGTGCAATTAGCCACCATGATAATGTAGTAAACAAACATTATGTTAAGCTAATGAGCCTAGCTAATTCCATCATTCCATTTAACAGATCTTATTATTGCCATTTTCATTACATTTTCTCAACTCGAACGATTTCAAATTTTACTACAAAAACCCGAATTAGCTTAATGAGCCTAATTCTATTGAATTTATTTTTGTATATGAAATAAATCAAATCATCATAGTGTTTCAAGCCATTAGCCTAGAGCTTGTTTTCTTAGAGTTAAAAATGATGTTCGGATGGCTACAAATAGCACAGGAAAACCGACTCAACAACTAGTTTTAGAAATTCAACTATTAAAAAAATTACGCATAAATACCTTTTACAAATATTCAATTACACTTTCTTGGACGGTGGCAAACACCATTAACTTATGTTTACGCATGTAAAAAGGAAGAAAGACGATATCACCATCAGGGATAATATTCGCACAATCATCCCTCTTGAGATCAAGATAAGTATGCACTGTGTGTCGTCAAATGCCACCACCTTCAAACTTAGATATCTGTATGCACGTTTCACAAATTTGTCAGGGGTCGCCAGTTGATGTTGTGGCTGAGCGCGGTGGTAACATAGGGCTCCAACAGCAAGTTGTGAAGCAATTTCAGGTTCAATATCCGCACAAGCCAGGATATCCTTCATTTTGGGACTACTTATGAAAGGAAAGCGAAGGAACTTCCCTACAAGCATGTTTAACACCTTTCGTCTTTCCTCCAACTGATTCGGGTATTGCGTTTGGACCCACTTAAATATAAAATCGTATACTCCATCCTCCGACTTTATTTGCAACAAGTCACTCGACAATACAGCCTCAACCGCGACTAAAGGCAGTTGAAACATCTCCTCCGGAAGCTCATCCCTTTCCATATCTTTGAAGTGTTGGGCAATGAAATTCTTGGCAGTATCTTCTAAATATGGCCTAATGGAATTAGGCATTATATCAGTTGAATCCCGGTCAAGATAGAGCAAAGCCAACTCGAGTGTCATTGGAAAACTGTTGAGCAATTGGGCGCAGAGCTTTATACATGACGGAACATCGAATTTGCCAGCCACCATGACTACATCACATAAAGCAGACAGTGACGACGCTGTTGTCGTTGATAATGTACCTGTATGCATAAATTTCAACAAACCTATGAACGTGTCTTCCTCGGAGGCTTCGATATGTATAGTTGGTATATGCTGCTGTTGCGACTCTTTCATGCCATTCGAAAACATCTTGCGGAAAAACATACTATGTTCTGCTAATATCAGAGAGTTAACGGGAACCAATTTATCCTGGAATACCAACTGGTGGGGGGTGGAGGTTTCGATTTTTTATTCATTATCGTCCGTAGCATCAGCATCATCATCAAGCTCTGGACTATTATCCACAGAAGAATCACCACGGCTTTGCTTTTTTCTTGGTAGTAAACCATCACATTTTCCAAGTGAGCCCATGCTTTCTTCTGAAGGTCATCCATTCCACGCAATCTGGTGTGCTTCTGTTAATATTGCACACAAAAGATTTGAGAGCTTTTGGACTAGAATCAACTTCAGACTTTCACCACCTTGAGAACTACCAGGAGGGAAGCGTCCTTTCCGAAGTCTGTGCATATTGTCGGAAACCCTCAACTGCCTGCATATATATATGAAGACTAGTTTGGTTTGCAACATGAATGTTCATAGTGTAAGAGCACTTTTAGTTCGAATACATGATACCGACCTAATATAGCTAGTTTTCAACAGAGATATGAACTGATTGCTGTCAATGAAATGAAACTTCAGAAATAAGCAGCTGCATTTAACTTTTTAAAATCAAACCAAGACTGAACCAAACTACTTGTTACAAATTTTGTTGATGTTTCCAAATCCTACTGCAAGTTTCCTGTAGGAGAAAAAATGCTACATATAGGCTATATAGCGTGCTTTGATTATATCAGATGGCCATGTTTCTCCATAGAACTCAATATTATCAGCCCATCTCTGATTTATCTGCACAAAGTATAAATATTTCAAACAATCACTCTCCTACGCAAGGCGGCCTCAACCGGAGAACCAAGCCATTTCTGAGCAACCCCTCGGCTTGGCCTGGCCTCATCACAAGAAATCAATCCATTCCTTCTCCTCCTTGATCCTCTCCATAACCCCGTCAAACGCCACATCAAACGCGTCCTTAAAACCCCTGAACCCGCCGTTGGGCTTCTGATAAATAATCTTCGGAATTGTCTCAATCACCTTCTCCCTCTTCTTCCTAATCTCCTCCTTGCTAAACTTCATCAAATACTCCTTTATCGAAACCGTCCCATTCCTCACCAACTCATGATCAATAAAAACAGAGTAACTCTCCGGCTCCCCTGGCAAGAACCACTCATACTGATCATACGCCGTTCTCTTCCAGAAAAACACTGGAACAGCCCCTGCCACCATACAGTCAAACACCGACCTCCTCGTAAAACTATCCCCCTTGGGCTGCAAGCAAAACTCCGCCCCTAGAAACGCCTTCAAGGGCACAGACGTATCACTCACACACGGCTCCACCGCGCAATCCACCAGTTCACACGCCTTGGTCTCCTTCTTACAGTACTTGACAATATACTCACGCAAGTCATTATTAGCCCACTGCCTCGTCGCACCTATAAACGTAAACATCCTCGTCCTGTTATAACCCCTAACAAAACTCTGCCATTCGTTCAGATTATCCTTGGTTTTCGGGTGGAAACCGGTCGGATAAGGCACACTCACATCCTGCTCATCTCCCGGATACTTCTCAATAATCAACCTAGTCACTTTCTGCATGGAAGGCATGTTGAGAAAACTGGACCCCCATTTCCCGCCAGGATCAGTGAGCCGTCGAAAATCCCAGGTAATCCGCCCAATCGTCATGAAATGATCCGAACCGTTGGTTTTCTTCCAGTACTTGTGCTTCTTCACCCAATCCAACATCATCTTACAATGCCAATCCTTCTTCTCCGTGTCATTCATCCACAAATGCTTGCCGACAGCTAATCCGGCGTAAAACGGGATATAAAACGCGGTCGCCGACTTCGGATCGTCGGTTCGGCACTGATGCTTCAGAATCCGGTGATGAAAAATCACCTCCAGGGTGAACTGATTTGTTCTGTACCACGATTTGAACAGAGACTCCGGAATAACAGGGCGGAGCTCAGCCGCAACAGCGCCGTAGCCGTGGTTGGTGATGATGCCACATTCCCAATTCCAGTGCTCCAGATCCGTGCAATTGGCGAGGACTAGGTCTTTGTTTAGGAAGGAAGGGAGATCGTAGGCGTAGACCTTGCCGGAAGGGCAGAGCTCGGTGTAGGGCGAGGCCGGGGGCGGCGGAGCGAGGGGATTAGGCGGTGGGGGGTGTTGTTGCAAAACGACGTCGTTTTGGGGTGGAATCTGATATGTTGCGGATTTTGAGGAGGTCAATGTGCGGTCAGGGAAGCAGGGGGTAGGTGAACGGACGAGGGAAATGATGATGGCTTGGAGCCAGAGGAAAGTGATGAAGAGCCAGAAGCGGGGGTGGGTTGCGAGGTGAGTTTTGACGGTGGTGGTGAAGGTTTTGAAGACGTTTGTGTGTTTTGGTGGTGGTGATTTCTTCATTGGGTTGATAGGGGTTGTTTCGGAGTCCGATGATGAGGATGTTGCTGCAGAGAGCATAGCTCTTTGGAAATGGTGGAGAAGAAGAAGAAGAGTGGAAAAAAGTGTCAAAGATTATTAAAAATAGGGAGTCAAGTGTAATGAAGCGAAACTTTAAGATTACGAGGAATACCCACCGACGGCCGTTAATACCGGGAATTTATATTAAGTAATTTGATTTTGGGGTGTTTAAATGGTATTGTGTAATTTTCATATGAGTCCCTCTAGTTTGGAGATTGTGCAAAGTGATTGCTCGGACTCTGGAAGTTTGTGTGAACGGCCTTGTATACATTCTCTATGTTTGATTGGCGCGTCTTTGGTTTGATTCGATGTCATGCCAATGTTTTTTTGTGCGATTTTATTAAGGTGGCGCAGTTTGAGTTATATAGTAGAAGGAACCAAATTTATGTTACATTTGGACTTTAGTTGAATGATGTCTTTCTAACAATTATTTGCAACTCTATTTCAATAGGTTAGCGTTGGTCAAGTTCATGCGAAACAAAGATTCGGGGGAATAAATTAGGAAAACTTGAAACATGTTTTGTGAACAAATAAAGGGAATGTAGTATAATAACGGAAAAAATGCATTTATGTAGGTGTGTCGACTAAAGCTACATTTGAGGACAAATACTAGCATTGATAAACACCCCCTTCTACTTACGACAAAGGCGTATGAAAGCCTTATTCAAGTTCATAGCGTGCGCAAGAAACAAACAAACTAAGACAAGACATTAGGTGCAGGCAACAAGGTGTTAGTTTGAAACTGATGCATTATGCTACTTCATAAACGGGAAATCCGAGCCAAACACAAACACCTATAATAGATACCAGAATTACTTATTTGTAAATCACATAAAAGAGTCATTGGCTTTCAATTTTTAGTCGAATTCTAAAAATCTTGATTGTGTCCAATGTATTTCTTACATTTAGTAAAACCCTAAAACTGCATAAGGGAACTTATTAATATGAAATATTAAGTTTAGGTACTTTTGGACCGAAACAAAAGGTTTTAAGGCAATGTGTATAATTTATAAAAATGGGAGGTCATTTTCTCAAATTGTTTCTTTAGACATTCTGACACACAAATTTCATTACTTTCCTTTTTACATTTCCATAGATAGTGTGGTAGATAGTGTGGATAGAGAATTGGATTTATTAATTAATTATGACTGATGGAAGGTTTAGTGTATATAACTACTTTCTCTCCATTATTGATGAAGACAAGATTAGTTGCAACTTTACTTTAAATCAGTCTTCATTTATTATGCAGATTTTTGGTGAACAATACATAAATGGAATAAATGCATGTAGTACAAGCTGACGATCACCGATACGGATATGGACGCAGAGACGATACGGATACATCGGTACGTCAAAATTTAAAAAATTAGAAGACGTATATGTTATCAATGCGTTTAATTTTTAATATTTTTTAAATATTTTTAGTATGTAAATTATTTTAATTTTTAAAATGTCTAATTATTCTAATCAATACTAAAAAATAGTAAATAACTAAATATTACTTTTAATTATCCATTACAAATCATGCTAAACTGCTCAACAACATACAAGAGTGAGGCTAGACTAAGACCATTTTGGATAAAGAGGGATACGTATCGCAGACGAATCGGGACAAATCAGATATCGAACGTATTAAAATGGATACTTAGTCATTTTGAATCGGAGTATCAGTGTTACGTACAGTTCCTAGAGTACAAGATTATTGTAAAAAATAAGAGCCGAGGAAAGTGACATTAGGAATAAGAAAAAGGAAAAGTGGCATGCTACTTTTGCTTTGTTTTTTTTTTAATTTTAATACTCCGTCTGTTATTTTATGCAGTTGTTTCATGTAGGTTTTAATTCTACAAGTATGTTTCTTTCGTTTTTATAATTTCAACTTACAACTTTAGTCTTTGAAAAAAAAACTTACAACTTTATAAGTACTATCATTAATATTAAATATTAAGATTATGTTATTCTGTCTGAAAATTGATTACTTTAAGTTTAGTTCAGATCAGTTCAGTTTAGATTTGTTTAGTATTTATTTTATACTACACATAAGTTCAGTTCAGTTCAGCTCAGCTTCATTCAGTTCAGATCAATTCAGTTATATTTGGATGAAAAGAATAAAGTCTAACTTTAACATTATATTAAATTTTCACAAAACAATTTTAAAATTAAACATAATTAATTTAAAGAAATTGAGAGATTATAAAATTTCTAATTATTTTAAAATCACACTACTTCTAACAACTTTTAAGAAAGTAAAGAGAGAAACAGAGAAGAAAGCATGTCACGTTCCCTTATGGTTCACTTTTCCGGAGTTAGGTGAAGCCCACATTTTGATTATAAGTACTATCGTGTGAGTGTATCATGAATTTGGCGGGTTAGGTATCAAGATAGATCATCGGGCTGCTGAGAGGGATCTTATCTTTCTACGACTCAAGATCAAGTTTGTTGCAAAAATGGTTTTGGAAGGAGCAAGTTTGTTACATCACAATTAGCATTCTTCTGTTCCCTTATAAATACTTGTAAGTAGTCTAGATACATGATTCATTCATTCCATCTTCTTCTTCCTTTTACAGAGAGCTTGGTGAGGAAATACAGAGAGCTCGTGAGAGATCTTGTAATTTGTACATTCAATCGTGATAGTGAAGATAATTTTCTCTCCCGTGGATGTAGGCCCACCTTGAGCTGAACCACGTAAATCGTGTGCATTGTTTACTCCGAATTCTCTGTTGTTCGATTAAGCTAGTTTTCTTCGCATTTAGAATTGGGGATTTATGTGTTGATACGTTGTCGTTTCGACTAGTAGTGTAACATATCGTCTGTTGTATAGAATAATTTAGTTTACTTAATCAATGTATTTGTACATGTGAAAACACTGTTGATATAAACTTTGCTTCTTAA
Organism: Plantago ovata; assembly: GCA_028274465.1. NCBI lineage: Eukaryota > Viridiplantae > Streptophyta > Magnoliopsida > Lamiales > Plantaginaceae > Plantago > Plantago ovata. The sequence continues at coordinate 3,787,837 of CM051457.1, read as the reverse complement.
TTTGAACAGAACTTAATTAAATAAATATGAATAAAATTAAATTAAAATAATATAAATTGAGTTGAACCGAACTGAACTGATTTGAAGTGGATTTATTTGTGAAATAAATAAGTGTAACTTGAAGCTAAGTAATGTTGTCTCACTGGGACAAGCATAAATTGAGGCGGGGTTTATGGTTGTTAACTGTTAAGGTCTAGATGACGGGTTAATTAATTAAAAGAAAATTTAATCTTAACGCGATTCACGGAGTTGAACTTGTGTCGGTACGTGACTGACTATGTGTCACGGTGTATTGGCTTGTACTGAAAATAATTGACCTGGGCATTAAATTGGAAACGTGGGCTTTAAGCCTTTAATGGCTACTGCTAGTCATGGGAAATCGAAGGTGTCGGCTCCTGTTATACATACATACACCTACTGCCTACTGGTAGTTCTTCCTCCAACTATAAATATTTAAGTAAGATTCCATTACTTCAAGTTTATATGGAGTTGGAACGGTAAAGTTAGAATTGCAAACCGAGTTATAAGGTGACTTTAAGGTGTTGATATAGATATGGAGTTATAAGATAAATTAGAATATCGGTATATAAGTAGTGTAGGGCTTTGATTTTTTGTGGATAATGTAGTTTAGGATGTCGGTATAAATTAGGAGTTAAAAGGTGATTTAGCATGTTGGTATAATGTAGGGTCATAAGTTGATTTAAGAAGTAAATAAATTAGGCTATGTTCTCTTCGTCTTAAAATTGATTATTTTAAATTCAGTTCAGTTTAGATGCATTAAGTTCAATTCAGATTTGTTTAATAGTATTTTATACTACAAATAAGTTCATTTCAGCTTTATTCAGTTCAGATCAGCTTCATTCAGTTCAATTCAATTCAGTTTAGCTTAGATCAATTCAGTTCAGACGAAGAGAACAGAGTCTTAATTCCTCTAAAAAGATATTATAGTACAATATATTCTTAGCTGTTCATTTTCAATTATTTAAACGTAAACTATAAGCGTGACAACATTAAAATTCTCATCTAAGACTGAGATTTCCAATTTCTTTTTCAGAATCTATGATTCAATTTATTCAAGTGGACGTTCATATATAATTCGTCAACTTGTAGAAGTAGTTTATAACAACTTTACATACAATAAAGGGACAAAAAAAAAACGCAATTTTCTTTTCGATACATATGTAGTTTCAGGCTTTCAGCATATGATTATGATTAGGGAAAATTACATAAACCCACCTTGTTGCTGCCTCACTTTTCAAAATCTTCCTCCTTAGATAATCAGTTACGTTTTGCCCCAAAATGATAAGTTTGTGTTGACCAATTTATTTGGTTTTGTTCAAATGTTGATCACCAAACATGCCCTTATCAATTTTCAGAATTTAATTTTTCTTTTTTATTTTCTTCTTTTCTTTTTCTTTTCTCCTTTTCCATTTTTCCTCTTTTTATTTTTTTACCTTCTTCTTCAAAATCCGGTACCGGACTTTTTCCGGTACCGGAATTTTTCCGGCAGCAGCTCCGGTTGGAGCTGCCAAACAGCTCCAGTCGAGCTGTTTTACAGCTCCGACCGGAGCTTTAAATTGCTCCTGTCGGAGCTATAAACAACTCCGATCGGAGTTGTTCACAGCTCCGATCGGAGTTGTTCACAGCTCCGATTGGAGCTGTTTAATGCTCCAATAGGAGCAGCCGGGATGGGTTGCTCCGATTGGAGCATTTACAGTTCCAATTGGAGCTGTTCTACAGCTCCAATCGGAGCTACAGCTTGGCCAGAGTTGTCAACGGCTCCGGCCAGAGCTGTTTAACAGCTCCGACCGGAGCTCCAGTCAGCTCCGATTGGAGCTGTCCATTTTTTTTTTTTTTGTTATTTTTTTATTTTTTTTTACTTTTATAATTTGTTTAAATTTTTTATTTAAATTAGTGGGATGGATTTTGAAATGTGAGTTTTCTAAGGACTTGTTATCGATTAATTTTTAGAACATTTTGAAATTTATCTAAGTATTGGGTGTTTATTTTAAATAGTTTATGGTCAATTTTGTAAGTTAATAAAATTTAGAGTCAAATGTGTAATAAAAAAAAATTAAGTTGTTTGGCTACTGAAAATTGAACGGGGACAAAATAGACATTTCCAGACTTTAGTTCGCTGAAAGTCAAATCCGTGGGGCAAAATGTAATTAGATTTCACGAACAAGGGGGGTAAATGTAATTGAATATCTAAGAGGGAAGATTTTGTAATAAAAAAATCTAAGGAGGGGGCTAGATGAAATTTACCCTTATGATTATACCTCCTAATAACTCCGAATTGGATCGGTACACCACTAAATTGAATTCGTAATGGATATATTTCATTTTAGATCATCTCAGATCTGGCCTTTTACGGATCGGATCAAGGTCGGATCCTTAAAGAAATAAAAATTCTAAATTTATATAGATTTATTTGAGACTGGATCAAATTGGATCTGATCAAATAAAATATTTTTTAGATCAGATGCAATACAAATTGTAATTGAATCCGGCCGAAATTCACAAACCGGTTTGTAATTGTCACACCAAAAATATCATATGTTATGGGCTGGGTTTATATGGCCCCGTTGTTAATAAAATTATGCCGTCATCCATTAACTTAAGTCCAGTATCGCCTCATGCTTAAGTACAAACCCTCATATATTGTTAAGTATTCAATTGAGTGAATTTGTCATTTCTGTATCCGCCTATTTCACACTAGTTCAGTAGTATACAATGTTCGAGTTGTAGGGATTGGTGACCGTAATTCACTCTTGGATCCAGTTTATTCTTCTCAGGAGATTTGAACGAAACGAATCCGGAATGAACCGAAATAAATTTATTTTTAATAACAATATGGAGGTTTTACATTGAGTGGAAAGAAATGTTATAAAATGAAATAGAGACTCCATAGTGCATAATGGATCAAGTGTGGTGATTCAGAGACATGTTTGATGTTTCCCATGCATTTATATAGAAATGTGATTCTGTGTTTCTCCAGAACTTAGACCTAATCACCTAATGATGCTACATAAAGCATTCCACCAAATGAATGACACTTATCTTTTGTCTCGAACAAGTTGAATTGAAGCTAGACTTTTCTATGGTAACTGGTAAGACACACACCTCTCGTCTATATTTTCAGTAAAACAATCACCCCATCAAAGTGTCAAAGAAACAATCATACCCTTATAACATTGTGCTAATCTCCTGTGAGAATGTATCCTTTTACTTCAGACGCCTTTTGAATTTGAGTTTTAATTACAGGTATCCAATTATCCATTCCAAAAAAAACACACCAAGTATCATCAATTGTAGTATAATACAACATATAAAAAATGAATTGAAAGAAAAAAAAAAAAGAAAGTGTGCAGATGAATTTGTTTATATAATAGCTCTCCCACTCCTATAATTGTCTTTGAGCACTCTCAGTTCAAATGTCTCCTTCTGCTTCTTATTCTCTTCAGTACTCCATCAATAGCCAGATCAAAAGCATCTCTAGAAGGCTCACCATCATCATCATCACTAGCACTCATTAAACCATAGACAAAATTTGGAATTAGATTTATTACCTCTTCCCTCATTCTTTTCACCTCCTCCCTGCTATACCCTTCCAATACTTCTCGTACCGATTTATTACGGTCTCTCACGTCCTCCTGGTCTATAAAAACCGAATATTTCTCCTGTCTGTTCTTCAAGAACATCCCGTACTGCTGCTCAATGCTGCTCTTCCAAAAGAAAACCGGAATCGAACCGGCCAACATACAATCAAAAGTAGACCGCCTTGTGTGCGCGTCACCCCTAGGCTGTAAACAAAAATCGGACTGCAAGAACGTTTCAAGTATCTCTGATGTTCCCTCGTAACACCGAGTGCCAGAGCAATCCACTAGCCGGCACGAATCCAACTCGTTCGAGCAATGGTTATGCAATATGGTCCTGAAACCGCCTTCCATTTCACTTTTCGCGCCAACAAATGAGAACAGGCTTGTCCTGTTCCGGGTGCGCACAAAATTCATCCACTGGGTCAACTCTGATTTTGACTCGGGGTGGAATCCTGTGGGGTACGGCACACTAATCTCTAGCCGGTCCCATGGGTCCCGCTCCACTCCTAGACGTACGACTTGTCTCATTGCAGGCATTTTAAGAAAGCTGGACCCCCAATCCTCATCCCTGACTCTTCGAAAATCCCACGTCATTCGTCCTAACATGATGAAGTGATCCCTGCCGTTAGATCTGCTCCAGGGCGGTTGATCCTGGACCCATTCGAGCAACTTAAGGCAATGCCAATCACGCTCTTTAGCGGTGTAATTGGTGAATATATACTTTCCGACTGCTAGCCCAGCGTAAAATGGTATGTAGAACGCTGTAGCGGATTCTGGCTGCATAGTCCTACACTCATGGCTCAACATTCTAAAGTGGAACAAGACTTCCCCCGCGAACATGTCCGTCCTATACCATAGCGGACGTAGATTCTCTGGAACAACGGATAGCCCGGTGGCTCTTGGACCGAGGCCAGAGTTGGAAATCACGTCGCACTGTGAGTGCCAGGGGTTCAAGTGTTCACAGTCGTCTAACAAATCTTTGTTGAACATAGGAGGCAGATCGTAGACATAGACCGTTCCATGTTGGCACCGTGTCGTTTCGTTAAATTGGACCAGTGTCGTTTCGGGTTGTGTAGATTTTGGTGGGAAAAGGAAGAATTGGTGGAAGATGAAAATTTGGAGGAGAAGGAGTATGGAGAGCTGTGTACATTTGTTGAAGAAAAGTCCAATGGATGGTTGTTTTCTTGGAGAGAAGTGTTTAGATTTTGTTGATGAGTGAACAAACATTGGATTTTGGAAGGTCTTTTTGTTTGTTTTGGGATGAAGAATGGCTTAATCTAGCCTTGGGATTTTGTTGAAATAAGTAGCTACAGATTATGATGCCTTGACAATATATATATATATATATATATATATATATATATATATAAAAGTGTGTTTAAGATGCCTTTGGGACATACAGTAGTACTTTTGTCTATGTGGTCATTATTAACTGGCGAGGGTAAGAAGTGAAGAAAGTTGGTGGATCTGTTAGACTAGGCTTGGACTGTTTGAATCCAAAAAGTTATGAATTTGATCTTCGAAATTAGTGATTATTTATTATGTGTCGAGATTTAGTGAATTTAAAAAATTATTGATGAAACACTTGTTAAGACATTACTGTTCTTTTATTATATCCAAAAAAATATATAATTAATTAAGTCCTTTATGTTTGTCCTCAATTTGTTTTTAAAAATCATGTTTCGAAACACTAGTTAACGATGTGTTGTAATTTTCTAAAATATCAAACTTAGTCAATAACAATAATTCTAGTTGCATGTGTAAAGAAATTAATGTGTGATAAGACCATGCATTTAAAATGTTAGTTTGAAGAGACCATCAAGGGAGTAATCGTAATTCTACCACATTTTGACATATGGTCTGAATTCAGAAGCTACAGATCTAATCAAAATATTTATTAAAGTTACCATATATAGTTGAGTTATTGTTTTATGATAGATGGATCATAATTGTTTTACATGTGGAATGAAAGCATCTCACTACCCAATTACTTATTAACGATTGAGACGTAGTAGCTATTAGGAGGCTCGCAAACTAAATAATGGTGAATTGGTGACACTTGGTTAGGCTAAGCAGTTAAGCCGTTAAGGTGCTAGTACTTTAGAGGTTATGGGTTCAATTCTCGTTAAGTGCGTGTTTATTTCTGATTTATTACTAGCATTTGATTTATAACCGTTGTGAAATTATTAGTTGATGATGTATGACTCATGTAATATTGTGATTCTAAAAAAAATAATGCATTTGATTATTTTCTTTTTGGCTGCTAAAACTTGAAATTGATTTATTGAATTTAATTTCATAATGCACACTAGCCTTAGCCGGATTTGACGTTAGTTCGGGACTCAAATATGAAATAGCCAAAACTAGCAGAACAAAAAGGAAAATGTTATGGGGGGCTAGTATGGGTAAAACCTAGATGATATAAAGTGAAATCGCGAGTGACAAAGCGTGAGCGAGATCTCTAAAATGAAACAAAAAAAGAGTGGCGTATTAGAGCATTTATTTTAATTATTTTCAAAACATTTTATTTTATATAATATATATTCTTTACAAAAATTGTTAAATTTATTTGATCAACTTTGAACATCTAATCACAACATTATTTGGCCCATATAACTCTTGTTTATCATATCTACATCTGAGCCCAATTATTGATAAACCCAATAATCCAAAAGCCCGCTTAGAAAACCTAATATTGATCTAGGTTTATTACTTCCAGTAGTGCTCAGTCCCGCCGTCACCACCTGGTCATGAAAAACCTGATGATTGCTCAGTCCTGCCGTTACCGCCTGGTCATGACAAACCCGATGATTGCTCAGAGCGCAGACAACGACCTCACCCTTCTTCTCAAGAACTTTGCCAGCTGCCAAGAAAAAAGAAAATTCGTACTGCTTCTGGTGATGAAAAACGAAAACTTGTAGACATTATTTATAATATTCCCAATATCAGTGGGTGCATTTCATATTTTGGTTTGTGACACTTTAGAACTATATAATCCATATATATTGCTGAAATACAAGAATTCCCATAATTCGTACGTGGAGAGTCCTTCAAAATTGAACTTTTTACACGGAGAGACATGCCTTCAAATTCTACTAAAAATTTCCCTATCTCACAAGCTAAACTGTACCAATAGTTCCTAAACCTTGTTTAAAAAAAAAAAACCATAAGATATAAAGTGCTAAGCTACTAAACCAAAGAAAGAGAAAAAAAAAGTTATAAAAGAAGTTGGAAAAAAAAAGAAGAAACGGATCGGGTCATCGATCCGATCCGTTCCGGAACGGATCCGGGACCGATCAGAGCAGTCTGCCAGGCGGATCAGCACTTGATCCGATCCAAAACGGTCCGATCCGTTGAGGACCGGACCGATCCGACCCAATCCGGCCCAATTGCCAGGCCTATGATGAACCTGCCCCTGCTGAAACATCGACCTCCCAAGATAAATTGATTCCTCAACTCTTTAATATTAGCCGAACATAGTTTGTTTGTTCGTAAGATGTTCACGAATGGCAAGAAAGAGTCGTCGCAAAATCAACATGTATCAGCAGCTATACATATCCAAGCCTCCGAGGAAGATGCATTCATAGAATTGTTAAAATTTATGTGTAGCGGTACATTATCATCCAGAGCGATGTCTACGCCATATGTGCTTTGTGTGAAGTGACAAGTTCGATGTTCAGTCATGCATTAAGCTCTGCACTCAATTGCTCATTAGTTTTCCAATGACACTTTATGTAACTCCGGTACATTTTAGGTCATCAAGTAGCTAATATAAATATATTAATTTTATGTATCAAACGAGGGCCATAGAAAGATTTGACCCAATAGCTAGTATGAACCATAGAAAGATTTGACCCAATAGCTAGTATGAACCCCGTGAATGTATTCACCATGGCTTTTAAATTGTTGGCTTTTATTTTAGTCCGTCCCTGTAACTTTCTGACAGAGCCGAGATGGCTCCGGAAAGAAGTTTGCAGGCGGGTGGTGCTAGGCTAGGGAGCAGGGCGCTTCCCGGCGCGGCGCTACACTAAAGTTGGCATTGCTTTATGTTGACCATGATTCCACTGGTTTAACGTCTGATTCCATTAGGCCATATTTTGGAAAATACTGCTAAAGATATGCACAGGGATGATGAGCTTCTAAAAGAGTTGCTTCAACTCCCTTTAATCGCTATTGAGGCCGTAAATAGAGTTGGAGGAGTAATATATGATCTTATAGTTAAGTTGCTGCAAAAGCATTACCCAAATGAGTTGGAGGAATGACAAAAAGGTGTTAAACATGCTTGTAGGAAGATTCCTTCGTTGATCTTCTTTTGTAAGTAGCGCCATAATAAAGGATATCCTGAGTCCTGACTTCTACGGACATTGACCTGCAATTGCTTCCAAAATCGTTGTTGGAGCCGCATGTTACCAACTGCGGCTTCAACCACCAGACCATGAATTTATCAAACGTGCATACATCCATCATCCTTTGAAAGTGGTAGCAGTTGACGACGACTCATCTTCTCATACAAAGTGCATGGTCTTACTTGTGTTGGATGGTTGGGACGATCTGTTTGGGATTTTGTGGGCATAGTTTATCAACAAAGAGAACCCTTACTTCGTCAACGACATTCTCCGTCTCAGGTGTCATCTAAGAGTTACGAAGTGACGGGTGTGAAAATTAGTGATGTAATACAATACATATATGTATGTATGATTAGTCGATGTATGCCTTTGAATCACACTTTTCCTTCCATATTTGCACTTGATTTTAAGGAAATCAAAAAACTATGTGATGTTTATACGCACATGCAAGTCTTTTTTTGTAGCTTAATCTTACGTCCATTGGTTTCGGGATTTTTTTTTTTCCAAAAAAGCTAGTAATGTTTCACCTGAAGAATGTAGAAGGCTTGGGACAAAATTACAATACTAGAAAAATACTAGAAAGGTCATGAACTATCATATAAATGGAAGTCAAAGAAATGTTATAGAAAACTCTACATTGGTTGTAAATATCATATATAGTAGAATTCTCTAAAACATTAGTAGATGAGTAGATGTAGTAATATATAATATTGTGGAATATTTAGACCCCTTTCGGGACTTGTATATATAGGGGTGATTCCGAACTTCTATGTACATGATTATTGTTCCTATACTCACTTCATGTTATACTTTTTTTTTTTTTATGTCAAATAAGATTACTACAAATGGCCTTCATCATTGTGATGCCAACAAAACCAAACAACTGGCATTAAAAAAAAAAAAAAAGCAAATGGACATACTTGAAAAAGCAATAAAGTTTGGACATACTTTGGTTCGAACCCAAGACCTTCAAGGGTGAAACTTTACAATCAACATGTCAACTAGCGGTTACGAGATCAACCAGACTGCCACGTGCAAAAAGAATAGAATTAAATAATTAGAGACTTGGAATGAATTTCCAGCATACTTACTCATGTTATTGGGACGCTTTGATTTCGCCGGTGCAACCGGTTCTACTGACACCATTTCATCAAGACTAGTGGGTGAAACCAGTTTTCGCCTCTTATCGGTTGCCTCCCTAGCCCTTCTCTGCTGCTGGGTCCTTTTGTCGTCGGAACCCAGTTTACGCCTCTTATCGGATGCCTCCCTAGTCCTTCTCAGTTGCTGGTCCTTTTGCCGCGGAACCTTTGAAGTATTGCTTTGAATTGTCACTTCTTAGTTGCTGAGTCTTTATATCAACGGAAATTTTGAAGTGTTGCTTCGAATTGATAACCAAATTCATTGGAAAATCATATGGCAGCAAAGATAATCCAAGCTCTTTCGAGAATTATTCATACAATTACTCATGCCCTAAAAAAAATCAAGAAATAAAGTTTCAAATTTTCAAGAAGATAACCAGATTCATATAAGAAAAGAGTTGAAATCAACCTAAATTTTTCAAGTATTGCAGGATCCCATAATCAACCTGTTTTGATCGACAGCCCGAGGATGAAGCCAGTTCTAGCCTCTCATCATCTGCCTCGGCCCTTCTTCGTTGCAGCTTTTTTGCCAACAAAACAAAAAAACCGATCGGGTAGTCCGGGTGCGAACATAGACAACCCAAATTCATGCGCAAATATTCATGCAATGAATCAAGCCCGGACAATAATGCAAACAGAGTTTAATTGACCCAAATTCTTCAATAAGACACAAAAAAGAAATTAATAGGAATGGTAAATGATGTGAACCGAAATCGGGTATTGCAAGATTCCATAACCAGTGAGTTTGTTTGTCGTCTCTACACTTTAGACGGAGACTAGAGTATGCATGACATAGGGAGAAAGAGGGAAGAATTTTGAACTGAAGGATATATATATTATTATATTTAATACTATGTTTATAGGAAACGAAATATTATTTTTGTTTTTGTGATAGAGAGAGGGGGAGAAAGGGGGAGAGACTTTGAAATGAGCATATATTTATAGGAAACCAAATGTTAAACTGAAATAAAAGGACCAATGAGAAACAAATTAACAACATGGAGAATCAATAATTGATAAACAATCAACTGGAAAAACGCACGCACGTATCATGAGTCAAACATAGTTTAGGTGTAATATACGAGTTAAACATACGAGTCAAATATGACTGTCGTTGATAAAGAGGGAATATGTAACGAAATTAATGAAGTATTTAAAAATCACGTAAACAGTTATGTTCAACATCACTTCCGGCTTCCGCATGCAATATTCATTAATGAAGATAAGTTTTCCTTTCCTACTTATTTTGACACAATTTGCGTTCTTTTACATATTAGCATGTAAAGTTAACATATTTTATCAGCAAGTTCCACGTTTTTTCAACTTATAGATATAATATAAGAGTTTGCTCTAAAACTACTCATGCAGTCATGCAAGTGTAAAACAATCTCTAATCAATGAAGGAAATCAATGTAGACGGTTAATACAGAGAACACGCGTGCAATTTGCCTATAAAATATAAATGGTAAAATAAATAGACACCTTGATCACTAGTACGAGTACAAGGTAAACTTAAAGAATAACCATAGAAATATGATTACACGTCAACTTGAGATAAGAAAGAAGGTTTCTATTTTGTCGTGTTTAAATTTCCCGAGTGGCAGCTTCTCTCTATCATATCGAGTTATCGACATATCTTCATCAAACTAGATCTAAAACTAGTGCAAGGACACCCCACCACAAGGACCAGTTACGAATTCAAGACTGATTTTTACGGGACCGTAGTATAAATATTTTATTAATATGTAATAATTTTTTACATACGTAGTTCAGGGGAAAATTAGTACAATCTCTGAATTTCTCATATTAACCTCTGAATATCAAAAGAAATCCGTTAGTTTTATATATACACTGATCACTTACACTCCCCCAGATTCAAAGTGCAGAATATGTTAGTGATATTTAGTCACCAAACTTATAATGATAAGAAGGAAAGGAACAAATTAAAGGAGTGTTACGATGGGAACGTTGATATGGAGCCCTTATATTTGTCCTGCATGCATGGCGCTTTTCATCTCTGATTTGGTGGTAATTATTCAAGCACTACACATGTCGTGGTGCTCAAATTTACACACACACCAGATTAAAGTGTGGCAGATAGACTATGTACGTACGTACGTACAGTGCCAAATTGCCAATCCAATATATATAGCCAAGTACACTCTAATAATTTGTTGTATTTTAGTTTGGACGACGACTTTCATGGATCTCGATCGATCGAGTTACTTTTAATTAGGTGAATTTGAATAAAAAATCTGAATGATCTTTACAAAAACCATACTACTAATAAATATTTTGGAAGTTCGATTAATGTCGTTGTATAAAGAAGAAAGTACAGTATATATCTGGTAATTTGTTGGGAGTAATCAATCTCCCTCTTTGAGAGTACTTGAGGTCAGTGAGCTGGTCGTGTGAACCAAACCGACACCCACTAACTCCGTCGGGAGGGGTCGGGAGGTGATAGGTCTAGCTAGTTTTGTCTTAATTCTCGGCCAAAGCACATTAATCCAAAGTTGAATGAGAAATCATCCTAAAGGACAAGCAGGGCAGGCTGGGATCGGAGCAGCGTCTCTCACGTGTCCATGTCTCTGCACAATCTCTGTCACTCAATAACTTCATTGATTTATTACTACATCCATCTCAGATTTATGGACAATAGCAGACTACCAACTACTGTTTGGCTATTTGCCTATTCCACAACACAAAATAGTTTGGATCGTAGTATATATATATAGCATTTATTGCCTTTATTTTATTTTAAACGTCAAATTTTAGTATAAGACTAATAATTATTAGTCAGGGACGGACCCAGAATTTGAAGCTTGTGGGGGCACTTAGTCCCACAAGACTTTTTTTTTTCTTTCAATAATAGCCTACAAAAAATAATTTGCCCCCACAAAATATAGTAATTTGCACCCATGAAGATTTTATAATTCTAATACAACCTTAATTATCACTTGAAATGAATTCGAATTCATATAAATTCAGTTTTAATTTATTTCTTGTTGTTTATGTAAGGGTAAAGCTTCTCAAATTCATTTTTTATGTCTATAAAGTACCATGTTTAACTAATTTTCGTTTTATATAGTGATTCATGAGTCGTCTTGTATTATTTTGCATCCATTCCCCAAAATTTCTAGATCCGCCCCTGGGTCAAATTATACATATATGATTTTTCGAAAGTTCAGGGGGCCAAAACTTGAAAAATCATATATATTACCTATAAAAAACTTGAAAAATCGTAAATACTACATATAAAATTTTGTTTTCAAAATTTTGGGGGGGCCCACCTGCCCCGACCCTGGTTCCGCCCCTGAGTATAGTTGTGCACAAGACTTGCACTCTACGTGGAAGTAAAAAACGCAACATTTGCGGGTTGTTGCAGGATTTTTGGAAGTGAATTATGATATTTGATTTTTATTTTGGTAAATGATGAGTTTTTTTCTTCTTTTTTGGAAAGTTGAGATTTAGCGTTGAGTTTTATGAAAATTTGTATTTGATATTAGATATTTAGATTTTTTTATTTTAATATGTTTGAGTATGATGTATGGAAATTGTAATTTTCATGAGTAAGTATATAGAGAGGCTTTGAGTAGTAATATATAATTTTGGTATATTGATTAGTTTTTTATTTTTAGACAATAATAATCAACTCCCAAATCGGATTACATGATTTTGGGCGACCAAAATTATCCTCCTGGTTCACCTTCTAATAATGGAAGCTTTCTTTGTAGTCGATTCGAAACTACTATTGCTCAAATTGGCCACACACATGTTGAATCCGACAAATATATTTATTTTTCTGATGTTAATTGAACTTGATTTCGAATGGTAATTTATGAATTCAAGGCTTTGTTTGTTTGCTTCTTTAATTCAATGGTTGTGGAATCACTACAAGTCTCTCTATGCCTGCCAAGTGAAAGGCCATGTCTACATATATATGGTAACACTGTAACAGGTGGTATAATTTAGGAAGTAAATAGACTTTTCTCCATATCTATGCAACAAGACAACACAATGAATTGTCAATTTTAGGACTCTGCAAATTTTCTTTCTTTTGTTGTTTCTCATTTTAAATAGGTGAAAATCTAGTACCATATCTTTTAATCTTTTAAGTACTCCCATAAAATTGTATAGCTAGTTCAAATTTAAAGTTAATGTTTATCTATATATATATAGGCCGGCTCCAACGGAACGCAACATGAGCCTCAACCTCCATTTTGCGCCTCCATCAGATGCTCGATTAAGGGAGCTCAACATTGAGCTCGAGTTCAACGTTATTTCGTTTTCTTTATTTTTGTCACTTCATTTTCCTTTCTTTCTTTCTTCATGCAAATCCAGCATGGGAGGTTTGGAGTATTATTTATGATACAAAATGAAAAGGAGATGATGAAAGGGTACCAACTGCATGTTAAAGTGTTTGAGATCGAGTAAGTTAGTGGAATGTTTGTTTTTTTCTTCTTTGAAACGACAAATATTACAGTTGTTGGAGAGTTGAACCACCTTATGTCTCGACCAAGGATTGAACCCCGCACCTCCCCTTCACCACTCCCTTAAGTTAGTGGAATAGTGATTTGACATAATTAAGACCCAAATTGGAGATCAACTTTGAAGATGGGCCTTAACCTAACACATTATTTTATTTATTTTTACTAGAAACCACCCCACCCCCTCCCCAACACCCTAATTCCCCCGGCCCGCCAGTCTATAAGGGCTCTCTCCGATTTGATCTATATATTAGACTTTGAATCTATGTATATTGCTCTCCGAGGCGCGTAGAATATCATTGAATGTTCAATTATCAACTCTCTACGTACTTTCAAGGGTTAAATACATATAAGGACAAAAACCAACAAATAATTGCATAAAAAACCACTCTCAAACAACATTTACAAAAGGCTCGCTATAGTAAGTAGCTACAGTAGATCCGGATTTCAAAAACTCGCTACAGTAGATTTAATGAGATTTTTTGAAATCCGCCTATAGAAATGGACCTCAAAATCTCGCTGAAGTGAATTTAATAGCAAATTTGACATCCGGAAGTCAGTTTTAGCCACTGAAACTAGCTGAAACTAGCTAAAAATGGTTGAAACTAGCTGAAACTTGCTAAAAATGGCTGAAACTAGCTAAAAATGACTGAAACAAATTGAAACTAACTGTTAATTTTATATTTTCCTAAACTTAACACTTAAAACTATTTGTTAATTTTATAAAATAATTAAACTAACGCTAAAAATTATTTATACTAAACTAAATAAGTTAAAAAAATATAGAAACTATAATTACAAAAATTTAATCATTATTTTAACTGAAAAAACATAGTTCCATATTAGTTTCAACACATAAAAGCTAGTTTCAGAAGTTAGTTTCAAACAAAAGCTAGTTTCATAAACTAGTTAAAACTAACTATTAATGCTAGTTTCAACATCATAAAATGTTACTTTCATTAGTTTCAACAACAAAAATGCTATTTTCGTTAGTTTCAGCATCATAAGTGCTAGTTTCAGCAACAAAAAAATTTAGTTTGAGCAACACAAATGCTAGTTTTAACAACTAAATAAATGCTAGTATCATTAGTTTAAATATCATAAGTGCTAGTTTCAGCCATAAAAATGTTAATTTCAGCAACACGAATGCTAATTTCATTTGTTTCAGCATCACAAGTGAACACAAAAAATGTTAGTTTCATTAGATTCAATAACATAGATGCTAGTTTCATTAGTTTCATCAACAAAAATGCTAGTTTCAGTAGTTTCTGTGTATAAAGATTAATTAGTTAGCAAAAAAAAAGTTAAATATAATTAGCTAGTAATTAATTAACACTAATGGATGTCAAAAACACCATCAAAATCCATTTTAGCGAGAAAAATGGAGTCCAGCAAGCAATTGAGATCCAAATTGATTAGATTTTAGGGCACCAAAAATTAGAATGACCTTTTTTGTAAGTGATTTTTTAAGATGATTGTTTTAGCAATTATGTGCTCTAGAGTGGTTTCTTTATGTATTTTTCTGTACTTTCAATACTTGCTCTTAAGCTAAACAAGTTCCAATCGTCGTCAATGTATATCATTGACTTGGCTAAATCTAGACGGACTTATGTGAAAGTTACATGGAGTCTTCTAGGGTCAGGCAGGCTTCGCCCTGCCTGATATCAGGCAAACTGATCTAGACCATTAGATCTTTGATCTAATGGTTCACAACACTTCGCCAAAAAATATTTGGCGATCGCCTTTCGCCTTATCCTTCGCCTTGTCGCCTTATTAATATTTTAATTAATAAATTATAATAAAAATATTAATATTTTATAAAATGTCATTTTTACCCTCCAAAAAATAAAAATTTTAATATTTTTTTATAATTTCGATTTATTAATATTTTTTTACGGTTGTTTTTATTATTTTTATTATATTAAATTATTTATTAATGAATTTGAAAATATTTAATTATAATTACCAAAAATATTCAAAGTTAGGATTTGAACCTGAGACCTTTGGCTAAATAGCACAAGACTAAACCACCAGGCTACCAATTACTTTGTTCATTAATCGCTATTACTTTATAGAGTATCATAATAGAAAATTAATAATCAACCTAAATTTATAATTAATTGAACACTCATTCACGTCTCTCTCTTGCTGCTGCTACCTCTCTCAGTCGACTTCTCATAAGAAAAAACAGTGACAGGTCGCTCATTCTCGTCTATTTTCCCATTCGCATTCCCATATAATTGACATGTTCCAACTCATGAATTAGAGTGGACAAAGGAAGCTAAAAAGTGTTCATGGAGCTTCCAAACACAAGATTATTCACAAATAGAAATTATTTAATTTCTTTAATTTTATATAAATGGGCGTATCCTGTTAAAATTGATATGCCAAAATTCAATTTAGTCCATAAAAGATCAGAAATATATCGGTTAAATATCTAAATTTAACTCGGGATTTGATTTGACAACATAATAATAAAGTTGACAACAAGATAATCGATTCCAAATTATCCAAATTAATATTGACACAAATTCATCTGATTAAAAATATATTTGAACTGAATAAATCGAATCAAATTTAACCCGAAATTTGTTATGATAAAAAATAAATCGAATCAAATTTAATCCGAAATTATCCAATTTGAATTTGAGTGGGATACAACCGTTCCTATTTAAATTTGACTTGTATTCACCCAAACGAAAATAATCAAAATTGTGCATACAGATGACAAAAATGGCCAACAAATATTCACATATTTATTTTATATGTCTAAATTTAAAATCGATTTAATAGATTATATTAGGGTTATTTTAAATGGGCTACATCTCTCTTAATTTTATTATCCGATTAGAATATTATTCACAATATTAATAGAAATGTCTATTAATTTTAATTGTATATATAGGTGTAATCTTAATCCGACTACTCATCATAAATATATAAGTTACTAATCCAAGAGCCAATCCTACAAAACAAGAATAAAATTGACCAAAAGAGAAACTGATTCGAAATTTATTTTCACAGAAATTCATTCGATCCCAAGCAAATGATAAAAGTGATATCAAAATATTTGATCTCAAGCAAAAAAATATAAATTAAATAGATTCACCATTCTACTAATACTACACTACATAACTAAAAAAACAACATTTAGATTACCAAATAATTGACAATAAAAAAAAAAAAAAAGGCCCGGCCTGAGCCCGACCCGACCCATGACGGGCCCGGGCCTGGGCCTAATGTTCGGCCCCGTCCTGGGCCATGGGCCGGGGGGCTTGGTGCTAGTCTTCCCGGGCCCGACCGGGCCTCTTAAAGCCCGGCCCGGCCCATTGCCATCCCTATACTTAACAAACTAACAAATGATAACAATCACTGAGATACGAGATAATGGATAAGTGCATTAATCTTCTCCAATGAAACATTCACTATAAAATGAGTCAAACCTTCAGACTCATAGATACCAACTTACATTGTCTTAACTCTATCACAATTATAGAAGCAACTTAGTAGTCTCATATACGTAACAAGTCATGATATATGTTGTTTTATCCGTTCTTAGTGTCAATTAGTTTATTATTTAATATAAATATAGAAAAATTCATAAATAATAAATCAACTAGACAACACGTTTACAAACTAGTCATCATGTGAGTCATATGGTAAGGATGGACATTGTTGAGTTTAGAATAATGAGTAATTCCGTTGGTCAATCAACCAGAGTAAAAAAACAATGAGAAATAATTTATTATAGTTTAAGATTAAGAATATAAAATGAAATGCAAATTCACAATTAAAATGTTAAATGTTTACATTATACAAAATACATTAGTTAAATTTATAACATCATTATTTCAACCAAGTTGGAACATTCTCCTATTGGTTAAGTAAGCTGACTTCCATTGTGGTGGCTTGGGTTCAAATCCCACATCCAACATTAAAATTACTATATTTTTAATTAGATGCAAAGATGGGATATAAATCCGGGCCGGACCTTCCCGGTCCGTTTCTGACCGGCGGGATGTTCTCGGGCCCGGGCCGGACCTTCCCGGTCCTCGGGCCCGGCCCGAACCGTCATCAGCCCACCTGGCCCGAATAATAAAAGATGATAATAATAATAATAAATGTAAATATTTTTATTTTACTATATTTTTTAATAACTGTATTTATTATTTTAATTCAAGGTTATTTAAGTAAATTTATATTTAATTGAAAATTAAATAAAAATAATTATTTTAACTTTTTGGCGAAGGGTTGGCGAAGGCGAATGACGTGGCGACTTTTGATTGGATGCCTGTTGTCAGGCAAGGCGAAAGCCTGCCTGCCCGTAGAAAAGTCCAAGTTACATGATAAAACTGTTTTCAGATTTACAAATTAGACAAAAACACTCTGTTAGACGTCGGGGTTATCTCAAATAAATTTTTTTTTTTCAATTTATAACCTAACACAAACTCTTGTGGAGCTCATTAATTATTTGTAAACATACTACTACCATCTAGAAATATATAGATTAGGAGTATATCTGACAAAATTAACTAAATTAACTGATAAAATAAATGAATAATTAATAAATGATAATTGGGATCCCATGATAAACTAAATTAAGGTACATTGATTTTTTATACCCTCTTAGCGTCCCTAATAACGAAATGAGCCACTTTAGTTTATCAATTACATTTTAGTCCAAAGTCAACAAAAATTCACTATTCCAAAATTGAATTTTGATGAAACCAAACAAACCTTAGTATTTTCAAATAAAAAAGATAAAGAATTAAAAGAAAAACTAAATAAACTACTACAATAATAAAATAAATTTTAAATTAAGAAAAAAATCTTAACTAAAATAAAAAAAAAAATTATCTTCATCATCTCCAAAGCTTCGGTACCGTAATTTTTTCCGGTACCGGAACTCCAGCGCCGAAAACAGTGGAGCAAGCTGCTCCACCACCATTAACGGTGCAGCAAGCAGCTTGCTCCACCATCAGATCGGTGGAGAGCAGCTCCACCATTGCTCCACCGTTACCGGCACCGGAGTTCCGATACCGGAATTATTCAGTATCGAAGTTTTAGCGAAGAAGAAGATGAATGGATCGATCTTGTTAAATATTTAATTTTTATTTTATTTTATAATTCTATTTAAATTTTTTAAATCTTTAAATTAATTTTTTGATTGAAAATATTTATTTTTCTTAAGTCATGTTTGGTTGGAAGGTGTTTAAAGTGTTGGTCAACTCAAATGGACTAAAATGTAATTAAGTTTGGACTATAATGTAATTGATAACACAAGAGGGTCCTCTTTATGAGAAAAACCTTCATAGTAAGCCCTTATAATCAATTTTCTCTAATTAAAAACTTAAAAACTCATAAGTTTATACTTCATGTGGATTGTGGAGTATGTAGTTTTTTTCAAATCAGTTAATCAACTTTGATTTACTTCTACTATTTGATTTGTTGACAAAACATACAAACACATGACTAGCTATTAGCAACTTGTTTATAACCCAACCAAAGCCAACTATAAAGTGGAATAAACAACAAAACCACTGAAGCTAGCTTCCAAAGCAACCAGTCAGTCTCCAATAATTAGTGACTGCCTTTCTCATCAAACCTACACTAGCTTCTCTATATAGTAGTCATCAAACTCTCATAAAGTTTCTCAAATAAACAACATTATATATTATTTTATTTTATTTGCCCTATCTAATGGGTGATGATGATAGAATAAACAACCAGTACCATAGTCATCTAGGTCAATATGATGTTCATCAACAAAATTTTCAAGTACCAAACCTAACATTGAGCCTCAACCTCAAACCACCTGCAGCTTCTGCTACTTCAACTTCTGCTTATGATCATAAGCAGCTTTTCGGTTGTCGGAATTGCAGCCGAGTTTTCTTCAGCTCACAGGCCTTGGGTGGTCACATGAACGCTCACCGCAAGAAGACTAAAGCAGTTCTCATGAAGTCTAACTATAAGAACAAGCAACCAGCAGCTGCACCATTTCCGGTATCCGGCCCTAGCTTGCACACACTTGGGCTTGTTGGCTCTCATGCACTGTCTGGGCCGGAGCCTAGTAGAGACAAGGCCAAATTCGAACCAAGATCACGCGATGATGAGTCGTCTGAATTTAGGGTTCCCAACTTGCATGAGCACATTCCAGTGGATGCAAGAAAGTGGCCTGGAAGCTTTAGGCCTGATGATGATCAACCGTACTCACCGGTTCACGATTCTGAAGATCTCGATTTAAATCTTCGTTTATGATTGGCGGTAAGAATATTAATGATTGTTGATTTGTACATTATGTATGGATTAATTGCGTGTAGCGGATTATAGTTAGTTATCACGTAATTGTCCACTCTTCTTCATTTCTTGTTGTTCATATATTATTAAATAAAATTGTATCCTAAAGTGAGACTGAAATCGCAGAATTTTGGTTAGAGATGTGTTAATTCAATCTCAAATTTGGTGCAACAAACAAGCAAACATTTGTATAAATATTAAAGACAAGATGTATGTGGATATATACATATATACATGGTTTGAAAGCTTTGAATTGTAGTAGTGTATATATATAAATAAGTGGCTTTTGATCAAGTTTCAGAATACTTGTAGACATCTTTGCAGGTGAGAATCTTACTTTTGATATACTCCAGTATATATCTTCCTGTACGTGCTAGATTTTAACCATTTCACTTTTACTAGTTATAGCGAAAGGAACATGAAATTGAAGAAGTATAGTAATAATTTTGTATTATGTATATAAGGTAAATTTCATTGAAGAATAAAAAATTGATGAAAAGACAGTAGATGCAGATAGGCATGCATGTTATAATTAATTGGTGGAGTGAGATAGAAAACATGCATGAGGGTTCTGAAAAGTCTGTGACATTTTTGCTTATTCACCGTTCTCAAACATCACATTGGTCAGAAACTCGAATATTTACTAGTGTCTTTATGATTATTGATTAGCGATCAAAGTTGAGCCAGGTGATTCAAACAAGCTGTTTGAATACGAGTGTAGTACATAATTTTGAAATATACTATCTAAACATAAGTAGATGAGAAAGGAGGGTCGATCGTCACGAGCGAGATCTCAAACGTTAAACATATCGAACAAGGCAAAGAAAGAATCAGATAAGAACTTTGGGGAAATATTTGTATTCATCAACTCAAATTAAACAAAGATAATTATGGGCATAGCCCTGCAGTGCTTATATACTATGTACAGTACTTAGAATTTGACAACTAAAAATCTAAACGAAATATAATTGTAAAAGTAAGTTCTAATCGATTTGCCCTTATCTCCATGTATAAGGTAGAAATAACTATTTATCTCTATGGACAAATTAGAACATGAAGTATCCATTTATTCATGAACACTAACTTATCTAAATAAAATAAGAAATCTAAATACTTCCCACTACTACCGAGTAAATTGGTGTAAAATTTACCAACATACACCCATGTTTCATTTTCAGATCTGGATCTCAAATCTCCACATCACACATCTTTCCCTCTGAAAACTCTATCCCCCAATCATATTAGCGGCGGCAGTCGTGGTTTTTGTGGCGGGGGGGGGGGGTGAGTTTGTGGTGGTGGCCGGAGTCGTGTGGTGGTGGTTCTTTGGTGGTCAAAGGTGCATAGTGGTGGTCAACGGTGGAGATTGGTGGTACCATGGTGGTGGCCAAAGGTTCAATGGTGGTGGTCAACGGTGCAGGGGTGTTCGAAGGTTCGATGGCGGTCAACGGTATTGGTTGGTGAAGGTAGTTTCAGACTTTTACATTACCGAAACCACTCAAGTTTAATCATAAAAACGTTCGGGCCTTTTTTTTTTATTAGTTTTTCAAAAAGAGATTCCTTCAAGTAATCACCCAAATATAATAACAATAACAGGTATGTAATGGATCCAATTCACGTGGATCGGATCTGTGGTAAATTGGTCCGGAATAGAGTAAGTTGACGCATATGCAAACCACGTGAACCAAGTTAAACCCCACAAATGCGACAGGCTCTGGCCCAAGATGACATAATCACAAATTCTCCTCTTGCAGACGAGATCTCCCATGTCTATTACACTAGATCTTCATTCTCCAATTTGTAAATAAAAAGGGCCCATTGATTTTAACACCTCCTTAGCGCCCCTAATAACAAAAAAGACCACATTAGCTTATCAATTACATTTTAGTCCAAAGTCAATCAAAATTTATTATTCCAAAATTGATTTTTGATGGAACCAAACAAGCCTTAGTGTTTTCAAATAAAACAAATAAATAATTAAAAGAAAAACTTAAGTAAAATACTAAAATAATAAAATAAATTTTTATATTTCATTTTCTTTTTTTAATTCTCTTTCTTCTTCACAACTCCGATGACCGAATTATCTCCGATGACCGGAGCTGTGTCCGGAATCATCCAAGCTCCCTGATCGGAGCTTGCCAAGCTCCAATCAGGGAGCTTGTGCAGCTCCACTGTTTCCATCTATTCATCCGTTAATTATTCCTACTGCTACTGTTCAAGTCAATCAACTTGCATGCTGGAAATGGCGTCTGCTTGTGTAAGCACCAACTCACCGGAGAGTTTCCTCGACTGTCCACCGACGAAGTTTCCGGCGTACAGCTGGCTCAGTCCTCGAGTCTCATTCAGCCGCGAGTTTGGTGAAAATGCGGATGAGCAGATGCCGAAGAAGTCAGATCTGGAAATCTCCGGTAAGGATTTCATCGATTTTGAGTTCCGCCTTGAGGATCCGGTCACCATGCTTCTGGCTGACGAGCTCTTCTCCGACGGAAATCTTGTTCCGCTACAGTGTCTAATGTACGACCTTCTATCACGTCAGCTCCGACGAGTTTACCGGACACGCCTAATTTGTGCAGCTCCCAGATCAGAGCTTCTAAGCTCCGATCTAGGGGAGTTCTCCCAGATCTTCAAGTCTGGTCACCGAATTCCGTTGCCGGATTCCGGTGAGGACTTGAAGAAGAAGAAGAAGAGGAGAAGACAAATAAAAATAAGAAAAGAAAAAAGAAAAGAGAAATAAAAAAAGAAAAAATGTTAGGGCATGTTTGGATCAGAAATAATAAAGTGATGGTCAACTCAAAAAACCTTCATTTTGGACCAAAATGTAATTGATACCATAAGAGGATCCTTTTTTAGAAAGACCTTCATAAGGAGGTCTAAAAATCAATTTTCTCTAAAAAAATTACAAATTGCTTCCCTATTTATTTATAGTTGAAGCCTTGGAACCGCTGGAAATAAAAATGAAGACGCTTGAATGATTCAAAATAGTTCGATTAATTTATCAACATTAATCGAACTACATAAAATCTTAAAACCAACCCATATTTTAGATGATGGATCTCATATAGGGCCACCATTCAGATTGATCAAGAATTTGGCCCATTATATTAAACTGGCCCATTGAATGTCACGTACATACCGTTTGGATGAAAATGTTTATCATATCGTGCTCATGAATCGAAACGAGACTCTGCTTCTTTTTTTTTTGTTTTTTAACACCAAAAATATATATTAAAAATAGAGCATAAGAAATGTTCGGCATAGTACAAATAGTGATCAGACGAGACTCTGCTGATATGATATGAAATGGAATACATTCATTTTTAAAAAATTCAAATATCTTTTAGTGATCAGTATAATTTACTACGTACTCAGTAGAATTTTTAAAAAGTCTATTTACACATTTTGATTCCAACAATTTACCACCAAAAGTTTCATGTCTTGGGCATAAATAGCAAGAGAGAGGACTGTTATAAATCAATTGACTAGTTGCATCGATCGTATAATTCTCACTTGGATTAGAAAGATTTGAAAGCTAACGCAAGAAAACCAAGCCAACCATCGTCAACCACACTAATCCTTTTTCAGAAAATTGATCCATCAAATCCAATTATTATGCTTAATGTTACCTTCATAGTGCAGTACTTTACTGCAAGTTGAATGGAAATATGAAGAAAATAGGCTAACATATACTAGGAGCCACATCAGTAGGTTTAATGGCTAATTTAGCTACAATAAGTAAGTTAGCTCAAATGGTCCAGTTGGTGAAGATTATCTCTCAACTTGCAGAAAAGCAAAATGTGGATGATACAAATGATGAAGAATAAATACCACAGACCACATATAGGATTCCTTGCCAATATGTTACACACAAGTTACACTGTTCATAAACTTTTGATCACAACTTAATAAGGGGCACTGAGCTCAAACTTCACAGAAGTTTACTTCTGAAAAGAATCTTTAACCATGGATTCACATCAGGGGCGGAACAAGGGGCGGGGCAGGTGGGGCGTCCCCCCAAACTTTTGGAAAAAAAAATTATATGTAGTATTTACAAATTTTCAAGTTTTTTATAGGCAATATATACGATTTTTTAAGTTTTGACTCCCTCTCCAAACTTTAGAAAAATCATGTATATATAATTTGGCCCCTGTAACTCTAAATCCTGGTTCCGCCCTGAATCACATGGATTTAACTCCTTCTATAGTTGCATGAATAAAAAAGTGATATCTGAGATTTTATATTTTTTAATACATCCGTCTAATTAATTTGTCATTCAACCAAAATAAACCTATTATGTAAACGTGCTCAATGAACTTGTCCAAATAGTTTGGTAACCACACAAGAACGATGCTCTGAGTTTGTTGAGCACATTGCCACGGTAATCCGAACTCTCTAAAGTTTGTTTTAAGGACCGTAAAAGAGAAAATGATGTGAAATCTTACGCTCCCCATTACAATACCAATACAGGCAGGTCTGGGATGGACGTGACCAAAGTAGTTTGGTAACCACACAAGAACGAATCGACCCATGCATCCGTTAAGCCTACCACGCAATCATTCAGGCGCACACAATGTACATGAGAGGATAGATAGTCCAATCACCCGAGAAACTTACAGTTTAGCGCGTATCAATGTGTATCATCGTGCCCTATGGTTTGAAAAAGGAAATGATGTTTTATTCAAACAAGCTAGTAATAAGGCCACAGTATATCTTTGAAACAATAGTGTTGTTGTTGTAGAAAAGTAAAAGGTTCTTCTACTCAAGAAAAAGAAAAGTAAAAGGTAAAAAGTCAGAGACGTTTACTTGCAACAGTTTTGCACGGTGAAGAAAGAAACGACTCGCCGATTAAAAAAATTGTTGTCGTTTGAAAAAGTCGCAACACAAATTGACGTTACGTTACCAATAGATCTCGGCATGATAACAATTAATAATAACACAATAGATCTCGACATGATGACAATTTATTTATAATAATAACCAAATTAATTATTAATGTAATCGACGAAGATAACAATGAAAATTAATCTTTGATGCTAAGTGCTAACTGCCCACTTAGCTGCTAATCTATAGTGAACAATTAGTGATAAAGCTGTCACACGCAATATGGACATTACACAAATAAAATGCCATTACCAAAACTTGACAAGAAGAATGATACCAAAACATAATTCTATTTTCAATACTTCAATCGAAACAATAGCTACAATATACTTAATGGGTTATTAAACGTAGTAGCAATTTTACTAAATGTTTAAAATTTATTTGTAATTTACAGAATGACACTTATTTTATAAGTATTACAAATAAATCTCAAACTTACTAAATTCATACAAATTATCATAAACAATTGCAAGTATAATAAATTCATCAATTCTACTTTACCACAAACACTCCCTAAAACAAATACACTCATAAATATAAATTATTAACATGAAATGATCACTTTAACAAAAAATGATCAAATGATACTTCCAAAAATTGATAAATTTGATACTAAATTCAAGTGTTCCAAAAATTAACATTTAAATTCAAACTCAAAAAAAAATAATAATAATAAAAAATAAAAATAAAATAAATCTGGTTGTAGTGATTAGAAGCAGCCTGCTGGGCTGCTGGGGCTGCTTCTAATCACTAACACCAACGGGCTGCTGCCAGTGAATAGAAGCAACCCGGCAGCCCATTGGGCTTGGGCTGCTGCTTCTTTTTTTAAATAAAAAAATTTTCTTTTTTTTTCAACCTTCTTTATTTTTTTTTCCTTAAAAAACTTTTTATCTGTATATATATATATACATATATATATATATGTATATATATATATATATATATATATATATATATATATATATATATATATATATATATATATATATATATACATATATATATATATATATATATATATATATGTATATATATATACGTATATATATATACGTATATATATATACGTATATATATATACGTATATATATATGTATATATATATATATATATATATATATATATATATATATACATATACATATATATATATATATATATATATATATATATATATATGTGTGTGTAAATTTATAAATTTATAGATACTTTATTATAAATTTATAAAAAAAAATTTGGTAGATTTATAAATTTATAGATACTTTATTACAAATTTACAAATCAAGGTGTGAAATGAGTTTGATGATACTTTATTACAAATTTACAAATCAAGGTGCGAAATGAGTTTTATAAAGCCCCTAAATTTACAAGAGATTTATAAATTTATAGATACTTTATTACAAATTTACAAATCAAGGTGTGAAATGAGTTTGATGATATCTCTTGGTGTGTTCTTCAAATTGAATTGAAATGTGTTGATTAGGTTATTGATTTAGGGGCTTGATTTATTTAAGGTGGAATTGTGATGATTTTAAAAGTATTGGGTTAATTTGTAAAATTATAAATTTATAGATACTTTATGTAATTTACAATAAATTTCCAACATTTAGTAAATTTATGTTACGACGTTTAATATTTGCCTATACTTAATAGCCTTCTCACGTCATAAGCTTGATAAGTTTGCATTTTTATTCAGATTAAGAAGATTATACATAATTTCGCCTAAGATCGATCTCTAATTCTAATTAAGTTTAAATTTCGATTTGACTCGGTAAAGATTTGTGCTTTAAATCGAAGAACTCCGACTTTTTCCAACAGACCCTAAAATCAAAGCTCAATCATCGAGTTAGAGTCAAACGGTACGTTTGGAGCTCGATTCCAAAACACGTTTGGGCACTCTTAATCGAGATTTACGTTTGGAGCTCAATTTCAAAATGGACCGCACACTATTCCTCCAAAACTCGATTGGGCATTTTTCATTTTCTTTATTTCCTCTTCCCCTTTCTCTCACTAGGGTTGTCAGTGAGAGAAAGTGAAAAAGAATCTCCGCCGCAACACCCATCTCCGCCCTATTTCCGACCTTTTCCCGGCTCCGATTCTCAATCCATTTGCACCACTGTTCTCGTCTCTTGACGATCTACAAGTCCATCGGTTTAGATTTTTGAAACAAGGCCGAAAAATATTCCGACCACTTGGTCGCGACTCCGGTGGATTAATAACGGTACGTTTTGCTTCCCGTTTCCCTTTTCTTTCTCTACTGGGGCTATGTTATGGGTTTTAATTTGATTCCCCTCTCTTTCTATGAAACGGGCGGCGGAAAAAGCTAGGGTTGGACGGCGGCGGTATGCTTTTCCGGTGGCGCGTGGCGCGCGTGCATAACAACAATTATAATTTTTTTCTTTCAATTCATTATCCATATTTATACCATCCTCCACATACTCCCAAAATAAAAAACACAACAACCAAAAAGATTATCCTTAAATTTCGTACCTGGTACAAATTAAAAACATTCTTTATTACATCTAATTATTACTCCTACTATATATACCTATTTTTCTCTCAATTTAACTCCAAACACAATTTATACTCATTTCTCTAATTGAGTTCACTATTTCTCCTTAAAAGAGTTTTCTAAATTGAGTTGTGGAATCGAGCTCCAAACAGTCGGAAACAAACTCGTTGCGAAAACCAGGTTAAAATTGAACACGTACTCAATTGATCTCTTGTAAGACGTTCGGTCTAATTAAGTACTCCTATCAAATATGAAATGTAGTTAAACAAGATAATAATAGAAGAACATTTTACTTGTTCTACTACAACTATTCCCTTGTCGATTTTTATCATGAAGTACAACTAGGATCTCTCTTCTCATATCCATTTTTCATTTTAAAAGAATTTGTAAATACATTCATGCAGCGCCATAAGCCCATAACGTACATTTTCAACGAATATATCTTGAAAGTCATGGAAGATTATTTTAGGCTATAGTAGAATGGAAGAGGCAATCTTCCCATTTAATTTCGTTAATTTCTTTAGCATCCGTTTAACTCCGAATTAATCCACAAAATTGTACCGGAAAAATATATTTGAACTTATATTATGAAATTATAAAATTTCCATTTTCATAATATAAGTTCAAATTTTTTTTTTCCGGTGTGATTTAATATTAATTAGAAATCAAATGGAACTTAAAAATAATTAACGAAACTAAATGAGAATCTATTGGACGTATTAATTAATATAGTATTGGAGTACGTAAGTTTAAAAATACTAAAAGTTGTAGTCCTAGAAGCAACACAACTAAGACCTTGCCTACTTCGCCGGCACCCTATCATTGTCCGTGACCAACATGCTCCGGTAAGGGACAAAATTGTATAACTTGGAATGCATATGTGGCACCTTAGTGGGGTCCACGTGTCTGCCTTAACCGACACAAGGTTACGCCACATGGTCCCTTATGTCGTCTTTCTACTCAACATTATCTAGGACTATATTATTCAATGTCGACAACGGGTCATGGTCCTTCCAAACGCAGGATATACAGTCCGGCTGCTTACGTCTGCAATCTCACCTGGTCCTGTGTTGAGTTCCTAGTAGTCCCGTGTGGTTTCGTTAAATTATCCCGTAAAATTTTAAATCTCGTATTCGAATGGACTACACCATCTGTCTCGTTGAATTGTAGAATTCATTTGATATTCGATCAATGTTGAAAAATTATTTGTTCAAGTGTAAGTTAATTGATTTAACGGTGGAATCTATATTGTCAACTCATACATTTTAACCCTTAATTCAGTTCATTGAGTTTGACAAATTTTGAACCCATACCATTAACTTTTAAACAGATGCACGATAGAATTTGGTACGTAAGACAATATTTTGTTCATTGTGTTACGTGAAGTATATTACTTATCTACTCTCATTTTTTGTCGTAACTATTTTATTTTAAGTGGTAAATAATACTCACAAACCAACGTTTAAATAACACTGCGCGCGTGCACGATTAAAATTGATTAACAGTATGTGAATAATATATAGCATACAATATATGACTAAGTCGCTTCAATATCTCAATCCGAATTAAAAATTACTTACAAGCTTCCAATTGGGGAGTATGGGAGACACAAGTCAAATATCCACAAGTCCATAACAACTTATCCCCAGCATGCACGAGGTGAGAGACAAAATATGGGTACAATATACAAGAATTCTATCCCATATTTCCCATTATGCCCTCACATATGTTTACACTATATAAACCAAGCAACCTTTGCTTCTAAAACTCATTCCATCAAAACATAGACTCAATTCACAAGCTCATAATTAATCTCCCTTCTCTAGCTCAATCTGCTTAATTTAGAACATGGCTGTTGAATCCACCCTACCTTCCGCAGTAGCGCCTCCACCGGACGAGAAGTTCGCTAAGGCGCTCGAGTTTATCGAAGAGATGACGAAAAATACAGACAAGGTGCAAGAAAGAGTGTTGGCTGAAATTCTTGCTCAAAATGCTGAAACTGAGTACCTTCAAAGGTTTAGTCTTGAAGGCGCAACCGACCGTGATTCTTTTAAGACGAGGATTCCGGTTGTGACCTATGAGGATCTTCAACCGGAGATCAAACGCATTGCTAATGGTGATCGCTCTCCTATACTTAGTTCTCACCCCATTTCAGAGTTTCTCACAAGGTAATGATCTTGAAGGAAAAAAAAAATATATGTTCTTAACTCACAAGCAAAAAAAAATAAAGTTCTAAATTAAAACTATACTTTTGGATCGGACTTCACATGTGATAATAGATATGATGACAAGTGTGGTGAACACAAGATCATGTATTTTACAAGCTAAGTGAGACTTATGTGTTTTAACATCAATGGTTTGCAGCTCCGGTACATCCGCTGGTGAAAGGAAGCTCATGCCGACGATTAGTGAAGAGATGGACCGAAGACAGAAGTTGTACTCTCTTCTCATGCCAGTGATGAACCTGTAAGAAGCTTTGAACATTAAACCTTTGATAGTTGATACAAATATATTACTGTTGATTTTATTTCTTCAATGCGAGATATTTAAGTTGCAATGTCTATTAATTATACGAAGTATATGAGTATCATCATTTGGTACGTTTATTTTTCTTTCAAGAGCAAGACAAGATTGGCCAACTTATAATACTATTGCATGAAACAGATATGTGCCTGATCTTGACAAGGGAAAGGGCTTGTACTTTCTCTTCATCAAAGCTGAGACAAGGACACCGAGCGGGCTGGTAGCTCGACCCGTTCTAACCAGCTACTACAAGAGTGAACAATTCAAGAAACGGCCTCACGACCCCTACAACGTGTACACTAGCCCTGACGAGGCGATACTATGTGTCGATTCCTACCAAAGCATGTACACTCAGATGCTATGTGGTCTCATCATGCGAGAAGAGGTGCTTAGGGTTGGTGCGGTTTTCGCATCCGGCCTGCTCCGGGCCATAAAGTTCCTCCAGCTCAATTGGCACCAACTAGCAAAAGATATAGCTACCGGGAACTTGAACCCGAGAATCACCGATCCTTCAATTCAAACGCGAATGCAAGAGATTCTCAAGCCGAATGCGAAGCTTGCCGAGTTCATTACAAGAGAATGTGAAGGTGAAAACTGGGAGAGGATTATTCCGAGAATTTGGCCTAACACCAAGTATCTAGACGTGATTGTGACCGGTGCAATGGGCCAATACATTCCGCTTCTTGACTTCTACAGTGGCGGATTGCCAAAACCATGCACAATGTATGCGTCCTCAGAGTGTTACTTCGGCCTAAACATGAAGCCATTGACTAAACCGGAAGAAACTTCATACACCATTATGCCTAACATGGGCTACTTTGAGTTCATCCCTCATGATTCGGCTCATCCGGTAGAGTTGTCTCGTGATTCACCTCCACGCCTTGTTGATCTTGCTGACCTGGAAGTTGGCAAGGAGTATGAGCTAGTTGTCTCAACATACTCTGGCCTATGCCGTTACCGTGTTGGTGACATCCTCCGTGTTACCGGCTTCCACAATGCTGCCCCACAGTTCAAGTTCATTAGGCGAAAGAACGTTCTCCTCAGCATAGACGCGGACAAAACTGACGAATCCGAGCTCCAAAAGGCCGTTGAAGACGCTACCGTGTTGCTACGGGAATTCAACACAACTCTGGTTGAGTACACTAGCTATGCGGACTCTAAATCAATTCCAGGACATTATGTTATATACTGGGAACTGCTCTCCAAAGACCCCGCCAACGCCCCGACCGATGACGTCTTGGCTAAATGTTGCCTTGTCATGGAAGAGGCGATGAACACGGTCTATAGGCAATGTCGAGTAGCCGACAACTCTGTCGGACCACTCGAAATCAGGGTCGTCCAGAATGGCACGTTCGAAGAGGTAATGGACTACGCAATCTCAAGGGGTGCGTCTATAAATCAGTACAAGGCGCCGCGATGTGTCTCGTTCCCTCCAATCGTGGAGCTACTCAATGCACGCGTGGTCTCAGCACATTTTAGCCCTGCCGCGCCGTTCTGGACTCCAGAACGTCGCATCTGATCGGGTCAGGTGGGGTCAAGTCGGGTACTGGAATATAGTATAGAAATTAAGTGTCTAAATTTTGTTGTTTTGTAGTATCATCTTATTGGCTTTCGTGTGTAGGTTGGAATAATAATGCATACCGGTAGTGGTGCAAGTGTGATCGTTCATTCCCAGCATGGAACGGATCTTTAATTAGTTTGTCTTGAGTCATTGTTCATATGTAAATTTGTCCCTGTATCTCAACAAAAGGTATCAAATGTGCAAAAATTGTAATCTAGTACTGTTTAAGGAAATTGTATTTGTCATAAAGTTTAGAATAATCTTTTACAATTTCCTGAAATAAATTGGTAATTAATTGGTACAGATCTAGTAGCACGTTGTAGTCTTCTTAATTTGTTCCACTCGTGCTAGCTTAGCTTCCATATTCTTCCATTGCAAGAGATTTTAAAATATTCATACATCATCAAATAATTATAATTTAACAAGTGTTACGAAATTAGGACCTTAGCTTATATAAAAGTGTTAAATTTAACGTGGTGGCCTAGAAGAATAGGACCGTAGCTGTTGAATTTTTGAAGCACGAAGAATCTTTAAAATGTAAGAACATTCAATCATGAGTTATATCTATCGTTACACTGAGCTACAGGTTAAGTACTGCATGTGGTTGCATCTATCGCAAAAAAACAAACACTAACAATAATTCAGCCACTAATCTTATTTTGTTTAAATAAGCTGTATGAGCCAAAGATCAATTATCATGTAAGATCCGAAACACCCATTACTTCTTACGTAATTTCAAATGATCTAAAGTCTAAATCAAACCTACATGCATATATGGTTGTTTACGAACTGGTGTATTTTGTACATGGCCACAGGCCACATAATAATTGAAGTCGTCGTACCTTAATTCGTATAGAGATTTATTTATTTATTTTGAAAATAAACGACCTTATATTATACTAGGAACCACATCACACGTTACGCGTGTGAAGTGTAATCTTGTAAAACATTATTGTTTTATTAAATAATATAATCAAATAAATGGAGTGTATATATAATCTTCACATCATGACTTCAAACGTAATAAAAAAATAACTAATTGATTAATTAAACTTAATATAAATGGTGTGCTATATGTATATAGTTTTTATAGTTATGCAATTAATAGGTTTGAATTGAACTATATTAGACATACAAAAATTATTCTTCCGATAAGTTAAGAACAATCAGATACATCTTTAGACTTTGGAAACATTCAACTTCAAAATCTGCAATGCATCTTTTTCGCATGTTAATTGATATTCTTCATCAGTTGAATATATTGTCAAGTGCTTCATATAAACATTCTAGTTTCGTAATATGATGTTTTTAGTTATTTTTATCGTATGATTTAAAAATAATTTAAGGTCAAATGACCATCGAAAAAGTCAACAAAATCAAGTGTTACATTTATTATTAGATGGAGGAAATATGTATTTTTTCATAAGAACATTTCATGGTTATTTTTAAAATTAAATATAATATGTTATACAACTTTATGTTAAAAAATAAAAATTTAAGAAGAGAATAAATAAAAAAGAAAAAATTACGTCCATAAGATTCGAACCCAACACCTTCAACTAAAATAATGATACAAATAATAGAGAAAATCACGCCAGATTCGAACCAAACATCTTCAATAAAAATAATAGAGAAAAATCACGCCAACAAGATTCAAACCCTACATCTTGTAATTAACTAATGACACATGTACGCACCAGATTGAAATTAGATAAGCAAGATCAACAGATTAAAATTGATTGGTAGGTCAATCAATTGGGTAAATCAACAGACTTATTATATTACTTTAATTAGCCTGAGGCAGCCGTCAACTTGGAACATGCCGATAGGATATACTAGAGTACGATCATTCATCTATATAATATATAAAAGCAGAGTTCACATTCTAAAAATATCAACCAATAAGAATGCTCAATTCAAGTTCATGCTGACGTGTCAATTTCTCATTTAATTGGAATAAATTTATTTTAAAATTCACTTGAAAACATTGACTAAAAATAGAATAAAATTAAAATTCAACTAAGCATATGCCAAAAAATAATTAATCTAACTGAAAATATACGTGGTGAAATATAATCTCCCCAAATTCAATTAAAGTTAGAATTTCTATCTTATAATCAAAATTTTGATTCCTCTGCCGACCATTTCATGTATATATTAAAAATAAAAAATGACTAGAAAAAGACGGTATAATATTTTAATTACTTTGTACTTATGTCACTATTCATGAATTTATTCAATAACAATTTAGAATAATTGATATATTTGACATGTGTATTACACAATAAATTATAATAATACTCATATTTGGTGATACTATTTTGAAAAATGTCTACTAATGAAAATGAAAGAAACTATCATTATGTATTTTATTTGATATTTATTTACCCTTTAGGTAATTTAGAATAAAAGATTTGTTTGATATGTATATTCCGAAATAAATTAGAATTACAATAACATTCGATTCAATGATGGTACTGCTATATAAACTTATTATCAATAAAAATTATTTTAGAAAATAGTTATTTATTTATTATTTAATACTATCACCGTTCATGTATAAGTTTATCATTTGCTTTGTATGTGGTAAAACTCATTTCAGGTACTACGGAGTGCCTCTGTCCAATTTAGGTACTCCACAGTGCGCCCTGTTCTATTTAGATACTTTCTAATTCAACAGAAAAAATGTGAACAATACAAGCGTGTGACAGCCAGTAACCTGTCGGGCCAAAATTATCAAGACAATGGGAAAAATTGTCATGTCATATACAATGCATTAAAATCCCAGTTTGGTACTCCAAAGTACTAAAAAGTGTACATAGCACCCGCCCATTTTTCAATTTTGTTTTGCATTTTTTTAATTTATTCTTAATTTATTCTCTATTTTCGATATGTCGGATGTGTGATTACCATGCTTGAATTATTTAATTTTGTCGTTAAATTGAAAAAGTATCAAAATTGGCAACGTTTCACAATAAAGTACATAAATTGGACACGAACGCTCTCTAGAGTACCAAAAATAGATTTTGTTCGAATATTATGAGTGAAAGTATGAGATGTTGATTATTGATTGGAAGAGAGAAAGTTGGAAATAAAGAGAGAAAGATGAAACCTAGAGAGAGGGAAAATGAGAGGAAAATACGAGAGGTCTCTCAAAATGTGAATAGTATTATGAGCCTCTATAATTGAAACCCAAATGTGAGGTCAATTATAGACGCCGAGAGGCCTCTATAGTCCAAATCCAAATATGTTGTAGGAGTTTTGTTGAATGACTATTAACTCAAATATTTGAACGCATTTGAAACAAAATAGAGTGAATGTGATATATGATCCATGGCAAGTTCATGGTCACGGGAAAAATGAAAGACATTCATGTGGATGACATTATACTCAGTCTTAATTATGCCGAAATAATTTATAATAGTGGATGGGTTTGATTATGTTCCATAATAATAAAAATAATAATTGCATTTGATGGGACTACATGTAGGCTATCTATCCATAATAAGTGTAAACTGGCTTTATCCTATTTTGAAATTAAGAGATTAAGTGTTTTGCTGAATGAGAATTGAAATTCAATATTGGAATGCATTTGAGAAAAAATAGGGTGAACGTGATATGGGATCTATGGCAAGTTCTTGATCACGGGCAATTGAAAGACATTCATGTGGATGATATTATACTGAGTCTTTAAAACAATGGATGTGCATGTTCGATTGGTGTACTCATGTGATAATTTACAATAACAATCACAATAGATGGTACTACCATATAGGCTCTCTATCTATAATAAGTGTATTCTTGCTTATCCTATTTTGTAGTTCAACATATTAGGGGTTTTGTTGAATGACTATTGAACTCCAATATTGGAACCCATTCAATTTGAGGAAAATAGAGCGAACGTGATATATGATCCATGACAAGTTCATGGTCACGTGGAAAATGAAGACATTCATGTGGATGACATTATACTCAGTCTTAATTATGCCGAAATAATTTATAATAATGGATGGGTTTGATTGTGTTCCATAATAATTAAAATAATGATTGCATTTGATGGGACTACCATGTAGACTATCTATCCATATAAGTGTATATTGGCTTTATTCTATTTTGAAATTCAAGAGATTAAGGGTTTTGCTGAATCAGAGTTGAAATCCAATATTGGAACGCATTTGAGGAAATTAGGGTGAACGTGATATAGAATCTATGACAAGTTCATGATCACGGGGCAAATGAAATACATTCATGTGGATGACATTATACTCCGTCTTAATTATGATGAAATAGTGGATGTGTTTGATTGGTGTACTCATGTGATAATATACAATAACAATCACAATAGATCGGACTACCGAGTAGGCTCTCTATCTATAATCAGTGTATTCCTGCTTATCCTATTTTGAAGTTCAACATATTAGGGGTTTTGTTGAATGACTATTGAACTCCAATATTGAAACCCATTTAATTTGAGGAAAATAGAGCGAAGGTAATATATGATCTATGACAAGTTCATGGTCACGGGGAAAATGAAAGACATTCATATGGATGACATTATACTGAATCTTAATTATGACACATATGAATATTATGCATGTACATGTTAAGTTTGAAGATGAAAAAATACATCGTATTAAGTATTTTTGTAAATTCAACATTTTCCGATGGTAAAGGTGGAGTACTATATGACCATGCTCATAGGGCAAAGGAAATACATTCATATCGAAATAGCATAGTCCCGATGGTTATTGGATGTTGACAATAGTATCAATGCCAATGAAAATGATAATGGGGTGATATTATATTGCCATATGACATTCTAATTCAATGAAAAAATACATCCTGTTAAGTTTTTGGATACTATAAGATGTTTCAGTTAAGAGTTGGTGTGTGGTAATGCAAACATAGACCAAGTAGAGAGATAAACAATTGTGTAACAATATACATATGAGCGATATCTTTCTTTATTTGTAGTTCGACACAATCAAATTTATATAGTAACACAAGTGTGCGTACAAATTTTTTATGCCCCGTCGAGTACTCGACGGGTTAATTAACTAGTATATATATATATACGTTTCATTATTGACAAATTTTGTCCAAAAACTCGTTCAAAGGACCATAAAGCAAAGCTTAGGAAATTCACATACCATTGACTAATTTTAGAGTTTTATTGGATATCTTAATTCGCTTGCTTGTTGGATTTGTGCATATTAAAATATGTTAATACTTAGTGTTTTTTATGGTTTGATTAATAAACTAAATAATATTTGTTCATTTTACTGTGTCGTTTTGTAGTATTCATAAGTTTGAAAATTTGAGTATACAGTACATATTACTGTATATTAAAGAAAATAAACGTATCAAACACGTATTCATATTTTACTTTTTTGAAATTTTGGCATATCGATATATATGTATTCTATTCTTATCTTGTCTGAGACCGTAACATTGTAAGTGGTTTTTAGATTGAGACATGGAGTATACAATTTAGCTACTACCTCCATCCAGGTCAAAGTTTCCCATTTCGTTTTGTTGACTTTTTTTCGGTCACAAATTACTCGTAAATCATATAGCAGAAATAAATCAGAAACAATATATTAAAATAGTATAAATGTTGAACTATTTTATAAAAAAAATTCAAATTTTTTCTTCGATGTGATTTAGGACTAGTTTACAACCAAGAAACGGTCAACAAAATGAAATGGGAAACATTTGACCGGACGGAGGGAGTATAATATATGAAAATTAATGATTTGCTTGTTTGAATCTCTCAAACAAAATGAAGAAATCTGACACAATAATGTGGCCAACGGACTGGAGACATCTATGCAGAAGGCTGCGGCCCGCGCTAATGATTGTTAATGGACTTCAAACAAAAGCCCATATATCGAAGAATGACAATCTGACCATCCTTAAATTGGGCTGAAATCCAAACAAAGGCCTATTACACATACTTCCGCCTAAGTGGTATACACTAAACCCTTCATTTTAATATGTATGTGTTTGCAAATGATTTTAGAAAATAATTTTGGTCTGATTTTGCTAATAATTAAAAAAGAATGATTTTAAGTAAAAGCCATTGGTGTTTGGTGTTTCAATATAGATTATCTTAAAATCAAAGAAGTAGAAGTTATAGTATTTGATAAATTCAACTAAGAGTAAAAACATTTGTTTTTAGTTAAAAAAGAACTACAAATTTGTTTAAAAATAAGAAGAATCATCTATTTACTTGCTTCTCATTTTCAGACGGATACCTGTTTTTTTAAAGAGAAGTTGTCAAATAAAACATTTAAAACTAATTTTACTACGTATAGAAATACCTTTTAAGCATTCACTAACACACACTGAATACCATTATTTTGCCATTAACATCTTTCAATGTGATTACGGTTGAGATTAGCAACCAAATTTCACATTGTCATGAACCAGATGATTAATGATCAAAACATAAATCTTAGCCAACCTTTTGTACCACTATAAGTGAATCCCAATGAAATTAAGATTCTAGTTTCTCATCCCCGCTCTTAATTGTGATACAATTACAAATGACAAAATGAATAATGTTCGGGTCCTTACCCAAATTGGCCTTTAGCCTCAGCTAGACGGAAGTTTTCGTCAAAGTCTGGTAAGAAAGATGCACTAACAAACGGTACTCTTTGTTGAGGAAGCTAGCCTTTCCCCTTGTTTGTTGAGCTACTGGAAGCTGACTTGGAGTTGATGTTGGACCGATTTGTTTATGCCAAAAGTTAGCTAGTAGTATTTTTGGCTGCTGTTAAGTTTGTAAATCTTTTGTAAGCTTTGGGCCGATTGAGTTTCGGTTTGTGTCGTTCACTTTGGACTTTGTACTCGCGTTAGAGAATTCTATTACGAGTATATCTTATACTCGTGATATGTTTAATAAAATTATTAGCCGATTAAAAAAAAAAGATGCACTAACAAACAAGAAATGCGAGGATGAAACCCCGTCAAGGAACAAATGTGATGTTTAACATCGAATGTAAATGGTGGAAGATGCACTAATTTTAAGTTACAACATCCGCAACCTCCTCACTTTGTGAATGATTGTCCGGCATAATGGACAAGTCTTGATTTCATCATTAACCATCCTGCAATGGTATACATTACTTGATCAATTCTTGATCTATATTAGTTGGAACATTCGACCTAGTCCTCAACCCCCATGCATGAATCACCCTACTCACAAAAGCAATGGGGATACAGAGGGATGACTAAAGTTGATCAAACCGTTTTATAATTACCTTTTGGCACAAGTGTAGCATGTGACACAGTGTCCACAAGGAACGAACAAACAGCTTTTGTGACCATCGTAACATATTGCACATATCTTCTCATCGTATAAATCATCCGACGATGAACTTTTGCTACTTAATTTACCCGATTCTATATCCTCTTCTTCACTTGATAATGATCCATAGAAACTGAACATAATCTTCTCGCTAGATAATAATAACGGACTGAAAATCATCACCGAGGACAATTAATATAAGCATTACCAAACTGAATTAAGACATGAAATCATTGAAATTACTTTAGAACGTATTACGACAAAAATTTACAATTCATTGGTGTTGTTTTTAAATCATGTTTTATCCCAACGTGTAAAAGTATGGGCGGCCTGACATATAATTAAACTTAGATGTTTGTTTTTTCTAATCATCACAAAAAATAATTCATACACTTGTAAATGTCGTGTAATTTTTTATTTATTTATTTATAATTGTCTTTCTTCAACATTTTTTATTTTGTTATCTCTGCAGTCTGGTTTTTAATGATTAATTTGTTGTAAATTGTATTCATCTCCATGAATGAGTAATTAATAATCATTTACGAACTATGTTCCCATTTGAAATTAAAGGGAGCCTATAAAAGATTTAAAAAAATAAATGTGAACCTTATGCAATTGAAATTCTGAAAGATTGTTAAAATTACCTGGTTTCGTTGGCTCTAGCATCACGTTCACCATGCTCGTCACCATCCCAATTCCGCAATAGTTTAAGGACCAATGCGATAACCATTATAAATATTGCTGAAAAATAACCACGAAAAATTAAATACTCTCTTGTTCTATTTTAAACTTCCTAAAATTGAATTTTTTAAAGTTTGACAACAGTTTACTCCTATATTACAAGTGGTGACATGCATATGTCATGCCGGCATCAAGTCATCAACCAAAAATCTTCAATGCTTCTATTATATAGTGAACTTAATAAAATGAAACACTACCATCATATTTATCTGTAGTTGACGTAGTTCCACATATAAAGTGAAACGCACTGCCATTTTCAAACAACCCGTTAGTCCCTTACGACTTAGCAGCATAATTTTCTTTAAGTATCATAAATCATATTAATAGAGGTACCAAACTATAAATATGATGTAAAGAGTCATACCAATGATTGCAGCATAGAAACCCAAGCTCATTACACCATTACCAAATTCCATATCGTCAACACACTGCAACGTTATAATGGTAGTTCATAACTGGATTGTATATAAGAAAGTTTAACAAGGAGCAGCACATTATCTAAACTGGCATTCAAAAACTCACATTTTGTAAGAAAAACAAAAAATGCACGATTGTACTGTCAATTACCTCAAGATCATAATCTGCATTGGCTTCTTTGCTTCATTCCTATCTCATATTAATTCTTATTAAAGCTATATGTATATAACTAAGGAGGCAAAAATGGATAAGGTATATAAAGGGAGGGTCAGAAACTCAGATTGATTGATAGGAAAGATAGAAATCACACAAGCAAGTTAGGAAATGCAAGTTTGAGATGAGAAGAGTGGAAAAAGAGGAAATGAAGATGCATCTGCTTAAAAAGGAAATCAGATGTCTCAACTCTCAAGTACATACTTACTTTATATAGGAAGTAGATATATAATTGGTCCAAGGCTCCTCTACTTCTCAATTACTACTAAAATGCCCTAAACATTTCAAATTTCATCACTAGTCTCTGAGATCATTTTGATTTAGCATACTACTATGTACTTCATTAGACTGCTCGTCCAGCTTTTAACTGGTTGCGGTGTGAATTTTTAAGAGATACCCATCTCTCACACTTAAAATGTATTATACGAGCTTACATACCAAACTTAACCACTAATTTATGAGCTAATTATTGGGCTAATTATTGGGCCTATTGGCACACATAATACAATTTCATATAAGACAACTTTGACACTGCTTTGTAATTTGCAAAAAACATCTCTAAACAAGGTTCTAGTACCATGTCACGACTCACAACATGCCTATTACAATTTACAGATTAGATTCACAAACAACTGGGATTTCAAATTCTAGTGTGCATTTTGCACTTGAGAGAAAATGATGGAGGTTGGACACAATTTTTTCCAAGAAAACTACTACTTCAAATATTTAAAACTCACATGTTGCATTTAAACGAATCAATGACCTCAAATCCAATAGTTTCGTGGCCCGTACATTGTACGTGGAGTCATGGACCACTAGCCCAATGTGACTCTCCGTAATACGTATTATTCTTTAGTTGGAGCCAATTTTTTAATTTTTAATTTTTCCTTTTTATACGATAAACAAACAAAGAAGACTTTTAGGTTTTTTTGTTTAACATCAATTTTTTTATTTATAATAGAGCATAAGAGATGATTGGGCTAATTATAAAGAAGTTTGAAACCCGAACAAACCTCCAAAATAATATACAAACAACCAATTACATCAAAACCCCCAACCAACCAATCGTAAGGAACAAACAATTCTAAATTACCGTACAACACTAATTCCACTCCTATGCCTATGATAAATTTCTTACTAGAAGACTTTTATGTGAATATTGGTTCAAATAGTTCAAAAACTATTTCAATATATGGCTAACAAATAGCTTAGTTGACTTCCACGGCATAAAACTGTCCGATCAAGGTTCAATAGGCACAATCCGTGTCCATCCACCAGATTTTAAGATTTTAAAACATAACTTAATTACATTCAACTTTAATATACTTTCTTCGTCCCTATCAAAAGGTTCACATTTGATTTCGTAAACTTTTTAAAATTTCTTTTTGACTCCGAATTAACTCTAATTCATATTGAAAATGTAATTTTAAAAATTATATTATGAAAATATAAGATTTACACTTTCACAATATAAGTTCAAATATTGATTTTTCAATACGATTTAATATTAATTCGGAGTCAAACAGGGTAAAAAAATTCAATGAAATTAAATGGGAACCAAGTACTACACTACTACCTCCATTTTTATTTTTATTTTACATAAAGAAATCAATAATTAAACTAAATCAAAAGTTCTAGGAGGCCCAATGCCTTCCGACGGTTAATCGGTTAATCCATGAATCTTCCTCCGTCATCACAGTTGTAGTTCAAGTATGCAAGGCATCCGCACACTCATTTTCATTTTTTAATATAATAGTATGTTTTAGATAAGTCAGTTAATCACATTAATTACACATCTAACAATTAGATTACATTTTGTTTTCTTTTCTAGTGCCGCTGTTTTTTTTCCTCTTTTGCTTAGACGGTTTTTTTTATTTTTTTCTTCTGGTTTCTCTTTTTCTGTTGAGTTCGATTCAACAATAGTCGATTATACCTAATCACAAAAGCTCACAACACAACTAAACCACCAAGAACCAGCTGCACCAATCAAACACACACCCAAGCAACCAAAACACCAGAAACAGAGCAAGAACGATAAACAAAAGAGAACACAAGATTTAACGTGGTTCGGTTCTAAATAACCTACGTCCACGGAGATCACCAGCTTCCACTATATTATATCAATCCCAATTACAAGTCCCTAACAGTATGCAAGAAACAAGAACAAATCTGTCTCTCAAAGCTAGAACCTATAATCTATATAATATCACCCTTCGAAGTAGTCGAACCGGGTCTTCAAGTTGTGTTGTTATATTCTTGAGCATGCAACAATCACCCCTTTATATAGCCTTCAATTTGCAGCTATACCTAAAGGAATTCGAATAGGAATTGAATTCAAATAGGAATTGATTTCCTAATGGAGACAATTACCTTTTCCTGATTGCATTCGGAAACAGTTGTTGAGATAACATCTCACATTTTCAATTCTTTGTCGGGTTCAGACTTTAGTCAGGCTAGTCCTTTCTGTTTATGTTCGGTCTCAGGTTCAGTTGTTTTTGGTGTGTAATTTTGCTGAGCATTTGCTCCTTTTCTGATGGTTTAATACATGACCATTTCCTTAAAAAAAATATACAATTAAAATTTATATTTAAAAATTAAAAGTAGAGATAATATAATAATTGAAATAGTAAATTAGTAATATTCGTAATTTAGATGTAGAATTACTGTAAATGACAAGGGCCAAGAAACACGGGTATAATGAGAGGCTAAAGTCATCGGACGGGCAAAACACGGAGACACGTACAAACAAGTCACCTTATTATTCCATCTGAAAGCGACAGGCCGACAGGCAATACAACTTGTGATATGTGAGGTGGGGATTTTAGTTGAGCTATTGCCAGATCGTTTTTCTCTCTTTTTTATTTCGAAGAGTTCGGTTCTAAAAACAAAACTTTAGTTTTTCCTTTCTTTTTTTAGACATCTCTCAATACTATTCATGTTTTTTTGTTTTTAAACTTAATTTATCCATATTGTTTTTTTTTTATCAACGGTTTCAATTTTAAATCTCAATAACTCTTATACTATAATGATAAAGTATTTGACGAAACCATATTATGAAAATATTGAACCTCAGTTTTTATAATATAATTTTATTAAATATAGTTTATGATTAATCGGGATTCAACGTTGAATGTTGTTAACCGAAAAAATTAAATTGGATAATTTCTAATAGAACGGACGGAGTAATCTGTAAATAACCATCCAATAATAATAACATGCGGTGTCGTGTGCTGGGGTGGTGGGTATCAAGCACCGACATAACCTCGTTCGTGACACTCTCTTGGATGTATGTTTCCGATATGGCATCTCATTTGCTAGTAAAAAGGTGGATATTGGTTTGAGCGACGGGAGTGACTGGTCTCTCCGTCCTGCAGACTTGCTCCTTTATGCTTGGAATAGGGTGTGGGATGTATGTGTGGATCTGACTGGGTCTTCCCTTTGACCCGGTTTGGGTTAGTGGACTTTGTGCCTAAACATGCGGATGATGATGGTGCCAAGCGCAAGTTTGTGAAGTATCGGGACTTGTGTGCAAGTAAGTGATATGGATTTCTGCCTTTCTCTTTCTCGACACTTGGGGAGTTGGATGCTGATGATGTGA
This sequence comes from Plantago ovata, assembly GCA_028274465.1. NCBI lineage: Eukaryota > Viridiplantae > Streptophyta > Magnoliopsida > Lamiales > Plantaginaceae > Plantago > Plantago ovata. Next base: position 3,744,220 of record CM051457.1, on the reverse strand, counting down.
ATTTCCTTGTTAGAATTCGGGGTTTCGCTTTGGCTCAGGATACTGGAGCGCGTGCTGCTCAATATATTTTCCCCTAGGATTAGTTTTGCTATTGCTAATGGAGTGGGAGCACAACTTGTTTCTCGGCTGCCCACTAATTTTGTATGAACATTCGTTATTTTTTATTTATTTAATCCCACTTTTATAAAAAAATAAAATACTAATAATAATATAAATATATAAAAAGATAAAAAAAATAAAAAATAAAAAACCAGTGAGTGTACAACATTTTGTGCAATTGTGCGAGCTAGACATTGCCAGTGCTAGTGAAGAAGCATGAAGCACGCGATCTAGTTAATTAATCAATAATAATGCTTGTAGCACGATCGATGACAATCAGGGGCCCCACGTTAGCATGGTGTCTCAATTTGTAACATGAAATGTCTATTATGCCCCTGGTAACAAGATTGATATGATTATAGGTATAGCCGCAGTGGTGTAACCGTGTAAGACTGTAAGTTGTAACTGCTTTTCGCCCAAGGTCATGTCTCCCACACTGGTCAAGTGTTTGAATCCTCCAACAACTTTTTTCTTTTTCCTAATAAAATTCTCCCCAGTCTTACCTTAAACTAAAAATTATCACGCAATTGAACCCATAACCTCTAGAATCATAATACATCAGCCTAATCAATTGAGCTAGACCTCATTGGCGTTTTATTATACATCTTAATTCGGTTATTTGTTGGATTTGTGTATATTAAAATATTTTAATACTTAGTGTTTTTATGGTTCTATTAATAAACTAAATAATATTTGCTCATTTACTGTATTGTATTTACAGGGGCGGATCCAGGATTTACACTGGGGGGAATTATATATACATAATTTTTCGAAAGTTCGGGAAGGGGTCAAAACTTGAAAAATCGTATAGACTACCTATAAAAAACTTTGAAAAAATCATAATACTACATATAATTTTTTTTATATAATTGTTTTTGGGTGGGGTGGTGGGACGCCCGCCCCTGAGTATTTATATGTTTGAAAATCTTAGTATACATATTAAATACGGTATATTAAAGAAAATAAATGTATCGGACACGTATTCGTATGTTACATTTTTGAATTATTACATATCCATATATCCATATATGTATCTGTATCTTATCTTGTCTGTGTTCGTAACATTGTAAGTGGTTATAGATTGAGAGATGGAATATGCAATTTAGCTATAATATATGAAAATGAATGATTTGCTTGTTTGAATCTCGGGTCCGGAGGGCGTGCTCTCAAGCCCCTGCTCTATTTGCTGCTCTCTTGAGATTTGAGATTAAACGAGATTTTGACACAGGGCAATCATATTACCGCTTTCCAATTCCTTTATGTCATTTGATTAATATTGTTTAATTAAGAAACAAAACAACCGATTATTTGAATTAGTTTCCTCAATTTTGTTATTTTGCCATTTGACTACTCACTTACCTTTAAAACTTTCACTATACATTTGATTGTTAGTGTGATTAAATTTGGAAACTACTCTTTCCTATTTTTAATACTTGAAATTTTAATTAGAATGTTGAATTATGATTAATACAAAATTTACTTTTCCATCATTATCCCTATTATTACCAGTAAATTGACACGCGGTATCCACGTGATAAAGTTTAATTGAATACCCACGTGATAAAATTTAATCGAATATAAAAAGTTGATATGTAAAATAGTTTTCATAAAATTAGTTCACGTGTGTTAGTAATTGCTAGTTATAAATTTTCAATTAAACAATTTAAATTAGAAAACATTAATTAAGTGGTGGGAAAGAAATTATGTTTTGGGACTAAACATTTAATTAGTATATTGAGTAGATTATCCCTTATGCTTGTCTATAGATAAATGTTGGACCTCATTATACTCCCTACGTAAAATTTCTCATGTTATTTTGTTGACTTTGTTTCGATTATAAATTCCTTTTAACTCATGGAGAAAAAAAAATAAAAATTGTATTAAGTAGTAGTATATTATATCCACTATTTTAATATAACTTTTCAAAACAATTTCAAGAGTAATATAAGTCTGAAAATGATCAACAAAACTAAATATATTAAATATTTTTATATAATCAAATCACATAATTCAGGAATATAGAAAGATGTGCATATTAGTGTTATTTAAATAAAAAAGGAAGTGAAAATATTACAGGGAATAAAACCGTGCATATTATTAAATTATTAAATGTAGAATATAAAATAGAATAAATTTTATTGGAGACGTATGTAACTTACACTTTTAATTTTTTAATTAAAAAACACCTAAATTAGTATTAATTAATTGAACAATATAATTTATCAGTATATAATAACATTAACAGTCAAAAAACGCGTGGAGCTCCACGCGACTTCAATTTAGCCGGATTCACTTTACGCAATTGTCTTTATTTCACATTTCCCCTTTTATCTTCATATCTTTATCTATCAAAGAAACAACCGACATGTCTTCTTCTTCTCTGACAACACTTTCTTCCTCTTTCAAATTTTCTAAATTCTCCAATCATTCAACAAAATTTTTGAATTTAATATGTGTATCAATTTTTTTCAATCGATTGAAGCTCCACATAGAGATCTCTTTCATCATTTTCTGGGTACTCATGAACTGGCGGCGAGATTGGGGGTTTCTGGGCTGAGCTCGATTTCTTTAGCACTTGTTGATGTCACACAATTGCAAATTGGTGAGACTGACTGGCCTACCGAACATGAAAGGTTACGAGTCGGTTTTTCAATCGATTGAAGCTCCACATAGAGATCTAGAAAACCTAGCAAACTCAAATACCGAGAGCAGATCCGAAAACGAACGAAGCAACCGCGACGGCGCAACCGGCGACGATCGACGGTGACACCACTCCGGCGGCGGAAGTAGGAGCTGGAGCTGGAGCCTCCTGTGCGACGGAGCTTCCGATGACAGCGGCGAATAACTCCGCACGCGCCGCTCTCAAGCGCCCTAAAACCCTCCAACAGGTCAGACTTATGCGCTTACTTGTCCACTTTTCGCCCCTATCAATCTTTATTGATTTATTCATATTGTTTGGGAAATAGATATGCAGGGAGTGTTTCTATGCAGTATTCGAGGACGAAATTCACACAGTAATTATCGATAATCACCTTTTTAAGCGGGGTGAGCGTGTTGCTATTGGAGCTTCTGGTGGAAAAGGTGGGTTGTTTTGGGGCCTTTTTGGTTTAATTAGGATAAGTTTAATCATGGTTACTGACTGACTTGTTTGCTCAATGCTCTCAGTATAATGTTTTGTTTGAGTTAAGTTAACATTTGATTGATTGAATGCATTGAGACTCATGAAGCATTGGACTTTTGTTTCCGGCAGATTCGACGGTGCTGGCTTATGTTATGGCGGAATTAAACAGACGGCATGACTACGGGCTGGATCTTTTCTTGCTTTCGGTTGATGAAGGCATTACTGGTTACAGGGATGACTCACTTGAAACTGTTAAAAGAAATGAAATCCAGGTGTTCGATTAATCCGTTTGTTTGCTCGGTTGTTTTATGTGTTTTTGTTGATTACATTGATGTTCAGTCATGATAAGCCCATGGAACTTGTTAACTCACATCATTTATGATTGTTGCATTACGAGAAATTGAGAAATCCTCTAGTCAAAGAATTTGCCACTTCCGATTCGTGTTTTTTTTATTGCAGTACAAGATACATATGTAGTCTTTTGGCTGTATTGCAAAGATATCCTTTAGTGTGTTTAGCAGTTACTATAAGTTTTCATTTCAAGGTTGGTTTTAGCAAGTATGGAAGTTTCATTTCAAGGTCGCATTTTGCTTCTGCGTGTATATTTTAAACGCAAATATGGATCACCACATATAGTACTTATTTCATAGAATTTGAGTTCTAGAGAACATCGAACAACTTTTCTATTTCTTCATGCTTTAGCATATTGTCTCAATGGGTCTGTCAATTGCATATTTCCCTCACGGGGCTGTTTTGACACTTTTGCTGCTGGAGGATTTATGAAATTAAAGATGAATGATTTACCTTTTCTAATCATATTTTTGCTGCACAAGCATTTCATGGTACTTTAAATCTTTCTTTTTATTTTTTATTTTTATATATCTTTAGTTTGTAGCAATCTTTTGTTTCATTGCCTCCTCAGTATGGACTTCCTCTTAAAGTTGTTTCATACAAAGATTTATATGGATGGACAATGGATGAAATTGTGAAGCTAATAGGCTTGAAGAATAACTGCACATTTTGTGGTGTTTTCCGCCGCCAGGTAATGAAGTTTCATTTTGTTTCAGTGAGTCTCTGCATTATTACTTATTAGAACCATTGGTTTATGTTCTCTGTTTAGCAACTCATCGTTTATGTCATGGGTTGGGTACTTAAGTTGCTACACTGCTACTAATAGTTAGCAACAGAGCTTTAAAACATTTCTATCTGACACATCCCAGTTATGATACCTCCCTAAACACGCTGTAGTATTTTCTCATAACCAAGTTATTAAAAATGATAGATTTTATGGGTTTCTGTTAGTCAGGATATGCAAATTTTCAAATATACATATGTAAGATATGTTGAATTTTACCTCCGAATGATTATTATTATTATTATTATCATTATTTTTTAATCATAATTAATAACACTGGTTTATCTGAAGGCCCTTGATCGTGGTGCTGCACTGCTGAAAGTGGATAAGTTGGTTACAGGGCATAATGTTGATGACATTGCTGAAACAGTCCTCTTAAACATATTAAGAGGTGACATTGCTAGGTGATGAAATCTTATTTGAGGTTTTGAATAAAAAGTCGAGCATATAGGATACTGCAATATGTATCTATGTGCTCTTTCTTTTCTCATGTTTTCTCTACGTTCTTCCATGCCATGATCAGTTTGTAACTAAAATTGTTAACACAACAAGCTAGGTAGATTCACATCGATAACGACTGGTGAAGATGGACCTATACCAAGATGCAAGCCCTTCAAGTATACATACGAGAAGGAAATTGTTATATATCCTTTGTATTCAGATATTGGGGCACCTCCTATTTGTCCTGGTGTTTCCAGCAGTTTGTGTGTTTTTCTTTTATTCCATTTTCTTTTTGCTTGTGTGTGGCCCATCTATGTGTTGTGTGCTCACAGATAGGCGAATTCCTTAACCTACGCCATACGTATGCATATTTCAAAAAGCTGGATTATTTCTCTACAGAATGTAAGTTTTCATGCAAAGCATATGAGCTTCTGTTTACCCTATGTTAACATGTAACTCGCTTTCTTTTTTTCTTTTTTTTTTTTAAATCATCTCCTGTACAGCCAGTAAATTACTTCTTATTGGATATGCCTGTTCGGATTTTCCTTATTTTGTCTGCTTTCCATTAGTTAGTCATTTGATGTATCGTGACTTGTTTCTTCCTTGCATCATCATTGCATAATCGTGGTATTCTCCCAACAAGTACATCCAAAACCATCCAAAGGTAGCACAAGCTTTTATTGTAGTTGATTTTTACTGTCTTGTGAATGGCATTAAGGTGAATTGTAGTTCAGTTTGATAAACTATGCAAAAATATTTAGGTTGCTCGAAATTGGAAATAAGAAATTGTTGATTTTGATCATTATGATATCTTTATCTGTCATATATAAGTATTGCGCTTGTGCAAGGGATTTCTTTACTCTTGAGTTGATTTTGCTGTCTGGTGAGTGGAAGGGAGCTGGATTCTTGTTTAGTTTGATAGAAAATGTAATTGCTTAGTTATGGACATGACAAATATGGTGACTTGTATCATTAGGATATCTTGAGTTGTGATGTTAGTGTTGCATATATAGTGAAATGACATGTAGTGGTCGAACTGTTTTTTGTATTCAGAAAGATGATCAGTGGTTGATGATTCTTTTGTTTCCATACCTGCTCCGAAAACTAAAGCATTATTAGAGCTACTGTTGAGGTGATAATCATGGACTGTAGTTTTTTTCAATGGATTGCTTTTGCCTTTCTGTACTATGCTTAAAAAGAAAAAAAATTAAGTTAATAAATTTATTTATTCTCGTCAAGCACCTAGCTAGGCTATATTGAAAGCTTGAGCATTGGTTTATATAATGTAGGACTTGTATGTATTAATGAGTTAATTCTTTGATCCATTGAAAGTTGCTAATAGATATGTAGAGTACGAATTTGATTTCGTAGGGTTTGAAAGGTGTTTGTCTGAACTTGTTTACCTGATTTCTGGTCTTGTTTGTTCATATGTCATGTTCCTTGTTCATAAAAAATAGGAAGACACATAACACTACTTTGAAAAACCGAGTAAGTGCTTGACAAGGAAACTGGGGAAAACTGGTATTTGATTTTGATGGGTGACATTTCTGTATATATGTATTTGCAGATTGGTAAAACAAAAGTTAATTTCTAAGATATGATGGCATAGCTGGATGCTCGTCGTTCAGAGGTTATTAGGAAGATGAGCGGCCATTATCCAGAGGAAAATCTGTTCATATATGGCATTATGGCTAAGAAGAATTTCACTATATGGCGTCGCTCTGCAATACTTCTCTAATTAGTGTGTAGAGGCAATTGATTTTTATTGGATTGGTTCCTTAATGACCGTCTTCTATTGTGGTTCTGGAGAAGTAGAAGTTATTGGCTTTTGAGAAACTGTTTTATTTATCAAAATTCGACTTTTAAGCTTAATGTAGGATTTGGCAACCAAAGTGCATGCAAATATAAACTAAAAAGTGAAAGCTAAATTCCATCATTGTTTTTAGGTTGTTGACGTTTAATTTTTAATGGTACGACTTACGATAAAGTTCTGATACAAAAGTATGCCAAACAAAACATAAACATTTTTTATAAATTGACAAAAAAGGAATACGTAATTATTTTGAATTATATTACCATTTGGTCGAGCCTACTTTAATTATAGACTCTAAAGGGTATATTAAACTCTATTTATTTAGTTAATATATTTGAAGTTGATTGCACTAATAATAATAATAGTGACTCTTTAATAGTGAGACTCTTTGATACTCAAAAATATTAACTATTAAAAATGCCAACACACAATTATGATTTAAAAAAAAAAAACGTAGCACACGCGTAGCGTGTGTCGTTAAATTCTAGTAATATAATAAGAGAGAGTTTTTGTGGTAGTCCGATCCGGTTCTAACTTTTTTGGTAATTCGGTTCGGTTCAATTATAGTAAGCCTCACTCTTGTGGTTCAATTTTGATGGCAGATGCAGTCCGATTTTCTGGTTCAATTGTCAATCTGGTTAATTTGAAACTCAGCTGGTTCGGTTGTTTATTTTTTAAAACAAATTGCTCGCTCGTTGCGTAGGAACACAATGATTGATAAACAGACGCTTCTCTTCCCAATATCCTTCCCGACAAATAACCCTATCAACCATTGACCCATAGAGATTGTTAACCCGCCTGCCACCCATATTAGTTTCCTGAACTGACTCATTCTGATTCTAAATAATAAACTCAGTTGCCCTCTGCTGAATTGGGGAATGTATCATCAAATTTCTATGGTGGTCTCTTCCCCCATCGCATAAGATATTTGTGCTATTCATTAATTTCTCTTTCATCTACCCAGAAACAGGTATGATGGCATTCATCTGGTTTTTGGATTTTTACATTTTTTCTGTTTTACTAGCTCCTGGTCTTCTTTGTTGTTGTTAGGTTTTCCATGGTTGCAATCAAACACATTTAAATCGAGGTATCAATTTTGTTGTTGTTTTTCGTGTAAATGATCTTTTCGTTATGGTTTTTCCTTTTATCTGGTGTATGCTTTTACGTTTACGAGTTGTAGATTATTCAGATGATTTTTGCCTGCTTTAATTCCCATATCACCACGAGAAGGGAAAGGTTGAGAGATTTTATGTATGAATTGCTGATAATTTGTTTGTTTTATTTCTTAGAGTAAAGGAGTGAGATTCATATTTTTATGTAATACATGGCATGGATGTTCACCGATTAAGCAGTCTTAGTATTGGACACTCCTTCGTTGCAATTCCGTAAAAGATGTAGGGGGAATCAGCAGAAGAAATGAATGATAAGTCAGATAGAGATAGAGCACAAAATTGCAATATTCTTATATTTCATTTATGAAACAGAGTAATCAGCACAAAATTATAACCAATTCTAATGTTGATTGTGTCGACTTCGAGAATATTCCCATCTCAGAATCAATTAATTTCGACAGTGCAATTGGGATCGTTTTCTGAGGCTTTTGTTAGCAATGTTTACATTATTTTTCAAAATCACAGAAGCTTATGGTCTTATTCAGTTATTTTCTCTTTGTTATAGAGATTGACAATACTCGAAAGATAGACTAAACATTATGAGTGAACTGGTATTCACTTGGTTTTTCTTCCTATAATTGATGTTTGGTATATAGTTCTGCCCATTTGGTTTCTCTTCGTATAATTGATGTTTGGTATAGATGTTTGGTGTATAGTTCTGCTCATTTTAAACTCATACTTTCTCAACAAATGGATTTCTTGTGGGTGTCATGAGAAAAAGCATGTCTATTGTATGTTTGTGTCTAAGTTATTTAATTATTGAGTGTAACCACCTTCCCTTATCCCATCTATGTATTTGCTATACTCGTGACAATGGTTTGTTCCTTTTATTACAGAAACATTATTGAATGAAATGATTCTTCTAAGGTCTACAAAATAGAGGGAAAAGACAATGGACAAAAGTCTGATATAGAAGGTGGAAGCCGGAAGGTCACAGATAGACCCAACTTGAAATAACGGGGTGAGTGACGTGAGCCCATCGATGAACTTGAACTTTCTAACTGTGAACATTGCACACACAGTTGCCGACTTCTTCCTGATGTTCTGAGGCATTAGAATTTCACATTTAATTTATCTTACTTCCATTTAATATGAGAAGCAATGAGCATTGGGTGTCTGTCACATTTGGTAGTGAGACTAATCCTTTAAAAAGGTGAGTTCAGTATGAAGATAGTCCTTTCACATATTGGACCATGAACGGATTGCTTGGCGCACCATATCATTCTCCTTCCTTGATATGGTGATGTTTTGTATTTTCCTTTTTCTCTTAGCTTTATGCTACTGTCGCATCCTTTTTGCATTATTACTGGATATTGCATTGAATGCCTATGTGGTTAAACATGGTTCTAACCCAACTCAAGTTAATACAGTTACTGACCGGAAATGGGATGGGTGAACTGGACTTGTAGAAATGGGTTAAAGTGGAACTAAACTTAAGTCATATTTTAATGCGACAATGTTGGTCTCATATTTCAAATAATCATCATATATAGCCATGATTGGCTGGAGCTATTTCCTCGCAATCTTTTTATTGACGAGATCGATCCAACCAAGTTTGCTGACTTAGTCCCCCTACTAGCAAATAGATGTCATAATGTTTTCACTTTTATTAGCACATCTTTGTGTTTCATATATTTATTTCAATCAATTGTTAGCAGCTGATAGGCAGAACAAATACCCGTAGATATTGCATCATAACACCCTCTTAACTTTTGTGTCAAACTTGACAAGAAGTTAATATTTGAACTGATAAATACGGGCATCGCGCTTAGCGCGGTGCACCAACTCTAGTTAGTTAAGTAATAAATGTGCATGTGTCAAAATCTTGACAATTTAAACTAAGAGCAGCAGATATAGCAGGGCTTGAGAGCAGGCCCTCCGATCCGGAGTTTTTTAACACAAAACACCCTTATTCATACTGACACAACAAAAAACACCCGAGTCAACAAACTGATATCACAGAGCACCCACATGCGAATTAGGCACATTCATACTGAATTTTAATCGTTCGAGCTAATTTGTGACGCCGAAGCTAATGAGTGTCTGAATTGGCTTAATCACCATAGCCGCACACTGTTCATCGGCTGCAGTCAGTAGATATGTTTCGTGATGCTTCTTTCGGTGGAATGGTATTAGAAGTTATTTGGGTTTTGTGATGGAAATGTTTCAAGAGTTTGATATTGTTCATAGCAGTCATTTGATGTGTTTTCTGAGGATGTTTGAAATTGACATAAGCATCCTCATCTGAGAGGCATTTAGTTTTAATCGTTTTAGGAGGAAACGTGAATTCTTCTAGCTGATCATTGGTGTACGTTGTTCGAACTATTTATCCTTATTAAATCAGAAATACAAGATGGAACCATGCCACTTCGACCACAACTGTACATGTCTATGTTGCACTAACAGGTGCAAATATGGATTGAAGATCATGAACTCAAGCTATGCCCATTTATTTCTTTACGTTGCCCATTTCGCCCATATCATACATTTCTTTGTGTTCATTTTTTTGTTACTTCTTTTTACCATGTCTTGAAATTGGTGGTCAATTTGAACTGCAAGATTTTTTAACTTGGAGCTACATGGTGCCTTTGCATTTTGCACTGGTGGGCATTGCGCTAGTCTTGGTGCTTTTGACACAGAGCCTAGGAATTATGCTCCCAGATGCCGCATTAGTGTTATGAAACAAAACTATCTAAATTTCTCAATAATGACCATCTTAGCTGCATGAGTTTCCCATCAATAATATTTAATATTCCAAAAAAAGGAGGACCAACTTCTTTTCCATGAAAAATCATTTAGCATATTAGTCTTTTGTCTGTTAAGTCTGTCATCACAAACTTCTGCGACAATAACTATTATTGTGTATGTAATCGTTCGCATCTTTTGTCCGACAACAAATTGATCTGAGTTTAACTTTATAGTAACTATAAGAATGCCTCTTTCAGTAAGCTACACTTGTTTATTTGCACAATTGCACCTAGTTTGTAGTTGATGGAACCATTGCACCTAGTTTGTAGTTGATGGAACCAAGATCCCTAGATGGGGAGTTAATTAGAACAGGATACTACACAATATCTATCGCGTTTGTGTTGTTTTCGTTGCTCCTATTTCTCGATTAAGTAAGATAGCGGAGCAACTTCATCTTCTTTTGAACTGTTTCACATTGATAGACTTCACCAGCAATATCATTATCACTCCTTAATATGTTTTGTTTGTGTACATTGTTTAATAAAGATTTAGAATTTTTACCCAGAATTTGGTACTTTGGACTTTGCTTTTGTTGTTACTTTTCAACAACTGGAGATGGGGTTTGTTTGCTAGTAGTTTGAGATTTACCCACCGCTTGTTTCGGCCTCATGTTATACGGTGTTGTGTATCATAGCATAGCATCCTCTGTTGTATATGTCTATATGAAGCTTGATGATTATGTTATTGTCGCGAATGATCTTTGGATAATTTACCTCTATGTTCCTTGCTGGTCCTGATTGGAATGTAATTGAGTATAACAATTGAAAGAAAACACATTTTAGAACAATTAGACCGACTCTTATTTGAGGAAAATAAACTCTTCTCAGTTTAAGGGGTCATCTTTACTTTGTATAAGGAACTCTTGAAGCTCTTTTCATATGTCAGTAATTTTGATTAAATGGGAGCATTACTTCTCAGCGTTGGATTACATTGATTAGCTTGCAACAAGTTTTTCATAATGTCAAACTAGCTAGTGTCACTAATGGAGTAATGGGTGATGATAAAATTTGAATTCTCTACTTTGTGTGGGATGTTCTGCTTGCAATGTTCTAAAATCAATGCGGTGTTTGTTTCTCCAGTGGTTGATGTTAACTTCTGCAAAATGCATGTGTTCATTTTTACAGTGCCGGACACCTGAAGGGCATGAAATAGCAACGGAGTTCTGGACAAGGACTGCTCGAGTTTAAGACCGAGCTCATACTAATTTCTAAACTACAACATGTGAACCTTGTTAAGCTGGTGGGTTTCAACTTTAAGTGTACATGGAGAGGATAAAATGATAGTCTATGAATACATGCCAAATAAAAATCTGGATTTCTTTCTTTGTAATAAGTCACTTTAGCACCTACTTTCGCGATTAATAGCCAACCTTAATGCGTACGATTTAACTTGGGAGCTACTTAAATTTACTTTTGTGAGTTTTATTGCCACAGACCATTCTAAAAGAGAGCAATTAGATTGGGGAAGCGGTTCAACATTATTGAGGGAATTGCTCAAGGACTACTCTACCTTCACGAGTACTCTCGATTGAGCAACGAATACTGAGAATTAAGCTTGATGGTTCTTATTCCACTACACTCATATAAAAGCTCTATATCAATTGATCTGTGGGTTGAATCGTGGGAATGGAAGGTTGTACTTTAGTACAGTGCCCACTTAATTTGTATAAATTTTATGTGTTTCTGGTGCTTAGTGCACTGCACATTTGTTGTATAAGATGCCCGTCTCTACATCACAACTTCCCTAATCATAGTGCAGCATATTAATGCACATCGTTAACTGATCTTCAGTGCAGCCGACGTGCACTCGGGCAATTTTGAATGGTAGGACAATTTTTTGAATTCCCAACCCGCTATATACACTGCACCTAAGTGCATTCAATGCTCGGACAATTTTGAGGCATGTTTTGACCTCATATTAATTCTAAAATGTAGGAGAAAAATAATTTACTAATTATATTTTTACAATATAATATTATGAATTATTATTTTATTATGATTTAAGATTAATATGAGATCAAACTAGTCCGTAAAAATAAGACTAATACGCTAATGCTGGTTTAGCACTGCACTAAAGTGTAGTTCTGTTAATTTAGTTTCTATTCCCGTCTTCTTATTGCACCTCGACCTTTGTCCCAATCTTATGCACTACTATATATTAATAACTCGATGAAGATATGGTACGCACTCGATATATGAATACGACAATAATTATGGTTTAAGACTGCACTAAAGTATATGGCAGTTAATTTCGTTTCTATTCTCGTTTAAATTTGTTGCTATCTTAAATTCTTAGCAAATTTGTTCCCTTCAATGTTTGTTGAAAATTGAGGTTATGTATAAGTGAATTTGTAGAGTTAGCCTACGCGTGGGTTTTGTCAGATTTAGGTAGGTGCCGAGTTATTTACTTTCTACAGTTATACTGCATCCACCCAATTTCAATGTACCTAAGTTCAATGTATGTACTTAGGCGTGCAACTACCAAGTACCACTAAATTGTGTATATGGGGTGCATGTGTTTTCGGCCCGGGAGGAAAATATGGTACTCGGACATTGAAAATTCAAAATCACGATTACTGTTAAAACCCTTCACTCCTATAAGGTATGGGAAACTTACGTACCCGTGAGCTCAAGTTATTACTCCTTGTGATGAGAGGGTAGACAAAGTAATTATGTATTTTTAGTAAGTGTATTGAACGTTGGTTTTAGGGTTTAGGGAGGTAGTCACCTAGTGGTCAAGAATGATAACGCTAATGAACCTATCTACTCGCATCGCATATACTGAAATGATGCGCGTTGGCTATGTGTAACCTCTATAATATATTGGGAAAGATCGTTATGCATGGTGGATACACAGTGCAATAAAACTTGTATTTGCAATGTCAACTAATGATGTGCATTTGTTTTCGGCCACATAAGCAAGAAGGGAAGTAGAAGTGTGGGGGTGATCTTGTCACAAATCAACGTTACCATTACACAACGTGACTCGATTCTACCTATATCATTTAATTAACATCCCTGTTATTGCAACAACTATCAAGTTATGCTTGCTTCGTAGAATTACCAAAGACACCTACCATCGCATTCAACTTAGATTGGAATGGTGGAAAACCAAATCATTATTACCGTGAAACACCTTGACTCCCTTAAGGTGATGGCAACTTATGTACATGTGAGCTCAAGTTGTTGGATTTTAGTTTTAGTTGGTGAGAACACTAGTCTATGGGCATACTGATATTCAGTGTATTGTAGCCCCTATACTCTCTTGGGTAGGATCGTAATGGTAGATACTAGATAGACAGTGTAATAAAAGTTGAATTGGCAATTATACAACTAATGGCGTGCATTTCTTTTCGGCCACGGAGGCGTGTATGGAAGTATAATTGTGAGGTAACCTTGGGAAAAATCAATGCTACCGTGAAACAACGTGACTCCTATATGGTGATGGAAACTTCCTTACAAGAGCGTTAAAATGAGAAATACGTTTATGCAATGTAAAAATCGGACTACAAGCACATGATGTATGGAAACTTCCTTACAACATTTGATGTATATCACTCTTATATATGGTGATGGAAACTTCCTTACAAGCATTTGATGTATGGGCGGGCACCTTGAGGCGGATTTATGGTTTTTGTACTTAAGTTCAATTTTAGTGTCCACATGATTATTACCTGTTGTTAATTGATTTCGTTGTGTGCTACGGATTACACATCCTCGTTTTGATGTGCCCGTCACCCGATTTCGGTTGATAGCAGTTGTGTGGGTAGCGCTATTCATTGCGGTACGCCTCACTTGTTTTATTGGGTGGTGAGATGGAATGGTTACTACTCTTGGTTTTATTCTCTTGGCCGTCTTGAGAGGTATGATATTTGGGTACATGTACTTTTGGTATGGAGTGTTTGACTAACATGTTTGGTGGACTACTTTAGGTAGGTTCTATATTCGATCGGTTGTACCCCGAACCACATCATTACATTGCTTGCCACTTGTCAGAAAGGACATAGGGTGTATGGGGTTGGCTAGGGGTGAATCGATGCTATCCCGGACCACATCATTAAGTTTATTGCCACTTGTCCGAAAGGGCATAGGGGTTGGCTAGGGGTAGCAGTTGTAACTAAAGGAATTGACGATTTCGCTTCCTTTCAAACTGGTTGCCATGGTACTATATTGTTTGGAGGATCTTGGTGAAGATTACATTGGATTTGTTTTGTCATTTAACTGGACGCAATTTGTTTGGACTTGCAAGTGGATGATCGGTTAATGCTACTGTGATTAACAAGGTAGTTAGTGTTACTGAGGGTTTTAATTAGCGGTGTTGTGTTGGTATTGTCCCTCCTTCGTAGGTTTTGATCACTGAATAGTTTGGGTGTTGTGATTCCGGAGTATGATCCGTGTTTTTCATATAATTGTGAGCGAGCATTCCTTATACTCAGTTATTAATAAAAGTTTTTTTTGCTGCTTTAAAAAAAAAATTACCGTGAAACACCTTAACTCCTATAAGGTAATGGGATCTTATGTACAAGTGAGCTCAAGTTGTTACTCCCTGCCCGGGGGAGAGAAACTAGTCACATATTATTATTAATAGTAAGTGGATTGGACTTTGGTTTTAGGGTTTGAGCCAATGTGTTGAGTTAAGACGTATATTTGGGGAGAACGCTAACGAGTCTACAAAATGCGACTCGTTGTCTATAGGTTGCCCCTATAATATTTTTGGAAGGATCGTAATGGCAGGAGAGGAGGGTTGGAAGGTAAATAGGGACTAATTTAAAAAAAAAACGAGAAAATGTGCGCAAGGCTCTGATTTCTTAGTCTAAAAAATCGTTCAGTAAAGTTGATTTCATCTAAGTTCTGTCCAATTCAGTTCAAATTTGTTCAATTATTGTTTATATTTTATAAATAAGTTCAATTATTTAGTTCAATTCAATTGTATTTAATGAAGAGAACATAACCTAATTTATATTTATATCGTAGTTGTCCGTTCTAAATGAGTACCGGACTTGTAGCGTGATTTAAAGACGAATCGAGTAGTGGGGGTAATTTTTTCCATGGTAGTATAAGTTAGAAGCGTAACTTGGTCGATGGATTCAATCCCGTCAAAGGTTAGGCTAATGTTCATTTAAATATTTAATGTTTTAATAATTTGCCGTAACTTAATTTAATTTCTCCACATGGTTAGATACGATCTTAGATCTCAGAAAAGTCATTTGACATGTAATTAACTTAGTAGTACCATCACCAAATAAGCCCCAAATAAGCTACAATAGGGGATTCTTTGGGGCTCCATTATTGGAGCCCATGCTTGGGGGTTACCAATTGGTAGCCCTCAAAGGAGCCCCAAATAATATTTTTTTATTTCATTTTTTTTCTTTTTCATCAATTGTGTGGCGGATGTGGAATGTATGTGTCATGTGGAATCCACAAAAGAGCCCCTAATAAGCCTAAACGGCTAAACCCCAAGGGAAAGGGTTTATTTGGGACTTAAACCCAAATAAATCCGAAGTTTGGAGCCAACCATTGCTAGTGCTCTAGTCATACAACTTATGTGCAAGAAATGGAAGGGGCTTAAGCCCCAAATAAACCTCAAGTTTGGAGCCAACCATTGCTAGTGCTCTAATCATACAACATAAAATCTATTTGCTAGCTATGTGATTGATACTCCAGGTGGGAAAATCAAATTAGGTAATAGTAGCAACTTTAGAAATTTAAATATAATAAATTTAAATATAATGCACCCAATATAACATTATAATAAACTCCTTATTTTATAAAGAATTTAACGACCATATCTGGTAATAAAATTTTGTTGGGTGTTATATATTTTGACGTCGTGAATGGTGATTTGATCATCACCACCTGTTCGAATTCGAATAAATTTTTATGGTTTCTCTTAAAGTAATATTAGTATCACATTCTAGATGTCGTTAAACATGATCATGTGGCAGCGGGGGTGGTCTTCGTGTTCCCTAATGATACAGATTACAGAATTTGGCAGAAGAATTAAAGAACATATTCGATTCAGTTTTAGAACAAAACGAACGGGCATGGTGCAGTGTTGTAGTGGACCGTCAAGGCCATGCTTCGTTACAAGTCCTTTCGCTTTTGCTTTTGTGTAATGGACTGCCTATATAGTCTTCGAGACCCACAAAAGAATTAGCAAGCCCTTTAATATGGTGACAAACTCATCATGGGCATGGCCCTTACCCTTACGAAGATCGGTTTAATTCTTTTTTAAGAGGCAAAACGATGATTAATAATGATTTTTCATTTATCAACAATGACCCATTTAATAAAAATTAAAAATTTATAAACACAATTTAATTTATATAATATATAAATTTTAATTAAAAAAATTTAAATTGAAGTGAAGGCTGTATTATTAAAGTTGAATCAAACATGATCTAAAGCAGTTTTGAGTTCTGGTGATTTTAAACTCAAATATGATCTAAAGTTAATAAAAATTACTTATAATTATCATGATTGATAATTGTAATTTCAATTTCAAAAGCAAAACGTTTGTAAACTAACATCCAACTTTACTTAATGCTAAGTTTCATTCATGCGGATGATAAGACTAAGTTGAAAATTTGATAACATGATGATACCATGTGAATTTGTATATTTTTGCTTTGAGGAAGGGACCATACAAAGTGTTACTGGGTTCCAAGTTGTTATATTTGAAATAATTATGTATAGTTTGGCAACAAATTTAGGGGACATGATGCAACAACATTTCCTTTTCATATACAAATTGTACAAATTGAATTCCGCCGGAGACCACATTCTAGATATACCTTATCGATCAAACGAGTGATTGATTGTAGGGGTTTAAGGGCTAATGAATTTCCAAGATTGTACTTGTAGTATATTGATTTTCGGGTTATTTGCAGTTAAAAATAACAAACAACCACACAGATATACTACCCATTACTGCTATTTGTCAAGCTGATGAGAGAATCTGAATGAGGGACCATTTATGGCTTATCTGACAACATAAGCATGTTCGTACTTTGTATGCTTCTTCTTCTGAGATAAGACCATGACTAGAAGTCCATTCCATTCCGCCGGTTTCAATTCAACCTCTCAGTTTCAGGTCATGCCAGACATGACCAATTCTCATTCAATTTCATCTCATTTAAAATTTCAAACTTGTATAGGATGTGATTTTAAAGTAATCAAATCCCTGTTCATAATGAAACGGGTTAAATACTTAAAGGTATACTTTGTGTATTGTTAAGCTCCAATTCACATCGTTTAAAATACATTTTAAAATTAACATATAGATTTGATAAATTTCTCCATGTAATAAGGATTTTTAAGGGGTTGAAAGTCTATTTCTAATACTCCCTCCGTTCCTTTGAAATGAAAGATTTATATTTGTAATTGTTAGAATAATTTTCAAAAAATAGTTAAAAAGAGAAAAAAGTTTGTAAAAAAATTATAAGAGTCACAAACTTGAAGTTGATGTTAATGTGAACATAAAATCATTATTTATAAAAAAAATTCTAAACTCTTTTATATTTTTAATTATTTTTTAAAAATCATTTTGAAAACAGTAAACAAGAAGCTTTAACGGGAGAGAGTAAATATTTAATAGAGAGCTTCATAATCCCCTAAAAGAATAGAGAGCTTAATAATGTAGCACGTCACCTAGCTAAACAAGCACAAGTAGTGGATCTTTTGGCAAATACTCAGTACGTTAATATGCAGACTGATATTTTGAAAAGTAGTTTTAATTATGTATGAAATTATTGCCCTGCATGGGTAGAACTTATTTTGTGTGAGGATAAAAATCATTTTTTAAATAATCGAACTATTACAACTTCATAAGTAGTATTACAAAGCTAGTAATAAACAATAAATAATCCCGCACTTGACGAGAATTGAACCTATGACCTCTAGTGTCATGACACCTCAGTCTAACCAATTGAGCTAGACCTCACCGGTATGAGGATAAAAATCATTATATAGACATGTTTGTGTAATATCTGATGAAACATTATCTGATTTTATAATTTTTTTAAAAGAGGGTTGAAGCTGAAAAAGTGGATATGGGGCAGAAGAAACCAAACTCCAAAAGGTTGTTTGTCTTATAACGGATACGGGTCGGCCCGTGGATGCTCGAAAAGGACACACGATTGTTTGATGCTCCCACACGAATGCATACAGCATACAGTTTAATTCCAGCTTTAGATTATCGCATCATCATGCCTTTAATTTAACTTGATCCTTAATTCCACGTCGATCACATCATCCTTAATCAATTAATTTAATTACTTGTTCATATCATTTAATTAATCAATTAAGGATGACGACACTATAATGACATTCTTCAATAACCTTTTCCTTCATGCCCCACGCCATGAAAATCTCACCCCCAAATATCAAAGGCATATTTCATGTAGAGAGAGTGTGTTACATAAAAATATGCGATATGACTATGTACAGTTACCCAGTTGAGAACATATTTTAATGCAACTAATTACTACTATATTTTGTACCAGGGGCGAGCACAGTAAGGCGCAAGGGGCCTCAAGTGCTGCCCCTGGATTTTTTACGTGGATGTACTACTATACTATCATTTTTCAAGTCAAGTAAATAAATTTTCAGTATAGTTAGAGTTATTATCATGGAAGGGTATCCTTGTGACACCTAATAACAGATTAATGCCCTTTAGTTCAACAATAACATTTTAGTACCTTTTTGGGTTGACTGCTCAATATTTACAACTTTGCCACCGAGAATTTCATGCCCAAACAAACAAGGCCTTAGCTACAGTAAGAAAAAATTGTTTTCCTTTTTTAATTCTTTTATATATTTTTTTCTTTTTATTTTTTTTCTCCCTTTCTTCTTCTTCGATCTTCTTCTTCAGAACTCCGGTCACCGGAATTATTCCGGTGACCGGAGCTCTGCTCCCACCGGCCGGAAAGCTGCAAAGCTCCGATCTGGGAGCACTTAAGCTCCCAGATTAGAGCTTGCAAGCTCCCTGACCGGAGCTTACAAGCTCCGGTCAAGGAGCTTGTGCAGCTCCCAGATCGGGAGCTGCAAAGCTCCGATCTGGGAGCACTTAAGCTCCCAGGTCGGAGCTTGCAAGCTCCCTGACCGGAGCTTACAAGCTCCGGTCAAGGAGCTTGTGCAGCTCCCAGATCGGGAGCTGCAAAGCTCCGATCCGGGAGCACTTAAGCTCCCAGGTCGGAGCTTGCAAGCTCCCTGATCGGAGCTTGTAAAAGCTCCGATCAGGGAGCTTGTGGAGCTCCCAAATCGGAGACGAGCTCCCAGATCGGAGCTTTTCCGATTTGGGAGTTTTTCAAGTCCGTACCGGATTCCGGTACCGGAATCCGGTACTAGACTTGAAGAAGAAGAAGAGAAGAAAAATAAAAAGAAAAAGGAAAAGAAAAAAGTAAAAAAGAAAAGAAAAATAAAGAAAAGACTAAAAATATGTAAAATTCAATTACATTTTAGTCCTCCCACACAATCTTGTTTGGCTGTCCAAAAATCTGATTTTGGAACAGTGCTTAGAGCGCCACCATGGTCAAATTCGCCCCTAAAATGTAATTGTTTGTCTAATGGGTACTAATCTGTTATTAGATACGCTATTGATACCCTAAAAAGATACCGGCCCGTATAGTTATTTGGACACAAAATGATGTTTGGCCTGATGGCTTTGTTATGGTGCCAAAAGCTTACTCCGCACAGGGTCTCAAGTTTGAAACCCAACCCATACATTTTTATATTGTTTCCATTGTTTATTTTTACATTGCTCCTTTTCCTTTCCATTTTGTCTCCTTTTAGTTTCTAGTGTTATTTTTTTTCCCTCTTTAATTCTAACTTTCTATATTGTTCACTTTTCATGTTTTCATTTCCTTACAATATATTTTCCATCTAGTGAATTTTATTTTGTTTTAGTATTGGTTCTTGTTTTCCGTTCTTTCATTTTTACTTCCCTCATATTCTTCATTTTAACTTTTCCTTTTCATTTCCATTTTTCCTCTTTTTACTTTCTAGTGTTATATTTTTATTTTCCTCTTTAATTCTAATTTTTTATATTGTTCACTTTTCAAGTTTTCATTTCCTTACAACTTTTTTTTTCCATCTAGTAAATTTATTATTTTAGAAACATATGTAACTTTTTGTATTCAAATTCTACAATTTTGGAATATTTTGTTTAATATAAAGTACATTTGAAAGTGAAAAATATGATGCTGAATAATTGGTAAATTTGGAAAAGACTGAGTTTACACAATAGTTATATTTTTCTTATTAAATTTTAGAAAAATATTACGTTACATTTTTTTGCTCCCCCTGACATAAAATCCTGCGTTCGCCCTTTGTACCTAGTCATATGTTCATATTAATCATATTAAAAGCTTATGGTGTGCACACGAGTGAATACATAGTGCATATATTAGTATTAGAACACACCACCATATCACCCGAAGTACCCATGTCAAATTAAAAGGTCGGACCTTCAATACAATTGTATCCGGACACTTAAAGAATCTATCTATATTATAAGAATAATTAAATAAATTTAAAATTGAATTTAATTAACTTTAACTTGACTATTCAAAGTTTCAAACTGATTTGAACTGAAAAATAGCAGTGTTGTGAGGATAAAATCTAGCAAGAAGAGTCAACAAAATAAATATACAATCATCATGAAACATGGACAAAATTACAAAAAACATACTTGTAATTGTGTAATTGTAGCTCCCTCACCACTCCATGCCTACATGGCATTTGGAAGAAAAAAAAGAAAAATAGAGAGTACCAAAAAAGTGTCCAAACAAAAATATTAAAATAATACTTTATTTATTTTCTTGTTTAAAAATAGTGGTAGAATAGAAGTGCACCAGTAGAAAGCATAATTCTTTCATTCTTTTCAAGGCACTCACTACTAAAGATAAAAAGGCCCACCACCATCTCATCCACTTTCCCAATAAACAAAACAAAACAAAACAAAACCACTCACTCTGATTTGATTTGATTTGATTTGATCACTTCTTCTTGAATTCACCATTGTTAAGTTTCTAACTATGGCTCCACCTGAAGAACAACAATCACTGCTCCAACCCCAAACAGAAGGCGCATACGACCAAACCGAGAAAGTCCACATCATCACCCTCTCCGACTCCTCCTCCGACGAATTCTCCACCGCCGCCCCTCCCTTCTCATGGAGGAAGCTCTGGCTCTTCACCGGGCCCGGTTTCCTCATGAGCATAGCCTTCCTCGATCCGGGAAATTTAGAAGGAGATCTCCAGTCTGGAGCTATTGCCGGTTACTCTCTTCTGTGGCTCTTGCTCTGGGCAACTGTGATGGGGCTTCTTATCCAGCTTCTTTCGGCGAGGCTTGGGGTGGCGACGGGGAGGCACCTGGCGGAGCACTGTAGGGAGGAGTATCCTACGTGGGCGAGGATGCTGTTGTGGGTTATGGCCGAGCTGGCGCTGGTGGGTGCGGATATACAGGAGGTTATTGGGAGTGCTATTGCGATCAAGATTTTGAGTAATGGTGTCTTGCCCCTTTGGGCTGGAGTTGTTATTACTGCTCTTGACTGGTAATTTAATTTTTTACTTACTTAATTACTAATGCAACAGTAGTACTAAAATACTAGTACTATTTGAGTTCTTCATTTAAATTAATGAATAATGATGGTGCTGTTTTCAACTTGTTTTAGTAAGTTTGGTTATGTTTGCTTATCTATTACTAAGTGCTAAAAGATTGATACTTTCAGTATGTGGAGACTAATTGTAGTGTGCCAACTTAAAAAAATAATATGCTACAATAAGCTTAAGAATAATCACTTGCCTTGTTTTTTCGATTTACCCGATAAGGTAGATAGTAGTAAGTAGAGTAATTAGTATGACTGAATTTCAGAGTCGATAAACTAGTAGATTTTAGCTTACGCATTCAATAACTGGCTCTGAAGTTTAATGATTTGACACAAGTAGAGTATAGAAACAGATAAAAGTACCTTCTTTTTTTTTTTTAATCAGATAGTTGTCGTTGTAGTATTTGATTATTATCTACCAGTTCCATGTGATGGAATATGGATCATCTCATCTAGGTTATAAGCTGGCTGCTACGCAGACTGAATTAGACTCTGTAGATTCACTTAAAAGCTTTTTTTTAATAATTTCAGTAATCAGAAATGCAAACATGAAAGGGGGAGGGGGGGGGATCATTTATTGGAAACTGCTTCGTATGAATAGAGCCGTGAACGTTTCTGCTACGAGCTTGCGGTTTAAGGTGAGCTATCTCTTTATAGTACATAGTCAATTAGGACTATGTGATATGATTATGACTTACAAGTGAGTTACTGCTTCACAAGCTATAAGTAGTAAGTATAACTTGGTGGGGAAGAAAGTGGGATTCTTTATTGTTCTTGATGACGTAGAAAGGAATTAGTTAAGTGGAGTTTCAGTTTAGTAAGATACTAGTAGTACTTTAACTTGCACCATTGTTTTCTTTATTTATTAGAGTGGTTGGCTAGTTGACATCTTCTGTTAGGTATTCATTTTCTTGTAAAATATACTAATTAACTCCTTTGTAAAGGAACATCCAAAGCATATTCTTGATGACTGATTCTCATCTCTTGTCATTGTGTGAATGCAGTTTTATCTTTTTGTACCTGGAGAATTATGGAGTGAGGAAATTGGAAGCGCTCTTTGCCGTACTAATAGCAATCATGGCAGTCTCGTTTGCATGGATGTTCGGTGAAACGAAACCTAATGGCCATGAGCTTTTACTCGGTGAGGAAAATAAGACACGGCCAGATATACTTCACTTGAATAAGGCGTATAATTTCTAACTTGTTGTACAATGAACTACATTTTGTAGGTGTTCTGGTTCCGAAGCTAAGCTCAAGTACAATAAAGCAGGCCGTGGGAGTTGTGGGCTGCATTATAATGCCTCATAATGTATTTTTACACTCTGCACTTGTGCAGTCTCGAGATGTTGACAAACGGAAGATAGGGCGAGTGAAAGAAGCTCTTAGATACTTCTCCATTGAGTCTGGGATTGCACTTGCTATTTCTTTCATGATCAACTTATTTGTTACCACTGTTTTCGCCAAGGCATTTTATGGTACTGATGTAGCCGACAGCATTGGCCTCATAAACGCCGGGCAGTATCTTCAAGAGAAGTTTGGTGGAGGTGTATTCCCGATATTGTACATCTGGGCGATTGGTTTGCTGGCGGCTGGCCAGAGTAGCACTATAACTGGCACATATGCTGGTCAGTTCATTATGGGAGGGTTTCTAAACTTGCCTTTGAAGAAGTGGCAAAGGGCACTGATCACGAGAAGCTGTGCTATCATCCCTACTCTGATTGTTGCTCTTGCTTTTGAAACTTCTGATGGTTCTTTGGATGTTCTGAACGAGTGGCTTAATGTACTTCAGTCGATTCAGATCCCGTTTGCTCTTATTCCGCTCCTATGGTTGGTGTCCAAGGAGGAAGTCATGGGCTTCTTCAAAATTGGCCCTGTTCTTCAGGTACTTTCTTGTGAACTTTATCATCTGTTTTTGTGGTATTTCATTTTCGTAAACTTAATTACCTGCTCATTTACGAATGAGTTGGTGCTGTTTTTTCGATCCATATGAACCTCATTGTTAATGATGGAACTTTATGGCTTATGCTGTTCTTTCTTTTGATATGCTGTTTTTAAGATTTTCTCAAATTTATTTTGTACTATCATATAAGCACCAGTTTTTTGCTCCTTTACCTTGGATGGGGTTTGAAACTATTTGCTTGTTTCGAGTGTGAATAGCACTGGCTAACTAGCTCTTCCTTTCATTTTCTTGATGAGAAATTGAATGTGGAGATATTCTTTCTTCATCTTCCTTTACAAACCGACTCATGAGTTTATTTGAGCATTTATTAGCTTTAGAAGTTTTCACATAGTCACTCGGATTCTGCACTATGCATGCATGGAAACAGTTCCTGTCAGCTTACTTGCATCTGAGTGTTATTTGCACTCGAGCTTAGCGATCAGTTGCAGGAAAACTAAAATTCACTGTGTTTCCTACTGTGTAGATAATATCATGGATGGTAGCAGGTCTGGTGATAGTGATAAACGGATATCTGTTGGTGGATTTCTTTGCTTCCGAAGGAAGTGGTGTACTTTTCACTTCTGGGGTATCTGTGTTTACAGCAGCATATGTGTGCTTCATTGTATATCTGGTGACCAGAGAAATCAACTTGTCGAATTTGGTTGGAAAAGGCAAGAGAGCAACAACATCTTCGTCATGAACAAACAGCATGTCTCATTCCTGTACACATCTTTGGCTGATACCGCCTGATCATTAGTTTACATATAGAGGTGATGCCACTACTACTTACCATTTTTTGGTGAAGGTCATAAAGTTGATGGGGAGCGAATAACATGTATTGATACTTCCAGGATGTGGGGATCCATGTACGGGTGTATGTATTGATAGATATCCGAACTAAGAAAGTCCGCGGTATTAGCATTGCCTGGATTAGGAGTCAAGTAGCTAAGCTAGGCGGAGACCCTTCAGGGGCTGTGTATTTATTACTCTATTGAAAGCATCATCATATTATAAAGCACAGCTATTCTTCTATTGTTTCTGGCATCAGTCTTTCTCTTGCTTTATGAATTATTCCAAAGAGATGGAGTTCATGTACTGGTGTCAACTTGAGAGCAAAGAGTAATATTCTTTTTGATCCATAAACTAAGGCCAAGAAACTAAAGCAAATATCGTAAATTACGCCCAATCAGTGCTCAAGTGATAGGTGTGATGGTAATGGTAAAAAAAATAGGCCAAAAAAAATAACTATATGAATCAGTGATCGGTTTGTTAATTGTTACGTGAAAATTTTATTTTCGGTTCTGTGTAGTTCAAATCAATTTAGATACATTCAGTTTTGCTCACTTCATATTGGATAAGTTCATAATTTGTTAAATTCATTTAGTTATATTGTTATTAAATAATTTTTAAGTTCAATTTTATTCCGTTCAGTTAAGTTTATACGAAGAGAACATAGCCTTAGACATGGTATGTACTTATTTTTACAGAAAATTACATAAAAGAACCACTCTAGAGCACCTAATTGCTAAAATAACCACTTTAAAAAACATCTTACAAAAAAAGTCATTCTATTTTTATGGTGCCCTAAAATACAAGTAGTCTTACAAAAAAGGCCATTCTATTTTTATGGTGCCCTAAAATACAAGTAGTCTTACAAAAAAGGTCATTCTATTTTTATGGTGCCCTAAAATACTAGTAGTCTTACAAAAAAGGCCATTCTATTTTTGGTGCCCTAGAATCTAATGAAACTAGTATTTTGCCGTTGAAACTAGCATTTGTGTTGCCGAAACTAATTAAACTAGCATCAATCTAATGAACTAACATTTTGTGTTCACTTGTGATGCTGAAACTAATGAAACTAGCATTCGTGTTTGCCGAAACTAATAAAACTAGCACTTGTATTGAAACTAGCATTTTGTTGCTGAAACTAGCTTTAATTGTTGCTGAAACTAGCACTTATGATGCTGAAACCTAATGAAACTAGCATTTTGTCGTTGAAACTAGAAGTTGTGATGCTGACAATAACGCAAATAGCTTTTTGACTTGCCAAAATTAATGAAACTAGCATTTTTTTTTGCCGAAACTGGCATTTTTTTGCTGAAACTAGCACTCATGATGTTGAAACTAATAAAATTAACTTTTTGTTGTTGAAAACTAACAGTTGTGATGTTGAAACTAATGAAACTAGTATTTTTGTTGATGAAACTAGCAATTATGATAGTGAAATTAATGAAAGCAACATTTTTGTTGATGAAACTAGCAATTATGATGGTGAAATTAATGAAACTAACATTTTTGTTGATGAAACTAGCAATTATGATGGTGAAACTAATGAAACTAGCATTTTTGTTGATGAATTAGTATTTGTGTTGTTGAAACTAATAAAATCAACATTTTTGTAGTTGCATTAATAAAACTAACAATGGAGTGATGATGTAACTAGCATTTTTGTTAATGAAACTAGCATCAAACTATTGAAACTAACACTTATAATGTTGAAAACTAATGAAAATAGCATTTTGTTGTTGAAACTAGCAGTTGTGATGCTGAAACTAATGAAACTAGCATTTGTGTTGATGAAACTAGCTTTTTGTTGCTGAAACCAACAATTATGATGCTCAAATTATTGAAACTAGCATTTATTATGCTGAAAACTAATGAAACTAGCATTTTGCTGTTGAAACTAGCACTTGTGATGCTGAAACTAATGAAACTAGCATTTGTGCTGATGAAACTAACTTTTTGTTGTTGAAAACTAACAGTTGTGATGTTGAAACTAATGAAACTAGTATTTTTGTTGATGAAACTAGCAATTATGATATTGAAATTAATGAAAGCAACATTTTTGTTGATAAAACTAGCAATTATGATGGTGAAATTAATGAAACTAGCATTTTTGTTGATGAAACTAGCAATTATGATGGTGAAACTAATGAAACTAGCATTTTTGTTGATGAAACTAGTTTTTGTGTTGTTGAAACTAATAAAACTAACATTTTTGTAGTTGCATTAATAAAACTAACAATGGAGTGATGATGTAACTAGCATTTTTGTTAATGAAACTAGCATCAAACTATTGAAACTAACACTTATAATGTTGAAAACTAATGAAACTAGCATTTTGTTGTTGAAACTAGCAGTTGTGATGCTGAAACTAATGAAACTAGCATTTGTGTTGATGAAACTAGCTTTTTTGTTGCTGAACCAACAATTATGATGCTCAAATTATTGAAACTAGCATTTATTATGCTGAAAACTAATGAAACTAGCATTTTGCTGTTGAACTAGCACTTGTGATGCTGGAACTAATGAAACTAGCATTTGTGCTGATGAAACTAACTTTTTGTTGTTGAAAACTAACAGTTGTGATGTTGAAACTAATGAAACTAGTATTTTTGTTGATGAAACTAGCAATTATGATAGTGAAATTAATGAAAGCAACATTTTTGTTGATGAAACTAGCAATTATGATGGTGAAATTAATGAAACTAGCATTTTTGTTGATGAAACTAGCAATTATGATGGTGAAACTAATGAAACTAGCATTTTTGTTGATGAAACTAGTATTTGTGTTGTTGAAACTAATAAAACTAAAATTTTTGTAGTTGCATTAATAAAACTAACAATGGAGTGATGATGTAACTAGCATTTTTGTTAATGAAACTAGCATCAAACTATTGAAACTAACACTTATAATGTTGAAAACTAATGAAACTAGCATTTTGTCGTTGAAACTAGCAGTTGTGATGCTGAAACTAATGAAACTAGCATTTGTGTTGATGAAACTAGCTTTTTTGTTGCTGAAACCAACAATTATGATGCTCAAATTATTGAAACTAGCATTTATTATGCTGAAAACTAATGAAACTAGCATTTTGCTGTTGAAACTAGCACTTGTGATGCTGAAACTAATGAAACTAGCATTTGTGTTGATGAAACTAGCTTTTTTGTTGCGGAAACCAGCACTTATAATGTTCAAACTATTGAAAATATCATTTTTGTTGTTGAAACTAATGAAATTATTTTTGTATGATGTTGAAACTAGCATTAACATTTAGTTTCATATAGTTTCAGCTAGTTTATGAAACTAGCTTTTTGTCTGAAACTAGTTTATGAAACTAGATTTTATATGTTGAAACTAATATGAAACTAGCATTTGTGTTGGTGAAACTAGCACACGTGATGCTAACACTAATGAAACTAGCATTTTGTGTTGATGAAAATAGCACTTGTGATGCTGAAACTAGCATTTGCGTTGCTGAAACTAATGAAACTAACATTTATGTTGCTGAAACTAGCATTTTTGTTGCTGAAACTAGCACTTAAGATGCTGAAACTAGCAAATAAACATATTAAATTATATATAATAAATAGTACACACATTTATCACCAAATAAATATATATTTATATATTTTTATGTACATTTAGTAAAGTAATTAAAGTGGAGGGGTTATTTTGTAAATATATCTAAAAAGAACCCTAATATCCAAACCCATTCATACCCTTGCCGTCATTTGAGGGATTTGACTCATTTCATTTTCTCCTCCACGGAAGCGGAACTCTCCAGTTCTTTCCAATTCTCCAATTCTTCTCGAACCACCTCCATCTCTCCACCTCCTTCCTCCGCAATGTATATAACCACCATTCCCCACATTCTCCACCATCATCAAACACGAAACCAAACAAATCACAGAAAGCTGTTTTCGACGCCAAGCGATTGATCGGGAGGCGATTCTCCGATCCGTCAGTTCAGGCTGACATGAGGCACTGGCCGTTCAAGGTGATTTCCGGTCCAGGAGAGATGCCGATGATTCAGGTCCAGTATAAGGGAGAGGTTAAGCAGTTTTACTATATTTGACTCATTTGCTGAATTTTAAATTTTTATTAAAGCTACTGTAGGAGTTGAAGTCAGCGAGCTTTTGGTAATTGTTGTTTCAAGTTGGATGTTTTTGTAATTAGTTTTGTTTATTGATTTATTTGTGTATTTTTCCCTTATTTTTATACCTCATATTTTTCTCGATTTTCAATCAATCTCTATATTGGAGAACTAATAGACTCTTAGATCGCGAATTATCATTCTTAAGCCGTATTAATCCACGACTTTCGATCTGAATCCTCAAATCCACGGAGGATATAAAGACGAGAGCTCGCTCCTTCTCTGTCAGGTTTTAACCGGCGGCCGGTGATTCTATCTGTCCGTGTATCACTGGAAAAATTCGATCCATCCACTTTTCTCTTCCAGGTATCAATTCTTTTACTTTTATTATTATTATTCACTTGATAAACTCTTATGAATCATCAAGTTCGTATATCTTATTTCTCTATATTGCTTTCCGCTAAGATTTGATTGATGAAATTGGAACTATTCGTACTAGAACTGCTCTTGAATTTCTGATTTATGGATTGTTATTACTTGTTGATTTAGGGTTTATTCAAATCTTACACGCCGATGAAGTTAACTGAATATTAAGAGCCGGCGATTTAGAATAGTTAACAAGTTCATATTAGAAAAAAGGATTCTAATCCTAATTAGGGTTTTAGAATAGGTTCAGTATTATTTGCTTCTCTGCTCTTTATCTCCCTTACCTACATGGTCTGTGACTTTAGTTCTTCTATCATATTAATCAGATTAGGCGCTTTCTGTAGGAGTTCTATCATAGTTTGTGTTTGTTACTTTGTTAGTTTTAGTTTATGCTAAAGGGATTCGTTGTGTTTTTGATAGATTGACAAATAAGCTGTTCCCATGGGCAAGAAAAAAGGAGACGACAGTGGCGCTAGCACCAAGGCTAAGCCTAGTGGTGGTAAAGAGAAGATTACCTCAGTATCTGCCATGCTTCAAAGCATGGATGCAAAACCTGAGAAACCAAAAAAAGGACCCAATAAGCCCAAGCCTAAAGCTGCTCCACAAGGATCATCTTATATTGATGGGATTGATCTTCCATCCTCTGATGAGGAAGAAGAGCTTGACTCGGACGAAGAGCGGAAGCTGATTGAGCTTCAGAAGAAATCAAAGAATAGATCTCTTGACATTGCTGTAAGTGACAAAGAGCTGAAGAAGCGAGAAAAGAAGGACATGCTTGTGATACAGGCTCAAGAGTTTGCGAAACAGGAGGCCCTCAGGGACGATCGTGATGCGTTTACTGTGGTAATTGGCAGCCGTGCTTCTGTTCTTGATGGAGGGGATGACGCAGATGCTAATGTCAAGGATATTAGCATAGATAACTTTTCCGTGTCTGCTCGAGGGAAAGAGCTGTTGAAAAATGCATCTGTGAAGATTTCCCATGGGAAGAGGTATGGACTTGTTGGGCCCAACGGGATGGGCAAGTCTACTCTTTTGAAGCTCCTTGCATGGAGAAAGATTCCAGTACCCAAAAACATTGATGTGCTTTTGGTTGAACAAGAAGTTGTTGGAGATGATAAAACTGCTCTTGAAGCAGTTGTTTCTGCAAATGAAGAACTTGTTGAGCTTCGGAAAGAAGTTGAATCTCTGCAAGGTGGATCAAATGTGGCTGAAGGTGACAATGATGATGATGCTGGAGAGAGGCTAGCTGAATTGTACGAAAAGTTGCAGATATTGGGATCAGATGCTGCTGAGGCGCAAGCTTCCAAAATTCTCAACGGTTTGGGTTTCACTAAAGATATGCAGGGCCGTCCAACGAAGTCCTTTAGTGGTGGTTGGAGAATGAGAATTTCGTTAGCCCGAGCACTGTTTATTCAGCCGACTCTGTTGCTATTGGACGAGCCCACTAATCATCTTGACCTTAGGGCTGTTCTCTGGTTAGAAGAATACTTATGCAGGTGGAAGAAAACTTTAGTGGTTGTTTCTCATGATCGAGACTTTCTGAACACAGTTTGCGGTGAAATCATCCATCTCCATGACATGAAACTCCACTTCTATCGTGGGAATTTTGATGATTTTGAAAGAGGTTATGAACAACGGCGCAAGGAGGCAAACAAGAAGTTTGAGATTCATGACAAGCAAGTAAAAGCAGCTAAGAGGTCAGGAAATCAGGCTCAGCAGGAAAAGGTGAAGGATAGAGCCAAACATGCCGCGAAGGAAACTTCCAAGAAGAAAGGTAAAAGCAAGGTAGTAGATGAAGATGAACCTGCACCTGAGGCTCCTCAGAAATGGAGAGATTACTCTGTGGAGTTCCATTTCCCAGAACCCACTGAGCTTACGCCACCACTACTGCAGCTAATTGAGGTTACCTTCAGTTACCCGAATCGGGAGGACTTTAAGCTCTCCAACGTGGATGTTGGTATTGACATGGGGACTCGTGTTGCGATTGTTGGACCGAATGGAGCTGGAAAATCAACCTTACTCAACCTACTTGCAGGTGATTTGGAACCAACTGAGGGTGAAGTTAGAAGAAGCCAGAAATTGAGGATTGGGAGATACTCGCAGCACTTTGTGGATCTTTTGACAATGGGTGAAACGCCTGTTCAATATCTTCTTCGTTTACATCCGGATCAAGAGGGAATGAGCAAGCAAGAGGCAGTTCGCGCAAAGCTCGGGAAGTTTGGACTTCCTAGCCATAACCACTTGACACCAATTGTGAAGCTATCAGGAGGGCAGAAGGCTAGAGTGGTCTTCACTTCCATATCAATGTCAAAACCTCACATTCTGTTATTGGATGAGCCTACTAATCATTTGGATATGCAAAGTATTGATGCATTGGCTGATGCACTTGATGAATTTACTGGTGGTGTTGTACTTGTAAGCCATGATTCTAGACTGATATCACGGGTATGTGATGATGAAGAACGAAGTCAGATATGGCTGGTTGAGAATGGAACTGTAGAGACATTCGATGGCTCGTTCGAGGAGTACAAGGATGAGCTCATCAAGGAAATCAGAGCGGAGGTTGATGATTGATCTTGATTGGTATGTATTCTTTGCAATTATTAAAATTTTCAATGGGACAATAAGATTTGTGTTGTGTTTTTCTTCCTTTATATTCCGAGTGTAATCTTATTGCGGGTAGTACTACACTGGCTAATACGATTGTTGTGTACTTTTTATACTTACGGATTGAAACATCTGGTCTGGTTTTGAACTTATGATTAGTTATTGTTTTGCTCAATTTTGAAACACTAAAGTGAGCGCTTCTATGCATTTGGTATCTGTTCTATCTATGCGTTTCATTTTTTGTGTTACTCGTCTACCATGACTTGTTATAAGACTTGCTGTATCTTTAATTGAGAAAAGGCTCCCGTTGTTTTATCGTTATCGTCTTTATGTTTACATTCAGACACTGTGTTTGCTTCTAGTAGACTTTAGGGATTCTTGAGCTTGTGGACTTGTAACCATTACGCCCCGTGCATACTCGTTTCACTTTGATGGTGCATGGTGCTCTGGTTGTAAGTATCTAATCTGAAGGGGTTGCAGTGAATTGTTATAGCTGCAAAATTTGTAGCCTGCTTCTGGGATGTCCACAAAATTTTCTTGCTGCTTTTAATCATTAACCGGATGGACCTATATATATGTATAGGGATCAAATCTATTTTCGTCCTAATTTTGCTTCTTCGTTCTTTTAGCTCTTCATTTGAACCTAGTTGGAGCCCAGTATGCAAGAAACTGGATACCTTCGGGTAGAAACATGATAGTGCTACTAGGAGTCTTGTAAGCAGAGCGTGTTGTACATTATATATGTCAGGGCTATAGAACAGCTGTACTATTCCTCGGGTCTTGAGAGATGGGGCTGATCATGTTTGAAAAAGATAACTTAAGTCCCTATTTGATCCATTTTGACATGATCTTTTAAGACGTATATTGATAACACACAACTTCTAATTTCTAACACGACATATTTTGTCTTAGTTATTTTGCGCTATACCTATTGATATACAAAAATCAGACTACAAGGCTGCTACTAATAAATCTTCTCTTCTTGATGTGTCAAATTAACCTGTTGAATCTACTTGCATGTCTCAAGTCGAGGTTAGTACGTAAAAGGAATCATACTTCAGATGTACCCAAGTGCCCTTAGAATGTCTACCCGCCCGGGCAAGGGGTTCGTACGAAATGATATTTCCAATTACATTACCTATAAGTAATACCAATTCAATCATTTTAGATCAATATACGATCTTACAGAGTGCAAGCAATACATTATTCGATGCTAATATTTCAATCTCTATTTTCTAACCTGTTAGAATCTGGGAGGGACAACAAGCATTTTACTTCACGACTACACAGTTGCTGTTCTACTATGATGTGATCTCTTGAATCTCTGTAATTTTCCTGCAGTAGACTCAACTCACTGATACGGTGATGCCTAGTACTGGTGGTACAAAATGAGAGTTTTTTTTTTTTTTTTTTAAAGATAAAGATAATAGTCGTTCATTAAAACTTAAATGGTAGCATAAGATTTTATAAGCCAAAGAGAAGGTTTAGAATCCGAAATTAAAGCTACACTCAAAATGAGAGATTATGTTGCTCAAAGAACGAGACAATACTGCTTGTTTTATTACCGTTTCAGAAAAAACAAAATACTGCTTGTGTTATCCCTTTCTATTGCGTATTAAACATAATACAAGAAGCATGAGAAGACAAGCGAAAAATGCAGAGCACAAGTGAAGTGACAATGGAATAAATAAATCGATCATCAATAGAATGAAGGAACGAACATACAAGTGGAACAAAAACAGCAGGGGAATCAATAAATATATAAAGTACACAAAAGTCTTGTTCCTTACTCCCTCAAATTTTCATCCTCCAGCTACTACCCAACGAATACAAAAGAGGAGGGTGAAGTAGTAAATTAAATTAAATGATCCGTAGTAACAATAATAAATACCGAAGAAAGCCAAATTAGAAACTAAACCCGTGACAGTATCAGACAATTAACATATACAATGTCCACAAAAACAGAGAATCAATGTATATGTTAATCATCTTCTTCTCCAAGATTTAATTTAAATGCACATGGGTGTGGGGTTTCAGTTTCGGACAAAAGAATCTTGATGGGTCTTCAAATCTAGAGCAACACCCATCCAAAAATGGCCCCTCCCATTACCATACTTCCTAGAACCTTCAATTTCTCTGCCCCACTCTGCAAAACAAATACATTTACACATTTTGGTCAATACTTTTACCATCATCAATGTACAAATTCAATTGCTAAAATTACAGGTGAAGTAAAAGAGCAGTAATTTTACATCATGTACAAGTTTGGTGTGCCTTGATGATTTCTTGGTGTTAGATTTAATGTACTGAAAATAATTTCAAGATTAAACATGCGTAAACCTGATGAACTAATCTAGAAACTGAGATTCATCTGTAGAATTTTCAGTTCATCGATATCAAATTCTTTTGAGAATCAGACAATGTGAAATTCTTGTAAAAGTCATAATTTTCTTGAACTAATTCTTAAACAGGAGAGGATCAAGAACCATGTGAATTTTACTACGAGTTTTATTAAGGAAAATCACAAATATTTCAAACATTTTGCATATTTTAGTTGTAGGCACACTATTCTGAAAATTTCCAAATCCTGGATGTTTCTCCTAATAGGCTATAGCAAATATCTACCTGAAGATAATGTGCTACAATTAATGGGGTGCATACAGATCCAGTTCTATGAGTGTACTTAAAATGTTACTGGTCCATGGATCTAAAAGAATCTAACCTAATTTCATCTTCTTACACCTCAGTTTGCTAACATGCGCCTCTGGAAAATTTCACAATAATGAGCTCTTATGCTATCATGCGCCAACTATTGGTTTTGAACTGTACTTGGACAGTTACACACATAACCTACTAATGTGAGACAATGCAGGAGACACTATGACCCGATTTGAGTCCGAGATCCGGAAAAACACTATACTTAATGACTACGCAAAGCATATTTGTCCCAAATTATACCCTAATTGAACAGATGAAGCTCAAACAAGCAATGCAACTCCAGATCTGTAACAAAAACAACAGATCGAGCTGAAATAAAGGAAATCGAAACGCACCTCATCGCTAAGCGAAGGACTAGGAGACATGTCAGCTCCGGAAGGTCCAGGGGCTCCAGCCGGTGGTGCAGGTGGTGACATGAGTCCAGGAGCAGGAGCAGGTGAGGTTTCCTCGGTGGTTGGTGCTGGTGCGGCCGCAACAGGTGTCTCAGCTGGTGGAGTGGCGGCTACTGGAGCAGGAGTAGGTGGAGATTGGAGTGGAGCAGCAGGTGTCGGTGGTGAGCTGACTGGAGCAGGGACTGGTGGTGAGCTTGCTGGAGCTGGAACAGCAGGGGTTGAGACTGGAGTGGCTGCTGGTGGGGATGAAACGGGAGGAGTTGAGACTGGAGTTGCAGCTGGTGGGGAGGAAGCGGGGGCTGAGGGAGGTGTGGTGACCGCGGCGGGGGAGACGGCGGGGGCGACGGGGGAGGAGGTGGGGGATTGGCCTCCGACGGTGGCGATGATGAGGCAGGTGAAGGCGAGGAGAAGGCCGGTGTTGCGATTCATGGTGGAGATGTGGGGAATGGAGAGGGTTTGGTTTTGTTGCTTGCTGGGGAAGTGTTAATTTGAGTGTGTGAAGAGAGGGAGTGAGATGTTGGGAGTAATAAATAATGCTTGGGTTTAGTGTCTGTGTGTGACAAATAAACAAACATTTAAATAGACCCCTCTTCTTCAGAGACAGAAGAGGCACAACGGTCTAATTTTTGTTAAAATATATGTCTGTTCAAATAATAATGACAGTTATAAGTGGGTCGGGTTTCCAGATAATATTATTATTACTACTATTTGGTAATTGGTACCCCCACCCCCTTTTTTTCCTCTAAAAAATAAATAAATTTAATCCTTATATCGTTTACAATATACTCCTACTAATCTTGTGTAAACGATATAAGGATTAATTACATTAAATATTATTACATTTCGAGAAAATTGTTAGTGTCATGTGTCTTATGTTGAAAATCCCACAAGTTCACTTCTATTTTAATCTACTTAGCAACACTAATGAACAATTTATCTAGTGTACTTTTTTCATTTTTAATATATCTCGTTTTAGTTCTTTTTTACTATTTGAGAAATACATGTCATTTTTATTTTTTTAAATCATTATTATTAAAAAAATCATTAAATTGAATGGGTGTATTAAAATGTATAATATTCTAACTACAACTAAAAAAAAAAAGGAGGGAATGTACTTGATATATTCCATTTAAATATTTTTAAATGTTCATATTGTTAGTATTCCATTACAATTTACTAGCAAAAATGAATGTCTTCTCCACACTAACTAAGAAGTTTATTATGGAACTGTAATATATATTTTCCTAGTACTATAATACTTATTTAAACATAATATTATGATGGAACACTTATAGTAAATGTTAATTACTTTATTCGGCTGATGTTTCTAATTCACTTTTGTTGACATTCTCGGTTGTAGAATTACATGTGGAAAAACCTAGGAAGCACGGAAGCGGAAACGGATACGTGGAAATGCCAAAATTAAAAAAAGTAGAAAACGGAAACGTGTAGGAAACGTTTAATGTTTTATATATTTAATATATAAAGTAATATTTATAAACTTATACTAATAATGAATGAATACTAAACAACCAAATAAATAGATAAATTATTATTCAAATCAAACTAAAAACAAAATAATAAGTTGAAATATGTATGAAGTTCGTATTTTTTAGCCGAGAAAGGTAGTCCATAAGTTTCCGACAAGGAAACGTAGAGGAAACGTTTCCGAAACGTTTTCTAAGGAAACTTCGAGTCATTGGAAGGTTCCGTGCTTCTTAGGGAAAAACTTAGAAAAATTACTATTTTGTTTTTGTGTAAAGAAAAATAATAGAAGTACTTGATTACATAAGATGCTGAACTATTAAATCATAGATTTTTTTATTTTTTTTTCTACAAGTAATCATGTTTCGATTTTACTTTTCCTCCCTACATATAAAGTACTGTGCCAAATAACCAGTAGTACTTGATTTGAACTAGAATACAAAATTCGGGAAAAGAAGAAGAAGAAAGGTTCGTTGTAAGTTGTAACGGGGTAGGTCTGTGCAAGACCCAACAAAAGCCAGTACTGTAAAGGGTGTGTGTGTGGAATTTACAGACTGGACTGGGCCCAATTCACCATGTGAAAATTGCTTGGGCCCGCCACATCAAGGACGCCGTAATGCGCGTTCTGAATTGGGTGTACTAAACGATTTTCCAAGCAATTTTACGCGTAATCCACAATCACATTATATTATAACATTTATTATGGTTTGGGCTTAAATGTGGCTGTAAATATATAGAAGTCTCAAAAGAAGACTCTTTCAAATTGAAACCTCTAATAGTTTGGGGCTTCTTTGTGGGCACCATGTAGTACTATATTACTACTCCATTAACCAATCATATAAATAATAAATTATAAAATATTAATATGGGGGCTTAATTGAGGCCTAGTACTATTTAGTATCCCTTTTCCATGGGCTACTAAGGTTTTGTTCTCTTCGTCTGAAAAAGTTTGAACTGAACTGATCTGAACTGAACTGAACTTATTTGTAGTACAAAATACTATTAGCCAAATCTGAACTGCACTAAACTCAATGGATCTGAACTGAACTGAACTGAATTTATTTTCATCAATTTTCAGATGAAAAGAACAAAGCCTAAATAGTAGTCCAAAAAAGCCCACATTAGAGGTGTTTTTATGCTTCTTTGGGACTTAATTGGTACTTAAAGCTAAAAAAGAAATCACAAAAAAATCTTCATAAGAAGTGCTCTTATACGCCTTTCATTTTCATATAGTCCATCTATCTGTTTTTAAAGATTCTTCAACTACTCTTTTCATAAATTTCAATAAGTTTTTTACGTTTTCTATTTTTATTAAAATTTTATCCCATACATTTATTATTTATTGTAAATCCTATTATTATAGCAAACACAAATCACATTATAGAAACCTTTTAAAAATTATTTTAAAATAAATGTGAACAAGCTAAAAAACAGATGGAGTATATTGTTATGTAAAATGTTTGGTTTGTATTAATCATGCACCCAGGAAGTAAAATTCAATATAAATTTTGCTAAAGTTGCATGAATTGATTTGGAGCAAAACAATTATACGTAAAACCTCAAAATAACTTGCTAATTGCTATATTCATGCTACAAATACAATAAACTATGATTATGAGTAAGGTTGTCTTAGTTTCATCTGAAAAAATACCTCAGTTCAATATAGTTCATATTTACTAAAAATAAGCTCAATTTTGATTAGTTGAGTTGATTTATTTTATACATAGAAACAGAACATAACCTAAAAATACTTAGATATAAATTGTTTCAACGTGTACAATATTTTATAGAGATGTTTATGGTTCATAAAGAGCAAGATTATTAATGGAAAACTGGTCAAGCAAAATGGTTTACGACCGCACTTCAAATCCATAAGGATTCCATAAGCATTTAATTATTCAAGTTTCTCATGGAGTTTCATATTTTCCTTAGGTTTTTCCGTCACCATGTAGATGAACTTTTCAAAATTGCATATAGCCGATACTAGTACTTCAATTTGGTTGATCTCGAAATTTGGTTGATCTCGAAATTGCATATAGCCGATATTTAATTGTAATACGCTTTAAATTACTTAGGTAATTTTTATACATGCTTCGTGAGTTACAACTAATATAATGTGGAATGATTTTGTACCAACAAACAAACAGTTAAGAAAATCATGTCACATAGACTACAAAATGTACTTTCATAGTATTAAAAAAATATCAACCCAACTCAGTTCGTGGTTAAATTTCGATATGTAAACATTTACAGTTTTACCGTACATTTTTAATGGGACGGTTGCAAATCATAAAAGAGATAAATCATAGTAGTATACTTTATGAACACGAGCCATGCTTCTACTTTACTTAACATGAAAAGAATAATTAACAAGTAATAATAAAGCAGTGAAGAATATATACTATATTTTCTTTGTTTTTCACTTTTTTTTTCCTTTCTTTTTCTTCAAGTTCTATGATTGTTATCAATAATTTGTCTTGATCGAATGTAACAATTGTGTTACAGCTGGGGATTACGTGTGGAGACCGACACAGTATTCCAATGAGGCTAGTCCACGTATGAATCAGTGCCGGTGATAATGAAAAAAAGTTAAAAATATGCTTCCTGAGCTCTAGCTGGACCATTGGACCGTTGCTCAATTGGGCCTGGGCCCGTACTCTCTGATAATTTGGAATTCATTTATTGTTCATGTGCAAAATTGCAATTTGTTTGTCAATATTCGCAAATCTCAATCATATTTTTTGTGTTGTTTGTTTGCATACACAATTCAACCGTTATGGAAGAACAAGATACATTATTATGGGTGAACAAGATACATATAGCCTGTTCAATTTGGATATTAATTATCATAGATATGACATGTCATTATTATGGGTGATTCTAATTTATTACTCCAATTCCTCTCTTTTTTTTTTCCAGATTTTCAAGTAAGCCATCGATTTAATCTTAGAAGTCCACAATCTTATACTTTCCATTTGTAGGATACATTAAGGTAGACAGGTAGTGGAATATTAAATGTTCAGGTGCATATGATATGAGCATATCGGATCAAATAATTTATATCCATTAAAATCATGTTCATCAGGCTGATGATCAGGTTCATGAGTTCTGCTGGACCGAATTATAGGCTTTTAGATTTGCCTGGGCCTCAATACACACTTTCAGACTCTTAATGGGCTATCATATTTTGGGTTCAATTTCAAATTTCGGATAGATATGGCAATTGGCCTGGATCGGATTGTTTCACCACTGATTCGGATTCGAGGTGGAACCATTTCATTTTGCGTTGGATCGGATCCGGTCCTACCTAGATCATGTTTGAGTTCGATCATGAAAAATATAAAAACTCTAAAATTATATGGCTTTTGGTGCCGGGTCTATTCGAATCGGGACCTATCTGATCCGGATCGGACCCGGTTGAGTTAAATATACTTGGATCGGATTTAATCAAAATTGGGGCGAAGTTTATGGGTCCGTTCCAGATTGCCATACCTAATTCGAGTCTAGGTCATTTTTGTCTGGTCTAAAGTCTAAACTTAGTCATATAGCCCACACTATACGTTAGTATAGTTGCTATAGTAATTTACAATTTTATCATTTTTGTTTGGTCGAATTTCATTCGAGTACTACTCTAAAACTTGGGTTATATTGTGACCTTAGACGGTCTGCATCAGTATGATGAGGCCGTGGCCCTGGGGCCTTAAACGCGGGCTAAGCAGCCCGAAAACGCGGTTAAGCCCGTGTTGGAGGCCCAAAACAGAGCCCCTGCGTTTATACAAAACACGAGGCTTACTTGTGGCCCAACCAATAGGCTGGCGGCACATGGTCCTCCTTTATATATATATTTCTTTGTTATTTGTTTTTAAATCCGTTTAAATTTCAAACAGTCATAACTTTTAAAATAAAAATGTTAAAAATAAATAAAAATTACCAACGGTCATAACTTTTTGAGATCTATAAATAGACACCAATCTTGTATATGTTTGTTCACACCTTTTCCAACTCATTTTTACCTTCTTAATTAAATTCAAAACAATCTCAACACTCCAAAATCGTTTACAACAAATATTCATCCTTCTTTACCAACAAAAAAATAAAATAAAAATAAAATAAATGATGTGGCAGGGCTTAACCTCGTCTTAACCGCGTTTAAGCAGTGACTGATGTGGACAAAAATTACTTAAACGCGGCTAAGGCCAGTTTAAGCCCTTAGCCTTGACTTAGACTTAAACCACAAATGCATGCTGTCTTATATGATATTTCATGGAGCTATTTATGACCGTAGGGCACTGGATTTGTTTGTTCTCGATCCGTAGCTCATCCCTTTTGATCCCGTGTGGTTTGGTGCCTACTTGGATATATAGTTCGATGCGTGATATTCTTAAGCAATAAGATGCAAGCTCATTAATTGCTGTTGGCTTTTGGTGTGGATCTAACTGAGGCGCTCTTTTTGGTTCAAGCTCACTGATTCTATGGGAGTTGCCTCTAGCCACGCTACAGAAAAATCTAAAAATGATATTTCAGAGTGAGACATGTCCATTTTAT
Organism: Plantago ovata; assembly: GCA_028274465.1. Lineage (NCBI taxonomy): Eukaryota > Viridiplantae > Streptophyta > Magnoliopsida > Lamiales > Plantaginaceae > Plantago > Plantago ovata. The sequence goes on along the minus strand of CM051457.1, from coordinate 3,703,095 downwards.
ATACTCTAGAGTGATCATGTCCATTTTAGGTACTCCAGTGTAACATATTGACCAATTTATATACTCTAGAGTGGCTATGTCCATTTTAGGTACTCTAGTATAACATATTGTCCAATTTATATACTCTTTTCTATTTTCACTGGAAAAAGTTCAATCAACGCGCGCGTGAATTACAATCTCCGATGTGTTTCAAAAGTTGAGACAAAATAGGCGCAATTGCTAGGAAAAAAGAGGCGTGTGTATTACACGGCCAGTTGAGACAAAACAAAAAAAGAGAGGCGCAATTGCTGGAAAAAACAGAAAAATTCAAATGAAGTAAAATATGACTTCCTAACGAACTTTGGTATTGACTTTCTAACAAACTTTGACCACAAAATAATCATAAATTAGACGAGATAAAAATTTAATAACATTATTTTATAAAATTAAATGAAGTAAAATTTTATAATATAATTTTATTATATATTTATCTTGTGTAATTTAGAAGCAATTGGTGGTCAAAGTTCGTCAAAAAGTCAATCCTAGGAACGTATTAATGAAATGGAGGAAGTATAAACTAATATTTCATGTTCAATTTCCTGTATTTTCCTATCAATTGCACCTCTTCTCTTTTTTTTTTTTCTTTTTTTTTCTTTTTTTTTGTTTCGTCTCAACTGGCCATGTAATACTCGCGTCTCTTTTTTTCTATTTTGTCTCAACTTTTGAAACACGTCGGAGACTGTAATTCACACGCGCGTGGGTTTAACATTTTTCGGTGAAAATTGAAAAAGTATATAAATTAGACAGTATGTCACTAGAGTAACTAAAATGGATACAGTCACTCTAGAGTATATAAAATGGACATGTCTAACTCTAGAGTACCACTTTTAGATTTTACTCGGCCACGCTACTTGCTACTCCTTCTGTCCCGTTTGAAATTATCCATTTTGACTTTTTCCGGTCAACAGTTCTTAACTTTGACCCATGATTAGTCTTAAACTATAATTATTAAATGTTTAATAAAATTATATTATAAAAATTGAGGTTCTATATTTTCATAATATGATTTCACGAAATGATTTATCATTATAGTTTAATAGTAATTGAGAGTCAAAGTTAAAAACTGTTGACCGAAAAAAGTCAAAATGGATAAATTAAAGTGGAACGGATGAGTACTTGCTAGCAACCTTTTCCCTTGTTTATTACCTTGGGTTGAGGACCTTATTGTCTTGCTTTCTGAACTTTTGCTGAGATTGTTACTTTATTGTAAGTTATCCGACCACTCCTTAGTCCTTGTGCTCTGAAATTTAATAAAAAATTTGGCCTTTTTTATTGTGACCTTATTATCACAACTGAAAACATGAATAACAAAGACTTTATTAAGCACAATTTACACGCGGCTGTCCTAAGACGAAATTCACACAATTGAAAGTTGGAACATTGCAACCCTTCAGTTTTAGGACCACCAATGCCTTGAACATACCACCCCTAGAGAACTTCAAATAAACATCAGATACAACTAGCAAACTTAACTAGTAGAGATATTGTAACGGATGTGCCTGAGGAGTATCGGGATCACGACATCAGGTGAACTCAACTGTGGCAAATGGCCATCGGTTGACATCACCTCGACAATGGACTCTCCGCCCAAATTCTGGTGTAGGTACTCTGCAATCCCCACCGGCACAGCCAAGTCCTTAATGCTCTGGATTATGTGGCAGGGCACGGTCACATGGGCCAAAAGTGGCCTAACATCACTGTAAAATATCGTTTGAGCTACACTTAACGCGATATCTGGCCTCATGTTGAACAATGTTCGGCTGAATTCTTGTACTGCTACCGACTCCATATCTCCTCCCACTGCCAAGGGTGCAAATCCGTCGCACCATGCCTTGTAATTAGACTTCATGGCTTCGAATAGTTGAAGAAGCTCGTCTGGTTCAAATCCTCCAAAGTAGTATGGGTCGTTCAAGTACCTACAGTGAAGTTGGCAAAATGTTATCAGAATTCAGATGTAGTGAAAAGGCCTTATACATATTTGAATTCCTTATTTTCCAAGTGTTTCTATATAAGTGCAATTGTTCCTATAGCCTGGAGTGATTAGTGCTAAACTAGTTGCAATAATGCAATAATGATACAAGACAATAACTTTTACTAACGAACAAGACACAATAATGATGCCAATGATACAAGCTTCGGAGCTTGCAAGGGGACCCCTAATAAAGAATGATGCCAACCTATTCTTAAAGTGTTTTTGGTTTATCATATAGACGGTAACCACTACTACACCCTATCATATAGTACGTAGGTCCGATAAATATGTGTGATTTACTGATTTGTTTTGTAATCTACACTAATCTTTCATTCAAATATGGTATGAAATCCCACCTAAATAGTAAAAGAAAATGTATAATTATTTCAAATTTTCATTTCACCAAGATAAATTCAACACTGTCTAATACGAAAATTTTACTATAGAGCCTGTCTATGTGTAGTTGAAGGACCATTTGGCCACATGCATGATGCGTCACTTACTCATACACCAATTGAACTTGCACATAAATAAACCGGTCTATTGAAGAATTTCCCGTCTAATACATATGAAGTTCTCTCTTATTCATGACAATTATGTATTTCCGAGCGTTCCTGATTTACCGAAACATTTCAGTTTCCCAAGAGTGCCACCAAACTCAAGATTCAAGAAGCGCAGGGATAAGAAACATCATTTCCCCACATCAAGAAGATAACATTTCATATAGTATCTCAAAAAGACAAAAAACTCAACTCACAAATCTCTTCACTAAACTCAATAATCACATCCAAAACTAGACAAAAAAAAAAAAAAAAAAAAAAAATCAAGAAAACAAACTGTTTGTAAGTACCTGGGAGAGCCAGAGACAGTGACAATCTTGGTGAAAAGATCAGGCCTAGTAATGGAAGCAATGATCCCAATCATAGCCGACACAGAATGACCAACATACACACACGACTGAATCTGCAGCTCCTCCAGTATCGCAATCACATCGTACGCGTACCCTTCTAACGTCGAATACCTGTCAAAGTCAAAGTAATCCGGGTTCGTGGTACCAGCACCCATGTTGTCATAAACAACCACGCGGTACTCCTCCACCAGGTGGGGAACGAGGTGCTTCCACACGGACTGGTCGGTGCCGAATCCATGTGCTAGGACTACGGTCTGGGGGCCTCCCGTGCCCAGTACACGTACGTTGTGTGCTTCTTCTGCGACTCCCATGTTTTAAGTTGGAATTGGACTAGGTATTAAAAACTTGGAGATTGTAAGACGACTTGGTCCTTTATATTTTATTTTTGTAAGAGATGAGCTATCTAGAGGGGGCGTAGAGCCAGGTGTAAGATTAATTAATATTTAAATTTATTATTTCTTGATTTTTTGTATTGGAAATTTTAAAGGAAGGACATTTGTTGTAATAATGTGATGATAATTAATGGTTTGAAGTGGACTTTTGAACTGCAATTGTGGTGTATAATTGGACGTGGTCTGGTATTAATGTGACATGATAAATCGCCTTCCTTAATTATTTTTTCCCGAATATTCCTTAAAATTATGTTCAGTGTCATTTTTTTAATATATTTTCATATAACTTATGCTATCTATTAGTAAAGGACTAAAGGTGGTCTCATATAATATTATATTACGTAAAACATCGTTGGATTCCAACTCTTACAAAAGTTTAAACTGATCGAGACATATAAAATCTAATTATTTATTCTAATTCTTCAACATTCTCGCTCTTATTGTCTTTTTCAACCTCTTTGAGAAGGATAAGTGCGAAATTTAGTCATTTATATTAATTCTTCAATACTCCCCACACTGATTTACGTTTTCAACTTCTTTGGAGAGACCATTCGAGTAAAAATTTAATAGGGGATTAAATCTGTCTCTGTGGAGATTCTGACTTAGGTGGACGTGTAATACCAACTATCCCAAAATCTCAAATTGATGAGGAAGATGTAAAATCTAATTATTTATATTAATTCTCTAGTTTATCGACTCCAGATATAGGGAGAGCCAATAGTTGTTATGTACAGAAGTCATAGACTATGACATGATTTTTAAGAATTTGGGTGGTGACTAGAGATGAAAGGAAGTTATATAAATCATGGCCGAAACTGCAACTTGTGGCCAAAACTTGGATATCTTGGATATATCCCTGTCCATTTTTTTTTACCAAAAAGTATATCTCATGGCCGAATTTTATGTGTGAATTAGAAAAAATCTCTCGTCATATTACGCTGTCCGTTTATTATTAACAAGTCATTCAAAGGTTGGGTCTGAACTGTACATATTTGGATCTATTATGTATGGTTAGGTAGGAGAGTCCTATCTAGTTGCAGTGGCTAGAGTTTCACGGTTTGTTTGGGAATCGATTGTTAATTCCTAGTGAAACGAATGCCAACTGAGAAGGGTTTAAGTTTAATGACATTGTATAAATTAAACGGAATACTCATTAAGGGTTTAACAAAGCTCGTAATTGTAATTAGTTTTTCTCCTGAGCCAAGAGTCATGATCTTGATTCTTGACTGACCCGAAGCACCCAAAATTAGGGTATCTTATACAACCACCCTCATGGTATCCCCTCTAACAAATAACATTGGATTCTATTTGTGGAGTTCACTTCTAGGATGATTGCGAATGTGAAATTAGGGGATGGTTTTTAGTATATACAGTAAATAAAATCAAAATTAGTTGGTTGGTACTTGGTAGTACATTTGATACTTGATAGTGTTAACAGAAACTAATTAGAAGAATATACTAGTGGAACTAAATTTTTATATTTATGTTATGGCAATAAGACAGCATATGGTGTTGTGCACTAGAAGAAAGATGTTGTGCCATGTGATATGATTCCAATAGTAGTACATAACTAGTACCATATAGGTAAGTGTTATCTTTGCAGTTGCAATTGATTCATCGTTCCAATCTACACCAATGGTAAACTCAACTTGACAAGACTTGAACCTCGAATATGGTACCACAGCATGAGCAATATCTTCAACAAATCAATTCTAGATTTGAGTTTGCCATACTTTTCTGGCAGATACTCATAGATCTTTGACCACGAAACCATTCAGACCACGAGAACAATTGCCTAGGATCGAAATGAATCGAACACGTAAACGCTACTTTTATCGAACCAAACAATTTACTTTGATGTTCGTACATTCGTTAAGGTTGACTTTCGGTTTAAAATACACCCCTAATTATTGTTTCTACCATAATCTTATCAAGAAATGGATGTGATATAGAGTAGGTAAGAAGCATTTTTCTCTTGGTGGGCGAGAGAGTGGAGAGGCCCAGGTGTTTAATTTGGAAATGATGTCTTCCCAGAGGGGCCATTAGCTGCCCCATATGGTTCACCAGGCAGAGAGTTATGTATATTATGGGTGTAGCGGGGATGGAGAAGAATTACATGGTTCGATATCTGACGGAGTCACAAAGTGATCTAAGTGTCACGTGTGGTTGGTTGGTATACGAATGGTGTAATCTTTCACGTTTTTAAATTTTTTATGTTTTCTTTTTACTGCCTTCTTTTCTGATAAACTGAACTAAGCAATGCATTCATTATATAAACTTTATAAAAAATCCATTTCAAAATCAAAATGAGAGGAGCGAGTTTATCAAACTCAACTCCACCCCTGCATAAGAAATTTTTGTTCTTTTTTCTTTCGTAGTAGTAAACTTGAGATGGGCATAATCCATTTGGAAATGGCACTAGCACTCCTGGTCTATTAGGATCTGCAAAACATCTCCCAAAACTATGTACATAAAAGAACAGTGTAGTTTACAAGCTAATAGCCTTATGATGTAGTATAAGAATTAAGATATGCCAATCTTTGGTGGATTCTTAGAATAACACAAATCTGAGATCAATATATACTTGATACAATGTAAAATCTGAAAGTGAAAATCAAGTTACCTTCACTTTCTTCTTTACCATTCATACTAGCTGCTAGACATGTTTCACCATCCAGACTTGTGCATCTAACAGTCACAACCTACACAATCTCATAAGTTTCTTGGTGCTAAGAAACCGAGATCACTTTTCATGTGTTCACTTGAGCAAGTCCTCCCATTTGCAGTACTGTCCACCAGCTAATGCGCGGTAATACCTATCCCTGCAGTAAACTGGCCTTCCATCCGCAGCTTCTGCAGCAGCTGCAGCTAGATCATCGTCTGATTTCACGTCCACTGGCAATCTTAAAAGCTCTTCCTTCCTGTATGATATTGATTTACATAAATTTGTCACATGATTCACATTTCACATCTAATAACTTAGCAAATACTAGTAATAAGGCCTTATTAAAATCTCAGTAATACCTTAAAGTGCTGATCTTTGATTCTACTACATTAGGAGCGTTCTGAAAAATTGTTGTCTGGATGAAATCCTGTACAGGGGTAGCAAAGATAAACAACGCAACCGCTCCAACAAGCAATGCTCCTGTTCCTACTAGAGTTTGCTTCAGCAACTTGATCACTGGTTTCACCTACATTTCACGCATCACAGTTTCGTATAAACAAAACTTGCTAACGAAAATGAGTTTGTTTCATGTCTTTCATATTCAATACACACAGATTATTCGTTTCTGTTATGACAGTAACAATGTGATAAATGTTCATTAAACTTGACATTTACTTTAGAGGACAGCAAAATTGAACCATTCCTTACCTTATATGATCCAAGTAATCTATCACGGGCAAGGATCTGCGGAAGGATAAGATGGTGGTTTGGTTAAAAGAGTGTAAAGAAATAAGCAATCTATGAGTTTGCGTGACAAAACGAAACCAGATACTAGTTTCTTTCTGGTTACTAACCTCTGGTGGTTTAACCCACATTTGTCCATCATACCATCCACTCTCTTCGTAAGGAATGACAGCCGATAACAGCCTATCGCCAACATAACTCCATCCCTGAAATCATAGCACAAGTTATAAAAAATGTGTTCGATTTTGTTGAGTAACACAATACATTAAGGGAGGTAGAACGTACCAGATAGATCCTCAGGACGATCAATGCTACAAGGAAAAGAGTTCCTGTGCCCGCAGATAGTGCAAAACGCAAAGGATCCTGTTAAATCGAAAAGCATTTAGTTCTTTCCAATCTCAGAACTCAGAGAAGATATGATTGATATGCATGAAACTTAGTTCGATATATATCCATCTAGAACTTAGCATGTTTAGTACAGCCCCCGAGGATGTATAATTGCTCTGTAGTGAGTAGTCTTACTCATTTGATGTTCAAAACCAGCTGAACTATTTTAAGATGTCTGAACAACAAATGACCTTGTCAAGTGTAACATTTCAAGATTAGGCAGGTACCTTGGAAGGATTGAAGCTCGCAGCTGCAATAGGTACTCCGAGCACTGTAAAAGTGATCAACCAAAGTCCCCCAAGACGTATGAAAAATGACGCAGGACCAAGGTCCGCCCAAGAGTATAACGTCTCGTCCTTCAACGATGAGTATTCGTTCACCTAAGAAAACCGCCAGACTATGTTTATGTTATGTAAATTCACAGCACTCACCATCCATGTTTTAGCACAACAGCAGCACAAGTACTTCTACTAGATCTACAAGTTCTTTCACTATGGCATTAGTCTAAACTATTTCATTTCTTTCAACCAATCACACAGACAATTGGTTAACAAGTTCAAATTTTCCATATACATCAACTGGTCTCTTTATTGCATGATAGCAACTAGAACATCTAAATTCTAAACAAGCCAACAGGATATTTACAATGGCAGACCTATGATTTCTATTACATGGTTGCAAAACTACACTGAGACAAATATTAGATCATTTTTTTTTTTTCTATATCAAATTAAACAAATGATCAAAACAAAGTTGGCAAGAACATGGATACATACCGGTCTTTGTTCGAAAGGAACCTCGATTTCCAACCCGGGATCCCAACTCTGGCCCGGTGCTCCTCCACCACCGCCTTTGCCTCCGCCCATTTCATCTTTCAATGCTTTCACCACAATTCTTCCATTCCTTTCAAACCGGATCAATGAGTTCAAGTTGCGACTAATCTTGGCATGTCTAGTAATCGGAACTATAGAACAGTTTACGCTTAACCGAAGCATTATCTCTTAAAACAATCAGTGAAACTGATGATGAAAAGAAACTAAGAGCCTAGTACAGTCTTAGCTGCCTGGGAGATTAGAGAAGAAATCATGCATCTATTTTTATTGGTTTTACGTGGAGGAGAAAAATAATTTGAAAAATTAGTTTGTATGCTTGAAAATGATTTGGGCCTACTAAGTAGGATTATCCATGAAGATTTCCAATGTTTTTATGTGGCTGTGGCAGATTGTGTGTTGTTTGAGTTGTGTAACGTGTGAACAACACTTATGCACGTTGCGATCTTGTACTATTTCATACGTCTCCACGGGCTTCTAACCGGACAAAACTGCCCCAAACTCAATCCAATTAAGGTTAGAATTTCCCATAAGTTTCCTGTTCTCATTTTGCAGTTTGTGTTTGTGTGCGTTTTGCCTCTAATTACAAGGTCAACTGGTTCTCTTATTAGTCAAAGGTGCAAACGGTTACATAAGGTCAGGGGCGAAATTGGATTGGAAGGTGAATTACATGTATAAGCTTTGTCGAAGAGGTAGTTTATTCTTCGATAGTTTGTCTTACAAACCGTACATTCTTTTGTGATTCGTAGCACATAAGCGGCGGTAGTTTGGTCGTATTCTAACATGAAACAACATAAGAATTGTAAATGAATACGTTACAACAATGGTAATTATAGATAAAGCCTTAGGTCACTTATATAATAGTTTACTATACGACAATTTCGTGTAACCAGAATTGTAAATGAATTTAAAATGTAACTAAACCAAATAGAATCTACAAGTTTTATCTCGAACCTTGAACGAATCTTCTAGATACTCTCTATTTTAGATGATTTATGTTATTGGACACGATCCACAAAGTAGCTACGGTTTAAGGGTGATGTAATTCCATCTGGTACCTAAGTGGTAGGTGATTTTTCCAATAGCTTGATTACTTCAGGTTCCCACTATGTAATGCAAGTGACCGATGTAATGGGACAACCATTCTGGTCAGGCATGCATGTCAATAAACTTGGTCTAAACGCGCCATTTATGGAGTTTTTCTGGTCGGATATAAGTATATAACTTAGTGATGAATTAAGTCTTTTACGTTGAAATGTTGACAGTGAAAGAATTACATACTCTGTCAAGAATCTCCCACTTTCGTTTTAATCCTCATGAAATTTACATGTGTTCGCTATAAAACCGAGAAACCCACTGGAAACAAGTGTCAACATTTTCCAACAGAAAAGAAAAGGAAAAGAGGGGAAAAAATTCAACACATTTTGCCTAATTTTAGTCTAAAAGCTGTACAAAAACCCGGATGGATACCCATAAAAACTCCTCTCTTTTTCCTCTTTGGGGTGGAGTATGTTGGTAGGTATAGAAATTAATAATCCAGCTCATTATCTTGGAGATGTAATTTTCGTAAGACATAAGTTATTATAATAATTAGAAGATCATTGACGACCATCATGTAAGTAGATACTTGTCATTCATACGTTAAGTTAAGCAACTAAACCAATTATTAATTGTAATTACGGTAGCGATATACTGTCTTAACTAACTACATTACATGCACGTTTATCCCACATAATACTGTATTTTGCTTGAGATGTACAAATTCTGCCTTGCCCTTTGCTTCAACCGCAAATTTTAAAGGTCAAACTGATGACATAACAAATATTCTAACCTAACATTTTTTTGTATTTTTTTGCTGATCTGTTTATATCATTATCCCCTTCTTTTCCAATTTATTATTATCCAGAAAATATAACAAACTGAAACAGAGTTGAGAAGGCAGAAGAATATAAATACTATTTATTAAATAGATCTATTTATTAAATAGATCTTATTTTCGTCTGGAAAAAGAAATCTTCTCAACCGAATGGATATGAGTGGATCTGAACTTTCAGATGAATATTATATAACAGAGCCTAAGTGGCATGAGAATTATTCCAATCCAAATTTCTTCAAATCCTGATAATGAAATAGAGCCTAATGAATTGTACATAATACTTTGAATATTTTAGCAGCAGAAGATCCATACACCACTTTAACAATTGCAATTCTGTCATGTAGATGCAACAACATTCGGATGCACCCCGCTTAACCTTAGATGGATGTTCATCGATTGGCAGTGAAGTAGAAACTAGATCAAGCTAAATGAAGACAAACGTAGCATCTACCAAAGAAAGCGGTTTAAGGAAATATTCTAACAAATGGCAGGACAAGAACAATAAACCAGACGAATAATAGCTATAGAGTAAACGAAAACAGAGTTGAGAAGCATTCAAGACACTGCACTGAACGCTTTAACCTCTTAGTTCAACATTATGTATTTATGTGCAGTGGGTGCATGATTAAACCAGTAAAATTAAGACCCATAAAAACGCAGATAGCATAAACACATTCTAGTAACGATATCAATTTATGTTGTGAGTTAATGATAATAAGATGTCCAATATGAGGACTTTTGGCACCCCTAGTCCTAAATCAACTAGAGAGTGGCAGATATTTACGTGCCTTACATATCATTATCGGCTTCAACCTCATCATTATAACTAGTCGACTTTCGAGCTTCAAAGGACCCTGCATCTTGCATTACTTCCGAAACTTCACCCTGCAAAAATACAGATCACAAAACATTGACTCAAGTGAAAAACAGAACCATGAAATAAGGACATGCGTATTCGAGGCTAATTTCTTAGTCATCCAGCAGAATAACAAACGCAATGTAGCTTATTTGAGCTACTGACCTTCCATTCAGGTATTTCTGTCGATAAAATGTCAATGTACTCCTCCATCGCGGTCTCTCGTCTCATGTCCCCTAGCTTCTGCCATGCATTCCTACAACATCACAGACACATTCTTTCAACACAAACAACAAAACAGAACAATGTTACTAGTAAGGCTTATAACAAACAACTAATCAAATCTGAACTGAATATAAACAATGAACTCAATGATTTTTCAGACCAAGAGAACAGAGAATAACTGTCAATACAACAGGACAAGTTCAACTTCTAAATTCATCCACATTAACAAGAACCACAACATGACAAGATAAATCTTGCAACATAGTAAATCTTGTCTAGGATATTAAATAAATATGAGCCCAACAATCTGTGGGGTCAGCAGTACCCTCCAGTTACACATATCCTTTGGCAGCAGTGTCAGTCTCATCCAACTTCCATTCATTAATATAGACTAACAACTAGTACTATCTCAAAACTAACCAACACACTTTCATTTCATAAATTTCATAATTGATTAATTAATTAAAACTAATATGCATAACAAATTCAATTTAAAATTTTAAAATACAATGCTAAAGAATTAAACAAGAAGAGGCATTAATACTGACCACTTGGAGCGAGCAGAGAGTTTTAAGGCCATAGGCTGGTCAGAATCACGGCAAGGTCCATCAAGAGCAACTTTCTGAAGAGCATACAATCTAAGAAAAACGGGTCCATCGAACCGACCCGCATTATTCAAAGAATTAACAAAAACCACAGCTTTACCAAACAGTTTTTCCAAATCAGTCCTTTCAATCCCTTCCCAATCATCCTCAATAACCCCACCTGTACTTCCACTAATACCCGAAACCCCACCTGATCTTTCTTCAACCTCGTTGTACTCGTAAACCCTTTCAGGAAATTGAGCACCGACACTTTTTTCATCAGCAAGTAAGACCTGATGGGAATTGACACAAGTATAGGTTTGTTGAGATTCTTGGCGGGTTTTTCGGGTTTTTTCTTCGAGGTTTTCGAGGATTAGGAAGACTGTGACGCAGACGGTGACGACGAAGAGGAGGAGAACATCGATGAAGTCCATGTTTGATGGTTGGTTCACAGAGAGAGAGAGAGAAGGAGAACGAACAGTAGAAGAGGAGGATAATTCTTGGGGGAGGTGTTTTGAAGAAGCAGGAAAATTATTAATAAGATGAGAGGAAAAATAAAAGAGCAGAGACAGAGAGTTTGAGGTAAAATAGGATTTTGGAGAACATATGAAAAGGTATATTCGGATTAGGCACAGGGCAGCAATTATTATTTCGTTTTTATTTAGTGTTTCACTGGGACCCAACACAAGCCCTTTTTCTTGTGTGATATGATGATGATATATTGTTTTGAAGATATGTTGGGTCTTTCTAAATGTTCCAATCACCAATTTCTCTCGTGTATTTCAAGGTACAACAAATTTATCACGGTCACGGACTTGTAAAACTTTTCCAGACTTAATATTAATCTCCAAGCTCGACTCGGTTACTTCCAATGAGCTACGAGATATAAAGATTCGAGCCGAGATGAATATTTATCGAACCAATTAATTCATTAATAAAACGAGTATATATTTATGATCGAGCTTGACTCGAAAATTTTATTGAGCAAACCGAACTCAAAACTTAACGAGCTGGACCGAGTAGTCGATAAAACCTAGCTAACACTATTGGTAATCATAATTACTTGCTTGGTACTCACTTGGTGATGCAATGGAAAAATCATGTACTAACACTGACTTAAGCGGTCATTTTATTATATTCTGTGAATATATATCATTTGTCGAAATTATTAATAAAATGTTATAAAACTTTATATTATCGAAGAACAAATTTGCCAACTCACTGTACTAAATTAATTATACCACCAGAATGGTCATTATTGATAATTTTGGATTTCTTCTTGAGCAAGTTAATTATAATGTGATTGAGTAGTGTAATAACAAATAAGTTAGTACGAAATAAAATATATATTTTGCCGTTTAAAAAAAAAGTTAATACTAAATAAAATATGTTTTCAAATACTATAGCACTACAAGTACTTTGTAATTAGCGAAGAATCCACACTCAAGCCGAAGATAAACTTTTCAAATCAGTTAAGGAGTTGATTTTGTTGAATGAGCCAATCCAACGTGTAATTAGTATCAACAAAACTACAATAGACTTAGCCAACCATTTCAATTGTTTCAATTAGTAATTGAAATTTTCAGTTTTATCTAAGCTAGCTCCTCGCATATTTTCCTCGCAAACTGGGTTCAACGATGGGGTCTTTCTAAAGCGTAGACCGTCCAAGGCCACTTTACTCCTAAACAACATCATGACCCCGTCAAAGATTGATCCATGCACCTCTCCTCCCCGTTCCAGCTACATTCTAAGTGCACCAACTTATAACTCCCTCTAACCTGTCGCACGTAAATTATGCTCTAAATTATGCTCGGAAGGCAAGTAAGTTTAACATAGATAGACCCAACACGTATTGTGTGACCTGGTAATGTATGGTAGTGGTCTAAATGCGTAATAAAATGGTTTGTCCATAATATCTTTTTTTTATGATTTCGTATATCCTCTCTTAAATATTACTTATATTTTACTTTTTGATTGTCTTTAGGACAATATCGTTAGTAATTATCTTTCATATTTAGTTTTATAGTTATAGTTGAAAAAAAATAATTGAGTCGATCACCTAGATGATATAAATACTTGTTGTCATTGTTTTCCTTCCCCAACTGATTGCGTGTTTCTCGCCAAGTGAAGGCACGTTCTTTCTTATCCATCTTTTATCAGCAACGACGAACTGTAAAATGCACGATATGACCGTCCTAACTCGTATCGCCAGAATTTGTCAGAGATCCAATTCATTCGTTAGTTAATGTATATTTTTAACGAGAAACTAATACAAACCAAATAACATAGGTTTGAATGACTAGAAGTGAAAAAGCAAAAAATTACTTGAAAGTTAAAGAAACGTTTGAAAACAACCCATATAACATGCTGCTTTTTAAAAGAAGAAGAAAAAAAGGCAAAAGTGAGACAGTGGGGAAAAATATACTAGTACCAATAATGAATTTTAGAAGAGAAATTTGGAGAAGCGATGGAGCAAAACCAAAAGGTATATGGGAGAATTTGATAAAGTACAAAGAGTTGTTCGAAAATGACGCTGAAACGACCTTTCTTTAGTTGAGCTCATCAGTTGTACGAGTACCTATCGATCCAACGGTGAATGCTGGGGATATGCTGCATCTACCTAATCTTCTAATGAACCACTTCATTTTTTTATCAAAGGAAATTTGTCAAAACTTTATGCCTTCACCATTTACCAAGAAGTTTAGCCATGGATTGATTGGACTTGGACACCCTTTTTATCCTGTCTAAGCTTTCTTGTTTGTGGCCTTCTATTTTACATTGTCCTCCACTCTTCCTCCTCAACCCTTTTTGCACTATTCTCTTTTGTTTTTTCATGTACTTTTTCCACATCATAATTGTCCATACGTGTTATTGGTTTATGAAATGCTTGCAACAAGTTACCTTGTCAGTGTCATTTAATTGAACGAGTTTATATCATAAAATTTAAACTCTTATAATATATTTTTTTCTATATAATTTGATATTAATTTGAGGTTAAATTAACTTTAGAAAAAAGTTAACAAAATTAAACGTTAAACTTGACGAGGAACAGAAGAAGTAATATGATTGATGAGCAATGTAATATTGATATTATAAAAACGTAATAACTAATAATAATAATAAAACTTTACTTTATTACAAAGAACACTATTAATATCCGGGTTAATTTACAACTCTTAAATTTTTGGCAAAAAAGAAAAACTAAAGAATAAAAAGAAAAGGGTTCATTTAGTAATTAGCACAATGTACATGGGCCAAATTCATATTCGGTACAAAGTACAGAGCGAAGTGAAAAAGAAAAAAAGAAAACCAACAACTACAACAACAGTTGTGTACATACAACTTGTGTATATATATCCTATCCCAAATTCGGAGATTAGGGATTTCGCTGCTGTCTTCGATCGGCTAAAAAAGTAATTCTAGGGTTTCCGTAATCTGATCAATTCATTCGCAAAATAACACTTGAATTGATACAGAAGAAGAATTCGACATGGGTGGTGGTAATGCGCAAAAGGCCAAGATGGCTCGTGAGAAGAATTTGGAGAAAGCCAAAGCTGGTTCTAAAGGTTGTGCCTTTTTTCTCCTATTTCTCTGTTTTCTGTAAATTCGAATTGTTTATCTTCTTGTACTAGGCTCAGTTTCTGAATTATGTCGATTTGTACAGGGAGCCAGCTGGATACTAACAAAA
The DNA here is from genome assembly GCA_028274465.1 of Plantago ovata. NCBI lineage: Eukaryota > Viridiplantae > Streptophyta > Magnoliopsida > Lamiales > Plantaginaceae > Plantago > Plantago ovata. The sequence continues at coordinate 3,687,927 of CM051457.1, read as the reverse complement.
AGGCCATGAATATTCAGGTATAATCTCCCAGCAGCAGCTATGATATTTTATCTTTGCTATGATTGTTAGTGCTCGATCTGATCTGTTAGAATTGTGTTGGTTTAGCTGTTCTATTCGATAAATCGAAGTAGGTTTTGTTGTGCTGTGGGGGTAAATGGATTCATAATTATTAATTTGATATATTGAGCTGCAGTACTTGTTACTGGTTGACTTTTTTAAGTGTTCACTTATTTATATATAAGTTTAGTTTTAGAACGATTAGTTAGGTTCGGATTTGATGATGGCTAATGCTTTAGGTGGATTTTTGAGTTGTTTGTATCGTACTTGGAGCTGTATTCGGTGAATGCTTGGTTTGATTGTCTTTCGTTCTTGTACAATTTCTTCATCTGCTTGTGGCACCGTGATACTCCCTTTTGAGCTCCTCTAACTTTTTAACAGAAGTTTCCATAGAACTCAGATTTAAGGTTTAGATTATAGATGGATCATTAATCATGTTTTCTAGCCTCCAACCTCACTTTTTCTTAGTGTAACGTCTGGTTTTCTACCTCCAAACATACAGTTCAATTTTAGTATATCACTGATGCTAGAGCCTAGAGTGAGTTCTTGGAACGTGAATACGTGATGTATATGACTCTGAAGTGTGAAATCTTAAAATATGATTATCATCCATGCCTCCTGTCTTCACTGATATATGCTAGAATATCTCCTTTGGTAAATCGATCCTACTAGTGCTGATCTTTAGCTGTTGACATGTTTATTTATTTTGTAATTCAGTTTAGATAGTAATGATGCCCAAGGATATTGGGATATACTATAATATAAAGCATCAAGTAGTTAGGTCCCTAAATATGTGTGTGTGTATTTACCGTTTAAAGTTATGTCAATGAGTGCGGGTGAGTTTCATTCTGTTTTCTGCTTCATATTTTGACTGAAGTACTGTATTAATCAACAATTTTCATGTTAGGTAAGTTTTCTTCCATTTCTGCTTCATGACTCTTATTATTAGAAATACAGACTACTTATAATGATGGAAGATTCAGTTTTTTCTGAATCAAGTCTCATTTGCTTGGGTAATGTTCATTGCTATTGCTTAGTTGCCTACCAAAAACTGTCCTTTCAACCTTGGGTAGATAAAAGTATAATGTGTAAGATTGCTCCCATGTTGTTCATTCAGTCAATGTTTTGTATCTATAGTTTTTATCTGCGGGTTACTTAACGTGCCTGAAAATCTTTTTGAGAAGTGAGAACGACACCAATTACATATGCTGTTGCTTAATAACGTTCTCTTGTCGGATGCAGTGCAAGGTGTGTATGCAGACGTTCATGTGCACAACTTCAGAGGTGAAATGCAGGGAACATGCTGAAGCAAAGCACCCCAAATCTGATATCTATGCCTGTTTTCCTCATCTGAAGAAGTGATGATTTGGAGATGGAATGTTGTATAACAGGCAAAATACCCTGTTTATTTAAGTTATGCTACTTTTGAATTTATGGTTTGATTTGAGAAATTTAAGAAGTTTGTGTATCTATCTACTTATTTTACACTAGTATGTTAAATTACAGGATTGCCTTGTTTCCTTTGTTTCTTCTTTTTGAATAATGGCAAACATAAATCACTTCTCTTTGGAGGTTTGGGCAACCCCCACACTTATCCAATTCTTTACAAACCATGGTAGATGAAGCTAATTCTGTGCAAGTAAAGTTTTCATGGCCATGGGGCTCCAAAATGAGTAGTTCAGTGACTTCAGTCAGTGAACAGGTCAACATTAAGCCAGAAAAGGAATGTCTGTACCATGTTTGTACGATATTCGTTGTCTTATTGGTCATATTAGAATGTCCAACTCACAAGGTAGCAACTTGTTCTGTATTACAACAAAGGTAAAGTTAATTAACCTCACAGTAGTGTGAAATTAGTAAAAGTAGTTGATCCTGTCAAACACTCGAGTATAAAAGGTGAATTAAACTTCATGTACCAAGGTAATACTAGATACGTACATAATACAATGTGTTTTGGTACATAATACAATGTGTTTTGATGAAACGAACTAATAAGATGACGGATAAGTTAATTATCAATTAACTACTCAGTTATTACTATTTTAAAATATATACACACTCACCTAACATTACATATTAAAATCATTTTATTTTGACCAATCGTAGTAGGGTCTCATCATAGTATATAACAATAAACAACTCTAATATAGTAATTATGCCAACTCTATTTAGCTATTGTAATTCGGGCCAATTGTCACCAATTTGCAATTTTCTCTTTAATCAATGTGGTTCAGATCAAACTAATTTACCAATTTGTAAATGCAAAACTAAATTCATTATAATAGATTTCATTAATTTGTTATTAACCCTTTTTAAAATGTCAAGATACAATACAATGCTCTCTTTATATTTTTGGTGTCCAGGTACAATACACAATAGTCTATCTTAAAAGAATATATTTAAAATATAAAAGTAAATGTGGAAGAGATAATCAACAAGTGGTATTTTTACTTGTTACTTTTGAGTTTTGACCCTATGAAATTCGATTAGGAAAGTAAATAAATAACTCATCAGATGTTGCATTCAATGATTGCAGGAGCAATAGATTAGATTAGATAGAAACATAAACCAAAACACCAAAATATACCTCACTTGCGTATCGTTTAATCCGTCTCATGGCTTCTTATGGTGGCTTATTTAAATCATTCTTTAAATATTGATAATAATAATAATAATAAGCAATAATCAATAATAAAAATAAAATATATTTCTATATTTTCATCTTCTCCGTATCTAATCAATCATCCCCTTTACGATATATATTCATCCATTCATCATCATCATCAGCTTAAAGCGATTGTTTCCAGCAAAAACAAGTGGGTCGTCGATTCCACCGATTGTTTCTAGTTTCTACTCCATCTTATTATGCAGCATAGACCATAACCCTTTCCGAAAAACCTTGCTCCCTATCGATTCGATTTCTGTCGGAAAAAAATAAAAAAGAAGCTGTCATCTGAATGCTCCAAGCTTTTCCGGTAAATTCCCTTTTCTTTGGGATCTCCTTATTTTCCATGTGGGGTTGAATCAAGTTTGATTCTTTTTCATTATGGAGGACATAATTGGGATTTATATGTTGTTATATTGGGCAGCTTAAGTTTTGTTTGAATTTAATTGCTGAGTATAATTATATTTGATTTTCTTCTAATTTTGTGGTTAAAGTTGTCATTGAGCTTGATCTGATTTAAAACGTGTGTGTTGTCTTGTTAGCTAATTTGCCAGCTATAGTTTAAGCATTTAAAATTTGCCTGTTTAAGGTTTTGCTGTTCATAACATCTTGATAGTTCAATGGTTGTATAATCTGTTATACTAGTTTCTTTTTTGGTATGTCTTGAGAATACAATAATATGTAGGGAGAAAGATTCGGTTATTTGAACAGTTCAAAAGCCTGAAGAATATGATTTATCACTCGGTACTGTGACTTTAACTTTATTCTTTCTGATTCAAATTTCAGGTTATGTGAAGTTTTTTTTTTTTGTTAGTTCTTGTGTAAATAATGCATCATGTTTTCGGAAGTCCGTGAGTATCTCAGCTATTTTCACCCTTGTCTGGTCAGCCAAACTTCTTGATTTCTACATGGAGTTTGTTAGTACTCTTAAAGATTTGTTCTTTTTCATTAACTATAACATGACATAGTCATAGATAAATGGCCCATCTTGTACATTTTCGCCTCATTATATTTGCTGGATTTTTGTCCATCAATTTCTTTTATTCAAGGTTAAGTGGGGGAAGTTGCATATATCTATGCTTTTATCATGAGCATCTCATGCTGCACGTTCCTTGAATGCTTATGTGTTGTCTTTTGGTTGAATCTAATTCTTATTTTCTTTAAATGTACATTGCAATGTGCATGACGATAGCAAATTTTTGACCTTGCAGACTTCATATGCCCCCAAGATCGTAGAATTCTGATATAGAGGTTCTGCGCTTAATAAGGGGGGAACAGTTAAATGGATTCAGCAGGTTTGGTTGGTGTCCAGAATGGTAAAGTCCGTGTAAAGAGGAAAACCATCGAGGCAATGCTCCAGCAGTGCCAGATGGCTCTGGAGCAGCTTGCTGCTGGATGCAATGATGAAGATAGTGATGCCAGCAGTGACAATGGCTCAAGTGAAATCAATTGTGAAAGTAACATTCCCCAAGAGTCTGCAACTACCTCCTCTGCCCCCACAACGTGTGATGCTTATACATCCGAGGAGAAGGTGTCTCTTCCTTTATTGCTTTCTACGCAACTATACTCTAATAGTACTATTTTTTGTTGATTTCTCCCAGTATGGTGTTATTCACCGTTTCAAAGATTACTTGTGTCTTTACATTTCTCATAAGTAGTGAAACAAGGGATTCCAAAAGATATTACCCATGTTTAACCTCTTCTGCTTGTGTCTATTTCAGTTTTATGGTCTCTTAAAATCAGGAGTTGAATGTCCTGATTTCCTCAGGAAACTAGAAGATGCCCAGGCCTCACTTTATCAGATTACTGGTATGGCGTGATTGTACACAAGTAAATTTACAGCTTATTATTAGACAAATTAGATGTATGAATCTGTGAGATTTATTATGGATGCTTTCTGATGCAGAGGATAGCAGTTCATGGGACATGGTTAGTGAAAAAGATCTAGATATTGAACCAGATCCCGATGATTACGTCTTAGTTGGGCAGGAAGATATAATGGAGGGTATAGCGTCCTTCATGGCTGCATATTTGTTGTCCCTTAAACAAACCAAGGTGTGGAAGATTCTCCTTTTTGATTGCCTTAATTTGAATCTTCAGTGGCATGTTTATTTATTATGATAATTATGTACCTACTTTCATGGTAACTTATGTGTTGGTTATGTACTGTAAGATTGGTGCAACTTGCATGGAATTCGGGTGCTAAATTTATTATGTACTCCCTCCCGTTTTTAATAATTGTCGTTTTAGGTTTTTCACTATTTGCAAAATATTTGTTGTTTTACATTTTTCAAGAAAGACTTTCATCATAATTAATGTATTTTGTTGAATTTCATGCAATTTAGAGGCATCCTATTGGTTGAAGTATCATAATTACTTGTAATTATTGTAGTATTTTTAGATAATTAATGAATTGAATGAGATGTATTAAAATGTGTGAAAATTCTAAAATGACAATTAAAAAAGATAGGAGGGAGTATAATACATATATTGGACATGAATAGCTGTTTTCCTCAAGTATTAGACTATTAGAACCTGTCTTTGAATGTTTCCCATCATTTGCAAAGAGAAAACTCTTGCCTGAGTTCCATAATTGCCCCACTTTTGCAGTTTTGCGCTAATGTTTTCTTGTAAAGTTGTAATGCATTGATGAAGAAATTGAATATCAATTGTTGTTTGATGAACATGATTCTCTCTTTACGAAATTGTCACTGAGCTTTATGTGGTTATGTTTGCAGGATTTGTCGCCCAACCAGCTCCAAGAAGGTAGATTATGTTTCAGTTACCTTTTTTTTCAACATATCGTACTCAAAGAAAATATCATGAGTCAAGGGTCTTAATTAGTTTCTTTAACTCTTTTGCAGCTTTGAGCAAGACATTCTCTGTAAAAAAGAGGAAAGGTAAACTTCGGAAAGCATGGGATGGCAGCAAAGTGATTTACAATGTAGCTTCCTGGGGAGCTACAGCCATCGGGTGAGCAAGCGTAAACAAACTAAACATACATGGCAAATTGATTAAACTTTCAAGCTTAATGTGTAGCATTGACTTGCTTTCTGTCGAGATTAAGGAAACCACTAATTTGTGTTGCTACTTCGTAATCTCTTTACAAACGCCTGGTTTTTCAGTTGAGGTTAATAATCAGTGGTGAATTATTGGAATCTAAATCATAGTGCTAACCATGCTATCAAATCAACAATTTTTGGTGTACATTTAGCTTGTTTCAGAAATTTTCTTGCCATTATATTGCTCCATATATTTAATGATCTTTGATTGCTTCATCTCTACATGCTGACTTGATCAACATTTTTCCTATGTGTGAAACAGAATCTATCAAAACCCTGCCCTTTTTAGGGCTGCCTCAGCAGCATTCTGGACTTCATGCCATGTTATATCTAAGTTTTTCTGAAGTTGATCATCAGTGACTTCTTTAGGACCTAAAATTGGATCCACCCGGGGTGGTTGTCCTTCAGGTTGCTTATGTAACATAGCAGTGGACGCGTGACACAGTTGTGATTGCTTTTATTTTTACGGATCCTGTAAATATTTTTTCTGTTGATTGCTGTTTGTAACAATGAAAATTGGGGACTGGGGAGTAAACTTCAGACTCCCTCTGTATATATGGCACAGACTGCAATTTACAAGGAAAATTTATCTTACTGTGTATGATTTGCTAGGTTAGAGATTTGAGCCTAGTTTAACTTGGACAATGTGGATACAATTCTTGTTGATAGTTGAATGAGTTTCCAGTTTTAATACAAATCTGCAGATACTTTTCGGAACTATAATTTTCAGTTTTGTTTTTACAGTGTAACTGCTGCATTTCTAGCCAAGATTTGCCTTGCAATGAACTACATTGCGTTTGGCATGCAATGGTGTGGACGAGTGGAATGGATTCAAATGTACATCTGTAACCCACAGTCCCAAGTGTAAAACTGAAACAATTCCTCAGCAAGAACTGTAATATCATCTCACTGGGTTGAAAAAGAGCACATGAATAATAATAACCCAAAACATGTGATTATGTAAAGCTTTGCCTGTACATTACATCTGTTATAGTTAGCACTCTGACAACATATTGTGTTGATATGTGTTTGCTTAACTATGGGGTAATAACTTTAGGCTGGATCTGCTCAAAGTCGAAAACCTCAAACATGAGGCGCCTAACATCAGGCTTTCCATATACCGCATATGAAAGCCCATGAATGGCTTGTTGAACTGAGGTTGTTGCTGGATTTCTCAACCTTCGGTTTTGATCATATGCATCTTGTACCTCTTCGCTGTAGATGATGAAGCGATGGAGATATTTCTCTCTCAAGTATCTCCCGCAAAACTTGTTCATTAGGAGAAACCGGTGTTTCTCCTGTAACCATCTACCAGGAGCGTCTAGATGCTTCATAAGCAGCCTCTCAGCCATTACAAGGTCCTGCTCACAATCACATAACGTCATTTGTTAATAGCTAAACTCAAGAAGAATCACATAAGTTGAATCAAGAGAAGAACCAGACCTGGATCTTTTGTCCTACGTATTCCAGACGCTCAAAGCAGAATCTTGGATGCTCGAACTTGTGTTTGGAGGGGTGAAGGAAAGCGAGCTGCGATTTCATTGCCATGAAAAACATAATCAATGACTTTTCAAGATGTTTCTAATACTGGCACATAATTAAATGGTGGAAAATAAACCACAATCAAAGTGATGCCGGGTGGTAGTCTATCATTAGAAATACATGTTCAATTAAATTATATACTGGTCTATTGGTCTGAGACAGACAAGTTGGAGAGTACCTGCAAGCCAAGTCCAAGTTCAACATTCCTAGCTTCCGTGATTTCCGGAATCCTATCTGCCATTGACAAAGGATATCCCAGTGTTCTCATGACTTGAGGTCTAGAATCAAAATCCCATATGTTTCCACGGAATCTATGCATGCCAGGTGGAACACAAGCTCTGAAAAGCCTCGGGTGAGCAAAAAGAGCATCTTCTGGAGGCTGTTTGACACGAATATCACTGAGTCAGTATTCATATCCAGAAACAATACGTTGAAAAATAAACAATTCGGGGCTGGCAGAAGTGAAGGAATAGGTAATTGCCTTGTAAGTCGCAACATCTTGCCAACTCAGTTTGCGGGTATCAAACTCAACAGAGACATAGTCTACATCCTCAAGCTGCCTCCTAAGTTTAGGCTGGCAGTCTTCAGCCTCCGGGTCCATACCAAACACTTCGAAAAGAACACGATACACTTCAGGCATTCCAAAACATAGATAAATTGCCCCAAACAAGGCCCAGAACACAGATCTGCCATAAAGTTTCAAGTGTGAGCAACAAAAATATTGCCCTATTAATGCATTACATCAAAATAAAAGAAAAAAAAAACATGATGTCGACACTAACAACCAAAAGATCACTGTTCAAAGCGGAAATGTATTGAATTAGTAAATGCATATGGATAAATATCGGAATGCACACAGAGAATCCAAGTGTATGTACACGAATGACTGGAGTGCATTAAGCAACATATTACTAATCAACTTGATAATTGCATTTCTTACAATTCAAAATAAAATACACAAGTCTACGGAGAAAAAAGTAGATCCATCAAAGCTAATAAATGAAATTTGCAACATGCATGAAAAACAATAGCGTAGATACATATTGCAGATACTTTGCACATAAACAGAACTAACCAACTCATGAAGATTTTGTAGCCAAGAAAGTGTGAAGATATATAATCTAAAGGCATGGATGCTAAGTTGATAGAAGCTTGAACCAGCTAGAGATGTATAAAAAGCATCTATCTTTTTGACTAGCGTGTTATGAAACATGTCCCAACTAATTCATCTACCACTTCCCAACTAATTAGCTCAACACTATAGTACATGTCATACAACAAGCAAAATTTGCAACATCTTACATAGCCATGATTTTGTTAAGACACCACAAGGTTACATATACTTACACTAGCAATTAAGGCAATTAAGCAAGTAGAAACCATCATACAACGCACGGATTAATCCACTACTACTAAATGAGCTAACAAAATCAACTCTTCTCAAGCTGTATATCATACTTACACTAGCAACTAGGCTCTACCAGGTGAAGCCTCTTAAGTTAATATCTATCCAAATTTCATAACATGAACAAGGAAAGTAAGCCTGCCAATAAATAGAATATACAAATAACGAACAAAGAACACCAACTTACTTCACGGGAGGCTCCCTATCCTTTCGAATCAACCTATCCATATCATCATACTGAAACACCAAATTATGCAAACCAGCAGCCTTGATCCACTTGGGCAAAAACCTCTTCCCAATGAAAGCAAACACCCTCTCCCTCATCGGCCCGGGGGACTCCCTCGGATACCTCTGCAAGAAAAACTCACACAATGCCATCTCCAAGACAAACTCCCCCAAGAACCCCAACCTGGAATGGCCCGCCCTCACATGCCTCGCTTTAGTCCTCTCACAATGCGGGTGCTGAAATGCCAAATACAACAGAGTGTCAAGCTGCTTGGCAGGGTTATCGTCCCCGTAACTCTCAGAAGGCTCCAAGGGGTAGCCTAAGGCCTGTTTGACCTCAAGCAAGTACTCACTTATCCACTCCTTGTCAGCATTGTTCAACCTGGATGGAGGCAGGCAAGAACTAAGTAAAGGGAACGACTTTAGGGACAATTGAGGGCTGTTGAGGAATCTGTCGGCTAGTTTGGCGTCGTCTAAGGGTGGCCTAAGGATGAAGCGTTTAGGGGGTGCTCTTTTGTTTGGGGAGATGGATTTTTTGCGCTGAGCTAGCTCTTTTAGGAGTCTTTGGGGGCTGTTTTGAGGGAGGTCTTTTGGGTCGGAGAAGACGCGGAATTTGGGTTTGGGGAGTTGTTGTTGAGGTGGGAAGGAGGAGATTGAAGAGGAGAAAGATAGGTCTGTAAATGTAAGTGAGTGAGGTTTGAAGAAGTTGATGGATGAGGATAGCTCCATTACGGAACAAACAGAAAGGATTTTAAGAAGATTGTTGTGTGGAATAATGGTTTGGTTTAGGATTGGGGGATGGGGTTTTGGGAGACAAGTGCTGTGGAGAAGGAAGCCATTCAACTGAAGGGGGTTTTTCGAGGTTTTTCGTTGTTGAGATTCTTTTTGGAGCAACTGAAGAAGAAGAGATAAGGTTTTATTATGGGTCTTGCTAATTCGTAATGTCGAATTGCCCCTTTTTCGGGTTTTTTTCTTTTTTTCTTTTCATTCTTTTATTAATAATAATAATCAAAACATTTCTCCGGTTGATTGCACACTAGCAAGCAGTACATCGATTTTTCATTCTTCCGGTTCTCCCAGCCTTCTGGGCTTCTCAATGGGTGGGTCCGGACCCTATTCTTATCCATACCTTTTAAAAATACTATATTTTAGATCCGGATCTGAACCCTACCCTAAATGAGAAAATACCCATTTGAATCCTAAACTTTAAATTCGATTGGGTCTGGGTAGGGTCCGGACCCTAGGACCCTAGACCCGTGAACATTTTTTTTTTAATTTTTTTTGTTCAAATTTTTTTTTTCTTTAAGAAAAAAGAAAAAAAAAATTCGCGGGTGTAGGGTCCGGACCCAGACCCTTTTAAAAGTTTTAAAGGGTCTGGACCCGGATGGGTCTTTTTTTTAGGGTAGGGTCCGGATCCGGATCTTTTAGATATATGTAAGGGTAGGGTCTAGACCCTACCTAAGGGTAGGTCTAGACCCTAGACCCTACCCATTGAGAAGACTACTTCACGCGATTCAAGAAAAGGGGACCGCAACAGATACTCTCTCTGTCGGCAGTTATAGGTAATAGCTCAGAGTCTCTTCAGGTTTGGTTATCTAACCTGTTAAAGCACTCCTTATAATTGGGGTTTAATTAAGAGGTTTTTAACATATAAGCCTTAAAAAAATCTCTTCCAAATAAAGTCTCCAATGGTTTTTAGGCTTAATTTGAGTTTTTTTTTTATGATACCCACATTAATTCTTCCAAATGTAGTTGTTTTTTCTTTGTGGATTCCATATTTGGGGCTTAAATTGAATTGAGACTACTAATTAGTAGCTCATTTCCATGGTAGCCCCTTTAAATCTCCCATTGGAGATTATTTGGGGCTTAATTTGAGATGTTTACTCCAATTAAGTCCTTTTGTAGACTCCATAAGGAGTGATCTTAGTAGTAATTTACATGTGATTGATAAAATTAATTAATATGGTTATTAGTGATTACAGCTGAACAAGATGGACCCAGAGATGGAAACAGTGCAGAGACTCAAGTCTTTTACGGGCCAGCTACAAATATGGATGATTTGAATTGATGATTTGAGTATTTTTGTAGGAAGGATTTGATATGGTAGGAAGAATGAAGAGGCGCCCAGATTGAACAGGTTAGGAATAATAATCTCCCTTGGTTCCTAATCTGTGTTGGGTTTGTTCTTATTTGTGTTAGCCAAACATCGCCGCAAGTTTTTTTCATCGTTATCTTATTCTTCGTGTTTCGCACACTGTTTGATTACTTTTTGAAAGGGAAAAAAGGTTCAATAAATCCAGTTTTGCTGCTCTGAGAAATGTAATTTATTTTTTTACTTCGTAAATTGTCAATTTGAAATCACAGTCTATTGAATTAAAATTGGTTATACTACTTTTGTGTGGTTTATTTAGATAATTTAATAAGTAAAAATTGATTACTCGTTTGTTGCTTTTATATGCTAATCATCTCTGTGTATATAACAAATGACCAGAGTAATCATTATTTGGTTATTGTACTTTTCCCTGTGTATATAACAACTGACAGTAATCCATAATATTTGGTTATCTTACGTATAATGAATCATTCATGTCCCTGATTTTGGTTAGTGACTGATGCGAGGTTATCAATACAAAAATTATAAAAGGGCACAGCCTGATTTTAGTTAGTGATACACAGAAGATTTTAAGAGGGCCTGACCTGATGTGATTGCGCATTCAACTTAAAAAATTAATTATAGCCTATTTTAAATTTTAATGCTGGTGGGAAACGTTTCTCCTTTAAAAACGAGTACTCCATGTTCCTTCTGTTTCATTACATGATTGTAATACATAACTTACAGCGACAAAACTGTTTTCACACTAGGCGCACACAAGTGAGCTTTGATCAAATGAGGAGCCAAAGAACCAACTACAATGATCACAAGCTTCTAGGATCCTGATCTTCACAAGTTTGAGGGGGAGTTGTTGAGGTGGGAAGGATGAGATTGAAGAGGAGAATGATAGGTCTGTGAAGGAGACTCAGGGGCGAAGCCATGTAGAATACCCACCAAATTAAAAAAAAATAAAAAAATTTATATGTATTTTAGTGTAAAAAAATATTATTTGTATATTTTCAAAATAAATTCAATATGTGTCCTACCAAATATTATTTATTAATCTTAAATGTTGTAAAATAAGTTAATTTTTGAATAAAATTTGGCTATATTGGTCATGAATTCAATAAAAAATGTTACAAAAAACATTTGGTTATATTGCTAAAAAATCCAACAAAATTTTCTTTCAAAAATTTTATTTATCATTATTAAGTAAAAAAAAAAATCTTAACAAATTTGGCCCTAGGCGTTCTCAAATCCTGGCTTCGCCCCCAGAAGGAGTGATGTTTGAAGAAGTTGATGGATGAGAATAGCTCCATTTTCGGAGACTGCTCTGTTTCAAGGTTTCAGATTGTTGCCGTGCAATGGATTAGGGAGAGAATTGTTGTTGTGAAGAAGGAAGCCACTGAAGGGGGATTTTGGAGGTTTTTGGTTGGGGATTTTTTTAGAAGAAGAAGGAGAAAGAGATAAGGTTTATGCTTAGTATCATAATTCCTCCGGTGGCGAACTATCGTTCCAATACTCGCTAGTTCGTCTGCATAATTTATTTACAGAATATATTATTAAATGAGTAAGGAGACGACTAGCGAGTATCGTTGGAACTGGTGGCGTTGTAATACTCGCTAGTATCGCAAATTGTTGTCTTCAAATTCACCCCGCCTGTTTTAGTGAAGAAGACTTTGGATTTGGATTAGGCTATTTAATGGGCATGATCGGAATGTTGCTGCCTCCCCAGTACGAATTTATTCTCGCGATGCAATACTCGCGTTATGTTATGGCTTTATGTAAGTGCTTATGTTGGAGAATTAATATAAATGACTAGATTCCGTTCCTCCCCAACAACTTAAGCTTTTGGGAGAGTTGAAATTCTATCATGGTATCATATACATCAGTCTCACGCCCACCTGGGTTCAAATCTTCTCGGAGACAAACTCCGCCCCATATTAAATTTCCACTCGTTTGGCCTCCCCAATGAGGTTGAAATCGGTCACGAGTGCGGGGGAGTGTTGGAGAATTAATATAAATGATTAGATTTCGTTCCTCTCCAACAGCTTAAACTTTTGGGAGAGTTGGAATTCTATCCGCTTAAAAGGAGATATATTCTGAAATGCAAGTAGTATAGAATTTAGTTCCAGGTTGTTTACTGTGTTAGTGTATGCTTTTTTCATACCTAAACATGCTAGTGTTGGAGAATTAATATAAATGACTAGATTTCGTTCCTTCCCAACAGCTTAAAATTTTGGAAGAGTTGGAATTCTATCCGCTTAAAAGGAGATATATTCTGAAATGCAAGTAGTATAGAATTTAGTTCCAGGTTGTTTACTGTGTTAGTGTGTTAGTGTATGCTTTTTTCATACCTATACCTAAACATGCTTTTATAGCTTAAATATGCTAGAGTTAGGGACAGGGTTCTTTTTATTGATCCTGGAGGTTTACTCGATTAAGTGCCAAAATGGCAAGTGTTCAGCATAAATGGAGAATTTTGGTTACTTTGAGTCTTTGACCATGAAGGTTTTTGCGGTTCTAAATTATTTTAGTATTTTTATGCTAGAGATGATTAGACAGACTAACATCAGCATTTATGTGCTGCATGTGAGAGACTTCAGGTGAATAACGAACAGAGCCTATTTTTATTTTGATGTAAACTCTGATAAAATCGAAAAGCTTATACCCATGCATGATTGTTTCAATTCAGGCTTTAAAGTTTGTTTGCACTTTTAATCTGCCCTTATGTTATCGTGGTAAATCATTAGTTATCTGTTTGAAACTGCAGGAACAGGCTCAAAAAGCGTTAGAAGGCGACCTTGGTGGAATGGATAGAACATTGATTCTGAGAAAGTGGGATTAGAAAATTAAGAACATTGGCTAAAAACTCGAAGATGAAGATGGCAATGGGAAAGAGGTGGCTCGAAGATGAAAGCAGTTCATATTCAAAGCGCACTTGTCTCAATTTCACTTTCTTCAGCTCTGTTTCAGTAGCACATTAGCTCAATTTCAGCCGCACAGAGTCTATCACCAACCAAAACTGTGTGCTGTGTTCATTCCATCGCTTTCTCGAAGCTTCTGAAGAACACATATTCGTCTCTCTCATTCTTGAGTCTGTCTAACCGTTCTGCTGTTTGGAGCAGAAATGGAGCAATGTCCCTACTGTTCGAGCCACTGCTGAGGTCTGATCCTGTTTATCTGTATTTGGTTTATATTCTCAGTGATCAATTATCCACATAGCTCTCTGGATTTTCTCCCTAAAATCCATGAATGTGAAATCTCAGTTAGTGTACAAAATCAGAAACAGGTAAATTCGCTGATGTGACTGTTTTTTCCAGGTTCATGTTTATATGTTTGTTATGCTGCTTCATGTTTTCAAATTCAAATACATTTTAAATTTGTCATCTTGGGATCGATTGGTACAATAGCAGGTGCAAATACAGTCAACTCATCATATTTACATAATATTGAAGGTAGTGGTCAACTCATCATATTTACATAATATTGAAGGATATTTACATAATATTGAAGGTAGTGGTCAACTCATCATATTTACATAATATTGAAGGTAGTGGCCTCAATAAAGTACTCTCTCCTATCATATTTAGTTGCGGTTATAGACAATGCACAAATATTAAGAAAAAGTTGATCTCTCCTATTTATAGGTAATTATGAAGCCTATTCTTAGTAAATTAAATTTTAAAGCTCTCGCATTACTTAACCTATTAATAGTATATACCTATTAATAGCATAGGGGTGCATGTCTAAACGACAACTAATTTACAAAGAAGAAAAAATCTCAAACGACAATTATATGTGATAGGAGGGAGTAGTAGTCAAATCAAGGTACTTTTATTACCATCTAGATAAAACTATAGTGAAGGTATTCACCAATCTCTTAGAACTAAATAATATTATATTAATATTGAAGGCAGTGGTCTCAATAAATTAGTCATCAAAGCAAGGTAATTTTATTACCATCCAGATAAAACTATAGTGAAGGTATTCTCCAATCTATTTGAACTAAACAATAATATATTAATATTGAAGATAGTTGCCTCAACAAAGTAGTCGTCAAATTAAGGTAATTTAATTTATTAACATCCAGATAAAACTATAGTGAAGGTCTTCACCAATCACCATAAACTAAACAATTGTATATTAATATTGAAGGTAGTTGACTCAATAAAGTAGTCGTCAAATTAATGTAATTTTATTACCATCCAGATAAAACTATAGTGAAGGTCTTCACCAATCTCTCTGAACTAAATAATATTCCCTCCGTTCCATAATAAGTTTCCTAAGGTTGATTTTTTTTCGAATTTTGACCACAAATTACTACTATATTATACATGATTAGTATATAATAGAGTTATATTATAAAAATATACTTGATTTTCTTTCATAATATAATTTTATTTTATTTTTTAGTGTGTAATATACGAGTAATTTGCGGTAAAAAATCGATAAAAAAATCAACCTTAGAAAGTTTATTATGGAACAGATGGAGTAGTACATTAATATTGAAGGTAGTAGCCTCAATAAAGTAGTTGTAGTCATAAAACAAACAATATATAATACTAGGAACCGCGTCACACGCTACGCGTGTGAAGCGTAATCTTGTAAAATATTATTGTTTTATTAAATAATATATTGAAATAAATTGAGTGAATATATAATCTTCACATAATGACTTCAAACGTAATAAAAAAATAACTAATTGAGTAATTAAACTTAATATAAATGGTGTGGTATAAATGTATATAGTTTTTGTAGTTATGCGATTAATAGTTTTGAATTGAACTATATTAGACATACGAAAAGTATTATTCCGATGAGTTAAGAACCATCAGATACATCTCTAGACTTTGGAAACATTCAACTTCAAAATCTGCAATGCATCTTTTTCGCATGTTAATTGGTATTTCATCAGTTGAATATATTGTCAAGTGCTTCATATAAACATTCTAGTTTCATAATATGATGTTTTCAGTTATTTTTATCGCATGATTTAAGAATAATTTAAGGTCAAAATGATCATCGAAAAAGTCAACAAAATCAAGTGTTACATTTATTATTGGACGGAGGAAGTATGTGTTTTTTTTTTATAAGAACATATCATGGTTATATTTTAAAATTAAGTATAATACGTCATACAACTTTATGTTAAAAAATGAAAATTTAAGAAGAGAATAAATAAAAAAGAAAAAAATTACGTTAATAAGATTCGAACCCAACACCTGCAACTAAAATAATGATACAGATAATAGAGAAAAATCACGCCAACAAGATTCGAACCAAACACCTTCAATAAAAATAATGGAGAAAAATCAGGCAACAGGATTCGAACCCTACATCTTTTAATTAACTAATGACACATGTACGCACCAGATTAAAATTGGATAAGCAAGATCAACGGATTAAAATTGATTGGTAGGTCAATCAATTGATTGAATCAACAAGCTTATTATATTACTTTTATTATTATTATTATTATTATTATTATTATTATTATTATTATTATTACTTTAAATTTTGGAAGGTAACAAATGTAAATTTCGATACAAACAAAACAACAGCGGTATGTATAGGAAAAATCTACAACTAGACCCCTAGAGTTGGAAAAATCAAGTTAAAAAAACATTAAAAAAAAAGTACAAGCATCACGTACCCCTAAACTAAATCGAATACTATGTTTATTAGTCTCATGTTTATTAAATGAACTAAAGTTACTAAACACAACCGGTTTGTTTGGATTTCCACTACCTCTGGTATTGTGTGGTATACTATGTTCCAAACATCTAATAACTCATGAATAAGATGCATTGAGTAACAAACTTAGCAAGTTACGTTCCAACAGTGAGAATGAGCATTTATATGTGTACAAAGATACGTTGTTCCCATGGCAATTGTCATATGTTGTTTTAATGATGATACTCTATTCTCTCTCGTTAACACAATTAGAAGGTTTTAGAGATGAAAATTATTCTAAAAAAACAGATAGTTGCGTAACTACTTGCGTTAAAAATTACCATCGAAATTTCATGTGCTAGAGCCCAAACAACTTGTATTTCGGTGCAAGTGTTTTCTGGATTATATGATGAGTTTATATTTTTCAATTATACTAGCCTTTTAGATCCCTTTTCGTTCCTCAGGTTTCTTGCATTCCATGTCCTCTCTCTCTCTCTCTCTCCAATTCATAGTTGCCGTAAAAGAGCAGGAACATAGTCAAAATCAGCTCAGTGTAAATATAGTAGAAACGTCGTTGAGGTTCTACTAACTCACGTGGCCGAGGCTCTACTAACTCACCTTCTTTTTCCAGATCACCAACCTAATTCGTTCAATGTCTTTTTCCTTCAAAACTAGCAACTACCATAGACAATAAGAAATGCAAAATAACTTAATTATAACCCATTTTTGCAATTTTCTGTTATTTATTTCCACGATGATGTCAAGTATCCTACTATCATACATATTATGGAATTATAAGGTAGTTGCCTCAAATTTTGTTAAATTAACGTATAGTCTCGTAGTTGTAGAAGTAACAAAGGATTTTTTTCACTTTTTTTGTTTTTTAGTTAATTAGTAACACTCAGTGTTATGAGGGGTGGACAATAAAATTGTGTTGAGGAGCTTTCATATAGAGGCCAAAATGGGAAATGGGCTCCTCTCCAGAAATCAATCTATTTGAGATGACAGCACTACTGTTGGATTATGTTTTATGTATCATAAATTCACATGACCCATTTTTCTTGTTAGGTCATTTCATTATTTAATGGAGAAAATTTTTTTTGGCCGATCTTGTTCGTTCAAACTTATCAGAATTCTTCCTACATTGGTCCACTTTATATAGTCATTGATCACTACTCCACCATATAATGTAACCAGATTAGGACTACTCAATCTATCCTATTCCTATCCATCATTGATTGTAATACAATAATGTTCCAACTAGATTTTACTCTTCTTTTTATCTCGTATAAGGTAATCTTGTTAAAGGAAGCTAGAGTTAAAAAGAAGAAACCGATCGATCGGAGGCAAAGGCAAAATTTGTGATATTAATTTTCTCCGGAAGGGAGTAGTGTTGGATGTGAATGGAGAATGCAGCTCTTAGTTGTGTTTCTAGATTGCACTTTGAACTTGAGGAAGATCAATTATGAACAACAAATATATAGGAGTACAACTGGTAAAGCACAGTGTGCAGCTCCAATCCCTAATAATTGAATGGACGAGACTAAATCGGGGCGAACTTGAACGAATTAATCAAGTGTCTCTCACAAAGATATCAACCAGCAGCATTTCCCCTCTCAAACATGAGTGTGATGCGGAACTAACTCATTTATTTTCAAATGTTCTCAAATATTGTTAGAGAGCGCGTGGCATATCGACTAGTACGTACCGACACCGTCCTTATAACGTGCCAAACTGTTTTGCGTCCCTACAAATTTCATATTGCATGAATGATGATGAGTAATGCACAAACTTTTGTAATTTTGTATGTCAGATTCTAATCATGAAACAATCACTGCAAAATTGTTTTGGAACATTAAAACAAAGCTGACTAGGAAGTACTATATGATAAGGCCTTAAAATGATCATATTGTAAGACCAACTATTTTTTTACCAACTATAGTCAAGCCAATAGCTAGCAGTGTTCAACATTTGCATCAGCTAGCTGTAATTAAATTTGATCCAGTACATGCAGAACTGCAACAACTGTGTAATGGAAAATTCTGCAATATTTATGTTCATGTGTAACAATTAAAAGTTATAAAGGGAAAGATTGAAGAATAATTCTGTGGGGTCTATGGAGTATTATTAGATCAGTGCCTCGAGGATTAATGTTCCAGAAAACGACGTTCTACTGAGTTGTATCTTGGCCATATTCATGGAGGAAAATAACTTCTATAAGACTTTGACTGAGATTTCACTTTCTCTCATTCATTCACCACCTTGTGGTGATGGCTGTTCATAAATTCCAGAGTTAACTTGTTTCAGAAATGGTTGATCTACTTGAGGAAGAAGAAGTGACAAACATTGTGACTAAGAGAAAGGAGCTTCTTTCGACTGTCATGAAGCGAACAACCGAATGGTGATTATCTTACTCATCTTCTTTTATAAGCTTTTTCGATATATGTGGCATTTCGCCTACTGAACTTTATTTCAGCCTTAACCTAATAGTAGCTGTATTATGCATAGAGGCTGTTTTTAGGCCTCGTGACCTACAGGTCACCGGTGTAACAGAATGATTGAACTGTTTTGATGTGTTTACAGGGTGTTTTCTCAGGAAATCCCTAGTGATGTAACTGTTAATGTTGGAGCAACTTCCTTTTCTTTGCACAAGGTACAACAATTTGTACTGTATTATGTCTTGTTCTTGTTCTTTCATCTGACAATTTCAAAGAAATGCTATTCAGATCCATTGTTTTATGATGCAATTTACTGCTGTGTTGATGTAACAAACTTATTTTGAACTGCCATGTGTTCTTGCAAATTCATTTTACAGTTTCCTTTACTCACTAAATGTGGATACATAAGGAAGCTGGTAGCAGAATTGGCTGCTGACACTAACAGCATTTCTGTCATTCAAATCGGCAATATCCCTGGCGGAGCGGAAGCATTTGAACTTGCTGCGAAGTTCTGCTACGGCATAAACTTCGAGATCAGCACGCAGAACATTGCCATGATTAGATGCACAGCTGAGTATCTTGAAATGACAGAAGAATACGCAGTTGGAAATTTAATAGGACGAACCGAGGCATATATAAATGAAGTGGCATTACAGAAGCTTCCTGGTGCAATTTCCATATTACAAGCTTCTGAGAACTTTCTCCCAATAGCAGAGAAAATTAAGTTGGTAAGCCGATGCATCGATGCGATAGCGCTCTTAGCATGTAAAGATAACAATTCTGCACTGTTGCGAATTGACAATGGCTTAAACGAGTTAGTTTCGTCCAACTCAAGGCCTATAGTTGATTGGTGGGCAGAGGATCTGACGAATCTTCAAATTAATCTCTTCCAACGGGTTCTAATGGCAATGGTGAAAAGGGGATTCAAGCATTCCGCTCTTGGTCCAATACTAATGCTATATGCACAAAAAACTCTTCGCAGTTTGGTAAGGACTTATAATCGCGATATATTAGCTAGATTTTTCTTCTGTTTTAGTTCTTGATCCAATAAAATTGTGATATCTGATGCATATATAATGGTAATAATTTCAGGATGCATTTGGGAAAAATAAGAAGAAACTCGAGCTGGAAGAGGAGAACGAGAAACGTTATGTTATAGAAACTATAGTTAGTCTTCTGCCAAGGGAGAAAAACACCTTGTCTGTTGGCTTCCTATCAATGCTACTTAAGGCCTCAGTGTATTTGGAAACATCAACTTCCTGTAGGAATGACTTGGAGATGAGGATGGGCTTTCGACTTCATCAGGCAGAGCTAGACGACATATTAATTCCTTCATATTCAGTAACCGAGAGCATGTTGTTTGATGTTGAGACAGTGCAGCGTGTCTTGGCGATTTTCCTGGACTACCAGATGGAGTGTAACAGAATAGGCAGCAGTATTATTCGAGAAGGTTCTGTTTCCCCTTTGCCAAGTGATACGGAACGTGTGACTGAATTAATGGAAAGTTACCTTGCTGAGATTGCATCTGATCGGAACTTACCAGTTTCGAAGTTCATCAGTGTAGCTGAACTAATCCCTGGAAAGTCAAGAGCCACAGAAGACGGGATGTATAGAGCTATCGACATTTACATGAAGGTTTATAAATTCTCTTGTTTCTGTTTTCGTCGTTTGCATTTGGTATTTGTGTTTCATTTACATCGAATTTTGTTTCATTATTATTGTTCTTATGTTTTGCTTCCTACAATTCACAGGCTCATCCTGATTTAAGTGATGTGGAGAGAAAGCGAATCTGCAATGCGATGGACTGCGAGAAGCTATCTCGCGAAGCCTGTGCACACGCAGCTCAGAACGACAGGCTTCCTGCCCACACCGCGATCCAAGTTCTTTACCACGAGCAGCAGCGTCTCAGGGAAATAATGGACAGTAAATTCAACGAGCCCTCGGTTATCCCTGACAACCCAAATCCTTCCTTAAACGATCATGTTCTCCCTGAAAGTGATGAATTATTGACACTACGAGAAGAAAATCATGACCTGAGAGTTGAGTTAAACAACATGAAAATCAGATTAAGGGAATTCGAAAAGATCTCGGTTACTCGCAGTCCTTCAGTCTCCGGGGATCAACAAATACAGAAACCTCGTGCCCCACGAAAATCGTTCATGAATACTGTTTCGAAGAGAATTGGCAGGTTTATGAGGCCCCCTTATGTCATGACTCCCCAAGTAAGTTCCAGTAGTTCTAATTTGCCAAGAAGAGACCGAAGGTTCTCTGTGTCATGATACATTATTTGGTTCAAAATCCAACTATGAATTTGTTACTCAGGTCTCTCATTGCATAATGAGACTTGTTCATGTTCTTTTATGCCTGCTTTTTCGTTATATGTCCAAATCTTGGTGTAACTACATGTGAGTTCCTTTCTTACTCTTTGTAATGAATTATGATTAGACTTTGCCTATTGACTATACTACAAGTACTGTTTAAGGTGGATAAATCAACGGAAATATTTGTATTCGAGTGGCAAGCTGATACATCATCCCTGTATTCAAGCTTGATGTCGGGTTCAAAAAATTGGTAAATATGCTCTTTTAAAAAAAAATAAGTTTCTTAAGAAAGAATCAAGAAAAAAGGGACGGTCCAGGAGTGATTTACTGTCCATGTCTGATGGAAATAGAAGAATAAAAAAGATGGGGACTTTTAGAAGCAACTTTTAAAAGAAGATGAGAGAAGTTTTTTAAATAATTATCAGGCCAGGGTTCATTCAGAGAACTAGATGATTGTGGTTTAAAGTTAGGGGCTTTTGCCTAATAGGAAAAGGAATCTAGTGTTCATTTGGTGGCAGACACATCAAAACACTTCAACTCAACTTCTAGTGGAGATTTTATTTTCTAACGTTTTTCCCTTTTTTTTTTCGTCCCTTATGGTAGGTATAAGGTGAAGATCATACAGAAAGATAAGAATAGAAAAAGGGATTGGTGTCTACTCATTTATGGTAAACCATCATTAGATTTTTATAGTACTACTAATCTTATGGAAGTTGAACATGTTTATCCAGATCAGATCCTCTCAATCTTGATATTAGTTTATTCCAAGAAACCATCTTTCTATTAGCTAGGATTAGTAATGTATAGCAACTAGTGGGAGTATTAAATTCACATCACAGGCCAAAAGCTTCTCCAAGTACAATTGGCCCCCTCAATAATACAGTCCAATTGCAATTATAGATTACCAAAAGTCACTGTTTAATTGGCAAACTTTGTTCATAGCATAGCTTATACTACTTAGTTTCTTGAGAGTCGAAGATTTCTTTTTCATGGAGCCACTCTTGGGAATATTACAAAGAGTAGATAAATTTATTCATTGAACTGGCAAACTAGGCAACAAGATTATACTCCTAGTCCTAGTATGAGTATTATCTGATCCAGATGATAAAAATGAAGACTTGGATTTAATCTAAAATGACAACGAAGTTAATGTGAGATGATGTAAAGTCTTATCTGCATGTAAGTGTGTGACAAATTATGTGGGACAATAATGCTGCACTGCACTCTCTGAGGATTGATTCCCCTGAGATGAGATATTTTTGTGATCGAGATTTCAAGTGCAGGCAATCTAGTCCATGAGCCATCCTTGTTGATTTGACAACACTTTTCAAATGAATCCCACATGTTTCCTTCATAACATTTTCTATTATCTCATGTAAATTAAACTCAATAAAAAAAAAAGGCATCAATCAAATAGTTATACAAGCTATACAAATTTATTATATAATTTTATTTTATTTTACAATGTTATAATTTTTGTGTTGGATAAGTTATTAACCGGAGATCGAATAAAATAACTGTTCAATGTGAAAATTGTTGAAGGATTATTCTGTTTCTCACGTTCAAATTTCACCATTTTTTTTACTTTCCATTACGTTATTCACATGAAAAACCAAAAATAATATATTTACTATGCTCCAAAATTTGTACTAATCTTTCTATTGAAATAATAAGTTCACAAACAAATTTTAAACATTATTACTCAAAATAAATATCCCACCTATATCACTTTTTTTTCTTAACACTGTCGTCGTAGAAACTATTTATGTTTTCCTTTTTCTTAATATTTTATATTCGTGCTCACTTTAGAAAAGTTATTGCGTACATACATCAAATCATTTTTTCTAGATAATGGAGCAATTAGCAAAAATGGTCCATAAGTTTAGCTGTTTTGGCATAAACAGTACATGATTTGGTGGTCATGACAAATGTAGTCCATAAGTTTTACACTTTGGCAATTGTGGTCAAAAAAATTGTAAAAATTGGCAATTATAGTCCTTTTATGTTGACTCTACTTATTTGGACTTTTTCAACTCCCATGTCATTTATCTAGTGCCACATTGGCATCCATCTAGTGCCAATAAGATAATATTATTAATTAAAAACAAGTCTACATTTAAACTTTTAATTAAAAAAAGAAAATTAAAACTTGATTTAAGAAATTGAAATATATGGTGGCCCACACACTTAAAAATATCATAATAAAACTAAATAGTTCATTTAATAAAATCAAAAGGCAAAACAAAACCTACACAATTAACCTTCTCTCACTCACCGTCACGCCATTTATCCAATTTACTTATGTGTGGTAGACATTGCAACCGCTCGGTGGCGGCATCTACACCGGAATTATTTTGGTTGGTTGGAAATACGTTATGATATGTTTATATGTATGCATTTGAAGTTTGATTGGATTGAGCTTACAAAATGTATTTAATTTTAAAATTTTAATGATAAAATAAACTAATACTTACTTTTTTAAAATTAAAATTTAACCAAACTTCGAATGCATACATATAAACATATTATATTATTAATTGTGTGGGCCACCATATTTTTTCAATTTCAAAACTATGTTTTAATTTATTTATTTTAATTCAAATTTTAAATTTAAACTTATTTTTTAGTAATAATTTTACCTTGTTTTCACTAGATGGATGACAATGTGGCACTAGATAGATAACATAAGAATTGAAAAAACGTCCAAATAATCAAACTCAACGCAAAGGACCATAATTGCCAACTTTTACAAACTTTTGGACCGAAATTGCCAACTTTTAAAACCTATAGACTACATTTTGCCATGACCACCAAACCATGTACTGCATATGCCAAATCAGCTAAACTTATGAACCATTTTTGCCATTTGCTCCTAGATAATTTATCTAGCTCATCTAATGGAAAGTCTAAGTCCAAATCCATAAAATTTTGATGACTATAAATGAACAACATCATCAATTTTTACGAATGTATCCCACTTATATATATGTGTATACGTGGATCATTCTTAACCGTCTTTATGAAATAAATGGTAAATCTGATCAAGATAAACTTTCTGATAACCTCTAGTGCAATATTACAGATTGCCAATGTTCACATTTTGATGAATTAATATTTCTAAAGACTCAGCATTTAAAGACTGGACATTCAAAAAATTATTTACGCGAACTGATCACTGATGAATTAAGCTAAAAGTTACAAATTTATAATCATCATATAAGAACAACATATATCTAGACTTTTAAAATAGGCTTGGGTTAGATAAAATAAAACCATAAAAATAGACAACTAATTCAGACAGGAAACATAATTAAAACTGCAGAAGAACATTAATTGAGAGACTAATTAAACTAACATTCACAGAATCATGTTCTTCAAGTGCTCATGTTCAGGCTTAGAGCTTGAAAAAGCCATGGAGAATTACTCAATTTACTATCTTGATGAGGCTTGGAGCTTGACACAGCCATTTGATGATCAAGTCCAGTACCCCATTTCTCCTCTCTCGTAGAGCTTCTTGTTCTCTTTACATGGCTCGATCCACTGGACGAAGATGAAAACGTCAGCCCCCCGGAATCTGTCGTCATACGGCCTGCGATAACTTTCCTCTGGCTCGAATAGCTCCTCGTTCCTAATGTCAGCTCAATGTTATCATCATCATTGTCATCATATTCAACCACGGGCCGCTGCACATCGGCCCGATTACCAACAGGCCCGTGATTCCAATCTTGCGCCTCCTTCCTGTTGCTAACAATGTCTTTCATTAGGATCTTCTGGATTCTGTATAGCCTGTGAAGCTCGTAAACCTGTACGTTAATAAGGAATACAACTTGATGAGAGTTAGAAAATAGAACAGGCTAAAAATGCAATTCGATCAAGTTACGAATTCGAAGATGATATGATTATAATATTATTACTAGTTTAAATACCTGCTCTCGAAATGCCTCTTCATGCTTCAACATGGCCATTTTCATGAACTCCTTGTCATTAGGGTTGATCATGAGTTTCTCCATTTATGGACAAGACCAAGAAAATCTCCCCACAAAGGGTGTTTGGTTGGTTGGTTTGGTTTTTGTAGTTGTAGTAGCTAGTAACAAGATTTTGGGGACATAATGGACACTATTTATACCATGGTTTTTGAGGATTTTAAGAAAGGGATTTTAGTAATTTGATGTTTTTTTAATAGACACAGAAATCAAAGCAAATGTTTTTTTCTTTTTATTTGAGTGAGTGAGTGTTTGAGTTGAGTTGAGTTGAGTTGGGGATTTGATGTGAATGATGATGGTGATAAGAAAAAGGGGCAAGGCATGCCAAGATTGAGCCAATGTCAGGTTAGGTTTGTGGACATGTCCAACAAAGCTGATGTTTACTTACAATAGTGTTTTAAATTTTTAATAATGTCTTCATTTTTCATTATATTAATGTAAGTATTATTTTTTTTAATAGAAAGATTCTTAGTGGGTGTGATATTATTTTTATTTTGTTTGTTAGTTTTAAATAATTGTGGATCACAAAGAGATCATATCATGACACTTTGTTTGGTTTGGAAAACAATAAATCGAAGTAGTAGTATAATTTACAGGTAAGTTGCCCACATGCGACCAGGTATTCTATAGTACATACCTTGTATCTAGGGAAATAATTGAGGTTTACATCATCGACTATATTAGATCATGATGTAACACTTTTATTTTTATTTATTGCTTACAAGTATGATTTTACCTGTTGTATACTGTAAAAATGGCATTGTACGGAGTAGTAGTATACTAGGAACCGTGTCACACGCGTAGCGTGTGAAGCGTAATCTTGTAAAACATTATTATTTTATTAAATAATATATTGAAATAAATGGAGTGAATATATAATTTCACATAATGACTTCAAACGTAATAAAAAATAACTAATTGAGTAATTAAACTTAATATAAATGGTGTGCTATAAATGTATATAGTTTTTGTAGTTATGCAATTAATAGTTTTGAATTGAACTATATTAGACATACAAAAAGTATTCTTCCGATGAGTTAAGAACCATCAGATACATCTCTAAACTTTGGAAACATTCAACTTCAAAATCTGCAATGCATCTTTTTCGCATGTTAATTGGTATTTTTCATCAGTTGAATATATTGTCAAGTGCTTCATATAAACATTCTAGTTTCATAATATGATGTTTTTAGTTATTTTTATCGTATGATTTAAGAATAATTTAAGGTCAAAATGATCATCGAAAAAGTCAACAAAATCAAGTGTTACATTTATTATTGGACGGAGGAAGTATGTATTTTTTTGTATAAGAACATATCATGGTTATATTTTAAAATTAAGTATAATACGTCATACAACTTTATGTTAAAAAATAAAAATTTAAGAAGAGAATAAATAAAAAAGAAAAAAATTACGTCAATAAGATTCGAACCCAACACCTTCAACTAAAATAATGATACAAATAATAGAGAAAAATCACGCCAACAAGATTCGAACCAAACACCTTCAATAAAAATAATAATAAAAATAATGGAAAAAAATAACGCCAACAGGATTCGAACCCTATGTATTTTAATTAACTAATGACACATGTACGCACCAGATTAAAATTGGATAAGCAAGATCAACGGATTAAAATTGATTGATAGGTCAATCAATTGATTGAATCAACAGGCTTATTATATTACTTTAATATATATATATAATGGAATTTTATTCTTCCATTCTAATATAAATAACTAATTAATAATTTTGAATTTTACGTAAAGTGTTTTTTTTCAATAAGTGACTTCAAATTAATAAAGAATGAAATTATTAAAATAACAATATTTCAACTTAGCTTATAGGCACAATGGAATCGAGTTTCTTTGAACGTAACTGATCCCCATTGTAAATGTGTGAAATAGTTGCAACGGACTGGTTAATCGCACAAATAATTTTAAGCCCTCTCCATCAAAGTCTTAACTAGGAATTTAAATTCCTAGTTGAGACTCCAATAGAGACTCAAGTAGATCAAAAGTTGAGCTAGAGCTCAACTAATTGTTTAACTTTTTTTCTTTTTTATTCCTTTGCTTTATTACTGGATGCTCCATCATATTTTCTTTTACTTCATCTTGTTTTCTTTCTTTTATTTCCTTTTTTATATATATTTCTTGTTTTCTTTTTTTTTATTTTCTTATTATTCTATTTTTATAACACTTGATTCATAAACAAACAGTATAAAATACAATTTGTAAAATAGACCATTACATTGCATAATTTTTATTACAATTTTTTTTAAAAATAATATTTTATATTTATTATTTAACTTTTAATTTCCAATTTATGTAATATTTTATATTTATTGTTTAAGTTATAATTTTCAGTAGTGTATTTTTTTTATTTGAAAATTTATTGTACTATTTTTTATTTAAGAATTTCTTGTAATATTTATTGCATTACAAAATATTTTATAATTTATATGATGTTTTAAAATGAAATTAATAATGAATTTAAAAAATGAAAAAAGGGATTAAATAAAATAATAATAAAATAAATGAAATAGAGGGGATGAATGGAGATCAAATGTTTGAGAATGTTGAAGTAGCTGGGAATTAAGTTAGTGGAATGCTGACGTGGCGCAATTAAGCTTCACTTTGGAGTTAAACGGTTGGATAAGCCCCAAAAGAAGTCTTTTCCAAATTGAAGTCTCCAATGGTTTGGGGTTTAATTGGGACTTCTTTGTGGGTCTCATGTATTATATTACATACTCTATTAACCAATCACATAAATAATAAATCATAAAAAATTAATATGGGAACTTAATTGAAGTCTACTATTTAATAACCTCAAAGAAAACTCAATTAGAAGTGTTTTTTGGGATTCCTTGGGGCTTAATTGGTACCTTAAACCCCAAAAAACTCCATAAGGAGTGTTCTTATTAGAAAA
The DNA here is from genome assembly GCA_028274465.1 of Plantago ovata. NCBI lineage: Eukaryota > Viridiplantae > Streptophyta > Magnoliopsida > Lamiales > Plantaginaceae > Plantago > Plantago ovata. The sequence continues at coordinate 3,659,533 of CM051457.1, read as the reverse complement.
TACAGTACTACATGTGTATGCTTGGCATTGTTACTTGTTTCACAATCAAATGTACGTGTGCGTGTTTGGCTACTACAATTTGTACGTTCATAACTAAGGAGCAAGTATTGTCGTAGTAATTAAGGTGAGTAGATGACCTTTTTAACATGTAAAACATCAATTGACACTCACATGTCAAATTATTTGGTCATGAACATGCCAGATATAGTACTACTATACTATTGAAGATTTAACTAATGATTAAGAAGAACATTTATTAGAGAGAAGACTTATATATATACACATATATACATCATTACTTAATTAACACACTTGACAACCAATATTTTCATATTCATGTTCACTAATATTTTCATAATATACTCCTTTTGTCACGTAGTGAAGTTCAAGTTTATATGTAAACCAATTTTTTTTCAATTTATTTATTTTAATCTTGTTATTATACGTTGTAGACTTGTAGGTAAATGTGTACTGTGTAGAAAAGGTGTAAAAGTGCAATGTAATACTCCCTCCGTCCCACTGTAATTTACCCACTTTTTAATTTTTTCCGGTTAACTGTTTTCAATTTTGATTCCTGATTGCTCTTAAACTATAATGATAACGTATTTGACGAAATCATATTATGAAAATATAAAACGTAAATTTTTATAATATAATTTTATTAAATATTTTATCATTATAGATTAAGAGTAATTGTGGGTCAAAGTTAAAAATTGGTGATCGAAAAAAATCAAACTGGGTAATTTATACTGGGACAGAAAGATTACTTGGTATGAAGATTAAAGAAAAAAAAAGTAAGAAAATGAAATTTGTGAATATATAAAAAAAAAATCGTGGTTTTCTATGGAGGAATATAATAGGGATGGATTATATTGTCGCACTCACATCACATCGATCACATTAATCAATCGGCCCATATAAACTGTAGTGGAATATATCATTTTTTCAGTCGATGCTGTCTCTTCCTATTGTGCATATTATTGTGACAAACATAAACATCCAATTACAACTAGCTCCCTCATTTATTGCTCCCTCTCATATCATATAGTGCCATGCTATAATCTCAAACTTACATAGGGAGTATTATTGGTACCGCTAAAGGATGGTCCAGTGAAAATAATTGATGTTAAAGAATGAGATAAATAAAACGGTTAAAGTTAAAGTCAGAATTGGTGATGTTATTTGATTATAATTAGTTAATAGTTTATGATATTTGAACGGTATAAAGTTCAAGAGTTTACATGCAGTTGCATTGTCCAAAGGAAAACTTTAATTGTTTTTCTTACACGGAAATCATGTGAGTCGGGAAAATCGTAAATACTACGACAATCTTAGATTCATACATAAGTCATCGATCACGAAAGTTGATCCTGTTGAAATTCGAATCTATAACTAAGATGACAAAATTTATCTTTTTAAACCGATTGAGCGGTTAATTGAGCTAAAGTTTGGATATCTATATCAATTACGTGCTCTAGAATCTGGATTCGAACAAGGGCCAACATAAATTAGGATAAATTAGGTTAAGAACTTAAGATGAAGGGACAGTTGATGGAACCTCATAACTCGTAAATACGTACACGTACTATAGGCGTTGGGCCATTGAAGCACGCGTTGCCTGTGCTACGAGAAACATGAGTTCTTAATTTAATTTGCCCATGGGTCCTCATAATTCTCCCACTCTATCATACACTATCTATATTTTTTTCCCTTTTCGTAATTTTACTTGCACCTTTATTTGAAGATCTTAGTTTTACCATATACTAGTAGAGTAGTAGTAATTCTGCAAAACATATGTACAGTAGATGATTGTTGACTCAAACAGTGAGGGGTTTGAAGTCAGTTGAGTAAAGTCCTGAATTTGAACCTTATGGGATATAAGAAATGTCGTTGATAGAGTCACCCTAAAAAACAACGCAAGTCACGTATTGATACTCGGTTGGGTTAGTGAAACGTAGCTGATACCGGTGAAAAAAAGGAAACTGATTATGCAAAATACAATTGTAAACAATATGGATATTAATAATAATTGTACTCACTTTAAAATATCTTCCTATAATGTCTTGTTCTTTTCTTGTTCAAATTCAGTAGAAAATCTTATTTTATACTCCTCAGTTTTGTAGCTTCTGATGTTCATTCATTATCTGAAAGGGATGCCTACAGTCTCTTGTTGCTAAAAATCTACCACTAGATCTATCTCTAATCAAGGACTTGAGTTTACTGAAAATAAATAGTTCTCCAGTACTAATTTTGTTGAATTAATATTTTGACTGCCAGTGATATTATTAGAGATAAGGACTGACTAACTGGATGTACTTGGTTAAGAAACCTTAATCAATTTGATTACGGATAACGACACATTAATGATGTCATATAGTGTAATCAAGAATCTAGTTAATTGTATATAAACTAAGCTCTCACTTTCTGCTACACGAGAAAAGGATATGTCCAAATTACCAATTACAAGAAAAAATTAGGCAAAGAGATAAAGAGTCTCGATCCGTCATATAGATCATGCCGATATTAGAAAACATCACTTTTAAATTTTTATTTTTTTTATATGGATTTTTTTTTTTAAAACATCAAAAAAATTCATTAAGCCCGAAAAGAGTAGTGTACAAGAGTAAGAGGGGTATACCCCAATCATGATATAAGGTGATACAAAGTGTATCACTAGGTCTCAAGTACCAAGAGGATCCAACTAGCCAAAGTAGCTAATGAAGAAACCAAAACGGCACAAAATTGAAAAGACTCTGGCTAAGTATGATTTGAAGAATCTAAACTCTAGCTAGCCAAAGTATATTGTTTTTTTGTATATGGATTACTAGCTATGGACCATAGAACTTCATATCACATATGAATCCACTCGACATAAATGTAAGATAAAGTATTTTCTTGTTAGTATCTTAGAAAGCTTTAAATAACTCAACAATAGTGATGAAACACAACTCAAACACAATTGTTACGTGTCTGGCAAAAATAAAGTGATTGACAATTTTCATCATTCACCTTATTTTTTAAAATCTACCAAAAGGATTTTCTTTTTTCTTCATATCATTCATCGGTATTCACTATTGCACTGCACTTTATAATCACAATGACAAATCACCTTTCATTTTATTAAAATACTAGTAGTAATACCATTGTTGCCATGCTATGATATAAAACTGAGCTTCTATAAATTTATAAAAAAGATTATCGAACAATAAAGGAGAAAAAAAGTTATAAAATTAATAATATTATTAAAAAAGTATATAAGTGTAAATATATACAAATTATAAGGCAGAATCACCTACTTATTGTAGTCACAAACCAACCAAATAAATTAGCATCACATAACTCACTAATATTATGGTATTGGATGATATAGAGAGAACTGTTACCACTCCACTATATATGTAACACTAACATGTTAAGGATGTCAAACTAAATGAATGCGCAAATGATGTTATGTTTTTTCTTTGAAACGGTCAAATTAATTTAACTATTGTACTCCTACTCCTAAACTAGTCCTTTACTACCTTATTACTCCAAATATACATACTCCCCCCGTCCCAAAACAGTTGCACCGTTTTGACTTTTTTCAGTCAACGGAATTGAAGTTTGACTACAAATTACTCTTAAACTATAATAGTAAAATATTTATCAAAATTATATTATGAAACTTTCCATCCTAAATTTTCAATATGTAATTTTGTTAAATATTTTAACATTATAGTTTAAGAGTAATTTGGAGTCAAACTTCAATTCTGTTGACTGTAAAAAGTCAAAACGGTGCAACTGTTTTGGGACGGAGAGAGAGTATATCATCTTCTTATGTTTCCGTCGGAGCCATGGTGTGCGGATCATCTTATAATTACAACATTAATTTAACATGTACGTCATCTATCTTTGTGAAGTTAAAATAGAATACTCCTAGGGTTTAGCGTTTCCAATAAGAATTAATGGTTTCTTGAGCTGCAGGCATTCTGAGAATCAGAATGCCACAGGTGATTTCTTCGATGCTTACATTCTACACTGTATCTCCGATGAGGCCGACATGCATGCTCTTTTGTGTAGGTGATAGTATAATATTTTAAGTAGAGATAAAACAAATGAAATTGAGACTAAAGAAGGCTTCAAATATAAAGTTTTTAAAAGTTATTTTGATCGCACGTAATACCTGGAGATTATAAGCTACAAGCGCTCTAGCACGTAATGCTGATCTTTTGGGTCTTGATGACTCTCTTTAACGTGCATTATTTTATAATCAAGTGTGCTGCTAGCTTTGAAATTCCCAAGTTAATTTGATGAAGGACAAATGCTGACAGGGATTGCATGCTTTTCTTGATAATCTTAATCAATTGCAACTACACTTACACAACCATTTTCATTTAATCATCTCATGATGAATTATGAATTGTATGAAGTCGAAAATACGTACTAAGTGTAAACGATCTTGCTATTTGGATTCCGTTGGAATTTTGAGAAAGGCTTAAAATCGTGTTTCGATAACTTGTATTGAAACATATAATATATAAATTGGACGTCCTCCACATACAGTCGGTTCAGAAGATATATCATTAGAGAAAGAAGCAGAAGTCAACATCAGCAAGAACAAGAAGAAATTCGGGGTTGTTAGAAAGTAGATTTATTCATCAATAAACACGTAAAGAAAAAGCATGCAATCCATACGTAGTGTTCCAAACAGAGTCGGAGCCTTCTATACTCGTGATCCATACACATCAATGTATTTAGAATTCTAAACTAAATAGAGGTTGCAAAGGAAATTCTAAATGTACTCATCTATCTCATAAGGATGGACAATCAACATTATCCATAAATTTTTTTTTTTTTTTTTTTGAAACGGCAAAACAATCAACATTATCCATAAATATTGATAAACTAAATTTTAAAATCTTTATGATAAAATTCTAACGCCACGTAAATTAGCCACCAATTAGTCCTGTTACAAAAAAATATTTGTTTTTTCTTTTTTGAAACGGAGTCCTGTTTCCAAATCAATCTCATGCATGCCCACCCACCTATATTCACCATTGGCCCATTAACATACAATGCCCAATTTGTATGGGCGCCCATTCACTTTATTTGCATGCATGTTATGGGAGTAGTAGCAGAAGTTAGTCCATTTGATATATGGACTGGGCGCATGAAGCTTAGCCCACCCGAGGGAAATTAAACTAGTTCTTTTGTAGCATCCTTAAAAAAGGGGATTAATTAAGCTAAAAACAGCAGGGTAAAATGATGAAACAAGACTGAATTACTTTTAACTTCTTAAATGTGTTCATCACAGTAGTTCATATCCCATATAAATGACGAAATCTCCTGATTTGGTCATGTAACATGGTCGGTCTACATATTATATGATCTTCCTGTGTAGATATGCACAGAGAGGGGCGAACAATGGGGCTGTTGGATAATTAATATAAATGACTAGATTCCGTTCCTCCCCAACAGCTTAAGCTTTTGGGAGAGTTGGAATTCTATCATTGTATCAGAGACATCTGGCTCACGCCCACCTGGGTTCGAATCTCCCCGGAGACAAACTCCGCCCCATATTAAATTTCCACTCGAATGGCCTCCCAAAGAGGTTGAAATCGGTCACGAGTGCGGGGGAGTGTTGGAGAATTAATATAAATGACTAGATTCCGTTCCTCCCCAACAGCTTAAGCTTTTGGGAGAGTTGGAATTCTATCAGGGGCGGCATTTGTAATATAATTCACCCGTCTATTTCTGTATAATTGTGCATATCTCATTTTACTGTTGATTATCCTTCTTCCTGGAATTATATTCCATGCATAAATCACTTATTTAAATTATAAACTCTCGCTCTCATAATTCAATCGAGAAGATCAACCATTTATAATTTAGACGACGAGCATAGCAGTTGCAATTAATTTACTTAAGAAACAGATTAAAGGTAGACTTGGGCAAAGCCAACACTCCAAACATCTTAATTGCATTTTCTCATTTTTATACTAGACCTCTCCGTTGTGGCTGGATTGTAAGCAACTTGCAACAACCACTAATTATTTTACAACTTAAAAGTCTTCTCAATATATAATTTCCATTTTAATCCGAAGAACATAATTTTCTAACTTTGAGAACTAATTAATAAGGCGGACTGAGGTTAGGAGTTGAATTGGTATCCAGGAGGTGAAAAGTTTTGAGCCTTGGCCATGACATTTATTGAAAAAAATTATTAGAAGATTAAATGGAATGGACATGGAAGAAGATATATCGATTGGATGAGATCCGTTTGTAATTTATAATTTATAAAGGAAAAAAAAAAAAAAGAAAGAAGAAGAAGAAGAGGAGGTAATTTTTCTAACTTTGGTGTAAGCTCTAATGAGAAGACTTTGGTATAACTTTGGTTTAAGATAATTTTTCTCACAATCACGTTATTCACATCAAATTAGCTGCCATACATTTATGTTCATCACGTACTTAAGACTAAATCACTCTCAACAATTACAAAAATAAGTTTAATTAATCCTGCATACAGTCTGTAGATATTCATTATTTGACATTTCCATAATAGTACATGGACCAGTCTTTAAAACTATCTTTTCTCAAAAAAAAAAAACAAAAAAAAAAAAAGTCTTTAAAACTATCTTCTATATAACTCTTTACTCTTCAAAGATCATATTTAGTCACAGCATTGCAACAGTTTCCATTTCTCCACCTTAATACAACCAACATGGCTCAGTTGAGCTTTGTGCTTATAACTTTGCTTGCAGTTTCTTTGCCTATTACTCTGTTTCCAGCCTCTGTCTCTGCACAAATTCCGCGAAGAAATTACTACGCGAACATCTGTCCCAATGTTGAGAGCATTGTGCGAAAAGCTGTGGCTGCTAAAGTCCGCCAGACATTCGTTACCATCCCAGCAACTATCCGTCTCTTCTTCCACGATTGCATGGTTTCGGTATGTCACATTTCAGTTAACGTTCATAAATCGTGTTATTTTCAAAATAAGACTAGTCAAACATCTTCGTTAACAAGAACTTTTAAGGGGATTCCCGCTATGACTAACATTTGTCGATTGTATACAGGGCTGTGACGCATCAACTATCATAGCATCGACTCCAGGTGACACAGCGGAAAAGGATCACCCCGATAACTTATCCTTAGCTGGAGATGGTTTTGACACCGTGATTAAGGCCAAAGCGGCAGTAGATGCAACTCCAGGATGCAGAAACAAGGTCTCCTGTGCCGATATTCTAGCAATGGCAACACGTGACGTCATTGCCTTGGTTCGTACCTTTTCTATTTTATTAGTTAATCTGACAGATGACGAACAGTCCCACATAGATTGATGACGTTTTCGTACAGGCAGGGGGGCCTTCATATGCTGTGGAATTGGGAAGGCTAGATGGTTTGAGATCAACTGTTTCAAGTGTTAATGGAAATTTACCTAAACCAACATTCAACTTGAATCATCTCAATGCCATGTTTGCTTCTAGAAACCTTTCTCAGACTGACATGATTGCTCTATCAGGTACATTTACGTGTTATCTACACTAGCCTTCTTACCGGTTACAGCTTCAAATTCCACTATTCACAAGCGTTAGTATGGTGTATACGGTATACCATTATAAAGCGATCCTTCGAAACTACTGTAAGAATTAATGTAGCAAAATCATGTACATTAGACCAATCTTTTGCAAGCAGGTTGCCACACGGTAGGATTTTCTCATTGCAACAAATTCTCCAACCGCATATACAACTTCAGCCCACGAAGTCCAGTAGACCCGACTATGAACAAACAATATGCAGCAGACCTTCAAGGCCAGTGCCCCAGAAATGTGGATCCAACCATCGCGGTTAACATGGATCCAGTCACTCCGAGGAAATTTGACAATACATATTTCCGAAACCTTCAGCAGGGAAAGGGCCTATTCACCTCGGACCAGGTTCTGTATACAGACTCAAGGTCTAGAAACACTGTTAACAGCTGGGCCTCAAATCCCATTGCCTTCAATACTGCTCTTGTCCAAGCCCTTACTAAGTTGGGTCGGGTCGGAGTCAAGACTGGCAGGAACGGGAATATCCGCTTCGACTGCGCAGCTTTCAACTAAGACACTTGAACTGATCATTCATTCATCTCCGTTGAGAAGACGATTTATTTCATTGTTTAAAATTGGTTTGGTGCGTTTCGCATCTGTTTTTACACTTGAATTTCCGGCCTCTTGTTGTTTCAAGCAATTGTGGAGACAATACTAATTTGGTGTGTTTAAAGTTTACTGAAACATGATCATATATGAACTTTAAAGGAAAGAACTACATTGCTAGGAGCTAGCTATGCCATTCTTATGTAACTCTGTTATCGTCTGAAGATAACTGAACTGAATTGAATTGCACTGATCTGAACTGAACTGTTTTTTAGATGAAAATAACAGAGACTAACCCAGAATATATGAACCATAGCATGAATGTTAGAATCTCAAAATAGAGACTTAATACAAGACTACAAGTCACTTGATAGAAAAACTGAGTACCTATGATCAATGCTAGAATATTGAAAATCAACCAAGAAACTGGTCTCAATTAGGCAACCAAGCAGTGGCAAATACTACATTGTGCCCTTTCCATGTCAATACAAGATCTTCATCTTCCTTCTTCAAACCCCAACCAGCAGCATGCTCATCCAACATGTTCTTCACTTCGGAAACCGCCTCTTCGCTAAATCCGACACCTCTAAAACCCGAGCTTCTCATCCTCTGCACCCACTTACTCTTCGGCTCTAGCCTCTCGAGTCGCTGAGACCCTTCATGCGAAATCACATTCTCGATTTTCCAACAAATGTCCGATTCGTACCACTGTCTCTGCTTGCTACCCCTCGGAAGAAACGTGTCCACCGTATCATACGGTATCCATAAGTAGTTATACGCGGACCTCAACCGGTTCACCACATTATTCGATGAAAAATCTGCATCTTCATCTACTAACACAACAATGGTTGGATCCAAACCACGTAACACTTTTAGAAACATTGCTCTAAATGACGAATCAAAATCAATAGGTGGAGAATTAGAGTTCGGAATGATCGGTAGGGTTTCCTCCGGTATGCAATGAAGCATCATGTGACAGTTTATCACTAGTGCTTCATTTTGGGCACGTTCCAAATGTTGCATTCTCAGTTGCTCTATCAATGACTCGAACCCATCAGACGCTGTGGAATGAATGACCCGAAACTCCATCACAACGTTACGAGACCTCGCAAAGTTAACCAACTTGTTACCTAGTTCCTCATACGACAGATCCAACATAGGCGGTAAGTTTTCGACAGAACTGGCCACAGTAAGCTTGATCATCGGTGGACCCTCGGGTCGGGTCGAGACCGAATCAATCAAAGTAGGAATCTGCATGCAGTGAGTCAAACTCAAGTCAACGATGTGAACAACTGGATACCCTTCCACAGCTTCTAAAACAGCCGCATTAGCCGCCGTGAAGCCAAACCGGTGCCATGGTGTCAAGTCGACGAAGCTAGCCAGCTCGATGATGGAGAATCTGTGTATGCTCATGGATAGGTCACTAACATGAACGTTAGCCATGGCTGTTAAGAGCTTGCAGTTACCGGTTTTCGCTGCCCGGGCGATAAGAGCTCGAAGGAAGCCGCAAGTGAGCCGCTGGCTTGAGTCACCGTCAGGCGGGGCGATGTTGTTGAGCACCCAAAGGATCTGTTGAGCTAGAGTGGCATCGTTCGACTCGATGGCGGTTGCACAATGGACTAGGAGCTGCTCCATGCAGTTCGCGTCCCGGCCGATACTGCCTAGGGTTTTAGGTGTAGGGAATCCGGGCCAGGCCGGTCGGGCGCCCCGTATTGTCGCTTGGTTTGGGAGGTTGGATTGGGGTATTGGTTCGGTAAACTGCATCATGACAGGTTGCAATAAGTTTTAAAAGTGGTGAGAAAATTAAATTGAGTGTATTTTTGGAGGACTGAAAAAAATGAGGTTGTGGTTGTGGTTTTATATGGTAACACAGCTACGGTGATGTGAGGAATTTTTGTAAAAACAAAAACAGGGAGACAGGAAGGAAGAAAGGGACTAGACTAGTAGAGTAGTACATGGATATTGGGAAATGAGACATTATTGAGCGTAGATAAAAAATTCTGCAAATCGAATGGAAATGGACATAACATCTTTAATCATATGGCATCAATGAAGCAAAAATATTCTTGTTTCCCATGCAAGTAAAAGGACTAGTGAGAGTGCAAGAAAAGGGACTAATGAGTGCAAGAAAACATAATCTTGTTTGTGTTGTGTTGTGTCTCGGGGGTTGGTTTTGAGTGATCACTAGTCCAAGAGGGCAAAAAGGAGACTTGTTAGTACCTTGCAGGAGGATTTTGCAGTTGATATTAACATGGCAACGGCAATATTTGATGAACTAAGCAAATCAAGAATTAATTGGAAGAGAAGAGATCATATTGAAGGTACGTGGGGGGGGGGGGGGGGGTAAGGGGGTGGGTTGGGAGGGGAAGGAGGGTAATATAGGGTGGAGATTTTGGTGGCATGTGGAGATGGCCGGCCAGGAAATTTGTCAAAAAGTGGAGTTGGATTTTGTCATATAGTAGTACTAGTAGCTAGTATAGTAAAGATTGAAAGCACTTTTGATTTGGCGTACTCACGGGTTATTATTAAAACAATGTACATGAAATCATATCATATGATCATCATGCACAAATCATTAATTTTACAAGTGCATGCAGTGAACATTATACTTACATTGGCACCACTCAAAGTTACGTACTCTGGATTACTATATTTTCTATCATCAGTTTCCAGTCTGCAACTTGAATTTTGAATGCTCTTTGTGGTCTAGATTGTAAATGCTCCACCTTAGTTTGGAAAGTTTAACAAAGCAAGAGTGCTGAAAATCTAACTCATACCCTCTAAAATCATAACATTTTCACATGTAATTTATATTTATCACTGTTAGATTTTGTTGGGTTCACTTAAAAAAACACATTTTCCAGATAAGTTACTTCAAAAATATAAAAAAGGGCTTCTTACATATAGTACCCTTGCTAGTCCTTTTTATTACAGATAGATCCCCGTTAGTCAAACAATTACATCCACCTCCATCACTAGTCGATTTAATTACATCCAGACCCACGATCTTGACTTTTGGCGAACTAAATCAATGAAAATACATTTTTACCCTTGGTCAAATATTCAACTTTGACCGTGACCAAACAGCTCCAATTTTCATTTATTACACATTTGCCTCAAATCTTTTTAATTTCACCAATTTGACACTTATTAATTTAACATAAGGCACATAAATTGTTAAAATTTCAAAATTGCCTCAAATATTATTGCAAACTGAACCCTAATAATTTTAAATCTTAAAATTAATCCAAAAGGATTTTCAAAAAAATAAAAAAAATAATAAAAAAATAAATAAATAAGAGCTTTACAGCTCGCCGGCCGGAGCTGTACAGACCCGACCTGATCGGAGCTGTAAAGCTCCGTTCAGGCGAGAGTTGTAAAGCTCCGACCTGAACGGGGAGCTTTACAGCTCCGCTCTGAACGGAGCTGTACAGCTCCGATCTGAACGGAGCTACACAACTCCGTTCTGATCGGAGTTTACAGCTCCGATCACAGCTCCGTTCTGATCGGAGTTGTTAGCTCCGACTCATCGGAGCTAACTTCGATTCCAATTAAGAAGAAGAAGAAAGAAGAAGAAGGATGAGGGAAGAAGAAGGAGGAAAGAAGAAAAAGGAAAAAAAAGGGGGAAAAAATAAAAAAATGTTAAGGCCATGTTTGATATGAAGATATTGAACAGTAAACCTTAAGTTGGTCAAAGCAATTTTGGGATTTTGGACCTAGATGTAATAGTTTGACTAAGAGGGGTGTATATGTAATTGGGTCGTCTAGTAGGGGTGGTATACGTAAAATTCCCTATAAAAAATAAAAGTCCATATCTATAAACAAATTTAGATAATCTTAAGTTTATAAAGTTCATGCCACATATTTTTGTAAAACTTTTCTCAGTGGCGACAAACACAAATATCACATCATTGGAAGAAAAACAAAATGACGGCTTTAAGCTTTAAGTATCCACGGTTGGAAATTAGATCGATTTTTATGTCGTCTAATTATGTCTAGATGAGGTGGATGATGATCATTATCGAACTCTTGTTTGTTTGATTCTTAATTTTCCAAAAAATGTGCTCTTTTTAATAATTATATTTCACATCAGTTTCTCAATCACTCAATTATTTCTTTATCACACGGGTTAAAAATACAGTAAATTAATTAACTTGATAAGATAATTACTAGTCATGCAAGAGAAAAGGGTATTTATTTCTTACTAGTAAGTAGTAAGAGTCAGAGTTGTTTTCCATCCGCTAGCCAAAATATTACCAACATAAAAGATAAATTCAAATTTTGAGTAAGATCGTTTTGAGACTAATATGGTGGTCGAGTTGTAAGGAAGTTGAGCATTAATAGTAATGAGTATGAATGGCGTGACATTTTTCAGAGTGAAACTGTTCGCAGAATGTAGAAATATCCCAAAATGCAGATATAAAAGGCTTATCCACCAGACCAGATTTGTAATATAACAAGGTTGAAGATGATAGATCACAAACAAAGTAACAATAGAAACACTGTAGCGTGTGAAAATCACAGTCGATTGGGTCCATAAATATATACCATATATATCTAATATCTTTTGCTTTCCTTAATTTTGGACATTTTTGCACACGCCACTTGATGATAACATTCTCTTTACTAACTTCATTTTTTTGGCTTTGTTATATTTTAAAAACAGACCACCCAATAATTTTGTTTTTTTGGCTATTTCAAGATAACCCTAATCATGAATATGTTGCATACTATTCCATGCACTTGCTCGTTACTGGATGTGATCTCATCTCATGTATACCCGTGTAGAAGTTCATATACTATATATTCTAACTTTCTATTAGTATACCAAATATTCCAAGTCTTTGTGAGAATTATAATGTTATGCCACATATATCTGGATATGAGTTAGTACGTAAAGTTGTCGAGAGAGTTTAATATGATGTGTACATGTATTATGTATTAAAGTGTTTCATACATACAGAGTATATATGTTAAAATGGGTTTATAACTACTAGCTGATAAATTATCATATTGATAGTTATCAAATGAAGTATTATAGTCAAATGACCTTATTTTGCACAAATAACATAAGAATGTGGATCAGTTTGCATCAAATAACTTGGACTAAATGAATGACTATGTTTTCTTTGATGCATTAGAATTTAAAAGGTAAAAATTAGTCTCCTTATGAATTTTATCGTCAAAGTGTATTCTTTGTGGTTGTGTAGTTTGCAACGTCATGTCTAGACTCTAGACCAAAATACAACATGAGGAGAAAAGCTGACTCACTTTTTGTCCCATATTGTCCTTAGCAAATGTCCAAGTTTTATTAAAATTGGACCAATTAAGTAGAGCAAGGTACATTTAGGGAATCGAATGAGAGTTTTAGAGTATAGAAGAATCTTGGTTGAAACACATAGGGATAATCAAGTAAAGTCGAGACCTTTGAGTTGTTTAAAGAGTTGAAGCAATTATAAAATGGTGATGCGATGATTTTGAGGATTACAAAAACTACAAGACACCCTGCTCCTGAAAAGCAAATGCACAAGTACTTAATATACTTGTAGTACTCTATTATTTTTTACTTTTCAAGAAAATTCTCTCCCTTTTGATTTCTTTCTTTGATGACAAGAAGCAAAACAAAGGCATCAATTATCATCAAAGTAACCAAACTAACCACGTGTTAAGATGCTAAGATGCCACTATTTCAAACTATGTGCATTAAGCGTTGGCTTTGGCCTTTGAGTTCGGATATTGATCGTTTCGGATACGCACAACTGATACAGCGAGACGAACTTTTGAGGTACACTTGGGCAATTTAGTTTACTAGAATTTATCAATATATATATTAGGAGCGAATTCAATATTGCCAACTCCAGTTGTACAAATTTGAACTTTTTAGATGTGACTATATTCTCTTTATAAGAGATTAGAATCATGTGGCAGATTTCTAACTGAATCTTATCTTTCATGCCGATAGCTAGAGTTTACACCGCTTTTGCGCGTAAATATATGTTGTTACGTTGATTGCGCGCAGCGATGACTCAGTTAGTTGAAGGTGTTAATTATCACAGAAGAGGGTTTGTTTATGTACATGTTCTATGTGTTAAGCCACTGCATCAATTCACACATGCATCTTCAGCCTTAAGGAGACTCTAGCTACAAAAAGAAAACAGGGAAAAAAAAACCTATGGTTTTGAATTTCCAGGGAATTAGAAGGTGAAAGTTCAGGGATCAAATCCCCTTCGAGGTGAAAGTGGTGATATTTATCCGAAACAAAGTATTGTTAGCTCTAAGTAATTAGTGAATGGAGAAATGGTAATTCGGTATTGTAATGATATGTAAAAGAAATTCTAATTTTCTAATCTAAAACCTGAAATGTAATTAGGATGCGAAAAAGATAAGTACAATACTAATTAATGTTGCATTGTAATCGGGAGTCATAAGGTGGTGCAGCTGTAAAGAGTTGGAGCGGTGAAATGAGAGGTGCATGGTTCGATCCATGGCGGTGACGGAGTTATAAGGTTGGTATATGTGTGGAGAAATAAGGTGGTTTAGGATGTTTGTATAATAGTAGTGTAGGATTAGTTGGTAATATTTGCAGTTTAAAAAAAAAAATATTGCATTGCAATTAGTTGTACCATTTTTTTCGAAGCGGCAAAACGAGGATTAATAATAGTTCCCCATTTACCCCGTGGTGACTCGAACCCCTGACCCAACTGGGCTAGCTTCGCTTCATTGTCACAATTAACAATTAGTAGTACTATTAAGTTACTAGGAACCGCGTCACACGCTATGCGTGTGAAGCGTAATCTTGTAAAACATTATTGTTTTATTAAATAATATATTGAAATAAATGGAGTGAATAATATAATGACTTCAAACGTAATAAAAAAATAACTAATTGAGTAATTAAACTTAATATAAATGGTGTGCTATAAATGTATATAATTTTTGTAGTTATGCAATTAATAGTTTTGAATTGAACTATATTAGACATACAAAAAGTATTCTTCTAATGAGTTAAGAACCATCGGATACATCTCTAAACTTTGGAAACATTCAACTTCAAAATCTGCAATGCATCTTTTTCGCATGTTAATTGGTATTTTTCATAAGTTGAATATATTGTCAAGTGCTTCATATAAACATTCTAGTTTCATAATATGATGTTTTTAGTTATTTTTATCGTATGATTTAAGAATAATTTATGGTCAAAATGATCATCGGAAAAGTCAACAAAATCAAGTGTTACATTTATTATTGGACGGAGGAAGTATGTCTTTTTTTTATAAGAACATATCATGGTTATATTGAAATTAAGTATAATACGTCATACAACTTTATGTTAAAAAATAAAAATTTAAGAAGAGAATAAATAAAAAAGAAAAAAATTACGTTAATAAGATTCGAACCCAACACCTTCAACTAAAATAATGATACAAATAATAGATAAAAATCACGCCAACAAGATTCAAACCAAACACCTTCAATAAAAATAATAATAAAAATAATGGAGAAAAATCACGCCAACAGGATTCGAACCCTACATCTTTTAATTAACTAATGACACATGTACGCACCAAATTAAAATTGGATAAGCAAGATCAACTGATTAAAATTGATTGGTAGGTCAATCAATTGATTGAATCAACAGGCTTACAGTACTAATTAATGTTGCATTGTAATTGGGAGTCATAAGGTGGTGCAGCTGTAAGGAGTTGGAGCGGTGAAATGAGAGGTGCATGGTTCGATCCATGGCGGTGACGGAGTTATAAGGTTGGTATATGTGTGGAGAAATAAGGTGGTTTAGGATGTTTGTATAATAGTAGTGTAGGATTAGTTGTAATATTTGCAGTTTTTTAAAAAAAATATTGCATTGCAATTAGTTGTACCATTTTTTTCGAAGCGGCAAAATGAGGATTAGTAATAGTTTCCCATTTACCCCGTGGTGACTCGAAGCCCCGGCACTTAGCTTCATTGTCACAATTAACAATTAGTAGTACTATTAAGTTATTAAGTTGTGAATTGTGATTGTTTTCCGGATAAGAGTTTTGTTTTTTAGCACTTGGTCCATGCAAAAGCATATAATCATTTTAAAGAAATGGTTGCAATTAACAAGAAAAGAACTTGCCCAAATTATATG
This sequence comes from Plantago ovata, assembly GCA_028274465.1. Taxonomy (NCBI): domain Eukaryota; kingdom Viridiplantae; phylum Streptophyta; class Magnoliopsida; order Lamiales; family Plantaginaceae; genus Plantago; species Plantago ovata. Next base: position 3,643,294 of record CM051457.1, on the reverse strand, counting down.
GAAGCCAAAGGTATAGAGACACCCTAATTAGGTTTTGAGCAACACAGAAAAATAGGTCCATTTGATTTCCGTGATGTTCTTGACTGTTGCTGTCATTTTTTCTGGTATCATTATATTCCGTGACCGTGAGTACGATCCTAAATATCCAATCATTACACATAAACTATAGATTAAGATTCCTTTGATGACTAAACTTTGGTCATTTTTAGACAATCCAATTTGTCTTTGTTATTTTTAATTCTAGTTTATTGCTACATATAAGTTCACAACTACAAGACGGATCAATTTGAAAACTCTGACCAATAACAAAAGTTTAGACACTTTATTATCATGTTCGTTGTGTTCGAATTTCGAAATTCATTATTTTTTATCCGGCATCCTATACTTATTGTGTGTAATATTAAATTTTATAGGAAAAGACGTTGATCTAATAACATATGTAACAATTATCTATTTAAGTTTTTTTAGTAGAAAAGATCATAAATTGCAATCAAATAATCAAATAATGTTAATCCACATCCGGATTATCAAAGGGCAGAGCCGAAGAGCCAAAACTATCCTCAACTACGTTATATGCTAAAAGATGAGCAAGCTTATTACAGTTCCGATTCGCAAAACAAAAAGAAAACGAAGGCAAAACAGAAACTAAAATTTTGGCCTCTTCTACTAACGTCCCTGCAGCTGACAAACAAGGGGAAGCGCATTGCAGATTCTGAATAAGACGCAAACAGTCACCTTCAAAGATGACTTCCTGCAACTGTAATTCTGTAGCCAGTCGAATAGCTTGAAGGACAGCCAACGACTCAGCAATTTCTGGAGACAAAATATGTGGCTTCCAGCTACGCCTCCACGCAAGAATCTGTCCAAAATGATCTCTAGCTACAACCCCAAGTCCTGCACCTGCTCTGTTCGCACAAATGGATGCATCAAAGTTTATCTTTATTGCATTATCTGGAGTAGGCGGCACCCATCGCTGCTGGCTATTATCTGGCGATCTAGGTCCTGAAAACTGGTTGCGAGCTTCATGGAATCTGGTAATGTACTGCTGCACAAAGTTGATCGACTCATCAGGTTCATAGCCACACGCTTCATGCACAATTTTATTGCGGTTACTCCAAATACTCCACATGCCCACCACACAAAATTCCAGTTGCTCTTTAGTAAGTTTCTTCCGCAGCAAACCAAGCCACTCATAAACATCTGTATGTGAAGTCATAATAATATAAGATGGCATGTTAGAAAGAGCCCAAAATAAACGCGCATATGCACAATCACGCAAGATATGAAGTACGGATTCATCGTCAATAAGGCACACCGGACAAATATTATGAACATTTAGACCACGTTGCTGTAGACGGCTTAAAACAGGTAGAGAGTTTTTTATCACCCGCCACAGAAAAACCTTGATTTTATTAGGCAAATCAAGCTTCCATATCCATTCCAGATTCAGGTCCCTAACCGTACTACAACCACCCCCTTGATTTTCCCTTGCTCTGCGTTTTAACTGCCTGGCTAGGTGATAAGCGGTTCTAACAGTATACCCCCCATTCTTGGAGAAATTCCATATTCGTACATCCTGCAAACTCATAGAAGGCAAGGGAATCTGCAATATATACTCCACATCCTCCTCCCAAAAAATACTCCGTATCAATTCCTCAGCCCATCTCAGGTCGGTGTGTAGTGATGCCACTGTCAAGTCCGGCAAATTATGAAGATCAGGTGTTATAGGAGTCATACAAGTATCCCTAGGGATCCAATTATCAGACCATACCTTCACGTTTAAGCCATCGCCTATCCTCCACCTTACACCCTGTTTTACCAAATTTAGAGCTCCAAAAATGCTCTTCCACGTAAAGGAAGCATTACTAGGTAAAACAGCATCAAACAAGTCGCATAAAGGGAAATACTTCGCCTTAAGAACTCGAGCCAATAAAGAATTAGGGAATTGAATTAGTCGCCAAGCCTGTTTACCTAGCAAAGCTAAATTAAAAGACCTCAAGTCCCTAAACCCCATCCCACCATCTCGCTTTGACTCACACAAAGAATCCCAATTATGCCAATGAATCTTCCTAACATTCCCTTCCCCCCACCAAAATCTCGCAATGATAGAATCAATCTCAGACAACAAAGAATCAGGAAGTTTAAAGCAATTCATCACATAGGTAGGTATAGCTTGGATAACAGATTTGATTAATACCTCCTTTCCCGCTTTTGACAAGAATCTATTACCATACCCTTTGATCTTATCCCAAACACGCTCTCTCAACCAACTAAAGATTTCTTTTTTTGATCTACCCATAACTGTTGGAAGCCCCAAATATTTCTCATGCTTGTCGACAACACGAACAGGCAGACAGTTCATGATTTCCTGAGTAAGAGGTGTATCAATATTTCTACTAAAAACCACAGTAGACTTATCAAGATTAATTACTTGCCCAGAAGCCAAACTATACCGATCAAGAATGTCCACAATTTCATTAGCAGCACGAGTACTAGCTTGGCAAAAGAGTAGTGTATCATCTGCAAACAGTAAATGAGAGATCCTCGGTGCACTCGGAGCCACACGGACCCCTTGTATCACCCCTCTCAGTTCAGCATCTCTAATTAAAGCACTAAAAGCCTCGGTCACAAAAAGAAATAAATAAGGAGAAAGGGGATCTCCCTGACGAATCCCCCTTTCCGGCTGGATCGGTTCAAGCTGTACTCCGTTTAAGAGGAACGGTACTCACACATAACATAATGAGGTCAATAAATGAATCCTCAAAGCCAAGGCACTCAAGCACTCTTTTTAAGAAAATCCACTCAACTCTATCCACTACAAGACATACCGATTTTAGCGACGGAACCATCCGTCGCTAAAATCGGCCGATCGGTCGCTAAATATCGCTAGCGACCGATCGGTATTTTTAGCGACGGATAAACTCGTCGTCGCTAAAGCGTTGGTCGCTAGCGAATTTAGCGACCGATGAGTAATCCGTCGCGAATTTGCGACCTCTCAGTTCAGCATCTCTAATTAAAGCACTAAAAGCCTCGGTCACAAAAAGAAATAAATAAGGAGAAAGGGGATCTCCCTGACGAATCCCCCTTTCCGGCTGGATCGGTTCAAGCTGTACTCCGTTTAAGAGGAACGGTACTCACACATAACATAATGAGGTCAATAAATGAATCCTCAAAGCCAAGGCACTCAAGCACTCTTTTAAGAAAATCCACTCAACTCTATCCACTACAAGACATACCGATTTTAGCGACGGAACCATCCGTCGCTAAAATCGGCCGATCGGTCGCTAAATATCGCTAGCGACCGATCGGTATTTTTAGCGACGGATAAACTCGTCGTCGCTAAAGCGTTGGTCGCTAGCGAATTTAGCGACCGATGAGTAATCCGTCGCGAATTTGCGACCTCTCAGTTCAGCATCTCTAATTAAAGCACTAAAAGCCTCGGTCACAAAAAGAAATAAATAAGGAGAAAGGGGATCTCCCTGACGAATCCCCCTTTCCGGCTGGATCGGTTCAAGCTGTACTCCGTTTAAGAGGAACGGTACTCACACATAACATAATGAGGTCAATAAATGAATCCTCAAAGCCAAGGCACTCAAGCACTCTTTTTAAGAAAATCCACTCAACTCTATCCACTACAAGACATACCGATTTTAGCGACGGAACCATCCGTCGCTAAAATCGGCCGATCGGTCGCTAAATATCGCTAGCGACCGATCGGTATTTTTAGCGACGGATAAACTCGTCGTCGCTAAAGCGTTGGTCGCTAGCGAATTTAGCGACCGATGAGTAATCCGTCGCGAATTTGCGACCTCTCAGTTCAGCATCTCTAATTAAAGCACTAAAAGCCTCGGTCACAAAAAGAAATAAATAAGGAGAAAGGGGATCTCCCTGACGAATCCCCCTTTCCGGCTGGATCGGTTCAAGCTGTACTCCGTTTAAGAGGAACGAATAGGAGACAGTACTCACACATAACATAATGAGGTCAATAAATGAATCCTCAAAGCCAAGGCACTCAAGCACTCTTTTTAAGAAAATCCACTCAACTCTATCCACTACAAGACATACCGATTTTAGCGACGGAACCATCCGTCGCTAAAATCGGCCGATCGGTCGCTAAATATCGCTAGCGACCGATCGGTATTTTTAGCGACGGATAAACTCGTCGTCGCTAAAGCGTTGGTCGCTAGCGAATTTAGCGACCGATGAGTAATCCGTCGCGAATTTGCGACGGAAAATAAGGTTGTCTTTTAGCAACCGATGACTTATCCGTTGCTAAAGTCACCGGACTTTTAGCGACGGATGAGTCTCATCGGTTGCTAAATTTTAGCAACGGATGGGACTTATCCGTTGCTAAAAGTCCGGGACTTTTAGCGACGGATAATGCTTATCCGTTGCTGTATACAGCAACGGATGAGCCCATCGGTTGCTAATGTTTTTTTTTTTTTTTTTTTTTTAATTTTTTAGATATATTAATGAGACTCAAAATCAAATGCAACCTGTTTAGTTAAGCAACATGTTACAGAAATTCTATAGACCAAATAAACCAAAAAATAATCCAAAAAAATCATAATAAATGTACCAAAACCCTCCATACATATAATAATAATCATACGTACACAATACTAATCCAAAATAATATCATAGTGTACACAGTATTCATGTAGAAAATAGTAAATAGAGTCGAAAAGGATAGGGGATCATGGAGAGGTAGGTGGGGAAGGTGGATCCATCCCCAGCTTCGCATACAGCTGAGCAAACATATTATCATATCGTAAGCTTTGCTCATGTCAAATTTCAAAGCCATAAAAACATCTTTGCCCTTGGTTTTTAGTTTTAAAAAATGATTCACTTCATACGCAACAAGCACATTATCAGTAATTAATCTGTTGGGGACAAAAGCAGATTGGGTTTCGGCAATAATTTTGCACATGTGAGGTTTGAGTCTATTGGTAATGGCTTTAGGTGCAATTTTGAAAATCACATTACTCAAGCTAATCGGCCGGAACTGGGTTATCTGGTCAGGGAGTTTGCATTTAGGTATCAGGACCACATGTGTAAAATTTAGCTTATGAATCAAATTTCGGTTATTTAACAGATCAAGCACACAAGAAGTCACAGAAGAACCAACAATATTCCAAAACCGTTGATAAAAAAGCGCAGGGAGACCATCAGGCCCCGGAGACTTTAATGGAACATATCAAACAAAGCTTTTTTTACCTCAATTGGAGTGAAAGGTTGTCGGAGGTCCTGGTTCATCTCTTCATCCACCTTGGCACGCATAACTCGAACAACATTGTCTACTTCACTCGCAGATGGCCGCTGCGATGAGAAAATGCTGTTGAAGTAATTATTAACAATGTCTCCCATTTGCTCCATCGTCTCCTGTCGGACTCCATTTTCATCAAGTAACCCCGTTATTTCATTAATCTTGGCCCTGTGCGAAGCCTGGGAGTGAAAAAACTTTGTATTACGATCACCCTCCGCCATCCACTGCGTTTTAGCTCTCTGACGCCACATCAAATCTTCCCTATCCAACACTTCTTCTAATTCAGCTTTCAAACACTTAGTCCGCTCCCTGTTTGCACTGTTATGCGGCTGAGAATGCAACTGTTCAAGCTCTTTTTGTAGCTTCTTAACTTTTTCTTTAACTGAACCGAATTCGAACTTCCCCCAATTAGCTAGACCCAATTGACAATTTTCTATCTTCGTCAAGAAATCTACATCACCCATCCAATTTTCCTCCACAATTCTCCCACAATCTTCCGCCCGTACCCACATTGCTTCAAATCTAAACCTCCTCCTATTATGTCGAAATCTCCTACTTGAAACCCCCCTAAGGCGAAGCAAGATAGGTAGATGATCAGAATTTCGAGTAAAGAGATGACTAACCTTACTGAATGGGAACAGATCTGTAAAATTTCCCGTGACTGCCGCTCGATCCAGTCGAATTTCTGTAAAGTCCTCGTCAATCTGTCGATTCGACCATGTGTAAGGATACCCGTCGAAATCGACATCAGTCAGTCCACAAAAGCTCTGTGTATCACGCAAGTTTCTTACTCGCCATTCCGGGACCTGAGCACCACCACGTTTATCAGCTGATGTTGTAATTTCATTCCAATCACCGATGACTACCCAAGGCCGAATAGACTGGTGTGCCAATCTTTTAAGTAATTCCCATGTGCTTGTACGTTTGCTAGCTTTTGGGTGCCCATAAAACCCAGTCAATCTCCAATTATTTACACCATCACCCAAGTCAACTGTGGCATCTATGTGATGTATAGAGTAACTTTGGATTAAAACATTAATATCCTTTCTCCACAACAATGCTAATCCTCCCGATCTCCCAATTAAGTTTGAATGTGTGTAATTTGCTTAATAAAATTTTTACATTTGCTTGTAGTGACCCGTCATACTCGTTGCCATTTTCTCAGGTAAAAAGCACTAAATTTCACAATTTTAGGAGTAAAAAAACACAACGTTTGAAAATTTATGAAAAAAAAATCGCACGTATACGAATTTTAGGGGTTATTTCCATAAAAGTATAAACTTTACAAGGTAAATCGTTAACTAGCAACCTCCAATTATAATTTGCATAAATAATTATATGACGGGACTTTTCATCTTTCTTCGTTCTTTTTTTTTTTTTTAAATACTTAAAATGCAATGTAGCATTGTAATCCTATGGAGGTCAATAGGCCGGTCCAACCTGATCTCAACCCCGCTAATTCAGGTCTAGGCCCACCCATGAATAGAGAAATAGAGGAAGGGTTGGGCTTGGATATATAGCTAGGCCCATGTACCTTGGCCTATCATCTAGGCCCATTTGTCCAACGTGAACCCGACCGTGATTATACATATAAATTATACTATTATATATATATATATATATATATATATATATATATATATATATATATATATATATATATATATATACACACACATACACACATAATATATGTATATATGACTATTTAATTCAAAATTTATGCCTTTGTAATATTAAATTATATTGTAATTTATACATTTGTAATATTCTTTTATACTTACAAAATTTGCAAGTATATTATACATAATTATTTTATATATTATATAATTTATTAATAACTAATTTCAGTGACAATTCAATACGTAAAGATGTAATGGGCCGAATCTAAGCCCAACTCAGCCCATTATGGGTCCAAGATTAGGCTCAAAGTTCAAGCCCACCCCGGGCCATGGGCCAGATGCTAATTTGACCGAACTGGGCCTGTAGACGGCATGCCCATTGTCATCCCTAGTTGGCAGAGCACATTATCACATCACATTCAGTTTTATTATTTTATTTTAATAGCAAACTAGATTATATTAACTTGAAGATGCAAAAATACAATTTGTAGATACTGGAATCCTACGAAGTGTATATAAGTGTTTGATCCGTTACTTTATTAGGTAAACTACTCCGAACAAACATCCCAACTTCTGAACATCTTCCTACGTGGGTTTACTGAAAAAGAATAACTTTGTTTTTCCCAATTTTAATAATAATAATAATAATCCACTGCTTATCAATTTGCAATATATAACCAAATATAGCAACAAAATCTGACATTTATCAAGGCCATTGAGCCCTGTAAGCTTATGCTTATCTTTTAGTTACATCAATCAATTCAAGCCCCTTTCGAATGCAAATATCATCATTTTTTTATATATGATGACGATGATATTTTGTGATAGAGACCTTTTCCATCTCAACCACATGATATGACGTAAACTTTATATCGAGTAACTTCATAAATCAAGTAGTATATACTAGTAATATACGAGCCCATCTTTTCTTGATTTTTATTAATGGAAAATAAAATAATTGAATTAGAAAACCCACTAATAACAATGTGAAAATCCAGAATAAAAATGAATCTGATCGTAATAGGATAGTCTTTATGTTCGGTCTAATATATGATACTCTTTCTGTTCGGTCTAATATGAAAGCTCTCAATTGACCATTTGTAATTTAAAGGGAAGCTTTTTCACTTTTTAGTAGGTGTAGTAGTACTACATAAAATTGTTACCCGCATTAAATTAAAGGGGAAATGGTCCAAGTAAGAGTATTGTAGGATGAAGGAACTCCACAATACATGGAAAATTAGCTAGCTAGCGTTAAATAATACTAGTATACGAGTACATATGTACAATATGTAAAACTTGATATGATCCTTTGATGCGAAAGGCCAAATCGAGTTTCATTTGCAGTCCCTTTCCTATGCCCAACCGGACTATAGACCAATAACTTTGTTGTTCTGTCCGCCCAAAGGTCCCAATTTGCAACACCAACCAATAATAAATTCCAAGATTATCCAGATCCCATCTCTTAATGCCTTTGAACAGACTATGTGATATGGTATATATATCCTTAATTTCATATATATCCATCCACTTTTATGTATATATAGAAATGCAAATGTCTGCTAAATGCTTAATAATTTGTCCCTAAATATATGTGCATGATAAAAAACTGTAAGGCTACCCCGAGGATTAGGTGACCATGTTAGTCCACAACCTATATATATGTACCTTCCCTCATATTGGGAAATTTTGTTTGATGGATAAACTAAGCTTGATGTCTATACGAATAAAAATATAAGTATTTAAAACTGGCAAGGGTAGTTTATGACTATAAATTATAAATGTTGTACGAGTATTTTGATGATAGAATAATTTATTTTTTAGTCATTTTTATGATAGAATAATTTATTTTTTAGTCACATGTTGAATTTCCAATTGCAATAAATGTGTAACTTATAACCATGAACAATAGTAGCCCCTGAATTTAACAAAAACAAAAAAACAAAAAAAATAGTAGCCCCTGAATTTTCAACTTCATTTTAAAAAGAAAAGTACTCATTAACTCCTCAAACTGATAATAACATACACTAAAATTACCCCGCCCCATAAATGTATTTTTCGATTTATACTGATATCCGATTTGGCGACTAGTCCAACCAAGCACTGCCGAATCCTTTTTGAGTAGGTGGCTCTTCCAACGATATTTTTTTACATCCACAAATTACCCCATAAATGTTGAGATATATTGTGCTAAACTTTTATGCACAAACCAAGGCACATTACAGGCACCTATTCTACGATCCTGTGCCAATAATCTGTAAAACCTTAACCCATATTATATTGGGGATTGAAAATTCTAAAAAACAAAAACAAATAAAAATCCCATATCAAGGTTCAAAGCCTTAACCCAAAAAATAAGTAAAAAAAAGAACAATTCTCTACAACTTATTTCGTTCCATCTCAATACTTAATACATAGGCTGCCCCTAATTAAATAAATTGAGAAGCTTTATATCATTAGGTTGCACATTTCCACCACGTGTTGTAATGGTTGATTCCTCCGATAACGGGCTCCCGACCCGTCGATTCTCAAATGACCTGTTCTTTCTACTTGGAGACAACATGAGATCAAGATCCGATATCTGCATGACCTTATCAGAATCAGGATCTTCTGAAATCTGTATCCGAATCGGCTTCAATGAGCCACCGCGGACGACGGTTGCCACTGCAGCTTGGCAGACGTGCCATTTGCCGGAGCTGAGAAGGCCTACCACCCCGTTTACCGGGTTCACCGTTCTTCCGGCAGCTTCAAATAATAGGGACTTGAAAAGAGCTGCATTGCATTATCAAAATGATACTATGAGTACAATGCTTTATCCAAAAAAATACGGATCTAAAGTGATCATAATTCATAATCGGAATCTTTGGCACTCATTTAAAGTATTAGAACATGAAAAATAAGTATAGAGTATTGCATGTATATTGGAGTAGAACAATGAGAGCATCCGGGCTTATTGGAGCAGAGCAACGACAAGCAACAACCGGACAAATTCCGGAATGATCCAAGACTCAAGTTAGTTTTTACTTTTTAGGACTTTTTACTACATGTACTATAAAGATAGAAATTCCTATTTTACTGTAGTAATTTGTACAACTGTTTTAGGTCAAATGTTGACTATAAAAGGCTAGCTAGGGTTGCTTTGTAAATAACAACACATGTAATCTTTTCTGCTCCATTGAATAATAAGAGCCGCCATCTCCTGTTCATCTTCATCACTTCTTTTTTTCATCTTCTTCTTGCCAAGTTTTGAAATAAAGTTATCACGTAAAAAATATATATCGTCAAGTAAAATTCAAAAAGTAATTAAGGAATCTGACTAAATGATGTCGAGTTATAGTACGTGATTTACTTGAATTACACAGTTTACAAGTTTGTACATTGAATTGCATGTGTTTTACGCACCACTTACACGATAAAATGCATGATGTATTTTTCTTAATAATATTTTCATAGTAATTAGCTAAGTAGGTTACCAGGTCTTTGGTTCTCCGGTACCGCGGAGATGAAGGAAAAGAGGCCGGCACGGCCGAAGAATTTGGCAAGGAAGATGGTGGCGTGGCCTTGGGATTCGGCGGTTTCAATCCATTCTAAGCATGGCCGGAGAATACATGTGTCACTGCAACCTTTTCGAAGTACTCTGCATCCATTGCAACTCATATTTTGATCCTTTTCAAATCCAGATATTGAAAGGGCATGTATATATTGGTAGAAGCTAGGTTGATAATTAAATAGCTAAGGAATTATCGTTGATGCATTGAAAGTGAATTGAGAAATGTTGAAACTGTGGAAGAAGAAACAAGGTCTACTTATAAGGAGAAGTGGGTAATTGAGGACTTAAATATTTATTTTATTTTTATATAGTTTAATATGATATGCCCCATGCATATGGCATGAGGCTACCCTTTAAAAGAATATAAATACTATTCCCTCCTAAATGGAAAATGTTCTCCATGAGGCAAATTAGTTTTCCTCCTTCAAATAATACTTTAACTTCACGTTCATATTCAGTAATTAGTTTAGTTAATTTCTTAGTTCTGTTTTATTTAATTATTATTTATATTATAAATAAATTCAATTCACTAAATCTAATTCGATCAGTTCCATTTAGATTTATTAAATTTAATTCAAATTTTTCCAAACGAAGATAACAATACATTACAATTAGTCAATTACTAATAATTTTTCAGGTATGATCTCTAACCTTAACTCTATTCTTAATCACATCTTTAAATTGTTTGTCACGTGTCCATAAGTGCATAAGTTGTAGTAGGAGATTGGTAAGTGAGTAGAGTTGTTTTTCTCTTGGGCTCGGTTCGGTTATGATTTTTTGTCGACACTGTTAGATACTTTTTGGTCCACTCCACTCCAGCAAGTGGGTAGAGTATTTGATTGGAATTTTGGCATGTTTTGCTTGGTTGGTTATGATGTAAAATCGTGGTTGTATTTCTAATAGTACTTATCGTACCTTTTTAACAAAACGTTTTGATTTATTTATACACACTTTGTTATTTAAAAAATAATAATATTAGGAGTGTGTCAATGTCAACTACTAGTAAGTGAATTTGTCAATACAATAACACATGGGACGTACTCAACCGCACTAGTTATTTTGTAGGATTGAAATTTAGAAGAGAAACGATCAAATGGAGAGCTTTCAGGCAAACCTGATCGATATGTTGATGATGTGCTCATGGCGAACAAATATATTAAAGATAAATTGCATTTCATCATATACTACCAGAAATGCAACTCATGACCCATGCCAAGTTACAGTAGAAGGTCATCTTTGCCTTTTAAATAATCAGGACAGGCCAGCATTAATGCAAAATTAAGGATATGTACGTACGTACAATATGCTATGATAATATGATACTCATGATTCATGATGATGCTTTTGACTTTTCTCCCCAACATTTGGATCTGCAGCATCCGATCAATATATAATTCAATGCTTGAGCGAGCATGTAATTGCTGGTTTAGTTCGTTATCATTCTTTTGTTTCGAATTTCATAAGAATAAGAATAGAATTTGTGAATAAGAGACCAAATTGGTAAAAGGAGGGGTAATCTTACAAAATATACTTATTTATTCAAATTGTATCACAAAAGGTACTCACTTTATTTTTTTTATCATGGATGGGTGCTCACTTATCAATTTTATATCACAAAAGGTGAAAAAGTACTCACGTGTTTATTTTAGTCACAAATGTCACTTACTTATCATTTCATATCACAAAAAGTACTCTAACGGAATATTTTGTCAAAAATCAAATTTTCACATTTATTTATGTTCAAAAATATAATAAGAAAATTCCAAACTACAAAAACAATATTATTCCACAAAATAAAATGTATTTAAGCTGAAGTCTCTAAAGACCATTTCATAAAGTAAACATTGAAATAAAGATAATAAACATATACTACTATACATGTAATAATTATTATAGACTTATTATGAAGTACTACATATACATATGCATATAATATATATGTAGTACAATATATATGTGTGTCTATATATATATATATATATATATATATATATATATATATATATATATATATATATATATATATATATATATATATATATATATATATATATATATATATATATATATATATATATATATATATATAGACACACATATATATATTGTAGTACATATATATTATATTTATTAAATATTATAAAATTACTAATAAATATATAAATTATTTTGTTTGAGGACTGTTAATTTGCAAAATAAAAACATTTAAATGTATTCAATAAATGAATATGTACGTGAACTGTTTGGTTCCATAAAACTCGAATACAAAATGAATGGTAACCAAATATTTTTACGAATGTTCAACTAATTTACAATATTAATATTCTCTTGGATTCATGATATAAAAAAATATTATTTGATCTTTTATGTTTATAATTGCACGGAAATATTGAATGACGAAAAAATACAAGAGATATATGATGAAAATAGCATTTTTTGACATAATATTGCGTTAGAGTAGCTTTTGTGATATAAAAATGATAAGTACCATTTGTGACAAAAGAAACAAGTTAGTACCTTTGTGATATAAAATTGATAAGTGGGTACTCATCTATGATAAAAAATTAAGTGAGTATCTTTTGTGATACAACTTGAATAAGTGAGTATGTTTTATGAAATTAGCTCTAAAAAGAAATTAAGAGAGTGTGCGCTTTTTTATCCTTAAGGAAACACACCGCACCATAATGCAGGTCGCTCTTTAAAAAAAAATTCCCACTAGGATACCGAGATGAATTCTATCCTATGGTTATTCAGTTTTGGGCTTATAATTTTACTAGACTGGAGCATCTTAGGCCCAAAACAATACATGGGGTTTAAAACAAGAATCCATGAACATGCATGCACAAGAGCAAGCTGATCTGCATGTTAATCTTTATGACGAACAAACTTTTCTCTAACATTTTTAACGGTATCTGTTACATCCACAAAAATCAAAATTGAGACCCTGCTCAAGTGAAGTTAAGTTTCATTTGATGGTGAGGTATTCTTATAAATGCGCTTTGGATCGTCCTAAGTCTTATTGGACGCGTTAATGATGTACCAAATTTCCACGTATATGCATTACCTTGTTGGACATGTATAAACAAATGCGGGGGGCGTGTGTGAGTGTGAAAGAGAGAGAGAGTTGGGCCCTTCCTTTTGTGGGCTTCATCTTTAGCTTTGTTAGATGGGCCCGGTAGGCTATTCAGTAAACTTTTCAGCTTGATACAATATTTGATCATTTGACCATATTTGACCAGGACTGACCATTGAACTATTGAGCCCATGCTCTTGGGCTAGGTTGGGGCCGAGGACGATGGTTCTTCTATCTTGTGGTGATGTTTGTTGGACTGTTTTAGCTTAGTTCGACTTACTTTCTTGGGCCATGTCTTATGTCCTGTGGGAGTGGGTGATGTTTATTGGACTGCTTTGCTTAGTTTGGTTTAATTTTTTGGGCCATGCAGTTGGACTCAGCTTGGCGCAACATGTCTACTCTTCAATATCCTAAACAAAAATTGCAGTTAACGGAACAAAATATAAAATGTATTTAAAATGAGATGAAGATAACCTAATTTACAGTCAAAATTGCAAATTATTAATTGTAAAAAGTTATAATGTTTACAATAATAAACATTTGATCGGACGGATGAACTAGTTAAAGTTGTATGAATATGCAAATGCTTATAAATATTTCCACAAATATGATGAAGGTCAGAATCTGTTCTGCGAAATGCCTGCCAGGTGTACAATACTGATCCCAGCTGGACGACACCGTATACATGCCTGAGTTGGAAAACCAATGGGAACAGGGGAAATTTCCCAATTGACCAAAACCAAAATGGGGCAACTCAATTAACAGTATGTATGTAGAAGGCTTAAATAATTATAAAATCATAACCCTTGTTTTATTTTGATGGCCGTAAGGCCTTTACAATTCATAATCTCCTCCTCTTATCGCCCCCGTTTCTCCTCCTCCTCCGCCTCCCTCCTCCGCCACATCACCTCCTTACCTCCCTCGCACCACCACAATCACAAGTCAAACCTTACCCCTAAGCAGCTCCGCGAATCCATGGCTCAGAAGATCGGCAAAGCGATTAGGATACCTGGTGCTCCCTCCAAGGCTAGGGTTTATCCCGATATTAATGTCGTCCGTCCCAAGGAGTACTGGGACTACGAGTCCCTCACTGTTCAGTGGGGGTAATTTATTCATTTCTCAATTTCACCTCTATTTATTTATTTTTTGGATTGGTTGCTTAATTTGTTGAATTTGTTTTGGGGGATTTGATAGGGAACAGGATGATTATGAAGTGGTGAGGAAGGTGGGAAGAGGCAAGTACAGCGAAGTGTTCGAGGGGGTTCATACCACCACTAATGACAAGTGCATTATCAAATCCTCAAGCCTGTCAAGAAGAAAAAGGTTTCTTTTTGTTTATACGAATTGATGGGTTTTGTCGAGTTTTAGACTTTTTGCTGGATAAATTGAACTATGAGTACCTCGCTGTTAGTTTGAAGTGATTACTTGGTTATATGGAATCTTGATTATCAAGAACTTAAAGAACAAGAGTAGATATAACAGAAGGCGAAATGAGTAGCAATCTGTAATCTAGCTGATTGGATAGCACTACTTTTTCTACACTTTAGCCTCGAGGCAAATTGGATGGCAATGTTAAGAGATTTTGGCCTCTTTTTACTAAAAGTTGGAAAAAGTTGATTTTAATCAAAACTTAAAGCAGCTTAAAATTACAAAAATATAATTTGTAGTGTTTGCTAAATTCAATCAAACCACTTATTTAGTTGAGGGGAAGGAAAAAAACTAACCTTTTAAAGCACCTAGAAGCAGCCATTTACTTGCTTCTCTGCTTCTGATGGTTAACTTTTTTTTTTTTTTTTTTTTTTTAGAGAAGTTACAGTAGAAGTTGCAAAATAAAACACTACAAAACTACTTTTACTACTTCAAAAGCACAACATCACTTTTTTAAGCATTTGCAAATACACAAAGTATTGGACAATTGAAGTGTTTTCTTAGTAAATATCTATGCGAGGAAAGAGGATGTGTGGCAATTCATTTCTCCTATATAATCTTTGGAGGGCCTGTATGTAGGATAGTGTGTATCTACCTTTCAGTAACATCAGATGCAACACTCCATTGGTACCTGCAGTGGGGGGCTCACTGTTATATACTCTACCTCACATGAGACAATATTTGAATATTTACAAGACTGTCTGTAGACACTTTTTTCTATCTATACTAGATATTGAAGGTGATCTTTTTGCGCCCAGGCTGTCATAGATCTTAGACAGAGCCATAAGTTTATGTACGGTTATGTGGTTGACATTTCTCATTTCAACTTCATTCATTAATGGACTTATGCTGTATTCGTGTTTTATGCTTGTCATGGTACTGGAATTGCAAACATGGAATTTTTTTTGATATCAGCTCTCTATGTGCAGATCAAGAGGGAGATTAAGATCCTTCAAAATTTGTGTGGTGGACCTAATATTGTGAAGTTGCTTGATATCGTCAGAGATCAACAATCAAAGACTCCAAGTCTTATTTTTGAATATGTGAATAATTCGGATTTCAAAACCTTGTATCCGAAGCTTTCAGACTTTGACATTAGATATTACATCTATGAGCTTCTGAAGGTCAGTCTCTCGCTCCATCTGCATTTTCATGACCGTGGTAGAGTACTAGAGTAATAGTTTTTTGTTTTCTGCCCTGTTTCCTCTGTGTTGTATCTAAATGGACCAAGTACTAGATTGATCATCGTGTTATGTGTTAATTTGACCTGGATGATTTGTGAAAGTATGTAAGTTCATGTATAATGTAAGGTGTTCTAACATTTTGTTACTTGTTGAATTCATTGTGAACTTAAGATGGCCTGTAAGGTGTCTTAACTTTTCGATGCTTGTTCAATTCATTGTGAACTTAAGATGGCCTCTCAACCATGCTGAAGAGGAACACTCATAGATGCTTCTTTATTAGAATTACAAAGGCTGTCACTGTGGTAATCTATACTAAGTAAACAAATTTGGTCATCATAGCAGCCTGAATTTTGATTTATTTGAGTTTCTAGTTTAGAATTGCAGTCTCTTGTAACTTACATAATATGTTTAAATTGGAGAATGATGTTCTTTTCTTTGATCTTATTTGATTAAGGAAAGCAAACGTACGCTAGATTGAGTTTTTACAAAGCTTACTTGAAAGAAAATAACAGTTGCTTGCAGAGGGCTTCTTTTTTGTTCCTCTGAGATACAATCTTTTGCTCAACAATTTGCTTCTATATGTGTTTTATAATCAGTTAACTTACATGGCGATTGCATGATATCCTCTTTCTTTGTGAGCGGGCTGTTTAATATAGTAAACAGAGTGTCTATTTCTTTCTTGTAAATGCCCCCTCATCTAGCAGTATCGAAACCTGATAATTTTCATCTCTAACTTTGTATTAACGCCATGTTTCTTTACCTTGTGTGTAGGCATTGGATTATTGCCATTCTCAAGGTATCATGCATAGGGATGTAAAGCCCCACAATGTCATGATAGATCATGAGCAGCGTAAACTTCGTCTAATAGATTGGGGTCTCGCTGAGTTCTACCATCCTGGGAAAGAGTATAATGTCCGTGTTGCTTCTAGGTTGGCCATCTTTTATCCATCATAATTCATAACTGTTATTCCATGTGTTTTATGTATGCTAAAATGATTATTTTTGTTTCAATAGTATTGAGATTTTAGTTTTTTAGTATACATGTCAGGGTTAACACTGTACTCCGCCTGCCCCATATGATTCACAATACACCTTTTTTTTTTTTTTTGGCTTTTCTTGTTGCCTCTTCTTTTGCTGCGTTTAATAGTAATACTTTATTCTCTGTCCTACCAATTTTACCTAATAAATAAATATACCCAGTGTACTCCTAAATTACCACACCAAAAACCAAATGTTGAAAATCAAATGGTAAGATGGAGTATCAATGAATGAATGTTAGTGTTTTCTTTTCCTGGGGCCTGAATATCAGTTTAGATCTTCTGCACAGTTTGATGGAAATGCTTTTAGATACTATTTGTAATATTTTTATTAGTATTTTCACTTACACCCACCCGACAAAGCCTTTTTCCTGTGAGGCATCTCCAGTTTTTTAAAACTCTCTCAAGTCAGTGAAATGACAGCTTTACTCATTCATTAACTATGAATAATGAATGATCTTGAACTATGAAGGCCATTTTTAGTTTAAACTGACAATGCAACTACACTAGAGCAAAAAGGGAAGAACATTCAGCTTTCGTAATTGCACCTTGCCCCTTGGCCATTTCTCGACTTTGCAAACTACCTCCATCCTATGTTATACTGTCCCAAATATAAGTACTTTGGTTAAGGGCAGGTTGGATCAAGATCTCAAGTGCGCACAACTGCTGCCTATGTGGTTGCCATGCTGGCATTGTTGGGATATGAGCTGTTTTGGTTATTGATTCTAGCTAGTGTATTTGTGGTACATAGGGGTATGTTCAGTTTTAGTTCCTTCTACATAAGTGCTAATAAGTATCACCTGGCAGATATTTTAAGGGCCCAGAACTACTAGTTGATTTGCAAGATTATGATTATTCATTGGACCTGTGGAGCCTTGGCTGTATGTTCGCCGGAATGGTATGCATTTACAATTTTCCTCTTTTGCCTTGTCACAAAGCCCCGGTGTTAATTTTCATGTGCACTTCAATTTGTTTATATTTGAAGTAAAATCGGAATGGTGCTCAAAGCCCTGAAACTTAATGTCATGCACAGCAACTTGTTTAAGATATATTTGAACGGCCTGGACATATAATTTGGTGGGCCTCCTCTCAGTGGAAGCTGCAGGTTAAATATCGCTCTGTAGGATGATGAAATCCGGGGGATTGGTTTCTTTCTGCTTGCAGAAACACCCAATCTTTGGTATGGTTTCTTCATGGAGCCTCAATTGAGTTGTGATATGCTTGATGTCATCCATGAGTGATTGATGATATGAGGAGGTTAGCCCCCAAAGATATGTCAAGGTTTACATCTACGTTGTTGCTTATTTTGGTGCTTGTCTGATGTACAGATATTTCGCAAGGAGCCATTCTTCTATGGCCATGATAATTATGATCAGCTAGTTAAGATAGCAAAGGTACTTACCCCTTCATGAAAGAGTTATATGGTCCAAAAAGCGTCATGCATTCTTACTAGTTGATATTACCAGAACAGGGACACTAGCGTCTAATACTTCATGACTTACAGGTATTGGGGACTGATGAGTTGAATGCTTACTTGAACAAATACCGGATCCAGTTGGACCAACATCTTGCTGCTCTTGTTGGGAGGTATGTCTAATTGAGTAACTTCTTCTCTTTGAAGGATTGTTTTGCTACTGGTTAAGAATCTTTGTTTCCTGTGTACATACAGGCACAGCCGAAAACCATGGACAAAATTTATTAACGCTGATAATCAGCATTTGGCTGTTCCAGAGGTGAGCAATTTAGCACCATATAATCCATTAAATTCGATGGATGCATTTTGAACAGTTTTAGTAACAATGTAGTTTTTCCTGTGAAGGCAATTGATTTCGTTGACAAACTTTTGCGGTACGATCATCAAGAAAGGCCAACTGCAAAGGAAGCAATGGTACATTCTAATCCAGTAAATCTTTTGTCTGCATGTATATTATTTTACTATATTGTTTTTTGCTAGATGCCCTTTGATATTCCCCTCCACCCTTAGAATAGTTCCCTACACTTAAATTTTGGGCATTCTGTTGCAACTTTTCCTTTGTACTTTTGGCAAAAAAAAATAAATTTGGGTTATACCTTAAAACGCACACATATAGCCATTTTTCACTCACCCAACATTCTTATCATTCTTCATTGTGAAAAACAACAATTTCCAAATGTGATTACTTCTTTATCTCAAAACCTTAATCTGCTTGCTCAAAGACAGGAAAGCTTTTGTAGGGCAGGGATAATGCGCAAAGTGCGTCAGTGTTCATATTGAAACTAATTGTGTTAGTTTGAAGTGATTACTTGGTTGAACCTAACTCTTTGTGTTAGTAAGTGATTACTTGGTTATTGAGGTGGCTGATCTTGGACCCGTTCTCACCCCAAAACCTACCCCAAGAAATGAAACATCCCTTCGCTCTTATGTACTGATCACCTGCCCCATCCACATCTGTCATGGGATCACCCAACACATAGAAACATCATACAACATTTCAAAAGATCCCAGATTAAAGAAATAATCCCAGAAGTAGCAAAGTTATTTGTAGTTTGGACATACATACCTGATTAATTGAATTTTACTTGGCTGCCTTTACACATTACGGGGACCATTCGAATCTGTTGTTGACCATAAGTGCTTTTCTATAGCATGCATTTAAATTGGTGCACAACTCCACAATCTTCCATTAGGGACTACATTGGTATAGCTAAAAAATGTCCAAATATGCCTACATCCTGATGCATGTTCTGAACTTTACATTATTTCATTCTCTGAGCAAGAGTTGTTATTTATGCAGGCCCATCCTTACTTTTTCCCAGTAAGGAACGCTGAAAGCAGTCGAAGCCGTGGCCAGTAAGGAACCCGCAAAGCGGTTGAGCTCCTGTGCTAATAGTGCTCAAAATTGCCAGCGCTATCAAAATGCGCTCGAGTAATGTGCTTATACTTGGTCTGTGAGCTATTTCATCCGATGAGACCCGGTCTCATTTGTATCTTTCATTTTGTGATTCTGTATTTGTGATTCACCATGGTTTAGAATTTACAGATAAGCATCTTTTCTTTCTCTTCAGGTTGTAGACAATGTGTTGACATGTAATTTTTGAATTCTACTCTATTCATGGCTTTGCATGAGTTTTATGCATTGTTGTAGTCATTGTGGTAACAACATATTGTAATTCTTGGGATGTTTTTACATTATATTATGTTTTTACATGAGTCCAGGAATTTGTGTTACATACCTGTGTACATCCTTTTATGGGATGTTTCGAGTTTTTTTTTTTAATCATCAATGATTTTTTTCACTGCACTGCTAATTGTGAAGCTTACATGTAGTAAACAGTGAAAATGATCATAATCTTGGTTTTGTGAGAAGAGTATTAGATTGGGCCTGTTCTAGTTCTTCTCGGCCTGTCTTCCTATATGTTCAACTCGGGTCTACTGTGACCGCTTAATCTTGTAGTCTAGGACCATCGCTTGAGAATCTATTAGGTATATTCTATTCTATTCTATAAAGTATGGGATATTCATATCTCATGCAAAGTTGTACAAGAAAGTTAAGGAAGTCCGGTATTGGCGAGGTGAACCAGGTTTAACTCGCATGTTAATTTCTTTTTAAGTCTTTTTTGTCCATAAAGTTTTTTTTCATTTCACACGTATGTATAACGTATGGTACAACATATTAAACCATGAGCACGTGAGTTAGGAGATAAAGAAACCGTTTGAGTTGAAGTTGGGTGTTTTTGAGGTGAGAAACGAAGGGGGGAATAGGGTAACCAAAAGACAGGGTTTAGTCAAGTGACATGGAAAGATGATATAACTGGCCAAAAAGTACTTCCCCAGGAGATGGTACCAGTTTTCTGATTGAACATAACCAACCGATCGATACTCGATAGGACTACTAATACTACATGTTGTGTGGTTTGCTTTCGCTCCAACAATTATTGGGTTTGCCTGACCTGACCCGACCTGACTCCATTTTGGTCAAATCTTAGACGTAAATTACTTATTATACACCATAATTCTTCATGTCTGAGCCTGACATACATTACTTAATAAATTATAATTCTCCAGAAGAATCAGGATGCATAATGGGGCATTCCATGTTCTAACTTCTAAAATAATATTACTATCAACTTTAAATTCTAAATTCGCCCCAACTTTTATAATTTTATCAACTTTAAATTCTGGATCCACCCAACTTTAATAATTTGTACACAAGAAGAAACAGTAAGCAGTCACATATGGCTTCCAGGATTTAAGTCATGTGTTCTTGCCTTGATTTCTGCCTTTGACGTTTGACTTAGACCAAATTATTTTCCCAGAAATGATTTAACCTGTGTGCCGCAGTTATAAAGCACCAGGAGATAGTGACCCATCCATGCATGAGATACGAGTAGTAAATTAAGAATGGTTATAATGATGATCAATACTTTTTACTCTTGGGGGAATTTTAAAACCGGACTGTAATTTTTTGTATAACATGATTGGAAAGGATATCTTACTCTTAAATTGGGGACACATAAATTTCTAAAATATTATGTTTGCACTATATCTGATTTTCATTTCTGGTTCCGCCCTCTTGTATGCTACACGCACATGATATGGTACTATTTTATTTAGGAATTCCTCGTCCGGTGTCCTGGGGGACTAAAAATCTACTAGTATGGAATAGTTTGTACTAGTACTATTTAAGCTTAAAGATTGGAATAAAAGATGAATGTTAGAATTGGAGAAGGACAATAATGAAAATGGGATGAGTGATTGGGAGTGAAAGTGGAAGGTGATGGAGATGGATCACTGAGGATGTTTCTCTGCAGTCCAATTTACACTTACACCTGCCCATCCAGGATTATGTATGTCTCAGATTACGTGGGTTCCATTTTTGTTTTCTTGATTAATGTATATACATATACCATGTATCTATCTCTCTTGTGTTGTTCTCTTCTCATATTTTCATCTCATTCATGCAAGTGTATGCCTCATACATGTATTCTTTGTCACTCCCATTTGTATTCATGTACACCACTGAATAAGATAATGCAATTAAGAATGATGAAAATAAGATTTTTGTTCAATCAAAATGGACCTTCAATTCATAACCCATAAATATAAAAAAATGTGATTATTCTTTATACAAAATGGACTTAGAATTCATTTAGTTGGATGTGATTTTGACTCTTGTGCATGAAGAGCATGAAGAGAAGATCATCATTGATTAATTAAGTGGATATTTGAGAAAATCATCTACAATAATTGTAAAAGTCCACTTTAAAAAGTAAAATTATAGCCCAATTAGAAGATGTAGCCGTTCATTATGCATTATCTATGTCTACTACATTGTTGAACACTTGAACCTAGTAAACTTCAATGAATTCACTATCAAACAACCAATTCACTATCAAACAACCCATAACTTAAGGTGATGTATAAATATAAATCAGCCTGAAATCTCAATAAATGTCAACTATCGTTGATTTTATCACTTCAAGAAGTTTAATTAATTAAGAGCTCAAACCTTAGATAGAGCAGGAGTGCAGGACAGAGATGAACTATTCAGGGGAGATAGGGGGTGGCACCCCACCAACCAAACTTTTTATTTTTTGTTACAACATGCATAATTATGAAAATTTAATGTTTCACCACTTCTGAATTTTTCTATTACTGTATTTAGTTTTGTCAATTTACCAATAAGGTTCGTGTTATAGAATATCCCGTCATTCCCACTTTGAAATCCTAACTCCACACCTGAAAAAATGTCATTGTGTAGATATAAAGTTGGAAGGACGCACCATAATGTAGGGGAACTGTCAAGATGATCAATCCTAACGGAGATACTCCCTTTCTCCCGTCCGAAATTGCATAAGATTATTATTCAATTATCACTTATAAACATATAAACAGAGAGAGAAGAAAAAAAAAAAAAAAACCTATTCTTAAACAGGCTAATGAGCAGTAATTAGCTAGTGCAGCTTCGGACGGAACATAGTATAGTATCATGGGCATGTATGAGTATGACACTAAAGTTAAGATAATTGAAGTGTAATGGGGTTCAAAATAAAATACTCCCTCCGTTCTCTCATAAACTTTCTAGTTTGATTTTTTTTTATCAACAACTTTCAACTTTGACTATCGAGTATTCTTAATTCTTAAATTATAATAATAAAGTATATAACGAAATTCTATTATGAAAATTATATTTTGAAATTTTAGTTTCTATATCTTCATAATATAATTTTGTTAAATATTTTATAATTATAATTTAAAAATAATTGAGATTCAAAGTTAAAAGTTGTTGACCGAAAAAATTCAAAATCTTATGCGAGAGGGAATAGTTCTTATCCTCGATATCAATAAGTAATTCCATGCTTTTTCTATTGTTTTCGTCTTCTTGGTTTGTTAAAGTGATTCTGTATGAGATTTGATATTGATGATACCCAATTAAACCCAGGAGAAAGGTACCCTTCATTCATCATGCATGTACGTTGTTATGAATCTTCACTGTTTATCATTTGTTTGCACCTTAATGGATCCAGAATGTTGCATCAAATCAGATTTAACACCTGGCCCTAAAATCAATCACAACAATATATACAGGCATTATATGATTTCTAGGAAGTGACCCCATCTAGGTTTACTTTTTCCTTTTTCTAAACGTCAAAAAAATTATTCACAAAAAGAACATTTACAAGTGAAATTTGTGCCCAAGGGTTGCACAATAAAAGCTTACTCTCTTAAATATCTATGGAGACTTTTGACTAATCAAAATTGTCTTTGGAGTATGGTTTATAAGGAAAAGTACTTTCTCAATACTGATGTTCTCCATGCTTCTGCAAAGCCGCATCACAGCTGGTTTTGGAGAAATATAATAAAACTCAAAAATATTTTTGAAAATGGCTTGTGCAAAAGCATAGGAGATGGAAATCAGACGTCGTTTTGGTTCGATACATGGATAAAAGATAAAAGATTGCATGAGTATGTTAATTTAGTTGAAGATTCTTCATTAAGGGTCCAACAACTAATTAACAATAACTCATGGAACCTTGAGAAAATAAAGGGAATTGTACCAGAAGATATTTTAGAAGATATACTGGGTGTCCCAATACCAAGGACTGCAAGACAAGATCTTGTAACTTGGGGAAAATCTAGGGATGGAAAGTTCTGTATCAAATCTGCCTACAATTATATCATAAAAGAGAAGGAAAATCCATCTGTAGAATGGCCATGGAAAAAAGTGTGGAAATTACAAGTTCTACCAAGAATAAAATTCTTCATATGGTTAATCTTGCAAGATAGATTATCAACTGCTAGCAGGTTGTATAAATACAACATTGTTCCTTCACCTCATTGCGGTGCTTGTCATTCAGGGGAAGAGGAAACAGTTGATCACCTATTCTTGCATTGCCCCGCCTATGAAGCTATCAGAAAATGGATTCTCCCAACTAATGGGGAACCAAGAAATTACACCTTCTCTGATATTATCTTTCAACTTTCCTCAAACTTGGAGAAACAAATAAATGCTATTTGTCTCTTTTGGATTGTTTGGAAGACAAGGAATCAAATGATTTTCAGTAATACATCAATAAACTTATATCAAAATAATCTACAGTTAACAAACTTGATAAAAGAGTTGAAATCAAACAGAAAAACAACAGACACAGGCGTGAAGGTCCCAAGAACACACAACTGGGAACCCCCACCGCCTGATTTTGTTTGCCTAAATATTGATGGCTCCTGTGTGATTGAAAAAAGAGTAGCAGGGGCAGGATGTATTCTACGAAATCACCAAGGCAAATTCATACGAGCCAGTGCTACATTTCTTGGAAATGTGGATAGCACTACAGCAGAATTTTATGCTTTGAAATTAGGCCTTGAATTATGCATACCTCTTTGTATTAAAAAGTTGATCATACAAATTGATTCTTAAGTATTAGTATCTTGTATTAATAGACAGGAATCAGCTTCAATGACTCAACAAACTTTAATGGATGATGTACGAGATCTATGCAGACAAATGGATGAAGTGCAACTCAAGTTTGTATATAGGGAAGCAAATGGAGCGACAGACCAAATTGCTAGAGAAGCAAGTGAAAGAACTTTTGGGAAGTCTAGACGTAGTAGTAATAATTTACATTTTATTTGGGATGATTGCCCTGCGTGGTTGAAAAATGTTCTTTTATTTGATGTTAGACATTTTGTTCGGCATGTAACCTAATTTGCATTTATATAAGTATTCCCTTTATAAAAAAAAAAAAAAAAAGGTTGCACAATAAAAAATGTAACATTTGAACAATACCTAGTGATAATTATGATCGGGATTATTCAGGACCACCCTTTTCATTTTGTATTTCTCCCCACTAACGAGCCACAAAAGTCCAAAGATGAGATGAGTATACAATCAACTCTAGATCTAGCCTATTATATATACAATGGATTTAACGAATACTCCGTAAATGAATTGTGATGTGTGTAATATAATGAATTTACGTTTGGTATTCTATATCAAACAATACTATTTATATCGGTATGATAATTTTAGTGTCCATATAATATAATTACTTCGAAAATAACCTTACCAAGTTGAGAAGATAAACTTATGCTAAACAGATACTTACTCTGTTTCATTAATAACTTCACAAGGGAACTATTCATATCGAGATTTTATCACGTATAACTCCTAAATTACATTAGAGAAAAATATAATAAAATTATATTATGAAATTAAATGGAGTATATTTTCATAATCAACTTTTAATTTATATTGATACAGTTTTAAATGAATAATCCCTTTAGGAAGTTCTTAATGAAACGGAGGAAGTACTAAAAAGTAAAATGATTAAGGAAAGTTTACACCAAACGGACCATAATATATAAGTGAATTAATTTAAGTTCTACATATAGTACAGTATCTTGCTTATACATTGACGACATCCTGTATAAAAACAGCTAGGAAAAATTTCAGAATTCCATATATATTTATACATAGTATGAAATCGACATTTTTGAATTAAAAATGGTGAAATATGATCCAACAGATTCTAAATCCTCCCAGGATTCCGACATGAAAGTCAAATGTTCTTGTAATGTTTAGAGACAGTTCAAATTGTTTCACAAGTTTTAATTAGTTCCATGATCAGAATATTAACCATATAATTTTCCAAACCCAAGACAAATAATGTGACTAATTATATATATTCCAACTAGGTGGCACATGTAAATTACATAGATATGTACTGAAAGATGCTCCCTTGTCTGCTAATTATCGTCATTAGGCTTAGTTAATCATCATCATTTGCATGCAGCATGGACCATGTTTGATTAGGGTTTGTAGAACCCTAAACAGACAACTTAAAACACCTCATTAACTACCTTGATCATGATTGCATTGTTAATTAATCTGCAGCTAGCATGGTTACCTAATCAAAGATTTGATGCTACAAATCGACCTACCTATGTTTTCATCTAAGATCTTCAATGCTAGCTACGTGGAGTACATATCATTATTACGAGATGACAATTTCCCAATTCTTAATCTTCAATATGCATGGCTGTTTTTTTACAAGATGCGGAATGGCTAAATATAAAATGTAAAGTAATTTCGTATCAGACTTATTTTACCATATAGTCAAATAAGTTTATATACGAAGTACTCCTTATAAGTTAGTTGGAGCTCCTGTGCTAAACAAAGATTATAGCTAAACCAGTTGTTACGTGATACTGATATGCATGCTCAACTAGTGTCGCTGAATCGGCTGTGTTTAGATTTATTAGGCGTATCGCTATGTTGGCCATTGAACGGTTCGAATTCGAAATCAAGATTTAAAATGATAGTGGTGGCTACATGGAGGAGACATGGAGAATATAATGGATAGTAGATGAAATTGATAAGTTGTCAACATTATACAATCCAAAATACATACATATATCGTGAATTTTCAAGTACAAGACCAAATCTGCACTATATATATGTTCGTTCATCATGATATAGCCCCGTCTATGTTAGGTTATGTCTGTCTTGTGAATTTTCAATCCCCTGTCAAATTCCAACACTATAGGCTACGGCTAGTTGGACACATTTGGAAATATATACACATACTATGTATTATGTAAATAATTGCCCAATCCATATAGCATATAACTAACTCCAAATGTGATTGAATAATGAATGAATTTATTTCTTCATTTCGTGTACTAATATATAGTGCCAATAGTTGAATAATAACGGAGATAGTTTTACCAACAAAGGTGGCTTAGTTTGTTAAAATTAAGGAGCAATATTATCCCGCCCACATGTGATTTATGGCT
Source organism: Plantago ovata (assembly GCA_028274465.1). Taxonomy (NCBI): domain Eukaryota; kingdom Viridiplantae; phylum Streptophyta; class Magnoliopsida; order Lamiales; family Plantaginaceae; genus Plantago; species Plantago ovata. The sequence continues at coordinate 3,615,861 of CM051457.1, read as the reverse complement.
TCTGAGTTCGAGTCTGTCACAAAACTTAGTTTACGTAGTTTGTAGGTTATTACGTCGACTCGTAGAGTTTATCCAGTCCGCACTCTCAAAGGGTAGTGGAGGTAGATTTCTAATGTAATTCAAGAAATGAAATAAAATAAAATAAAATAAAAATAGTGATGGATAGTTGTGGAATGAGTCTATATATGATACATTAAGAGAGGTTTTGGCACAATGAGGTGGTCATTTAAGTGGTAAATGTATAAATACTCTGCCACTAATGGTCTGGCACCTGTTGAATAGGTTTCACAAGAATAATTATTCCTTATAGAGGCCTTTTTTGGGCTTGATCGGGGCTTTAATTCCCAATTAAGCTTAAAAATGATGCCAACGAAGGCTTTTATTGGTCTACTATTTAGTAGTCCATGACAATGGGCTACTAATTAGTATCCATTATTTAAACTCCAAATATGAAACTCACATTAAAAGCTCCAATAATATGGAGTAAAATGATTATAAGGACCCACTTAAAAGCCTCAAATAAACCTCAAAGCATTGGAGAGATTATGTGGGAGGGGCTTTTTTTGTGCTTGTATGTTAAAATCCCCTCAATTGAGCACCAACCATAAGGAGTGCTCTAAGTTTTAATGAACCAAATTGAATATATTCTACTCATATGTTTCTTTAAGATTGGTTACATTACGTATGTATTATTTTTCCATATGTTTTCTTAGATTATTCACGTTTCTTTTTTTCGTAAACTTTTATCTCACAGTTTCATTGTAGTGGGTCCTATCACCCTATCAAAAACTATGACTAAACCAATCTTTTAAAAAATCATATCAAAAGTAAATTAAAAAGACTAGACTAGACCTCTTTGTAAGCACTTAAAGGATACATAACAGAAAGACTAAGACAAGTCAAATACAACACACTTAGTGTCTACGCGACTTGAAATTTTCATGCTCTTTCTGGTCGTTGAAAAGTTCAAGTGTTAGCTAGCTTGGTCAAATTAACCCTAGACAAGTATAAACCCTAAACCCCCCCAACCATTAGAATAACACATGAAAAATATAATTAAAATTAAAAGGGAAACACAAGTCTTCTCACGTATTTGTATTGTCAAGTTCCTATCTTAATTGGTCAAACAAGATATGGTCCATATGGAATCAAATAGAGATATGGTCTACGTAATTACAAGACTAATTAGACAAAGTTACCCTAAATTAAGCCAGGCCATTATATATCTTACCTAATTTATGATAAATTCTCAAGCATTAAGAGTTATTAACACAAAAATATTGTCTCAGCTAATAATTAACAACAATTTCTTGAGCCACGCAACCCCTTGATCTTAGTCATGGGTGGTCCAAATCTTGCTTTCGAACGGCTTAATTAAGACAAAAGATTATTTCTTAACCTAATTTTCTGGTTAGTCCTAAATTCTTGTCGATTAAATGTCATGTAATTAGATCTTTTTGGGAGCAATTTCAGATCCTGGTAGATCCCGGCATTTCCTTACCGTTGCATGTGAAGTGTGAACAATGATTTACCTGGAGATAGATATTTTGTTACTGTTACTCATTTGAATATCGTAAAATCTATGTGGGTAATAACTAGTTAGTAAGTGTGCATAATTAGATAAAGTTATTTTTTCTTCTTTAATTGCATGCATAAACTAAGTTGGAGTAGTAGAAAATTATGGATTTTTGGGATAAGCCGACCCAAATCTTGTCGATATAATCATGTAGAGATATAAAATCCACCAGATTGAAAGAAAAATAAAAAGAAAACCGATTACGGGTTTGAACTTTGGATTGGGTCAAGGTTCATATGAATCCAAGAAAAGTTATAGGTTTAATTGGTCCAAGTCCGTGAAAGATATAACTCGTATAAACTTAAAAGTATTTCTCACACTCTTTTGCAGAATTTTTTTTATTTTTAATAATTTTTTTGGCCGCTTAAATAAAATTGATTAAGGTAATGTTGAAGTCCTTTTTTTGGAAACGGAATGTTCAAGTCCTAACTCTACATTTAGGTAATGAACCTAAAGATTTAGATTACAATTATACCCATGGTTAATTAAAGAGGACGGGCCGGGGATAAATTATACTATAGGGGCATGGGATCGCATGATATGGGGCGTTAATGTTTGGGAAGGGACCTACAAAATTGTCGTGCTTCGTGTTAATGATCAGTCATTCGAATATGATTGGATGGGAAAAGCTCGGTACGGACTGGATCGGATTATTGAAGTATATGAATATTAATATTGCGCCAAAGGAACATAAGATCCCTGGTATTACCAAATCGAGACCTTGGTCTACTCTTTTGTCTCTAATTGTTCCTATTTTCAGCCCCTTTATTTTCCTCTATTTACACTTCTAGTCAACCTTTTGGTCCTTGGACCATTGACCATATTGGAAGGTTTCTTCTGTGGTACCTGTGGCTTTGACTTGGTACAGTGTACCTTAATGTTCAATTTTGAATATAAATTTTTCATAAATTATACTAGTATAATAAAATTATATTATCATGATAGTTTTTTTAAATATTTTATTATTGTAGTTTAATAGTAATTTATGGTCATTAAAGAAGTTGACTAAAAAAATAAATTGTGTAAATTATAATAGTGCACAGAGTGAGAGTATATCGTTAGCGTACGAAATCATGATCCATGTTAAAATTCTTATGAAGTGACAACATCTAAAGGTTCGATCAGTATGTAAGTGATCACTATGATTTAGTTTTAAATTTATTATTGGGAAGTCTAGTATATAGTTGTGAGTAGTGACACTCTGACTTGGTGTAGAATTTGGATGAAAATGGTTTACATATATTTAACGTGGAAAATTATCATCTGTGTTTAAATGTTTTGTCAAGTGAAAACTTCAAAGGGCTAGATAAATAATGGTGGGCTTATTGAATTAGCATGATTTTACCTTAGATTTCTTGGTGGCTCATATATAGTCGTATAATCCATATTGATTTTTTTTCAATATGGATTATGATATCATTTGATCTTTTTTTTTATAATTGTTGTGGTCCCTATTTTTAAATCTGAGTTTCATGTATAACTTAGAAATTCCTGAGAATCATATATTCATCATATATATTGGAGTTAATTAAATAAGCATGATTTGTTGAACAAAATACTTCTACCTTTTAAAAGATTCTTATTTTCTCACCTGGCGTGGATTCGTGGAAACAATTTTCTAATGTGATCATATCTTTAAGATATCTTATGGATTCCATGAAATTTCCCAATGATTTTTAATCTATGGTTATACACTAGACAAGAAATAACATGAGTATCCAATTGTTGGGAGAACTTTTTCAACTACATTGATGTTATTCGTCTTTTAGAAAGAAAAAAGGAAGTTAATTATATAACTTAAAAAAAAGAAAAAGATTAGTACATTCTATCTAAATAATGACACATATAAGCAACATAATGACCCATTGTGAATTACTTTTTTAAATAATTTTGGAACCCGCAACATCTATCAGAATACTGAATAAATCTTACGGCCTTACGCAATAGTCTGCAAACTACTTGAAATGAATCCATCTGTACAAGTATGACAAACTCTAAACCGGGATGGTATCATTGCAAATTTTCTCCCCATGAGATTATAGAAAATTTGAATTGTATTCTACTCGTAATTTCTTTTAATAACGTTGGGAACACGCAACAGTTTCCCTTCAGATGTAACTGGTAAATTTCACGGACTCAAAAGATAGCATGCAAAATTCAAATCCATTAATACGTGAAGCTCTGTTCTCTTCGTCTGAGACTTGATTATTTTAAGTTCAGTTCAGTTCAGATCAGTTCAGATGCATTAAGTTCAGTTCAGTTTAGTTCACTTCAAATTCACCTAATAGTTTTTTATACTGGAAATAAGTTCAATTCAGATACATTAAGTTCAGTTCAACTCAGTTCAGATGCATTAAGTTTAGTTCAAATCAGTTATGTTCAATTCAATTCAGACGAAGAGAACCGAAGAAGAAGATAATTCTACATTTAACCAATTGAGCCAATCGGACTAATTGTTGTGTTGTAATTTCCTCGTAAATCATTAAGGATATTTGTATATGTGAATTATTAATGCCACCCAATATGCTTATGATCGACCACAATGATTTGGCTAACTAAATGAAAATAAAAAACGAAGAAATAAGAAAAAAAAAACCTTAGCTTTTTAGTATTATAAAAGTTCAAAGACAAAATCATGAACGTACCTAAATATTATCACCAAGGACAAATGAAAACAACCAACATAATGATCACATATAAATAAACCATCATTTTGATGTTCGTTGCGATCGTTCGCACGAACATACATGGCTTGCTTAATGTTCAATGGCTCGATGATTGTAATTTTAATGTTGTATCATTATATAGTTTGTACATATCACAATTCGACAATGTTAACTGGTAAGTATGTCATTATCACTTCTTTTATGGGTTAATGACATCTAGGTGTCTTATGTTAATTGAATAATTAACTAGTTGCTGCGGGTGAGATGTTTTTGTTTGTGGTCAAATTAATTAGACTTTTGATGACTACTAGTCCTTTGTGATGGCTATAGGATTTATCACTTTAAATGGGTTAGCTAGACTTACAATCACGATGCAAGTAAAATCCAGACCTACACTAATGTACTTATTTCTAAACTACTTACTCCATTTCTTTAGTTAATTCCTAAGGTATTGTTCATCGCGACCTTTAATCACGTATAACTTTTAAATTAAACTGTATCAATATAAATTAAAAGTTGATTATGAAAATATATTTCATTTAATTTCATAAAATATAATTTTATTATATTTTTCTCTAATGTAATTTAGGAGTTATACGTGGTCAAAGGTCGCGATGAATAGTTATCTTAGGAAGTTATTAATGAAATGGAGGTAGTATGATTTAAAATGTCACTAAAACATAATGACATATATTGAAACATTTTGATTTTACAATTTATCGATATAAAATAAACAAGGAATTCAAAGTTTTTTTGATATTTTTGGCCAGTGTATTGGATTAACATGGTCAGAGCGTCGAAACGAATTGAGTCTTAGAGCTGTTGAATTAATATTGATAGGTTGTAATGGTTAAATGATTTTATTAAAATATTATAATAGTTGGTTATACCAAGTCGTTGTAATAATATAGTATATTTTTAAGGGAGGATAGCCAGCTAATTCGTTTGAACTTGGTCATTTTTGAATCCTCATGTTAGGTAGAGTTCGGTACATACTACTACGTATATTCCTACTCGAAACTCACCACCGTTGAATCATGCACCTTCTAGCCCGCGGGTAGTTTAGGTCACTGCAAGCTAGTACCGTGTCTCTAACCCTCTGTGGGTCTGTGCGACTTCGACTTCAACCTCATTCGATCCATATACATTCTTCCCAACTTCTACTTCATAGTTCATTCCAATCTACTCTACCACATTATAACTTGTGTTAATATAATAATACTCTTTTTAATTCTATTAAAGAAGGCCCTATGATATTTCCCATTGTAATTGATTTCTTTGTCTTATATATGGAGTATAAAGTACCCTATCGTTTTCCTTCAGATAACCAACTAACTTGGTTTCTAAATTAATATAAGATCAGAATAATAATCTACAATCATTATTGAAGATCATACAAAATAGTTAACGTAATAGAAAATTAATCAAGCGTCACAATCGCCCCTACTAATCCATCATCAGTGAGTGTGCATCTGAACAGAGAAATGCCATTAAATTGTCAATTGTGTCACAAACAAAACCCATTAACTTAATCTAACCCGCAATGATGCTCTTAAGTTAATTCAAAGAGACAAATATCATCCTATTGGTTACACGTTAGAATTCTTCTATGACTGAATTTGTGCATTCGTGATTTAGCCATTCTCAACATTTTTTTTTTAAAGATTAATTTATAATTTAGATTGTGAAAAATAACTAATGATAGTGATTATGACGTGTCCACTTCCCAGCAGAATCCAATCATTGTCGAAACTGTTCAATGATTAATGTCCATATAATAACTCCATTATCGATCATGGGTTTAATCTCCTATTTATACGCAGTAATGTAAAGACACTAATCACTCGTCATCTATATTTAATTATATAATCTATTAATAACAATTTTATTTAGCTAATTAATTGTTTTTCTAAACTTGAATGATTGCGAAATGAAATGGTACATGAGTACAAACAAAGTACTCTATTAGTTGCGGAAAACCAAAATTAAGCTATAAACTGGAATTGTATTGTTGATCAAGCTAAGCTTTCTTTCATAGGAGTACTTTCCTTGGTCCTACATAAATGTTACATGGTTCTTTATAAGAGGCTCGCATAATTTTGAAAGTTTCGCATATGGATCATTTTGCATGAAAAAGAAAAGGAGAACATGATAGACAGTCCGCCATGTCCCTAATAAGTAGTATTGTATTTTCTGGAGAAAAAAATTGATAACTAATAAGGTAATTAGTAGTAACAACATAACACACTCACTTTATCGACGGTTAATAAGCGTCGCAAAAGCCTGTTTTGTTGTAGTAAAACCGGCAAAACGAGGATAACGGTCACTTTAATAGATTCTTAAAAAGTTGGTTAGATTTTTTTTTTACTACACAATCGATGTTCTATTGATTAACATTTACCAAATAAACTTATCAATTCGACAAGTATGTTAAATATTCTAATTTTTTTACCAACGTGATGTTCTATTAATTTTAATTTTATTTTTTTTACCAACGTGATGTTGGTGCAGTGGTGTCAGGGGCTGCACTTGGTAGGGAGGATTACGGTTCGATCCCCCGCAACACCGTTGGGAGAGGAATAAAACCTTAACCCTGAGACTCCCCTCGAACTGGAATAGTCGGCCAATGAACCGGACACCAGTGGTTAAAAACCCAAAAAAAAAAAAAAAAATCTAATTTTTATTATTAAATAAAGTGAAAATCTGATAAGTTCACTGATTTAGTTCCACAAAATCACTCTTAAAGGATAAAAATGACACATGGTTATAAATCCCGAAGTTTTAATTCACTTGGTTAGAGTCGTTAGACCGATCACCGATGCCCATATCAAAGAACTATTGATCACTATAATATGGATATCTTGAATAAACTTAAAGAGAAAAAAACAATGGTTGAATAATAATTTATAATCAAGTACTTAAGTACAAGGATTAAGTACTTAAACAATACTAATATATTTCTCCACTTCACTTATAAGACAAGGATTAAGTACTTAAACAAAGATATATTTATTCACTTCGTTTCCCAAATATTCTATGGTAGAGGGCTCCACTTATTTTCCCAATTCGATCATGTTAGTGTATATAATTTCGAGAATATCCTTTAATGATTGAATCTGTAACAAAAATGTTACGTAGAAGGTTTTAGATTCAAACACGACGGGACAAGGCACTGGTTTCGTCCCTAAAATAAAAACCTTTTTTTTTACAAGTTTAATTCATGGATGAGGTGCATGTCACTTTTATATATCGCGAAGCAAATAGCGTTGTAGATATTTTGTAAAGTGAGGTGGTTATGTAGCAGCCGCTATTCCACCACTACTTAGGAAAAAATTCATATTTAGGTACTCCAAAGTGCGTGTGTCCAGTTTAGATATCCCTACGTTTTGCACGATCAATATAGTGATATTATCGGTTTAGAATTTATACCTTTATACATGAAAGTTTTTGACATTTTTTTTGGATTAAAGTTTGATAATAATGCAGACAAGAACTTGATGTAACCGTTCTTGATATTCATGTGGACCACCATTAAACAAAGATTGTCATCAGTTAAATATATAATGTCGTTTTTATATAAGATTAATTTGCAAAGATTTAGTAATGATTAATACCCGTCCACATTACAAGTATACATCAGGTTGTTTAGGACCATTTGTTGATCATCAAAGGATCGTTAAGAAAGTATTGAGCAAAATTGAGAAATAGTCGAGATAGTTATACATAAATGAATAAATAAAAATAAAAGTTGATCAAGAAATATTTTGCCAAAAAAATTTATAATTGTGTATTGTTTTTTTGTTTTAATAATTTTTTTATGAACTGTCTTAAGAGCCTTAAGAGTTAAGACATTTAACAAAAATGATTCTAAAGAAGGACATGTGATGATAAATATATGAGTATACTGTATATACACTATGATATACCTAGGAAGTTTGGTTGAAGTTGCTATCTTGGTCCAACTCCAATTGAATTGAAAGATGATAATTGCCAGATTGAAAAGAGTAAATCATATCATTCGGTGCACTTGCACATATATATCCATCCACACAATAATAAAAATTTAGAGAAGAAGCATGCATTTGCAATTGCAACATCCCACTAAGAGGAAGTGCCCATGTTGGATATTGGATAAAACAAAAAATAATGTGACACGAGTATGAAATATGATGATGAAAGTTACACGTCACACAAAATAAGAATAGGAAGTTAGGAACCCACATTATTATGGTCTATGACCATCTCCAGCAGTGTTCCGTTGTGGCCAACAGAACTCCAGCAGTGTTATATTGAATTTAATGATAGAACCCGTTATGTTCTACAAAATTGGTTCTGTTGGATTCTGTTGATTTTTTGGGTTTAAATTGTGGGTTCTGTGGTGTTCTAACTGCTAGAGAGGTTTGATGGTGTTTGGGTTCTGTTGAGTGGAAAGCTGATGTGGCATGAGAGAGAGTGTATTTTGGGTTCTGTTGGGTTCTAACTGCTGCTGGAGATGGCGTAAAGTAGTTTTAAGTATGAGTTTGGTGGCATATTATCAATTATCTGATTTTATTTTATTTTATTGTTTGCTCATAATAATAATGATAAGTATATTAAGTAAATATAAGGTGATTAAATTTATAAAACTACTTTGTAACTCATTAAAAATAATGTGATTCACATATTCAACCAATCACCTTTATAGCTTTCTTATAAGTTTATTTTCTTAAAATAGACACTAAATTAATAATCATATATCTGAGCAAATTCTTAAATCTAAAGTTATATACTACAAAAGATGTTAAACTCCATCCCACAACGCTTGTGATTAGGACCTGAAATCAACATATAACATTACATTAGATAACCTTATCCCCTTACAAGGTCTTTTAAGTGGAAGATGACCCAATTATAAGAGCACTAGTTACTGGATCCCTAAAACCTCTCCCTATCCAATATTTAGGATGAAATTGACAAAATGGTGTCAAAAACGAACAATCTGAGGACTCCTAACTTCATTGGGGCCCACATAAATGTTCCTAAATTTGGAACTCCATAAAAAATTTCCTACATTTGAGTACTCATTTGTCCCTCCCTATTTCTTCCCTATCTATGTGGCACCACATATATCCTCCATGTGTCCTTTTTCATCACTAAAATTATCCATGTGTCATTTTTCATCACTAAAACATAAATAATAGGAGACATCTAATTATCATCTATGTAGTTGATATCCTAAATAATTATATGGGACTACTTAGGAGCAATATTTAGACAAATATTATATGTGTCATGTAAAGAGTGCTCTAATATGGTATCAGAGCGAAATTCAAGTCGATGATGGTCACCCGTGTTGGGTTTGAGCCTATGTGTATTCCGGCATTCATTGTCCACGTTGTAGACCCGATGTTCATACCGGGCTACACGTGATCTATGTTTTGAAGCCCGGACCCGGAGGTCGAGCCGGACACCCCACTATAAGAGGTTCAACCGGTTTAACCGCGGGTCAATCCAGACTCAACTTTGACTTTATCATTGTATATATACATAATATTTCAATACAATATATATGAGATTTGGCAAAAAACTATAGATATGATATATTTTACACATCTCAATATTTATTAATGCACCACCATTACGTAATAAATGATCCAAAACAATCTTTTTAACCACTAATTTAAAAGTTCATTCATAATTAATATAAAATGACATATAATAGAACATTACAAGTCAATTAAAAAATCCACAAAGAAATTTAGGAAGGAAAAAAGTATGTAATCTTTCATCTTCGCATGTAGCACTTGGAGTGGAAAGTTTTTCTTTTTTTTAATTAGGTTGACCCGGAGTTTTATTGGTTCAACCTCCGGTCCATGCGGGTCAACCGGACGGACCTTGAAAGGCGGTTTTTAGGCTTCCACTTGGTTGTGTTGACGGGTAGCGGTTCAACCGGACGGTCCGACCGGGACTTTGAAACATAGCACGTGAGGGGGCGTGTTAAACTCCATCTCACATCGCTTGTGAGTAGGACCTGAAATTATCATATAAGATTGGATAACATTATCCCCTTACAAGGACTTTTAAGGGAAAAATATCACAATTCTAATAAAAATTGCGATATCACTTTTAATAACATGTTAGACTCTACACACATCGAGAGAAAACGAGCACATTTAAATCATATATCGATGACTCGTATGCTCAAAAGATTTGAAGTGACATTCTTTTTACGGAAGTTCAAACATTTAGGGGGCCTAAAAGTCAATCTATTTCATTGTAGTCCATCGGAGGATATAGTAACCTTTTTTTAAAAACAAATTTAATACTCGCATTAATCAATACACAACGAAATAAAATTTACATTTCTCCAGCAATTTAACTCTACTTTCTAGATCATCTATACTATAATATAATTGAGTTGCGATAAAGTAGATTATTTTGATTGAATGTGGACCGTTGGATAGGCACATGAGATAGGGAAAGTAGAATATAGAGCCGTGGAATCAGGGGCGAGGCCAATACCCAATATATGGCCTGTGGGGGCCCTTCGACTCAACTCAAAATTATTTTTCTACTGCATAATATAATATAATATTTCACATTTTGTTCTCTCTAATAATTTATTTGACCCCATAAATTTATAAAAGATAATAAAATAAAATACTCAATTTTAGTGTCAATTATGGATTAACCAAAATCAAACTAAACTTTTAATATTTTAGTAAGTTAATGTTGTAATTTCAATATATTATAGTGTAAAATTTATTTTTTTTCGGTATACTTGTGTGTAAATTTAATAATGCTAATTTGAAATTGAGATAAAATGATTTTATAATTATTTTTATCCACTTTTGTTGACTAATAAAATATTTGGCAAAATTTTTTTCACCGCATAACAAATTTCACCCCTCTGGACGTTGTTGATGGCCTCGTCCCACGTGGAATAGTGATTGAACATCTTCCAGTCTAGTTTATTATCGGCGGCATGTACGGAGGTGTTTGCAATAGTTTCAACTTAAAATAAGTGGCTTAAATTTAAGTAGAATTTGGTAAAGTTGAATTATTAGAGAATTTGATGGGTGTTTGCAAAAAACTACTTAAAAGTTAGATAAGTTGTAGGAGTATTGTTTGCAAACCTAAATTTTTGGACAAAAACAACTAAAACCCAGCCTAATTTAAGGGGAAGCTGATGAAGGAGGTACAACCCAGTTTTTTCAATTTCAACTTATCTAGCTTAACTTAATAGAATTAAACGGCTTATAAGCTGGTGCAAAGACTCAAAAATCTAATTTTAATTAAAATAATCGATAAGGTTAATAAGATAATTTGTTTCAAACACCAACTAGTAATTATGATGGGGAGCGGTGATGATCATCAATAATGATACTACTCCCTATTCAACAGAATAGAAACAGTAGAAGTAGAGAATAGGATTAGATTGAAATCTGCTCCTTCATTTACTAGTTTGGGAACAGACAATTAGTCGTAGACTCCAAAAGTAGGTGATAGATTTTAGGTTATATACATATATACTACTAGTTCTAGACCAAAGAATCACTCACTCGCCTTTGCAGGTTTCGTTTACGTCCCAACTTGTTTCCTTACCCTTTTTCCACACCATCCTCATCTTTTCAAGTTTCAATCCCCCACCGTTTTATATTTGTTTGGGACTCCCCTTACACCATGTGTATCCCTCAAACTCTATCTTACGTCACGACAGTATTTCACTTATAACAAACTATATCATAATTTCATCTCCAACCCTCATATACTATATTATCCTATTTTTTTCTTTTCCCATTTTTTTCAAAACTACTTTATTTTTCTATATTTCTTCTTTTAAACCTTCACATTTTATATTATTCAAATGTCGTTACTTAGTTAAAATAACATGATAAAAAAAATATTATACACAGTAATAAAAAATACAACATCTCAAAATCTATATTGTAACAATTACGCATCTCGCGCGTTCTATTTTAACAATAAAAAATTTTTTATGTAAGGCATACAGATGTTTCACATTGTACAATAAGTTAATTCATTTATTACTTATATAACAAAACTATTTGACTCAATTATTTTCCACAAAGACGGCAAAAGGTTTGGCCAGGGAATTTATGACAACAAGGACAACAACTTGTCAAAAAAAGGCAGCAAAATTTAATTTTCATGTCAAAAACATTCGATGAACATTTTTCTGCCAGTGCGAATGATTTATCCTTGTCAACTTTAAATGACAACTTAGATGATAAGTTTTTGTAGCATTCACGATTCATTTGACCACCACCAGATAGAGATTCGAGCATGGTTGAAATACCTCTACAACAACTTTTGTCAAGAGCCACTTTTGGATCATATGTATCATAGTATTCCTTGCAATTTTCAAGAAACTCTTCCAATCGAATGCCACTACATGAATCTGGACTTACAGACCTTTCAATCATACCAAATAACATAATAGTCAAAACAAACACTAACCTCATGTTGGCACCTATGCTGCAATTTATCTTAATACTTATTTAGTTGCTATCTTCAACATGTAATGAACATGTGTTGTTGTGTATTGAATGATGATATGTATCATGGTATATTTATAGACAAACAATTTCATTGTATTCTATCATTTTGAAACTAAGTGCATATTAAATGAAAATAGTACTTTTTTTAGATTCTGTATTTTTTTAAGATTCTTTACGTAGTTCATTTTTTTTTCCGTTTCTTTAAATTTTTTATATTTCCTTTTTTGACAAATTTTTATGTTAGAACTTTATTGTGGATATTGCCACTAAACCAGACACTCATTACATAAGGGCAGGGGCGGAACCAGGAATTATAGTTAGGTGGGGGAACTTATATATACATACTCCCTCCGTCCCAGAGCAGTTGCACCATTTGCTGTTGGACACAGAAAATAAGGAGAAGATTTAAATATTGAGTTATATTGATAGTGAGTGTTGCTTTTACTTTATGGAGGATTTGTGGCCACAAAAATGTGTTGATGGAATATAAAATTATTATAACCATATCCAAATATGGCAAAAAAATGAAATGGTGCAACTCTAACGGGATGCCCAAAATGGCAAAATGGTGCAACTGTTCTGGGACGGAGGGAGTACTTTTTTTCAAGGTTCGGGGGGGGGGGGGGGGGGGGAAAGTTGAAAAATCGTAAAAGTTACCTTTAAAAATTTCAAAAATTCGTAAATTCTTCCATATTTTTTTTTTGGGGGTGCTTGTGGGGGCGGAGGCTCCGGCCGGCCCCCCTGGTTCCGCCCCTGTATAAGGGTCTGTAACTTTTTAGTACCCTCTTACGTTCCTAATATCGTTTTAATGCCTACTAGTTGAGCAATTACATTTTGGTACACGAATTTGACTAAGAGGTAAGAACAGTTCCAAATTGAATTTATATGCATCCGAACAAACTTAAGATTTATAAGACAATAATAAAACTAATAAAATTTAAAACTAAAATAATATAATTAAAATGATTAACTAAATTTAAAAAAAAAACATTTTTTTAAGTCTTCTTCTGATCCAAACAAAATCAAACAAAGATAAAATTACCGTTCCTTTTCTAACTGGTGCATTTTGTCCAACAACGAGTACCATCACCTTCATGAATGCTCCCTGGTGGAGTGCAACAGCCCAATCGTTTAAGGCCACTAATCATAGCTCTATGACCGATTAGTTAGTAAGAACATTAATTATGGTGTGGGGCTTTAAACATACAAGTCAGAAAAAAAGTCCTCCCAAATTGAAGACTCTAATGGTTTTTTGGATTAATTGGGGTGCTAAGTGGGGCCCATATGACATATCAAATTTCATTATTCTATTTCCTAATTAAAAATAAATTATTTATATCAATTGGGGTTTAAATGGAGGCTACTATTTAATAACTATTTTCCTATGGGCTACCAAAAAAGTCCCCATTGGAGTCATTTTTGGACTTAATTGAGATTTTAAGTCCCAATTAAATACCAAAAAAGTCTGCATAAGGAGTGCTCTAAGTATAATTACATCACCGAATTGTTGTTTAAGAAGCATAGATTGGTGCGATAAATTACACAGGTTTGAAAACCGATTGCACTTTTATGAGAAATAAATATTACTCCCTTCGTCCGAGAGATCTTTACCCATTAGGGTTAACACGCAGTTTAAAAAGAAATACTTCCTCCAGTTTTTTACAAACTTTCTAAGGGGACTATTCATCGCGACCTTTGACCACGTATAACTTTTAAATTAAATTGTATCAATATAAATTAAAATTTGATTATGAAAATATACTCGATTTAATTTTATAATATAATTTTATTATATTTGTATTGTAATTTAGGAGTTATACGTGGTCAAAGTTCGCGATGAATAGTCCCCTTAAGAAGTTTGTAAGGAGATGGAGGAAGTAATAAAGCAGTATAAAGTTAGTGTGATATGTTAGTTTTTTTAATTAAAATGGAGTTGTTAAACTATAAAGTAGTGGTAAAGTTGTAATAAAGTGTATGAAATAATGTTTTTAATGTGTGTGGTAGCTTTCATTTTAGTAAATTGTAAAGTTTTGTGGGACACTCAAAAATGGAAAGTGAATAAAGTTTGTAATACGGGGAGCAATTGGAAGTTTAAATGGATAGATTCATCTAACATTGTGAAAATATCATTACCTATATCTAGTTTATAAAAGCCACTAGCACATTCTTGTTGTTCAAGTTTGCCAGATGGCTCAAACAACTCACTATACGTTTGTCTTCATGGGGTGCTATACTGCTATACGATTTATTTGTAACCTTGGGATATATGTTCCTTCTTCTAATTTTATACTTATACACCAAATTCTAAAGCAAACTACAGGAGTGCGCTAAAGTATTAAATTATTTTACGAAAATGTCTATAACTCGATCAATAATCGATTGTCGACCTTACTTTCTGACGGATGGGATTACCAATATTTATCACATGGATATCTATGTAATGTTATTATAGGGTCAATTGCATATGATACCCCTCTTAGTGTTTTTAATTACATCTAGCCCCGTCTTAGTCCGAAGATTGCATCCACTACCCTTACTAGATAAAATTAATTACATCTAGATCCACGACTTTGACTTTTCGCAAACTAATTCATTGAAAGTACTATTTTGCCCTTGGTCAATTATTGGATTTTTTGGTTGACCAATCAACTTAAGCAGGTGTGGACCTTGATGTAAATTAATTTGAATTTTTAGGTGTTAAATGTAATAGATAATTATTAAAAACTAAAAAAAAAAAGAAAAGAAAAAGAAAGAAAGAAAAAAAAACAGAAACAACTCCAGATCGGAGCCGTAAATACCTCCAATTTGGGGCTGTTTAAACAGCCCCAAATCGGAGCTGTAACGGCTCCAATTTGGAGCAGTTGAACGAACAGCCCCAAATCGGAGCTATTTACAGCTCCGGTTTGGAGCCTTACAACCCCATATCAGAGTTGTAAGGGCTCCAATTTGGGGTTGTTGAATATTTGGAGCGGTAAATAGCTCCAACGCCGGAGTTGTTGCAAAATTATTTCGGTACCGGCATTATTCTGGTACCGGATATTGGAGAAGAAGATGAACAAAAGAAAAAAAAAACGAAATAGAAAAATAAAAAAGAAATGAAAAGAAGTTAAGAATGTGTTTGGTTATCAATCAATGAATAGTGACTTATTCCTTGGTCAACAAAAAAATGGGCTCGTGGACCTGGATGTAATTCTGGGACTAAGAGGGTTGTATATGCAAAGTGGTGTCCTAAGAGGGGTATCATATGATATTTAATTACCCTGTTATTATAGGATCCATTTTAATCGATATAGGATGTGGAGTAGTAGTATATTTACATGGGTCCATAACTTTTTAAACCTAGTTATCGGCTCTAATAACATAATGAACCACCTTATGCCATCAATTACAAAAAGGACCACGAACTTGACCAATTCACGCTCTAGGCACTATTCCTTTTTCAGTTTTTGAGTAAGCCAAACAACCTTAGTATTTAAAAAAAATAATAATAACAAAAATAAAAATGATAAAATAAAATAAAAATAATTTTTTAAAAAAAATCTTCTTCTTCTCTAGCTCCGGTACCGGAAAAATTTTCCGGTACCGGAGATCCGGCAAGCTTTGGTCGGAACTGTGCAAGCTCCGCCCAGAGCTTGCAAAGCTCCGATCGGAGCTATGCCGACTCCGATCAACTCCAGATCGGAGCCGGCATAGCTCCGATCGGAGCTTGCAGAGCTCCAGCAATCTGGAGCTCTGCATGCTCCAGGCCGGAGCTTGCACAGCTCCGCTGAGCTCTGCAAGCTCCGCTCTCCGATATGGAGCTTGCAAGCTCCTTGCCGGAGCTTAAGGAAAAGATGATTAAAAAAAAAGAAAAAGAAAAAAGAATTAGAAGGAACTAAAAATTACAAAGAAAAAGAAATTAGAAAAATAAAAAAGAAATAAATAGTTAGACCATCTTTGGTTTGCACATTTTGTGCCTATGACATTTCTGTAAATAATGTCCAGTCAACTCTGAAAATGAGATTTTTGGTCTTAAATGTAATTGTGGGCATATTGAGGTTATTTTTTAGAAGTCTCTTCTTAACGTGGTCTTTTAAATTAATTTCTCTATTTACATTGTTGAATTAATAATAGGAATAATAACTCAAGTAGCGGAAAGAAAAGAAGTTAAGGGTGGCATGACATGAGAAAAATGGGAGGATGGTCATGACATTGTTAAATTTTTTTTTTACTTAATAATGATAAATAAATATTTTGAAATTTTTTTTATTGAATTTCTTATCCATATAGTCAAATTTTATTGTAAAATTAGAGAATTTTATTAAATTAATGACCAATGTAACTAAATTTTATTGTAAAATTAATTTATTTAACAACATTTAACATTTATAACAATATTGAGTAGGGCACACATTGAATTTATTTTGAAAATACAAATAAAAAAAAATTACAATAAAATACATTAAAAAAATTAAATTTTAGTGTGGACGGGTAGGGCCATGCCCCTACCCATCCCAAGGGTGACTTCGTCCCTGAGGATGGTGTAGTAAATGAATTTCGGTATTGTTTTTTTTTTTTTTTTTTTTTTTTTGAAATCATCAAAATTTATTAATCACTCCAAAGAAACTTACAAATACAATACAATTGCATAAGAGTTGCACCAGTAAATGAATTTCGGTATGGGCTCATGATGATTGCAACGCATAAATGAACTTAAATGAAAAGAAACGAGGCCAAAGCCGCCATTTTCTTCTCCTTTTTCTTTCTGATTAACAATAATTATTACTCCTACTGTTACTATATTAATTACGGCTTATAAGTTATACCATGTTGTCGACACTTGGTGATGGAGAGTGAGCTGAATAGACATGGAAGTAAAACAACGGATAGAGACGGCCAAAAAGTTTATATCAATGCCCTCTAAATTATACTCCAATTGGGAATTTCAAGGAAATTTTGCCCAAGAGTTCTTATTACCAATATTACCAATAGTAATTTCATGTTAGTATACTTCTAAACTTAGACTCCTGAACTGAACTGATCTGAACTGAACTGAATTGAATGAAGTTGAACTTATTTGTAATATAAAATACTATTAAGAAAATCTGAATTGAACTGAATTTTATGCATTTGAACTGAACTGAATTGATTTGAACTTAATTTAAAATAATTAATTTTCAGATGAAAAACAGCGGGGTTAATAACAAATTAACAATTCCTTGATAACATATATTTTTGCCCACGTAATTGTGAATGAATCTACCTTGCATCCCATTAGAATATTTAGGTCGTGTTTGATTTCGTTTGGAAAAATAGATATCAAATCATCAATTTAATTGGTGATTTACTTGATTGAAATTTATACTATAGAAAATAAGAGTTATAGGAGTGGTCAAGTGGTTAGAGTGTTGAAATAGCACCATAGAGGATCAGGGTTCGAACCCCAATGGATAAATAAAGGGAAATTTATGCTATAAAGAAGTTCAAATAAGTTGCATTTAGGTTTTTTCAAGTAAAATCCATTAGAGCTCTAGTGGAACAATATATCATTCCTATTTTTCTCAAACTTCCTAATATTAGTTAGCCACAATAACATATCCAAATTTTTCTCAACGTGACAATCCCATGAGTTGGCGTGGTTACGGATAATCGAGACACACGTGGTTAACGTTAATTGAGACATACACGACGTACCGTCTATATGACATCGTTCATTTATTATGGGAGCCTCTTTGCCTTCGAAAGCGATCAAAAGTCGTTGCATCATATTAGATTATGTGCATGATTACATACCGTTTTACACTCACCTACATATCCGACATGAGAGACGGGACATCATATTCAACCCTCCATAAGTAATGCCACATCATCATCGTGCCTTGACTTAACCAACCACCCGAACCCCTCGTACTCTATCAGTCAATTAGCATTTCGGGCATGGACACACCATGGGTCAAACATTTTATAGTTAAACCTCACTCATTAAATTATAAACAGTGAAAGTAAAGACCGCTTGTTGCAACAAACATTGTAACGTAGCGTAATCGATCAGTGAGCACTAAAATTAGATTGTGGAACGCAATCATCCACTTGTAACAGATAAGTGATGAGGGTGATACTATTTAACTAACCGCCGTATAAAGACACAAAATGGAAAAAGAAAAACACATGGATAAGAAGATATTAAAAGGAAAGAGTTTCCATGTTTATTGATACTACTAGTTCTCTCAATGGATGGATATTCTATAGAAAGCAAATTCCATTGTCATATTTTAGATTAGAAACATGAATATCTATCTCACCAAAAATAAAAATGGTAGGCTAGCTAGTTGGGGGGGGTATGAAATGACAAAAGTACCCCTGGAACTCAAGTATAAAAGGGGCAAAGAATGTAAGTGTGTTCTCGTGTCACAAATCAAAAGCTAGCCATTGCAGTACTTTCATCACTGGTATAATAGGCCTGAAGCATTAAAAAGCACGTAGAGCCGCAAAAAGACATTAACGGCACCCTTTTTTTCCTCCCTTTTTTCTCATCTCTATTCATCACCGTCGTCATAGAGTTTCAATTTTGAAACCAAATATCACATTTCTCAAGAAGCAAGTAGATATACTTCTCTCTCTTTCTCTCTCTTTAAAACTGATTCACGTTAATAGTAGTAGTAGTAGTAATAATTATTATACAGCCTTGAAATAGCTGCGCTCGTTAGCCTTCTCTATATCCCACTACTACTATATATAACCCCCCCATTCATTACTGCCATATCACCCACACAACAAACTACCACTACTATAAACTGAGAAAGGATAAAATACTTTAAAAAAATTATATAATATATATATACATAGCGGTGTCGAGATGGTGGTAGAAGGCGGAGGAGTGGTGGCGGTGGTGGTGGTGCGGGAGTATGACGAGAAGAAAGACAGCAAGGCAGTGGAGGAGGTGGAGAATAGGTGCGAAGTGGGTCCCAGCGGTAAACTATCTCTCTACACCGACCTATTGGGTGACCCCATTTGTCGGGTCCGTAATTCACCCGATTATCTCATGCTCGTAAGTAATATACTTCCCTAACAACATTACTATTATTATTATTATTAAGTGTACGCATTTTACTAATTATTTTGCCTTATTTGGCTAAAGTGTTTTTAAATAATAATAATAATTATTGACGTGTTTGAAATGGTAAAATTAATTCATGTAGGTTGCGGAGATGGTGGTGTTGGGCGGCGGAGTGGATAAGGAGAGAAGGGAAATAGTGGGGATGATTAGAGGATGTATTAAAACCGTTACGTCGTCTTCTGGAACAACAAAACTTAAACAAGAAGAAGAGGATGAAGATTACAACATGATGATGATGAGGATGAATCCCAATTACGCTAAGCTCGCTTACATTCTAGGCCTCCGCGTTTCACCTTCTCACCGGTAACTAACTAACTAACTTCTCTTATCTATTCTCATTACACATTTCGTCTTAACTTGTCTTAACCTTCTTCATTTTTGTATTCGTCAAGTAAGAAATGTTTTATAACCGTATTGAAAGTTTGGGTGGCCAAGAGATCATCTTTTTTCCCACAAGACCCGTTCCGTGCAATCTTCCACTACATTCAGTTTTTAGTAATTGGCTTTTTTGGAAATTTCCCTTATTTTTATATACTCTGTTGTTTTATTTTATTGTAATATAAACACAGCCTGCTCTGGTTCAATGTTTCAACCCTCACTATATTTACTGTGGTCCCCACAGTTACACAGATGAAATTGGATCATTGATTAATCCACCTGATGGAATCTAATTTTTCATTTAATCCATACGAAGAGCAGTTTTTTTTTTTGTTTTTTTTAGATACTTTTTGAGATTTACCTTTTTTCTAAAGAATTTCACTTTATTTTGACTTTTTTATTGAGTTAAAATGTAATCATTGTTGTTAGATTTTGTAAAATTAAGTCTCCGTGTGACAGAGAAAATAAAAGATGCAAAAGGCGGTAAAGTACAATTTGAAGTATTTTCATTTTTTATTTTACTCTGTTGTTATAAAAGTATTTATCACAATTTTTTTTTAAAGGAGTGGAGTGCTTACATATGAATAGTGCATTGAGTATGTGACTAGTGTTTTAAATACAAATTAAAAGCTAAGTAATTAATTTATTGACTTAATGATTGGTTGATGTTTAACAGGAGAATGGGAATCGGGTTGCAGCTAGTTCGCCGAATGGAGACTTGGTTCGTCGAAAATGGTGCGGATTACTCCTACATGGCCACGGAAAATGACAACCTGCCATCCGTCAAGCTTTTCACTCAAAAATGCGGTTATTCCAAGTTCCGTACCCCATCCATCCTGGTCCAGCCCGTTTTCGCCCACCGTATCAAGTCAACTAAGCGTGTCGCTATCGTGAAAC
The DNA here is from genome assembly GCA_028274465.1 of Plantago ovata. Taxonomy (NCBI): domain Eukaryota; kingdom Viridiplantae; phylum Streptophyta; class Magnoliopsida; order Lamiales; family Plantaginaceae; genus Plantago; species Plantago ovata. Next base: position 3,594,747 of record CM051457.1, on the reverse strand, counting down.
TCACCTCATCCGAAGCTGAGTCCCTCTACCGCACCCGTTTCTCCACCACCGAGTTCTTCCCCCGTGACATTGACGCGGTGTTAAATAACAAGCTTACACTCGGAACTTTCCTTGCCCTGCCAAAGCATTCGACTTGGCAGGGTGTTGACGCGTTCCTAGCCAAGCCGCCCGAGTCTTGGGCCGTGCTCAGCATTTGGAACTGTATGGACGTGATGAGGCTCGAGGTCCGGGGTGCGTCCTGTGTTCGAAAGGCGCTTGCGAAAACCACCCGGGTCGTGGACGGGGCCCTTCCTTGGCTCCGTTTGCCTTCTGTGCCCGAGGTTTTTAGGCCCTTTGGGTTTCACTTTCTTTATGGGCTTGGTGGAGAAGGCCCAAATGCAACAAAGTGCATGAAGGCCCTATGTGAGCTGGCCCACAACCTGGCTAAGGAACATGGGTGTGGTGTTGTGGCTACAGAGGTGGCTAGCCAAGAGCCGCTTAGGTTCGGGATACCGCATTGGAAGAGACTTTCGTGCCCCGAGGATCTGTGGTGCATCAAGAGGTTAAGAGAGCATGACGACAAATCCATTGGGGACTGGACTAAGTCACCTCCCGGCCGGTCCATTTTCGTTGATCCGAGGGAGTTTTAGAGTTAAAATCTTTACCCCATCAGTTCTCCTATAAGAAATATCGTCTAGATTTTGGATCAAATATTAACTTTGTTATGTACTAGTTGGGTTAACTTCATTTAGGTCATGTAATTTTCTATTTTAAATCTAATATAATATCAAAATCTTGTAACATTTTATGTGGGGTGGGTTTAAGTTTGACTAGTGGAGGGGAATAGAAGAACCGAGGAGGATATGGATCAACAACTATGATCATTTTTGTTGTTTAGTTGTTTCTTGTGAAGAGGAATATCCTCTCTACTCTCTTGGTTTTAAAGTTTTGGGTTTCTGTTAGGATCCTTCCAATCTTCTCCCTCCGTTTTTTAAAAATTATTTTCGTTTATTCTGAGATAATCTTTTACGATATTTATATAATATATATATTGATAATAATAATTTGTATGTGTAGTGGGTTTTATTGTTGTTTTCTTGGCGGTCTTATTCATAATGTAATATTCTGAAATGTGACATATCATAAACACTTACAACACTGAAGCAATGATACGTCATTATCGAAACCGTTTGTATTTGGTCAAATTGTAATTTGCAAGTTCTACTGAAAGGTAAGTTAATTTGGACAACATTTCTTGTTCTATTTAATTTATCGAACTAGTTGCAATCTATGCTGATTCATATTTGGGTAATGACAAGAACAGGAGAAACAAGGGGGACTCAAATAGTGAAGTTTTATTGTTTCCTTTTAGGATCAGACAAAAGAAATATGGAAAAAGTGAGGGGACCATTTTGCTATATTGCTTCGAACACGAGGATCTATCGTGTGCATACATCTGGGTGATTACTCGGGACAATTCATGTCTCGTCCTCGCTTGTTCATCTTCTCAGATACCTCTTTTCCGGAAATAATATCTTTTCATCATGTATGGTATGTATTACCGACGGTCGCCAATGTATTCTGAGTGGCTGGTCGGTTCAGTTGGTTAAAGATAAAATTATTGGTGGATGAATTTATAATTATACCATTCTGGATCATAATAGATGCACAAAACAGTTATACAATTTGGATCCAAATTGAAAAATATCATACTAGACCAATGTTTAAAGATCAAAACGGTATGCATGCATGTCTACTTATGTACAAGTAGCAAGTTGGTTGGATAAAAGATTCTACATGGTTAAATAACTTATTTGTTGCAGTCATTATCATCTCAACCGTCCATGATTATCAATTTTCCGGAACAAATTGAATCCGTTAAATGGAACTTTTGAGGATGAAGTTTATCCATCTATAGACGAGTCACCTTCAGTTTATGCTCGACTCTTTTTTTACTAACATATAACTACCACAAGTTTTAACATTTCTATGTCAAGGGACAATTACAAATTGACCCATTTTTATTATCGTGGGTTTGGACATTTGATGTGTTGTTAAATCTTGGATCCCATCAAATAAACCTTTTTCGTAGAGGGGTCAAGGTCATTGAATCTTTTCCTCATTTTGAATTGATGGCATACTTTCCTTATGGTTTTACACTACCTAATTGGGACTTTAAGCATATAATAAAAAAAAACAATCTTTCCAGATTGAAGCCTCTAATGATTTTAGGCTTATTTGAGGCTTGTATGTAGGTCCCATATGTCACATGTTAGTCTATTATAAAATTTTCTACTAAAAAATATAATTAAATAATTTTTTTAATATAAGTTGTGGCTTAAATGGAGGGTACTATTTATTAGCCCTTTCCCATGGGCTACTAAATAGTGGCCCCATAAAAGCTTCCATTGGAGATGTTTTTTTAGCTTAATTGAGATTTAAACCTCAATTAAGCCCCAAAAAAGCATCCATAAGGGGTGCTCTTATACTTCGTCTCAATACAATAGTAATATATTTGATTGGATACAAATATCAGTAGCTTCAAATCAAATTTCAAAATGTAGACTATTATTATGAAACTCTAAGTGAGGTGTAAGTTATTTTTATTCTTATGGTAATAGTAAATCGTTGAAACCGCAAACTTCCTTGCCGTTTTTTAACTTTTCACCTTATCTTTTATGTACAAAAGCAAATGGTGTAATTACTCTGGGACGGAGTAAGTACCTAAACATATACTTAGATTGGATAAAAAGGTAAATTTGAGATAATGGAAGGGTTGAATAGTAAATATTTGATTTTTGATCATAAAATCTAAGTGGGTTCAGTTGTAAGTTAGATGATTGGTGAGATATATGTATAGATAGTCTAGTACTCATCCGTTATTTTGGATTCTATACGTTTGCTTTTGGATCGGAGTTTTAGGAGGTTTATGTAATGATTGTAGTGTGTTGGTTTAGTGGCAGGACCCACAATAAAGTTGTGAGATAAATATTTGTCAAAAATAGAAACGTATAGAATCTAAAGAAACGGACAAAAATGGAATACGTATAAAATCCAGAAAAACAGATGAGTAACAAGTACGATGTTGGTTCCCGACAAAGGTGGAATGCATTGGCCACCCTCCCAGCCTACTATTTATACAGTTCAATTTGCCCACATTACTTGGACAATCCTTTCACAAAATGGTTATTAACTTTGTAGATGCTCATGAATCTACGATTGATACTTGATAATTCGTGGGCAGCAATTACCTGCGAGACAAAGGATTAGCGAAAACTAAAGAGTGGCGACCTGCAAGATCAACAATTGAGAAAGTGTGAGATTCCACTAGGACACCGGTGTGGTGCCGACCATATGGACTCCGACGCTCAAGTTAGCGGATTTGTGATAATAAAGAATAAATTAAACGTGCGATCAAAAGTAAATAGAAACTTAACCAGAACTGATGTCGGTGAACAATGAGAAATCTAGGTCTCCAGCGGATGGACTGGAACGACTTAGGGTTTTGGTGGCCAAGATAGATTTCTCTAAGGTTCTAGGTGTCCGACCATGGATTCTTATGGAACTGATTAAATATGTAAGTGGAGACTATCGAAATACTACGATGGCTTTCTGTAAGTTTGATTTTCTCTCAGAGAATAATTGTCAGTGACCATCTAATGTAAGTTGCAATTGGATGATCTCTCCTTTTCCTCGACCCCCTTTTTAAATTAAGTCTCTCAGACTCTTTCTTCCACTCCGCCAGCCGTTAGTGAAGTATGCGGTCGTTTCTATCCGTTTCATAACGTTCAGTTGAACGTTGAGGTTGAGTGGTCCATAAATTGCAACAATCGAACTAATAATTTAGGGGAGCGGGAGCGAATTAATGGTTGGCACCGTTTTAATCCTCATGGGAAGATGCACCCGACAACTTTCACGGACCGTCGACTTTCAAATATTAGCTAACGGCCACCATGTAGTTAGCTAATGGGGTTTGACTAATCCGTGTGCTAATTCGCGGTCGGATGGTCAAAATTAGATCATCATGAAAGCAATTTTGACTTGTGGTGAACTTTCTCCGTAAATAATAGATTGGGTCAACATATGACCAAGTGATCTAAGTTTTGCCAATATAAACTTCATCATAATTCATATCTCACCTCCAAGTGTTATTTACAAAGTTATAGAACGACCGCACCATTTTTTACGATAATTGTTAGTTTTAATATAAGAAACTTTAGTGGGTAATGATGGGATTTCTGCAAATTGGGCATGACTAATATGTTTGACGGGTCGTCGTTGGTGCGTAGTAACAGAAATTTATAGGGAGAATAGAAACCCAACAAAAACAAGGGTCTTGACCGGGTGGTTGCCCAATCGGACACATCCATTCATGTATAAAAATAAAAAATACACAACAGAATCGCCAAGTGTAAAATATGCCGACTCCAAGCCGGTTTAGACAGACGGCTATGGTTTTTATAAAAGATTTGTTCAGTAGCGTCATCATCATGTTTAAATTTAAACACTAAAACTAAATTAATATGGGCATACATGGACTGACTTACATGTGTTCTCCGGTGAGACATGATTTCTAGGCTATATAATTCTCGAGTAGATGACAATCACTTAGTTTATTCTTGCTGGAAGTTTGAACAAATAACTATGATTTTACGCATCTTGTGCGTTCTATTTTAACAATTAAAAAAAAAAAAATTTGTGAGGCCATACGAATGTTTCACATTGTACAATAAGCTAATTCATTTATTACTTATATAACAAAACTATGTTTTGTCTCAATTATTTCCCACAGGGACGACAATGCGTTCCGAATGGGAATTTATGACAACAAGGACAACAGTATGTCAAGAGAAGGCAACAGAATTTTATTTTCATATCAGAAACATTTAATGAACATTTTTCTGCCAAGGCGGATGATTTATCCTGGTCAACTTTAAATGACAACTTAGATGATAATTTTTTGTAGCATTCACGATACATTTGACCACCACTAGATAGAGATTTGAGCATTACTGAAATACCTCTACAACAACTTTTGCTAGGGGCCACTTTTGGATCAGATGCAATTTTAGAGAAGCTCTTCCAATTGAATGCCACTACATGAATCTGGACTTACATACCTTTCAATCATACCAAAGAACATAATAATCAAAACAAACATCACTAACCTCATGCGGGCACTGAAGCTGCTATTTTTCATCTTAATACTTAATTAGTTGCTATCTTCAACATGTAATGAACAATGTTGTGTGTGGCGAAGGATGATATGTATCATTGTTTATTTATAGACAAACAAATTAATTGTATTTTCTCATTTGAAACTTAAGTAAATATTAATTGAAAATAGTACTTTTTTAGATTCTATATGGTGACGCAACTAGACGAATAGGAATGTGACATGTGGCGTGAATGCATAAAATATAGGGATTTGTTAGAATTACATAAAGATTGTATATCTTATCTAATTTCAAGCTTATTAATCCAATGGCTAAAATAAAGGGATTTGATAGAATTAGATAAAGATTATATATCTTATTCAACTTCAACCTTATCAATGCAATGCCTAAAATAAAAGGACTTGGTAGAATTTGAAAAAAATTATATATGTTATTCAACATCGACCTTAACCGTACCAAACTATAAACAAACGACTGAATAACTGAATATTAGAGAGTAATATAATATTCTCTAGACAACGAGTTGGACTACGAATTGGGTTTTTGGCCAAGAGTGAGTTGGGATGAAATCCCATCATATAAGCATGAATGATATCGATTATGATGAATATTTAACGTCTATAAGACTCAGGATAATTGAATACAAATATATTGTCAATCGAGTCGAGAGCTGTTAACTTGCGCGTGATTTTGGAGACCTAAAATCTCATCTCTCTTTACATAGTACTCGTATATGACTAACGCATTGATAAAGAGTCGGTTAACGTTTTTCACAATAAGTATAGAATACCAAACCACTTGTCTCGTCTTGGCAATATAACATGACGACGGATTTAAACTATATCTTTACAATAATCGATAAGATATGCAGTTCTATGAGCGGTAATTAGAGTCTAAAACAGCTTATCAAGCGACTTGAGAAGACTTGTTGTCGTTAAGTAAAATTTGCTAGTTATGGAAATAGTTACCTTTTTAAATGTTTAATTCACCTAAGATCAAACATTTGTCGACTCGTGTCGTCCCTACATATATATTGTTATATTGTTGATAGCATCAGCATCAGCACCAGCACCAGCACAAGTGATTTCACATACATAAGTCATAAAGCATGAGATTTAATTTGTTCGCACTATTATTACCCTATTTTTATCGGTCTTGTCTTCCATTGAGCCCAGTGCAAAAACCTTTTTTCCCCTTTCTCCACCTTTTTGTCTTAATTTTCCATTATGCTTCGATCGTCACACAAATGACACAATCCCTCAAATTAATATATCTACTTTAGACATGAAAGGGTAGAATACACAAGTACTTTGTTATAATATTAGAATATTCCACATCAACTGTGAGAGCTTAAATTAACTCATATATAAGTTGGATAACCTTATCATGGTATCTAAACTTTCTGACCCACGTCCTACTGGGTTCGAATCTACTTGAATACAAACTCCATAAGAAGGGATGGGGCCTAGTAATCGAAGTTTAGAGGGCTAATTTACATATAGTATAAAGTATAAACTATACGAGTGATTTATATCTTAAATTCTATTAGATGGCACACCTTAAAAATTCAAACAGATCATTTATAAGAGATTTCTCTTTAAAATTTTAATGGGTAAGAAAGCTCACAATGTCTTTTGATTTTTCCAATCAGTGTGGAATGGGATTTAACAAATGGTAAAATAAACAATACTTCAATAATCTAGCTTTATGGGAAAAGAGACATCACTACTACTTAAATGCGGTTAAAATGTAGTGCAAATGTAAAGATGGCCACAATAGTTTTATGTAAACCCCACGACTCAATCCTGAGCATGATCTAGCACTAAGTCTGTCAACCCAAGACAAAAATCTTAACCGTTTATAGGCTCACAACTTTTAATCCATCTATATAAATGTTGTGATTATACTAAGTAAAGTGATTTGGCATGAATTATTATAAGATAATGCGGTCAACTTGACTTGCCTAACCCATCTTGAAGCTTTTGTAAAGAGACGTGTATGCATTATAACAACTTCACCTTAAATTTTAACCTGTTGTTCATGAAATCACCGTAAAAAATTGGATGACTTTCTCTCTTACAAGACTTCTTAAGGGGATATAATGACTCAATTCTAATATGGTATAAGAATAGACCCACGTCGATGCCCATGTTGGATTTGACCCGACATATATTTTAGCATTTAATGGATACATCGGTTGAAAGTAGATCATGAAATTAACATATAAGATTGGATAACTTTTTATCCTAACAAATCTTTTTAAAGGAATGATGCTTCAATTCTAATACCATACATATACTCTAATTTAATATTTAATATCGTATCTTTTCTGTACTCGATTAAATATTCTATTTATCTAGGTGTATATTTGTGGCGGAATGGATGTAGTTGGAAATGTGCTTAATCAACTCTAACCGACAAACCTTGTTTGATGTATACCTCTAACGGTATACGGGACGCATGTAATTACTCATATTATGTAATAAGCGATATGTGACGATGAAAACTCAAATAGCGGATTAAAATATTTTGTAGTTTGAGCAAAGCTTAACTAGAGCTTATGCATTGTCCCTAAGATCTGGACCAAGCCCGAAAGTGGTTTAAGATCCACTCAACGTAAATCAAAAGGGTAGCCTACGCGGATAGTACCAACAATTTGGTAAAAATTTCCGGATCCAAAGATCAATTATAAACTAGTGTACTTATCGGGCAATCACCATTTCTCTGAAGCCGAGTGATGCGTGGGACTTGGGAGAGACCCATCGCTCCAAAGTTTAGGGATGGTAGAATGCTCATTTCGGACAAAAGACAAGTTCTTTTCGAATCTAGTCCCTCAAAACATACTATAAAATAACACACAAACTACCGTAGGAATGTACACATCCACCTCCTCAATAAAATACGAAAATACTTAGATGGTGAAATAGAAGATATCGATTGTATTAAAGTCGAGCCGTCCACATATGGGGTGTCAATTGCAAATTAGCCCAACTTTTATTTTTTGCAAACAAGCATTAAATAAAATCGTAAAATTATGTTTGTATAGTCCATGATTAACTTCTAACATCAATCAATTATCGTCAAAAGAAAATTTTCTAACAACGAATCCCCATTAATTTATTGCAAACACGGATTAAATATGATTATTTTGGCTAGATGCAAATATTCGAGGAGCCCAATAAGAAAATATGAAATATATGGCCCATCAACAAACATGCTAAAGTCCATATTATGATCCCTAGCCCCAAAATTCCGCAACTCTACTGTATTTCGAATTTCAGAGTATTTCGTTCTGAACTTGTTTTGGTAGAGCTTATTGATCCGAAACTCTCTTAAACTTTCTTCTTCAAGCCACCTGCCTCATCGTCTTTCGTCCGCAGGTTAGGGTTTCTAATTATTTCTCTCTGAATTTCGAACTGTTCTCTGAATTTCTCCGTCGTTTGTTTGAATATGTCAATTTCGATTATGATGGATGTGGTGGTTTTTTATAATTAGCTGATTAGATTCCTGCAAAAATTGTTAGAATCTGCTGCAAATGAGTATTTATCTCTGTTAACAGTACAATCAGAATAGGAACAATGTTAGTATTTCAATTGGTTATCAACTTATATTCATGTGATGTGAGTTTAATTTAATTCGATGCTCATTATATAACAAAATATTCTCAGAGCTTAGAATTGCTGGTAATATTCGAGTGATTAGGTCTTTACATACATGAGTTCCATTATTCGTTTAATTCCGTAGTCTCTAATATGATTGTTTAGATTCTCAAGAGTTTCCAACGCACATTACGGCAATAAGTATGTGTTAGAATTGCTAGTAATACATTATGCTGTGCTGCTACAGATACAGAGATACTAGTTCCATATGTTCTGACTTCATCTTCATTGTCTACCATGGTGTAGTTGCTTATCGACTTTGGAATTTTACTTTGAATTCATCTGATGATCCGCGTCAGATTAGAATTGTTTGTTATACGTTCTATGTAGGTAGTTGATGTTAATTCTATTATGTTATGCGCTTAGTTTAATACTTCTAGTCTCTATGACAACTGATTGCCTATATTGGTTTTATCTTGGTTTGAGCTAATAAGGTGCTTGGAAGGCTTCTAGTAGTGGTTTAGAATATTTCAAGCATTAGCAGTAAAGGATAAAAGTATCTAAACTATCTTTAATTTTGGTTTTTTTCAGGAATTCTCATAGAATACCAAGACTTGGTTGCTGCTGGTGAATTGTGGGTTTATTGTAGACCCTCTGCAGATTAGCAATTGATGGGTGATTCAAAGCACACAGATGATTTAGTGAAGTAATTATCTTCTTCCTATCAATGCTATCTTCTTATTTGATTAGATACAGTGTTTACTGGTCAAAGTCATTTGCTACTACTTTGTATTGATTTTCGCTAAGACTGACTATGAATGTGGATGCAGGCATTTGGAGAAGGAGAAAGCTCTTCTCATGGATGCATACAGATCAATGTCCCATGACATGCACAGACTAGTGGTATGTGTTCCTTTTTTTTTTTTTAAATATATATGAGGTGTTTGTAATTCATTTACATTGTGCCTGGAGTGCTTTAGATTTGAAAGCTAAAGTTGCCGAATACTGTTGTTTTGTAGGTAGAGCAAAACATGCTAATGCGGAAGTTTTCTGAATTTATGGCAGCTCAAGGTTTTGTTACAAAGGTATGTTGTGTCCTTCTCCTTTGAGACTGCATTTCTGTTGTTAAAAATCCAATGACCTTTTTTCCTGATGGTTAGTTAGGAACTTAGGATGATGCAGTGCTGTCTTTGGTGTTAAGAGAATGTGATTTGTTATTTGCTCATAAACTCAAGTTTTGGGTCCTATTTGGTTTATGCACATTGCACTTAATGAGCAATGACCGTCTTTGTATGGTCTTTAGAGTCGAAGTGCACTCACACCATGTTCCTAACTCTTCTTTAGCTTTGTGACTGCTCTTATGTTCACATTTTTTGTCTATTATTCTGTCCTCTATATGCTTTGTGTTATTACAATATTATAACGAGACGCCTCCTTTTTCACAATCAAATTCCCATTCGGAAATAGATAGCTTAAGCAGGTTCAGTAAAAAGCAAACTACTGCCTTTCATTACATACCACTATACCAGCTCATCTCAACTTTATTTGGATAGACATGCAAAGGCAAATAACCCTGAAACTTCACGGATTTCTTTTTAGATTTTCAGCCCGTCTACCACAAATCGCTTGTGTACCCTTTTGCAGAAAAGTACTGAGACTGAGGCTGTGGAGGATGCAGCTGAAGATGAAGATAGTGACCAAGAAACATCATCAGCTGAAGATGAAGATAGTGACCAAGAAGAATGAAAATTTTAACCCATTCTTCAAATGCATACCATCTGAAGATTGGAGCATGGATGCCTTGCTAATCTTCTTCCAGCATATAATTTAAAGCAGCTGTGTTATTTTACTTGCAGATTTTGTTGTATCCAGCCCAGCAACACAATCATTGTCTATAATAATCTATGTGTCTTATTCTTATAGTATATTGTTTGAGTTTATCTATATTTCTGAGAATTCCAGTTAAAGAGAACAATGTAACTAGTGCATGAATGAAAAGAAATGGGTATAAACAAGCCAAAATGTCTCTACTGATCAAGAATTAAGAAACATAGAATCAATAATAATATTAAGATATGTTTGCTAACAGGATCCCTGGGATCATAATTCATATGTCACTGAACAAAACAGAGCTGCTACAAAAGTGATCATTTAGACAGAACCAGAAAAGGCCTATTCTGTTTCCAGGGAATGCAGAAATCCCATCCTTGCTGCTGCGAGCTGCGATTAGGTAAGAGTGAACCGACAGTGACGATAACCTGCAGAACCAGAGCATTTAAAATCAAGTAAGTTCTCCTTTCATAACATAACATATAACCCAAGCAGTGGAACTATAACTGATGTTGAAAAGCATTCAAGGAACAATTCCATCACAAATGTTTCTAGTATCTACAGTAACAAGGAACAAGTTAACAAACAATTGTATTCATAATGCAGGAACAAGAACCATAACGTGAAGAGCAAAAAGAGCGTCCACATGTCATATCATTCCTATACGTTTCTCACAGTTTATGTAGAAAAATCTCAGGCACATTGGGCATATTGGTGTTACTACCATATTACAAATGCACAAACTAACAGAAACAAACAACTAGACCATTAGAAGAGACTACACGAACCACATCGAGAATCAGCAATCATAAAACACATTGAATGCAGCTACCAAATTGACAGTTTAGCATTTTTTAAACAACAAAGAGACTCAATTTCATCAAGAAAAGGCAGCAAACTCTTACTGGGATCAGAGTTGATGAGCATAGCAGTGCCTCCAAAGCCACAAGAGCCACCATTACCCTTAGTCTTCTGCCAATAGCTATTGAACGCATATGAAGCATGAGCCACAATCGTATCCGGGAAATAACAACTCCCCTGAGGCGTAATTTCCTCACAATCTGCTCCACCTTCTCCACATGCATAATCCAACGCCTCCTGCAGTGTCTCAGCCGGCACACTAGGCTTCGCCACACACCACACCCCATGATGAACTGGTGCAACAGGTGCAACTGATGCAGCTGGTGCAGGAGCAACACCTTCAGATGGATTACAAGGCGGTAAATGCGGTCCAAACGGAGGCGTGGCAGGGTTTACAAAAGGTGGACTGACAGGGTTCACAAATGGAGGTAAAAGCGGAGGACTCGAAACAGGGGATACCGTCCCGACTAGAGGAGGCAGGGGGCTATTCGCGGCGAAAGCCGGGGAATGAGTTGGGGATATTGGAGTAGGCCTAGGTGGAAAAGTACCACTCAGTGCACCAAGATCAATGTACAAGAGCTTTCTTACATTATATGCCTTCACTCCACTTAAACTACTCACAACAAGAATGTCCATATTGTTTAGGCCTATTGATGTTAAGTGAACTTTCAGGTGATTCAATGGCAAGTTTGGTGATGGTTTGACAACAAAGGGAGAGCCAATTTCTTGCAAAGTCTTTAACAAGGGTTTGAAGTGAGTTTCAAAATTTGGATCCAAACAGTGAGAAGCAAAAGAAGGAGCTACTTTAATGTCATTTTGCAAACCCCATCTAGTGAGTGAATAGTGAATGTTCTTGACAGAAGGTAAAATCAAATCCATGTGGTTTTCTTGTCTTTCTCCATCATAATTTGTGCATAAAAGAGGCTCACCAACAAGTATAGTGGTCACATTGTTGAGTGGATAATAAGCTAAAACATGGGCTCTTACCCAACTTTCTGCCATGAGAAGGCTTGTGGAGACATTATTGAGGTACTCATTTCTCACTTGTGCTGCAGCAGAGGTAGTTTTCTCAGTTGATACGTGATGGGTTTTTGTCTGGTCCTGAAATTTCAACACCTCCAGTGATTCTTGCCCTCTACTACCTGCAAAAACAAAAATAATAATAATAATAAATAAATAAATGAAGGACTCAATTTTACAGAGAAAATGTTGAAGAAATTGAATGGGTTAGTGTTGTTTGTGGTTGCTTACCAGTAGGACAACACAAGATGAGAGAGAAGAGAGAAAGTAGTAAAAGAGCATTCATGTTTGAGTGAAGATGGAGAGAAAGAACAAGACGAAGAATGGTGTTTGCTTGGTTTGGTTTTGTGAGACCTGAAAAAGGCAGGCTTAATGGACACTGTTGCTGTTTGATTTCTGTCACTTTTATTAGAATGAGAACAAGAAGAACCCAATACAAACATGAGATTAAGCAAGGAATAATAATACTACTACTATGGTTTAACGAAATTGTTTTAAGTACTAGTAGTAGTTTTGTTGTGCATTCCTTATTCACACACACTCAGTTGTATTCTTGTAGTTTTGTGTTCACTTAATAAATTAAATTTTGCTGGTTCAAAAGAAAAAATAAAATAAAATGGTACTAGTAGTGTTTGTACTGAAAATGCTCTATAATTTTGAAAAGGAGCTTATACATTGATGGTGGGAGTACTGTTGGTTCTTTTAACTGCAAGTGAAAAGGGTCATGCTATCTTGCCCTGCTTTTGACCAGGACAATTGACCCATACATTGTGTACGAATGGAACATGAGTACATAACATTAATGTACATTTTATCGAGTATCTTGTTTACATTTGTCTGATTTTTTTTTTTTTTAAGAAAATAATCTATTTCCTCAATTTCATTACAAATTTAATATTTGGCTAACGAAAATCATGTTTAATCCGTGTATTGTATCCAAATTATATTGATAAAAAAATTAAAAAGGTACTAAAAATACTAATAACTTATACAGTAAACTTTAATTATATATTTTTAAAAAGAAAATTACATCCATACAATTAGTAATAATGCGTGATCAAATATTATTACTGTTAATTATTACCGTTAATTCAAGATAAATTTTGTAATAAAATAGAGAAATTATAAGGCAAGCTACGTTATTGAATTGAACCAAGTACGTAGTATGATTTGTAATTTTTTTGGTTAAAATTTGTAACGTTAGAAAAGGTGGGTGGGGAAAATGAATTGGAATAGTTTTTTTTTTTGAAAATTTAATAAGTTCATTATTTAGAAAAGGTAATGAATTGGAATAGTTATAGTAGTAAGAGCATGGTGTCAGGATGCAAAAGGAGTAGTACGAAACGTTTTGATATCTTTTTATATGCTTCATTTTTTGTATTTTTAGTATGAGTGGTTAGGAAGGTGAATAGTAAAAAATTTTGAAAGTGAGAAAAAATTAGTATTTGGTATTATTTTGGAGAGTTTAGTAAGAAAAAGTAAAATGATGATGTGTAAAATTGAGTTATACAAAGAGAAAGGAGATAATGAGTTATGAGAGAAAAATAATATAGTGAGATAAAATAATAAAAAAGAAAATCCTAAAAATCAAAAAACAATAATAGTATTGAGGGATGGCTCAAAAGTAAAAAATAGAGCCAAGGCTAATTTACGTTTTTAGATCGGAACTCCCCAAAATTGAAAATGAAAATAGATCCAAACCGTATTGTATACTTGGCACCATTTTGGAAACGGTGCTTCAACAGAAACAAAAAGGACTTGATTTGTTGGGACTCGGAATCCACTCGAGACCTTAATGCACGTATGCCCTTCACTAATTATTCCCACAAATTTTAAAGGTTACTCCCTAGTCCCTACTCCCGATGATCTTCTCAACTGGAAGGGAGTAATAATTAGACGGGCGACTATAGTTCCGCTAAAAGATAGATCAATATCGTCATCATTATAATTTAAATTTAAAAACTAAAACTAATTTAATATAGGCATACATGGACTTACTTATATGTGTTCTCCGGTGAGACTTGATTGTTGGGCTATATAATTTTCGAGTAGATGACAATCACTTGGTTTATTCTTATTAGAAGTTTGAACAAAACATTAATATGATTTTACACATCTTGCGCGTTCTATTTTAACAATAAAAAAAGGAAAAAAGTGATGTAATGGCATATAAATGTTTCACACTGTAAAATAAGCTAATTAATTTATTACTAATATAATAAAACTATGTTTTGTAATTGTATCAATTATTTTTACAACGACGACACCAAACATGACCAAAGAATTATGTTCGACGACAACAAGGACAACAACTTGCCCAAAAAATGCAGTCTCATTCGAGATAGATTTATGGTCATAGAGTCCTTTCCTGTAACATTTAACTTTTATGTCAAAAACATTCGATGAACATTTTTCAGCCAGGGCGAATGTTTTTATCCTTGTCAGCTTTAAATGACAACTTAGATGATATTTTTTTGAAACATTCATGATTCATTTGACCACCACCAGATAGAGATTCGGGCATGACAGCTTTTGCTAGGGGCCGCTTTAGGATCGGGTGCATCATAGTATTCCTTGCAATTTTCGAGAAGCTCTTCCAATCGCATGCCACTACATGAATCTGAAACTACGGACATTTCAATCACACCAAATAACATAATAATCAAAACAAACACCACTGATCTCATGTTAGCATTAATGATGCTATTTTTCATCTTAATACTTAATTAGTTGGTATCTTCAATATGTAACGAACATTGTTGTGTGCATTGAAGGATGATATGTATCATGGTTTATTTATAGACAAACAAATTTATTATATTTAATTTGTCCTTTTGAAAATGATGTAAATATTAAATGAAAATAATAATTTTTTAGATTTTGTAATTTCTCCATTTTTTAAAATTGAAGTTTCCCTCCATTTCACTAATATTAATAATCGTAATCATTATCCTATTTATCTAGTTTTGATTGAATATTTAATTGACAAAATAATGTCTAAAAACCAACTCTTTGACTAAGAATAATTACAATTTTGACTCAAATAATTTCCATTAATATGAAAACATTCAAAGTGACTAAAAATTTAATTCTTTACCTATTTCAGTTTTTTATGTTTCTTTAGAATTTTCATATTTCCTTTTTGATAAATTTTTATCTCTCAACTTTATTATGCTTTTAAAAAATTCCACTTTGCAAAATAATTGACGTTTTAGGATGCTAGCATATTTGACCTATACTATTAATTGGTTTGTTTAACTATTAATAGGTGTGTATGTGATAGTGTTTTATACTTACTTTACTATTAATAGGTATGATGGAGGCTATGATAGGGGATAATGATTGTATTCCTTAATTGTTGTGCAATGATTAAAACGTCAATTATTCAAAATAGGAGGGAGTACAACTCAGTGGAAGGATCGACAATGGATTGTTGTTGATGGATATTGACATGATCACCATTACGTTAATCAAAACCTTATTGTTTGGTTGGATCAGAGTAAGTGGGTTTTTTTATGCACCTTTATTGTTTTCATGTGTAATATATATTTATTTTTATTTCCTGAAAGTTAGATTTTAATATTCTGTATTGTGTGTATGTGACTGTCTGATGTGTTTAAGTGAGTGTCTGCTGAAGTCAATGGAACTCATGCGGAACAAAGTATCACACTGTATGGGACGGTGGGGCCCACCTCTTGAATCCATAGGGGCCACATCTAGAGTCTTGAGACGACGGTTGTACATCCCTCATTTAGTGAAATTGTTCTGTTCAACGTTTTGTTATGTGAAGTCTGTCAATGTCTTTAATTATTTCTATATATGATTGTTTATGATTGCGAACGTACATATTCTTGACTCGGTAAAGGGGCATTGGAAACTTACTTACTGGGGGGCCCAGCTCACCCCCTTACTCCCCATTCAATGTATTGTTTATTGTGCAAGCCTGAGGAGATTTTCATTGGAGTAAAACGGGATAGAGCATACGTGGATACTGGACATTGAAGATTATTTAAGTTAAAATCGATTGTACTTTTGAGGCTTTGTTATCAGTACTCGAATGGTTTTGTTATTCTGGATATTAGTTTGTAAAATTGATATGTATATGGGAAATTTAGTTGCTCTGTATTACCATTCGAGTTGATTTCATATATATTTTGAGGATAAAAGTAAGGCTTCGTGTTGGCATGAGCCCATCTCACAATACACGGTCGAACATTTCCTATTTTGGTTTTGGGGCGTTACAATGTTTAAATTTAAAAACTAAAACTAATTTGATATGGGCATACATGAATTGACTTACATGTGTTCTCCGGTGGGACTTGATTGTTGGGCTATATAATTCTCGAGTAGATGACAATCACTTGGTTTATTCTTATTAGAAGTTTGAAAACATAACTATGGTTTTATGCATATTGGGTGTTCTATTTTAACAATAAAAAAAAGTTATGTAAGGGCATACAAATGTTTCATGCACAATGTACAATAAGCTATTTCATTTATTACTTATATAGAACAAAATTATGTTTTGTCTCAATTATTTTCCACAGGGACGGCAAAAAGATTGGCTAGGGAATCTATGACAACAAGGACAACAACTTGTCAAAAAAAGGCAGCAAAATTTAATTTTCATGTCATAAACATTCGGTGAACATTTTTCTGCCAGGGCGAATGATTTATCCTTATCAACTTTAAATGGCAACTCAGATGATAATTTTTTGTAGCATTCACGATTCATTTGACCACCACCAGATAGAGATTCGAGCATGATTGAAATATCCCTACAACAACTTTTGCTAGGGGCCGCTTTTGGATCCAGGGGATCATAGTATCCTCTGCAATTTTCGAGAAGCTCTTCCAATCGAATGCCACTGCATGAATCTAGACCTACAGACATTTCAATCACACCAAAGAACATAATAATCAAAACAAACACCATTGACTTCATGTTAGCACTGATGCTGCTATTTCTTAATACTTAATTAGTTGGTATCTTCACATGTAATGAACATTGTTGTGTGTATTAAAGGATGATACGTATCATGGTTTATTTATAGACAAACAAATTCACTATATTTAATTTCTCCTTTTGAAAATTACGTAAATATTGAATGAAAATAGTAATTTTTTTAGATTTCGTAATTTCTCCATTTTTTAAAATTGAAGTTTCCATCCATTTCACTAATATTAAGAATTATAATCATTATCCTATATATCTAATTTTGATCGAATATTTAATTGGTAAAATAATGTCTAAAAACCAATTCTTTGACTAGGAATAATTGCAATTTTGACTCAAATAACTTCGATTAATAATATGAAAACATTCAAAGTGACTAAAACTTTAATTAAAAAAAAATAAAGTAAGTATATTTTTTTTTAACGGTTATACCGGTAGCCGATGAGGATCATTTCATCTATAAGCGCGGTTTTACGGTTCCGTTTGTGTGCGGTTGTCGTGATTTAGGCGAGATGTTGAGGAGAGTGAGTGAAGGTGTTGCATTGGTACGAATTCAAGGGGATGTTAGTACTGGTTGTGGTGGTAATGTGAGGGAGAATGTGAAGAATGTTAGGAGAGTTTATGATGAATTGAAGGTTCTTCTGAGCACCACTAGTGATGACCAACTGTTGGAGTTTCAAAAAAGATACAGGCGCCTTATAATCTTGTGGCAGAGACCAAGGTATTGAGGAAGTTTCCGGTTCTGCATCATGCCGCTGGAGGGATTACTAACGCCTATTGATCGTGCTTTAATTTGATGATGCAGTTGGGTTTTGACGGTGTGTTTTTGGGGCTGTAGGTGTTTGAGCATGTGGATCCCCCAGTGTGGATTGCAGCAATTGTAAAGGCTGTCAACCATTATAATAATGATTCGTTAAAGATCGCGCAGATTACCCATGACGTTGCAAGATGCTATTGTGTGGTATGCTGTGGCTCTGAATTAAAGAGGGGTTTGTGAACTGTGCTTTATTGTTGTTGACTAATGGTGGTGATGTGATGACTACTACGAATTGATCATTCCATTGCACTGATTCGTTGCATCAGTTTTGAAACTCTGTCTGTTATAAATGTTGTTTGTTTTCTCATCTTCTTTAGTGCATGCAATTAAGTAGTAGTTGAAATTTGAAGATGGTTGGTTATTCTTGATTCTTTAATCTTGTACATTCTCTCCAGGTTTTCTCATCTTTGAGATCTCTGTCCATTTTGCATTAGCCCAATGAAGAATCAATAACCATCCAAATTTTGATGTGTTCTTGTTGTTTTGTAGACTAAAGATGCATGAATATTAGTTGATGACTGTTCCACTGAGTTTTGGTGTCAGTTTTGTTGTAAGTAACATGCATTCCATCATGCTTCCGTATGAATTCGGGCATGGAACCTTGCATTCCCACCTTTTTTTCCGAACATCTAGCCAAATCAAAACTTAATACCGTTTCCATCTAAACGTTTATTTGATGGTTCTTCTGAGAGAAGCAAGATGATGAGACTTGCTGAGGTTGGTAATTTTCTGGAAATAATCTTCAAGTAACTCGATATCTTCCTTTAGACAGAATCAGAAAGCCTATTCTGTTTCCAGGAAGCCAAAAACAAGATCTCGTCCTTGCTGCTGCAATTAGGTAAGAGTGAACCTACATTGACGATAACCTGCAGAACCAGACCATTTAAAAATGAGCAAGTCCTCCTTTCATAGCATAAGCAAGGTATTTAAAGCAGACATTAAAAGTTCATGAAGAAATATAACATGTTCCAAGTGGAACTATAACTGACGTTGTAAAGCATTCAAGGAATAATTTCTGTCACATTAACAAGGAACAAGTTAACAACAAATGTATTCATAATGCAGGAACGAGAACCATAATGTGCTCAGAGGGCGTCCATTATGTCATACTTCCTGATACGTTTCTCATCCCTTATGTTAGTTATGTAGGATAATAATCTCAGGCACATTGGGCATATTGATAACAACTAGACTATTTGAAGAGACTACACGGATCATATCAAGAATCAGCTATCGTAAAATACATTGCATGCAACTAACAAATTGACAGTTTAGCATTTCTATCATTTTGCAAACAGCAAAGAGACTCAATTTCATGATAAAAATGCAGTAAAACTCTTACTGGGATCAGAGTTGATGAGCATAGCAGTCCCTCCAAAGCCACAGGAGCCACCATTACCCTTAGTCTTCTGCCAATAGCTATTGAAAGCATACGAAGCATGAGCCACAAGCGTATCTGGGAAATAGCAACTCCCCTGAGGCGTAATTGCCTCACAATCTGCACCGCCTTCTCCACACGCATAATCTAACGCCTCCTGCAGTGTCTCAGCCGGTACACTAGGCTTCGCCACACACCACACCCCATGATGAACTGGTGTAACAGGTGCAACTGATGCAGCTGGTGCAGGAGGACCACCTTCAGATGGATCACAAGGCGGTAAATGCGGTCCAAACGGAGGCGTGGCAGGGTTCACAAATGGAGGTAAAAGTGGAGGACTCGAAACAGGGGATACCATGCCGACTAGAGGAAGCAGGGGACTATTCGCAGCGAAAGCCGGGGAATGAGTTGGGGATATTGGAGTAGGCCTAGGTGGAAAAGTATCACTCAATGCACCAAGATCAATGTATAAGAGTTTCCTCACATTATATGCCTTCACTCCACTTAAACTACTTGCAACAAGAATGTCCATATTGTTTAGGCCTATTGATGTTAAGTGAACTTTCAGGTGATTCAATGGCAAGTTTGGTGATGGTTTGACAACAAAGGGAGAGCCAATTTCTTGCAAAGTCTTAAACAAGGGTTTGAAGTGAGTTTCAAAATTTGGATCCAAACAATGAGAAGCAAAAGAAGGAGCTACTTTAATGTCATTTTGCAAACCCCATCTAGTGAGTGAATAGTAAATGTTATTGACAGAAGGTAAGATCAAATCCAGGGAGTTTTCTTGTCTTTCTCCATCATAATTTGTGCATAAAAGAGGCTCACCAACAAGTATAGTGGTCACATTGTTGAGTGGATAATAAGCTAAAACATGGGCTCTTACCCAACTTTCTGCCATGACAAGGCTCGTGGAGACATTTTTGAGGTACTCATTTCTCACTTGTACTGCAGCAGAGCTACTACTTTTATCAGTTGAAAGTTGGTTGGTGTTTGCCTGGTCTTGAAATTTCAACACCTCCAGTGATTCTTGCCCTCTACTACCTGCAAAAAATAAAAATGTAATAAATAAAGGACTCAAATTTTCTAAGAAAATGTTGAAGAAATTGAATGGGTTAGTGTTGTTTGTGGTTGCTTACCAGTAGGACAGCACAAGATGAGAGAGAAGAGAGAAAGTAGTAAAAGAGCATTCATGTTTTGAGTGAAGATGGAGAGAAAGAACAAGACGAAGAATGGTGTTTGCTTGGTTTGGTTTTGTGAGACCTGAAAAAGGCAGGCTTAATGAGAACAAGAAGTCAAGAACCCAATACAAACATGAGATTATGGATTAAGCAAGGAATAATAGTATGGTTATGGTTTAATCAGGGGCGGAGACAGGGGGTGGCAGGGGGTGGCGGCCGCCACCCCCAAAAAAAAAAATTTTGTTATTATTATATGTAAATTTTTAAAAAATTTAGGTTTCGCCACCCCTAAATTTTTTTATTAGTATTATTAGTATATTTATATATTTATAAGTTAGTTGGATTTATAATTAAATAATTTGAACTAATTTATAAAAGTTGAAAATATTTTACATTAGTTATTAGTATATCTTACATTCATATAAAAAGAGATATTTTATTAATTAACTGATTTTAGAGGGTTAAAAGGGCAATCTTTTTTATTTTATACTAAAAACTCTTTCTAACCTAATTCAACCTCTTTCAAACCTCCTCAATAATAATGAATCACGCTAAAAGCAAGAGGAAACGCACCGGAAGCAAATCAGGTAATTAACTCCTTTTTATCTCGTTTATGATTCATGATTCATGATTTCATGATTGCCCAATTTTTTTATTAATGTTAGATACTTAGATGGATAGCTTTCACGGTAGTAGTGCACTATAGTACTTTAGTTACTTCTGCCATGGCAAAGAATACAATTCACGGTAGTAGTACTGCTGCCATTGCCTAATTATCTTTGTTAATTATTGATATGTTGATGTTTTCCAAGAAAGAAAGGAAAACACTTCGTATATTGTTTAGTAGAGCTAGTGATGCCTCGTGATGGGTTTAGGGTTTTGAATTGGTAATTGCAGAAAGAATATGATCTATCTTTCAATATATTTACCAAAAAAGATTATTAATGTTAAATACTATTTATTGCAACAGGCACACAGCCTAAGAAGGGCCAAGGAACGCTCGATTCTTTTGTCCGTAAAGAACAGAATGCGGAGCCGTCTATGAATAATAATGACACAGAAAATGCTGAGCTTGTAAGGGATAATAATGTTCCACCACCTCCGGTTGGAAGTGTTGAGCCTTTGGAAGTTGAAGTTACAAACATTGATTATTCTCCTGCAGAACCTTCAAGAATTGAGAAAGAGTTAGAAGTGATTGAGGTAGAAAGGGATCCTGGGAAACGAATGATGATGTGGAATTATGCAGCAAACAAAAAAGATGAAATCCGACGTGCTTATCTGAAGCATGGTCCATTTCGAGGTACTCCTCTAAACTCCCTTGAAGGTGATGGTAGAAGTTTTAAAACAACATGGTATGAATGGTTTCCTGGGTGGTTAGAGTATTCACCAACAGTAGATAAAGCATTTTGTTTACCATGCTTTTTGTTTGCTAATGAATCTGCAAATCCTACTGCAAATGCTTTTGTTAAGAACGGGTTTAGTACTTGGAATAAAATTGGAGGGAAAGCTTGTTCTTTTAAAGCTCATGTTGGTACAAATCCTAATTCTAAACATAGAAGGGCGGAAGAGAGTTGTAAGGATTTGTTGAAAAGGCCACAACATCTTGAAGTATGTGTAGATAGAATGGAGAAAAAGAACATTTTAATGAACCGGTTCATGTATCTACACTTTCTGAGTTGTGCATAGTGTTGACTAGAACAAGAAAGTCATCTACTTACTTTCTTGTTGATAGATTGATTCGGCTACTATTAACTCTTCCCGTTTCCACAGCTAGTTCTGAGCGTGCATTTTCCGCCATGAAAATTGTAAAGACAAGACTCCGGAGCTCAATGGAGGATGACTTCTTGTCTAGCAATTTGATAATGCATATTGAAAAGGAAATTGTTGAGGATTTTGACATTGAGTCAATCACGGATGATTTTGAGAAGATGAAGAGACGTAGAGTAAGATTTTCATAGAGTGTGTCTTGTTATATGAGGTAATTTTTAAATTTTGAACCATATATTCACTTTTATTTGTGTGCTATCATGATATTATTTTTTATTTCTCTTCAGTTTACTTTGATAGTCATATTTAAATATTTATGATGAATTTAGTGTCTAAAATGGTGACCCGACCCGCCCCGAACCGTTTTACATGGACCTAACCAAATTATATATAGTACCTGCCGATCTACGTTATAACACTCCGCCACCCCCACTTTCAATTTCTGGCTCCGCCCCTGGGTTTAATGAAATTTGTTTTAGTACTACTTTGTAACGAGAAATTATTAGTGCTGGATATAGTGTAAGAATGTGAATCGATGACTTATCATTAATCCAAGGATATATATATACAGCGAAATCCACTATTCTAGGCTATATTCTAGGTCAGATATACATTCGTAATACATTCATATCTCTAAATTGTCCTATGTAACTCCTATGTTCTGACATATATTACATCCATACTGGAAGTACCTGCAAGTGAAAAGGGTCATGCTATTGCCCTGCTTTTGACCAAGACAATTGACCCATACTACTACTACAGGACTACGGAGTACATTTTAATAGGAAAAATATCAAACAAAATAACATTAATACATTTTCTTCAGTAAAAAGAAATATACATATGAAATTTTTTTTTCCCTTTTTTTTTTGGAATCAACATATAAAAGTTTTTTGTTTTCATACATTTGTCTGAATTGAAGATTCATTTTTATTGGAAGAAAAGATAATGCAAGCTGCATTATTGAAACAAGTACTAGAACTGTAGAAGGGTATTTGTAATAGTGAAAAAATGAAAAGTTTTTTTTTTTCTTTTCGTTTCGGTACAAAAAAATTTGTAACGTTAGAAAAGGTGTGGGCAAAAAATGAATTGGGAACAGTAGAGAGCTAAGGTGAGCATAGTGTCAGAGTGCAAAAGGACTAGACATTGCACCATTTTGGCAACTGTGCTTCAACAGAAACAAAAAGGACTTGTTTTCTTGGGACTCCATTCAAGACCTCTCGATGCACGTACGCACCCTTTAATGTAATTCTGCCAGTATCAAATTTCAAATACTCCCTTCCTTCTTAATAAGTTTAATACACTTTTTAATTTTTTGGATTAGTTTGAAAATTTTAAACTTAACACGATTCATTAATCTAAAATTATCTCAGAAAAATCTCACTCCCTAATTGTTGGCCCCAAGCAGAACATGATAGTTAATGGCTACCCATAGTTAATACAACATCATATTCTTGAAACTGATAAGGTAGAGAGATTAGACATATTTTAAGTGCTTAAAGATTCTAAAGGGGGCATAAGTGAACGTTCCAATTCACGAGTGGATTCACGATTTGAAGTTTGAGAGGATAAAATTACATATATAAAGTTAGTATAGAGGTTCGGGAAGCCAAAATGTGAAAATCTATAATATTACCTTTTAATTTTATTTTATTTTTTAAATTATAGCACCGCTGGCTCCTCCCTCGTCCTAATAGTACGATGTGTGACAATGTGAGGAGGGTAGGGAGCAGAACTCAACCTTTGTGAAGCCATATGGTGAAAGAAGGCCCATACTCTTTTGGATCACAATAACGGGCCTTTAATAATGGATCCAGTCAGAACCCTTTCGACAAACCATTTCTTGTCCACTCCGTTTTAAGAACCAGACTGAGTAATGTAATGGAGCATGAGCAAGCTATTGACATTATTATTCCCAAATCGAAAATTATTACTATTCAATTATTAACAAAAATATGTAAATTTAACAGGTTTTGCTTCGCTACCTGCCCTTTTTCTAAGTATATTACAAATCAATCTTCAATATATCAATCTAATCAACTAACACTGTACGTTGTACTAACTACATTCCTAGTTTCCATAGACTTCATCCGGAGAAAATCACATCTTTATCTTAAAATGGTTCAATACCACCACATTTCTTTTGATACTCCAACTCTTTTACCACTTGACCATCCTTTTTTGTTTCTCTAGCTACCATGGCCATTGTTATAGATAGCCGATCGGCTTTTTCAATTTTTGTAATTGGTTTGTTATGAAACATATAAGCAAGCAATTTAGCTTGTTGACAACCTCACATAACCTGTAATAATTATAGGTCTAAGAAAACAACAAGCCTGCCAAGTAGCTAGCGAACATAAGAGATAAGGACGGGAAATGGGAAAGCAGCAGCAGTGGAAAATGAATGAATATCAATATATCTTCAATGAATTAATGTGAAAAAGGGAGTGGCCAAGAACCCAAGATATTATCAGTCTTCAGTGGATGATGAATAGTTTGGTCTGGTGGTGTTTTAATGAGTTTTGGACCGAACACGAATGAATATATACGACTAAGGCAAAGAAAGCGAAATGTTTGTCTTACTTGCCTCATTTCTTGGACTGAATGCCAATTATTCTCACCTCAGCTTAGACTAAGAACACCAATTTGTCGACGACAAATTTATCTCTTCATGTTTCTTTTTTCCTTTGTTTAACTACACAAGTTAATAACTTAATATAGTATATACTATTATTAACTGCCATAACTATTTTATACTTTTAAACTGATTAAATCACCGTTGCCCCAATATTCGTATCATAATATCATCATCACTTAAATTTGAAAAATGAGTTCTTTTTCTTTTTTTAAGGGTAAAAATATATGAATACCATGTGAGCATAATCAATGTTCGAAAAAACGTACAACGAAAGTAAAAATACAAAGCAAGAGGCTCCTTAACCACTAACTAAAGCACCTTGCACAAGCTAAACCGTCCGGCCGAAACTACGGGGGACAACACAACGAAGTACAAAGAGCAAGCTAAAAGTCCACAGCCATACTACTAGAAAACAACAGGCGAGCCTTGAAGTGGTAGCCTCCAGGTGGGAAAAAGTTCCCAAAGTTAGCAAAGAGAAACAGAGAGGAATGGAGAGACAAGCACCACCGGATGAACTCTAGGCCAAAGGGGTCGATTGAACAAACAACGATTGAGGTGTAAGTAGTTTAAAATAATTTTCCAATACCTCCAATAACATTCAGTTTTCCAAAATAAAATGGTGGATATAGTTTATTCCTCCCCAGTCAAACCGCCAAGAAAGATCAAACATATCTAGGAATTAAAAGCTTTTCATTAAAGTTTTAAAGGTCGTCCATCATATATATACCAGGATCAGTGTTGTAATTTTCAATTCTCAATTCGCTTTTGATTATATCGTAAGATTTTCCAAAAATATCCGGGCTTATTCTTTATTCATGTTAACTGTTAACATGATGACTACTGTATTGATTAAGGGTAACAAAAAGGAAGCCTAACTTGGCAAACGAAAATAGAATGCGGTGACTATTGTTAATTCTTGTTTTTCTTATTCCTTATTCTTATTTCATTATTATTACAGGACAAAAGCAAAAAGAATTTTCACTATCGTAAACTCGTACAACTACGACTACATAACAGCATGCACTATATTATATACACAATCGATCTTACATAAAATTTTGTGTATTGTCAACATCTCTTTTATGTTCATTACGCCGACTCATGTACAAGTACAAGATGATTTTGCTTGGTACAATTTTCAGTTTAAATAATTAGTTAAGCCTTATGTTAAAGAATCAATTTGCATGCACGTGATTAGAAATAGAATTTCACCAAACAATTTTTGAGTTTTGCACACGCATTTGACCCTTGCGCTCAAAGTAGTAACTTAATAATTTTTTTTTAGGGAATTATGATAAGTATAATAGAAACAAAAGTCATCGTCTGAGAATTCCAGTGTGGTGCTGGAGCGGACAATTATTTACATCCTGACGTAAAAGATTAGCAACCGACACTCTTCTAAATTTTTACCTATTTTTAACTAATTATGCTAATAAATACCCACTACTATTACAAATTTACAGTTTCAAGCATGAAAGTTAGTAGTCAGCTTGAAAATTGATAACATCTGAACATGCGTCCATTTTTAACATTTAGCATAATCGGAGACAGAGGGTGGCAAAATAATAAAAAATAAATAATAATAATAATAATAATAATAATAATAATAATAATAATAATAATAATAATAATAATAAAATTGGAAAAAAAATCATGTTTCATGACTTGAAACTGTAATATAATTAGGCAAAAGAATCAATTAGTTGAATTTCTTAACTTCCTATAAGTGTTCATGTTAATATATTTCGTCTCCCCAAGTTCCATTTCTGACTCTAACCCTAACACAGGAGTACTTACGTAATTGGCTCAACACTTGTCGATCACATTACATTTTCGGTAAATATTTATGTTGGAGCCTTGGAGGTACCACTACCAGAGGTATATGTTTAAAATTTATGCTACAAAAACAAAGAGCAATAATTAAATTAGTTATCTGAACATAGCAAACAAAAAAAAAGAAAAAAAAGAAAGAAAAAAAAACCCAAGCAAATTCTCGGAGAGATTCTCCAATCAGTGGCGGATACAAGGGGGGTCGAGCAGGGTCACTTGACCCCTCGATTTATAATAAGTACTACAATAGTACTAGAAAATAAATGGAATTGGTTTTCTGTGAGTGGTTTGACCCACCTGAGGTGGGTTAAGTGGCAGGAGTTTGAACCTCCTCGGCACTTCTTTCTTGCTTTTTTTTTCTCCATTTCTCTTATATAGTTGTTTTTTTCCCTCCATTTCTCTTATATACTTTTGTTTCTGCATAGTTAAATCAATATATTTGTATATTTTGTTACTCGAAAACGTTGTTCATCATTAAAAAAATTAATATTTACCCATTATATATTTTTATATGGAATAACATATAACTAAATCTCGACCCTCTCAAATATGCTCCTGGATTCGTCAGTGTCTCCTAGACTAGAATTAGCTTACGAATCAAAGTGAGGCCCTGGCTAGGTTCAGTTTGATGCTGGGACAATGTCGTCCTTTTCAGAATCCAATAGTTAAATAAAATGCCAAACAAAAGTGGAAAAGCTATAAAGTAGTAGTAAAAGAAAAGCATAATAATAGTATCAGTATTAGTATGGGTTTATTATGCTCTTTGACGTGTGATTGTCTCCTCCACTATTATTTAGCTGTACGGCTAACAGTCGGTGGCCTGGACAAAACTATAATTTTTTTAAAAGACTAAAGATTTATTCCATAGAAAAAATTCCGAGGATGAGAAATACTCGAGAAAAACACCCGTCAAATAAGTACATCAACCAAACCGGAAAGAAAAGCAACAACGAGCACAGGGGTACAAGCTAGCTAACTACACGCCTGAAACAGGATCTAGCCGCACAAGGGTAACAAATTGCAAAAAGCAAGCACACCAAAACCAGAGGAGGTCACAATGCTGTAGAAGACAGTAGCCTTTGGAGACAAAAAGCTCCCCTGTTGGCCGATTACACCTTTGGAGAAGAAGAACGCTTCAAGGATCAAAACCTCCAACCAAGAGGAAACGGCTTCACAAGTAAAGCGAAACTATAATACCAAAACAATAACCAAATCCAGTCGAGCTTTAGAAATCATGTTGAGGAAGTTAAAAAACATGCCAACTATGATAACCTTGATTACGCCAAGCTGTAAAACAACGTTCAGGGAAGCCAATTTTTTTAAGTTTAAATATTACACGGATTAGGGATACACTATTCTTTACACATTACAATTCAATGCATACGTACATTTCCTTTCGTTGTGCGTATAGGGTAACCTTGTTTGGGGATTTTTAATCTACGAAATTGACTTTTTGGGCTAGCAGAAGCTATGAATCCACTGGGCATACTCCTGGAGTCATACAGGATCCCGAATGTTAAATTTAGCACTAGGAGAAAGGCAAAAATGAGCTGAAACTTTTGACTTCTGAGGACCACTACATAATTTTTCTCTTATTGTGTGTCTATAAAATTCATTTTTGATACTTTAGAGTGGTACATGTTCAATTTATATACTCGATATTGGCTATGTCCAATTTATATACATTATAGTAATATATTGTTCAATTTTGATACTTTCTCAATTTTATAGTAAAAAATTAAATAATATGAACGCATGACAACAATCACTAGGCATGTAAAAAATGTGAAATCAATAGAAAAAATATACACGCATTATACGCGCATTGAAACTCAATTTTCGTACTTTAAAGTACCAAAAAGTGTACATTACACACTCAATTTTCTATATTTTTCATAATTTTCAGTTCCGATTTTTTCGCCATTTCCGATTTAGGTCGTTGATTGTTTGTTATTGTTCACTTTTTTCATATTAAATTGAAAAAGTACCAAAATTGAACAACATGTTAAAATAAAGTATTTAAATTGGACATAGCCACTATCGAGTATATAAATTGAACACGTCTCACTTTGAAGTACCAAAAATGGATTTTCTGATTAACAATAATGTCAAATTTGCCTTTAGAAAGAAAACGATAAAAAAAAGTCAGTTTTCATTGGACTAATTCACGAAAGCCAACTTCTTAGATACTCGAAATTTCGATTTTATTTTTTCTCTTCACCCACACAAAAATGACTATTCGAATATGTTAATACTTTAACAATCACTTTCAAGCTAATTGATAATTAAATTTAAGCATCCATAAGATTGTAAATAAAGTGAAATTTTCAACCTAGATAAATAGCCGATAAATGGGGATAGTATGCAGGCAACAGAGAGTCAAATCACATAAAACAGAAAATATGTACCGATGTGCGTTTTCTCCTACAGTGTCAGTGAGTATGTGAATGTATAATTTGTTTAGAAAAAGGATATAATTAAAAAGTTCATTTTTCAATGGAGGGTAAGTGTCTTCTTGTCAATTGATGATTAATTACTGGAAAATATTTATAGTGGATGATTTAGATTATAATTTGTTACTAGATGACAATAATTGGACCATCAAGTGACATAAACATTTATTCATGTAGTTTTAGTTTAGAGGTGAAAATTTGGCGTAAATAAATGATGGGGAGATTGATGGAAATATGTAAATTGTCTTTCAGTCACATCCTTGTCGCTACTACTCGTGAGTCGTGTCTCATGATGTTATTAACCATTTACATACTTTTCACAAAAAAATAACCAGTCACATAAAACACATCTTTGTCAATTTGATCGGAAAATATCATGAATTCGACTACGCACACCAAAAGGAAAATTTAATCTGTGGCACATTCAAATTTAGGCCATCCACACTTTATAGGGACATTTTTACCGGCTGGAATGCTGGAGTATCACTTAAAATTAGTTTTTGCACTTCACACACAATTTTAAGTTGGTATTTGCACCAATTTAACTTATCCAGCTTATCAATTATTTTAAGCAGAAACAACGTTTTAAGTGTTTGCAACAGCTTATAAGCTGCCAAATTCTCTTAAATTAAAAGTTGGAGAAGCTGGGTTTTACCTCCTTAAGAAGCTTCTCCTTAAATTAAGCTGGATTTTAGTTAATTTTGTCAAAAAAACTATGTTTGCAAACAATACTCCTACAACTTATTTAACTTTTAAGTAGTTTTTTTGCAAACACCCATCAAATTCTCTAGTAAGCCAACTTTACCTACTTCTCCTTAAATTAAGCCACTTATTTTAAATTGAATCTATTGCAAACACTCCCTAAGTACTCCCTCTATTCCGTTATAAACTTTATAGTCTTTTTATACTTTTTTTTTAGGGAAAAAAAAACCTAATTATAGGTACAACATCAAATTTGCAGCATACTATAAGGCCAAAAGGCCAAAATTTTAACTCCTTGAGCTTATTACAAATTACAAACAGCACCTCTTGGGAAATGTATGGGGAGTACATAACTTAAGAATCAAAACATGTGCATGGATTTTGTTATTATCTTATAAAAAAATAGGCTGATTCCGAACATAAAATATGCAAGAAGCCAAGAACCACAAATTTGTGGGCAGGGGCGCAGATAGGGCACCACAAACTTTTGAATTTTTATTCATACAATACTGTAAGTATGTATATTATTGTAAAATTCATGCCACCTTTAAATTTCTTCATTAGTGTATTTCTTTGGTTTTTTTACCTAATATATAAGACTCTTATAATAATAATAATATGTATCGTCAATTTCATTTTTTAATCCTGACTTCACCCATATTGGTAGCTCTTTTTCTTAAATGAAAAAAAGGACCATAGCTGAGTTTGTACGCCATCAAAACTGAAGACCAACTACTAAAAGTTATTACAAAGCACCTCTTGAGATATGTAACGTATATGTGCGTGACCATATACATACGTTCGGTAGGAGTAAATTACAAATAAAAAAGTACAAGTTGCAAAGAACTTTCCAACTTACACACCGTGACCAGTCCACATTAACTCCGAAATTTGTCCATTAAGTGGATAAATTCTTTTCTAGACGTGATCTATGAATGATTTTATGGGCTCTGTGACTAGTAGTGCTCTATAATTGTATGCATAATCCTCTCTTTTGAAAGATCTGAGCCCCCATTAATGCATAGGTCACTTGTTGATGGCATCATAACAAACATGCAATTGCAAGAAAAGCTTAGAAACATTACTCCTAAACCCTAAACATATGGTTTTAGACTTAATTGGAGCTTTAAACATATAAGCACAAAAAATCCCTTCTCAAAATGAATTCTCCAATGGTTTTAGGCTTATTTGAGACTTGCATGTAGGTCTCATATGCCACATGTTAGTCTATTATAAAATTTCCTACTAAAAATATAATTAAACAATTTTTTTAATATAAGTTGGGCCTTAAATGGAGGGTACTATTTAGTAGCCATTTCCCATGGTCTACTAAAAAGTAGCCCCATAAAAGTCTTTATTTGAGTCATTTTTGGGTTTAATTGAGATTTTAAGCTCAAAAAAGACTCCATAAGGAGTGGTCTAATATAAATTAGTAGTAGTAACAAATTATTTTAAATGACTAAATCTGATTTGCCAACCCACTTTTTCCCTAGCAAAGATTCCAAAGCAAGAACCACCAGTGGCTTGTGTGCCTAGCCACAGCCCCACCATGCCACCGCACCACCACCACTACCACTCATAAGGCCGAGAAGATAAATTTTTATACATCTTCTTCTGTGCAAAATAAAGGTTAAAGCAGCGTGGTCCTTTTTATCAATTTCATCCCAAGCAATACGTTGCCATCATGGTTCATTTATTTTCAAAAAGCACTAATTTGATTCACACAGCATGTGACATTTTTATACTACACCTGTTAGTATTCATCATCAAGCCTAAAATACACATACACAAGACTAGAGCATGCTTTAATAAGTAGTTCCACGTATAAATGACCGTTAAAGTATGATTTACGTACCTACTAAGATAATTATTATATGGAAAAAGTACCTCTGGGATCATTCCCACACCAGAGCATCCAGATCTTGCAGCTCAGAGAAGCTTCTCCTTTACAGCCTTTCTTTTTTCCCCTTTCTCTTTCTATCTCTAAATCTTGGTCACTACCTGGAATTAAGGCACCAAATTACCAGATATGAATAAGGTGAAAGTAAAGAACACAGCAGAGCTTACCCAGAAAAGAACACAATGAATGTTCATGTAATATTATCCATTTTCTTGATTTTCACATTGGTAGGTGTAGATTCTATAGTTCAGGAGAACACCAGGAGAATTTTGCACCAGCCCTTTTTCCCAGCTACTTCATCGCCCCCACCACCCTCACCGACAGTGCCACCACCTGCCACACCTGATACATTAGAACCAGACCAGCCTTTCTTCCATGAGCTCCCAAATGGGCCGTCTGTCAATCAGCAAAGCCCACCAGGACCGGCTGAGGCTGAGGGTGCATCAGTGGCGAACTCTGAGGCGTCTCAGTCATCGAAGCCAATTAAGAAACTGGCAATTGCAATAGTATCGACAGTTCTAGCACTGGGTATGTTAACGGTATTGGCGTTTTATCTGTACAAGAGGCGTACAAAGCAGCAAGATGAGTCTCAGAAGCTTTATGGTGGTAGCTCAGAGAGAAACAACCATGAGTCCACCATGCCACCGTCCACTTTTCTTTACATTGGAACTGTGGAGCCATCTGCAAGAAGTTCAGCTAGCGAGACAAATGGTGCCCATGGCTCGCCATATCAGAAACTTAATCCCGGGAAAAGATCTGACCGTTATAGGCCTAGTCCTGACCTTCAGCCTATGCCTCCACTGACAAAGCCTCCGCCACCTCCAAGCATAAGTTCACCACCACCAATGTCGTCATCGGATGACGAGAGTAACGATGTCAATTTCTACACGCCCCAAGGTTCATCTGTCAGTAATGGGGAGTCTCCTGGTTCAAAATACGGGTATGTGAATAATATTATCAGCCAGATAAACCAAAGCAGGCCAGATAATGCGCTATTTAGCTCTACTTCCAATTCCAAGCGAACTTCGAAGAAATCTCGCTTTACAGCTTCATCTGTGGATACTAAGCCTGTTATGATACCATCAATTAAACAGCAAACATATACTCCTGCTAAGCCCAAATTTTCAGCACCACCTCCTCAGCCAGATATGTCAAGGCTTCGATCATTAAGTAGTATCGATCGGCAGATAGCTCAAATTCCACATGCACCACCACCGCCAACACCCCCACCACCACCACCTCCACCACCGCGACCTCCACCCCCGCCTCATCTATTAAAATCAAGAAAAGATAGTCCTCTGGAGATGCATACCCCTTCACCAGTTAAGAAGCAAGTGATCAGTCCAGAGACTAAGAGTCAAAGCCCAAAAGTGACCCCTGTTACACAAATTAATGGAGGAAGCACTTCATCAGAAAAAACTGACATGGAGGAGAATGATGGATCAAAGCCGAAATTAAAGCCTTTGCACTGGGATAAAGTACGGACCAACTCAGACCAAGCCACAGTCTGGGACCATATGAAGTCAAGCTCGTTCCAGTAAGTGAAACACATTCTTGATTTACAGATACAGAACTACTAGTGAAGTAACATTTACAAATATGTCATTTGTGTGACAGGTTGAATGAAGATGCAATGGAGTCACTTTTCGGATGTAATGCTGTAAATTCAGTTCCTAAAGAAGCAGCCAGGAAGGTAGGCATGCCTTCTTTGGAGCAGGAAAACAGAGTTCTGGACCCAAAGAAATCACAAAATATCGCTATCTTACTGCGTGCTTTAAACGTGACAACAGAGGAGGTTACAGATGCACTTCTAGATGGTATGTAGAATTTACTCCCTTTAGTTAGAAATCAATCCAAGTTATCTAGTAGTTCTCTAATAGCATGGTAATGGAATAAGCTATACAGATGGTACTGAATGCTGCCTTTCTGATATATGCTTAGATGAGCCAAGGAAAAACAGTGAAATGGCTAAAAATGGAGTTTAACATTCACTACTAGAAGTAAACATATTTATGTGAAAGTGAACTAGCATCTGTGATCAGCAAGTGCAAATCACTTCATTCGTTCAGTGTGTGTACGAAGCTAGCATTTTTATTACAGAAGTTTCCAACCTATAGGTGTATTTCCCAATCATCCAACCCATCACCTCTAGTCACTTCCAACCAAAGGTCCATTATCACTTTATCATCCAAGACCAGATTGCTAATGAACTAAAAAGAACCATGGTGAATTAGTTAATTAAACCCATGAGCAGAAACTTCACAGCAAAACTCACTCTATGTTATGCGTCTTTCTTCTCTGATGCATTCAAACTGTATTACCTCACTAAAACGAGAAATCCAAAATGCACCTGAAAAGTTTTAAGTTCACACAATTGTATAGGACTAGCATAATTAAAGCCTGATCAGTTTGGCCAAAAAAGAAGAGGAAAACCAAACAAGAGTAGCAATACTAGAAGTTCGATCAGTAGCAGATCTTATGCAGACTTTGGGAATTGGGTCATCATGTCGCTTCCTTATTCATAACATGCCACTGGACCAGGTACAACTTGTTTAATCAATGAAGACCACGCAATACAGCCAATACTGATCGAATATTATTATATCACATATTCCATAAGCTAACAAGAAACACGGGAATACATATAAAGTTTCACATTTTGTTGCATAAGAAGAAACAAGTTGTTGATCAAATTCTTAGAAACTTGAAATTTTACTCCTTAATTACTGTATACAATGCTAGAGAGTTCAGAGTTCACATTACTGGTAAGTGGAAACTAATGTTCACTTGATGCTGCAGGAAATCCGGAAGGGTTAGGCCCAGAACTTTTTGAGACTTTAGTCAAGATGGCTCCAACCAAGGAGGAGGAGATCAAACTTAAAGATTACAATGGTGAAATATCCAAGTTGGGGTCAGCGGAGAGATTCCTCAGGTCAATAC
This sequence comes from Plantago ovata, assembly GCA_028274465.1. Lineage (NCBI taxonomy): Eukaryota > Viridiplantae > Streptophyta > Magnoliopsida > Lamiales > Plantaginaceae > Plantago > Plantago ovata. Next base: position 3,559,721 of record CM051457.1, on the reverse strand, counting down.
TTGATATTCCATTTGCCTTCAAAAGAGTGGAGGCAATGCTATACAGAGCAAACTTTGACACAGAAGTAAAATATTTGAGAAATTCCTTTCGAAGCTTAGAGGTAAAGCAATTGTTCAGAATCCTGAATTACTGCATCAGTACTTCTAAGGATATGTATTTGTTGCTAAACTACTTAGCCTGATATACATATACCTAGCTATAACTAATTAGCTAGACGAATCTTCTTACATATGGCTGATTCATACATACAGGAAGCCAGCGAAGAACTGAAGAATAGTCGCATGTTCCTTAAACTCCTTGAAGCTGTTCTAAGGACAGGCAACCGCATGAATGATGGCACTAATCGCGGGCATGCCAAAGCTTTCAAACTAGACACATTGCTCAAGTTAGTGGACGTAAAGGGAACTGATGGTAAGACAACCTTACTTCACTTTGTGGTTCAAGAGATTATCAGGTCAGAAGGAGCAGGTTCTAACCCTGAAAATGAAAGTGTTCCAAATGCGAATTTCAAATTCAAAGAAGAAGAATTTAAGAAGCAAGGTTTGCATGTTGTTTCTGGGCTAAGCAAGGAACTTTGCAATGTGAAAAAAGCAGCAGCAATGGACTCAGATGTACTAAGTAGCTATGTCAGTAAGCTTGAAATGGGACTCGAGAAACTCAGATTGGTTTTGCAATATGAGAAGCAAACAGTGCAAGACAAATTTTATCTCTCAATGAAAGAGTTTCTTACAGAAGCTACTGATGAAATATCCAGGTTAAAGTCTGAAGAAAGGAAAGCCCTGTCCCATGTTAAAGAGGCGACACAGTATTTCCACGGAGATGCTGCAAAAGAGGAGGCTCATCCTTTCCGAATTTTCATGATTGTACGTGACTTCCTCTCCATACTTGACAACGTATGCAAGGATGTAGGGAGAATGCAAGATAGAACAACGGTGGGTGCAGGAAAAGCGTTCAGGATACCTGCAACAGCATCATTGCCAGTACTCAATAGGTTCAACGTACGGCATGACACAAGTTCTGATGGCGAGAGCATGTAATCGTTCAGCAGACACATGAAGGCTTCGTTCTGGAACCCCCACATCATGGCCGGAGCTAGAAGACAACAGAACAAGAGAAAAACCCTTCCCGGCCATTTAAGTGCAACGGTGAAGTTAAGGAAACCGCATGTCCTTAGACCTTAATCATCTAGTAAATCACCAAAACAGCTAGGCTGATGTGCAATTTTGAAGATACTTCTGCACAAATTATGATACCATCAAATAAGCATAAAGGTACTTCTGCACAATCCATAGCCTCCATGCAAAGTATAGATTACTTCTTACTCACAAACGATAGAGTTAATCGTAGCAGTCATAAATTCGCAGAATCTATCTGTATTTTTCACAATAATGTAAATTCTCCTCATGATCTTAAGCATTCATCACAATTCACAAATTCACATTGTTCAATCACATATTCACATAATCACATTGTAGTTATTCTGCAGCATGAAAACAGTTATCATCTCTCCAGTTACATTTACTGCAAGTTCAATTCTGATCACCACACGACTGAGAAAATTCCGCAACCAAAAAGAGTAGTGAAAACTGAAATCAACAACGTAGAATTAAAATTAGAGAAAAGCACCTTGAATTCGGTCACGACTATGGCGATCTCGTTATCGTGCTCTGCTATATGTGACGCTGGGTGAATGGGCTGTCGATTTTCCGTCGGGCCTCTTCGTTTGATGTGGAGGAGCTGCCTTCTTTAAGGGCGGTTTCGGTTTCTCCAATTAGGCGCTATTACAATTGCACCTCTTCCAGTCCAGTTCGACAAAATTATGAGAATGACCTTGTAGTTTTCGATATTTCACTAAATACCACAATGTTTGGGGCAATGGGCTAAAAAAAGTCTTGTCATTGTATCTTGAGTCTTGACATGACTACTTGAAGTATTTTGTTACGTCTAAATTTTTAACGCACGAAGATGAAAGCGACGAGAGATGAAATAGATGTAATTTTGAGACGATTAGTATATCATTTGAAACCGAAAAGTATAATAACAGAACGAATTGATATTTCAATATTTCATATCTCAGGTTTGTAAGTTCAAGTGTGCTTGGCAAACGATGTAATGCAATATTTATATGAAGTGATAATAGTTTGTTCAAGTGTAGCAATTTGCTGCTTAAAGATTTAAACCTGGAACGGAACAAAATGCAAATAAAATCCTTTTGTTTATATAGAGCCGAGCTTTATTACATAATCTCTCTATCCTGTTGATCTATGTTTCTAGCTAAACCATATACAACAAATATGTGTAACCAAAAAATTCATGATTAATCGCTATAATGATGTTGAATCCAATGTAAAGAATGGTGCTCCTGTAATGCTACTAGTCCTCACTATCTTTTTCACCAAAATTCTCCATCTAATCTCTTGCTTCTTTCCTTGGTACTTCCTCCTCTGTCTTATGTTCTTGCACAGAGGAACTTTGCAAGCATCCGGGTTCACACAAAGCCGAGAGTGCAATTCCAAGAGTTGCCACATTCTCTTGCAGTGTGCGCAACCCCCGGTACCCCTCAACTTGCAGCCTGCAAAGTGTCGAATGAGAGACTCTAATCCTTTACACGTTACGTATTTACAAGGTTCTTGATCGTGTCTTGGAACCTTATCATGTGGACCAATTGTTTGACAACCATCTTTACATATGTGAACGAGAGCTTCCATCGCCTCGTATAGTTGAATGTAGATTTGCCTTTCATTGGCTTTCTTTGTCCGTTGCTTCTGAACCTGAAGCATAGAACAACAATGCACCGTTCAGAATGGGTTCAAAATCGCAGAATACGTTTACAAGTTCGAATTATTGTAGTGAAAACACTTACAGTTTCCTCGTAAGTAATGGAACTGCGCAACTCCTTCTCCAATACAGGGTGGCTCTCCTTCATGACTCTCCATCCGTCTGTGTCAGAGACCGCCTTGAAGTTTGCCAGGATGAAACGATGACAAATGAGGCCTAGCCGAGGAGCGTCACATAGGAGAGCAAGCTGAAAAATGTCAGTCGCGTTCTCTGTATCGATCAATCTTCGCTCTAGCCAACATTCGCATACTCGTTTCAGCTGCGGAATTAGGTATGTGTGTGATAGTGCCAACAAAGGCACTGCAAGTTCCTTCATGCTCTCTTCCTCATAGCTGCAAAAGGCACAATGATGTAAATTAGTAAAAACATTCACAGCATGTAAAACTAGCTAACAGAATATGTAAATACTACTGCAGTAATGTAGTATCATCCCGTTCTTAATAATTTAGGCCCAATTGCCCAAAGGTTCATTTAGAAAATTTTGCTACATGGGATTGTCACAACTACTCAAACTATCTTTAGCCCTTTGCTCTAATAGAGAATAGAGAATGTGAGATTTACACGAGGACTACATCATACGATATGAGAGTTAAGAGAATAATTACCAGGAGGAGTACAAGAACCGAACAAAAACCCGAACAGCCTCAGCGGGAGCTCCACCAATGGAGATAGTTCGTCGTTGATGACGACCCCGACCCTTCACTTGCTTTAGCATCCCCTTGAACACTGGAGACGCCGCACCCTACATTCACATTTCGAACACTTAATTAGCCTTACATCTCATCTAAAACCTCAAACTTCTACATAGAAAAAAAAAACACAAAACATTTAAAAGTTCGAACTAAAATTAAAATAAAATAAAAAAACACGAAATATACTTACAAGAACGCTGGAATGGGCATAGATGACGCAACCACCGTCGGTCAAAATGGAAACATCAGCTCGATAACCTTCATCGAACATACGATCCCACAAACTATTTACAGGATTAGATACAGAACAACAACAGGGTCCTCTGTTCCTTGATCCAGTTATCGAAAACCCGGTTTTCTTGGAATAATTAGGAGGCAATGGTGGTGGAATAGGCAATGAAGACATCTTTTGTCTCTCTACAAATTCTGATCGGCCATGATCCATTTAGCAGGTAATATTCGTTTAACCGTTCGTTATTACCTTTTAAAATTCAGCAAGATCCAAGAATATGATGATGATTATAACAACGAATGTACAGGAGGGGTGTATGTACAGGAAGAAAGCAGCGATCAAGAAACCAATCTCATAAAGAATCCCAAGGTGTTACCAGAGACACAATGTAACAATGGGAAGATTGGTCTTTGCTTTTTGCCTTCTTCTTCTTCTTCGTTTGTGTAACGAATTAAAATTAAGATTCTCAGATGAAATGAATTTGATGATTCAGCTGAGAAATTTGGGTTTGGTATATATAAAGAGAAGAAAAACATGTAAAAACAAAATGGATGAGGACAGAGATGAACTGACGTGTTAACAGCTTTTCAAGGACAGGATTTCATGACGCGGTAATGATGTGGATCTTAATCAGATCCAACCACAATTATTTTTCGGCCCAAAAAACGTGCGGTTATATTGACTCATTTTGTGTTTTTGTGAGGCTATTTTCGTCATTTTAGTTCATATATACTGCTACTAGACCTAGTAGGTGATACATACAAGTATGATATGAGTGTATTCTTATCCATTTTTTGGATTTATATACCGTTTACTGTTTCCTCAATTTCTCTTCTCCTTCCAATTTTGACTTGTACTGGCTCATACGTTGTACTTATATCTATCTAGGGTACGAAAATAAGAAAAATGAAAACGTATGGGATGGTTATTGTGCTACCTAAATGGCTCTCTTTCATCTTTTCTTCTTGACAAGTCTAACAATTTTTATTGAACATTTACCTATTTGAAGTGGCCAATTTCAATAAATCACACAAACAAACTACATTGAAAAAATATCAATTAGACTGTGTATGATTGTGTATGATTAAGTTGAATTGAATTGAATTTGTTTAAGACATAAATTTAAATTGTATTAATCTGAATCGATCTAAATTGAATTGAAAATTGTATCTTTTAATTTAAATAAAATAGAACCTCGGGTGGTTTGATTCAACCACTTAATTTATTTTACGTATTAATTTCACTAATTAAATTTAAACTGAACTAAATTTAATGGATTAAATTTTAATTTAAAATGACAGAGGCTTACACTGGTATAATATATAATAATGAAAATATTTTGAGATGATTATTTCTATTATGAAAGGATGAGGTGCTTAGGTATACCTAATGGGGGATATTTGGATATAATAATATACGCAGATTGGCAATTCTTAAGCTTATACAATTTACAACTTATAAGAATGATCTTCATAAAAAAAAAAAAAGACTTATAAGAATGATTACTAATATGAACGCTTTCAAATCCATTTGCCATTTGAAATTTATTTTCTAATTATTTGTTTGACGCACTAGAACGTGCCACGCCATTAATTAGGTATACTCCAATAAAGAAAAAAAAAAGTTAATGCCAGTAAATTTACAAGAAGCTAGTAAAACAAAAGCTAATTTTATGCAAGAAGTGTTCTCTCTCAAGATTTACCAAGAGTTGTATAAATTGTCGATACACTATCCAAAATATTTTTCGGACATTATCCTCTGTATTAAGAAAATTTAGTAACTGTAGTAAAAACGACCACGCTTAAAAAATAGTAAATACCCATCCTTTTTGGTACACAAAGTGTATCCAATTTGTATACTTAAGCCATAACACCCTTCCTCAATTTGGCTACTTGAGCTGTTGAGCAACTGGAATTACATGTGGATAACACAAACTTGAAGCCATATTGTTAACATTATGGCAAAGGTTTTCTAATTACCTGTCACTTTGATGTTGACTTAGTTAAAGAAATTAATCACAACTTTAGACAGATTCTGATAACCAAATTAGACGTTTTATGATCTATCAGCAGACAACAAGATACCATCCAAGTGCTTATGACATGGAGCTTATGTGGACTTTCATTTTAATAAACCTTATATGTGAGCTAGCCATTTGATTTTCTGCCAAGACAAGAACTAAATACATTATTTTACTTCGATTAATAGTTATAGTTTTGTCTGTTTTGTATTTCTAAAATCATAAAACAATTATAGGTGACTAGACATTAGTCCAATTCAAAGGTGAATTCATCATCTGATACAGATCGAATACATTATTTATTGCTCTGTGGAGAGCTGTATTTTATCCACTTGTATACTTTTCCCCCAACAACCATTCAAATATTGTTTTAAGTTTCATTAATTCAATTAATTAATCACATAAGCTATTGTCAAGTTATCAACTTATCGCTTATCATGTTGCACTACTGACTTCTTCTCTCCATTGCTCTTCAAATTTCAATAAATCCAAGTCTCGAATCAAATGATCTTTACGATCTGTATATTGAGTTACACGGGCTAGCCCAATTGGACCGAAATCCATCTCAAGGTATTGGGCTGAAATATGGGTTGCTAGCCACTGCGCTGATATTTGGTTTGGATCAAATGCCATGGGATCGTTCAGGCCTGTTTAAGAGCGGCTGTATAGTTCGTTTATGTCCACAATGGAGAACGACCATAATTCGTGAGTGGGCATAAGCGAATTATGCAGACATGTTCGTAATTTTCCACGATCACTTGTAAAAATTTGGGGATAAGGAAATTTCCACACCGAGTAAAAAAAAAAAAAAAGTACTCACACCAAGGAATCGATGATCGATATTATTTCATGTCGTAACTCGTAACTGAAGCTCCTTTAGCTAGAAGCCTAAAAGGAACAAGAAAAAAGAATCATGGAATTATTGTAAAATTATAATTTTTATGAGTACCAGGAAAGGACCGTATTACTCGTATTCAAGTATTTTGCAAATGCACCTGATTTATACTAATGTAATATCAATTTTCTTTCTATAAGAAAATCTATTCTAGTACAATACTTTCTCTGCATTCTCATGCCCTTCCAACATCATAATAAGGGGGGAATTGCAATGGATAGATGATGTATCTCTAGATTTTGGCATGGTCATTACTACTAGGGTTGTAATCTAACCGAGCCGAGCCGAGTTTTGGCTCGGCTCGACTAGAACTCGAATTTTAACACTCGGCTTGAGCTCGAGCTCGAGTTCGATCGAGCTTCAGTTCTTGGACTCGAGTTCGAGCTCGACACATATTTTTCTTATTCGAGCTCGAATAAGAAAGATTTTTTTTTAAATATATATATATATATAATAATTTCTTTTCAAACGGCTCGTCGAGCTTTCGAGCCGAGCTTTTCAATATTCGAGCTCGACTCGATAAACTAAACGAGCTAGATTTTTTCTCGAACTCGAGCTCAAATAATCGAGTTTCGAGCCGAGCTTTTTTCGAGCCGAACTCGAGCAGCTCGAAAAAAAGCTCGACTCGGTTATAGCCCTAGTCATTATAAGCATAATAATATAGTTGGACATTTTAGGACTCTCTATGTAAGTTGAAATGAGCCCATGGAACTAGAGGTGTTATCTGGGCCGTCCGTAGAACAGCCCGGTCTGGAGAGCCCGCCAAATTTAACAGCCCGGAACAGTCCGTTTAAAATGAGCCCGGAACAGCCCGTGAACATTTAAAGTAGTGGGCTATATGGGCCTTACTCCTAGTGGCCCGCGACAGCCCGCCCCGCGAACACTTAAACCCGGGTGACAGCCCGGGACCGTCACAACCCGTGGCCCGTAACAGCCCGTCACGTTTAGCCCGTGTAGCCCGCGTATTTGGTCTGATTATAAAATTATATATTATAAATTTGGATTGGTAATTTTAATTGGCCCATTCTAATTCCAATACGAAGCCCATTTTCTTCATTAAACAAACCAAAGTTATTATGGCAATATCAAATAATAAGATTTAGAGAGAAACGGTGGAAGTATATATTTTTTTTATAATGTTCTTGTTTACATATAAATACCTTATTTTAGTTAATGAAAATGAGTTAATAATGGGGTTCGCCCTCGATCGAAAGCATGAATAGTTGAAGTTGAAGACTAATGAGTATGCAAGTATTTTGATGGTAGTTTCTTCACCAATTCATTCGATCGGCTATTATTATTATTACTATGAATGTAATTCTATGATATTATTCATCGTTTATCAACTATTATTATGTTGTGCACTTGCTATTTAGCTACAAGTTCCAACCAAGTGTTTGCTTGATTACTTTTCTTCAATTTGAATGTAATCTACAAAAAGAAGGAGATTGAATGGCCCATTTAGAAGTTAAACGAGCAGCCCATTTAACGCATACACGTGACGGCCCGCCAAGAAGCCCATTTAAAGCATAAACGTTTTAGTCCGACAAACAACCCATTTAAAAGCATAATTGTGTCAGCCCCGCACAACCCGTTAACAGCCCGGCCCGTCACATTTATAAATGTCACATGGGTTGGGCCGGGCCTCAATATCTTTTAAAAAGCCCGGCCCGGCCCGGTTAAAATGGCCCACGACAGCCCGCCTCTTAAATGTAGCGGGCTAAAGCGGCCCGGCCCGAACGCGGACCGAATAACACCTCTACATGGCACTATTTAGAAACAAACTAGTACTATCTGTAGCATCTCTCATGTAACACAATCAAGCCTAATAGTAGTAGTGTAGTACCACAATTTGTATTTAATACATCTCTAATAATTGTAACCGAGAAAGTTAATTGTCTTCTTTCATTAACCTAGTACCCAACCTACTCCATGAATTCATGCACTACATCTTGACAGCTAAAGCCTAAGACAAAATGATGGGTGAAATCCTAATCCATCCCCACAAGAAAAAGAATGACAAGTAGTATGATTACATTTACTCCAGCTCTAAGTTCTTAGTATCTATAAATTAATGTTTTTTTTTTAAATAACGGTGTGAAATAGGTAACATGTTAAGTTTTGAGTGCACATTGAGTAAATTGTCAGGATTACATGCAATAACATGTGAATCACGTGAATCAAATTAAATCGCACGAACACTACATACAAGCTATGTCTAATATGGTATAATCACAAATTCATATACGATTTGAAGCCGTGGCGGTAGGGGCGGAGATAGGGGATGGTTGGGGGTGACGGTCGCCACCAACAAACTTCTGAATCTTTTAATTACGATATGTATAGTTATGTAAATTCACATTTCATCACCCTTAGACTTTTTTCTTCCTTTACTTTTTTAACTTTCATATAAAACTCATGTTATACTATATCTGGTCACCCCATTTATCAACCCCGCTGATGAACCCGTGATATACTGCACCTATCTTTAGTAACAAACTGAATATGTGTCACACTTTTGCTTCGATCAAAATCAACTACTGCTACTACTGAATGCTTGAAACCACAGCTAGCACATTTAATGCACTCTTCCATCTAAAAGTTTAATCAGTCAATGTTGGAAGTTTGCTTAACTCAGTCAAAGTTTCAGAATTCAGAATCTAGCACTCAATCCCAGGTTGGTTATTATGCGATGCATGCTTAGAATTAATAAGCCAAGTTATAGAACACAAGGCCCACTGGACAAAATGTTCTCTAGTATGACATAAGTGCACTGAACTTCCACAGGGATATTACTATACTATATACTAGTCTAATATGGATTATAATATGGTGATGCATTAAGCACTATATAGTGGGTTGGCTGGCTCAAACTCGATCAGCTCTTATTACTCTAATGTCTATATGACAATTTCTTCTCCAAGTTTAGTAATTTTGTACTTGGTGTATATATATATGGTGAATTGATGCACATTTGTTGTATGTGTTAACTAGTTTAGGGTGGCTTTTGTTCTTTCCGTGTTTATATTGTCCTCATCAAATATATATACTTTCCGTCCGCATTGCCGGAAGAACAAAAACAAATACTAAGGTTTGTCAAATTTATAAAGAGTAAAGCTCGTTTTCCATTGACTATATGTTTGTATCACTTCAAAAAAGTAACATAGAACTCGGAATCTTCAATTTTTCTTCCATTTCATGTGGATGTGACACCCATTGCCTTACACTAATATTTTCCCGGCCAAACATACTCCCTACTCTCCACAAAATCCTCCTAGAATCAGGAATACGTGAATCGACCAAGTGATTGTTTTTTCAAAACAAGAAATAAAGTCTGGCTTGCTCTGATCTTTTCGTCTGAACAGAACTGAAGTGATTGTCTGAACTGAATTGAACTGATATGATATGATCTAAACTCAAGTGTTGGACAAAACTTATTTGTAGTAGAAAAAAGGGAAATTTGCATCTGGTACCCCTGTTAGTTTTTTTAATTACTTTTTTCCCCACATATAACCCCATGTTCGAAAAAATCAATTACCTATTACCCCACGATCTTGACTTTTCGCGAATTAAGGCCTGGAAAGTACCATTTTGCCCTCATTTAAGTTTCAGTTTTAAAAAACAACCAAACACCTTCACTTATATTTTATTACATATTTGACTCTAAATTTGCTATTTTTAAAAATTAACTTTCAATTATTTTAAAGTAACCATATTACTTATCTAAATCTCAAAACAATCTTCAATATTATTGCAAAAAGACCCTATATACAATTCTTGATTCATTTTTAGTTTTTTTTTCCACAAAATAAATAGCAATAAATTAAAAACATATTAAAAAAAAACACACACACACACACACAAACACACAGAACAGCTCCGATTTGGAGCTTTCAATAAGCTCCCATCGGAGCTGTAAAAAGCTCCGACTTGGAGCTTATTGAAAGCTGGAGCTTACTGAAAGCTCCAATTGGTTGGAGCTTTCAAAAAGCTCCGATTGGAGCTTCATTTCTGGTAGCTCCGACACCGAATTTTTTTCCGGTGCCGGAGCTTGAAGAAGATGGTGTTGATAAAAAAAAGAAAAAAGAAAAAGAAAAGTAATAAAAGAGAAAGGTAAATAAAATTAAGGATGAAAGAAAATGAAAAGAAAGAAAATATGATAAGGGCTTTTTTGGGGAGGTGAATTTTCAGAATTTTTGTAACTTGGTCAACTCAAATGGGGCTAAACGTAATTGTTGGACTAACAGGGGAAAAATGAAAAGTGACGCACTGACAGGGGTGCCAGACGGAATTTTCCCTAGAAAACAACTCAACAAATCTGCAAATGAGTTGAACTAAATTTAGTGGTTTTTCATACGAAGAGAACATAGTCTAAGTTATACTCATCCGTTTTTTTAGATTGTTTACGTTTGCTTTTGGAACGGTTTTTTAGGAGGTTAGTATGATGAGTGTAGTGTTTGGTTTAGTGGCAGTACCCACAATGAAGTTGTGAGATATAAATTTACCAAAATAGAAAACGTAAACAATTTAAAGAAACGGACAAAAAAGGAATACGTAAACAATCTAAAAAAACAGATGAGTACTGTATAACAATTACAGTACCTAATTGGGACAAAAGTAATATATATATATATATATATATATATATATATATATATATATATATATATATATATATATATATATATATATATATATATATATATAAATTTAAATTTTGGGACTCTTTAAGTTCATGACAACTTATAGTAAAATAAAAAGTGTTTTTTAGATCTCTAGGGAGCCATAATCTACACAAGAAAGCTAAACTTCATTCACAAATGCTTTTTGTTGGTGTGGAAAACCCGGGACTGCAATTATTTGGATTGAAATCGGATGATTTAAACCTCACGTAATAACATACAAACTATAAATTTAAACTGCAATAAATGAAACACGCTTAAATATATCATATACGAAAGAAAATGTCATTTGTATGTTCTAACTCTACTAAAACATACAGTACTTACGTAAATTGAGACATTACGAGCGACTAAGGTCTATAAAATTTATCATTCTCCCGACTTACAAATGAACTTTCCGTCTCTTATAGCCAATAGGACAGAGTTGGCTAGGGGCATAATTAGAAAGTGTTGGTTGATTTATATAGAGTATAGGGTTGTGAGTGTCATGTGTGGATAATATTATAGGGAGTTTGGATTAAAGGAGAAAATGGAGGGGAGCGGGTGTCGTTGGCATTATATGACCAGCTCACCAAGGTGGTCCACCCTCTGCAACACGTGAGGACGCTCCTCCCTCACTTTCTTCTTTACCTGCAGCAGTGAAATGAACAAGTGATCTGATATCCATTTCACGTGTACTTTCACATATACTAATAATGTTAATTATCTTTCTTTTCCACACACAAAAAGGTCTAATCCTGTTTTTATATAATAATCTATATCATTGAGGATCATCACTACTAATTTATGAATAGTGACTTCACGTTAGTTACGATATGACAAACTTGCAGCTTTTATATAACCCAATGAAACAAAATCAAACCAATAAAAATTTAAAAACCAATCTCACCTCTTATACGATTCAATGGATGTTTTGAATTGTTGATTTAAACAAAAAAATTGTTAAAGGTTGAACGATTACATGTTAAGTTCGAGTTATAAATAATGAATGGATAAAGTGGTAATACTCTTAAAATGCAACGTTAGAGAAGAAGGTTAACATATTTTCTCACGCGTGATCTGGTAACTTGAGCTCGGTACGTGATGAGAGTTTGTATAGGGCAGGGCAAAGAAGGATAGTTTGCAGACCTCATCATGTGTGAGCCAGTGGACGCGAGCCCAATACGTCATATAGATGCAACCAGTGAAAAGTAAAAAGAGACTATGCACTGGTATATCAAAGTTCAACACGTGATACTAACTTAAAAGTCGATATGAAACAATCAAAGAGAGGTGCACATATCATTCCAAAACCCAAATAAGGGTCTCTGATCAACTACTTGTAAAGCGGAGATGGTTATCCCATATCTATACTATTATATAAAGAGAACATGCTCAAGTTAGTTATCGGACCAAACGGAAGTTACTTCCCACTTTATGGTAATTATATTTTTTATTCATTTTTTTAATGATACATTATTAACTTAACTGGTAGGGAAATAGTAGGAAAATATTTAATTATAAGAGATACTCGTACTAACTTTCATCATATGAATATAATTTAAATTAAATATAAATATAAATAAATTTGAATGATATTATAAGAAGTACTAATTATTTTTTATATTATAAGAAATACTAATTATTTTGGATGCGCGCGGGTACTGCGTGCCATTTTTTTTATTTTTATTAAATACCTACAAAAGATTAACTAATGTTGTCACTTAAATAAATACAAAAAAATTGCATTGAAAACTCAAGAACGCAGCGAGTAAATGTAGTAGCCCTGAATATGATACAAGTCAACTGAAATCTGAATGAAGATGGTTACTAATAATATCCATATATTTTGACTAACATACATGTACAAAATGACTTTTCTTTTTCATTTTGGTATGCAAAATCATATTTACTTGGAAATGTTTAAAATTATTTTCTTTATACCATATCAGTGAGTGTTTCATGAATCACATATATGTACTTACAAGTTTTACACTTTTACCTTTACTGACCCTTACTGTAAACCCAAATACTCAGCTTGCCATTCTTCATCTGTTTTGGGGTTATATCCAAAGTCATTTTTGGTTAATCATTGCCACAAGATAAACAAGGACTTGCTGTGATTGGTATAAATTCAATTTTAAGCAAGCATCAGTCAAGATAATAACTCTTCCAGTTTTCGGATCTTGCGCATCTTAAACACAGAGGTGTAACAATTTATGAAATCTGAGATTTAATTAAAGCAAATTGATAGGGTCATACGCTAAAAAAAATAAAGCCAGAGATATTAATCAATCATTACATTAAGTAACAAACAAAATCTTCTTGTTGTACTATAGTTGGCTTGCTTTCATTGGTCGTATGCCATTCCCCTGCCCTGCCCTGCCCTGCCCTATGGTGGGGAATAATGTATACTCCATATTATATGTACTCTATACGTAGTAAGAACAATTTTTATGTAGACTTTTTTTTGGGTTTATTTGGAACTTAAATTATCAATTAAATCTTAAATAAGTTTAAAAATATTTTCAATGGAGATTTTTTTTTGGGCTAGACCTTATTAAGCCCCCATATTAATAATTTATTATTTATTATTTATATGATTGGTTAATGGAGTATTAATATAGTACATGGGGCCACAAATAAGTCTCAATTAAACCTCAAACCATTAGAGTCCTCAATGATGATTCTTTGGGGCATATATGTTTATATATCTCCATTTAAGCCACAAACTATAAGAAAGGCTCTAAGTATTTTTTGGTTCTAAATAATGATATTTTCCCGTATTTCTTTGTCGAATATATATATATATATATATATATATATATATATATATATATATATATATATATATATATATATATGACATAAAACTACAAATGAGATATAATTGGTTGTTCACATCCACAATTCATTTAATTAACAATGTGAGTCGATAGTGTAGATGGTTTGGAGAGGTTTTTATTCTTGCTCTGCCATGTGTTTGGGTACTCGGTTATATTTACACTTGATAATTCGGATATTGTTCCGTGTACTTTGTTGTAAATGTTATGAAGCATTCTTATGCTCCGTTACTAATAATTTTTTTTTTTGCCGTTTAAAAAAAAAAACATTGAACAAGAGAGTCACAAAATGATCCAAAACATACGTACATACGTAGTTTATTTCTCATAGCATACCGAACAAACCTATTGAGAAGTCATGACAACGTTCTTTTATCATGCAACGTAACTCTTTTTTAATGTCTTTATCATTACATCAAAATCGTTTCGGTATCTAAAACCATTTTAAGATAAAATCTCGAAATTTAACTTTATTGTACCGTCTTCATCCACGCACCGAATGGTCCAAAACCTTTTCACAATTAGATTCAATAGATGATAAATTATGTGATTTCTACCTTTATCACATTGCAACAGTAATGCAGTCTACCTAGCAAATGCAGCTTACGAGAGTGTCTCATGTGACCCGAATTATGTAACGTTTCTATATGTTTATATTATTACGTAAGCGTTTCCATATGTTTATATTATTACGTAAAAATCTTTTCATATATGACAGTAATTTGTTTTAATACAAAATCTCGTAAAGTCTAGCTAAACTTTATAGTATAGTATTGTGTTGCGTTGCGTTCATCTACACACCGAAAAGGTCCAAAACCTTTTCAGACGTAGATGAATAGGAGATAAATTATGTGATTTCTACCTTAATCCCACTACAATAGTAATGCGGTTCACCTAGCCTAGCTACTAGCTAATGTAGTTTACAAGTTACGAGTTTCTCATATGACCTGAATTATGTAACGTTTCTATAATGTTTATTATTACGTAAAAATCTTTTGGTATATGACAACAGTTTAATACATAATCTCGTGAAGTTTAAACTTTATATAGTATTATATTCATCAACACACCAAAAGGTCCGATTTTTTTTCATATCTAGGCTTAGAAGATAAATCATGTGATTTCTACCTTTATCCGGTCGCAATAGTAATGTTGTTTACATGGCTAATGCAACGTACAAGTTACGAATTTCTTTTCTCATATGACATGAACCATAAAACCACTTTAGCATGCAACGTAACTCTCTTGTAATTTCTTTATTATTACGTCAAAATATTTTCGGTATCTAAAACCAATTTAATATAAAATCTCGTAAAATTTAAACTTTATAGTATTGTGTTCATTCACAATCCGACAGGTCCGATACCTCTTCAGAGTTAGACTTAGAAGATAAATCATGTGATGTTATACCTATCGCTAGGGCTGAGCATAAAAACCACCCGTCCGACCCACCCGCGCTAACCCGCCCACGACGGCTTACTTCGTGTTATACCCGTCCGCGGTTGAAATAATGTTTCACCCGCGACGGGTTGGGTGGGTGGCGGCTTGACAGTTGCAAACCATCACCCACCCGCCTCAACGCGCCATAGTATATAATTTTTTAATATATTTATTAGTACTTAATAATAAATTACTCATAGTATATAATTTTTTTAATATTTATAACTATTTAATAATAAGATCGTAATATGTAAACTACAAAAATGTAAAGTTGGAAACTAGATTAACTAAGTACTCCAACCGTCATCCTCCTATTTTCTTCAGATGGGTCTAAACTAGTTGCTCCCTTTTTTTCACTTGGCTTGGAAGCTCCGGAGACTTTTTTATAGTGAAATGATTTTTTTGGTTTCAATTGTTGGCTAGCAATTAAGTTGATTAGGTCACATTTTCAAGTGATGTTTCTGTGTACGCTTGTTAGGTTGCCCTGGCTTCGTCCCTTTCTTTGTACATTACTTCGAGCTATTTTTATTATAATATACATTTGGCCATTTAAAAAAAGAAAGACTATTATAATCTCTATGTTTAAAACTTATTTTCATTTTGGACATGTACCATTAATGGATATTGTATCGGTTGATTTGCATTTTGAACTTCGTTACTTCTAGTTTGTTGTTAATCGAGTGTGATTTCTATTGAGTTTGGATATTATTAATCACCCGCCTTTCACCCGCCATCCGCCCGTGTATTTTTGCAACCCACCCGCGACGGTTTGAGTGTTTTTCTCACCCGCCACTGCTTGTAAATAAATTCACCCGCATACGGTGAATCGACTTAGTTTTTGTTAGAAACCCGCCTACACCCGCCCGCGCTCACCCCTACCTATCGCAATAGTAATACAATTTACATGACTAATGGCGCTTATATACGAGTTTCTCATGTGACCCGAACCATATAAAAGTGAAAATTAATGTCATATTTGATTGAATTCAGTTCAATTTAAATCAAATCAGCTCATTTAAGTTAATTTTTTTTTCTTCCAAACAGGTCAAAAGACCTTAAAAAAGGTTGAGAAAAGAGCAATAAATATTTTTATCCGTACATTTTTATTATGAAAGTAAACAAGAATTAAGCAGCAAATGCATATATCCATGAGAATAGAGGGACTTTAATGCTTATTACTACTTTTAAGAAAATGAAATCCATAAAATCACACCCTCAGTCTCTCTATTAATAATATGGTTTTCCCATTCCGCGGAATTTGGCGGCACCAATATATCTCCTTCTCCATCTAGAAATCTAGTCTCCTTCAATCTCCTTTGTTTCAACCCGAAATCATCAGTCCACTGTCTATTTTCTCTCTTCTCTGTTCATCAAGATTTCCTTACCCACAAAAATGTCAAACCTTGATGCTTTTTATTCCGATGAAACTAGTCCATTACCCGACCTTTTCTGTCAAGAAGATGATTTTTGTATCCGTGACGAAGAAATCGTAAAAAAAGATGAAATTGTTGAGCTTTCTGAGTCTGATTGTGAATTTGTTAACATGTCGATGCAGAGGGAGACCCGATTTCAGCCCCGTGCCGAGCAGTCGGCTTGGCTGAAATGTGCTCGATTGGATATGATCAAATGGATTATTGATGTATGTTGAATTATATGAATTTATTTTGATTTTATTGTGTGTACATCTCGTCATGATTTTTTTTGTTGGGTGTTGTGTTTTTTTTGCAGACCGCAGTTCTTTTCGGGTATCAGCTTGGTACTGCTTATTTGGCCATGGTTTATTTTGATTGGTTTTGCGCAAGGAGGTGTATTGATGTGAGTTGTTCTGTTTTGTTGTTGTTGTAATCTTGTTATGTGAAGGGGCTTGATGTAGTTATGGACATAATCTTGTTATGTGAAGGGGCTTGATGTAGTTATGGACTTATGGTATTGAGCTATTGATGTTGATTGATATAGGATGTGAAACTGTGGACTGTTAGATTGCTCTCGATTGCTTGTTTGTCGTTGGCTGCTAAGATGGAAGAAACCGAGGTTCGTGCATTGTCTGAATATCATATAGATGAGTACAATTTCGAGTGGAAAGTGATTCAGAAGATGGAGTTGTTGGTGTTCAAGACATTGGAATGGAACCTGACTTGTGTGACTCCTTTCGGTTACCTTGATTATTTCGTTGCCAAGTTCTTTGCTGAATGTAGGCGTAGAGAGCTGTTAACTCGCGCTGGTGAATTGGTCATGTCTTTACTCAAAGGTATTGTTAGGTATTGTGAGATTGAAAGTCTAGTTTAGAAGAAATTGGAACTGTTTTATTGATATAGTCCACGCTATTGCTTTTTGTGCAGAGATCAATGCAGCAGAGAATAGGCCATCCATTGTTGCAGCGGCTGCGGTTTTGGCTGCTTATGATCATCAGCTACCGAAGAATGTACTGGAGAATATGATGGATGCGATAGAATCTTGGAGTTCGCAGGAGAAAGTGAGTTCTTTTTCGTTTATTATGGTTAGCGCATGTGCAGTCTTTTTACTATGTTATGATCTATAACTGGATTTATTCGTTATGACAGGAGCTAGCATCTTCGTGTTACGATCTTCTGCAAGAAATTGTTTCACCGAAACCCAAGACTCCAAAGTCTGTCCTGTCAATGGATTCATTCTCACCGAGTTCAAGCTCCACCTCCAACGCTATGACTGATGATTCAACAGCTAAATCTATAGCTGGCACAAAAAGAAGGCTCACCTACACTTACCAGGACCAGCACTGCACTCCGCGGAAGATTTCTAAACCATAGGAAGTGCAAGTTTGATGCACTAAAGATGAACATTGTTATACCGTACTAAGTTTGTGAGTCTGCATGTCGTGCTATGGAGATTTTAGGAGTTTCTCAGTGGCACATTGGTGAGATATTTTTTAGATTTTGCGATCATAAAGATTTGATTACTTGCTAAGTATACCATAAACATCGAATAAATGGAACTTGATAAGGGGGCTCCATATCTCGGTATTGACAACCGAGCAAAGTTATTTAGCTTACCAGCAATGAGTAAGAAGCTGACCAAAGTACAGAAAGGATATTTGGTGAGAGAGTGAGAGCCATATATAGAGATGTCAACAGACTACTCCATATACAAAAGCCTGTTGTTCATTTTGAGTTGTTGTTTTGGTTTGATGAGTATGCAAACTATTGCTTTTTCACTTTCTTGAAATGGTTGAGTTTGTTCATGATTTCGTTCATTTCATTTCTTTGGGTTTCTTTGCATACTCTCATGCACCAGTGAGTTGTTGTATCATGTATGGCCTACATTTTGGTGAAGAGTATATCTTGAGATGCTTTTATCGGTGTATTTCAAAAGCCATGGACGGGGAATGACGAATGAGACATTATTTTTGTTTGATTTGATATCTCAGTGTTGCAATAGGCCCATAACAAAAGCATTTGTTTCTCTTTTACTGTTACAACCTACATGTGCCCCCCTGCTGTTTATGAGGCTCTGTATAATCATTTTGGGGAGAAAGGAAGCATCCCTCCCACGATTTACTGTTGCATCGAAATGCTTCCCCATATTTGTTGGTCGTTGAGGGTCATACTCGTATTGCAATACAGAATCGTGGGAGCACGTATTATTGCATACTAGAAACATGTATATATCAGTCATACGATGCAATCGTATAGTTGTCTGGTCTCATATTTTTTCAAATGCTGCTAGTCTCTTCATCACATGCTTGTCTCCAGTCCAGAGCATAGTTTTGTTTGTACAGTCTGAGAATGTGCTGGATCAGTTACATCAAAATAAATAACTATCGTCTCATTCGACAGTTGTTTGCTGTTGGTCCTATGTTGTGGTCCTGTAGTTACTGCATCTGGCCAGGAGACCATGATGCATGGTCAAGAATGTAAATATCTGGGAGGTTTTCCAGTTAGGAAGGGGTGTTGTGGAGGGATCTCCCCTACCCGCCCGGCGCACAGTCTCGATCCGGCCATCTCTACTCCACTATAGCCTACTTACACACATGAATATCCCTGACCCTAAGTCATCACAACCCGGGGAGAGATTGGCATTCTGCTTCCTCAGTTTTTCACCTGTGAAAGTTACATTGTGGTCTGTGGATTTGTGCTCTTTATGAAACTAGAAGTGCTGAGATGGTACACCGTCAGGCTGACCATTTTCACTCTATGTTTCGTGCCATGTAAACAGAATATGAAAGTTTATCACTTGTTGGCTCAGAGAAAATATTTAATTCCACTAATTCAGATTCTAGATTTATTATTGCGATGAAATAGAATCATTGTCAAATACTTCTATATTCATGGGTTAAGTTGACCTAACATATTTTTTTTTAATAATCGAACCATTACAAACCTCTAATGTCATGACACCTCAGTCTAACCAATTGAGCTAGACCTCATTGGTTAAGTTGACCTAACATATAGCATAGCAGATATAAAAAAATTGTGAGTAAAAGTCTTGCTCCTCATTATTGTTTTCTCAAGCTTTTTGTTTTCCTCATGAGTTCAGGTACATGTGGTTTATAATTTTGCATTTTGCATCATTGAAACTCGCTATCTTAGAAATTGGTATGATAGTTTCTATGTTAAGTCCAAACCCAAACGACTTGTTTTTAGTTTATTGCTTTATTACCAATATCCATAGAGATGATGTATATTTGATACATATACTCAAAAATATATCTTTAGACATTTATTTGCAAAAAACCTAAGAATATTATATATGATATCGGCTTTCCATTGCTTTAAATGATACCGATTTTTTCATTTATGTGCAAACCCTAATAATTAGTTATCACGTGTACTTGTAAAATTCTTACGTTCCTCATTCATTTGTGTATTTTTGCTTTTCTACATGATTACCTATTTGGAGTACGTGAAATACAATTGTTATTAGTTACGTGAAAACCCGAGTAAAAGTATTGGTAAAATATAACATGTGGTTCAAAAATGAAATACAGTAAGAATGAATGAATTTTTTAAAAGATGAAACAATTGGGGACCAATGTAGGATAATAAAAGCCGTATGTACCAAAATCTAAAATAGAATTTAATTCGACAATATTTGACCGCCAAAGCAGGATTCAAAAAATTTCAAACACCTTAAAGCAAACCAAACTATCACCCAATAATGTGACAGTCCAATCGTCACCGTTGATTTCCCCAAAATCAAAACACATCGACAACTCTCACTTGCCTGTCACCTCTATCCATCAAAGTCAATGTCACAGTGAAAATAAACGGCACCAAATAAACAAAAACAAAAATTCCCCAAAAAAATCAATTCACCAAAAAGCCATGGAGAAGCGGCTCCGTTCTTCACTCCGTACCTCCGCCGAGGAGTTCCTCTCCACCGCCGTGAAACAGCCGCTCAAATCCTCAAAAACGTCCATGAAAGCCCTAATTACCACTTCAATTAACCCTTCCTCCGATTTAGCTTCCTCACTTCCCCTCTCTCTCCGCAATGCCATTTCTCATTCCATTTCCCAATTCAGCAACCTTCAGTCCGATCGGAACTTCGTCGTATCTCCCTCCGCGACCCCACCATCGAAGCGCGTGCGAAGATCCGGGCGGAACAAGAAACGAAACGAAGCTGATTCTCCGAGTAAAATCGTCGGAGGACAGTCAGTGGCTGAGAAGCTCCTAATTTATGCTTATATGTTACGCATTTGTGCATTTCACACTAAAAACGTGTTTTCTTATCCGGATTTATTGCCAGCTGTGAAAGAGTTGCATGATAATTTAGTTTTGTTTGAGTCTGAGTCTGATTTGCTTTCTGAGATTGCTAATTTGTGTGAGGAGTGGTGGAAGTGGGATTTGGAGGGGAAGGAGACGTTGATATCGCAGTCATTGCCGGTTATTGTGTCGAGGTCGTTGACTTTGAAGAAGAAGGTGGATGTTCATAGAGTGTATATGCTTCGTGAGGCGTTTATGTTGCTTGATTTTGAGGATGAGAGTATTGATGACCTGAAGAATTTGATGATTCGTTGTGTTATTTCGCCTTTGTATTTAAAAACGGAGGATGGTAGGAAGTTTATCTCGTATATGTTTGGTTTGAGTGTGCAGCTCGCTAAGGAGGTGTTTGCTATGATGAAGTCTCAGATTCCATTTGGCCGTAAGTCAATGCTGGAAGCTTACGGTGAAATTCTATTTAAAGCGTGGAAGGTGGCTGAGGGTGGAGGCAAGTATGAAATCGAGGATAGGATTTTGCAGGGGTTGTTTGAAGGAGCTATCTACGCGGGATCAGATACTTTAGCAGCTTCAATTAGAAGGGTTTTAAGTGCTTTTGTTATTCATAGGACAACAGAAGGGGTTGAGAAGCTGATTTTTCGTCTGGCAGAGCCATTGGTCTTTCGTTCACTTCAGGTATTGTATTGTATCTCATTTATTCTTTTCTAGCTATGTAATTTGGATATCTGTTTTCTAGTATCTGTGAACTGAACTGATTGGGCAGCTAACGTTTTGACCTCAAGTAAAGAAGTATATGTAGGTGTAGGCTCAGTCTTTAGATATTAATAGGGATAACATTTATGCCAACAAGACTAAATTGCTGCTGGGTTGTGGAAATGATATTTCTGTAGCAGATGTAGTAAAATCACTAAGCTTTGGGCTGTTGTTGTTTGAATTTGGCTAGCTGTCTTGTGTAGTTATTGTATTATTGGAAACTCTGATGTGCAGTTCTGCACTTAAACTAGTGAATGCTGAAAACTTGTCTCTAGCTTTGGTGCCTTCTGTTACAGTATTCCATATCTGCCCAAGTTATAATACACGTTGTTTAAGTAGTCAAAACCGGTTCTTCTTGCTTTAAGTATGGTGCATATTCAATTGGATTGTGTTGTACTTCTGATTTCATGGCTTTGTTTTATGGCCCTCTTTGCTTGCAATTATAAGAAGCCTTGGTTTCTACTAAGACGAATAATC
Organism: Plantago ovata; assembly: GCA_028274465.1. Classification (NCBI taxonomy): domain Eukaryota; kingdom Viridiplantae; phylum Streptophyta; class Magnoliopsida; order Lamiales; family Plantaginaceae; genus Plantago; species Plantago ovata. The sequence continues at coordinate 3,537,176 of CM051457.1, read as the reverse complement.
AAGATCTTCTTTTCCAAATTTTCTTTGTCAGGTCGCAAACTCTAACGTTCGACAAAATGCACTGCACCTACTTTTAGACTTGTTTCCTCTGGAAGACCCTGACGCCACTAAGGAGGCTTCAGGGACACTACTTGAAAAGCAACATTTTCTGATCGAGAAATTACTCATGGACGAATGCCCTGATGTGCGAATCGTAGCAGTAGAAGGCTGTTGTCGTACCCTTAATCTCTTTTGGGAAGTCATTCCTTCATCAACTATTAGTAAAATCATCACAAGAATTTTCGACCATATGTCTAATGATGCTTGCACCGAGGTCAGACTCTCCACAGTAAATGGTGTTATATATTTGATTGGAAATCCTCAATCTCATGAGGTCCTTAAAGTGCTTTTACCTAGACTGGGAAATTTGATTTTGGATTCTGCATCAGCAGTTCGCGCTGCTGTCATGGATCTGTTCCTTTCCTTGGATGACGTTCCAAACTATCACTTTCACAAGGTATAGATATGATATCAGTTGAATTTTTCGTTTCCCTTCTGTTTTTCTTCCCAGTAATTGTTTATCAATCGTCAACTTTGCCCCTTCAGGTTGTTCAGTTGGATGACTTGCTCTCGACACTGGCCAATGATCTACCTCACATTTCAAAGAAAATCACCAAACTTCTCATACCATCATATTTCCCTTCTAAGGTAACAGCGGAAGAAGCATGCAAACGCTGTATTACTCTAATTAAAAGGTCACCCCTTGCAGGGGCAAGATTTTGCGAGTTTGCAGCATCAGAAGGAGCATCTCCTAAATCCCTTCTGAAACTATTCAAAGTTATTATAGGTTTGACCATGTCAGCCACGAATCTTGATGAAAATGTGATTGAGGGTTTACTACTCGCTGCCTCCCACCTCTGTACAGACCTTGGAAAAGATGCTTCGCTTCTGACAGCTCTCAAGGAGGAGTTATCTGGTGAAAATCTGAACTCCTTGTTTGCAGTTGCTTCTAGTCCAAAGGCTCAATCTTCTTTGTGCAATATTATCTCAACGGCATCTCCAGATTGTGTGGATGACCTTTTTGAAAAAACCATGGGCTTAATTAGAAAATGCGATGGTTTACCTGATGATATTGGCCGCCAAGCTGAAGTGAGGTCCGCTCACAAGATGATATTGTCTTCTGGTTGGTTCAGTGACATGTTTGAAACTTTTGTTGGGTTTCTGGAGAAAGCTGCCCAAGGATGCCTTGAAAAGTTCAGCATCGGAACAGCAAATTCATCTGCTCAGCCAGTAAAACGGAAGAAATCTAATTCTACTGAGAAAATATCATCAAAATCGAAAAGTAGAAGAGCTAAAAAGCTGTCGAAAACCAACAAAGATACCTTCCATAAAGATTATTCTACTGCATCTGGAGTAGCATGGCAAATAAGGGACTTGCTTCTATCTGAGGACTCGAGGAAGGAAATATTAGGTTCTGATATTTTGGGAAGAGCATATACTGCACTGAAGTCCATTTCTGAAGCTAGTATTCTGCATTCCGAACAGTATGATAATTTTGATGCCTCTTCTATTTCGACATATTCAGCTCTGGCTCTCCATATTTCTCTTCATGATATCAAACTAGATGGATTCCAAAGTCATACACAGGCAAGTAGTGTTTCCATTATCAGTGTGATATCTTCATAATCTTCTCTCTTATGTCTTTGTTAATTTGCATGTTTATGCACCTTCTGCTTTTTTTTTTTTTTTTTTTTTTGTGTGTGTGTGTGTGTGTGTGTGAGCAAGATGCATGTGCACCATCTAATAAGAACTCTTTGAGATATTATTCCCAAGTTTATTTGAATTTTGTATGTACCTTGTTTATTGCTAATTGGACACTTTTCATGTATTCTTTAGGTCAATATCTCTGACTTAACAATGGATCATCTTGTTCATTGTATAAAGAGATCACTCGCTGGAACTACAAGTTCATGCAAGAAATCGACAGATGTACCAGAATGCAGCAAAAGTGCTGGAAAATCTCAAACTGGTATGTTTATCCTTGACTTAGATTGTAAGCTTTTAGTTCCTTTTTCCTTCATTTCTCACTTCCCACGCCCTTCCCTGAGGATAGGAGATGACCAGAGGCAGATTTGCGTTTCTCCTTTCCAAGCCAATGATCAGGCAAATCAGTTCTGCACACATTTTAGTTTCTTTTTTATAGTAATCTCTTTCAAGATGATAAACTCCATCTTTCAACTTGCCAATTTCAAAAAACTAAATGTGCATACATGTTTATAGAATGGACTTTTAAGTACTTTTCTGTGCTTTCAGCTTTGTTCCCCCCTCCATTCCCCAGCCTTTTTTTATCTCCCTCAAAAGCGTACAATTGGCTTGTCTTTTTTGTACAGGAGACCGAGTGGTTAAACGAAAAGGAACATCAGATTTGGTAAAGATTTCAACTTCTGTTCTGAAATACATTGGTGATGCAACTGCTATGGATCTCATCCCCTGCTGTGAAGAGAAAACCTTGATATCTGCAGCTGAAATACTGAAGTTCATCATTACCAGATTAAGAGAACAAGCCATTTCTCTATTGGAAATCACAGAAGAGGAACTAAAAGACATCAATTATTGCATCAAAAGTTCATTCTCATATGCAGCCAAGTTACTTAACGGAGCTCTCAAGTCTTGTGACATTTCATTACCTCAAGTAGGAGTCTACAGCCTTGTCAATGAGTTATTTAATGTCATTATTTCAGTCGAAGAGTTTCTCGGGTATAAGATTGCAGCTCGTTTAATCTCTGTAGTTCGGCCTTGGATGCCTGACCTGATTCTTGGTCTGGGATCCCATTGCTTACTTAAGCAGTCTTTGGAAGAGAGTACACTTTTCAATCCATTTAACAAAGCTATATCTCTTCCATCATGGCTAAGCACTATTGCAAGGATTGAGCTTCATGAGGTAAGAGATGCTGACTCAGATGAAGAGACACGTGAGGAGGAATTTTCTGCATTCAAGAGACACGTAGAAACAATGTCTCAGCTGTTAAAGGAGAACGTTGATGTTTTAGATGCTGTTGGAGTGATCTTCTTGGCTGGTTCATTAACAGCATTGGAAAACAGGAATTTCGACCTTGTCTTGGGGTTACTACACTTTGTCAGTGTGAAGTTAGTTGGGCCAGAAGACCAAGAATGGAGCAAATGCAAGTCAATGTTGGCATCTGTTGGAGATTTGTACTCTAAGCTTGAGAAAGAAAGTGAAGATCCGAATAACACGAAGGATGATAGGAAACAACTGCTTGCTGCCAGAGCATTGCTTGAACCTGTTTGGATGTTATTTATGCATGAAAACCGGAGGCAGTCGATGGAAGCAGAATGAATCATGTAGCTATTTGCAAGTTGATGGAACTTACTAATGTTAAAAGTAGTTTGTTATCACTGTAGGTGTTTTATTACCAGTTAAAGTTAAACAAGCTGAAGTAAAGTTTATGGTTATGATCAATGAACAAGGCAAGCTTTTTGTTCATGCAGAAAATTTTTGATGCAAAAATCAGTACAGTCAATTAATGTACAAAAACAAGTTCCTACACTTGTAGCAGATATTCATTTACCTGCCCAATAGCTGAATATGACTACATACTGAGTACTCTACTTAAATGATTGGTTTTATCTGTCCTTCACTAAAGAACACAACCAAAATATTCTTGTAGGAGCTGATTTACATGCACTGCTGCTACAGAAAAGTCCCTTAATTCCATTGCTCTTCCAGTTCCATAAAAATCACCTTCTAATAGTACAGTTAATTTATCAAGTGAACGGGAGAGGTTTCCGGTATACTGTAGCAGCATGGAACATTCTTTAGCATTCGATAATAACATGCCTCTTCAAAAGTACTGCAATTGGCATGCTTAAGAATCCAAAAAGTATGCTCCAAAACCATTGGAACATCGTGAGTGGAATTGTGTTTGCAAATGTACCGAAGCACTCAATGATAATGATCTGGAAGAAGGCTGTCGCACCAAGAACAGACACGAACACATTGTTGTCTAGTATGCCATCCAGGACATCGATTTTCTCCATCTCTCGTGAGTTCACTTCGTTAAAGAGCTACAAAAGTGTGAGTAGACACGTTAGCACAAGTCACTGTTTAACAGATTCTTTACAATGGATGAAAATGAAGGACAAAGTACCTGGCAGAAGACAAAAGTGTTGAAAATTATGGTGTTAAGAACCAAGTCTGGATTAGGGTGGCTATGGAGCATGAAAAACGTCTTCCCACATGCTTGAAGGAACCATATCACCATAAATTGATACATAGATTGTCCTAAGATGTTCCTCCACATGATAAGGCTTATGAAGTTTCCTTTCCTTCCGACAGGTGCTCTCTTCATTAGTTCATCATTAGGCGGCTCAGTTGCAAGAGCAAGTGCACCGAGCGTGTCCATGATCATGTTTACCCACAAAAGTTGAACAGCAGTAAGGGGAGCACTTCCTGAACCCACACACTCAATTAGAAGGGCAAAAAAAAAAAAAAAAAAAAAACAGCATAGAAATGTTAAGTTAAGGAGATCATTATAGCGTAAGCGTTTTAGTACCAGTCAAACAAGCTGAAGTGAAATTCACAATCAGTGCAACAACGTTAACAGTCAGCTGGAACTGTACGAATTTTTGAATATTAACATAGACTGAACGACCCCATTTAGCTACGGTCACGATTGTGGAAAAGTTGTCATCCAAAATTATGACATCTGCACTCTCCTTGGCCACCTGATTTCCACCAGATGCAAAAAAAACTCCGTTTAATGTACAGAAACGTATTTAGAGAGAAAATTACAATATTGGAAGTACAGAAGTAAAGCTGAGTTTCACCTCAGTTCCAGCTATTCCCATAGCAAGTCCAATATCAGCTTCGTGTAGTGCAGGAGCGTCGTTGGTTCCATCACCAGTTACAGCTACAACTTCGTTAAACGTTGTTCTCAAGTGCTTAACCAAGGTATGCTTGTCCAGAGGCGAAGAACGAGCCATAACCTGACAATTGATAGAATATATTAGCCCAAATCATGAATTGAACATAAATTTTATGCATTTATAAGTTACTCTGTTAGGTACCTGAATCTTAGGAATAATTTCCATCAGTTCTGCTAACGGCATCTCTCGGAAAACCGGACCTTCAATAGCAATACCATCATCAGTAAGTATCCCGCATTCTCTAGCAATAGCCTTTGCGGTGTTGATGTTATCTCCAGTAACCATGCGAACAGTCACACCAGCCGAACGACAGAGAGCAACAGACTCCTTGACTCCAGGACGAACAGGATCTTTGATTCCAACTATTCCTATGCAGGTAAATCCAGATGATGGAATAGCATCCTCCGCATTGGACCCGCTTTCAAGATCTGAATAAGCAAGGCATAGAGTCCGAAGAGCCTCACCAGCAAACTGTTCGATTGTGTCCTTAAGATGGTTGTTAGTAGCATCGTCTAGCGGAACTACTTCACCATCTGAATTCAAAACCTTGTCACATGCGGCCAAAACTATCTCCGAGGCTCCCTTGGTGTGAGCTTGTAGACCTCCTTCAGGAAGCTCCAATATCACGCCCATTCGCTTCTTTGTGGAGTTGAATGGCTCAACTTTTACCAACTTAGACGCTTGTTTTACAGCCTGAAAGTCACCACCAAGGGACAGACCAAATTCCAAGATAGCAGTTTCAGTTGGCGTTCCCAAAATCTCGCGCTTTCCATCTTTGTTAACCACAACTTCGCCACCCGTGTTGTTGAAAATTGATTGGTGAAGGATTTGGAGCACTGATGGTGGGAGTTCCGATCGTAGGGCAGTAGCATTCTCCGGTTTGTTGAGCTCTTTGACATTCATGCAAATGCAAGATTTGACAACAGTCATGCGATTGGTAGTCAACGTTCCGGTTTTGTCACTGCATATGGTCGTGGCAGATCCCATCGTTTCACAAGCAGCCAAGTTTCGCACGAGTGCCTTATCGTTCATCATCTTTTCATCGCGAATGCAAGGCTCAATGTCACGGCTAGAGGTAGCCCTTCAGGAACCGCAACAACAACAATGGTCACTGCAATGGCAAAGTATTCCAATAACTCCAGCGCATCATCCCCTCCCCAACTCAATGTAGTCCCTGAACGCCATTTATGTCCAAGCATTTTTTGGACAAGTACAGCAAAAGTCACGATGGCAAAAAAGAGCCCTATTTTTCCAATAATCGTAGCCACACCATTCAATTTAACCTGCAGTGGCGTTTCATCATCGCCTCCCTCACTAAGCGTTGCCATTAGTTTTCCCCATTGAGTTCTCATACCCACAGTTGTCACAAGCATCTTGCACGAGCCATCCTGGACCTTGGTACCAGAGAGCAGGAATGGATACTCAGCACTAACCACCACAGGCTCACTCTCTCCAGTCAAACTCGATTCATCAATAAGAAGAGAAAAGCCGGAAAGAAACAGTCCATCAGCAGGAACTTGATCTCCAATGGAGAGATGAACAATATCACCAGCAAGAAGCTCATAAATCGACATCTTCTGTCTATAACCGTTCCTTGTAACTTGCATGGAAATCTTCTTCTTCTCCTTGTCTAAATCCTTGAACTGCAGAGATTGGCGATAATCACTCGTAGCAGTGACAAACACGACGAGCAAGATACTTGCTACGATCCCGAGACCATCATGAGCTCCTTTAGGCCATCCTTCTGTTGCCACACCGACAATGAGAGAGACAACCGCACATACTCCAAGGATCATGAGAGTCATATCTTGAAGTGCTTCCCAAACAAACACCCAAAAGCTTTTAACTTCACTTTCTTGGAACTTATTGATCCCGAATAGCTCTTGCCTACGATTAAGAGCTTCAGCGTCTTTTGTGGAGAGGCCATCAGATGGGTCCGCACGGAGCTTCTCCGCGATGCCAGATGACCCACCATGAAACTTTAACTTTTTCACGTCATGGCTCTCGACTATGGATCCTAATTCGTCTGCACAGATCTGATAGCCAGCATCTTGGTATTCCTTCGACACGGTGTAATCGCTCGGCTGGACTCCTGGAACATTCAGCAATGCAAGTAAAATGTTTTACTGAATCACAAACAAAACAACCTCAGTCTAAACGAGAGAAAACACACCTTGTATAAATGTAAATGCCGCTTTGGAGACAAGAACTGCAACTCTCAGCTTCTCCTGATAATTGTCAAGACAGCACAACTAGAATCAGCCACATTGTTTCCTCAAGAAAATGTGACCATTACATCACCCCAAACCACATTATGAATGCAATGTTGCAAACTATAACCAATCATGCAAACATAAATCTCTGATCTGTAATCAACCAAGAAATCCTTTTCAGAGCTACTTCTATATATGTATAGCTGAGCCATCATACTCAAAGACAGAAAATTGTTTCTCCACAAAATCTACTCCATCTTCTTTTAGAATCAATGTACATCATTATGTTATCAACTACAAATCCAATCTTGCACCTCCTATTTACAGTTCCACATTCCTACAAATTTAGTCCTTCAAACAAACAAACAATCTTTCTCCAAACTCATACAAATGAAACTCAAACAGAGTCCATCAGATTCCACAACAAGCAAGCTATATCCACATTACCATAATACCAAACCACAATAAGCAAATAGTCCAATACTTTTTAATACTGCCCTAAAATTTCCATACATTAGGTCCTTGGCCTTCTATATGGATCGGAATTGCCCTTAAATTTTCTTTAATATTTACTCATTAAGCTTTTCTGGCCTATAAAAAATGCCTTTATCTGCTAAATTGTATAATAATATAGAAAAGGTAAAAATAAAATTAAAAAAAAGGTGGAAAAAGTGGAAGAAACCTGATTAGACTTGCGCATTTGATCAGCTTCATCACGCTTGGAGAGATTAGCAGTGAACCTGAAGCGTCTCTTGGGATTCTTGACAACCCCAACAAGCTCCCTCCATCTCTGCAACGCCTCCACGCTCGTATGCTTCGCCTGCACCTCCCATTTGTCACTCAGAAAATTCTCCATCTTTTTCTTTTTTCACCAATTTATCTTTGTAACCTCCAGAGTCTACAAAAAGTCTTTATATCTTTTTTTTTTTTTTTTCTTGTGTCAATTTTTCTTGTGAGAATTGAATTGAATGCTAATGGAAACTGTCGTCACAATTCAATGATGTTATAAAGAAGAGACCCGAAAAAGGGTCAGAAGGAAACTACTTGGTAATTTGCATTGTAAAATCAAGGGGATTCAAGAAAAGGCAGAGAGAGAGAGTATAGTGGGGTAAAAAGAAGCTTCCCAGTAGTTACATTTACAGAGTGAAATTGAATTCACAAATCAAAGAGAAACAGGGGAAAATTACTAGGAAATAGTGGGAGATGGATGTAATAAGAGATGATCCGGTTTTAAGGCAGCTCAATTTGTGAGTTTATGGATGAGAGAGATGTGCTAAGTTATTTTTGGGATGATCCTTCAATTAATTGTGGCAAATAGTAGTTACTCCCTCCTATTTTTTTTTCTCGTTTTAGAATTTTCACACATTTTAATACACCTCATTTAATTTATTAAATTTCTAAAAACATTGCATTAATTACAAATGTCAACCAATAGGATACCTCTAAATGGTATGAAATTCAACAACATGCATTAATTATGCTGAAATTCCTTCTTGAAACAAGCAAAACGACAACTATTTTTCCAATAGTGAAAAAGTTAAAACGACAATTATTAAAAACGAGAGGGAGTACTAGTACTGGATGTAGATTTTCATATTGAAGTCAGAGCAAAATACAATAATCTTAATACTACTAGTACTAGTACTATTAAAACTTCTTTATTGTGACAATAATCTTTGCTTTTTAATTCATTGGTAATCGAAAATAAATTGTTTTTCTTCATTCTCAAACTTTTGGAAAGAAATTAAAAAAAGAGTTCATTTTTATTCACAATGGAGCATAACTCGTTTTGTAAAAAAGCAGTCATCAAATCAAATTAAAAGAAAATGGACATAATTAAATTAAAGTATGTGAGTTCAAGAAATTTTATCCATTCTAATCTTTTATTTAATCATGAAATTCTAAAGCTTGCCATTATGATAATATTCATAAAAAAAATTATCTAATAATGACGGGTCAAATTAGACGTATGTATTGGATACTAAGTTAAAAAAAAAAAAAAAAGGAAGGAGGTTAAGTTATATGAATATATCTAAACATTTCTTGAGACATTTCTATAAACTCTACTGTAGTTAGTGATACTACACACTCTCTAATATAATGGTACTAGTTGCTAAAAAATGTTTGATAATGTAATCTTATGTTTGGATGAAGTGTTGGGGTTAGTGACATGCATGACGTACATCTTAACTCTGTTTGTCATAATAAGTAAACTAAGTATTTGAACTAATCCAATGGCATTATATTGACAAGAACTACTATTTAAAAGGGAAAAAGAGTTGCATAGCAAGACCGCACGTATATATATTAGTATATGTCATGTACTCATGTTGATCGACTTATCTTTTACTGTATTATTATTAGTGTGGGGACCTAATAATGTAAAGTTGATGTAAATTTGTTTAATAGTTGTAATAGTTACAGTGAAAGTGAACCACAACAAATTGTCACGTCAGGCAGGACTTGTACTTGTAACCACGTTCTCCTCAATTTCTTTATTTCCGGTTGTTGATTTGTTTACGCGCTGAGAACACGGTACATGATGGACTTTCTTAGTCAGTCAGTCAAGACTACTTGTACACAATCCATTAATTCATTATTTGTAGCCTCATTTAGTGATTATAGCTGTTTTTTTTTTTGTTTTTTTTTGGTTTTAGAGAAAAAGGATCATATATTAATTCCATCCAATCTGATTACATTGGCCGAGTCAAAGAGGAGTGTTGGGAGCACAAATTGTAAACTAAAATATTACGGTCTAAAGTGAGACACGTTATTACAATCACAATTCGCAACAAAAAAGAAATAGTCCAAAAAAACTAAAAATTAATGTCCTCAATAATACTCCCAGCACTAGAAAAAGGAGTTGTGCTTTGAATTTACTGAATGACTCTTAGACATTTTGTGCACACATTAAGACCACCACGATACTTAGGAGCACACATTAAGACCACCATGGTATTTAGGTGAAGTCTACTTCGATGAGGGCTAATCAATCTTCCACTCCCACTAATTGCGGACTCAGATGCAATCTAGGAGATTGAAATTTCTAAAATATCTCTTGGCAACTTATGAAGAAAGATACTTCCCCTTATTTGAATACCACCATGCTAAAATATCAAAATTAGGTTCACAAGGGATAATATCTTATGTCCAGTAATACATTTAATTGAAATTTAGGCCCGAGCCCGTGGGCCTAGGAATATACCCAAATCTGGCCCATTCCTAACTCATGGGCGGGTCTCATCCCGGTGCTATGGGTCGAGCTTAGGCGGGGTAACTCACAATGCCATCCATATATAGTTCGAACAATTTATACAATGTAATTCTAATTTGTCTCACCCTCTAATTGATCTTCACAGTCTAACCTCCCAATATGATAATAATATCAGTTCTTCTTCATGGAAATAGGATGTAAAATAGATGAATGAACATAATCACTCATACCGCTCAATTGTTACCTGCAACATGGGGTTCTTGTAATAACCCGAACATTTTTTTATATGACTTCTATGGAGTGGACCGTACCTAATTATATTTTTATTGGAGCTGAAAATTTTAAGGAGTTTAGTCTACGGGTCACTTCAGATCGGATTTCATTAGTCATTATCATCGGATCGGATTGGACGTCCAAATGCTTCTAATTAGACTTTAAGTACGTATTTAGGTCTCTACCGTAAGTATGTAACCTCCCTAAGATCAACTACAGCAATTTAGACTCGACGGCCGACTAATCTGCTAAGTGCTAACTAGGATAAGCCGCATGTGACATTGTGACTGAAGGTATGGGATTTGATATTTTAAGTAGTTCCATTACAGGTTGTTTTGATGTTAATTGATTGGTAGCTCTATTGGATATTTATTTGGTGTTGTAGTGCCTACGTTTTAAGTGAAGATTGAAAATTAGTATTTATTTACCTTGGAGCCATACTATCGATCAATATTGGACTTGAAGGTTTGTGGTCATGCTACAAGCAACTAAAAGAGCTAGAGTTTGTAGTGATTACTCACTGCGATGAACAGATGACCTGATAAGTTTGTGGGTTGCTGGTTCCATAATGTGTTATAGAATTTATGTGTCAGTATATATTATTTTAATATTTTTTTTAGAGCTAGATTTGTCATCAATAAAAATTGCGAGGTCAAGTATATATGTGTAAAGTGTGTATTTTATGTATTGTGTATTTGTGACTGTCTGATGTGTTGGGTGGATGTCCATTGAAGTCAATGAAAGTAAGTGTCATGCGGAACAAAGTGTCACATTGTATGGGACAGTGTGGGCCACCTCTTAAATCCGTAGGGGCCGCCTCTAGAGTCTTAAGACGACGGTTGGTATATCCTTCAATTTGTGAATTAATCCGTTCAGTGTCCTGTTATGTGAAAGTTTGTCCGTGTCTGCTATTACATATATTATTTCTCCAAACCGCCGCGGGCGGTTGACTATAATTAAGGCGGACGGATGGCGGGCGGATTGGCGGTTTAAACAAAGACAATTTTTTTTAATACAATACAACACAAAAATACATTAGAATAGAATTTGAAGCTTTAATACAAGTTTTCTAAGTAAATAAATCCAACTACAAATCCAAGAGCACTTAAATTATGATAGTCATTACAAAACTAAAATTGCAAACTAACACCAAGAAGGAAAACAAAAGTCCTCTGCTAGCAACCTGAAAACCAAAAAAAGAGGAAATAGTTTCTTTTTTCCTTCTTCTTTACTATACTACATACTACAGTATAGGCCTACTACAGTACTACTACTTAAGTATATTAAAAATAAAAATTATATATATATATATATATATATATACGGATTGGGCGGGTGGCGGGTGACCAACCGCTCATCCGCCACCCGTCCGCTTTTTGACAGGTGACCAAAGTTTTAACCGCGGGCGGTTTTTGACCTAAATTCTAACCGTCAATCGTGGTTTGTTTGCGGGCAGTTATGCGGGTGGGCGGCTTTTATGTACACCCCTAATTACAAGTCGCCATGGCGGCAGCAGTCTCCTTCTTGATTATTAACTGTAACAGAACTTAATATTTGGAGTATTAATGATTAGGTTAATGAAGGGCTTTTGGAGTTCATTATGTATTGGGCTAGCTCCGGTGGTTGTTCGTGCTAAAGCGTTAATTCAAATAAAACAGTTTCAATGTGTTATAAGTAAATGTGTTATAAGTAACACATTCTGCTATCGGTTAACAAATATTTTCTATATCCGTAAATATTGTTGATTTTTTTTGGCTATGTAAGACTTTTTTTAAATAGGTTGTTGTGTAACATTATCGAGGACTTAAATGCCTGAATCAGTGCGTGTTAGTCGTACAAGAGCAAAGTAGGAGCAAAAGGTTGTTCTTAACACTATTACGGGATATAATAACCTCCTGATACCCATCAACTCGACCATTATTTCGAAATTGTGAAAAATTAGTGTCGTGCAACATGCCGATCAACTTTTGCTGGTGATTTAATGAATTCTAGCTTTGGACTCCCATGAATATCAATATCAATATTATATATGGGTGGAGATTTCATGAAGATTGTAGAGTTAAACTATAACTATATTATATAGTATACGACTATACGGTGGCATGGTAAATAGTTGCATGTGGCCACTGGCCACTACGACGGAGGAGAATGTTGAAGTCTTGGAGATATTATAGTAGTTCCGAACAGAATTCAGCAATGTGGTTCTTAAACTCATTGAAGGGACTCCAATATAAAACTGAAAAGCTCTGTTTATTTATACGGTAAAAAGAAGGTACTAACGTAACGTAGAAGCTCAGAGTACAAATAAAATCCCTAAAAGTAAAACATCTTGAGGTAGACGTATAGTAGTTAAAAAAATGCAGTCATAAAGTTGAATTGATATTTTTATAATTTTTAATGAGTTTTAGGTCCCATTGTCGTATCGTGGTGTTGCCAAGTAGCCCTAGCAATTTCAGGATTTGAATCGGATCCGAATCAACTCATTATTGATCTGAATCAAAAATGAATTGGGATCCTATATGACTCAATTTTTTTGGTTCCAAAATGGTTTTGGATCCAGATCCAGATCCGAGCCAAAATCACATTGGATCCTATAATGAATTAGTTTTGACTAAAATTGAACCGCTTTGGATCCGACATTGAATTAATTTTGATCTAAAATTGAACCACTTTGGATCCAAAAATTTGATACCTAGTAATACATATACTGAGACAATGACAACCATACCAGTCACAAAAACTGAAGAACATATCCATCCATAAAGATATGATATACAGCTTATATAAATTCTTGAAAACTACAGTCAATCAAGGAAGATCCTTTCCAGATTCAACAGTAGACAATTTACTGTACTGCAAATTAATTCGACTGGTTCAATTATTTCGCCACGATACTTCATTGCTTCTTGCACTCGAAGTAAACAACCGTCTGCATCATTCACACAAAAAAAATTAATCTACCATTCTCATAATTTTTAATTAGATTTCAATTCATCATTAATTCAGCAACTGGAATTAACACATAGCCAAAAGTAAATAAAGAAGATTACATATGAGATTAAAAACTCTCAAACTACCAGGTTATGCCATGGTTGATGGTTATATACAACAGGTTATACCATGGCTACATGCCTACATCTGCAGTAAACCAAAATTCTTTGCCAATATATTACAAAACCAACTAGTAATGTAGTGAACAAAACCCATTAAAGAACAATAACAAATAGAAGTAGCAGCAAAACATGACGCACCCCAGCCAAATTCAATCCAAAATTAACAAATCAACAACAAAAAAAACACAGTTCTGAGACATCTTGTGATTCTCAGTACTACAGCTTCCAGGAATTAATTGAAGAAATCCCCAAAAAAAAGAGGTAAAACATACTGATTCAAAGCGATGAAGCAATGTATCGAACACCTTATAGGCATCAAACTATACAACTTAGAAATCAGATATTCAGTAACTAATTCAGGATCAAGTGATTGAGAATGAGCAAAACATAGAAGATTAGAATGGGATCAAGTGATTGAGAATGAGCAAAACATAGAAGATTAGAATGGGACACTGGGTTACCTGGGATTCACGGCAGATGGTGTATATTCCACTTCCATCTCTAAATTTTGAGCAACAACAGGTGCGGAGAAAGACGCCCCATTGGTGGTGGCGGAAGGCGGCGGCGGCGGCGTGGCAGAAGGCGGCTACGTTAGTTTCTGTGGTGGAAATCGACCTTTGTTCATCGGAGAGGAAGGAAGGAGGCAACGAGTCAATTTTGGATCTGATGAAGTCAATTTGAGCTCAAAACTGGTTTTGCTTTTGGTCACGTGACTAGATGGTTTTGAGTTGGATCTGATTAAAGTCACAATTTTATGGTTTTAAAGTGGATCCGATCCATTTGCTTTTGGTCACGTGACTAGATGGTTTTGAGTTGGATCTGATTAAAGTCACAATTTTATGGTTTTAAAGTGGATCCGATCCATTGGATCTGAGTCGGTTCTGAGTCGAATTTTTGGATCTGAGTCATAACTGCCAGGGCTATTGCCAAGTGCCAACCTTTCACCACCGAAAATCTCCAGCATTCTCCAACAGGTACAAGAACGTGATCAAAACCCATTGACCTCCATCTAGAATCATTTTGCTAGTAAATCACCAGTTACCTGAGAAGTTTCAACTTAAACAGTAGAAAAGTCCTATATGTATGAGGCAAATGTTAAATCCATACTGTTGCAATGGCCTCATTTTCAGCAGGCCCAAGCATGGCAGACAATGTTCTGCTTGGCCATCTGATTGACTATAATCATATATTCATATGCATTGCGGTCCACGTCAATACAAAAGAATCAACTTTCAAGAATTCTGCTGATTACGAAAGGTAACAATCCTCAGATTTTATTGAAAGCTACACTAACATAGGGACAACTAAGTAGTCAAAGTGCTAAACAGCGTCACGTAACATCCAAAAACTTTGCAAAAAGAACTGGAACTATAAAGAAACAATCATAATGCTGATGCAGAGATGAGAGAACCAATATCAAAGTGAAGAAACTCAAGGTATGGCAAAATCTTCAGCAATGGTGCCCAATAAACGCAAAAGACTGATAACAGCTTTGTATCATTTCATCTAACAGAACATAAACATAACACACTAACGGGAGCAAGAGTTAAAATATTGCAGGTACGGCAAAATCCTCCACAAGTACAAAAAAACAAAAAAACAATGTATTAAAGTTGATGATAACAAAATATGACTTATGCCCGGAAACCTTTACTGTTTCTCCTTCCCCGAGCTTTCTCAAACTTTCTTCCCTTTGCTCGTACATATGGCTTGGTGTGGCTGTGTGGAACACCGGGGGCAGGACCAAAGTGCCTCACGGCTTCACGGGCCTTCCGTGGACCTCTTAGGAGAACCTGTGAAAACAAAATGTTAACAGGTTGTTTAGAAAGACTGCGGCTATGAAGGTCTAATCTGGAAGAGCAAGGTCTGATAATAAAGACTATTTTGCTTCAACAAAAGAAAAACTTCAAAAATCCATTGAGAATACCAAGCTGTGTGCATAGTACCAAAACATTCACAAACAAGTTCCGAACAGAAGGTAGTTAACAATCAGGGAATCCAAAAATTTGAGGTGTTTTTAATAGCAAAATCCATTTAAGACCAAAAGTACATACAGGAAACGAGGGGCACTCCACAATTCTGTGCACATCAGAAATATCAACAAGAATAGCCAATACGACTAACCTAAGGTTCTATAAGAAACGGGAAACTATTGAACTCTAGCCGAGGACTACAATCCAATATTAACACCCTATGCAAGCTAATAAAGCTAAAACACAACAAACTTGGAATCAAAGTTCTTCATAGGTTGGTGTTGTCAACACACATCAACAATTCAACATGCATATATAGATATTCACAAGAAGAAATGTTATTGGCCAAGAGATTAACTAAGCTGATCTTCACTTAGTCTTTGACACAATGACTAAGCTATGGTTAAGAATTACAATATACCAAATTTTGAAATAAATGGAAAATGATCATCCAACAATCCATATAAGAAAATGCAAATACACAAGTATCTTTACCGTGTTCTGTCCAAGGGGAGCCATGAGAGCAAGCTTGTCAAAGGTCAGGCATTCACCACCAGCCTTCTCAATTCTGGCCCTAGCAGTCTCAGTGAACCTCAGAGCCACAACCTTCATACAAGGGACTACATGAACCCGGATATCATCCGTTACAGTTCCAACAAGAACTGCAATCTTGTCCTCCTGTTGCCACAAAGACATCCACATTAAGAGAGCAATCCAACAAATCAATGGTATCAAACTTCAACAACAAATGACAAAAGCAAAGGCCAAACTCAAGAAACCAAATCATGATTATACAGATCCTATACCACATATAATAGCTAGACATTTGTCCTTTTAGATTCTTTACATATTTCTTTAAGTTTCGTTTTTGGTAAAACTTTAAACCGCCAATAGTTTACTATTATAATCACACTTAAAAGGCTAAGCTAATCAGTTAACCTAATACTTGATACTTTGCTACATACATGAGAACATACAATTATACAAGCAAGGAGCAGTAAATGAGAGAAAAAATAGTATTACCTTCCCCTTCATGTGAGCGATGAGACGGGCGAGAGACAGTGGTGCTTTGTTGACCCTGCTCTGGAAGAGCCTCTTCAATACCACAGCATTGAATTTGCTTCCAGTCCTCCTTACCAGAAAACGGTACAGCTGCAAACAAAACAATCAGATCTTCGGAGCAGTAGAAAAAAGAAGGATGAATGAAATAGCAAACAAACCTTGACAATCAATTTGAGATACACGTCATTGGATTTCGGAGCAGTGCGGTGGGTCTTCTTCACCTTACCTCCGGCAACTAAATCGATACCCTACATTAATTAATTAATTAATTAATCACAGATCAGAAAGTATCAAATGAACAACAGTTTGTCATTTGCCGTCAGTTGTGTAGCGGCGGCAGCTTACCATGTCTCCGCCTCTGTCTGGTTTCGCTCCTTACTCGAGTTTGTTTTTTCTGTTGAGTATAAAAGGATTAGGGTTTTGAGTTTTGACACTGGAAGGCAATCGGCTGAATGGACCGTTTATTAATTTCTACTGCCAGCCCAAATAATTTTGCTTGCATAGTCCAATAACTAGCCCAGCCCAATTTATTCACAAATTATTATTATTTTTAAGGGAAAAATTCCGTAAACTCCATAATATGAGCATAAATAGCTATCAATCACTTATGAAATTTTATTTATGTATAAATGTTGTTTCCTTTCTACCCCTTTAAATTAAATTAATAAAATATTTAATGATTGTAACCTTTCCTTAAATTATATTAATTAATTTAATTTAATCTATTAACCTTTCCTACACCAGACAAAAATGAATAATCAAATAAATCACTTATTTTTCTCACATTTCTCCAAGTCTAATGTGTTAATGATTTATATTTTGTACCATCTACCGGTAACATAATCATAATGTTGTACCATATGTTGGTACCAAAGTTTAGAATTGTACCATTGTTTGGTTCATAAGTGAAATTGTTGTGCTATATGTTGTGTCCAATTCTTTTAGGAGTTGTTTGGTTTGAAGTAATAAATGTAAAACCAACTTTTCATATGAAATTAAGTTGAACCAGAAACCATGAAATTGAAGTAGGAAAAATTCACATTTCCTTGTTTGGTTCCTTATAAGTCCATCCAAAATCTGAATTTGAAAAACAAAAAAAAGTTAAAAAAAAAAAAATGAAAAAAAAAATATCAGCCATCAAAACTCTTTTCTAGTCGTTGTCTTCTTCTTCAAAACAAACTCAATCACAATGATACACAGAAACATATCAGAAGACAACAATTGGAATTGAGATATGAGAATAATGTATTTACTATGTATCAACCCATGAATAGACAAGGAGGCGGGAGGAGGTAATTATTCAAGACCTCATCATACATATCTGGTTTTGTTTATGGGTCCAATCATTTCTTGGGCGTTGACCGTGGCTTTTGTGACTTTCACCTTTTCTTGGTTATGTGTACCGCCAGTTTCTGCAACCATGGCAGGTCTTAGGAGTTGCACGGAGGCTATGGCATTTTTGGAGTTTGTATATACCGGCCGGCTCGTCCCACCGACCGATTTGCATTGTCCGCTTCTCTAGAATTGATGGTTTTGATTCAAGAATAAATGGGTGTGGCTTGAATGAATTAAACAGGGGACCAAGAGACAAGATTTCTAAGTTTGGATCCTAGTTGTTTATGTTATTTTGCTGTGAAATGAAGATGACGAAGGGGAAGTGAAGAAGAAGAATTTGGGGGAAGGTTGTAATTAGTTGGGGGAATGGGGATATTTTGGACAAAAAAATTGTGTTTCGGAAGTCAAAACAGGCATGTTAAAAAATTAGAACATTTCCAAAATGAAATATATGACCCCATATATTTGATTTAGGAAATCTCTCCACTTTTTATGCACAAAATCAACCAAAACACATTTTCGGTTCTATTTATTGCAAAATTGGTCTAACCGAAATGACACATTTTCGAAACAGATTTCCTAGTAACCAATCATGGAAATGTAGTGAATTTTTACAAAAACATTTCATTTTCCTACCAAACCAAACGGCCCCTTAGTTCTTCATATATTGGAACCAACAAATAGTACAACAATTTCGTTTGGTACCAATGGTTGGTACACTAATTAAAGTGATATTGAAGACGAAGGAGAGAGAAATTTCAGTTATGAGTTGATGATGAATGAATTCTTTTCCTAAAATAAAATACTAAAATCAATGAATTGACCAATTTATTGTTTAATATAATGCTAAGTCATTTAAAAAGGATGATGGTTAAAATTGTTCAAAAGTGGGGTTGAGAGCAATTTATATGGGTCTAATATTATGGTTTTTTCAGATTCATTCTTATAACAATAAATTGACATAATTTGGGGTTGAATAATCTCTTTTTTGAACAACAAAGGTGCAATATACTACGCCACAAAAGTATTTTTTACATCCGATAGTCAAATACTACACGAGCTCGACTAGTTTTTTACATCAGTATCCCTATGACCTATCTTCAAATTTTCTACGTCACACTCACGGCATTAATACTATGCAAAAGTTGTAAGTTTTAACTTTAATTTCCAACTAGTAAATTTGCAGTTTTGGCACATTTGTGTGGTATTGCTTTCTTGATGTGATTTTGGATTTTTGGTCAACCAGACCTTTTTTCAGTCATATTGAGGGGCTCTCCGGACCCCATATAGAGTAGGAAACAAGATCTCGGTTCTTGCTGTGAGAAACTAAGCATGGCAAGACAAAGATCAATAGGAACTTCATCTTTGCATTAAAAGATAGTAGTAATATGTATATATTGAGTAGGAAAGAAGATCTCGGTTCTTTCTTACCGTGAGAAACTAAATCCGTAGATATAGTCTTGTTCAATTTGGCATTTCACATGGCACCAAATACCATAGCTAGGTACAGAGGCCTTTAGAGAATAAATAACAGGCAGACATAGCCAGGTACAGAGGCCAGTTGTATTGGAAATCCAAAAAAGAAAATGTACTCAGATTCTATTACAACAACCCAAGATAAGAAATGTACACAAATTATATAGCAACAGTGAGATATTGAGAAGCTCCAAAACAGTGCTCTCTGAACTGCAATTTGTGTAACTAAACATTGTGACAACTACCAAGTATTACTAACATCTATCTAAGATTATATCAAACAAAACAATATATTGGCCTATAATCTATTACAACTCCAAGCACATCTGCCACAAAACGAGTTGCACTCATGATGACACGGCGGACGCTCGATGGAGCGGTGAAATGAGCCTTGCGGCTCTTGCGGCGGGAGGAAGACACTCTGGGATTGTACTTCATCTTCTCCGGTGTGGGTTTTTCTCTGAGGGACGGCGGTGATGGGAGGAATGAGAGGAACTAGGTTTATGTTTAGTTTGGATGTATATAAATATAGGATATGGGTAAAATTATTACCGGGCCACTCTTTGTTGGATGGTGTAGAGGCCCAAACATGGCCCATTCTAGGTTGGGCTGGTTTATTTGATTTATACTCGAGCTATCAAGCAAATTTGAGGGTGAGGCCATTGTCTACTATTTTGGGCTTCTTTTCTTTTTTTTCCCGAAAACACAAGTGAAAAAATATTAGGTTTGGTTTATGAACTTGACCCAGATCCGATATGATTCGTAATTTTGCTCTTGACCAATGGAGCATTACACATTTGGTCCGTATGGTGCACAACAAAACTAAAGCGGCACCCAAAGTTATTTTTTGGAATCTCCACCTTTTATTTTGGATAGGATATACCGATATAGGTCCAATTCGGTCCACACCAATATATAATTAAACATTAAACATATTAGTTTACAATATACCATTCATGTTGTTCATAGCTTCTTTTCTACTTATTAATTTCCCATTGATATCCACCATAGGCAACTTATCAGACCAAAGAAAGGATTGGATTGTCCCCCAAGCGAATTTAAAAACTTCTCTAAAATTGTCGAGATCTCTAATTAAATTCCTAGATCAAGCGGTACTCATAATTCATGCATACTATACTTTGAGTGTTGACGAATTTGAAAACTTTAATATTAGATAATAATATTCAATTCTCCGTTGATTGTTCATGAAATTTAATTCGGTACCTAAACACTTACAAATAAACACATGCAATTTTTTCTAGGTGGTATCTGGAGCTTAATTTAACATGAACACATTGATATTGTCCATTATTATTATGATAAATATTATAATGTTTGTTCGACAAAAAGTACCGAATATACATGTATGGTGTATGTTACTCCCTCCTATTTAATATACTTGACGTTTTGGAAAATTTTACATTTTGTGTTTTACTTGTCTTTCTTGGAGAATGATACTATGTATTAAGTTGATAATGGGTCATTACTCATGTGGTTACATCACTTGGTTATGGGTGTTCTTGGTATTGTTCCAACGATAGTAGGACGGGTTTTGCATCAATATTAACATTCACGAAAATCTATTACCAATGTGAATAATTACTCGCTTGAACGTGGTAACTTTTGGTGATCCACAAAGACTTGGGAATCAATGCTTTTATTTTGTGTGGGACTGTTGTCCACGGTGGATTAAGAATGTAATAGATCAGGATAATAAGATTTTTATTAGAAGTATTAGGAACAATGTTTGTAATGTTTAAGTAGTTTTATTTATGAAAGCAGTTTGATTTCAAAAAAAAAAATGAAGACAATTCCCCTATATATACACAATGTTTGAAGGGATTTTAAACCTTCCCCATTATTACTCCAACCACCAAGTTCTAGAGTATTTTATTATACTATGTACATCAGAGATTATCCTACTACATTCTAAAGAGTTCAATTTTACATGATATACTTTAAATTTCTAGAATTATAGTATTACCCTAAGCCTTCTAGATTCTTCCATGAACCACCAATAGCTTGTGTTGCAAAAATCTCCCAAAATCCATGAACCACCATTAGCTTGTGCGGCAAAAATCTACCAAAATGGTTGGACGTCACATGTTGGTCTTAAATGACTGTTGATACTATTTCAACTGTCTGAAGGCTCTTTTTTAGTTATTAGGACCATTAAAATTAGTTCGATGGTTGTTTTACCGTGTAGCTTTGACATTTTAACTTCGGTGTTGATTGGTTTTGCATTTTCACATGTAAACATGTGTTGACTGCCCGAAAATCCATCGATTGGTTCTTATTCGAGCGTACACGAAACTTTTTCGGGCAGTTTCAGAAATTGGACCAAGGGATTTTGAAATGCATGTTTTCACAGCTGGGGAAGGGTTTCAAAACTGAGGGGAGGGCAAAGATTTTGAAATCTGGCCCAAATGTGTTATTGATGGCGACCTAAAAAGTCCAATACGCCCCTGATGTTTTTATGTATTACTTGAAATGCCATTGCCCTGTATTTTCTTAATTTCCAGTGAATTCAGATTGTTTCCTCTGCTTTCCAAACTGAGGTAATAATAGCCAAGTTCGTTACTAAATGGTGGCTTAATATAAGTAGCTTTATGGACATTTAAGTTTAGTAAATTCACCACACCCACGTGGAACTGAACGAACATCTCAAGATGTCATTTTAATACCTTCAATATGTATGTATGACTAGCTAGCAACAATACATAACTCATTTTCATATTTACAAGCAATAGTTTCATAATTGTACTTAGTTCACCAGTAAGTATAAGTCAATTAGATTGTCTTGTAAATTGCTAGTAGTAACTAATTATTAATTATGTCATTATACATTAAGGAAATTTCTTACGTGATGAGGTCTTTTGTGAACGCACATTGGTGAAGGTGTTACCTGATCAGAGTCAAATGTTTGTGATAATATCTATTGAGAACCACGGAAAGTAATTATCTTACCATGCATGGTTCATGGGGTAGAACATCATTTCAATCAAAATTATTGTAAACTAATTTCTTAACATGCATTCAGTCCTCTTAAATTGACTAGCTAATTAATTCTGAAAATACCCCAGTTCCATATGATATGATATGCCTTCCTATATGGTCTTAGTTTTGCTTCCATTATCACCATCCTAGCGTGAGTAGTATATTTCTCTAAAGATGCTAATTACTAAATTTAAGGAAAATCACAACTTCAAAAGGTGTTAAACAACAATGCAATTCTTAAAAAAAAAATGGAGGGCATTTGCGTTATTGCACCAAAAAAAGTAAAGGAGTCTATCTATCTATATATTAAAGGAGAAAGATTTCAAGCTTTCTCCTTAATTCATGCTCTTATTTTTTACATGTGTCACAATCTTCTATTCCTATTAGTCCATTATTTTATTCTTGCCACATGTCTTAAATCTATTCATCCAATTTACAATTCTACATTTCACCATATATATTCATTATTTTTATTTTAATATCATCATTCTCAAATATACATATTAATTAAAAAATAGATATTATGTTCAAAACGATTTTTAATATATATTATTAATTCATGCTCTTATTTTTGACATGTGTCACAATCTTCTATTCTTATTGGTCCATTATTTTATTCTTGTCACATGTCTTAAATCTATTAATCTAATTTACAATTCTACATTTCACCATATATATTCATTATTTTTATTTTAATATCATTATTCTCAAATAAATATATACATATTAAAAAATAGATATTATTATGTTCAAAACAATTTTTAGTATATATTATGAATTAAAATTCTTTGGCATTATTATGAAACACGGATACTAAAAGTAATTTAGTTTTGCTATTTGTAAAAAAATTAATATAAAAAATATAGAAAGATTGAATTAAAGAAATTGTGCAAGTAAATAATTTTTCTATGTTAAAAATAAAGATCACATAGATTGTGGATTGTTTTTTTAAGTCTACTATATCCTCAGAGTGCGGAGTCACAAACTCGGCTATTTGGCATTATTATGAAATATGTATACTAAAAGTAATTTAGTTTTGATATTTGTAAAAACATTTATATAAAAATCTAGAAAGATTGAATTAAAGAAATTATGCAAGTAAATAATTTTTCTATGTTAAAAATAGAGATCACCTAGATTGTGGAATTTGTTTTTGAAGTCTATTATATCCTCAGAGTGTTGAGTCACAAACTCGGTAAAATATTCACCCGTCGCAGTTAATTATTCAACTTACCCGCCATAGACAGGTCGGCTATAATATTGTATCTTCAAATTTATTTATTGTATCTATGCACTTAACATA
This sequence comes from Plantago ovata, assembly GCA_028274465.1. Lineage (NCBI taxonomy): Eukaryota > Viridiplantae > Streptophyta > Magnoliopsida > Lamiales > Plantaginaceae > Plantago > Plantago ovata. The sequence goes on along the minus strand of CM051457.1, from coordinate 3,513,291 downwards.
TAATTTTATATATTACAAAGTTCAGTTATTTTTCTTCACACATTTTTTTCTCCAAAATATTTTATTTGTATAATTATTTTTCAATAATTTTAGTTTTTTGTATGAATCATTTTAATATTATTTAGTACGAAAACTATTTAAAATTTATATTAATATATTTGTATATCTATTAAAGGAGAATATTAAACTTCCTCCATAAAAAAATTGTTCTAGGGTAATAGGGTTGGGCTCGGACGGTTAATACGGATTTTGGGTTTAGGATATGATGATTTATTAACATCCCAATCTCCCACAAGATAATTTTAACATTTTTTCTAACATTTTCTTCTATATTAAAATTTAAAACATTATTTATCATTATGTAATTCGTAACCCAAATATGTATATTTTCTACAAAGGAGGAAGTTTTCATACTTCTTCCTTCAACCACATGGCATTTTCAACTTCACTTTATGTCCATTTTTATTGGTCGAATGTTTTTCACATAGTAAAGTGTCTATTTCACAATAATTCCGAATATTAATTAATTACGTTCGACATGTCTCTTTTGCAATACTTTATAAGAACACTAAATGCGTTCGACAGGTCTATTCCACAATACTTTAGAATACTATTTGCATTTGGTTGATCTCTTCCTCAATACCTAAGAACACCAACTGTACCCGACGAGTCTATTCACAATACTGTAGAACACTATTATGTTCAGCGGGTCTATTCGATAATTCTTTGAATCACGAACTGTATTTGGGTTTATTTCTCAAATTAAACTTCATACCACTAACCGTGATTGATGGGTCTATTCCGCAATACATTATAACACTAATTGCGTTTGACGGGTCTATTTGGCACTACATTATAACACTAACTGCGGTCGGCGGTCCTATTCACAATACTTTAGGACACTAATTGCATTTGACGGATCAATTCCGCACTACTTTAGAACATTAATTGTGTCCGGTGGGTCTTTTCGATAATGCATTAAACACAAACTTTAGAACACTAAATTCAGTTGGTGGATCTGTCCGCAATACTTAGAACACTAATTAAATATGTTCGACGGGTCTACTCCACAATACTTTGGAACACTAACCGTGGTCGACGGATTTATGATACAATACTTTAGTACACTAATTGTGTTCGATAGGTCTATTGCACAGTACATTAGAACACTAAATTTATTCACAATACTTTAAAACATTAATTGCGTTTGACGGGTCTATTCGACAATGCTTGAACTACATCTGATGGTATTCCGCAATACTTTAGACCACTAATTGCGGTTGACGGGGATATTCCACAATAGTTTAAAACACTAATTGCGTTTGACAGGCCTACAATACTTTAAAACATTAATTGTGTTCAACGGATCTATTCACTAATACTTTAAAACACGAACTTTAGAACATTAGATGCGGCCAACAGCTCTATCTCGCAATACTCGAGATACGTTCGACGGGTTTATTCGCCAATACTTTAGAACACTAACTGTGACCGACAAGTCTATTTCACAATATTTTAGAACACAAACTATTTTCTACTGGTCTGTTGCACAATACTTTAGAATACTAATTGCGTTCGACGGGTCTATTCACATTACTTTAGAACATTAACTGCATTTGACATGTCTATTTGGCAATACTTGAACTATATTTGACGGGTATTCCGCAATATTTTAAAACACTAACCTCGGTTTACGACGCTATTCCATAATACTATAAAACACTAATTGCGTTGGAAACTCGACGGGTTGTTATTATTTGTAAATTTACTATTCCCCGTCGGAACTCGACGGGTTATTTACTAGTAATAAAAGTAAAGGAGTAATAAAAACGCTATTCCACGTGTGAAAGTGTGGTTTGTGGCAAAATTTTGGACAAAAGTAAGGGCATTTTGGTACTTTCAGCAGAAATACACAAATATACATCCATCCAAAATACATGAAACAATAAAGATTAAAGAACCAATCACAAAATTGCACATCCAAACACTTCTGTAGGTGTATTTGCTTAATAAGAACCAATCAAGGATTTTTGCCTTTTTTAGTGGTCAAACTTTGCAATGTTACATGTATTTCGGCTTGGGGCAATTCTGAGTGTCTTTCAAAATATATTGACCAAATTTTGCATGCACGATTTCCCAATCCTACATACACGATATGCTTGTTTGTTTTATTCACTGTTGCTGTTGCTGAGGGTGTAAGAAACACTAACCCAGCACGCCCTCTGTGTCGAGAACTTCTCAGACCATTTTTCTTAACTCTGTCGAGAAAAACTTCTCAGCCCATTTTGTTAAATAGCTCAGCAACTTTTGCATCTCCCCAACAAATGATCAATGATCCCACACAATTGCACATGTAACTCACATGTGCTGGTTTATCAATCAAATTGTCCGTGAAAGACACACATAGTCATCTCATATGTGCTATATTACTGGGGGTGTTTATCTGTTTATGGAAGGCGAAGATATAACTATCAGACCAGGGATGTATGGTTCATGAAAGAATATGGTCTACAAGGTTCTTGGACCATTTTTTCACCAAGTGGTACTGAACTTAATCTATGGGGTAATGTTAAGCCTCTGTGCTTTATTGCGGGAAAATCAAGTTGTTTTTTTAAATGATACGAGTATGATGTTTGTTTAGCTCTTTTCCAGATTCTTTGCATCTAAACAAAATTATCGCTGGATTTTCACTATCAAACCTTAGCCTTTGAATAGTAACAAAGTGGCAAATTTGTTTAGCTTTCGCAGCACAAAACTTCCATACTGGAAGTAATTGAGGGCATATACAAACAAAATCCAGTAAGCCTAATGGACAAAGACAACAGGCACCTTTGATGGAAATAAAAGGAAGACCAAAATTGTTTTTTACAGTACTTATAAATAAGAATCAGCTCACAAAAGGATCGAGTTCCGGATCAATCAACGATCCAAAACTACCGTTGCATCAAAATCACATTTAGACTCAAACAAACAGTTATGTTCCAAGCAAAGCAGATAAGTATTCATCACATTTACTGATTCTAGGTAAATTGATTGCCAAAGCAAGATAAAGTATTCATCATTCTTAGCAAGATATCCATGCTTGAAGAGTAATGAAATCAGAAAAACAAAAACGATCCCATACACGATACACAGATTCTACTCCAGTTCTCTAGCAATAATCAGCAGGAACATTTAAAATCTCTATTAAACTACTTATCAAGTAGTACAGACATACTAATGCTTGTAGCTAGCAGCAAGCAACTAAGATTATGAAATTAAACAGCAAACACAACAAAAATAACCAATAAACGCAGCAATAGAAAATGTTCCAAAATACTTAAACGCTAGCATTCGATTAATAAGGACAGCACAAATCAAAATAGAGTATAATAGCATAAATCTCTTCTCTTCTCAAAACAAGTGACAATTGACAAAACTCAGAATTAAAAAAAAAACAGAAACCTAATCGATGCTCTGCATCACATCCTCAGATGTGAATTTGGTCCCCTTCTCCTTATCAGCAGCAGCCCTTCCCTTTGCCTTCCTGTCAAGCAACGATTTCCTGTCCTTGTCCATCCTCAGCTTGGTGATGACCACCTTCGAAGGGTGGATCCCAACGTTGACAGTAGATCCATTCACCTTCTCGCGAGTAATTCGCTCGATGTGAATCACCCATTTCTTACGGTAGACCTGGACGATTTTGCCCTCACGGCCCTTGTAGGTACCACGGACAACCTGCACCTCGTCGTCCTTGCGAACTGGCATCGAACGGACGTTGTGCTTGGATCGGAGGTCGGTGGAGAGCGGCGCGCTCATGATGACACGGCGGACGCTCGATGGAGCGGTGAAATGAGCCTTGCGGCTCTTACGGCGGAAGGAAGAAACTCTGGGATTGTACTTCATATTCTCCGGTTCTCCGGTGTGGGGTTTTATCTGAGGACGGCGGTGATGGGGAATGAAAGTAACTAGGTTAGGTTTAGAGTGGATGGATATAAATATAGTATATGGGTAAAATTATTACCGGGCCACTTTTGTTGGATGGTGTAGAGGACCAGACATGGCCCATTCTAGGTTGGGCTGGTTTATTTGATTTATACTCGAGCTATCAAGCAAATTTGAGGGCGAGGCCATTATCTACTATTTTTTGCTCCTTTTTTTTTCCCGAAAATAAAGTGAAAAAATATTAGGTTTGGTTTTTGAACTTGACCCAGATCCGATATGATTCGTAATTTTCCTCTTGACCAATGGAGTATTAGACATTTGGTTCGTATGGTGCACAACCAAACTAAAGCGGCACCCAAAGTTATTTTTGGGAATCTCCACCTTTTTATTTCGGATAGGATATACCGATATAGGTCTAATTCGGTCCACACCAATATATAATTAAACATTATGGATCTGACTCATGACATACTTGTCGGCTCAATTTAAACCAAATTGGAACGATTACAAAGCCTCTGTAAGGATTGGAGTTACCATAGTACTTCTCTACCAATGCATGTACGGAACTAACTCGCACCGTTGTCTCAGTTATTTGACATATCGTAGGATCTATATTTCAATCAACGAAGCATTTATACCATTCATGTTGTTCATAACTTCTTTTCTACTTATTAATTTCCCATTGATATCCACCATAGGCAACTTATCACACCAAATAAAGGATTGGATTGTCCCGCAAGCGAAATTTAAAAACTTCTCTAAAATTGTCGAGATCTCTAATTAAATTCCTAGATCAAGCAATACTCATAATTCCATGCATACTATCCTTTGAATTTTGACGAATTTGAAAACTTTAATATTAGATAATAATATTCAATTCTCCGTTGATTGTACATGAAATTTAATTCGGTACCTAAACAGTTACAAATAAACACATGTAATTTTCTCTGGGTGGTATCTGGAGCTTAATTTAACATGAACTCATTGATATTGTCCATTATTATTATGATAAATATTATAATGTTTGTTCGACAAAAAGTACCGAATATACATGTATGGTGTATGTTACTCCCTCCTATTTAATATACTTGACGTTTTGGAAAATTTTACATTTTTGTTTTACTTGTCTTTCTTGGAGAATGATACTATGTATTAAGTTGATAATGGGTCATTACTCATGTGGTTACATCACTTGGTTATGGGTGTTCTTGGTATTGTTCCAACGATAGTAGGACGAGTTTTGCATCAATATTAACATTCACGAAAATCTATTACCAATGTGAATAATAACTGGCTTGAACGTGGTAACTTTTGGTGATCCACAAAGACTTGGGAATCAATGATTTTGTTTTGTGTGGGACTGTTGACCACGGTGGATTAAGAATGTAATAGATCACGATAATAAGACTTTTATTAGAAGTATTAGGAACAATGTTTGTAATGTTTAAGTAGTTTTATTTATGAAAGCAGTTTGATTGTTAAAAAAAAATGAAGACAATTCCCCTATATATACAATGTTTGAAGCTATGTTTTAAAAAGCGCTATGAACCGGACGGTCGAACCGGTCCGACCGTGGAAACCGGAACTCATCGGTCTACACCCATCATTTAAACGTCAAAAAGCCGAGACCCATAAAAACGGAAAAAACGCATGAAAACCGGCAAAACCGTTTTTGGGGTAGATTTGAAAAAAAAAAAAGAAGCCCTTTTTTACAAAAGAGAAAGAAGAAACCCCAAAACCCTACTCATTTGCCGTCATTACGTTTTTCCCTCATTTGCTTCTTTCTCATTTGCGGTTCTTCAATCCTTCTTGCTGATTCAGGTAAATTCTTCATTTTTTTCTTAGATCTGCTGATTCTACTTCTCTTCTTGATTATTTTTTTTAACGAAAAAGAGTACAAATGTGGAAAACAATGCTGGTTGATGAATGGAGAAGTATAAGATATGAACTGTCAATCAAATCTGATCTGATGAGAGATTAAATTGAAGAGAAGGAAATAAAGAGAGAGACAGAGTGAGAGTCTGAGAGACTCTAGTAAAGAAAGTAGTAGTAGTACTAGTACACAATGGCCCCACATTACTCTTATCTTTGGCTTCATTATTAATTTTAATTTGTTATATTATTAAATTGTGGGTCCTTTATTTTCTTCATTCGTACAAGTAGTATATTGCTTTGTGTTTATACATTATTGGGCTTCTTACATCTAGTACCCTCTTAGTCGATTTTATTACAGATAGATTATCGTTAGTCAAACAATTACATCCACCTCCTCTGTTAGTCGATTTAATTACATCCAGACCCACGAACTTGACTTTTGGCGAACTAAATCAATGAAAATACATTTTTACCCTTGGTCAAATATTGAAAACTTTGAATGTGACCAAGCAACTCCAATTTTCATTAATTACACATTTGACTCAAATCTTTTTAATTTCACCGATGTCACTTAATAATTCAACATAAGACATATAACTTTTTAAAATTTTAAAATTGCCTCAAATATTATTGCAAATTGAACCCTAATAATTTTATATCTTAAAAGTAACCAACAAATAAAAGTAAAATTAAAAAAAAAAAAGAAAAGAAAAACAGTCCCGCCGCCGGAGCTCGGAGCTGTAAAGGAAAAAAAACAAACGCACGCGTAAACTAGAGTTTATAAATAGAGAAGAATAGACCCACCAACCCAGATTATTCCTTCAATCCTTCCACCGCCAGAGATGATAGTTGAATACGATCAGATACGCTAGAGTATAGCATATTGTTTCTTTCTTTGCTGCTCGCTTTCTTTGCTATAGAGTAAGATTGATGGAAGGTTTATGGTTCCGTTCTTATAATTACACATTACTTTTTCGGTTGTCCTTTCCTTTCGCTGGTTTGGCTCCGATCAGATCGGAACTGTACAACTCCGTTAAATTCGGATCGGAGCTGTTAGCTCCGATTTAACCGGAAAGAATAAGAAGGAATTAAGAAGGAGAAGGAGAAGGAGGAGGAAGAAGGAAAGAAAAAAAGAAAAATGTTAATATCATGTTTGGGTTCAAGATTTTGAACACTAAGCCTTAAGTTGGTCAAATGTGTTATTGATGGCCACCTAAAAAGTCCAATACGCCCCCTGATGTTTTCATGTATTACTTGAAATGCCATTGCCCTATCTTTTCTTAATTTCCAGTGAATTCAGATTGTTTCCTCTGCTTTTCAAACTGAGGTAATAATAGCCAAGTTCGTTACTAAATGGTGGCTTAATATAAGTAGCTTTATGGATATTTAAGTTTAGTACATTCACCACACCCACGTGGAACTGAACGAACATCTGAAGATGTCATTCTAATACCTTCAATATGTATGTATGACTAGCTAGCAACAATACATAACTCATTTTCATATTTACAAGTAATAGTTTCATAATTGTACTTAGTCCACCAGTTAGTTCACCAGTAAGTATAAGTCAATCAGATTGTCTTGTAAATTGCTAGTAGTAACTAATTATGAATTATGTCATTATGCATTAGAACTTTTTACGTGATGATATTTTTTGTGAACACACATTGGTAAAGGTGTTACCTGATCAGAATCAAATGTCTGTGATAATATCTATTGAGAACCAGGGAAAGTAATTTACTTTCCATGCATGGTTCATGGGGCAGAACATCATTTCAATCAAAATTATTGTAAACTAATTTCTTAACATGCATTCAGTCCTCTTAAATTGACTAGCTGATTAATTTTGAAAGTACTCGAGTTCAATATGATATGCCTTTCTATATGGTCTTAGTTTTGCTTCCATTATCACCATCCTAGCGTGAGTAGTATATGTCTCTAAAGATGCTAATTACTAAATGATATACTCATTAACATAAATTTAAGGAAAATCACAACTTCAAAAAAAAGGTGTTAAACAACAATGCAATTCTTAAAAAAAATGGAGGGCATTTGCGTTATTGCACCTAAAAACGCAAGGAGTAATAAAAACGCTATTCGACTTGTGAAAGTGTAGTCTGTGGCAAAATTTTGGACAAAAGTAAGGGCATTTTGGTACTTTTAGCAGAAACACACAAATATACATACATCCAAAATACATGAAAATCACAAAATTGCACATCCAAACACTTCTGTAGGTGCCTGTTTGGTTGGGTGTATTTGCACTCAAACTGCAGCCGAAACACACTGTTTTTGCCGAATACGCTGTTTGATTTTTAAGTTTAGAAAGTGTGTTGTGGCTGGACCGGTTGGGCCGGAAAAATTGGACCTTGCGTTTCGAAGCCCCGAAACACCTCTTTTTCATACATGCCTATCTAATGTATGAAAAATGTGCATGGTCAAGTGCACATATTTTGGGCCTTATAATTTCGAGAATGCCACCGAAAAGAAAAAGAAAAAACAGAAAATTATCCCAACTCCTTTCTACGTTTGAGAAAGCTGTGAGCCGGCGACGATCTGCCGTTCTTGTCGTCTGCCTGGTGAGCTCGCCTGAAAACTTGGAATCTGAATCGGAATTATCTTCCTCTTTCTTTCCATCTTTTTCGTTTCGACTATGGTTGAGTATTGAATACTATCAGGTTGAGACGACTACCAGCTTACTATCGATTGAGTTGCAGAAAATGGCCATGGAGGAATCGGGAGATATACTACCCGCGGGCCGCCACTGTCGACCCCCACCCACCGCCTTCTCTCTGCGAGGTATCTTGTTCAACCCTAACTGTTGGGGATTGTTAATACTTGCACAAGTTTTTAATGGAATTTTCTTGATTGGTGAAAGATCTATTGTTTGGTTAAGCTTCATTCATCACGAATTTGTTAATGACTAAATTCTCTTATGTAGAAATGATATTTGTGATTATCAATTTATAACAGTCTCATCTTCTCTTTTCTTGTTTGCTAGTCTAGGCTCTGCTGTAAGTTTATCTTAGTGGGTGTGCACTTGTGCTTGATTGATGAAGTAGAAAGAATTGAGGTTTTGTTACTGAGTTATCAAATTTTTATAGTGTATTTCAGTGGACTTGATGGAATTGTACAGTTACAGCGAAATCAGCGAATGTGATAAGTAGCAGTATGTGAATAAATTGAGGTAGAACAAAGAACTGTATGAAGCTATAGGAATCTCAATCCAAGAATTATGTTGAGTGAGAATTGTTTCCTCTTTATATGCAGGTAAATTGTCATGGTACTAAACTACCTGTATTTGAGTGAGAATAAATTTTCATGTTCATTAGGCTGTTTTATCTGTGTATTTATGTGTGTATATTTGAATAGGAGACGACAACGATGTGATATCTGAAAATGGAGAGGTAGATGACGATGAATCAGACCAAACTGGTGGAAAGCTTCGGAATCTGATTGTTTCTCTGAAATGATTATTTGGGATTGGGTTCACATCTGCTAGCAAGGTACATGTGGTGGCATTGATCTGCTTGGTGCATACCGTGTTAATGTTAGTTAGTGTTGGATTGTTTGTATTAATTTGCTAATTTTGCAGGCTGCTTGAGAGCATGGAATGGGTCCACGAGGTTCTGCTTTGATTTGTGGCTACACAAGTTACCATAGGTTACTCGAATCATCACTTGCAGACCTGAAAAGGAAAGAGGTAGTCTTAGTTTTGTTTGAAAGTAATTATCAGTTGTGCTATATACCGTCTGTTAAAATGAGTCTACACCCTATTGGTTGATGTGGCACTAGCGTTCCGTACACACATAGAGTTACTACATACTTATTGTTCATTACCCTATGGTTAACCTCATGTTTATCCATGTGGAAAATACATATATTCACACTAGCTTTACATGCAATTTGCCTATACTAAGGCTGGAGTAGTTTATATCATTATATGGACTATCTTCCCTTAAGCAAGAGGTTGTGGGTGTGATCAAACCCCTGTGCAAGTGCAAACCAGTTGGGGTGTGCCCTTTGCCTTGTGTACCGTGCAAGATCGGAATGGACTAGGAGAAATTGCAGACCATATAAATGAAAAATAGAGAATGTAATTTACTTTAGATTGAAAGGTCTTCTTACATGGATACTTGACATTTTCAGAGCAATTAAAAAAATTCCACTTTCCATGAAGAAATGATTCTGCTTTTTCTGTGGTTGAAAGAAACCTAACTTTTTTATTGCCAACTCAAACTTTCAGTCCGTTTGTTATTGAATCAGTTAGAGGGAAAAGAATCGGTGTTTGTGTTCATATGGAAAACTGGATAGAAATAAGGTGCAATGTATCTCGAGCTGATCAATTATCTTTACTTCTCGCATTAAAGAGTCCGAATTTTCTTTCACTTTATGCATATTTTCGGCCCACGTCTTCTTCTTGTGGATTTTACATGATGTTGGTGGATTCATTATTGACTAACATTAAATTTAGGACTGCCTTCTCTGTCCAACAGTCACGACTCATACACCATCATATTACTATTCTTGTCCATATGATGGTATATGCCTCTAGAAAGGGAAATGCTGACCTTGAGCATAATAGTGATTGAGGTGATGTAGTGAGTTTCCGTTACGTAGAGTAAATTTGATCAATAATTTATGTGATCTGTTACTGCACTTAACACTCCATATTAGCCTCTGCATTTGGTTCGATACAACAATGAGCACACCAAGTTTTTCATTGCTGTAATGATACAATCGGTGTATCTATCTTCGATCCTATGGTACATTATGACTTGCCTATGTGTTTTGAGAAGTATCATTCACTAAAAAACTGGTCATGCCTGATTAAGGTGTGATGTAATGAATTATGCAGAGTAAATTTGATTGATCCTTGATGTGTTTACCGTGTTTTAGTATGCTACTGTAATTAACACTCCATACTAGCCTCCGTATCTGGTTCCATACAGCACTGAGCATGCTAAGTTGATTCTATGCATGTGATTCAGAGAATTTTAATAGCTAAGTAATTGTGATTGAAGAACTATACATACAATCTCTAATTGAGTGGAGAATGTATAATATGGAATGCTAGCTAGAAAGCATTACACAAATTGGCTACTTGGTGATTTTGATATAGTGAGCATATGTACTGTGATTCTGCCCTTTTTCCCTTACCTCCTCCTTCTCTTATTCATTTCTTATTTCATATACTCGTGCTATAATAATTCTTCAGTAATCAAAAGCCTTTACTTCATCACGAACCCCATGTATTTAGTTACTATTTACTACTACTGTCTGTTTCCAAAAGCTTCAATTTATTCTAAAATGATTAAATTGAATGTGGAAACATATTAGGTAAAAATATTACTAGCTTGTTTATTATCTGGTGGATAATTTATGTATACAAATGTTGTTGAGAATAAGTAAAGTAGGTCATTCTTTAGAGCTGATTCGAGCTAGTTATACTTCTAAGTTGTCTGAAGCTATAGCCATTACTCAGCTTTGCAAACAGAATTTTCAGCAGCTGTTCTGCTTCAAAAAAAAAAAAAAAAAAAGAAGAAGAAGCTTTAATCCATATGCAAACTCTCAGCTGATAACCAATGTAACAGTAAGTTGCTATACAAGGATGCCCATGTTAAAGTAAAAATATAACCGCCGCTGATTGAATCATAAATTAATGCATTTTTTGTTTCTTCATTTTGTTCCGTTTGATTCTGCAATTGTTTCATAAATGGTGATACAACATATCTACAGGTATGGTGACAGAATTGTTGCTATCAAAGTTCTTAATTGTGGTAGTACACCTGAAGAGAAAACTGTCCATGAGAGCCGTTTTGTTCGAGAAGTGGCAATAATGATGTCAAAAGTAAAGCATGATGATCTTGTCAAAGTGAGAACTGTTGATACAACGGTTTGATTCCTTTATACATATCTGCATTCTGGGTATTATTATGTGTACCTTCTTTAATTTGCTTCTCATGGAGCCACTTTTGTTTGCAGTTTATTGGAGCTTGTAAAGATCCGCTAATGGTAATTGTCACAGAGCTATTGCCAGGAATGTCAACTTCTGAAGTATCTTGGTAGCGTACGTCCAACTTAGTTGAGTTGGATCTGCATGTGGCATTAAACTTTGCTCTTGATATTGCTCGAGCAATGGAATGCTTACATGCAAATGGGACCGAACTCTCTCGCAGGCAGGGGCGGAAGTCGCAGGTATAACTACTTTCCATGTTATCTGATCCTGCTGCAGCTCTATCGGTTAGTCAATACTGCTCTTCAGTTTTAGACTGTCTCCGTCAAGCTATCAGTGGTCATGTAATTATCTAACGCTGTCTTTTGTGCCGCTGAGCTGCCATACTGCACTGCAGCATGCTGGAGACGCTTGATGTCCGATTTTGCCCTAAGGTAATAACAATTGTATATAATAATATAATGCAGTTAGACTGAATTTTGCCACTATTTTGGCCCGCACTTCCATTGTAGACTTGTAGTTTCTCTTTCTTACTTGCCAGGTATCTCAATTGAATATTGGATCACTCCGTGCAGCATGCCCAGTTTAAAGCGCGTCTTCAACAACTCTGTACCTGTGAAGCTATCAATAATCGTGATCATCACCATTTGCGTTGTCCACCTGTACATAATAAGTAATAAGTGACATCTTGTGCTTGTGCCATTTGGATGTATTTTACAGTATTTATGAATGATATTGGATGATGTAACAATTGCTTGTATGTTTCTCTTACACAACAAGAATTTGTGTTCTAGATTGTCAATTATTGTGTGTTTACGAGTCATATTTGACATTGTTGAGTTTGACATATGAATATACAATACTGTTGTGCTTAAAAAAAAAAAAATCAGCAGCATCACTTTTAGTCTTTTACTACACAAATTTGCTTGCTTGAATCATTGTTTTTAATGGTTATATAGTAGTCAAATGAATGATCTTAATATGATTTGTGGTGAAACAAGCATTTCACTAAATGCTTCTGATGCTTCACTACCAACTGAATTTGCGACGGTATTTGTTGCAGAAATTCTATCGATTTCAACTACTTTCTCGCGCACAACACAAACCAAACGGAAATGGAGGAGAAGAATGTGTGTTTAGTTAGACATTGACTTGGAAATAAGTGGGTTGACCAAAATGCACCACCATACCAAACAGTGTGGATTGCACAAGAAATACACCTAAAACACATGACACAATTTGAAAAAACAAACGGTGAGGAACAAGGTTCCCTCACTGGTTTTAATACACCACAGGTTGGACCAAATCTACACTTCAACTTATGCACATTAACGTATGGTCAAAACTACACACAAACCAAACGGGGCCTAGGTGTATTTGCTTAATAAGAACCAATCAAGGATTTTTGCTTTTTTTAGTGGTCAAACTTTGCAATGTTACATGTAATTCGGCTTGGGGCAATTCTGAGTGTCTTTCAAAATATATTGACCAAATTTTGCATGCACGATTTCCCAATCCTACATACACGATATGCTTGTTTGTTTTATTCACTGTTGCTGTTGCTGAGGGTGTAAGAAACACTAACCCAGCACGCCCTCTGTGTCGAGAACTTCTCAGACCATTTTTCTTAACTCTGTCGAGAAAAACTTCTCAGCCCATTTTGTTAAATAGCTCAGCAACTTTTGCATCTCCCCAACAAATGATCAATGATCCCACACAATTGCACATGTAACTCACATGTGCTGGTTTATCAATCAAATTGTCCGTGAAAGACACACATAGTCATCTCATATGTGCTATATTACTGGGGGTGTTTATCTGTTTATGGAAGGCGAAGATATAACTATCAGACCAGGGATGTATGGTTCATGAAAGAATATGGTCTACAAGGTTCTTGGACCATTTTTTCACCAAGTGGTACTGAACTTAATCTATGGGGTAATGTTAAGCCTCTGTGCTTTATTGCGGGAAAATCAAGTTGTTTTTTTAAATGATACGAGTATGATGTTTGTTTAGCTCTTTTCCAGATTCTTTGCATCTAAACAAAATTATCGCTGGATTTTCACTATCAAACCTTAGCCTTTGAATAGTAACAAAGTGGCAAATTTGTTTAGCTTTCGCAGCACAAAACTTCCATACTGGAAGTAATTGAGGGCATATACAAACAAAATCCAGTAAGCCTAATGGACAAAGACAACAGGCACCTTTGATGGAAATAAAAGGAAGACCAAAATTGTTTTTTACAGTACTTATAAATAAGAATCAGCTCACAAAAGGATCGAGTTCCGGATCAATCAACGATCCAAAACTACCGTTGCATCAAAATCACATTTAGACTCAAACAAACAGTTATGTTCCAAGCAAAGCAGATAAGTATTCATCACATTTACTGATTCTAGGTAAATTGATTGCCAAAGCAAGATAAAGTATTCATCATTCTTAGCAAGATATCCATGCTTGAAGAGTAATGAAATCAGAAAAACAAAAACGATCCCATACACGATACACAGATTCTACTCCAGTTCTCTAGCAATAATCAGCAGGAACATTTAAAATCTCTATTAAACTACTTATCAAGTAGTACAGACATACTAATGCTTGTAGCTAGCAGCAAGCAACTAAGATTATGAAATTAAACAGCAAACACAACAAAAATAACCAATAAACGCAGCAATAGAAAATGTTCCAAAATACTTAAACGCTAGCATTCGATTAATAAGGACAGCACAAATCAAAATAGAGTATAATAGCATAAATCTCTTCTCTTCTCAAAACAAGTGACAATTGACAAAACTCAGAATTAAAAAAAAAACAGAAACCTAATCGATGCTCTGCATCACATCCTCAGATGTGAATTTGGTCCCCTTCTCCTTATCAGCAGCAGCCCTTCCCTTTGCCTTCCTGTCAAGCAACGATTTCCTGTCCTTGTCCATCCTCAGCTTGGTGATGACCACCTTCGAAGGGTGGATCCCAACGTTGACAGTAGATCCATTCACCTTCTCGCGAGTAATTCGCTCGATGTGAATCACCCATTTCTTACGGTAGACCTGGACGATTTTGCCCTCACGGCCCTTGTAGGTACCACGGACAACCTGCACCTCGTCGTCCTTGCGAACTGGCATCGAACGGACGTTGTGCTTGGATCGGAGGTCGGTGGAGAGCGGCGCGCTCATGATGACACGGCGGACGCTCGATGGAGCGGTGAAATGAGCCTTGCGGCTCTTGCGGCGGGAGGAAGAAACTCTGGGATTGTACTTCATCTTCTCCGGTCTCCGGTGTGGGTTTTTCTCTCGGGACGGCGGTGATCCGGAATGAGAGGAAGTAGGTTTAGGTTTAGTGTGGAGGGTAAAATTATTACCGGGCCACTCTTTGTTGGATGGTGTAGAGAGGCCCAGACATGGCCCATTCTAGGTTGGGCTGGTTTATTTGATTTATACTCAAGCTATCAAGTAAATTTGAGGGCCAGGCCATCGTTTACTATTTTGGGCTTCTTTTATTTTTCAAGAAAATACCAGTGAAAAAATATTAGGTTTGGTTTATGAACTTGACCCAGATCCGATATGATTCGTAATTTTTCCTCTTGACCAATGGATCATTAGACATTTGGTCCATATGGTGCACAACCAAACTAAAGCGGCACCCAAAGTTATTTTTGGGAATCTCCACCTTTTTGTTTCGGATAGGATATACCGATATAGGTCTAATTCGGTCTACACCAATATATAATTAAACATTATGGATCTGACTCATGACATACTTGTCGGCTCAATTTAAACCAAATTGGAACGATTACAAAGCCTCTGTAAGGATTGGAGTTACCATAGTACTTCTCTACCAATGCATGTACGGAACTAACTCGCACCGTTGTCTCAGTTATTTGACATATCGTAGGATCTATATTTTGATCAACGAAGCATTTATACCATTCATGTTGTTCATAGCTTCTTTTCTACTTATTAATTTCCCATTGATATCCACCATAGGCAACTTATCATACCAAAGAAAGGATTGGATTGTCTCGCAAGCGAAATTTAAAAACTTCTCTAAAATTGTCGAGATCTCTAATTAAATTCCTGATCAAGCATGCATACTATACTTTGAGTTTTGACGAATTTGAAAACTTTAATATTGGATAATAATATTCAATTCTCCGTTGATTGTTCATGAAATTTAATTCGGTACCTAAACACATACAAATAAACACATGCAATTTTCTCTAGGTGGTATCTGGAGCTTAATTTAACATGAACACGTTGATATTGTCCATTATTATTATGATAAATATTATAATGTTTGTTCGACAAAAAGTACCGAATATACATGTATGGTGTATGTTACTCCCTCCTATTTAATATACTTGACGTTTTGGAAAATTTTACATTTTTGTTTTACTTATTGTTTTGGCCGAAAAACACAATTATTACTCTTACATGATTGTTTTATTTATTGGGATTCTATATTTTCTTCATTTACTTCTATTTCATTGGGTAACAACAGTTACTTTTCCATTCTGAATAAAATTTGGTGCCTTTAAAGATTAATGGGTTTGCCTGGAAGCTTGCTTGAAATCGACTCCCGATGATGGATAACTTGAGAAAGCGGAATATAATCCATGAGGAGACCAATATATATTGCAAACTTTGCTCAAGTGAGGATGAAAATGTTGAACACCTTTTTTGTAGGTGTGCGGTTGCTATAGCTGTTTGGCAGAGGATTGCTGATTGGGTGGGGAAGAGTTCTTATTTTGTTGCGTCACTGGTTGAGATCTTTGACGGTGCGTGGCTGTCCAGGGGCGACATCATTGGTGTTCTCTGATGCGTTAACACAAGGGGTGCGATGGGGTATATGGAAAGCAAGGAACGATGTTTTCTTCAAAAATATGGTTTACTCGATCGATAGCGGAAATAGTGAAACGAATTCAAGTAAATCTTTGGAATTGGTTGAAGGCGAAAGGTAAAATTAAGAGTGGTTACAGTTTGGTTGATTGGTTCATTGCTCATTTGCAATGTTACTAGTAGCGGTTTGGAGGAATTAGGGAGGTGAAGGCTACTGCGTGCTGTTAGGTGGGGAGTTGCTGGTTCATGGCGGCTGATGTTCGGTGGTATCTTCTTGTGGTGTTTGTTGTTTAGTTGGTATTGTTTTACTCAACTGGGGTTTATACCTTTGCGTTAGGGGGATATCACGTGTCTTATCTCTTATGTATGAGTGGTGTTGTATCCCAACGGAGAACATCATCTTTCGTTTTCGTGCTAAATTTTCTAAACTTGTAACGAAAGGTATTATTCTCCGTTGGACCTAATTAGAGTTGTTTGTTAATTCGTCATCCCTTCTACTCTTGGCATCTTGCTCGTAAGTATGACACACTAAACGAAGAGGATGATTAGGTTGTGATACGGCCATAACGGATGAGAGTTTTGAACATGCTTTTATGCTCCTTGCGGTTTGGGTTAGATTCTTGGTTGAGCTTTTGTATTGTGCACCTCTTATGCACCTTATTGTACTTGTATTTGCTACTATTTTCTATATTAATATATTATGCTGATTAAAAAAAAAGTTACTTTTCCATTCTTTTTTATTGTAAATGGCATTAATCACTATTTTAATGAAGCAATTATTAGATAACAAACTTTTCTTCATATATGTGAATTTTGCAGAACGTCAAGTGTTTTAGATAGGAGGGAGCAGATAATACATACCTAGACATTTATTTGCCTGCGAGGATTTAAGACGCCTGTATACTATACTCCCTCTGTCCAACTGTAAATTACTCGCTTTGACTCTTTCCGGTTAACAGTTTTTAATTTTGACTCTCGATTACTCTTAAAACTTCATAAAGTATTTGACGAAATCATATTATGAAAATATAGAACCTAAATATTCATCATATAGTTTTATTAAATATTTTATCATTATACTTTAAAAATAATACGAAGTCAAAGTTGATAGTTGTTGACCGAAAAATAATCAAACCTTCGGGACGGAGGGTTTGAGTATGACCTAAGCTCCACCTAGACTTCACATAAATTTAGGCTAAACAACATAATTTGTTTCACAAAGGACTACTAGAAAAGGTTGAATCAAAATAAAGTGGTCCACTGCCATCTGCCATTCTCTACTATCAATTTCAATTATTTGTTTACTTCTTTGGCATAAAACCATTTACTCCCCAAAATTAAACGTCTAGAAGAGTTTAGTAAAGTTTGAGGTGAACCCGAATATCTCACATCCCACACCATCGATTAAGAGATTAAGAGAAAAGAGAATTGGGGAATAAATGGTGTATATAAGTGGAAATGAGTTAGTACGTTGTATAGTAATAATGTAGGAGTAGTAATTGCAATATTTATCATTCAAGAAAAAACATGCACGTTCATGTTCCAAAAATACGAGAATATCATACATGTGTAATGTGTATCTCGTATCATGAGCAACCGCACTGGCCCAATAAATCAGGTGTCGGATCACTATCAGGTCTCGATCCATTAATCTTCGGTTCCTTGCATAAACCCAACCAACTTACTTTTCTTTTACCGGGTAAGTCGTCCACTATTCGAAAGAAAGTGTTTGCATCAAGCCTGGTTCTTGAGTGACACGATCAAAATGGGGTTGTGAACGGGGTCACCTTTCCAGACATTTCAGTTTAAATTTCTGAGAATGAATTCAATCAAAAGCCCAGCATTTATGATTGTTCACATGCTCGCAATTAATGCACCAACCCGGAATTCTTACCAGTAATTAATTATCTACCCATTACTCTGGATTTCTCTTTACAAAGTAATACAATACCATTAACTCCTTTTTTGCCATCTGTAAAATCAGTCCATTCTCTCAGATTTTGTAATATGAAACTATGATGAGTATATATACACACACATGAGATGAGATGAGATGAGAAGCCAATATTGACAAGTACGAGGGAGGTGATAAAATGGATTTAGGCTTCAAGGAGTGGAACCAATTGGGAGTTGTGGGTACGATTTATGAGGAAGAAGGTGAAGATTCCTCAACTGTTCTCTCGCCTGAATTCACCCCTTCCCCTCAATTTTCCGGTGCCGAATCACGGTAAGAATCACATTCTGTTTTCACGAGTTGATTCCTTTTTACCCGCGGTAGAAATTGTTGAGTTGTTTTTTAACGGGTAGTGGTTATTTTTAGGAACTTGGAGAAGAGTTGTGAGCCGGATGTGGTGATACATGTGCAGGATTCTTCTTTCCGGCTTCATAAGGTGTGTTTTTTATACCACTCTTGATCAAATCAAGGTTTTCATGGCAATTATTCTGGTGTGTTATACTTGGCAAGCCTTAATATGTGTTCAACTCGTTAAGAAACAAACTCAAGATTCATTAAATATAGTTATTCATATGTTTTGTGTACTTTTTAATTACTACAGTATATTCTATAGAGAATTAAGAAATGAGGTCGGTTTTTAGATTATTTTTTAATAGAATCGAGCTCGAGTGATATAATACTTGTTTTTTCTACCACTCTTATTCAATCAAGATTTTCTTCGTCTATGTTATGTGAGTTGAGCCTTAATGAGTGTTCAACTCGTTAAGGATAGGGAGATTTTTAGATTACCTTTTTTTTCTTTAGTAGAATCGAGCTCGAGTGATATAATACTTGTTTTTAGGGCATTAATTAATTTGCTAAATTGCTAATGCAGTACTTATACTCTTGAATTATAACCATTTTTTTAACTTAGTCGAAAAGGATACTCTTATTTCAGTGTTTTAGGTTGAGGTATTGGTCAGAATATTCGTATTGTTTATCATTTACATGTCTTGAGAAAAACTGTCCCTGTATATTTTATGAAAATAATACTGACCAGGGAATTTTGCATAGTGTCATGTTCACAGTGATAAATTTTCCTGAAAATCACTAAGAAATTGACAATTTATTCATCTTAATTATTATTTTTCCTGAAAAAGATTTTGATAAATTGTTACTCCATTTTTGTGGTGTAATTTGCCTTATCGGTTCAGCAATCACCATTTTGCCTTACTTCAAGAACTTACCTGCAAAATTAATTTCATTTACCATTGAGTACTAAAAATAAATAAATTGAGAAATAGGGAGGAAAGGGCTTGGAAATATTAATTGAAACATACGTTAGTTCGTTAGCCTAAATAAATGTGCGACGAACGGTGATTTTCGTAATTAATGCAAAGTTGAGGTACTGCATTTACTATATGACCTCACTTTTATTTTATTACTTTTGTTGTTGTACTTATTTATAATTTAATTAATGAAATAAAATTTATTCTATTTTACGTTCCGTTGGTCTCAGGATGTATTGATAGCAAGAAGTGAATACTTGAAACGGCAGCTGGATGAATTCTCCGAAATAATTCTGGCACCACCGTTAGACATAACGGCAGGGACATTCAACTTAGTAACGGACTTCTGTTACGAGAATTGTGTGTCACTGACGCCGTTTAACCTTGTGGAACTTCGCCTGGCTGCGGAAATGTTGGAGATGACGGAAGTTAACAGCCCGAGAGATGATAACTTATTGCAAAAAACGGAAGCATATTTTTGCGGTGTCGTGGCTAATAACAAGGATTACGTTTCTATAGTTTTGACGTCGTGTTTTGGACTAATGCCAGAGGCGGAGAGGAGAGCGGCCCTTGTGAGTAGGTGCATTGGGGCGTTAAGTTTGATGGGGGAAGGTGACGGGGACTTGAGCTGTTTAAACGGCGTTGAGAAATTAGACGGTGAAGATTTGGAGCTGATTTTGGAATCTGTTAGTCAAAGGTTGACTGACTGTCATGACTTTCTTTACCGAATGGTTGACCTTATTCTCAAGGTACGTACGACCTTATTTACTTTCCAATTTTTTTCGGATGTACCTTATTTACTTTAGCTAAGATGAGCATAAATGTAAACTCTCTTGTTGATGAGATTTTAATCCAAGAATTTACAAAACCTTGAATGTTTATGTAGGAAAATGGCGGGAAAGTAACCGAAGAACAGAAGATCCAATTCTGCAATTTCATAGACTGCACCATCTTATCACCAAGCTTACTGATGCACGCGGTGCAGAATCCGCGGATGCCCTTGCGGTTCGTGGTCCAGGCCATGTTCATCGAGCAGCTAAACACACGGCGCTCCATCATCTCAGCTGGAGACCAACAGCAACTTGAAGTCAAAGTCGAATTGCCAAAAGATCCGGTCACACTCGGGGCAATCCTTGAACGTGACGCAGCTCTACGCCAGGTGGCAAAGCTCAAGGCCGTGATGAGCGCGACAAACAACCGCATCGAGACCCTGGAAAACGAACTAAGCGGCATGAGACGGATATTGAACGAATCCGAGAAAATCAAAGGACGGTCTGCGAGTTTTAGGTTTAGCTCCGAGGTTGATCATGAAAAGGTGGGGAGGGGGCAAATTGGATCGATTTCTGCGTTGAACGTTCGGGACTTGAAGAGTCGGGTTAGGAGGGATGTAACTTCGTCGTCTGAAGAGTCGTCGGATGTGAGCACGGAGAAGAACTTCAGTAAGCGGTTGATTAGCGGGCTGAAGAGCGCGTTTCGCCTGCCGGTTTTGGGTTCAAAGAAGAAGGTTGAGAGCAAGAATGGGGAGAAAAGAGAAGTTGGAAGAAACGACCGCATTGTGATCATTAAGAAGGATCAAGCTTTTCAAAGGCGTTCCCGTTCCAAATCTGAATAATTGTTACATACTTATTATATTATCATGTAGTCTAGTCTAGCTAATTACATGAACTTGCCAAACTCTTGTGTGTTAATTTGGTTGGTTCTTTTTTCCTTTTCCTCAATTGTGAATTTCTTGAGACCAGAAGTGTGATTGGGTAATGGGTCTATATCATATGAATGAACTGTGTCTAGAAATTGTTTAAATAAATGTTTAATTTTTTTTATGAAAGAGTAACTATTTTGGTAGATGTATCGAAATAAACTGACAAATATATGATGTTATTATTGAGAACATCAAGTGTAGACTTTGTGATGATCAAATTGAGTGTGAAGAAGAAGCAAATTTTGATATAAAGAGATCAAGAGATAACGTACACTAAGCTTCCACCTATTCCCGTACGTCCTTTCTAATACGAAGTAGTATACAATGCTCACAAAGGTAGATCATCACTATCTTTTCGCAGTTCTTATCTGCCTATATTCCACCCACTAACATAATCAACACTAGGTAAATTACGTACACTAATAAGATTTAAGAAACTCAGTATTACTTTATATGAGATTTAAAGCCGGTATATAATTGTGGATTTATTTACATTATTAATTGAAAATAAATAAATAAAAATGAAGATGTTTGTCCTTTTTTTTCTAAAAAAAAAAAAAGACAAATGTCATCATCAAACGTGTGAAAAAAATACGCAATACATTAATTAAGGAGGTGCATGCACGTTAATAAAGTAAATCTAGGGAGTGTAATTAGATTTGGAACAATGTAAAACTTTATTCCAAGTAAGCTTTGTAAGTACAGCGTCTCAGATCAAAATTGGACCGGTTTGACACGAATTCCAAAAAAAAAAACACATAAATAAAAGTACAAATTAAATTGTATAATTATAAAAAAACAGAAGAGGTCTAGTACTTAGGGGACGAAAATTGCAATTAACCCGTCACTGGCCGTTTGAAGAATATGTTTACAAACGGATTTCTCCTTTGCCAGACTGCTAAGTACTGGCATAGCATGTTACCATAGTTGTAGGAGTTTGCTACTTTTCCCATCCAATTCAAAACCTCAGCCAAAATTCCTTTGGAGTATGAACAATCAAAAGCTAGTGATTTCATGTTTCATCATGCAAGCCACACAATGCACAAACAGGGTCAATATCACTTAATTTGGAACCTCATAATACGATCCTTGTTCCTTAATCCTTGGTATAGGCAATATGCCTTGCAGTGCAAGCCACATAATGAATTGGGCTTCTGGTGTTGCTAGATTGTTCAAGATTAGTTCTCTCCCGCCAGTCTTATCAACAAAAGGGCTCACAACCAATAATACCACTTTGACATGACAAACTTCTCATTAGAAAATGTAATTACATTAACTTAAGCACAAATTAAATTCAATGACACTCTCATGGTCATGGACATGGACTTTCACAAAATAGATCGCTCATCATTGTTCATTGTTCACCATAAAGGCATAAAATGTACGGAATAATCGTTGTAATTGCCCAATCTATATCCCGAATGTTGTCTACCTTTTCAAGCCTTGAAATAAACTAAAACAAATAAAAAAGTCTATCTGCTTTGTACCCACCAAATTTCTTTTTCCCTTTTGAAGGTGGTGGAGGAGAAAAACTCCTTCACCACCTATGACATAAGCTTCTTAATGCAACTATGAAATTTAGGTCCAGAATCAAGATAAATCATGTGATATTCAATCAAGCCACCAAATGATCAAACATTCAACAATACTAGCAAATACCCCATGACTTGGACATGAGACAAGCGCCTTACCCTACATTGCATTACGAAATTATAGAGTTGTCACAAACATGAAAAATTAGAAATGTAAATACTACCCGTACACCTAAAATCCTACTATAAACTACTAGTACTAGTTATAACCAGATAAAAGACTAAATTATAAGTCCAAAAATTGATTTGGAAATAAAGAAAGCACATAGTATGTGTTTTTCTTAAACTCATTTTATATTAGCAGGTGTTGATCGAATAATTTGAAAAAGTTGTAAGGTGGGTATCATTTTGAAAAAAAAGAAAAAAAAAGAAAGATAAACTATTCATTCATAAATTGTATACTCAATTACTCATAATCGGTAAAATAAGCTAATATAAAATTCTCTTAAAATATTAATACTTGCAAATACTAGCATGTGACATTTAAAAGTAGAGTGGAAAAGTTGATTGAATTCGGAAAATAATGCAATCGTAAAGTACCGTACGATACTAGCTTGAATGGAACACTTGCGGACTTGTGTGCATGGACGGGACCTCCTGTCACCAGCATTGGTCCATGTGGAAAACGTGCACCAAGCTTTGGTCTGTTTTTGCAAAGATTTGATTATTTCGAGTATTTAATTAAAATGTTATACTTATAGTAGCTAATTTAGATTTCCAAATAGAGTTGAGTCGACGCAAAATCATTGAATATTGCTGACTTTTTAATTGGTAGTAGGTCTTAGTGCTTTTGTTTAAATGGAGTAATAATAGATGTGTACTTTGGACAGGTGCAACATGTTGGACCGAAACATGATGGTGTAATTTTCACCAAACTATTTAACATATTTAGACATAGTTTTGTGTGACCGGTTTGAACCTTTCTTTTGTTAGCGGTCATTTGAATATAAAATGTATCAATATTTAGCCAATTACATTAATTTCATTTTCTAAAATTATCATGCATCTATTGTTAGCTTCAAGTTCAAATGTAAATATGATATGTGTTTATTTAGAGTTTCCAAACCAGACAGTTCAATCTCTTAAACGAATTGAGTACGTTGTACTTTGTATGATTTCAACCTAAAAAACACAATATAGTTTTAATACATATATCATTTCATGTCAGGCTTTTTTTACATATTTCAAATAATTTAACTTCAGTTCAGTTAAGATCAATTGAATAAAGCAAAGTCCAATTTTCAATTTGAATTCGGTTGGGCTCGTTAATTTTATGGTACTATCTGAGCCCAAGATTATGTGATAGTTTGAATTTAAAATGCAAGTTTGGTGCAAACTAATAACGGTTATTAGCTCAAGTAATAAGGTATTTTTTTTATCTTTGTCAATTTATAAAACGTAGCTAATAAAAATGGAATGAAAAAAGAGAAAATAAAAATGAGAGGCGTTAGAGGGGCATATATGCAATAAATCCCTGCAGAAAACGATACTAACGATACTGGTGGTCGGCAATTAACAGTTTCAAGAATCTAAAATTTGCTTAAATTTAGTCCTCTCACTTAATAATAATAATAATAATTTGCTCCGTAAATTGCAATCAATATAAATCTATATCAATGGCGGATGAATATTCATCCTCCTCCATCCTCACCGACTAGTTTCTCTCTCTGTAGCGCATGCGGTGGGATTCTTGTTTCTAATTCACTCTTCCTATCTCTTTCACTCTTCCTCCCTCGAGCCACCTACCAAAACACCTCATTCATTTCCACCCATACTCTGTCTATATATATACTACCCCGATTCTTCAATCTGTACAGAAGAATCTCTGATTCGACCCGAGAAACTCACCTTATCTCGTTTCTGATTCTACCGCATTGCATTGTTTGTATTTCCACATTATTACAAGGGTTGATAAATAAATTCCTGCCATTAAGGAGAGAAAAGGATCTTTTGGGAATTTTAATTGTTTTTATATAAGTGGAGAAAAAGAAAGATGACAGCAGTTGGAAATCTGACTCTGAATCTGTGTAAACCTTCCGAGAGGCTCCTAACGACGCCGTATCCGAAATCATCCACGGTCGCGTTCAGGAAGAAATTAGGGATTTGCGGCGGAGGGCGATCCACCATTTTGGCGCCAATTCGAGCCATGGAAGCTTCCAAAACGACCACTCACGTCAACGGCCAGCCGGCCAAGGAGAGCGGGTGTAATTCCGACACCGATGTTGATTGCGGCGGTGCTGTCACCGGTATACATGATTTTCTTTTGTTTTCTCATTTTTGAAATTGATTTTGTTACCGATGATTTTCGTATTGATTGGATGTTGAATGTGGTGGATAATGTAGAGAATGGGAAGGTGAAGACGTCTACGGTTGGGAATTCGTCTAATATCGCCTGGCATAACTGTTCTGTGGGGAAGAAAGATAGGCAGGAGTTGCTTAATCAGAAAGGGTGTGTCATTTGGATCACTGGGCTCAGTGGTTCAGGTTTGTTCCCATGAAATCTTTTGTTGATGATTTAGCTGGATTGAATGATGTTCTCCTTGTATGTATGTAGCTGGGTTGAATTAGATTTGTGGTGTGTAGATGGATTAAAGTATATGTATATGCCCACTTGAATTGCCTGGGATTTTATGATTAATGTGATTTATAAAAGAAAATGGAATTGATTCTACAAAAAGTGAGTGTTGGAGCAACGGTAATTTGCTCCGTGGACAACCTTGTACGTAATGGCTTCGCGCTTTGGACTGTAACCGCAACAATGTAATGAAATGAATGCAAATATGCAATAGTTAATATTGGGAAATCGCGTTTTCGATGGTTTTTATCATGTACTATGTGTGTATTATCAGTTTGTGTGTGATATTGTGAGTACGATTTCTTTCGTATTCCTCACAAGACATTCAGGAATAAACCGTAATTTAAATTGTTGTTTGATTTATTTTGCAACCAAGGTTTCATATGGTGTGTTGCATCTTGTGATTTTGTGTGGAATCTTCTGCTGTCTCAAATGGGGGAGTGAGATAAGGTCTTATTGTAGTGGTGCTGTAGGATTGTGAAACAGTATGATTCTTTTGCTTTATGCGTAACAAAGAAGACATACTAAGAGCATAAGAATCTTCAATATTCCTCAAGTTGCTGGCATATTTTTGCTTTTCTGGCCCAAGGATTGTTTATTCATCCTTTTGGTCTAGTTATTTTCTTTCTTTCCATTTCATGTGTTTTTTGACTTCCCTTCTGCTATACATAGCCATCTTTATCTTATTAATCCTTCCACATCAGGAAAAAGTACTGTGGCATGCGCTCTGGGTCATTCCCTGCATGCTAGAGGAAAGCTTGCATATATCCTTGATGGTGATAATTGCAGGCATGGTCTGAATCGTGATCTCAGTTTCAAAGCTGAAGATCGAGCTGAGAACATTAGGAGGATTGGTATGTTCTGTCCGAGTATTTCATTTTAATATAGCAATGCTTGTCAGACTCCATGTCCTAAAATTGCTAATCCATTTATTTCATGTCATATAGGTGAGGTTGCCAAGCTTTTTGCAGATTCTGGGGTTATTTGTATAGCAAGCTTAATATCACCCTTCAGGAATGAACGTGATGCTTGCCGAGCTATACTGCCAGAAGGAGATTTTATTGAGGTTATTTTGTCTTCTTTTAGAAATTTACAATATTGCTAAGCTCGTATATTGGTGCCTGCAAAATAGTAGATTTTCCAATTGAATTTATACCTGGAACAAATATGTAACAAAGAATAATTAATGTGCAGGTATACATGAATGTGCCTTTGGAAGTTTGCGAGGCAAGAGATCCAAAGGGATTGTACAAGCTTGCTCGAGCTGGAAAAATTAAAGGTCTGTTACACAACCCTAGAGAGATGAAATTCTAAAGCATCCTCTCGTTTATTCTCTTCCTTCCCTGTACCTTAAAGTTTAAACATCTTCACTATGTGTCAAAAGGGGCCTATGATAACACTTCCTAGTGCATCCATGTAGCATATGCATTAATAAGGTGCTGCATGGAATTACAGAACCAACAACTAGCTTTGTTAGGTTAAAAATTAGCTCTAGTGTCTCTTTGACGCCTCAACTTAAAATTAGCTTTGTCAGGTTAAAAATTATCCTATGGATTCTTAGCTGCCGAACAGTGGCTATTACAGTACCAAAGAACAGAGATGCGAGTGAACTTTATTTTCTGAATTGATATGGATGCCTGAGCATGATCATTATTCATCAGACATGGTAGTTCTATCTCTAGCACTAATTAAGGAGACTTGAGCTGACCTTTCTCAAGCTAATTGAGTCAGTTTATTGTTGTAAAAAATTTCATGCAAAGTGATTTTCCTGTAGGATGCCACCTGTATAATTCTTTGTAATCCTGGGCTATATCTTCCTAAACTAAATTTCCAGGATCAGGAAACTTAAAAAGGGAAAAAGAAAATGACTCCCTTTGCTTGTGTTATGCAGGTTTCACTGGTATTGATGATCCCTACGAGGAACCATTGAACTCTGAGGTATGAATTTCCAAGTACTGTTAACAGATTATGCTTTTACTGGTGCATAAGATTACACAATTCACAAGGCTGGTTATTGTCAAATTTTTAACATTGTACGGTTAGTACTCTAATGTACTTCACTATCAGTATCAGAGTACGAGCAATACGTACATTGTTTGGTTAGCTTGTTATCCAAAACTTTTAGTTAAAAGAATTACCCACTATAGAAATGCTTGGCATGAGATCATATATATTAGCTGCATTGCTATCTTTTCATTTTCTTGCGGTTATGTCTTTCGCATTTTGATTTCAAAGTGCCAGTTTTTCTGATTGTTCGCTTGCAATTTCCAGATTGTATTGCATCAAGGAGAAGGGATGTGTGATTCTCCAAAAGATTTGGCTGAGATAATTGTATCATACTTGGACCGGAAGGGTTATCTGCATGCATAGTTTGCAAATGGTATACTCTCAGGGTCTCAGTGATCGCACATGCAGTAAGCACTCATATTATTTATTAGTACAAGTTATTATCCCGTCAATAAAACTTACTAAAATGAATCGATTTGTTTGGTGTTGGCTTGAAGATGTAGTTGATTGATCAATCAACTTATCAACCATAGGGTATCAGGGCAGGAGAAGTGGGTATTTTTATGTAAATTAAGAATCTGCAGTTTCCTGTACTAGTATGCGATGAACGCTTTAGCTTTTTGTAACTTCTATTGTGTGTGAAATTGTTTGATGCATTCTTATAGGTCACAATGGACTGAATACTTCTCCAATGTATATCATGGCTTGTATTTGATTCTTATCTGTATTCCTGAAAGAGAACTGTGCTGTGCATATACTCTGCTGTTTCCTTGGTTGGTACGTTGGCGATGCCAGTAGTATATTTATTTTTTGAAATGTATACTAATTATTGCGACAAGTGGTGAATAACTAAATATGATGAAATATTATTTCCACGAAGTTAATTGAAACAAGTAACGTTCCCATTTTCCTCAAATTCGTTCATGAGGGTCTAACTTGTCAATTATTGAGACACATACAAGTAAATGTCATCCATTTGTACTCTGAACTTCAGCTATGCTTCCAAGTCAAAGTAGCTGAACTCAGATAGTACTGCGTTAACAATTCTTTCTGTTGTTATTATGGTATCATTGGTACGTGCTATCCGAACTTTTTACCTTCATTTTCCTTTATTTTGCAGTGAGTTCAGACCAGTGGAAGACGATTGTGAACCTGTGGTGTACCCGCATCATTCAGCAATCACTGGGCTTCCCTGAATCTAGTATTGAATGTCATACAAAGATACATATATTGTTTAGGATTCTGCCATAATGGCACCAGATAGCATACAGTGAAGGCAAATGTAGTAGTAGCACAGTAAGTCAGTAACTATGTCCAAACTAAGCCCCAGAACTAACAAACTATGTACTACAGTAACACTTTTGAGTGATTAGTACAGCACAGTAACTATGGCAATGAAGGTATGTCAACAAGTGATTTGAAAGCTTTATCAAGCTATATTAGCTAAAAGAACTGCTTTGAGTCGATTGTGTCAATACAATGATTAACTCATCTAAATAGTCCAGGGAGTTTACACTAAATTTCACAGTAACAAAATGTGTGAAACCAACAAAAGGAAGTTTACATTCATCATCATTCATCAACTAAACAGAGGTTGAATGGAGCTCATGTTCTTTTGGTTAGTCTCATCTCTCTGGCTATAGAAGGAAGCCATCTCTCCCCTCTAATTTTTTTCAGCTCTGCCACACGCTCTTCCTCCTTTTTTGCTGCGGTCTTAGCGGCAGCTTCTCTAGCTTTGAGTTTAGCAAGTGACTTCTGGCATGCAGCTCTTGCTGTTTCAAGTATAGCAGTCCCATCAACAGCAACAGATTTCAGTTGCTTCCGAAACTGCATATAAACAATACAATTACCAGGTCAGCACAAATTGAGAATCACTTGAAGTTGGATTATCAATTAACTGGCAGAAAATTGAGACCTTCTTGGACTTTTCATCAGGCTCTTCTCCAGGAAGAATTCTTGGTTTTTTCTTCGGTCCATCAAATTTGTCTGATGACAAAAGTATACTTCCGTATTAGTGAACATAAATAACGCAAACTGTTTCAAATGACACAAAAATGAGAACAACATATCCAACTTCAAGAAAGAGGGATAATCTGGCAGAATTTACGCTGGTAAGAATCCTGAACTGAATCAAGGTAACAGAGGCAGTTTTTATGCTAAGATGGTATTCCTTTGTTCCTCACCTGAATGGTCGAATACTATCCCACGGGGAGCTTTTCTAAACAGCCTCACTCCAACATCATCTTCAAAGGGATCTTTCTCCACGACATGATCTGTATCATTAACCATTTCAATTTCAATAGTCTTCTCCACCATTTCATCCAACAACTTCTGCGCCTGCAACAAGAATACTATATACATTGACCGAACAGACAGTGTAACCAATCACTTAACTTGATGAAAAAGAAATCATATCTACTTTAGATGGCTTCATTATGTTCCCAATGTGGACCAAATGCCGATGGAGGTGTGGAACTGAGGATAGTCATATTGATGTCCTTTTAGGATTCACTAACTTACAAGTTTCCTATAACACCAACATTTCTTGTCATGAAACCTACAGGATGTAAGTATAACTCGTGGTCGTTCATGTGTTACAAACAGCAAAGCATCCCATCAAACTCCAGTTGTTACTTATGCTACCCAAACATCAAGAAATGGCTCAAAGTTTCAGCAAATGCTGGACATAGTTCACTCAATTGGACCCTATCAACTCAACTCAATGAAACCACAAAGCTGTGAATTGAACTTGCTTAACCTGACTTTTGCTCAAGTATCCTCATATCATATACAAGGCATAAATTCAAGCTTTTAGACATTGCGAAATCGAATAAACCGAATCATAACTCAGAATATAACTTGCATACTCATCAGTTCTAAGAAACAACTTAAAACTCCCAAAATGCAAATGCAACCAGAAATTGTTATAATCATCCTCATATTCATTTAAGAGTTTTATATTATCATCTCAACAAACTGAACAGATTTTTCCAATCGAATATACGAGCAGGAAAATTAGATTAGATACCCTGATTTGGTAGAGTTTGAGCTTAGGTTTGAGATCTTCTCCATTTTGTTCTTCATGGCTTGCCTGGCCGTTGGAATTGACCTTGCTGGAGGCAGTGTCGGAGGCGGAGGCGACGGAATTTATGGCGGCTCTCCACGCGGCGTCTCCGTCTTCCTCGCCACTGCTGCTGCTGTTGCTCAGCCTTTCGCCACCCATCTGGCGGCTCAGTCTCTACTTTGTGTGTTTGTTGTTACACTTCACCAAGTTTGGTATTTTGGAATATTTGCAATTTTGCCCAATTTCCCACTCGGATATTTCAAGTTATTTTACGAAATTGCCTCATTGTTCCCCTTTCTTACATTTATTACTTTAAAGATTTTGGTTTTACCCTTGAACTCCTTCTTAAACGGTCCGCAATTAATACCAAAATCTGTCAATTGCTTACCGAAATATTAGTGGAACAAATTTGTTTACCTACTAGTATTTTTTAGTGAATTCCCTTCTATATTCCTGATTTTCATCTTCCCCAATGTCACGTGAAGAGTTACGGTAACCATATCTGATCATAGACCTATGTACTTCTTCCTTTCCATATAATTGATGACACACAATTTTTATCCTAAATTTTGTTTCCCCAAAATCAAATACAACAAATAAGTCACCCAAGATAAATTTAAATGGGTTATCATATTGTTTCTTTAGGTAAAAAATCGTTTCTTATAATAGTTGTATACAAATCTAGTCGATGGAGTCAATATTGAGAGTTTAAAAGAAATCCTTCTCCGATATATTATGCCAATTGCAAAACAAAATTGTTGTGTTTTGCAATAAATTTTGCATGTGGTTTTTTACGAAAAAAATAAACAACTCCAAAATTTTATTTTAAAATTCAGTGCCAAATGCATGGTTCGTTATGTGTTAGCTGGTGGAGACACATCCACTAGTGGAAGTGAGTTGAATCATGTCACATTAGACTAACACTGACCCACCAAAGTCAAATATGAAAAGAAAAAAAAGATAATTTATTTTTACACAAACAATGATCGACTTTTACATAATAAATATCTAACCTTGTTATGCGCGAATGACATCCTCATATGCAAAACAACTAAAATAAACTAACTTCCTTGTAGAGCTAGATAAATAACTCATTAGTCATTACTACTACTACTATCTTTCTTTTGAAATCGGAAAGGTTTCGGTGAATTTTATTCGTATTACTTATCAGTTCACCAATCTTAATTATAAATATCGTGGGGGCTCATATTGCAAAATACCAAAGGGGGTCCGAGTAATCTAATTCCATTGTCCAGGTCTTCTTTTGCGGCTTCAGAAAAAATCTCCGGCGAGTTCAAAGAGGTTGCAACCGCCGTGCTCAAAAACCTAATCCCAAAACCGAACAAATTCAGCTAAAACAACATGGGGAAGAAGCAGCACAGCAAAGACCGTATGTACCTAACGAAAACGGAATGGGCCACCGAGTGGGGCGGAGCTAAATCCAAGGAAACCGGTGCTCCCTTCAAACGCCTTCCGTTCTATTGCTGCGGGTAATGAATTTGATTTTGATTACTCATTCATTTCGAGTTTTCGATATTTTGAATTATTAATCTCAGTTTAATTGATGGATTGTTTGGGTTTATGGATTTATTATTGTGTGATTCAGTGTCACATTTACGCCGTTTGAAGTTCCGGTGTGCACTGCAGATGGCACTGTGTTTGACATAATGTAAGTGACTTTATTTTAATTGTGCTGTTTTAGAATGGATTAAGGAATTTGATTGATTTTGATGATGGTTTTGTGAGTTTAGGAACATAATCCCCTACATCAGGAAGTATGGGAAGCATCCCGTGACTGGAGTTCCACTTAAGCAGGATGAGTTGATTCCGCTTACTTTCCACAAGAACACGGAAGGTACTAAGACGTAATTACAGTGTACTTATTTGGCTGGTAGGATGCGTTTCTATTGTTAGTTACTTAGTTTTGGCATTTTATGTAGTTTGTTTCAGATTAAGTATGATTTTAAGCTTGCAATTGTGATTCATAGACATTTACTGTGTTTTTTGGAGCTTCCAATTGTTAAATCATGTTCACATTGTTGCTTCCAGTTTATAAGTTATTTGAGCTCAACATATTGGGGTGGATTACAGCTAATTTTGGTGGTGTTATGAGATTGTACCTTTCTACATTCTCCCCTGCATGGTGATATTCAAAAGATGTTGATCCTCGTTATTTGAGACGTTTTTTTCTCCATGTATACTTCTGTTTTAGTGAACTCCTATATGATCAAATATATTGTTGCTTGTCAAATTACAAAATAACTGATTCATGTGGTTTCGTGGGGTATGACTCTGCTTGTTGAGGTTCAGAGACACTGGGATGTGCTGTAATCTGTATTATTAAAAATTAGAGTAATTGGCAAGTGATTGATTAAGGGTGCGTTATATGAAAGCCAACGCCATTAACTGTGTGCTATTAAATTTGTGTTATCTGGAAACAAATACAAACGAGTTTATTTCTTTGCATATAACATAAAAATATAAATTGGGTAATTTCAGGCATCCAGTTACAATACTAGTTGCTATGGCCCCTGGCTTCCATCTTACATTAGTGTTTACTTCAAGACATTTGGTGTTGTACTACAGAATATAGTGTTTGACTGGGGACAATTTTGCTTTGTAGGAGAGTTTCATTGCCCTGTTCTAAACAAGGTCTTTACAGAGTACACACACATAGTTGCTATCAGAACCACTGGAAATGTTTTCTGCTACGAGGTACATTCTTTCACCAGGGCAGTAGCAACTCTCCGCGTACCTTCTTATTTTAATGTTGCACTTTGATTGATCAGGTGTCTGTAATGTAGGCAATTAAGGAGTTGAACCTCAAAACGAAGAACTGGAAGGAGCTTATGACTGATGAACCATTCACTAGGGAGGACATTATAACCATTCAGGTATAACTTTGTTTTAATTTATGTTGGCCTGGTAAGTAGTTATCCTAGAAATTTATGACTGTGGTTTCACTATATGCTTGTTTCTTGACTTAGAACCCCAATACACTTGATAGCAAAGTGCTCACGGATTTTGATCACGTCAAGAAAAATTTAAAAGTTGATGAAGAAGGTGAGAATATGTTTCAGATTTTCCCCTGAACTTGGTTATTATTTTATTTTATTTTTCCTAAGGATTTTTGTTTTGTGTATGCCAGAACTGAAGAAATTGGATCCATATTCCAACATTAACGCTACTGGGGATATCAAACAAATGCTGAAGGAACTTGGCACTGAAAGAGCAAAGGAGATTGCATTGCATGGTGGTGGTGGAAGCAGAGCAATAAATGAAAGGGCAAAAGCTCTGGAAGCCATTTTAGCTGCAAGAGAACGCATCAAGGATGATGAATCAAAGAACGGTGACAAACCTAAGCAGGCGGCCTATAGTGTAGTCGATGCTGCATCTGCTGCAGTTCATGGAAGAAGTGCTGCTGCTGCGAGGTCTGCTGATAGTGATAAAACTGCTGCTCGCATAGCAATGCATATGGCTGGTGATAGAGCACCAGTAAATGCGAAACTGGTTAGTTCTATGCTTCCAAGATCTTTACTTTTCATTTTGTGGGCCTATGTGATAATCTCTTATCTCCTACCCTTACTGACTCGGATAAAACTCACACAGCTAAATGATCCAAAATTTAGGATTGTCATAGAATATTTCCTTGCATGAAATGAAACTGTAGGTAACACCTCCAGCCAAAACCATTAAAGTTTTGCATGTCAACCTATTAAATGCATGTTGTATGTGTGGTATAATATATCATATCTTTCAAAGAAGTTGGGGGAGTAGCTTTACCAGTTGTTCTCAATGTGAAAAACGAAAATGTTAATAGAAAAATCTGAACAAAAGTAAATAGGTTATTCTATGTGAAATCAGAAACATTACTATGGAAAATAAGCTGTGCTCATATCCTAGTTAACTAACTGTTAGAAATCTCCTTGAGTTATTCTATTCTTTTTTATTCTAGGTTCATTCAAGTTCTCTATGAATCAGTGCTTAATTACCAAATTGTTGATTTATCTTCATTATATCTTAGGTTCGTCTGGAGAACCTTTAGTGATTTTTTTTCTTATGGTTATTGCCTATTTTATAGGTTAAAAGTCGTTTCACAACCGGTGCTGCTTCAAGATCTTTTACTTCTACCTCTTTTAGCCCTGTCACAACAAACGAGTACGAATATGTCAAGGTTGAGAAAAATCCCAAGACGAAAGGTTATGTCAGGCTACAAACATCTCATGGTGATTTGAATATCGAGCTGCATTGTGATATTACTCCAAGGACGTGCGAAAACTTCATCACCCTGTGCCAACGTGGTTATTACAATGGAGTAGCTTTTCATAGAAGTATAAGGTAAAAATTGTATGACGATTTTACTACAGTTTGCAGTTGTCAAATATTTCATTTTTTATTTTTTATTTCAAATTCTTAACATACGATTGCTTTTCGATCTATAGAAACTTCATGATCCAAGGTGGTGATCCTACTGGAACTGGAAAAGGAGGCCAATCAATTTGGGGGCAGCCTTTCAAAGACGAAGTGAACTCCAAATTATTGCATTCAGGACGTGGTGTTGTTAGCATGGCAAACTCTGGTCCTCACACAAATGGGTCCCAGTTCTTCATCCTGTACAAATCTGCACCTCATCTGAACTACAAACACACAGTTTTTGGGATGGTCGTTGGAGGATTGACAACCATCTCGGCAATGGAGAAAGTACCGGTTGATGATGATGACCGTCCTTTGGTTCGTACTCTTCTCTAACTTAATGTATCTTTCGCAGTACTATTTAATGGTGTTTCTTCTCTGTGGATATATCATCTTTGCATCTCCTGTTTTTCTCTGTCACTTCGTTAAATTGTCTTGCATATTTTAGTACTTCATCACCTACATGATCAACCATGCCTGAAACTCTGAATCTTCGAGTATGCCCAGTAGTGATGCAATATCCATTTCCTGGATGTACACATAACACATGTTTATATTTCAGGGATTTGTGTGTGCCTGTCTGCGTGTACATATACATAAATGGTGTCTTACTTTCTACCGTTAAAATAATTAGATCACTTAACCCATTCATGTTATTGTAACGAGTATTTCAAGGATAAGAAGATCTGGGATTGATGGGTTCTATTTGTCTCTATGATTACTGTACAGGAAGAAATCAAGATTATCAGCGTAGAAGTGTATGTCAATCCTTACGACGAATCCGATGAAGAAGAGGAAGAGAAGAAGGAGGAGGAAGTGGTGGATGAAGAAAAGGTTAGCCCTAAAAGAGCTGCATCTTGCAATCTTGTGGCTTTTTATTTATTTTTCTATTTTTCTTTCTTTGTGCAATCAATCTTCGACCAACATTTATTTGAAATGATTTCAGGACAAAGTTGGTTCATGGTTCAGCATCCCAGTGAACTCAGGTGGTGGAGTTGGGAAATACATGAAATCTTCGACTGCTGGTGACCTGCCTTCCGAGTCTGTAGCAAAGAAAAGAAAAATAGTTCCTAAAACGGGGGAGCTCACTGATTTTTCTGCTTGGTAAGCTTTGAAGAAATCTATACCCGGTGTTGTAGACTTGTAGGGTACTGAAAACCTTTTTTCTGGTCACGAATCGCAATTGATCAACATTTGTTGAGAATTATAAAGTTTGTAAATTTATGAACCTATGCAATTCCAGCACTTAAACTGTTTAGGTACTTAACTGACATGATGTAAGTTGTAACTATCTCACAAGTTTTTAGCAACTTATACCGCTACAGTGCTATAAGATAAATACTACTACTGTATTGGGTAATTTTCAGGCATCCGGTTACATTATGAGTTGTTGTGGCCCCTGACCTCCATTTTGCTTTAGTGTTTACTTCCAGACATTTGGTGTTGTACTACAAAGTATATAGTGGTTGGCTGGGGACAATTTGCTTTGTGGAAGAGTTCAATTGCGATATTTTAAACAAAACACCACACTCATTATACAAATATCTTAAAATTCCGTTCCAAAATCAAACCTAAACAATTAGAAAAACGGGTGAGTATTAGAGAAGAAAAATGATACACCAATAAATATAAATGTTCTAGGTTAAAACATCAGTTGAGAAAATATATCTTGGTTATAATTTTTTTTTTTTTTGAAAAAACAAAGATTACACTACTAATATACACCGTTGCTAAAATCCCTATTAATTCTCGGATCAAAATTATAAAACCCTCTGTTCCACCGGTCCACCATGTTTATGGTGAGCAACTTGCAGAGTAACCAAAATTAGGTTTTATACGGAGAATCAAAATTAGGTGGGGCTTTCTATTCTCAGGTCGGCTCTGTACCGACCTAAACTCAGGTCTTCATTCAATAGTTGCCATGTGGCGCTTAATTTAATCTCATCCATTCATTTCGGTTCAAAGTCATTTTTGGTACGATGAATTATAATTAATTTTCTTTAACATTAAAAATCACCACAAAAATACAAATTAACTATAATGCCCTTAATTTCAATTTATATGATTACATATATACGTAAACCTTATTAATTAATCTTAATCACAAATTAAAGTTAATTGATCACAATTAATTTATCCATTTTAATGATACATAAACTATCAAACACTTCTAAAAAATATACTTCGTAGCTAAAAAAATAAGCATCTGTTATTGTCCTCTACAAATGTTGATAGCTAGTGCAATTAGATTATGGAAAACGAATATTCCATTGAATTGTTGTTGAAATTAATTTGATATATATTGGTTAATTTTAATTTTAGTTAAAGTAAATTTTTATTTTTAATTTAATACTTATAAAATAGTAAGAACTTATTTAAATTATTTAAATGAATTTTTTGAAAGTAGGGGTATAACTGCACATTTATATATTTTTATTAAAATTTAATAAATTAGAATGAAATATATAATAAAGACCTACATTAGGTCGGTATGAAGCCGACCTGAGAATATAAAGCCCAAATTAGGTTGTTTGTTGATGTGTTCACTGGAATAAAAAAACGTTGATTGTAATTTTTGTGCAAAACCTCAAAACCTCCTTCCTTCGAATTAGTTGAATTAGCTTCTCACGGAATAGAGAATTAGCTGAATTAGCTTCACACGGAATACAGTAATAGCTGGTCCTTATATATAAAGGTAATATATGTTTAGCAAAATTAGTTGATAAGTGAATATCATAATTATCATTCAACTGCTCTATCTTATAACGACCTGTTTATGTTGAGTTAACGGTCGTTTATGTTGAGTTTTGAGGCTCATTGGAAGTTTATGTTTAATATAAACTGTTGAGTTTTGAGGGATATCTTATGTTTAATATAAATTGAAAAGAGGGGAACAAATCCAGATCTCAGATGCTGAAATTGACAATCATCCGGAGTGTTAAAATCTTGCTATCAAGTTACTGTTGTCCTAGATTTAAATTCTGTGTGTATTGACCTTATTTATGGTGAATATGGGTGGAGCAAATCTTATGATCTTGATTATTGATTATCATTGCATTTTGATTCTCGATAATCTTACACAAATATCGTGTATTGTATAGAATCCATCTACCCGGGAGATCAAACAGCTGATGTCCAATTTCGTTCATGAATTATATCACCATGCGTGTTTTGGTGTTTGGTGCTGAACCGATGAACGGATATGTGTTTGGAAAATTGTTTTGGTTATAATAATAAATAAAATGGACTATCCTCATATTTTCATATTTGTGAGATTCTATGTTTTTTGCTAGGTAATAAAGAATGACTCCCATATTCTACCATTGCTTATTCCCATAGCTTTCTTCACCATAGAAGAAAAAGCATAACCATACTCTATGTTCTCTCTAATGAAAAAGTCAAGTCTGAACTGAACTGATCTGATCTGAACTGAACTGAATGGATCTGATCTAAACTGAACTTATTTGTAGTACAAAATACTATTATCCAAATCTAAACTGAACTGAATGCATCTGAACTGAATTTAAAATAATCAATTTTCAGATGTAAATAACATAGCCTAATTGAGTACTAAGATTTACTAGCCTTAATTTGTTGTTGCAAATATTCTTATTCTTCGGTTTACCAAGATGTGGACAGTGATGCTCGAACTGAGTTAGTAGCAACTTTGCCAAGGAATCCACTCGAAGGTTAGAACTAATGACAGAAGAAAATCTTCCTAGGCAAGTCAAGGAGACAAGGACTCGAGATATGTTCTGGTTCAATTACAACACTTTTCTACACTCTAATACATTCTACCTCTTCCCACTAAACTGTCCATAACTGCCTCTAGAAATTTCTAAATTACTTTTGATGTTCTAGACACTAGATTCAGAAGGCTTCACAACAATGTATGGTTCCGTTGCTAGTACATGCCTGATAAATACATAATAATCGCTTTCAAAGTGAAACCAAAATCTGGAAATCTTCCTGGATCATTTGCTTCCGCTGCCATTATACTCGTCCATGAGTTTTAGCCCAATATCCGTTCTGTATCAGACAGGGTTTCTAGATGGAGGCATTGGGTTGGGTGGTTTTGGTACAATCCACTTCATGCACGATAATACTTTAAAGTTGTAAACTGAAAATCAATATTCAAGGCAAGCTCAATGGTACTTTACTCTGAAACTTGTATCTACAAATAGCCGTAGTAAATAATTTTCACCTAACTCAACCATTTACACCTAACTCTAAAGCTTTTTTAGGCCTAATGTTTTTTTCTCATCGTGTGACATCAGTTGTAAAGAAAAAAAAAAGATAGAACCATCATAACAAACAAGAATAAAAAACACACTCCAGAAACAGAATTACTTCACACTCCACAGAGCAGGAAGCCTCCATCTCTTGTGCCAATATATCGACACTCTCGACCACAACGGGAACCCAAAACTGTAATCTAATGGCTGATCAGCTGCTCCACCCACTGTCATAGGCAGCCACACATATCTCGAATCCTTCAAATCCGCTGGATTCCACCTATCTGCCATAAAAATAAACGAACCGGGCAGACCTGGCAGAGGCAAAACAAATGTACTCTGGGCAAAAAATGTAGTGTGTCTGAATATCTTATTCCCGCCAATGCACGGGTTACCCATCGTCTCCCATGGGCCCATAACTGATTCAGCCGCGTGAGCAAGAGCTTCGTTCGGGGCCCAGCCTGTGCAACCGGAGGTGATCATGTAATAAGTCCCGTCATACTTAAACAAGGCTGGCGCTTCTCGATGCTGCCCTATGAGGACTCGTCTCACTTCACTTGTAACGTCGAGATAATCTTCCTTCAGTGGTCCAATATGAAGCTCGCTGTTGTCCTCAGACGAGTAGATGACATAAGCAACGCCATTGTCGTCTTTGAAGATTGTCATGTCCCGGGATTCAAATCCATGGGGGCGTTTACTGTAGAGGTAGTTGAAGGGACCGGTAGGGAAGTCGCTAACGGCTACTCCTACAGAGGCCTTTGTGTAGTTAACATCGTCTATGTGCATCCACATGACATATTTTGCAGTCTTGTCATTGTAAATTACTTTTGGCCTCTCGAGTACGTTTAACCTGTGGAGGTCATGAATCTCGTCTTCTTCTTCACCGGAGAGTACAATACCCTCATTTTTCCATGTCCATAGGTCCTTCGAGGAATAACAACCAACGCCAATGACATCAACCTGCAATTTTAATTGGACATAAGAAACATGATTATCAGGGAGCACTTGGTCTGTATCAACATGAGGAAAAAATGAATGAACCCCTGAATTTTCTGTCACTTGCACCAATTACTCCCCATTGTTAATTTTAATGCATAAAAATATGCATCTACTTTAAAAGAAAAGGGATCTTGTTGCAGAGTGGATTCTATCAAATAAAAATTACATAGGCGGGATTTGGTAAAAGCTGCATAGCAGGCTAATTCACAATTATTCCACAACAGTGAACAAGCAGCAAATCATGGAAGACAGAAAGTAGTACATGAGAATATGTTCATTATTGATAAGCTAGGGACGAAGAACACAAAACCACGTACAAGTTTTACAAGAAATTTGCATAGTTTATGGGATGCAGTACTGAAACCATAAAACATGTCTTACATACTGATACGTAAACCGGACACGAGGAAACATGTTGATAATATAACTAGCATTCCAAGGTGATGTCCACTAACAATATCAGATATCTAGGGAAAGAACAAAACTTAAACTATCCCATAGCTAGATTGTAGTACACGGATGACAGAACTCTCTAGTAAAAGTGAACCCGCCAGAGCTCACATTTTCTCTGCAGCCAATGTGGCATAGCTTGAAGTAGAAGAATACTTTAAAGAAATCATGGGGATCAAGAGAATTGTAATTTGTAAGTGCATGCATAATACTCTTCCTTATTACCGGAAGGCTAGCTCAGGCCATGAACTTGCTGAAAGCTCTACGATTTTACTTTTGCCCCTTCAGATAAAGTGCATGTACTGGTTGTATATTATATTACTGGAATGATGACTTTCTACCAGAACCAGGGCATAAAGGGAACCATGCAGGATGAAAGAATGTTGATGATGCATGGTTGCAGAAATGAATCTAATACTATCTACAGTTCTAAGAAGGCTTCTCATCAATCTCTGTCTACTCATACACAGAGCTTTCACAACTGAGGTGGTAACATGATGTGATAATCCAATGGAGAGTCATGAAAGAGAGCAGTTCATGGAGAGACTAGTGTTTGAAATAGCCATTTAAAATTGAGCAGTCACACAAACAAAACGGAGAAAGTAGGCACAATGTGAATATAAGCTCGATGTGAAGTGATGAGTGGGTAATAAGTATCATCTAAATTCAATAAGCAGTCAAGCAAGCATGAAGATCGATCCATTGATGCATTCTAAATTCATGCAAAAGAAAGAATACAAGAAGTACCCGTGCAGCTCCTTTTTTGTGCGCATGGTAGGTTGGACCATCTTTGTATTCGCCATACCAATAGTAAGTCTTCAATCTTTCATCATACAAAATACCACCTCCATGGGCTTGAATGGGATTCCCTTCAGTGTCTAGCCATATCCTCCCTGGATAATAATATAAACTGTCGTTGCCATTGTTCTTTACCGGATCTACAGCCATCTTAGGGAAAAACACATGCCTTATTTGGGAAGTCTCATCAAGAAATTCATCAATCATCGTAGTGGGACGTTTGGGTTTCCTTTTAACAGCACGCGGAGATCTCTTCCGTGGTGGAGGCATTTGTATATTTTCCTCCTCAACTTCTTCCAACTCACTTAACAGTGGGTGGTGTGCCATACTGTTGTGTCGTAGTCGTAATCGTATCTCTCTATTTTGCAAGTCCGTGTGGCAAGCTAGGTTGTATAACTGAAGCATGACAAGACATCCAACCAAGCTCCACACCAAAACCGGCATCGAGCACCTACTCCCTGCATTGCAACGTAAAGTAGTTGGTTTCCTGTGTTTGTTCTTGAACCTCATTTCGTTCGTTCCCTTTTTTCTATCTTCAAGACAATGCAACCCCTGGAGTTCCAAACTAAAGTCACAACCACACTTTCTTCCTTTAACTTTTACACACACTAACGAAAACTTACTTACTCCATACCCGAAACCAGATTAGCTTTAGTAACAAGAATGAAAACAACTAAACTTGCATAAGATGTTTACTAAACACTTAACATTCCAATAAGCAAAAGAACCAAATGAGCCTAATGAAATGCACCTCACATTACAATACATATAGGCCTTAATACACAGATGTCAATGCTGAAACAAATTAGGACCAACTACCATGTAGCAACATTTAACACAAGAATGGAGTAATGTACACGTAACATAAAATTTCAGATTGCAATCAACAAGAAAAGAAGATAATTGCGACATAATTACGTTAAATCATAAACAATCTTAAACAGATAAAATCAACAAGTTACAGAATCTAGAGCCATGAGGAGGAGATCCAACAATAATAAATTTGCACTCAACTCAAAAACAAGAAAGGCAAAACTCTAGAGTAAGGTTAAAGTCAAAGAAGCTTACTGGTGAGAAATGGGAAAAGAGGCTTTGACATGGGTTTGGTGCTGTGATTAGCTCTGTTTTTCCTCAACACCATGAAAGCATTAAAACCCAGTATTTATCTTAAAGTCACGAGATAAACCAACTAACCCTTTTGAAGTTTGATGAGAAAAAAAAAAAAAAAGTAGTATTAAATGGTGAAACAAGAACAGGGTTTAACTCAACTCTGAGGTGGGAGCTTTGTTTATCTGTTGGATCTTGTGTGAATGAAGAATCATAAATGATGATGATGATGATGAATTGAATGGAGGTGGTGGTGGTGGTGAAGTAGATTGATGACCTACAAATTAGTCCTAAAACCAAATCAGCCTTCTTTCTTTTTGTTTCTCTCTCTCTAGCTCTCTGTCCAATTCTCCATTAGAGAGATAATTAA
This sequence comes from Plantago ovata, assembly GCA_028274465.1. Classification (NCBI taxonomy): domain Eukaryota; kingdom Viridiplantae; phylum Streptophyta; class Magnoliopsida; order Lamiales; family Plantaginaceae; genus Plantago; species Plantago ovata. Next base: position 3,470,170 of record CM051457.1, on the reverse strand, counting down.
TGGCTGATCATGACTATTTATATATGCTACTGTTAAACAATTATTGTTTTCTTGAAATTAATTTTAAGCTGGTGATAATAATACAGTATCAGATAAAAAATTAAAAATGACAAAATAAGTTCTTTTTCAATGCAGAAACAACACTAAACCATTAACAAAACACACAAATTGTTCTTACATAAACAATATCATAAATAATTCCTAATCGTTGTTCCTATATATACATGTTATATTGCTTGAGTGTATCTGAGAGTGCAATCAATGAACTGACACAATCGTTAAACAAGCAAGCAAACTAACCTCTGGTGATCCACAACGAATTTTGAATAACAACATCGCCCGGTGCTTCTATTTTGTGTGGAACTCTTGCCCACACTGGATAAAGAATGTAATAGATGAAGATAGTAAGACATTTATCCGTAGTGTTAGGAACAATATGTAAATCTTAAATAAGTTCAGTTTTATAAATCAATTTGATTTAAAAAAATAAAATAATAATTACATGATAACTTGAAAATCATATAAGTTAAGTAAAATGTACCTTTTATAAAATGGTCCATTTAAAAAGCCTTGAATAAATGAATTGGATTTCACTATCATATGGATTTCAAACTTTTGACTTATAGGCATGAAGATAGAAATAATTCAAACTACTTTCTTATATAAAAGATGTAAAATACATCTTAACATGCTCTTTTTGTTCCCTACTTTTTTTCTTTTCTTTAAATCTAAAAGATGGTTAGGAGTAGTGTTAAAAGTGCAAATATGAGAATTAGTCAATAATTACTGATTGATATAATGATAGGTTCATTACTACTAGTTTTATATACTACATGAAGAACATAATTTAAGTTGGCGTTGACATACTCATAATTATTAGTAGGTGTAATACATACCAACCCATGGCCATGGCCAATATTTATAAAGTTTGTTAATGTACAGATTAGAAATGCTGCTGCATAATATTGTCACCAATTAATCTAAACGGCGCCGTTTGGGTGCTTGGCTTTACATCCCAACAACAAAGTTAGATTGCAGTTGTAAAGATTAAGCAAGAATTAAAAAGATGAACAACAAACCAAACAGAGCTGTCTTTTCCTTTTCTTTGGTATACAGTCATCAAGTATAAATTATTCATTATTAGTGAAAATTGTAAAATAACTCAAAATAAGAGAATAATGTTGGTACATGTCCCCTTGGCCTTAGCTTAGCGGTCTCACATGATAGGTGTCATATCATCATGTCACATGTACCACTAATCCACTATATAAATCTTGAGCACATAATTTGGACTATGTATATTTAATCCAACTACAATATAGTCATGATTAAAATGTAGCACATGTTTGGTTGAAAATGGTTTGGTTCACTAAAAAGAGAAATAATAAAAGGCATGGTAAAAATTGTTCACCCTTCATTTTTAGCCAATAATAGCCGACTTCATTGATTGTGCTAAAGTTTCACATTTCTAGGCTTTTCATTTGTGTTGAATTTTCCATACTACTAGCTTAGTGTTACAGTAGCTTACATGGACTAAACTCACCACTGATGGGAGTTTAATTAGTTCCACAAATGTAGTGGCAGCAGGTGGTATGTTGCGGGATGACTAGAGGTCTAGATTTTCAGTTATTCACACAAACTACTGGGAGTGATTATGAACACAATTGAGTTGCTAACGCTTCTCCAGGGCTCAGTCAGTCAGTCTAGTAAGGGACAAATAATAAGTATGGTAAATACTAATAAAATATATTTTCCTAACTTTTACTAGGGAATTCTTAAATTTGGTCAATGAGATTTTGGTAGAACTTGTAATTTTAAATAACATTACATTATTGACTATAATGTGTGGCCCACACTTGGTAATATAAATGACACATTTATAACCACAAAGTTTATGAAATTAATCATCGAGTATATTATAAAATTTTCTCATTTACTTAGGCACCAAGTAAAATAATTAAATAACTAAACCCAGAATAGTCTTTCAGAATAATCAATAACTAAACTAAAATTGAAAAAAAAAAAAAAAAAAAAAACACTCGCAGATGCTCCAAATCCAATAGGCCGCCGCGCCCCAGACCCCAATACATGTACTTAGGGTTCGGACGACGGTCCATAGTACCACGTCTAGATGTGGGCTCATCATAACATTATTGAAGAAAATTTGGGATCACCATTTCAAAGGATGACCATGGTATCTCTTAATAGGATCCTCCACATCAATGGGTTCATCCCATTTCATGTAATCTGATCTTGGACCTCCAGCAGATGCTGCTGGAAAGATTTGGCCTATTACCATGTCATACACAAACCACATATTATTCTTATCATCAACTCTACTATATGTGTAAAGTATATGCAGTTCTTCTGCATCCAATCTTCTCTGCATTTACTCTCATGCAACACTCATCTTCAAGAAACAATGTACCTTCACCAAGACTCTCAACTTTCACCCACACCAATTCAAAATCATTTAGGCGTAAAACCTCGACATCATCCACCACATTAAGAGATTTTCTCGATATAAGCAAAACCAACAACAATTCACCATTCAATTCGACCAAGAACTCCCTGTACTGCCTTGACCTGTTACAAGGCACACCCCGGGTTTTGCTAATACCTGTAATTTCAAAACCTGAAGTACTACTTCCCTGATCCAACACCACAAGACTCCCCTGCAAACTCATCAAGTAAAATTTCCCATGGAATCCGATCACCTGACAGAATTCCATATTCCGCCCTGGATTATAAGGATCTTTGACCACATAGTCTCGGAAGTTCCACTCCGATTTATGTTCACCAATCACCACCCATCTGATAAGTCGCCAAAGTGTGAGAAGATTGGCCTGTCAATATCATGATATAACGCCCAACCGATACCACCCATGGTAATACTGCTGCAGATTTGAAAGGATGCTTGTTGAAATCCCAACGTGGAAGGCAACAAGTGGCGACGTACTCTAGAGCCATATATAGTCTCTGTAATTTGCACACACGATGAGACCCTTGCAGGGTTGGTCCAAAGAGACATATAATAAATAACCATTGGAGTAGCCCTTAAAACAACCTTTAGTAGTATTGTAAATCTTCAGGTCGCTTTTCCCATGTCTGTATGCATGCTTGGTAGTAAGGATAAGGCTGCACTTCTTTGAATTGAATATCAAAGACGTGGGTGCACATGTCGTACGTAGTTGTTATGATTCGGGTTGTTGCACGGTGCATGCTTTGGTGTTGTTGATTTCGACGAGTTGTGGCCACTTGGACTTGCTGCGTTGTTTGGGGGTTGATCTCCATGTCTTGGTGACACAGCCAAAGGAAGTTATGTTATGCATTAGCTCTTATGTTGTTTTGAAAAGAGGCTGATGAGCTGCTGGGGAAGATTAGGCCAGTAATGATCAACATGTTGGTCGTTGGTTGAGAGATGGTGATGATTTGATAATCTCTTCTGGTTTGATGCCGTTTTAGGCATTGTTGTTGTTGTTGTTGAGTTGAAGATAGACACGGATCGACGATATTCGTGTGTGAAGCTAAAGTCTCGGAATGTTGCAAGGCTATATATATATATATTGATTAAATATATATATAAATAATTCTTTTTAGATCAAATCTTTCAAATTTATTTTAACTATATATCACAACTATAAAACTATTAAACTATAATAATAATAAAATATTTAATAAAATTATAGTATTATAAAATTTTAATTTAATACGGAGTAGGGATTTATGATAAAATTCGTGTATGTCGGTCCGGACAAATAAATAAAATAAGAATGTGAAAAGAAAGCCCTGGATTTCAGAAGTAGTAACTTCTCAAATTCGTCATGAACCATTAATAAAAATGCATAACAACATCGGTCCATAATAATCGGCGACTGTTAAATTTTGAGGTGTGAAAGTTTCAGTAAAACTTGATGGTCCACTCTAGAATATGAATCTTTGTCATTTTTTTATTTTTAATCTGGTTAAAGAATTTTATTAATAGAAAAAATTAATAAAGGGAGAACAACTAAGTACGTGATGACATTATGTAGCTAGTGTGTGTGTCTATATATATATATATATATATATATATATATATATATATATATATATATATGGTATTTTTCCAAAACTAAGTACATGGTGATGCAAATAACCCAAAAGGCGCCAATAGAACGAAACTGTGCATAACCAAACCACACCAAAAGATCAAAGAAAGGGCAAAAACGTCCAGGGGTAAATCATAAAGTAGCACCAAACTTGAGACTGCCAATCAAATGATAAAGCGGCAGCCAGGGTATAACAAAGCAACCCTCCAAACTGAAACAGAGGCTTCACGAAAGTAAAATCTTCCAACAGGCCAAACCAAACATACATCAACTCAGGAGCGGACCCAGGAATTTCAATCAACCTCGACTAAATGCATGTTACATGCCGGCTAAATGTTACCTGGCTTAAAAACTTTGTCCGTAAAAATTGCAATTTCTAATATAAAAAAAAACACCAGTCACCAGGCATACAAACGGTGCAGTCAGTACCAGACATACAACACCTTCCAGTTACCAAATTGAAATTGCCCGCACGCACACAAAGCAAAAGAGGAAAAAAATGATATTAATATTTACTAGTGTGGTACTAAAATACACCTCGAACACCGACGACAAAGTTCAACGAAATAAACTTATAGAGTTATTATATAGATAATGTTTGTTTTGGTAAAACTCGAAGTTTCATTGTGCAAAAAGAATGTTGAATTGAACCGACCCTCCATTTCAAACCATACAACTTTCATAATATTGCAATTTAATATACAGTATATTACTAGTTTGCTTATCTTTTGGTCGTACTAGTATTTTATATATATATACAAAAATTTGAACCGAAAACCGCCAAATCAATAAATAACACGATGATACACCATATAAGTCTAGCTATCCTATCCAAATCAAGTCTCAAAACGCGGGAACTCTCACCGTCCAATACATTAATTATCTCGATGGTTAGCTATTTTTTTGACTTATAGTGAGTGTCATATGCACAAATTGCACTACATATATGCCCAACAACAACGGATTACAAGCACCACCGAAAGCTTTCAAATAAGAATGAGTTTACCAACAGGATACTATTATTAAAAAAATAATTGAAATTTTACACTATAGAAATTTTAAAATTGTTTGCCCTGAAGCCCCGCCCAACAAATATATATAGTCATATAGGGCTTGGTCCACCCAAAATACAACCTTGAATAACATGCTTGGTGTTCAATGAATTTAAATTTAAACTTATTCATTAATGAAGAGAGTTTAATTTCAATTATAACGAAATTAATAATGTTATTGATAATTGACATGATATCTAAAAGCTAATATGTTAACTGGGCTGATCAATCATATTATTTCATAAAAATTTACATAGAGTTGCTATTTCAACCGGTCACCTAATTAATATGTTTCGAACACAATTATTATAGTATAATTAAACTGACTTGTTTCTCGATTAGATAAGTTGGAATAAAACTTATATACTATGATTGGTCCAGTGATCGCAAGGTCCCCAAACACCTCAGGCTATTATATGATGTGATGAGTTCTCATGGAAGTCCTAATTCTAAATTTAAAATGCCCCCTCTAATAATATACGGTGAGTGAGCAAGTAGAATGCATACAAAATTTAAAACCTAATGAATGAGATGGAAAGATAGGGAGAATGGGACCAATCACAACAACAAATATTAATAATTGACATCCAATAAGAGACAGCCACACAAGATGCACAAAATATCATCACAATATGGAAAGAGTCTTTTACGTGCCCACAACAACAATAGAAGAATAGAAGAAAGTGTACACCGCGATATTATTTACACAAAAAAGAGAAAAATTGTACCGATAATAAATATAATAATTGTTATTATTAAGAAAATAGTGTCTTTGAATTAAAACATACTACTTTTTTTTCTCGTAAATAATATAAATATTTTTATTTAATAACATATCTATGTGACTATGTTTATTACTTGATCCGTCCCTGCTAAATCTTCTCATTTGATTTCGTTGATTTGTTTTAATCTCAGGTTAACTCCGAATTAATCATAAATCGTACCGAAAAATCAACATTTAAAATTATATTATGAAAATGTAAATCTTATATTTTCATAATATAATTTATAAAATTATTTTTTTAATATGAATTATGATTAATTTGGAGTTAAATATAAACTAAAAAAAATTAAATAAAAATAGTATGATCGAAATAATAAAAAGAAAGAAAGAAAAACAACTTTCACTGCAATAATCAAATAAAATCGCGTTGCTTTTATGCCGCCCAATTTACACCACAAATATCGCTGTATAGTCAGCAGAACACCACGCTTTTAACTCCCGTGACATTCACGCGTCAACTCACTCGAGTGACGAGTAATAATAATTTATTATTAAAAGTAAAAAAGAAAAGAAAAAGGAAATGAATTCCGAATCATAATTGGTTTGGTTTGAAATCAATCAATCATATAAGCTACCTGTACAGTATAATACAATCCCCAATCCCAGGCCAGAACAGAACACAAACACAACAGAAACATCCATACTTACAATACGATACGCTTCTCTTCTCGAGTGATTATTGACAGATTCCAATCTGCAGATCCCTAAAACGCCTTGATCCATCAATCCAACAACAACCCGCCGAGCATTCATTATGGGTCTCTGGGAAGCTTTCCTCAACTGGCTTAGAAGGTCTCTTTTTTTTCTTTCAAATTTTCTCTCTTTTTGTACTTTTCAATTGGCCTTTCTAGCTAGATTCTTGATAGTTTGATTTTCGTTTTCTTTTCTGAGCAATTGGGTTCCTGAACTACATTAAAAAAAGATAATTTGGGATGGTTTCAGTTGAATTGATTGATTAATATACTTGTTAGCAATTTTATTGAATTTTAACTTTATGTGTTTTTAGATTGTCAATTTGTCAATGTGATGTTTAATTCAATTCAATTCAATTATCTCTGTTGTTATGTGTTGAAGGCAGGCTAAGGAGTATTATTAGTTCATTGAGCTTCTTAAGGGCTCACATGTTTAGTATTCAGGAGCATACTGAAGCACTAAGAAGTTATCTATCTATGCTATTTTAGCTTCTGTGATAATCCAATTGAGTCGATTGGAAGCAATTATGGTGGGTAATTTGGAAATTTTGGTTGGGTTGTGTTTCTGTTATGTGTTCATGTGATGAAATTTGTAGTCAGCCAGTTAATGATACTTACTAGCATGATGAATCCGATTGTCTATAATGTGCCGGTATAGTATTTTCATTGGAGATCAATGAAAGGCGAGCTTTTTAAGGTGCTAAGCTTTCTGAAATTCTAAAGCTTTAAGATCTACCAGTATAGTTTAGGTTATCTGGATTTTAAGTACTGTTTACATAGACAATATGTTGTCATTACCACGAGAAAGAAGGTTCGTATCACCTGGAGGAAAACTGACAAGGATATCGAATGCAATAAAGAAGATTTTGATTTTAGTGAAGTATTTTGTTCAAATGTTATTTGTATGCATTCTGAGTTTTCTGCTTAGTGTTATGTTTGTGGTAAGGATGTCGAATGAACCTGAGAAGATTTTTTATATTAGTGATGTATTTTGTTCAAGTGTTATACTTCGTATATGTTATGTTCATTCAAAAAATATCTGCTTATTGTTTGTTGTGTTTGTGGTTATTTCAGCCTTTTCTTCAAGCAAGAAATGGAGCTGTCTCTCATTGGTCTTCAAAACGCTGGGAAGACTTCACTTGTAAACGTTGTTGCTGTAAGTTCACGATCTTATCTGCTCGTACATCTCCCGTGAAATTCATTCTGATACCATTTCTTGTCAAATTGTTTGGTAATTTACTTTGTTATTTCTCCTTTTTCTCCCCAGACCGGTGGATATAGTGAAGATATGATCCCTACGGTTAGTCTGCTTCTTCAATTCATATTTATGATATTTGTTCATTCTAATGGTTCTTCCCCTTTGACTATAATTTGTCTGTATTTGTCTTTTAGGTGGGATTTAACATGAGGAAGGTCACAAAAGGGAATGTGACAATTAAGTTGTGGGATCTTGGTGGTCAACCCAGATTCAGGAGTATGTGGGAGCGATACTGCCGTTCAGTTTCTGCCATTGTGTAAGCACCCCATAAATCTATGTGCTTTTAGACTTTTACCTGAACTGAAAACCATGCTCAAGTTTCATAATATGTTGGTCATGGTTTGTGCAGTTACGTTGTTGATGCTGCTGATCATGATAATGTAAGCATCTCCAGAAGTGAACTCCATGATCTGCTGAGTAAACAATCACTCCACGGCATTCCTTTGCTGGTTCTAGGAAACAAGATCGACAAACCTCAGTCTCTATCCAAGGAAGCTTTGACTGATCAAATGTAAGTCTTCATCCATGAGCTTAATGCACCTGAGTCCTTGTGATTTGGGTAAAATAGGCAATTTACATCCTCTTCACATTCAAACGAAATGTGCAAAAGACAGCAGAATGAGTGGGGGGCGTTTTGTTCTAAATTATATGGTGTTTGCATTCTATTGAACATGCTGAGTTCATGTAATTCATGATCCCTCATACCCTTGCCTCTAGTCGAGCATTGCTCTCAACATTGGAAGAAGAATAATTATCTTAAAAGTCTTTTTGATTCCTAAACATTAAGAAAGACTGCTCAGTTTACCACTTCAAACCATATTTTTCAATTTATATGATCCAACATTATTTTAGATTTCTGACGGAGGAATAAATAAACTGAAAACACCATACCCCCTCAGCCCTCTGTCCCAAACGAGATATATGCTTGTTTACGTGCAACTTTTCTATTTGGTAACTTGAACTGCGATTTGCAATGTAGGGACCTGAGGGCAATTACTGATAGAGAGGTGTGCTGCTACATGATCTCTTGCAAGAACTCTACAAACATCGATCAGGTCATTGATTGGCTCGTGAAGCACTCCAAGTCAAAGAGCTAAGCAGATGATGTATCAGTATTCTATCTGTGTGATAAATTATTTGAAGAGGCAGACTTGGTTTCGTTATCCTTAATGTTGATCAGATTGCACATTCTTCTTTTTTTTCTTTTTTTTTTCTGCAACCGATGATTGCTGTTTTTTCCAAAGTTGGCTGTGTAATTTAATATCAACTCACATTAATTTGTTTCTAACATATGATGAAGAGGAGTTTCTTTGTGGGTTCATCAAGTTTTATTTATCACTTTCTTTCCAGCTTTTCTTTTTGGTTCAATTTACAGAGAATTTTGTTGAATCTTTTGAGTGCATTTCTACTGATAATATCAGGGATATCATATAGACATATACCACTCCAGCACTAGGCGACTTGTACTGTCAAAGAGTCCATATTTTGCCCACTTTGGAAACACCAAAGCATATTGCCAGGCTACGAGATGTTAAAAATGCAGCATACTGAAAATAATTTCATTAACGATTTTAGTTTATGATCTTAAACTCGAAAAGATCGGGGTTGTTACATTGATTGGGAGGTGATGTAATTTCTGGGTTTGACCCGGGGTCCGGACCGTATGTGACCCGACCAAACCGGTCTGGTTTTACCGGTTCGGGTCCGGACAGTTTATGCTCAGTCCTGATCACGCACGTTAGAACCAACACTTACAGGTCCAGACCCAGAATTTAAGGTGAGATGGGCCAAAATATATACACATGATATTATAAAAGTTCGAGGGTGTCAAAACCTAAAAAATAGCATATAAAAAACATGAAAAATCATAAATACTACCTATTAAAAAAAATTGAGGGGAGGGGAGGGCGGAGTTCCGGCCTTGAGCACTTGAACCATGGATGGAAATAAGCCTTCATAATGGGACTTTTTTATATCTTGGACCACCAACTAATGGTCACACTCTCTCAAATCTCAAAGTAGCACCTCACACCTGAACCCCACTCCTACGATGAGGGGTGGTCTAGAAGAGACCATAAGGACTCGAATACAACTGTTTTTTCATGGGCCCTCACAACTGCAAGCATAAGCATAAATTTGCACTTAAGATTGTTTTAGGCAATACTTCAGTTAATGCATAGTGCCTAAATTGAATTTCTGCCATAAAAATCAAGCCGAGGATAAAACTGTAATTCCAACGAACTATGCTATACCTTGCCGCTTGTTTCTGTAAATAGCCAAAAACATCCAGCAAACAAGTTCCATCATCATCCATGGAAGCTTCAACAGTTCCTTTACAATTACGCCTACATAATCCTCCTCCACCTCAACCAAACCTCGACCACAACATAAAGCGAAACCTCATCAACCATGGCGTACACCCAACCCCCAAAATCCTCCACAACATTCGCAAGAAAGAGCTCCAGAAATCCAACCGCCGTATCGCCAAAGAAACCGCCAAGAATCCTCCACAGCCCAATCAAACTCAAGACTTAGAAGAAACCCATTTCCAAACTATCAAGTCCGAGTACAAAAAGTTCACAAAGGCGGTAACTTTGAGCGAAGGGAACAAGAAATTGATGGGCAAGCCTTGGGAGGGGCTGGAGAGGCTTAGATTGAGGGAGCTTGCTAGTGATAGTGTTGAGTATGCGGATGAGAAGTTGAATTCTAGGCATTTGAGGGACTTGAGTGATATTATTGAGTGTGATAGGGATAAGTTTTTGTGGCTTTTGGATAGTGATGTTGAGTGTGATGAAGGTGTTGGTGACAATGGTGGCTGGAAGTGGACCCCGCCTCAGCGAAACGAAGCTGAAGCCGTTAAGCTTCTTGTTGATAGGTAGGCATTTGTAGAATGATATATTGTTTACTCTTGTTGTTGTGTTTTTGAATTGTTGCTGTTGTGAATTTGTATTGATATAGGTTGAGTGTGATGGAGATGAGTGTGAAAGAATGGAAGTTTTGTCGAATAATGAGGCACTCGGGGTTGAAGTATTCGGAAAGGCAGATGTTGAGGATAGTGGAAAGGCTTGGAGATAGAGGGAAGTGGATGAACGCGTTATCTGTCGTCGAGTGGGTGTACAGCTCGAAGGAGCTTAGGCATTTCAAGAGTAGGTAATTTTGTTTCTTGTACTGGTTGAACGCGTTATTATTGAGTATGTATTGTGTAAATTGAATACAATGTTAGACTGTAATTGGCTGTTGGAAATTTAGGTATGTGTACACGAAACTATTGAAGGTGGTTGGTCGAGCTAGGAGACCTCGTGAAGCTCTTCGAGTCTTCAATTTCATGCGTGTAATAAAGAACTACAGCTTCTTGTTTTCTTTGTGGAGGGTGAACTTTGTTTTATTGGATGGTGATTAAATTATGAATTTTGTTTAGGGTGACACGCATATATATCCTGATTTGGCGGCATATCATAGTTTGGCCGTCACTCTAGGCCAAGGTGGTTTGTTGAAGGAGTTGCTGAGTGTTATTGAATCCATGAAGAAAAGGCCCAAAAAGATTATGAATCCTAGGCGTAAGAATTGGGATCCGGTGCTTCAACCAGACATTGTTATATTCAATTCTGTAAGAGAATTTCTACGTTGTTTCATGTTTGTAGAGATTCTGTTCACTTTCGTCTTTTGTGTGTGAGTTATGACTATGTTGATGAAACCTGCATTGGTCTGCAGGTTCTGAATGCATGCGTTGCAACACGCCAGTGGAAGGGAGTGTCGTGGGTTTTCCAACAATTGAGAAAGCATGGTCTTCAACCCAATGGAGCAAGCTATGGTCTAGCAATGGAGGTGATTATTTTTTAAAAGAAATGAAAGGCCTCTTGCAATTTGACTGGATCAGTGTAATTTTTGGCCAATCACTCTGATTTGGCTTAGATGTAAATCATGAATGAGTTTTTGCTTGGACCATGTTTTTCATTGTCATGGGTATTAGTTTTGATTGATTAGTTCTTGTTTTCCAAAGGTAATGCTGCAATCTGGAAAGTATGACCTAGTCCATGAGTACTTCGGGAAGATGAAAAGAAGTGGGGAAGCTCTTAAATCTCTGACATACAAAGGTATCAATTCTAGGCAATATGGCTAGTTTCTCTTGTGATTTTTGTGTGCCTAATCTTTGTTACTTGCATTGTCCAGTTCTTGTTAGAGCCTTTTGGGAAGAAGGTAAAGTCGATGAGGCTGTTGAGGCAGTCAGAGACATGGAAAAACGAGGTCTAGTTGGAACAGCAAGTGTGTATTACGAACTTGCTCGTTGCCTTTGCTTCTATGGAAGGTGGCAAGAAGCTACTATGGAGGTTAGTTGGTTAGCTTTCACACGCATCTTATATATGCCGGGTTCAACATTTCTTCCATCGTTTACTGGCATTGGTTTGTCACTGCAGTCGGCATGTTTCTGTGGCAAAAAAAAAGGGTTGCCATTAGTTTTTCTTTTTACCAATTAACCTGTAGTATTTGCTGCTGCTCCTGTTAATTTGCCTTTCGCTGCCTTATAATTGGCTTAATGCGGCAAAGAAAAAAACCACTGTTGGGGGTTGCGTTTTTGGCATGTTTTTCTTCTAGTTACATGCACTATTGGGCGCCTTTCAGCATATATGTACATTGTCTTGAATTTCATACTTAATGATTCGAAATTTATATAGATGAAAATGTTTTGTAGGTAAAAAAGCTTAACAAGCTTAGCCAGAAAAGGCCTTTAGCTGTGACATACACCGGTATGATATTATCATCGATGGATGGTGGGCATGTTCATGATTGTATATCCATCTTCGAGCACAGCAAGACCCTCATGTCTCATAATATTGGTATCATAAATGCCATGCTGAAAGTTTATGGTCGGAATGACATGTTTGTGAAGGCGAAGGAATTATTTGAGGAAGTCGAGGTAAATGATCCCAGTCCTCAAATGAACACAAGTGACAGATCCCTCAAACCAGATTCTTATACTTACGGTGCTATGCTCGAGGCATCTGCATGTGCTCACCAGTGGGAATACTTTGAACATGTGTACAAGGAGATGATCCTTCATGGTTATCAACTAGATCAAAACAAACACTCCGTACTACTGGTGGAAGCATCAAAATCCGGAAAGGTACTGGACCACATTGCTCTGTAATGTATAACTAGTGATTGTACTCTATTTCGTTTTGGTTAAAAATCTAAACTTATCCTGAAACACGAAAACATATGGTTGTTTTTTTCTGTGATTTAGGGGCATTTATTGCAACATGCACTTGATGCGATCTTGGAGGCTGGTGAGATACCTCCCATGCCATTTTTCATGGAAATGGCATGTCAAGCAGTAGCGCAGCTTGATTACGAAAGAGTTGTTGGGGTGATAAACACAATGGCTCATGCTCCATTTCAAGTCACTTTCCAGCAGTGGATTGACCTCTTCGAGATGAATAAAGATAGGCTTAATCAGGATACTCTTACAGCACTACAGAAAACACTTGCTGGTCACGATTTGGTGAAAGAAGCCACTGTCTTCAATTTTTCCAGAGCATTAGAGTTCATCTGTGGATCATTTGGTGATTCCCCAGGTTCATTGACTTCTGCTACTACAACAACCGATAAAATTCCTGCTGATAACGAGTCGGGGAACTTGTGTATGCCGGAAAGTGGCCATGGTATAGACAGAAGAGCTTCTTTGTCCCGATCTGATGATCAAATCAATTATGACATGGTCTCTAACTTCTTGGAAACTGATTCTGATGACGAAGAGTTCGAACTTGTTCAGGGGCGGTCGGATAGTGATGAGTTTGATTTCGAGTTTATTGGTTCAGACAGTGAAACTGACGAGCCAAATGAATCTGGTCTTCCTTCGGCAGATGAAATACTAGAGACCTGGAAGCAAATGAGATTACAAGAAAGAAGAAATATAAGGATTGAAACCGCTCTAGAATGACTACTTCCGTGATGTTTATGTTAGTTCGCATAAGCAACTTAGTAGCTTCGAGGGAGGTGCTTTTTCGAAAAGCAAGGGTAAAGCCGTAAGTACTACATATGCAGTCATGCAGATATGACCATATCGATATGGCTTGATCACAACCAACAGCTGTAGGTGCCCATGAGATTTGGCTGTTGGCTGAAAATAACACCGCTGGTGTTTAAGAATGTCGTGGGAGAGGAGGTGTAGAAGAACATGGCAAACCGCAGTGTTTGAACGAGCTAAAATTTCATACTAGATCTTTGGCATTTCGTTGTACACTTGTACTACATGTAGACTTAGTGAAAGAGATTTAACTATTTAACTGTTGTTTAAATGATTCTTCTGTAGGACCAATTGAAAACTGTGAAAGATGAATTTCATCATACCTTCTGAAAATGTCAAAACCTTGCTGTTCTTATTTGTGAATGAGCATACGGATTGTGAAATAGCACACGGATGGTACTAAGAAAGAATCCATCCCCGAAAAGAAAATTCTTCTATAGACTTGATCATAAGTAAGCTCATAGACTATATACTATATGGTTCTAAATCAACACAAAGTGACGTGGCTGATTTTGAACCATATGATCCGCTACTTATTCATATACCAATGCCAATGGAGGAATTTCCCGCCCCAAAATAGCTGGCGGAACAAGGTTGCCCCAGCAATACAGTAGCAAGCTTATCTAAAACAAATTTCAACTGTAAATTTCTGCATAGAAGGAAAGGCTAAATGCGCAAAAACGCAAAACCTCATCTAAAACATCATGCGCTAAACACTTCGCAAAACCCACTGCCAAAACATACTATTACTGAGTCGGTAAAATTGATTGATTGTTTACATTTCAGAGTTGAGATACTGTAGTTCAGATTTTACATTCACAGTTCGGATCAGAACTGCGCAACAAAATAAGGTATTGAGTCTATTGACACAACGACGACACCATAATATCATTTCCTTTAATCTACATTCTATGGACATGCTTCCAAGACATGCTCCACCAGCTAATCAATCCTTCCCAACATAGGCTTGCCAGAACTGGAGATGCGATTAGAAGTTGCTGTACCTTTGGTTCTGCATAAGAATAGAAAAGGGTCGTTAGGAAGAAATTCTCATATTCCATCCCAGTTAATGATACAAGTAGTAGACACTGAAAATATGAAATAAAAGTCGTTGCTGCTGATTCAGAAAATTTATCAGATGAAATGTGAAATTCCCAACTCCCAGCATTAAGTTTACAAATTTAAGTAATGATATGAAAAGGATAAGTAGAGTTATAGTCTGATAAGTGAAATAGTATAAACTCAAGTATCTATCCTTCTGTTTGAATTATCTTTTGCGGTTGCAAAACCAACAGGCGCAATAGGTCTTTTTGTTTTAAAAAATTAATCTTTATACTCGGATAAACAAAAAATTAAATAGATCCTGATCTCCATCTACATACAATTGGGAAAAGATGAACTCATGCTAGTTATATAGTATATCACAGATAAATATCTCACACAATGTTGGATGAAAGTGTAAATACAAGGTTTTAAGCTGCAATTTGATGACAAGACACCTTTGTAGTTATGTGAAACAAAAAGACAGATGACCTTACCAGACACGAATAGTTGGGAAATGCATTGACTTCCGAGTAGCAGCAGCAAAACAACGAGCTTCTTCTGCTTCAGCCTCGGCCGCCTCTGCTTCTTTGGCTGCTGCTTCAGCCTCCGCAATTGCAGCCTCAGCCTCCGCGACAGCTTGAGCAGCAGCTGCAGCAGCCTGTTCAGCAGTCATGTACTTCATCTTCTCCAGCTCCGCATCTATCTGTGCCTTGGTAAGAAGCATGAAGCTATTTTGTCCAGCATGATTGGTTTGGGTAGCTATGGGAGTACCCTTCAGCTTTCCATTTGTAAGCAACACAACTGGTTCTTTCTCTGGAGTAAAAGAAGTCAGCTTTGGTGCAATCCTGTATTGGCTCTTCACCTGTCAATTCAAACATCAGAACTGATCACCTGTCGCAAAAATCATGTGCTCACCTTCATTTTCGCAAACTGTAAAAATTCTAAAAACATGCGTTCACCTTCATTCGCAAAATGTAAAAATTCTAAAATTTATCAGCAGAACACATGGAAACTAGAATTGCAATACATTACCAAAAACACCAATAAAATCCAACATATGTATTATGCTTGTTTCATATCTAACTTGACAGGTCCTCTGAAAGTAATCATGAAGACGCCCAGATGGATATTATATGATATCTCCACTAACTTTTATGAGCCATATACAATGATATGTTAGCGTGTAATTGAGGACAACCATATATTATCACTCTACCCTTTTTTACATAAACAAGGAAGTTAGAACCTAACAAGAACAAATTTAAAAAGATAAAGCAAGTACATCATCGGTCAACTGATCGAGCCAAAGGAGACAGCACAAATGACGTATACAATCAGCATTCTCATAATCAAAATCTGATGAAAGATATACAAATAATACAACAGATATAGAAGTGTCAACTTAACTGCTCCTTCACAGAATATTGAACTACTTCGTATGCTGTATAGTCTATGCATCGCTATTTAAATTGATAATTATTTATTTTTTACGTGTGATTAATATGAACCTTGAGGGACCTGAAGTTCATCGCGTGACAACCTTCTGCATTTCTTTATTTCCATTAACACCCCCTGCCCCACACACACACACACAAAATAGAAAAATAAAAATAAAAGAAAAACATAAATGCAAGCTGGTTGAATAGTTGAATACCTTAACCAATAAACCATTCTCTGTCAAAGCCTTCAAATTAGAAACCAAATTCTTCTCAAGGTCTGAAGGAGCTGAGTAGTGTTCCTACATAACATGCAGGATAGAGAACTTGGGATCACATCCACAATGCAAAACTAAAAACTGGAGATAACTCTCATTGCAGCAGTAGAGTCTACCAAATCCATATATTTTCTGAGTAATAACAAAAATGTCAACACAAAAATATCACTCTTCATTATCTAGAGTAAGATTCATCAACCAGCTACAAATCTTACCTCTATGTACTGCACAATAGCAGCACGGCTGGATCCTCGAGGCTCCTTCAACTTTCTTATAGCCTCCAGCACAACATCATCCAGCCTGCATTGTTGATCACAAGGTCAATGAACAGGAATATGGCAGGACCACTTCCAGAATAAAGCTTACTGATTTACGTTTGTAGCTTCAATTTATAATTATGATATTTATGCAAATATATATCATGTTTTACAGGAAATTATGTATATAGCCAACTCTGTTATTGTGAATTCCTTCTGCTGTCACCCCTCATCCAATATGTACTCATTGCTGTTAAACAGTTGAAACATAGAGGACACATAAATAATTTACCTGAAGACATGAAGCATCCAGTAGAACAGATATATTTGGCTCATTATCAATTTTGTGCCATCATCCATGACATTAATTATAAAAAAGTGTGGAGCAGAGACAGACATCAATATTCATACAGAACATTGTCAATCGGGATTGGATGCATAAAAGTGTAACATCAAGCAATAACAGCACTCACCTTGGGATTGCTTTTTTGGGTTCTGCTGATTGGTCTATTTCCATAGCCACAGCAGTGGGTTTCGCGTCAAGAACTTCAGATTCATTTTTATTATCCACTTTAGCACTGGTTTCTTCATCATGTTTCGGAGGTGGAAGATTGAATTTCACCGAAACGCCCCTAGACCTCTGCCGAGATCCCAAGCCATTTGCCATGCAATTTAGATTTCTCCACTTGTCCTGTCAAAATAAGAAAGAAATGTTCAGTTCAACATAATAACAAATTAAGAATAATGCATGATAGGTTTCAAAAGTAATTTGATTAGCGGATATGGAAACAAGTACCTTAAGGTCTACGTTAGAACGAGATCGCAAGACTGTGCTGAATTCTGTATCTTTAAGAATGGTACTCCATTTCCCCAACCCATACTTGCTAATCCCGGCTTTTAGAGCAGCCTCTTCCTCAGCAGTCCACTTCAATTTTGGTGCTCCCATGGTGAAGGATCAAAATCTAACAGACAAAAAGAACACCTTCTCAAACAATGAAAAGGTACAAGTGGACAATGCATGAATCATCGACAAATAAACTGTTTACTGATTTTGAATCGTTATGTTACCGTTGTGTTCAAACATTAAAAATGATATACAATTACAAGCTGAATAATCAACAAATAAACTGTATACACACGTGGACAATGCATGAATCCTTCATGAAGTGTATCTCAGTATCTTTTGCCTTAAAAATCAAACACCATTCAACACGTAGATTTCTCGTATTCAATAAACATTCCAAAATGCAACAAGGAGAAACTTCCACGTGTAAAATGTTACCCTAAACATGAATTAACGTACGACTCTTGATAGTTATCAACATCGAGCAGGTGACCATCCATAAACAGCTCAGTCTAACTATATACTGTATATAATTTTTCAGCAACATAGGCAGATAAAACATCACATAATCAATAGACCAAAACAATCTACAATCTAAACCGAACACCTCAACTCGAAAACAATGCATAATCTAGCTCAATCAAAAAAGTAAGGCTAAAACCTAAAAGCACCTTCTGGTTAAAAAGCAAAGGTGACAACACATATCAATGCCATTGACAAGCCCCAAAATCATCCAAAAATCAATCAACAGAAAGAAAGAAAGAAAGAAAAAATTAACAAAGCTTTAATTGCTCAAAACTTTCAATCACTGCAGCACAACTGATTTCACCGATAAACGCAACAAAAGGCACACATACACGTTTATTTTCTAAAACTAAGATAAAAGAAAAAACAAAAAAGAGGCAGCAGCCATTAACTCATTGCTGAAGCAAAGCCTAAATTCCGAAAATCAAAGGTGAATTGAGCAGAAAAGAAACCAATAAACATGCATATATTGAAAGACAAGAGACATAGAAGCAAGGATTTCACCTCTACAGCAAAAAGGAAGAACGAACAGGTGGAATAAGAATTTTGCACGGCGCAACAAGCAGGAAGGGGAGCTTTTTTGTGTTTTGTTTGGTGAAAAGTGAAGAGTGAAACAAGCTTCACATTCAAATAGAGAGAGAGAGAGCCCTAAAAAAAATTGAAAATCAGTGAGAATGAGAAAGAACAAGAAGAAGAAGAGAGAAGAGAGACTACTCTCTCACACTCGCAGTTTTGTGGTGGTACGCGTGGCTTTCTCTGTTTTCTTGTTCTGGAAGAATGAAAAAATCAATTAATTCAATTGTTCTTTTTTATTTGCTGGCTTTTTCTTTTGGCATAATGTATTAATTAATAATTATCATATTCAGATAATGTATTAATTAATAATTACTATATTCATTAGTATTACAAATATTACCCATACCACCACCAGTCAAATAACACTAGGATACGCTAGACCTAATTACAATTACGCTTTTATTTGGTCAAATAACACCAGATTACATATCATACCTAATTACAACTATGATTTTACTAGTCAAATAATACTACTAGAATACATATCATACATGATTACAATTGCACTTTTACTAGTCAAATAATACTAGTAGACTATACACATCACACCTAATTAAAACACGTGTCCTATATGTATTGTAGTGTTACATTTTGCATTTATGTTGTGAAAAAGGACCTAATATCGGCATAATATATGTCCGACCTAATCATTACTACTAGCCAGTTACGATACGTGTCCTATGCGTATTGTGGTTGCGCAGTTTTCTCTGTTTTCTTGTTCCGGAAGAAAAAATGAATCTGTTAATTTTTTATTCTTAAATATTGATGTGTTTTTTTTCTATAGCAAACATGGATAACATATTAATTCATTATTTTTATATAAATAGTGCAAAACGTATCCGAGCAACGCAAGAATACAATCGTACATATCAGACTTATCATGTCACAATACGTGTACCTGCCATAGCATTGGTGTGGTGCAAATCGCATTTATGTTGTACTTCATAAAAAAAAAAAAAAAACCTATTTTTTATCTAATTACTCAAGTCTTCGTATATAATCCCTCCATTTTATTAATAAAATTATAGGTTTCATATTTTGACGTAAACGTTACAAAGTTCATAAATTCAAAAATGAAAAGTTTCTATTCCACTACACAATTTTTTATTATTTATCTCTTCTTCTTTATAATCCCTTTATCAATCTCTCTTATACTTATACTTATACTTTATACAATTAAATACTTATACAAATTAAATTTTTAACATTATTTTTTAAAATTGATAATTTTTACCATCTAAAAACTTTTAAATAAAATGGAGAAAGTATATAATAAAAAAGGAAAGAAAAGTTAACTAATCCAAAAGAATTGACCAACGTTTTGGTACTACTACCATTAATCAAAATGAGGGTGACTTTTGTCTCCATCATGTAGTTTTCCAATACCTTAAATTGACTTATTATATTCCTTGAAACATGCAGCACACTAGCGTCTAGCATACTGCACAGAGAATACTAAATTTAAGTTGACAACTTGACACTTGACAGTGATGACTATTTCATAGATTCATTTATGATGTTTATGTTCCCAGTTGCTCAGTTACCACCACTTGTTCAGCCACCGCCACCTCATCGTCTCGGGCCACGTCTCCGGCCAGATGCCAGAAAGCTTTCGAAGCAATCGATCAAAGCAGACTAGTTCAAATAACTTGACTAATACAGCAAAAATACATATTGTAAAAAACAGATGGCCCTCTTCTATATTTTCAGTGTCTACCTCAGCGCAAAAACAACCCATTTTCTCTGCAATGGATCAAGCAATCACTCACTATGCATGGTACCATGCACAACCAATATGCAATTTATATTGGTATAAGTTACTCTAATTTAGAACTTACTAATCTAAAAATGCTCTCATACAAATCACTTCTAATGTGATATTTGCATGAATGCATATCCATTCACTATAATTACAACAACCAGGAGCCAGTAATACTCACTCACTTATAAGCACTTTCAAGACTTATACCACTCCGATCAGGTAGAAGTTTCTTCATGTAATACTTTGATCGACGAGATACATTTATCTTTTTCCTCCGATCTTGTGGTATTGACTCAATCGAGCACTCAGAAAAGCCGCGTCTCACGAACCTATCATATTCAGAAAGATGTCAATATTAGAACTTAAAGAGGACCAGACAAGAAAGTTATCTCAATGGCTAATGGTAAAAGATCTGTTATCATACTACAAATAAAGAGGCATACCAATCTGCTGTGCGTGTTGTTAGCAGGAAAAGCATTTGCAATCCAAGTGAACAAGCCTTCTTCTCAATGTAATCTGACATACCAGAAAAGCAGTTTAGTTTTCTTCATAATGATGCCTTATAAGATACGAAGCATGGTGAGCCTTCATAATTTTCCTAAATATTTATTTGTGCATGAAGATACAAAAAGTACACGACAAAAGTCGAATTTAAACAAGCTTTAACAAAAGTTAAGTATCTTCTGTCATACCGAGCAATTTGTCTCCCTGTCCTTGTCCACGACAATCAGGAGAAACCGCAATAGCAGCCACCTCTCCGCACTTATCTTCAAAGAAAGGAAATAAAGCTGCACAAGCAATAATTTGACCTTCTCTTTCCATAACTATGAACAATTCCAGTGTTTGACGCAGCTGAATAAATGGAATTTAAGTATTTAGTCACATCAGAAAAAAGCAATTAATACAATGGTAACATGCAAAAGTTTAGATCTAAGGCATCTACCTCTTCTTCTGTTCTCTTTATCAATGTACCAGACTCCTCTAGGGGCAGTAGAAGTTTTTTGATTCCGTCCATATCTGTAAACCTTGCCATCCGCATTCCTTCATAAAGGTCACTGGCAAAATAGATGTCATTTACATGTCAATAAACACAAACTTCCTCATATAAATTTACTTAATTTTAAAGGGTGGATGAAGAAAGAGATATTTCTATTTGATTAACGCCGTCTCATGGAAAATCTAATGTAGAGCAATACTTTGAGTTGGTTCCAGGCATATACTGCTTAGTAACTTAGTTTCCATTTTAAAGTAATTAAAATAATATTACCTAAAAGTAAAATCAATAGAAAATGCTAACAATTAAAGAGCTGAACATACCTAGCAACCATCGTACCAACTCCATCTCTTTGGAAAAGTTCCTTTAGTAAAACTCCACCAATAGTGCCATCCAATAAATGTACTCTTTGGACACCACCCTGACAATAGGTAGAATGCAAGTTATGTCAAGAAGATATGATTATATCTGCTCTTTGTTTCAAGCCGAAGAGGTTCACAGGAAGCTCACAAGTAGTTGAAAACTACCACATCTAAATGAGACATCTCAGCTCCAAAGAATCGGAAGAGTCACATGCATTTGGAACTTACTCTACAAACAAAAGCTGCAGCTGCTAGCTCTGAAAGATAACCGTTTGAACGACTCAATCTCTCTTGACCACCAATGGCAAAGCCTTGTTCACTGGACCAGAGTCCATTCCCATTTTCAAATCCAACACCATTCTGAAATTTTGGAGCCTGACTAAAAGCCTTCCCATTTACAGAAGGGAGCATATTTGAATTTGTAAACACTGCACTTGTATGATTGTCCTGTGCAACAGCTTTAACATAATTGGCAGCACTCTCACTTTGTTTAGCACGAGTACGAATCAACATGTCTGCGTCCTCAAGACTTAAAAAACGGATAAGTCTTCCAGAGTCATCTAGAATTGGACCATCAATGATGCAGATGAGTTTCTCCGCATTAAGAGCCATGGCACATGCTGTAGCAACTTCATAAGTGCTGCAATGAGGAGAAGCAGAATATCAATGCATTTATTTGAATTAATTTTACAGATTTTGCAAAAGAAATACAAGGAAAAATGTGTCATGTAGTAGGACAGTGATGCGAATATAGATCACCTCAGAAATGTTTCACACTTTTTTTTTTTTTTAACTCATTCAAGTTTTTATCCTATGGTAATAAAGTGTATTCCATTTTTTTAGTTTGCAGGAGAAGAATATGCCAGGAATAAATATTCTCAACGGAAAGAAAAAATAATAGACTATCCAAAAGATGAAACTGGAGTGTTTATAAGATGTGTACAATTTTAACTCATGCGTCCTGCAGAAAAAAGAAAAAAATAATAGTAATAATAACAGTAGCAATATGATTTACCATACTTGCAATTCAAAACTTCTCCAGAACTGGAAAACCCGAGGTTGCTTAGAAGTACAATGCATTCTTGATCTAGCCTCTCCCGAATGCGAGCAACATCTATCTTCTTCACTTCCCCAGTTGATGCATAGTCCAACCCCTCGACTACTCCTCTCCTCTGAAATGAACAACATGCCATCCAGTCAAAACAATACGAAAAGACAGACACTGACCGGAGAAAACAAAATCAACCAATATACATATTGAGGAAAGTACCAAGTTCACACCTTAGCTGCCAGAAAATTACCACTAGCAACACTAACGCTATCATACAAGCGCCTGTTATCGCCATGTCGACGAATTCCACTTAATGAAGGTCCAGGGGACAGCTTTGCTTCAATCATGATACCTATTCTCCCAGCTGCATCCATTGCAGCACGAAGAGAATCAGAGTCGGTGACTCTGTAACTACCAACATACTTGGGCTCGCATCCTGATATCAAACCAAATGGATAAATAATCACATATCAGCAGCATGGAATCATACTATAAATTAACGTAAGAACAAAATCTTGCAATTCTCAATTTCTGGTTACCTCTTTCAGCCAAAATCCTGTCGATTTGGACGTGTGTCCCAGGAACCAGAACAAATTTAATCCCTAGCCCATGAAGCAGAGAAATATCCTACACAACAAGAGCAATCTCAATTCAGTCACATACTATTATAAACATAAAACAATAAAACATTTCAGCTCTACTGAATAAAACTAACTAATAAGGTAGATGATTTGAATGTTAGCAAATCAGATACTAGGTACTAGCTAAGCTTTGACGTAACGCAATCATATTCTCAAATGATCAAATAAACTGAATTAGTTTATAAGTTAATAATCTAGCTGATAAAAGCTTGATCAAACACAAATAACATAACATAAATTCAACAGAAGAGCAAAGTTATAAAGCACATGCCATGAGAATATGATCCAAATATTGACTATCAACAATCTCAGCAGAGACTAAGACGACGAAAGTGCTTCCTCTGTGAGCCAGAAAATAAGGCCACGCCTCACGGAAGAAGCTGACAAACAGCTCATCCTTGACAACACTACTAGCTTCCACAGCTCCAGGACCTTGCTCGATTTCCCCTAATACATTCACTCTCTTTCTCTCGATTTTCTCCGATTGGATTCCGGCCAAATTGAATTTAGGCTTAATTGCACTAGGAGATAGAAATGATTTGTTCTGGTGGAGGTGGCGGCGTTGGATTGAGGCGCAAGGAGGAGGAGGAGGAGTGGCAGCCATTGAGCTAAGGATTGGATTCAATGGTGTACAGTGTAAACCTACTAAATTTGATTGAAAAGTAGCTAGGGATTTGTTGAGGGGCTTCTGGTAACAGACATGCAATTCTAACAGGTTTGGTTTGGTTCTGGTCTAAGTTTTAGGGCTTCATTTGTTTGAATTGAGCGACAAACGACGCCGTTTGGCTCTGAACCCTGAAGCGGTAACCAGCGTCCAAAATATATTTAAGTCATGTATCCCACGTTCCTTTTTTCATGCCCATGAATATAAATAAATTGATTACGACAATATAAATAATTGGGAAAATTAGATCTAGTTATCCTGTTACAAACTCGAATTACAGAATTGCACTCGTTAGTTCAACAATTATATTTAGCCCCTTTGTCCGAAAAAAAGTTGACCACATCATTATTCGATTTTGTAAAATCTCAGGCCAAACAAGGCCTTAGTTGTGCTCAAATCATTTTTCCTTTTTTTTCTTTGTTTTCTTTTTAATATTTCTTCTTTCTTCTTACGGTACCAGAATTAACGGAACTGTAGTAGTCTGGTACCGGAACTGCTACAATTCCGGTACCGGAGTAGCTCCGGTACGGGATTAAAATTTGCCGAGACCAAATCGGATCTGGGCTGTTAACAATTTCAGCTCCGATTGGAGCTGTAACAACTCCTGACCCAGCTGTAAAACAACTCCGGTCAAGCGTTGTACGAAG
Source organism: Plantago ovata (assembly GCA_028274465.1). Lineage (NCBI taxonomy): Eukaryota > Viridiplantae > Streptophyta > Magnoliopsida > Lamiales > Plantaginaceae > Plantago > Plantago ovata. The sequence continues at coordinate 3,445,187 of CM051457.1, read as the reverse complement.
CTGTTTTACAGTTGCCGGATGGAACTGCTAGAGTTCCGGTACCGGAACCGTAAGAAGAAGATGATGATGAAAAAAAAAAAAAAAGAATGTGGGGTTGTTTGAAATAAAATCTTAATTTGGGATTCCTTTTCATAGTTCATTTTGAAATTTATATAATTTTTGTGGTTAATTTGGAATACATTATAGTTAATTTTGTAAAATAAAATAGTTTAGGGGCAATTGTGTAAATCAAGTAAACTTAAGTTGTTTGGCTCAGGCAAAAAACTGAGATTCCGACAAGGCTAAAATTGTCATTTCCAACTCTTAGTGCGCGAAAAGTTAAGTTCGTGGTACTATTTGTAATTGATTTTAACTACCAGGGGGCTACAAGTAATTGTTAAACTAAAAAGGTAAGATCTGTAATAAATAAAAAAACTAACAAGGGGTGTAGATGTAAATTGCCCAAAATAATTTATGAAAGGTTGTTGGCTCGATTGTCCACATAAAAGTTTTGAGTTTAAGTTTTATGGATGTAACGAGTGTTATTAGTAGATACCAGAGTCACCTCTAACAAATGTCTATCCGTGCTCGAATCGTTTTGGTGGATTCGTAACAATACAAGAGTAAATTTCCACGAAAGTTCCATGAAGTATGACTACTGTACCTGCATGAATCAAAATTGGCATGCCGCTATCGCAATATCGCAAATCGCAACACTATGGTCTATCTATGGTATATAATGAAAGTTTGACACTGTGTGTCTACTTACTTGGTCTTGGACTTGGACTCTGGGTCCCATGCATTATAGTAAAATGTCAGCGTCACATTTAATAATAATATAGTATACGAACATTCTATAATAATATAGCGAATGATAATAAAAATTATTTTGATAATATGAAACATGAAACTTTAAAGGGGCAGAGGGAGTAGTATAATAATATTGGAGTATAATAAAGTGAGTGTTACGCACACATTTATAACCACCAGAAATACTAATTGAACTGCAGTATAACTAAGTGCCAATGATAACAAAATTTATAGAAAAAATCAAGCATAATATAGCGAATGATTCCTTGTGGGACCTTATATTGCTGAAAAAGACCAAGAATATTGTAGAATGAAAAGGCAATAGTATGGTTTGATTGATTGTACCTCAAGAATGGATGGTAAAAAGGGCCCATCGATGATTTCACTTGACAGCAACACCACCAATGTACTACCTCTATGTGCCACAAAGTAAGGCTGAGCCTCCCTCATCGCCTCCACCAACGTATAACCACTCGCCGCCGTACCAACAAAATTACTACTACTAGAACTTTTCTTGTTTCTTCCGATCACGGATAACTGATCAGGTCTTCTGAGTTGGCGAGTTAGTAGTGAGTTGCAGTGGGAAGATGGCACTGAACGAGTTTCTTCTTGGTTGCTTGGGAGTTGATGATGATGGTGATAAAACACTGTTCTTGATGGTGCTTTGGCCATGTAATTAACTAGTTTGGTGTAGTGAAAGTGAGAAGAAATGATATGTTTGGGTAAAATTGTCAAGTGGAGCTATGATATATATATCTGGACTCTGCTGGAGGTGGATATATGCAGCGAGCCGGTGATGTGTTTAGTCTGGCTATTTAAGTATCGGTTCATCTGGTGGGTGATGGCGAGAGAAGATCGAAGATGACAAAATTGACGAAATAGTTGATAGATATCTTGTACGTACGTACGCATTCACATGTTTTTATTTGGACTTCAAATTAAATTAAACATCCAAATATGTTTTTAGACCGCGGAATGATTTTATTTATTTATTTTCGGATATTTTCATTCAGGCGAAATATAAATAAAAATACTTATGTACATCAAATCAAAAGGTAGAATTTACCTACTCGTGTGAAGTTGAGTGATAATGTTAGATTGAAATTATTAATATCATAATAATTTGTCCTTTATAAATCACATTTGTAGTTAAATTTAGAAAATTTGCACTGGCATTAGTAATTATTGCTATGACATTATCACAGGCAAAAGTATAACGTACAATTTAAATACGTAAATGCTTACTGCTATTTTCCGAAAACTTAAACGTAAGATCGTTCTGCAGGCTAGGAATGTAAGAACTGGAAGTCCTCCAATGAAAATTGGCGTGGAAATGGGAGATGAGTCACGTTCTTGAATAAATGGAACGACGACATATGAAAATGGAGCATCAAGAAAGACATGATCGACGCCAGAAAAGACAAGATTTTTGGGAATCAAACTTTATGGGCTTATATGTAGTACATGAAAATTATAGTTGCGGGATGTTAATTTGTAACTCATTCCCCCACTGAACGTGACCGGTTTCTAGGACATGTTCGGGACTTGACGTGGTGGTAGGGGAGAGTACTGTGAAATGTGACAATGAAGGCCACATGTGCATGCAAATTGCAATGCCACCATCAAGTTTTCAACCTTCTTGATTAATTCTTGTCAAATATTATAGCACGATTTGCTTCTATAAAAGACACATGGCTTTTCTGAAGCCCAAGGGATGTCAACTTTATCCATGGAATTATTATGCTAATAAGTAGTATAAGTTTAAAGCCACAAAAATGGTACACTAGAAACAAATGCTAGTATTTTGTAAAAGAAGTTGATTATAGAAATGAAAGTTGAATTGCAAATATTATTAATAACTGAACTACGTTTAATATTCCAGTAGTAAAACGAATTGAATAATTAACTTACAACTGAAAACAAGAGGAAATAAATTTCAAATCACTTTAAATGATCAACTTCTTTGGTCAAATGTGGTGGAATCGTCTAATAAGATCGCACCAAACACACATTTAGTGAAGACTAATCAATAAGGTAGTGGATTTTTAAAACATATTATGGTATAGATGTGATTATCAACTTTAACTTTAGGGACGACTTGAGGAAAACGAAACTGTTCGAGGATGTTTACACAATTACTCGTGGGGTTGGTTTTGATAGGCACATTTAAGTGAGGGCAGATATGACACGACCACATATTACATCAGTGTCAAAATTTACATCCGAACAAATGGGCTTTTATCAATAGGATAACTTTTGGCGTTGCTACTATTCTTTGATTCCATACGTAAATGCTTACTGCTACTTTCCGAAAACTTTATACACCAAATTTAACGTACAATTTAAATAGAAACATTAATGTGATAAAAAATTAGTGAGCTGAAATGGTAAATATTATTAACATTGTAGTATATAATATATAAAATAATAATCTTAATATATGCGATAGTTTACTTTTTTGATAATTATAAAATTCTGTGACAAATTTAAAATGAAAGATGAATAAAGTTTTATAAAAGTGATGAATTAACATTTATCCACACACCTGAAAGTCCAAATTTGAAATAGTAAAACTCAAAAGGAGTTAAGTGTATTACCGCCGGTAAACAGACGATTACACAACTCACATATGGTTTGAAAATTCTACTTTAGCTAATTATGTTTAGGAACACTTGATAAGGATTAACATGCTTGTGCTTTCCCAAGTCTACAAGAGCACATGAAAACAGAAACATAGATGCAATATTTACGAAAATAGAGCGACTAAGATGGCTTTATTTAAGGTTCAAGCTCCAAGTTCTGCAATCGTCTGTAAGGCTGGCCTCCACTGCCCTCCAACACTGTGGTGTCGCGCCATGATTCGACTCGCACTGCTTATCGGGAGCTCTTGATGATCCGTCTGCAAACAGATTTAAGTGTAAACATCGTTTATGTTACAAAGAAAGTGAGTGAGATGTTTTCGCACTAAAAATTGTTAGATAATCGATGTGGTTGATTTAACCGGAAAAAAAAAGGTTGAATTGAACTGATTTGAATCTATTTGTAATATAAATTTCAACTAATAAATTTGAACGGAAGAGATATTTTTAAAAAATTGATTAAACAGAGCCTTAGTTGATATTCCCTCCATCTATTATTAATAATCCCAAATTTCCTTATTAGGTGTCTACCTTTAATTGTCCCATTTCCATTTTGGGAAAAAAATTATACATATTTTAATGTTAACGAGTGGTAAGTGGTGGTGGTTGGTTTGAGAAGTGTGCATGTGAATATGTGTGTGTGTTGAGAGTGATTAAATTGTTAAAATATTAAAGATTTAATATTTTGACTTAGGTCAAAATGAGACAATTAAATATAGATGGAGGTAGTACTTAACACTTGCACTTGGAAGTTGTTAATTTCACTTGCAAGGATCGAGTATTGCCACTCGCATCTCTACACGTATTAAAGAGACATGTACTATTTCATGTAACGAGTTCAATGGGAACATTTTTTTGTAATAATAGACCAACATTCAGAATTGGGACAAGTAATTGAGATGATCGCATCGTAATCAGAATTAAAGATTTGCGTTGATATTCTAGTAACGGGTTGTTGGTAGTTGGGCTGCATATGATCCTCCGATGTAGATTCATTGAAGTTCACTAACAAGAATTTTAACATGATTAATCATTCAATGCGATACTAATTTTGTCTCTTGTCAAAATAGTTGGTAGTTGGAGTCAACTTCTCATGTTATTGTCACAGAAGCTTTAGCACAGATCGGATTAGTTTAATCATTTTTAACCAACCAAATCAATATGGAATTAGTGATTTAAAGTTTTAAACAAAGGTCTCTAATAGTTTATAGAAAATTTTAAGATCGTCAAATCTCAATGATTCACTTGTTTAGTAGTTTAACAACCACTAGTACATGTCTTATCGATTTTGGTAAACGGTTGAAGCATGGTTTCTGCTTCAAAGCCTTAATCAGACCATGTTATATAACCATGTTATTAATTAATGTCTATGCTTAAAAAGAATATGAAAATCGAAATGTTACTATATTGAGTACTAATCTTAATCTAGTATGAAATTCCGTGTCTGTAAAAAATAAAGATATTTTTTTTTTCACTTGAGCATATGTCGGCACAAGACCAAATCTGGGATTAAAGTGCTTGATTATAATGATTTTTCACTTTTATACTCCAACAAAAGTTTCAACATTAACCTGGGAACCGCAGTAACCTACACTCTTGTTCTTTTTCACAACCTTTTTAGCTTTCCTCAAAAAAATGCAAGGACACAAAACTTTTTCGAACGACATGCAAGAGATGCTATAAAAATGACACAAACTTAATAATGTCGCATTTTTATATTTTATTAATCCTACATTTGTTAATCAACATTTATTTTATTTTAAGACTATATCAGATGTTATGATGTTATGATCGTAACTACTCTAAAACCCTGTAACAAAGACCATAACCACAACATAACATTTGAGGGAGTGGCAGAGTGCTTTACCCTCCCGGCATAATGCATATAAACGTTCCTACTTTTAAGATTATAAACATACAACACGAGCTTGCTTTCAGCTCGATAAGCTTATTCAAGTTCGTTAGGTGAGAAATTAATTGAAATTAACTAATTTTCTTTTCTTTTTTTTTTGAACAAAAGCAAAAACATTCATTACTTAACCAGAGGAAGTACAACTAATTTATTTTTCATTCTATATTTAGTATATATATCAACTAAATAATTGATTTTTTTTTTTTTTACAGACTTTAATTGAATTTTTTCCGATTATGAATTCAATAGCTGAAAAAGCGTAATTATAATTCAAAAAAATCAAGTGCCAACCAAAATAATCATCTATACTTAGCCATAGGAAAAATTCTGACCTTAGTGGAACGACCGGTGATGGTCTCGGAACCGGAGTTTCCATCGGAACGTTGCCGACTTCTCTTGGACGACGACTCCTTCAACAACTTCCCTAACTTGACACATTTCTTGGCACTAAATTCTTTCAAAACATCTGCAAAAACGCAAAACTCATTAGAACACACATACTATATAGACATTGTACTGAAATAATTGCACAAGGAACAATATTACATACGGAAGAATTAATATGGAAGAATTAATATAAATGAATAGATTTTACGTTTTCTGTAAGTTCGACCTTTTGTCAGAGTTGGTTGAAAAAAAAAAGGTAGTTAATGGTGTTACAAAAAGTGAAAGCAGATTAGAGTTTCTTTTCCATTTACCTTCAAAGGTGATAAGTCGATAAACCTGGCCCATAAGCAGATTATCATCGGGCCGGAGAAGCTTGAGCTGCCTCGCCGTGTCACCGCCACTTGAGCCGGTGATGATGATGGCAACATAGTGACCTGGATTCGAATTCATAACTTCACTAGCCTTAACAGACCAGTAAATCCTATCCACTTTGGTTCCACCAGGGTGCTCGATCACCACCGTCGCCACCTCAGCCGCCTGACAGTTCCCCATAGATTACAACAGAAAAAACAGAGTGAAGAAACAGGGGAGAAAACAGAGGATGTCAAGAATTGCTCAACAGAAGAGTTTGTGTTGTGTTGTGTATATATAGACAAGGACAAAAGAATAAAGATAGTGGTTAAATAATTTATTGATTTTATTTATTAATGGGAGTTTTCATTTCATTTAATTCCAATTTCATTGTTATCATGCAAGTAATTAATGAATGATGTAGCTAGGGAAGATATTAAAGACTAAAGAGAGATGGAGGAAACGTGGACTATTGTTAGATGATCTGATCTGCCAAACCCGCCTGACCTTAACATATATGGCATGCGATGAGATGCGACCCTCTGCAGGTTTTTTATTTATTACTACTTCATCAGTTATCACCATCACAATTTTAGGTTTCACAACGTGATTATCCAAATTATTTTTCCATCTTTCATAATTCTATTCTTATTCATTTACTCCGTATTTGATTATTTCTAATGTTTCTTGTATTCTCTGTCCCGCTATAAATTATCCACTTTAATTTTTTTTCAGTGAACAGGTTTTAACTTTGATCCTAGATTACTCTTAAACTATAATGATAAAATATTTAATAAAATTATATTATGAAACTTTAGGTTCTATATTTTTGTAATATCGTAGTATAATTTTGTTAAATATTTTACCATTATAGTTTAAGAGTAATCGAAAGTTAAAGTTGAAAGCTGTTGATCGAAAAAAATCAAACTGGATAAATTGTAATGGGACGGAAGAGGGAGTATTCAGTGGCCAGGCCGCGGACCTAGGAATTGAGAGGGAGGGCCTCCCCCCAATGCTCCTCATAAGTGCACCCTTAAATATTCCATCTCTATTAGTACGGCATACGTTTAGTTTATAATCACCGCACTACTTATTTACTTTACACAAATATATTTCACATAATTTCCTTAAACACGGTACAAATTTATTGGGACGTTAGTACTAGTGTTATGGTCAACCAAACCTGAACTAATACTCAACTTGTTAAGGCTGGATTGCTAGGGTAGTTGAATCAAGTTTGAGCTAGCTTAGAATTGGGTTGATAGTTTGTAATTCCTCCGTTCCTTATCAAACTTCCCATTTGGTTTTGTTGACTTTTTTTTATCTCCGTTTGACTCCGAATTAATTATAAATTGTATTGGAAAAAAAATATTTAAAGTTATATTATGAAAATATAAGATTTCCACTTTTATAATATAAGTTCAAAATATTTTTTTCCGGTGTGATTTAGGATTAATTTGGAGTCAAACAAAATCTCGAAAAAGTCAACGAAATGAAATGGGAAGTTTGATAAGGAACGGAGGAAGTAGTATTTTAGACAACTACTCGTATATTTTAGCATATTGTGTAGTGCAAGGCTTTTATGATCTAACCGAGCCGAGTCTACACTCAATTGGGTCTGGGGTTGGGCGAGCTCTATACGAGTTATGTATGATACTCGTATTCGACTCGCCTCGTGTAACATATTTCAATTTTCGTAAATCAATGTCGGGAGCTAATTAGTTATATTATGCTTCTTACGTGTTGAAATAAATTTATTGATTTAACAAATCAATTTCATTTTTTTTTCTCGGTATGCAATAAAAATCATTTGAATAAAAAATACTAAACTAATAGAATAAGACCCTCTACATCTTTATTTAAAATTTGAAATAGTATAAGAGTATAAAGTGGAAATAATTTGAGAAGGACGAATATATAAAACCAAAACAATTGCAATGCAATTCATGTGATGGCACCACAATACGTACTAGTGGTAAATACTTGTACAATTTGCAATAACATAGATTTGCTCGTTGATCACATTGGAAAAGTTTGTGCAAAATGACATAACATTCAACTATACGTTTAAAGTTGTCTCAGCCCTTGAAGATGATAAAAAGTAAACTCACGTGAGAATAAAAAGTGAAAGCGATTAGCTACATACATATTGCCTCATATATACTAGTAGTGCTTTTGTCAAGCATTGCAGTTGAAGCCATCGGTTAATTAATTATAAGGTCTACACTAATAATAATTTAACAGATTGGACTTGTTAGCTGTTTTGTCAACTTGATTATAATGGTATTGGTACGTTCCATAATTTAGTCCAAAATGCAACAGTAGTCTACTACTAATTTCTAACCAAACTTATTTAGTAATGGCCGTTTTATTGCGTTCATGCCATTTTTCTCTTCCCTATATTCCTATTGGTACGTCTTTTGCCGTGAGCCAGATGATAATAAAGTTCCAATCGGCGTCAACAGTTAGTAGTTCTTTGGGGGGGAGGGGGGGGGGGCGGGGCGGGGTTGTCTTAAAATAGGGAGTTAACTTTCATTATGAAAGCTACTTTGGTGTGTGTATATTTTTTTAATGCGGCAACATTGCAATATAGAAGTTACTTACTATCCTAACTTTTTTTTTATTCGCCTAATTTTTTTTTGAACTAACCTAAATAAATAAGTATGAATTTAACTTATTTAAAATATAAATTTCAATTAAACAAATGTGAACAGAATAAATTTGAATTGAACAAACTAAATATAGCTAACAGCTAAATCATGTTGGTTATAGCGATTTGTTGTTGGTTAAAGGCTTTTAAACAACAAATACTCGTTGGTTAAAGCTATGTAGCCTATTCTTTTTTAGCGAATTGATTGTTCTAAACTGAATAAATTTGAACTGAACTTAACCAAATATAAAGTGAAAATAAACATCATTCATAATTATGTTTTTGTGAAAACAAAACAAACGTGCTTGCACGAAAACTATTACAAAATCATGCACCCGAGACAGAGCCAATATTTTTTTCTTCTTTAGTGCGAGGATGCCGACTTAGAATCTCATCAAGTTGTGTGTGTTGGAGGGAGGGGGGGGGGGAGATGCTAACATTCTGAAAAAATATAAGAATCAAATTCAAGAATTTGTGAAACTCAAGGGGACGAATTCCCTATCCGCGCCCCGTAGAACTATATCCCACGCCACTCAAGAGTGAAAGAGATTGATTAATGGTATATGTGCGGAAACCACCACTCTTCATGGTATTAGGTCTTTTGTCTGATATCAAAGGTAAAACCGTGCGAGCTCTTGTCCAAATCAGACAATATCATACCATCGAGATCTTCGCCTCTGCTTTGACTCCTGGTCAGGTTTCAACCTTGGAGGGTTGTAATCGGGGCAAGATATTGATCCATATGTTCCGTTATACCAAATTATATAACTAAATATTTTGAGCTTTCACAACATTCGTTTAAGGTTTTGAGTTTTCATGGCATTCATTTTAAGTATTACTCATATTGCAGTTTAGTTTGGGCCAAGTCTACAGCCCAGAACTGCTCGTGAGCCTATAACTTGGGGGGTTATCTAACTTGGATCCATATCCAGGCCCATCCATGAACATGGGCTGGCATAAACTCAGCCTATTTGATTGGGTCGGGTCACAATTACAATTTCCCAAAATTACACAGATTGGTGGATCTTGATCGTCGAAAGCATGTCGGATAATAGGACAGAAATCGAAACTTCGATCAAGAGTATTATTTTTGCAGTGAAAATCCAAAAAGCTCCCAAAGCAATCATTTTCATTGATCTTTCTCCTTTAAAACACGAGAACAAGATCATTTGTTTAACAGTCGTACATGCCCACCTTACATACAATAACAAACCAACAAAAGATCTTTTAAGCATCTCCGCATCTTTTACAGGCATCTCTTTCGTCCATTTTGGTTTCACCTTCATCTTTTCCATCGACCAATTTCTTTTCTATTATTATTATTATTACTAATAATTAATTTCTTTTGGGGCTCACAATTTTATTGCCGATCAAGAAAAGTTGTTGGGGATCATTTACACCGATTGATTGATATCTTCTTTCTCCTTGGCCGTGTATTTCTTGCCTTTTTCAGGTAGGTTTTCAACTGCACACCACATGCATGTTTAAATGTCTGAATGAAGTTTCTTGATATATTATCGTTTATACGGATTGGCCATATTGATTGATGTTAATTTTGTGTTGGATTGTTTTGTGGGTTTTTGTAAGGACATGGCCAAGATTAAAGGGAACCGTGATGGAGTGAAATTGCTCGGTGAATCGAGCGAAAACAACGAGGTGGAAACACCCAAGGATGGGAAAGGGAAGAGGCTGTGGAAGAAAGTGAAGTATCAGCTTGTGGAGTATCACTCATTGCCTGCCTATTTGAAGGACAATGAGTACATTCTTGGCCATTACCGAGCTGAATGGCCTTTGAAGCAGGTCTTGTTAAGTGTGTTCAGCATTCACAATGAGACCCTCAATGTTTGGACGTAAGAGTTAATTTTTCCTTGTATATTTGTTGTCATTCTTGGATTTTTTTTATACTATATGTTGCTGTTGGTAAGTTAAGGTAGTACTATTTATTCCAGGACTGTAGTTTGTTTCTTGGCTGTTGTTACATGCTTCATTATGGCAATTGTTAGGTTCTCAGCTTGAGGTTGAGTCGAGTGTTAATGATGTATAACTAGTCTTGCATTATGGAGCAGTACATTTCTTTCAAGTAAACCTGTAAAAATGGTTTGTATAGTAAGACAATGGAGTTTGTGTCCCCAAGCTTCGGCATTGCTCGGTGAAGTTCTGATGTGCTAAATCTTTTAACATACTTCATGATAGTGGAGGTTAGTTGTAGCTAGTAAAGGGTTGGTAAGTCAAAGTTAGATAAGACTCGGTGGTATTGAAACCGATAATACGTGGAGTTTGTATTAGGAGGTATGACATTTATGGAAGTGTATCTGTTGATTATGACATATTGGTTATTTTCTGTATTATATGCAAGCTAGTACATTCTATAGCTCTGTATTATCATCACAAGATAGTTGTTTGGCCTGCAACTTTGTTTGCAAGATAGGGAGAAAATTGTGTGAATATTTTTGTTCATGTTTACAAGCATCACATTTACTTTGGTAAATTGTTCTAACTGGTAATAACCAATTATAGGTTTAGGCATTCCATAGTACTGCGAAATTTGTGGGTTTGTGTTCTTATTGCTGGTACTTTTTTTCTCTCAATTGTGTGTATGTGGTGATAATGCAATGGTACCATTTCTTACTGTATCTTCGAGGAATGATAATGATAATTTCCGCATCTTGACCGAATTGTTTCTTCTCTGCAGGCATTTGATAGGCTTCTTATTGTTCCTATCTCTGACAATTTATACCGCTTGGAATGTTCCAAGTTTTGTGGACCTTCCCTCTCTACCAAATTTCCCTAATGTGTTAAAAAATGCCGACTTCCAAAAACTGCACGCGGAACTATTGACTTGTCTTCCATCCTTGCCACACATGCCTGATTTGCACAGACTTCGAGAGGAGCTACGGACATCACTGCACTCCATGGACTTGTTACCAACCTTGTCCAATTGGAAAATTATGGAACTCATTTCCAACTGCTTGCCAGAGAGGCTTTGCCATAACAACCACACCGATTCTTGTACTATGGTAATTTATACTTCTCTTATTTGAGTGGCCCTTATTTACGGACTCATACGTTCTTATCTGTCTTAAGACATCTGGGCACCCCCATGCTATATGCAATTAGCTCAAATCTGCCTGCTTACCTTTTTAAACATCCCTCTCTCTAGTTGCTGCTGCACTTATCTCTAAATTTGGGAAGGTACTTGAGTGCAGACTTCTAAAAACACAAGTAGTTTGTAACCACTAAGAATAGACAGGAGAATTTTAATTATGGCAGAGTTCAATGCATTTTTCCATAGAAGTCTAGAACAACTCATTTAAAGGGCATTCCATTATATATATACCCCTGCTTCATTGAGTCATTCTCTATCACTCAGTTTTTGATAATTCCTATCTCCCTCAACTTACTGAATCGCCGCTTTTCTTTCTTCTAAGACAAGCTATATTGTCTCATTTGCTTGAAAATACATGCATTTGGTAGTTTCGTTTCTCATAACCAAAGCTTTCTTTTAACAGCCTTTAAAGCAAGTTATGCTGTATTTCCATAATCAAAGTTCAAAAGGATGTCACTATTGTAATCATAACATACTGAAAGATGTGTCATTATGCGTAGCTTGCTTATATCGTTCATCGATATATCTGCTTCATCAGTCATATATTTGCTTCTCCATATTTACCCTTCCTACTAATTATTCGTGGAAGTCTAACAAGCTGCCTGTTTTTAGACTGAGTTCTCTTAAGTTTACCATTTCAAGGGTAACAGATCCTTGCCTTGAGCCCGGCATGGGTAGTTCCCATTATCATTGTAGTATGAGTTTTCCATTTTTAACAAATATTGTGATTAGAAAGTTGAAACTTCAACCACTGGAGTTGCTTAATGTCAACGTAGTTGTCTGTTTAATTTAGTTTGGTTTATACTGATCATCTTGTGAACAGAGATGTGCATGCGTTATGATCATGAGGTCTCAGAATCCGAAACTAGTTCTTATTTGACTATCATGAAAATTGTTTTGCAAGTATACACCCCGTGCCCTCGGCTGTTACTTCTTTATGTAGAAGTAACTGCAACCATATCCCTCTCTGCTAAGCTTATTGTACAAAGCCCGTGTGTTTTTATAAACAATGCATGCACGCTGCGAATTACTAAAAGTCATAAGGAAATTTTGTGAACGTGAAGAAATTAAAATTTTATCTCTGCACTGACACAATCCGTACCATTTCCATTTTGCAGCAAAATATGAAGGAAGATGTGGCAAACATTATCGCACCGCTATTACTTCGACCAATCACACGTTGGCCATTCTTTGCCTTCTTAGGTGGGGCCATGTTCTGCCTTTTAGCCAGCAGCGCATGCCACCTCCTCTCCTGCCACTCGGAACGCGTATCCTACATCATGCTTCGTCTTGACTATGCCGGGATTGCCGCCCTCATCGCCACATCCTTCTACCCACCCGTATACTACTCCTTCATGTGCTACCCATTCTTCCTCAACCTCTACCTCGGCTTCATCACTATACTCGGAATAGGCACAGTCCTGGCATCGCTTCTCCCAGTATTCCAAACACCTGAGTACCGTACCTTCCGTGCAGGGCTCTTCTTCGGTATGGGCTTTTCTGGCGCTGCACCGATCCTACACAAGCTTATACTATTCTGGAACCAACCGGAAGCACTTCACACGACAGCTTATGAAGTTCTGATGGGACTGTTTTATGGAGTTGGAGCGTTGGTATACGCTATGCGGGTGCCAGAGAGATGGATGCCGGGGAAGTTTGATATCGCTGGACATAGCCATCAGCTCTTCCACGTGCTTGTCGTTGCTGGAGCTTATACGCATTATCACGCGGGGCTCGTTTATCTTAGGTGGCGCGATCTGAAGGGATGCTGAAAAAGATGTGGCATCATAGAATCAGTTTAGGGGAGTATGTATGTATAATAGCTAGTAAAAATATGCATGGAAAAACTCAGCTCTATTGGAGAAGTGCAACTATCTGTAGTGAAACTATGGAGAATGTACTTTATTATTCTATAATATATAATATAAATAAATTCATTTACTACTCTACCATTTATCATAATAATAATAATAATAAAGTGGCTTTCATAAACGCAACCTCAGGATTTTTTATGCCTCCGGGCCAGTTGGGCATGGTAGTAAAGTTAAATTAAAGTTATGAATGAATGCGAAAATATTTGTAAAGCAAAAATAAAATAAAATAATAATAATAATAATAATAATAATAATAATAATAATAATAACTTGAAAAATTAATTGTTATTCATGTTGTCGGACTTGTGTGTAACGAAATTATTTTCATCTATGAATGTACTAATTACAAGACATTACTCGCCAGAATTACGTTGTTTTGATAAAATCGCATTCCACTTAAATGCCTACATCAAAAAGTTTTGGACTAAGGGCATGGTGGTACTTCACAAATATCAAGTGGGTTTTAACATGATGGGCTGTAATTTCAGAAAAAAACCAATCACATGCAATGGGTTGATTTGCATGAGTCACATGTAATCCAAAATAAAACCAAGTGATGTATTTCTGATACAAAATGTGGTCAAAGTGCATGTTTTGATCATGCACTTCACCCTGTATAGTGATCTGTTAAGGTTCATGTTGAATCTTTGCCTTGTGTAAAGCAGCATTCTCTTGTGTGACTCTCTACTCTCCCTCAACCCTTCCCTACATGCTTCCTGTTGTGACCTAACGAGTACTCGACTCATCTTGACTTAACGAGTCTAGTTACAAGTGACCGATGACACTTTTTAGTGTACGTTAAAAGTTTTAAAATAATTTCATATCTGTTATCGAGTTGGAGCTCATTTTTTAATCATTAAAGTGACACGTGGTCGTAGCCGTGGTATGGACTTAACACACAGTATGGTTCCATTACATATGTATGTGCATCATTTGAAGTTTTGAACATGATAAATACTCCTATACACATAATAATGTCATATAAGTTCGTTCTAATTTGGACATCACTCCGAACATATTTTGATATTATCATTTCTTATGTTATGATTATTTGGGCCTAGTTGGTCTTGGTGCTGCTTGGGTGATGGTTCCCTGAATTTTCCAGCAATGAACTCTAGATCTAGTCTTGACTCTTGACTTGAGTCTTCTGAGACTTAATAAAGATAAAGTAATTTGGCTAATTAAGTATTCATTTGCATTGCACACAGTAGATAAGCTTCTGTTTTATTCACTTCACTGCATTGGGTATATACCCTTACCCCATTACTTTTTTGGAATTTCACTTTCTCCAAGGCCATTTCATTTCATATCATAAAGCAAGGATTCATCATCAGTAGAGCATGAAAAAGCCATGGGTAAAGGTTAGAAAAGCAGAAAATATCAAAATGGTTTTGATTGGAAGAACTTAAAATTGGTAAAGGGCACAGAACAAAAACATGAGTGGGGACAGAACCTGCACCATCTTGGTAAAACAGGGGTCATAGCCACTCGATCAAACACAAGGAAGATTATGAAGAAATTCCATTATTGAACATGCAATATGCATCATTATTGAGCTTAAGATCGTTCACCGTGATCTCAAACCTAGTAATGTACTTCTAGATCACAAGATGGAAGCAAAAATTTCAGATTTTGGCCTAGCAAGGATAATTGAGCTAGATGAAACTTATTGCACTACCACCCGAGAGTCTGTGGAACTCAGTATGTTTTTCTTTCTTTTCTAAGTTTTCTTTCCTAATATATTATCAACATACTCATGAGTCATGTCTACACATAACACATCCATAAACCTACTAAAAAGGTATATACCTCTTGCAGTGGCTATATGGCACCTGAATACCAAATATAAAATCAATACTCTGTGAAGTCGGATGTGTACAGCTTTGGCGTGATACTACTTGAAATAATAAGTGGTCAAAGAAACCGGCAAGAACATCTAATAAATAGAGTAAGAACTGAGAAATATCTCAACTTAGTTTCATGATGAATTAATTACCAGTTCAACTAACATGCATGTTAAACTTTCACAGGCATGGGATGCTTGGCAGACAAGAACCACGCAAAATTTGGCAGATGACATGTTAAACCATGATTCAAGTATCTTAGAATCCATTTTCAGATGTATCCACATTGGTCTGCTCTGTGTTCAACCGAAAGCAGAAGATAGGCCAACAAAGAATGAAATTGTCGACATGCTTAATAGCCGCCCTTCAATGACTTTGCCAGAACCATCAAACACCAGATCTTATACACGGTCTGATTCAGAATTCCATTTTGTAGAAAGTCAATAATAGAACGAAATGGTCCATACAATAGACCGTATAATTTCAATTCAACATACGTCTTTATTTGGTGTTCATATCCGTGACATTATTATTCAGTTATCAAATGATCAGAGTTGAGAATTTTGATGTATTAAATTGTTTGGCAAAAATAGACCATTCGATCACGGCCTACAAGGCAAGCTCTGTATCATGTTAACTTTTGTAGTAAATTAATTAGCTTCATCGGAATTCATAACGTTCTTTGTTATGTTAATTATAGTACTACCTACAAGGCTACATTGGAAATGGAAGTAATCTTAAGAAATATGGCTTGTCTCATATTGCAGGCTTGCAACAATGGCTGCGCCTTTGTGTAGTGCTTGATCATTTTGGGCTTTAAAGTCCAGCAGAGTTTGTACTTCGTATAGTCGAGAAGTTTAACAAGTACACAGTTCAAAGTACGTAATGACAAAAAAAATTGCAACAAAAATGAAATAATTCTAGCCCATCTGATTAAAAGTTTAAAAGTTCGAACATGTAAACATGTAAAGAGTTGTGGTACTATATATTTGGATCAATTGTCTGTCATGTAGTAACAGATGTGATACAGCAAATCAGAATCATAACCACTTTATTTTTTTCGAATTTCAGGGGGAACTTGCTGGCAATCGAAAAATATATAGCTGGGAAAAGATTGAAAATTGATCCGGAACAAAGAGAAAAGGAGTTCAGGGTTGAAGTGAACATATATACTGGCACAACTTAAACATAAAGAACCTGATTACCCTGATTGGTTTCGGCATTTCGCCTGCGAAGGAGAAGAGAAGGTTATTGTATATGAATATGTCCAAAATGGAAGTCTAACCAAGTTCTTGTCTGGTAATTCTTAGTATCAATTCATCATTTATACTACTACCATATATCAATATAGTTCTAATTAATTACCGGTTCAGCTAATAACATGCATGTTAACACAGGTACGGGATGCTTGGGCGACAAGAACCACTGAAGATTTGGTAGATCCCATGTCAAAGAGTAATTCTGATTCAAGTATCTTAGAAGCCATTTTGAGATGTATCCACATTGGTGTGTTGTGCATTCATCAGGAAGCAAAGAAGAGGCCAACGATAGATCGATGAAATTGTCAACATGCTCAATAACCCTACTATGCCCCTTGGAAGAACCATCAGAGGAGTACCATTCTGTAGAGACTGGATAGAAAGAAATGAAACATACATGCAGAGTTGCAGAATGGATTATTTCAATTCAACATATGTCTTTAGTTGGTTTCACATCTGTGAAGTTATTATTCGGTTGTCAAATGATTGAAGTTGATCAGAATTTTGTTATATTAAATTGTTCCGCAAACATATAGACCAATTGATCATCATGAACATATATGCATATTTGCCAATTAACAAATGAGAAACCATGAACATATATACTGCGTAAACTGGAATTTGAGTAGAGTTGATGATACTTGATAGCATAGACTTTTCAGCATCACATGCTAATTAAGCATATTGATATATGGTAGTAGTATAAATGATGAATTAATTGATCAGAGCAAACTAGAGGCATGGATCCACATTACTGACCAATACCGTCCCAGGCATGAGACTGTCACTCAAGAATTTTGAAACTTGGCTGCGATTTTATTAGGAGCAAAATTGGACCTGGTTGGTTGTGCTTGTGTGATGGTTCTCTGAACCTTCTGGTTCTGACAATAAACTATAGTTCTAGTCTTGACCTGAGTCTTCTGAGTCTTTGGTCTTTATAAAGATAAAGTAATTTGTGTAAGGATCTGCTTTTGGGATCTTCTAGCTAGCTAGTAATCATTTGCATTGCACAGTAGATGAACTTCTGTTTTTTTTTTCACTTCCCTGCATACCACATTCCCCTTTCCTTTTCAGATTTTCACTTTCTGACTTTCTCCAAAGGCCATTTCATTTTCATATCATAAAGCAAAAGCAAGAACTCATCATCTCCAGGTGATGACCAGAACATGAAAACCCATAGGTAATGGGAAGTGTATATATAATGAAGCTCGGTCGTCCTATACTAATGCTAATAAGCTCTGCCGGTTGCTGCATTAAACACCTCAACATGCCACCACCATTAAAACGATCACTCCCTCCCATCACTCACTCGATAAGTAACCATTTTCCTTCATTGATGGTAGAAACGCTAACTTCTACCTCAATCAAAAGAATTTAAAACTGGTAAAGAGTACAAAAACAGAAACTCTTAAAATGGTTTTGATTGAAAGAAGAACTTAAAATTGGTAAAGGGTCCAACCAAAAAAACATAAGTAGGGACAGAACCTGCATCATTTTGGAAAAGCAGGGGGTCCTAATTACCACTCAAACACAATGAAGGAAGATTATGAACAAATTCCATTACTAAATTGAAGCCATGTGATTCAGGCCATCATCTGTGTCTGTCTACAACTTATGCGCTGATCCAGGGCTCCACCCACTCTCCGTTCCCTCAATCAAAATACGTATACGGGTACGGGTTAAAACCCGAACCCATATTATACCCGTAATTATAAGACCCGAACCCTAACCCAACCCGATAAATTGACATGAACCCAACCCGGACAAAACCTTAGACACCGGTGCACCCGTTTCCCGACCCGGCCCATCCGACCGGACTATGGCCCGAACCGGTCAGAAAAACCGCCCCAATCGGGTTTTTGACATGACCCGCTGCCTGACCCGACCCGTGTGCACATGACCCATTCTTCTTCACCATGGCCAAATTTCAAAATGTCATTACGACTTCATTTATTAACGAAATTGCATGATTCTAATGGCATTGGATTCGTATTGACGTCTTCTACATGTTCTAACTTACCGTTCGAAGTTTCATCGCCTTTTTGAGAATCCGCCATTGATGACTTGAAGCTTTTCGAAAGCTCTATACAACTCCGTTTCTCAACCAAATTCAACGATTCTTTCGTTATTGAGTACATCTTGACCTCCTCTATCACCGTTGGGCAACAAACCATCAATTTAGAACGAAAATTCAAATTCAAGTTCAAACTTGAATTTGAATTTTTGAACTTGAATTTGAATTTTCGTTCTAAATTGATGGTTTGTTGCCCATGGATGATAGAGGAGGACAAGACGGACTCAATGGCGAAATAATCGTCGAATTTGGTTGAGAGATGGATCCGTACGGAGCTTTCGAAAAGATTCAAGTCATCACTGGTGAATTCTCGAAAAGGGGATGAAACTTCGAACGCTAAGTGATGTCAATATGAATCCAATGCGTTAGAATCATGCAATTTCATTAAGAAATGAAGTCGTAATGACATTTTGAAATTTGGCCATTGTGAAGAAGAAGGAGTCCGGGTTATTAGGGTTTTAGAAATCATAACCCGTACCCGTTGATTATTAACGGGTTGGGTACGGGTCAGGTTTTAAACACTTTCGAGTTGGGTTCGGGGTTCAACCCGTTTCTTAAATTTTCGGGTGAACCCAACCCATTCAAAAGCCTAACTGCATTATTGGAAAGTCCCACGAAAATCCTGTGTCTGATCAGTTTTATGGAATTACTGTGTTTAAGGTCTATATCTGTCTATTGTAACTTCCTGATGAGTTCGTTTCATAATCATTTTACGCGCAAAATAACATACCTTCATTACAAATGATAAACCAAGACCAAACTGGTTAGTATATATACATATATAGTCAACAAGTAGCACTGCACATCTAGCTTAATTAATAATTCTCCAGACCTCAACAAGCACAAGCTTGAATATACACAGTCATGAACTATCAACGAAATCAACAAGTTTTGATCATATTCTTCTTCATTCTGACAAACCTTTTAGCCACACTGAGATGCCAGTACTATTCGGACCCGAGCCCAACACCCGACACAAATTGCGTGAACACCACATACCGAACTAATGTCCGTACCCTTCTAAACTCCCTGCCCCCAAACCTTGATGATAACGGCTTCTACAACACATCAATAGGCGATGACCCAGACAGAGCCAATGGCATGGCCATCTGCAGAGGCGATACCCAGCTCAATGGATGTCGAAGCTGTGTCCAAACTGTAGTACGTGGAATTTTGCAAGAAGACCCTTGTCTGAACAACAGAACGGCCATCAGATGGTCGGACCTCTGCTGGGTGCGCTACACCGACATTCCAATGTTTGGGATTATGGACGATGGGTACAGGGCCAGGAAGTGGGACAACTCTCAGACTGTGAACGGTGCAACACAGTTTACGTCAGATCTCAATATTCTACTGGATCAAATTACGCAGCGGGCATCTAGAGGTGGTTCGTTAAGGAAAGTGGCAGCTGGGAATCGAAGTACAGCGGATCCCCAGACCATTTACGGGATGGTGCAGTGCACGCCAGACCTGTCACAGCATGACTGCACTTCTTGCCTAAACACTGCTGTCCAACAATTGTCAAGAGACGTACAATGCTGTCGTGGGAAGGGAAGTGTGACAGTCTTTGTGAATAGCTGTTTTCTTCGTTATAGTACGAGGCCTTTTTATGACGAAACTAGACTCCTGGAGCTTGAACCTAGGACAATGCCACCCGCGCCAATGCCATCCACAACTTCACCACCTGCGCCAATGCCATCCACAAATTTGACCCGGTCCGCTCTGCCATCAGGTAAGCGTAAATATAGTTACAGTGTATGGTCTACTTATCATAAGCGGATCCTAATCTAGCTATTCTAATGTGAGTTCATGTGTATATAGGTGTTGAGCCTGTTGGTAGAAATGTCACCGCAACAAGTCGTCAGAGAATTGTGACAATCGTGGCTGTTACGGTCCTGGGTCTAATGATTATAGCACTCATTGTTGCTGCCATCTTCATAAGGAGGAGGAAATTAATCAAATTATTAAGCCATCACGCCCTGATCAAACCTCATGGTAAGTCTATAAAACTCATAATGATTAACTAATGTTTCTGTCATCACTCACATCTTCAATAGTAACTGTATTATTGAACTCTTATTTGTTGGGATGTCGAAAGATGTTAAATTACATTAGGGGAGGGCTGTGGTTAACCGGTTACATACATATGGACAACTTAATTGTTGATATTTTGTAATTTTCTTTTACTCTTAAGGTGAGGAGGTTCAAGGGATCCGTACCATAGAGAAGAATCCACGTCCACCTACTGGCAACACCGATCGCTTGCATCTCAAGTTCGACGAAATCAGAGTTGCCACAAATGATTTCTCCAAAGAGCTGGGGAAAGGTGGTTTTGGTTCTGTGTTCTGGGTAAGAAACATGCTTCTATCAGCGTACTACATAATAAAGTAATTTAATCACATCTAATTAGTTAGAAGTTGAACATGTAAAGAGGTGTGGTGCTATTATTCATATTAATTTCATGTTATGTAATAAGAGAAGTGATAAAGCAGATTAGAATCATAACAATTAAATTTTGCTTCAAATTTCAGGGAGAACTAGCTGATGGTAGAAAAATAGCTGTGAAAAGATATGCAATAAGTACCAATCAAGGAGAAAGGGAGTTCAGAGCTGAAGTGGACATACTCGCACAACTAAAACATAAGAACCTGGTTACCCTGATTGGTTTCTCCTGCGAAGGAGAAGAGAAGGTTCTTGTGTATGAATATGTCCAAAATGGAAGTCTAACCAAGTTCTTGTTTGGTAAATTTTCACAACTTTTTTTAACCACAAATTCAATGATAGCCGGTCCGTCCACTTATAAATGATTGCATG
Source organism: Plantago ovata (assembly GCA_028274465.1). NCBI lineage: Eukaryota > Viridiplantae > Streptophyta > Magnoliopsida > Lamiales > Plantaginaceae > Plantago > Plantago ovata. The sequence continues at coordinate 3,423,488 of CM051457.1, read as the reverse complement.
ATGTTATTGTGCAGATGCAAACCGACGTTCAAATTTGGATTGGAATGCACGGTACAATATTATAGGGGGCATTGTCAAGGGTCTCATTTATCTACACGAAGATTGTCAGCTTCAGATCGTTCACCGTGATCTCAAACCTTGTAATGTACTTCTAGACGAGAAGATGGATGCGAAAATTGCAGATTTTGGCCTTGCAAGGATAATTGAGCTAGATGAAACTCATCGTATTACCAGCAAAGTCATTGGAACTCAGTATGTTCTTCGTTCTTTTCTTTCTTAAGATTTGATTTATTTAAACATGCTAATGTCTATACATACCACATCCATATATATACCTTCTAAAAAAGGTGAGTTAATATGTACATACCTCTTGTAGTGGCTATATAGCACCTGAATACCAAATGGAAAATAAGTACTCTGTGAAGTCGGATGTGTTCAGCTTTGGAGTAATACTCCTTGAAATAATAAGTGGTCAAAGGAACGGCCGACATGGGCATCTCATAAGTAGAGTAAGAACTCAGAAATAACTCAACCTAGTTGCAATTAGTTACAAATTCAGTTAATTAATAACATGTATGTTAAATTTTCACAGGCACAGAATGCTTGGACGACAAGAACCACTGAAAGTTTGGTAGATCCCATGTTAAAGGGTGATTCAAGTATCTTCGCATCCATTTTGAGATGTATCCACATTGGTGTGTTGTGCATTCAACCGAAAGCAAAAGATAGGCCAACGATAAATGAAATTGTCAACATGCTTTATAGCCCCTCTATGACCTTGCCAGAACCATCAGAGGAGTTCCATTCTGTAGAGAGTGAATAGAAAGATATGGAAAATAAATTCAGATTTGCATATTATACTAATTTCACTTCAACATATGTCTTTATTTGGTGTTCATGTATGTGAAATTATTATTCGGTTTTGAATTTATCGTACTTTATCAGAATTTTGATTTATTAAATTGTTTAGCAAACATAGACCAATTCATGATCCTGGCCTACAAGGCAACGCCTGCACCATGTTAATTGATGTAGTAAATTAGCTTCATTGGAATTCATAATGTTCTTATTTATGTTAATTACACTACAAGTCCCACACCCTTTTTGATTCTCAAGTGACGGCCCCTTGAACTTACTAATCTTTCAATTCAATCCCAGTAAATATAAATCAAAGTTAATACATCGATTTTAATAGTGTTCATCATTCTGGGTTCTAAACATTGAATTGTAACACGTTAACAAACATTCATCAATCGGGAAAGATAAGAGCTCGTTTTATCTATAAAATCGATTTGAGGATTTTTTTCTTTTTTTTGCAAAACATAGTTAGGGTTACTGATTCTTGGGTTCAAGTTTCCGGTAGCGATATCATTAGCCAGTTTACCCCGATTGAGCTGGAGAACTTCATGATAATGATTAAGTATACCTTGTTATGTGATAAAATATAAGTGCAATTATTTTTGTATTTATCTGTCTCGAAATGTGTTGTAAATTTGGTGCAAATTTCTCATATAATGTCGTGCTCTTTTACTATATGTTTGTTTTCATCTGATTCAAAAATATTAAGTGAATGAAAAGTTAAAATGAACTTGTGACAAGTCCAGTTGAATTAGTATTTATAGGACAACTTAATTGTTAGTAATACTTTTTCTTTTTCTTTTATTTTTAAGGTACATTTCAAGCTCAACCTACCCCAGATGTGAATCCACCTCCTGCTACTACTGGAAATGCCGATCACTTGCAGTTTAAGTTGGACAAAATCAGAGTTGCCACAAATGACTTCTCAACAGAGTTGGTGAGAGGTGGTTTTGGTGCTTTTTTCTTGGTAGTAAACGTGTTTATATCGGCATATTGTATACGTAATTAATGAAATAATCCTATCCTATCTAATTAAAAGTTCGAACATGTAAAATAGGAGTTGTACTATATATTCATATTAATTGGTTGTCATGTAGTGAAAGATGATGCGATACAACTAGATCAAAATCATAAAAATTAAATTTCCCCGAATTTCATGGAGAACTTGATGACGGTCGAAAAATACGTGAAAAAATTGTCGATAAGGTCCCGTCAAGGAGAAAGGAGTTCAGAGCTGAAGTGGACATATTGTCAAAATTTGAACATAAGAACCTGGTTACCCTGATTGGTTTCTCCTCGAAAGTAGAAGAGAAGCTTCTTGTCTATGAATATGTCCAAAATGGAAGTCTAAGTAAGTTCTTGTTTGGTAAATTTTCAGCACTTCTTCTTAACCACAAATTCAATGGCAGTCCACTTATAGCAAATTCCATTATGTTCTTTTGCAGACGATGCAAGTAAACGCTCAGATTTGGATTGGAATGCACGGTACAATATTATAAGGGGCATTGGCAAAGGTATTCTTTATTTACACGATTTTAATAGTGTTCATCATTCTAGGTTCTAAACATTGAATTTTAACACCAATATGTTAACAAACATTCATCAATTGTTGGGAAGAATAATAGCTCGTTTTATCTATAAAATCGATTTCAGGATTTGTTTTTTGCAAAACTTAGTTAGGGTTAGTCATTCTCGGGTTCAAGTTTCCGGTAGCGATATCATTAGCCAGTTTGCCCCAATTGAGTTGGAGAACTTTACGATAATGATTAAGTATACCTAGTTATGTGATAAAATATAAGTGCGACTATCTTTGTATTTAGCTGTCTCTAAATGTGTTGTAAATTTGGCGCAAATTTCTCATATAATATCGTGCTCTTTTACGATATGTTTGTTTTCATCTGATTCAAAAAAATTAAGTGAATGAAAAGCTAAAATGACCTTGTGACAAGTCTAGTTGAATTAGGATTTAATTAGGGCAACTTAATTGTTGATACGCAAAAATTGCAGACTTTGGCTTGGCAAGGATAATTGATCTAGATGAATCTCATTGGCCCCTTGAGCTTACTAACGACACTCTGTTTACCCGAGTTCAATCTCTCTTCGCTGGTAACGGCTATCTCATCCGTCAATTCGGATGCTTCCTTCCGAATACGACAAACTCATCAGATTCGATTCTAACAATGTTAGCCCTGATGAAACCCAACCGAGGTCATACGCAATGAACTAGTAAATAAAGTCATCGAAGAGGGCGATGAGAAGTTGTTTGAGTCATGTGTCAAGCTAGTTAAAGGTTTCGGCCTTTCGGGAAACATAAGAACGCAGCTCGGTTTAAGAACCAGCACTTTGCTCTATTAGAAACTATCCAGACTTGAAGATTGACTTGTTCGAATGCCTTGCGGAGGGGATGGAGAGGAAACCGGGTCCTGGGAGACTAGAGAAACAGAAGGAGATGGTGTGCGAAGAAGAAGATGAGTTGTTCGAGATAGACTTATCGTTTCATAGGATTAGGTTTGCGAAAGAGGCCTGCCAGAGGTTAATCAATGACAACATCAACATGAACCAGGATATGGAAGATTAGGTTGTTGTCGATGTTCATCATTTCAGGTTCTAGACATTGAATTTTAACACCAATATGTTAACAACATTCATCAATCGTTAAGAATAATAGCTCGTTTTATTTGTAAAATCGATTTGAGGATTTTGTTTTTTGCAAAACACAGTTAGGGTTAGTGATTCTCGGGTTCAAGTTTTCGGTAGCAATATCAATAGCCAGTTTTCCCCCCAATTAAGCTGGAGAACTTTATGATAATGATTGAAAAGTATACCTAGTAATTATGTGATGAGATATAAGTGCAACTACCTTTATATTTAGCTGTCTCTAAATGTGTTGTAAATTTGGTGCAAATTTCTCATTTAATGTCGTGCTCAATTCTTATTAAAATTTGTACACACTTTTGTACTGCTTCATATACAAGACGAGCCAATTGGAATGGGGCGAATTATCTTTTTTTATCTTTTATGATACGAGTATCATATATTTTGCTACATTTTCTTTTCAAGGAGACAAGATTGGCAAACTTATAATACTATTTCATGACACATATACGTGTTTGATCTTGACAGGGGAAAGGGATTGCACTGATGAAACAAAGACACTGAGCGGCCTGATTTCCCTGCCCGTTCTGACCAGCTACTATGTACAAGAGTGACCAATTCAAGAAAAGGCCTTACGACCCGTATAATGTGTACACTAGCCCAGATAAGACGATCCTATGTGTCGATTCCTACCAAAGCATGTACATTTGGATGTTATGTGGACTCATCATGCGATAAGAGTTCGTTAGGTTGGTGCGGTTTTCGCATCCAGCCTCGTCAGAGCCATCAAATTCCTCCAGCTCCATTAGCGGCAACTGGCGAATGATATCACTATCGGAAACTTGAAATCGAGAATCACTGACCCTAACTCCTAATTGTGCTTTGCATAAAAAATTGGCAGAACACATGTTAACGAGTGATACAAGTATCTTAGGAGCCATTTTCAGATGTATCCACATTTGTCGACTATGCATCCAACATGAAGCAGAATCACGCCAACAATAAACGAAATTGTTGACATGCTCAAAGTCGTCTTAAATTTTATGAAACCCTATGTCGAAATTTCAAATCAAACTATTTATTTACCATAGAAAAGAAAAACGTGATGCAGTGAACTTCAAATGTGAATTTCGTGCAAATTTCTAATTTATATTCGAGCTCTTTTCCTATCCAAATTTTCGTGCAAATTTCTATTTCTATATTCGTACTTTTTTTTTTCAATTTGATGCACATTTCAAATTTAATGTTCGTATTGTGTTAAACCATTCTTTAATTTTCTTTTTTAATTCATCCACTTGGACTTATGTGTAAACCTCGAGATCCAAAAATTCCGAGACCCTATGCAGGTGAACATGCCATATGTGCTCAGAGCGCCCTGGACATGCTTAATAGCCGCCCTTCTATTACCTTGCCAGAACCATCAAATTAAACACCAGATCTTATACATGGTCTGATTCATAATTTCATTTCGTATACAGTTAGATAATACATAGAAACTGTACTATTTCAATTCAACATACATCGTTTACTTGATGCATGTTCATCTTTGTGAAATCATTATACGGTTGTCAAATGAAGTGGCGGATGTACTCGGGTTCCACCGGACCCCCCCCCCCCCCCCCAAACTTGCATTTTGCCCCCTCCCCCCTCAAATTATACAATTTTACATTATAGACCCTCCTAAAAACATTTGTCTCTTTACTAATTATTATATTAAAAAATTGCTATGTCATGATAAATTATTTACATTATGACCCCCAGCGAATATCATTTTTAGATCCGCCACCGATCATTTCTTGAAAATTTGATGTATTAAATTGTTCTGCAAACATAGACCAATTATTGATCATGGTCTTTATCATGTTAAATAAATGTTAATTGTCATAGTAAATTAGCTTCATCAGAATTCATAATGTTCTTGGGTAAGTATATCACTACCTACTGGGCTAAATTGGAATGGAAGTAAATTAAGTAAGACTATGATATTTTTGTTTGAAAATTAATTATAAGTTGAGTTCAGATGCATTAAGTTCAAGTTCACTTCAGATAAGAAATATCACATGTCCCATATTGCAGGCTTGCAACAACGGTTACCTTTGTGAGGTGAAGTTCGTAGTAATGACGATAAGGAATATCACATGTCCTGTATTGCAAGCTTGCAACAACGGTTGCCTTTGTGAGGTGAAGTTCGTAGTAATGACGAAAAAAACTTGCCCCGAAATTAAAAAGCTAAATTTTGCTCTCGTTGAGAGTTGAACTCAAGACCTCCCGCTTACTAAACGGGTGCTCTAACCAACTGAGCTACGAGAGCCAATCGTACACCATTTTTCAATCTCATTATATATATATATATATATTGTTCGAATTGAGTCATCAGAAAATCACATGCTTTGTGTGACTTTGTTATGACTAGGGAGTTATGACACGTGAGTTTTGTCTCGTGAGTGCATGCCTATGGTCGTGGATCTACACAGCAATTGACATCTGTCACTTTCCGATAGTGACGTTTTCAGAAATTTTATTTCCACTTTTGTTGCTTCTATTTCAAACTCATTAATTCTTCCTCCCATTTTGGCAAAGGCCAACGAATTCACTATTTACCTTCTAGTACATTGATAGGTACTAGATTCTGAGTGACCACAAACATTTAGGGCGGAGCATCGGTACAGAACCAGACCGGGATGGACCGGATCAAAGTTTGAGATTTTTGGAGGATTAAAGATCGGACCGTATAGACACGGTGCGGTCCAGGATCGGAAAACGGGTCGATCCGGTCCAAAGACCGGTATGGACCGGTATAGTAAATATATTTAAAAAATGAAAAAAAGCTAGCTGTATCACATGACTGGTACAACCTACTAGGACCAAGGTAGTACTAGTAGGCAGTAGCCTAGTAGTACAATAGTACTACACATTTCCATTTCCACCCCCAGAATATCATTCTTCTTTGTCTTTCTTCTTTACCAAATCCTAAAACGAAGCTATTAATCCTCCTGCCCAACTCCATCCAAAAATTACAAATACAAATCCAAAATATCATTACAAAGGCTCAAATCTGTGTCGACGAGATGGGTAGCTTAGGCTTGGGATTCGTGGAAGAGTTACCTTCCAGTGGTGGTGGCGGCGTAGCTAGGTGGTGTGGGTGGAGAGATTGAATTTTTGTTTGGTGTGGCCAATAAGAGAGAAAAGTGATGGACATGGATTGACGGCAAATCAATTGGGGTGTTAGGGTTGGAACTTGAATTAGGAAATGGGAATGAGACTATAAAAGTAGTAATAATAAATATATATTTTTTAAAAAACCGGTCCATAACGGTCCGTACCGGTAAAATGCCGGTTTTGGACCAGACCGGACAGAAGACCGGAATCCCCAAAATCCTTGAGCCGAGGACCGGACTGTATTATATACGGTCTGGACCGAGACCGGAAAACCCGGTCCGGTCCAGTTTTCCGATCCCGGTCCACTTATGCTCAGCCCTACAAACATTGATGATACATTAATCCTCCCTAACCTATACTCTATGTGCTAATCCAATCAACACTTCATATTATTATAACAACAAAAGCTTCTATTTTAAAAGCCGCAGGTTTTATGACCGGTTTTGGAATTTTGTAGAACAGAAACGCTCGCTGGAAATCACTTTGTTTCACGAGGCAAACGTTATGAGTGCATGTATGTTTTGTCGTACTACATATGGCAGTATCTCAAGGTGGACCTATACACGTAATCTACAACGCATTTCCCACTCGACTCGATAGAGTTTTATGCACTTGTGAAGTAAGTGACACTTTTGCCAGTTGTATGCATATTGTGAACATCATGCATACGACAAAATTTTGTTCAATTGAACAACAAATATGTCAGTTTATGCACCGATCGAATGGAGTATTGTTCAACTGAAAGGGAAATCTACCGGCGTACACGTCGATTAAGGGGAGGTTTGTTCAAATGCATGACGGGTCACACATATTTACAAATATACACGTAATACGTAACGCATTTGCATCCGATAGATTTTTGTTTAGTCGTATAGTAAATCGTATATACATCCGATGGAATTATATTCAATTCCAAATATGCAAAAAATAATATTTACTATTGCACATGCATGATGGCTTATTATTAGCGAATTTAATATAAATAGAAGTATTACACACCTCTTCAGTAGTTCGAGATTTTGGGAGAATTGGATATCTATCGTGGTTTTAGAGCCATCTGGTTCACGTCCACCTGGGTTCGAATCTCCCCGGAAACAAACTCCGTCCTTATTAAATTTCCACTCGATTGGCCTCCCCAAAAAGGTTGAAATCGGCCACGAGTGCGGATGAGGTGTTGGAGAATTAATAAAATAAATGACTAGATTATGTTCCTCTCGTTGGGCCTTCCCAAAGAGGTTGAAATGAGATCACGAGTGCGAGAGAGTATTAGCGAATTTAATATAAATAGATATTTCACACCTCTTCAGCAGTTCGAGCTTTTTGGAAGAATTGAATATTTATCACTTATTACTGTTACAGTGTTGAAACAAATTTAAATGGAATCTATCTCATTTGGTCGGAATATTTACATAGATATACAGACCTGTGTTAAATATTAGAAATATTTTGGAAAAAAAGAAAAAAGCGTTAATCAATTTTCAACTTTTCATCGACTTTGCAACTGAACATAGAATAGTCTCTTTTAAGACTTAATTAAATCTTGAGGAGCCACGGCCCACGGTCCTCCTAGTAATTTTACTAATTTAGGAGATTTTCAGTAAATCTTTGCAGTAATATTAATATTGTGTGGTAATTTTTGTCGTGATGGTCAGACTCAGATGGAAACATATCTTTGTCTTATCTTATCCCGAAGCATTTTTTTAAAAATTACTTTAGAACAATTTTTTTTTTTAATAAATGAAATATATAATACCTGCCACTAGTCTGGGCCTCTGGGGAGATACCCCAATCCCCCATTCATATTGGTAGCAGCAGTAGTTATTATTCTATTTTTTTATTTTCTGTCATTAATTCTTGATAAGAGCAAAAATCCCACACAACTGGACAATATTTAACACTGAAACGGTACAAATATTTGTTTGAAGTTCGATACGACGAAACGAATATTGAACCAAGTAGCTCAGTATATGGTTCGACAATTAGAAGATTCCAAATGTCATGTACTACATTTTGTTTCATTGCCGGCCTGAGCTCGAGTCCGATTACTTTAGCCAGATTATTCATAACTCATGAAGAGAAAAGTGTAGGATAATTTTTTCATAATCTTTTTTTAATGAAATTCCGTTTAAAATGTAACTATTGTGATTCATTCGAATACATTGCATTGTTAATTATAAATGATTCGTAACATAAGGGGCTATATCAATATTTTCAAAAATATAAATTTGTAATACGTGTTTGATCACCTCAACTAGGATTCATGACCACATGTTTGTAGGATTCGAACTTAAATTTGAGATCTCATATAAGGAGCAAGTAATTTAAAGAAAATGAACAAGAAATAAATGAAAACTTAAATTTTGAACCGCGAGAGTAATTAAATTTACATAATAACGAACAAATGATACGATTGTATGAGTACACACCCTAACAAATTGAACGAGTGATATGATTTAGTATTATATTTATCAAAACTAACCTAAGTAAAGTGATTGTTTCCTTCCATGTTACATTTAGAAATGATCATATATACAATGAATCGTGCATGCTTAAGTTACGCCCACATCTTTTAAGAATAATCAAATATAATGCGTACTGTAGGCACATGAATTTGAGTACGGTACACGGGTACAGTTCAAGTAATTTTGAAGTGTCACTAGCTGAGCTACTTCACATAATATATATATCTATCAGTCTAGCTAACCCTTTTCCAAAAGCATTGTATACATGGTGATGTTTTTATTTCATTTTAGTTTCATTCAAGTTTATTAATGTTGTATTATTTTCGTCTATAATTTTTTTTAAAATGAACTGATTTATAATATAAAATTAATTACACTAATATGAATTGGACATAAAATACAACTAAAATACTTTGTAGTAGCCTAAACCCATTCTTCAAATTGACCTAAATTTTTTCCTTTTCTTTTTCAAGGTTTATACTATAAATAAATTTGTTCAATTTATTTCAATTCAAAACAATTTAGATCAATATTAATGTAATATAATAAGTCGGTTGATTTACCCAATTGATTTGGAACCCAATCAATTTCAATGAACCCAGTCAATTTTAGTCCATTGATCTTACTTATTTAAATTCAATATGGTACGTACATGTGTCATTATTTAATAAAATGTATACGGTTCGAATCCTATTTGCGTGACATTTTCTCCATTATTTGTATTATTATTTTTATCAAGGTGTTTGGTACAAATCTTGTTGTCATGAATTTTCTTTATTATTTGTATCATTACTTTAGTTGAAGGTGTTGTGTTCGAATTTTATTGACGTAATTTTTTATTTTTATTTATTATTTTCTTAAATCCTTATTATTTAACACAAAGTTGTATGGTCGTACTATACTTAATTTAAAAATAGTCATGATATGTTCTTATGAAAAAAGACATACTTCCTCTGTCCAATAATAAATATAACACTTAATTTTGTTGATTTTTTCGATGGTCATTTTGACATTAAATTATTCTTAAATCACACGACAAAAATAATAATGGCAAGAGATATTGCGGCATTGACATAACAAAAGTCATCGACGAAACAAAATGGCAAGAGATAATAATGACATACATGACAATATATTCAACTGATGAAGAATACCAATTAACATGCGAAAGCTGCATTACAGATTTTGAAGTTAAATGTTTCCAAAGCCTACGGATGTATCGAATGGTTCTTAACTCATCGGAGGAATATTTTTCTCACGTGTAATATCGTTCAATTCAAAACTATTTATTGCATAACTACAAAAACTATACATACATTTATAGGACACCATTTATATTAAGTTCAATTACTCAATTAGTTATTTTTTGTTATGTTTGAAGGCATTATGTGAAAATTATATATTTACTCCATTGATTTCAATATATTATTTAATAAAAAAACAATATTTTACAATATTACGCTTCACACGCGTGTCAGTTATAGTAAACAAGAATACTACTATCGTTGTATGAAATTTCCAATTCTGTGATCGGCGATGTTCATGCAATTTCCAATTTATCAAAAATTCTTCACAGGAGTCGAATGGAGTTAATTACTAAAATCATAAAACAAGTTAATTATAGCCGGTAAGTAGTAAAAATAATAAAAACCCGACCATAATCACTACATTCCCTTCCCCAGTTTAGAAGTTTTGAGTTTCTCCAAGGCCAATTAATTTTTATAAAGAGCCACAATTCATCACCTCCACTAGCAGAAAACATGATGAAAAGCCATAGCTAAACACAATACTACTAGTGCTAATCCGTGTCGGTTGCAGTAAACATTAAAACGTGTCCGTTTCATTTACCACCACCATAACCCATTAACAGTAGTACCACCACCATTAAAACCCCATCAACAACCACCGAACCGAACCGAACCGATATATCTCCCCTCATTAATACTAAACCCTCACTCACTCACTCACACACATCATCTCTTTTGTAATTCTTCACAACCCCAGAGAGAAAGAAAAACTCATTCCATTCCTCGCCATTTTATTTTCCAGGTGTCTACTCTCCATCGCTACCCGACGAAACTCACCGAGTCCCTCGTTTTAACTCTATTTCCCCTTCTCCACCTTTAAAATGGCACTCTCCACATCTCTCTACAGTACTAACTACAAACCCTCCATGTACCAAAACCCCACCACCACCATGCCTAAGTTCCGCTCCAACTCCAACCCCACGACGTCGTTTCTCTTCGAAGCCTTCCGCTTCACCGGAGTATTCCTCGCCGCCGTTCTCCTCCTATGGGCCTTTTGGTCTTTTTACGCACCCGAACCCACCCCCAACCCCTACTTCTCCACCGTTCCCATGCTCATCAACTGCTCAGACTCCGTTTCGGGTTCGGGTCAGAACATGCTAAACGACCCGCCCGACCCGACTTACTTCGACGACCCGAAGCTCACCTACACTATCGACTCTCCCCGGGTTAGGAACTGGGACGAGAAGCGGGCCCACTGGCTGAGGCAGCACCCGTCTTTTATACCCGGTGTCGAGAACCGGATTCTGATGGTGACCGGTTCGCAGGCGACTCCGTGTAAGAACCCGATTGGTGACTATTTGCTGCTCAAGTTTTTCAAGAACAAGGTGGATTACTGCAGGAGGCATGGGCTGGACATTTTCTATAACAATGTTTTGTTTCAGGACAAGATGTTTTCGTTTTGGGCCAAGACGCCTACGGTCAAGGCCGCGATGCTGGCCCATCCGGAGGCGGAGTGGATCTGGTGGGTTGATTCCGATGCGGCCGTGACGGATATGGACTTCAAGCTGCCGTTGGACCGGTACAAGGACCATAACATGGTGATCCATGGTTGGAAGCATTTGATTTACGAGAAGAAGAGCTGGACGAGTATCAATGCGGGTGTGTTTCTGATCCGGAACTGCCAATGGGCTATGGACTTTATGGACAAATGGGCCAGCATGGGCCCACAGAGTCCAGATTATGATAAATGGGGAGAGGTGTTAAAAACAACTTTTAAGGATAAAATATTCCCCGAATCGGATGATCAGTCGGGTTTGGTTTACTTGCTGTTGACGGAAAAGGACAAGTGGGGGAGCAAAGTCTATGTGGAGGCGGAGTACTATTTCGAGGGGTATTGGATGGAGATTGTGGGTAAGTTTGACAATGTGACGGAGCAGTACCAGCGAATTGAGCGCGAGGTGCCGCGTTTGAGGAGGAGGCATGCCGAGAGACTGACTGAAAGTTATGCTGCGGTGTGGGAGGACCATCTTAAGAATACCGGGGGTTATGCCAGGGGGAGCTGGCGTAGGCCGTTTATTACTCATTTTACGGGGTGTCAGCCGTGCAGTGGGGATCATAATCAAATGTATTCGGGGCAAACTTGTTTCGATGCTATGCAGAAGGCCTTGTTGTTTGCGGATAATCAAGTGTTGAGGAACTACGGTTACAACCACCCGGATCTACTTGATCCCGCTGTGGTGGTGCCGATACCATATAATTATCCTGCTTGAGAGAGTTTTTATGCGTGCTTAGTTTGTTCTATGTTGGCCTAGTGTATGCATGTTACTAGTACTATTTATGTAAATTTATGGGTATGTGGTCGGTTGTTTATTTAGAAACTTGTATGTTTATGAAAATGGATGGTGAGTTATATGTTATAGTTTTATTTTGATATCAAATTTTGAATCTATATAATGTTTTGCAATTGAACAATCTCTTGCTGAATACACATTTGGGATGTCTCAAATGTGTCAACACAAGTACACAACAATTGTAATGAAATTAATACTAATTTGATAGGTTGGTACAATTACAACTAAAATAACATCTATCTAAGAAACCTTAGTTCGTCTTACGCTCTTGCATGCTTTTCACCTTTTGTTATGTACTCCACCAAACATTTTTTGCATGATGAAAGGCAAACTAAAGGCTAAAGCTGCTAAAAGATAAAATAGATGGAGGTTGGAATCTTTTGTCTTCTAGGGTACAAAAGTAGTGTCAGTGACATTGGAGTTGGAGATGCCTCTTCGGAGTATTGTGACCGTTGTCTTTTGGTGGCAAATTTCGTTTTTTAATTTTTTAAGTCTCATCTTTGTTTTATAATTTTTTGTTTTTATTTACAATATAGAAGCAATTAATCAAGTCGATCACTTTTAGACTATTTTTAGGAACGCTTCCATAATGATGTTTATTACATTTACAAGATTCAAAGTCTTCCATAATGATGTTTATTACATTTACAAGATTCAAAGTCGAAACTTTATTTCGGTAAACTCAAGTTTACCACCACTTAAGTCTTGAGTCAACAAAGGTTAGTTTTCTTGTATTTTTAAAGTGTTCTCAATTTTCTTATTCTAGAAACATATTCTCTAATTGTAATTTATATGAAACACATAAATTTACTTTTTTTTCCATAGATATTAGCGGGTAATCAGTGTCATAATCTCTAATAGAGGATTCGATCTTCATACAAACTCACATAATTTATTAGAGGGTGCACATACTGACAATGGTTACGTCATACTAACGTCCATCTAAGAAACCTAGATTTAGATAAGTTTAAACAATCTCTGTGGGTGTTAAAAAAGTTTAGGCTTGCATCGAATCATGATTTTTGGTCCAATTTCATCATTTCTAATCCTAAGCATAAGACAAGTTTCCCTAATTAAGGGTATTATTAACCCCGTACTACACTCGATCCAAAAGTAAAAGGAGGCAATTAGAGTTCAGGCCCTTTAGCCTATCAAGCATTGGCAAACAAACTATATTCCACTTCAATCAAATTTATATGATCCGAGCTTTATTAAATCTCGTTTGTGCCAGCACAATAATATGTATTGACAAAGCCATTCAAGATACATGATTAAGCTAAACAACTTTGCCACTAAAAAGCCAAAGATGATTTCCGTTTGTAATGAATACATTACCTTTTCTCTTTAAAAAAAATCAAACACTACCGGTTCAACTAGAGAACTATTACTCATAGTCGGGTGCATAAACCCGTAGTTACGAAGTACCTGATTATCCGCAAAGTTCAATGCACGTTCCATCCCCGAAGCACAAAAATCCCCTGCATACATCGGGTTGTGCTCTCCACTACACGGCTGACATCCCGTGAAGTGTGTAATGAATGGCCGCCTCAGTTTGTCGTGGCTTTCTCTTCCTTCCCCCATATACTGTTCCCTCTCTTTCCCATAGCTCGTACTCATAACCTCTGCATGTCTCCGTCTTAGCCTCAGGTCGCGCTTCTCGACCTCCATGTCCTTCTTAGCAATGTCATCCAACTTATTGACAATTTCAACCCAGTAACCTGATAAGGAATACTCATTTTCTATATAGATCATATTTCCCCATTTACTTTTCTCTTTCAAGACTAAATAAATTAAGGCAGACTGATCATCCGACTCTGGAAACATTTTGTCCTTCAAGGTTTCTTTCTCAATCCGGCCCCATTTTGCATAATCTGGGCTTCTTGGGCCCATGTTGGCCCAAACATCCAATAAGTCCATGGACCATTGGCAGTTTCTTATCAGAAAAACACCCGCATTAGCTGCAACCCAACTTCTTTTCTCGAAGATCAAATCGGGCCAACCATGAATTACAACATTGTGATCCTTATACCTCTCTAATGGAATCTCAAAGTCCATATCCGTAAAAATGGCATCAGAATCGACCCAAAAGATCCATTCCACCTCCGGATGCGCCAACATGGAGGCCCTGACCACTGGTATCTTGGCCCAAAATGACTTCATTTTTGGGTCCAAGAACGCATCATTGTAGAAAATGTCATATCCATGACGCCTACAATAATCAACCTTGTTCTTAAACAATCTCAACAACATATGATCTCCCACGGGACTTTTACACGGTTTAGGCTGAGACCCCGTGAGAACGAGTACCCGATTCTCCACGCCCGCAGAGAACGTCGGATGATGCATCAACCACTCGGTCCTCTTCGAATTCCAATTAGTAACCGGCTTATCTAGCGTATACGAAATTTCTTTATCGTCGTAAAATGTACCGTGTGTAGATTCATGGGCCATGTCAAGGGCTCGGCCTTCTTGTGGGCAGTCATAGGCGTTGGGCCTGTAGAACTTTGAAAAACCTGGCCATGACCCAGGAAAAAATGAAACCGCGCAAATCATGAGAATCGTCACCGTAGCAATAATAAAGAAGCACCAATCTCTAGTAAAATTCGATGGCTTTGCTTGGAGTATGTGTTTGGCCATGGCTAGTTTTAATCTATGATGATTGAAGTATTTCATAAGAAGAGTATAAATCTGTAATGCTCCTGTTGTGTGTATATATAATCTCGAGCCTAAAAAAGCAGATTTTGTAACATGATTAAAGAGGAAGAACAATTAATTAATAAAAGAGGAAGAATAATCAATTAATAAAAGAGGAAGAATAATTAATTAATTAATTAAAGAGGATTTCATTTTTAAAAAATATTGGTCAAAGATAAATTAAAAAGGGGATACAATAAAAGGATAGTGTCTTGATTAATTTGAAGGAAAGAAATCTTACTCCTATGTATGTTTTACAGTTATGGAGGTTGATTTGAGGAGAAAATTTGAGCAATTTTAACTTGCCACACATATGTTGCACATTATAGTGACAATAACATTTCATATCCAACTATTAAAGATGTTAATTACAAAGTTAATTTGTGAAATCATTCAAACTTTAACACCTGTACTTTAGAATCCCTTTTGTATCTCTGTTATAAGTAATCTTAAACGTCTGTTTCATACTTTCATTTCATCAATAACTATGATTTTCCTACTCATACTCTTTTCACTATTACTTAACGACTATTTATTTATCATTTCAACAACTAGTTAAATGGCCTCAGACTGACCGATTGAGTTTAACAATCAATAAATAACTCACATATTTCGTATTAAACATTTTTAAAATGTCTTTACTGTGTTTCATACTTTAATTTTATCACTTTTGCATGCCTTACCTTTAAAATATTTTTGTATGGTGTATTGAAAACTCAAAAGCTTAAAGGAAATCACTCAAATCAGGGTTGTAAAGGACAGTATATTAGTAAAAAGAAAACAAAAGTAATAGCGGAAAAGACTCTTTTCTCGTGATATAAATTATTGACATTTAATTTGACAGATCTTCTTAATAAAACTGCATGTAGTATATAGTTTGACATAACCCACAATAATTCTTTTCAATTTTATGTTTCTTATGACCAATCGTTAGCTATGTGACAAAAACATAGGAGTAGCACTTACATGGTGCAACAAATCACTGATCTATGATTAAGAATGTTAATCTTTTAAGGCCCAATTTAAAGGAGTGACACATCCCCTGTTTTGCTTTGTTGTTGATCCACTCACTATGACAGTACAAAAGTTTCAGAAGGCAACTGTATGAGCCAATCGAGAGATGGCAAATCACAATTTTTCCACCAAAAAGTTAAAGCTGATTTCTTTTTCATCACTAATGAATCTAGTATGAAATTTCACTAGTTAATCTTGCATTTGCAGCACGAGGTGTAAAATGGTGATCATTCTTGTCCATTTTAAGTCTCTATAACGGGTCTCGGACCTTTTGGCCAAGTATGGCAGGGATGAAGTCAATTTCATATCCACGTTTAATTTCTTCAGGTAGAAGCCTAGAAGGCAGTCAACCACTTAGGCCAATGCTTAGAACTTGGAAGGTGGCTAACTAATTCTGTAATAGTTTTGGAAGGAAGATATATCATGAGTATGTAGCTAATGATCGATGTATTTGCAATGTCTCTGGACTAGAGCTAGCTGCAAAAATATTTACCCAGAGTTAAGCAGAAAAAAAGCTACTACTACCTACCTTTAAGGCGCTTTAACCAACAGGCAACAATTAACAAGTAGACACACACCAAATCTCATCATCAATCAAGTAGTTTTCAAAACAAGAACAACCTAAAAGATGTAAAATTGGATTTCATATAAGTAGTTGAAAATTGAAATTCTACTGATAATCAGCGGTATTAGGCAAATTGAAAATAATAATCATAATAATAATAAGGAGGTGAATAAGGAAGGCGAGAATGATATGTGGGAATCGGAATGCCAACGAACCTTACAGCCGTCGATCGGTCGATGTTTCCCAGCGATATTGCTTAGGTTTTGTTCCAACCATCCTGAGATTAGATTAATATATAAAATCAAAATTAGATAACCTTATTGGATCTGATTGATTTAGAGAGAGTTAGCCCATTTCCATTTCCTAGAAAGTGTCTTCCGGGACAAGAAGTTGCACCCCGTCATGTAAGACTCCCTGCTCACAGATGGCTCCTGCAAACAAAAACAAAGAAATAAGCAAGAAAGAGAAGAAAGACAAAGGAAAAGGAAAGGACTTTGCGATCTTTTGTAGCAAGTCGTTTCCTTATTACTGCCAGCATTCGGTATTGTTCTAGCAGGATTGGAAACGAAGTCGTATGTGGTTTCAATTAAATAAGGATGATAGGGTGCAACGAGATGGTGCCCAATGTGTGGACCCCACCTCCTCATACACGAACGATTATGAACGTGAAAATGTTAAAATTCAAAGAAAAAAAAGGACATAAATACGGATAGGATACTTTTAATTTTTATAGATGTATGTTATTGTATCTAATGTTTAAGCTACAATTTCTTAGGGCTGGCGTCGGGCGGGATTTACGGGATATCGGGATTTTGGGCTCGGAAATTTTGGGATCGGGATAATATTTGTTCATCCCAATCCCGCCCGAAATAATGCGTGGTATATTTCGGGATTGAGAATTCGGGATTCGAGCGGGAATTCGGGTTCCCATATTTAGTTTTGCTTTTCTAAGACAAAATAAAAACTCTTTTATATAGGATGCATAATATTTTTTTTCTTTCAATATATTGCTAGTAATATAAAAATTCAACATATTTTTCATCAAAATAGTAATCGTAATTGAAACATTAACAACTAGTTTAATCAAAACAAAATAAAATCAATCAACCAACGTCAATACATAATTAAGAGGAATGCAAAGCAACAAACTTTGTCCAAAATGAAAATCAACAAATCATATAACGTCTCTCGCAAGCACAATAAAGTGATAAATTAACATCTTTGGCAAACACAATATTATTGTCTATCTTAATGAAATGAAAAACAACAAAATTTAAAGAAGCTAGTAGTAGTAGTATGTGATTTCCTAAATGATGTCGTCCACACACAGATAGAGATGGTACAGACGCGACAAGAAAAGAAAAAAAGAATGAGTGTGTGTCTATATATATATATATATATATATATATATATATATATATATATATATATATATATATATATATATATATATATATATATATATATATATATACACTTCAGGATTGGGACAAAACGGGATCGGGATTATTCGGGAAATCCCAATCGGAATCGAGAATTTCCCAAATTCCCATCCCAAACACCCAGCGAATTTCTAAATCTAGCGAACATTAAACGACCAAATTATCACAAAAAATCTCATATAAATGTCCAATGAATTAAAATAATATAATAAGCCAATTGATTCGCTCAATTGATTGACCTACCAATCAATTTTAATCTGTTGATTTTGCTTATTCAATTTCAATCTGATGCGTACATGTGTCATTATTTAATTAAAAGGTGTAGGGTTTGAATTCTGTTGGCGTGATTTTTATCCATTTTTTGTATTATTATTTTTATTAAAGGTGTTTGGTTCGAATATCATTATTTTAGTTGAAGGTGTTGGGTTCGAATCTTATTGACGTAATTTTTTTCTTTTTTATTTATTCTCTTCTTAAATCTTTATTTTTTTTAATATATAAAGTTATATGGTTGTACTATACATGATTTAAAAATAACCATGATATGTTCTTATGAAAAAAAAGACATACTTCCTCCGTCCAATAATAAATGTAACATTTGATTTTGTTAACTTTTTCGATGGTCATTTTGACCTTAAATTATTATTAAATCATACGATAAAAATAATTTAAAACATTATATCATAAAACTAGAATGTTTATATTTTCATAATATAATTTTTTAATTATTTTACTTGAATGATTTACAATTAATTTGATGTGAAACTAATCCTTGAAAAAGTCAATTATAAAACCAAATGTTACACTTATTATATATTGGACAAAGGAAGTATTTTATTTACCAAACGTCAATTTAGCTCTGATGATAGAGAACCTGAGGATACTAGCTAGGCCACTTGGAATTTGAATATCGTCCATATTGCGGCATCAATATAACAAAAGGCATCGATAAAACAAAATGGCAAGAGATAATGAGGCACATGACAATATATATTCAACTGGTGAAGAACACCAATTAACATGCGAAATATGCATTGCAAATTTCGAAGTTGAATGTTTCCGAAGTCTAGAGATGTATCTGATGATTCTTAATTCATCGGAAGAATAATTTTCGTATGTCTAGTATAGTTCAATTCAAAACTATTAATTGCATAACTACAAAATCTATATACATTTATAGGACACCATTAGTGTTAAGTTTAATTACTCATAGTTATTTTTTGGTTACGTTTGAAGTCATTGCGTGAAAATTATATATTTACTCCATCCATTTCAATACGATACATTATTTTCAAGATGAACCTTGTCACCCCCATTTCTTTCGCTCTTTCAGTAACAAGTACACTAAGGCAGATTGATCATCGGAATCTGGAAAGTGTTTATCCTTGAACGTTGATTTCATGACCTTGCCCCACTGCACGTATTCAGGGCTTATCGGCCCCATGCTAACCCAAGCATCCATGAAGTTCATTGACCACTGACAGTTTCTTATCAGGAAAATCCCTGCATTTACTGCTAGCCAACTCTTTTCCTTCTCATCATCATAAAAATCAGGCCTGCCGTTAACAACGAAGTTATATTCTCTGTACTTCTCCAATGGGATCTTGAAATCCATATCTGTAAATACTGCATCTGAATCAACCCAAAAGAACCACTCAACCTCAGGATGTGCAAGCATTGCTGCACGAATTATCGGTATTTTCGCCCAGTAGAAGCTCATTTGGGATCCAAGTGCGGGTTGTTGTAGAAAATTCCGTATCTGTTGATTCTACAATAATCAACCTTGTTCTTGAAAAGCCTTAGTAGCAAACGATCTCCTAACGGGTGCCTACACAACGAAGGCTGAGAGCCTGTGATGACAAGTACACGCCTTTCTTTACCGAAATCAAAATCCACGTGATGCTTAAACCATTCTGTTCTCTTCGTATCCCAGTTCGTCATGGACTTTTGTATTGTGTAAGAAGTTTCTTTATCATCGTAAAATGTAGCATCTGTAGCTTCTTCTCTTATCCTAATGTCATTACCTCCTGGTGGACTCGGCTTGTACTGCGAGATCGAAAAGATTGACAACGATTCAATGACAGCCCACCAGACGCAAACTACTAGAAACACTGCAATAGCTGCAGTGCATTGGTACCTATCTGAGGTAGCAAAACCTGTCGATTTGGCCATGGATTTATGGTTTTGAGGAGTGATTTTTTTGGACTTGATTGTGTCTATAAGGTGATTCCTAAAGAATACTAACTTTAATTGGACCAGAATTTGCATGTGATGAGATTTAGTATCACACAAAGAAGAAGGAATAATGAGTCCTTTGAGGAACAGATGTAATATTATATACTAAAGTACTATATTTCCTGGGAGAACCTTCAGCAATTTGTGCAGATGGATGAAAATTCTAAGATGAAGATAAAGAGATCACAGATTGACAAGTGCTTTTAAGGGCCTGAACAGAATCTGATCTTAGATAAAAGTTTGCATGCGATGACTGATGAGATTTAGCTTAGTATCACTAGGAGATCAGGTAGTGTGTCTTCGATTGTTAATTTCATATTACAATTGTGTTTCCTTAGGATTAGGATGTGTCCTTAAGACTAGGAGATCTGGTACTATGAATAGATTGAAATTGAAATCATAAATGATCAACAATCTCATATTAGTCTAGTCTTCACTCTTCACAGAGGCAGGGCAAACAAAGAAAGATCACTCTTCTACCTTAGGAAAGACTACAAGCCTTCAAGACACAGTTTGATTACACGAGTTCGTTCATAGATACACATTCCTGTGAATTATGCATGCAGTAATCATGCCTCCATAGGAAGCAGAAGTTGAATGTCTACGTGGTTTGATCACTCGTATATGACTTTAATAACTGACTGGTTCAGACTTCAGATAAAGCTTAAAGCTTAGATTGTAAATAAAGAACAAGGCCATACATAGAATGGACATGTGTATACTTGACAAATCGCGAACAGTATGTAAAGCGTTGAACTAAACAAGCTCTGCAAAGTACAAACTGAAAATGAAAAGAAACTAGCTGTATCGGTAACTGAATGAAGACCGAGAACGTATACAGACACTAAGTCATTTGTGTGTACCTTACATTTGTGAAACGTATGTCATTATAGACTTATAGTTCCTCATCAGGGAAATTGAAGGGCACAGGTTTGATATAAGAACCTTTTGCTATGTCAGGACGCATGAACCCATAGTTGCGAAGCACCTGATTGTCCGCAAAGTTCAATGCTTTCTCCATCCCCACTAAACAAGAATCGCCCTTAAAGCTTGCGTTGTGGTCCCCACTGCATGGTTGACAGCCGTTGAAATGTGTGATATACGGCCTCCTCCACCCGTCCCCCTTTTTTCCTCCCTTCCTCAAATACTGCTCCCTGGAATATGCGTAACTCGCACTAACAGCCTCTGCGTGACGCCTCCTGAGATTTTTTACCTGTTTTTCGACCTCCATGTATTCCCTGGCAATGTTATCAAATTTATCTACCAGATAAAACCAGTACCCATTAATATGGTACTCATTCTCTACATAAACTCTGTCACTCCATTTCTTCTGCTCTTTCAAGAGCAAATAAACCAGAGCAGATTGATCATCTGAATCAGAATATACCTTATCCTTGAAGGTTGATTTCATGACTTGGCCCCATTCAGAGTAATTCGCACTACTCGGTCCCATGCTAGCCCAAGCTTCCATGAAGTCCATGGACCACTGACAGTTTCTTATCAGAAAAACGCCTGCGTTTACAGCTAACCAACTCTTTTCTCTGTCGTCATAAAAATCAGGCCTGCCAGCAACAACGAAGTTATAGTCCTCATACTTCTCCAACGGGATCTTGAACTCCATGTCTGTAAACACCGCATCTGAATCAACCCAAAAGAACCACTCAATCTCAGGATGCGCGAGCATGGCTGCACGAACTGCCGGTGTCTTAGCCCAATAGAAGGTCATCTTCGGTTCCAAGTGTGCATTATTGTAGAAAATGCCATAACCATTGATTCTACAATAGTCCACTTTGTTCTTGAAAAGCCGTAGTAGCAAGCGATCTCCTAACGGATGCCTGCACCGTGAAGGCTGCGACCCTGTGATGACGAGTACACGGCTTTCCTTCCCCAATTCGAAAGCTGGATGATACTTCAACCATTCACTTCTCTTTGCATCCCAGTTAACCATAGACTTACCCATACTGTAAGCAGTTTCCTTGTCATCGTAGAATGTAACAGCGGTAGGCTCTTCGCTCGTTCCTGGAAAGAAATGAGTCGAACTGGGGTTATACTTTAAGACCGAAAAGACAGGCAATGGGTCGTCGATGGTCCACCAAACGCAGACTAGCACGATTGCCGCAATAGTCACAGTGGATAACCATCTATCTGAGGTTGAGAAACTTGATGATTTGGCCATGGACTAAAGTTTCAAGAACTGACTTTTCTGGAGGTATAGCACTATGACAGTTTACATGAACTTCACACACTGTATAAGCTGAAGCATATAAAGACTGCAGCTTTAGTTGACTCACACTTGGCATGTGATCAGATTAAGTTCACACAAATAACAAGGACTTATGTGGTTTTCAAAGAATTGTAATATAAACTACTATTGCTGATAGACTGCTTAATTGGTGCTGTTAATTAAACAGTTTCAAAACCTTAATTCCATGTGATGACAATTAGTGACACTCCTGGGATCAAGGATACTGTTTCCTGAGGACCTTAATATTTTAAGATGCATTAGATTGATCGAGATTGGTGAACAGTCAAGACTTTAAACATGAGCACTTATCTAAAATAATATTTGTAGTATAAAAAATAATTAAGTAAAATCTACTTTATTTTTTCGGATGAACCAAGCATGCCATAGCAGGGGAATTGAACTTTCCATTTTACCCAGAAATTAGATTCAAGCAAACTATTCTTCTAGTAAACTTAGGCAGCAAGGACTATAAGGATTATATTGGCAATATCATGATTAAGAAAGCACAGACTAAAGAGAACATTTGACTTATTCAAAACTAGAACATACAGATACTTCAACTCTTGCATACATTACAGCTATCAGAAAACTTCACCATAAAATCCATCCCCAGGGTAATCAAACGGCACAGGTACGATATCCGAACCATCTGATATATCCGGGCGCATGAACCCATAGTTGCGAAGAACCTGATTATCCGCAAAGTTCAGCGCACGTTCAAGCCCCACCAAACAAGAATCGCCCTCAAACGACGTGTTATGATCCCCATTACAAGGCTGGCACCCAGCAAAATGAGTGATATACGGCCTCCTCCATTTGCCTTCCTCTGGCAGATACTGTTCCCTCAAAGTCGCGTAGCTCGCAGTAACAACCTCAGCGTGGCGACGCCTCAGCATGCGTACCCGCTTCTCCACCTCCACGTACTTCTTCGTAATGTTATCGAACTTGTTAACAAATTCCAGCCAGTATCCATTCAAGTAGTACTCATTCTCCACGAAAACCTTGTCACTCCATTTGTCCTTCTCTTTCAAGAGCAAATACACCAACGCAGACTCATCGTCAGAATCCGAAAATACTTTATCATGGAAGGTTTCTTTCATGACTCGACCCCACTCGGTGTACTTGGGGCTTAAAGGCCCCCTACTCGCCCACGCCTCCATCATATCTATAGACCACTGGCAGTTCCTTATCAGAAATATACCTGCAACCAAAGCCAACCAACTCTTCTTCTCCTCGTAATAGAAATTCGGGTTCCCATAAGCAACGAAGTTATGATCCTTATACTTCTCCAACGGAATCTTGAACTCCATGTCCGTAAACACCGCATCCGAATCAACCCAGAAAAACCACTCAACCTCAGGATGAGCCATCATTGCTGCACGAACTATCGGTATCTTCGCCCAATAGAAGCTCATTTTCGGTTCCAAGTGCGCATTGTTATAGAAAATCTCATAGCCATTAACTCTGCAATAATCAACCTTGTTCTTGAAAAGCCTCAGCAGCAAACGATCCCCCAACGGATGCCTACACAGCGAAGGCTGAGACCCCGTGATGACAAGCACACGGCTCTCCTTCCCGGACTTGAACCCCGGATGACGCTTAAACCATTCCCGCCTCTTTGTATCCCAATCAACCATCGGCTTGCCGACGGTGTAAGCAGTTTCCGCATCGTCGTAAAATGTTGCGCCCGGAGACTCTTCAGCTGTTGTAAGTGAGCCAGGACTGTCTCTGAAGCTCAAGAAACCTTGCAAGGGGTCAGAAACAGTCCACCAAGCACAAACTATCAGCAATGCAGCTAAAGCTGCAGTGCATAGATACTTGTGTGGTGCAGCAAAGCTTGATGATTTGGGTGAAGATGTACCCATGGATGGATTTGAGGAGTGATTTTTTTTGTTTTCTGTTTTCAGTACTATGGAACTGGAAATGATGATAACAGAACCACTCAAATTGTTGGAGTGACTCAACAATACGTCAAAATCTATGTCTGGTTAAGTCAAAAGTTGCCTCTGTCGTACTGATATATCACATGTAACAGACAAGAAAGGAAGGGTCTTTCAAGGAATTTGAATAATATTAGTATAAAAGTGTGACTGGTTTTCCAAATTCCAATTAGTTATTTTGTTGTGCACATGAATTTAGAACTTTGAGAATGACATGAACCTGATTAATCAGCTCTTTTGACTATTAAAATGTCATGCTCATAAAATTTAGCTAGTATTATGGCGGGATCAAAGGAAATTTGTACTTCCGATTAAAATTACCATTTTAAGATTGGGAGGTTAGAGGTAGGTAGGTTGATGCACCGTGCACGCATCACGCATGTTAAACTATCAACTAAACAAAGCTCCTATTCTGAGTGTCGGTGGAACAGATCCCTACGCTTCTATTTTGTACCGTAGCTAAAAAAAAATAAAAATAAAAAATAAAGAAATTGCTTTAAAGGACTATTTTATGATGCGAGTCAAATACTAGCTTCATCAAGTAAATGTAACAAGCATAGGAAGGGGAAGGTCGAATGGCGTATCCGTAGCATAAACCGTATTGATCAAGAACGGTAAGCCTGTTGAGTTGTAATGCATACGCTCTCAGCAGTATGTGGGTGTGTGGGTTTTAGATGAGATGAAATTCTCTTTTGTTCAACAGAGGGGCAAAGAGTACTAGATTAGAACGAAAGAGCATTTCTGCAGATTGCAGGTCCACATAAGATAACAAAATCAATTGAGTAAATGCATAAGCATCTTACATGGGTAATGCGTTGTTCATAAATAGTCCATGACTCCAAGTTAGTCTCTTATGAAACCATGTCATTGGCATCATCTTCTTCTCCATCTCCTGCCAACACCTCGCTAAACATGTACTCACTTTGGTACTCCATCAGATATTGTGTAGACCTCTTCACATCATAAAACAGCTCGTACACTCTGCTTACGTCTTCCATTTCTACAATCTTACCCTTGCGCTTTTGGCAGGCTAATGCAGCGGATGTGATCAGGTTTATAGCATATCTGAGCGAAGTATCTTCTCCAATCTTTGTCAACAAGACTTTTGCATCTTCAGTGATTTCGACTTCTTCCTCTTGGCATCTGATGTCTAGAATTTTGCGAATATCATCTGCTGTGTAAGGTTGGGTGGAGATGATGAGCAGGCGGTCGAGGAAATCAATTGGAATGCCATGTGGGGATCTGTAATTCGTGCCTCTGATTGTCGTGATTCCTCGGTTGGTTGCAACAACTAAGATGGGTGCCATGTCATTTTCCAGTGCGCGGTTCAGGAAAGAAAAGCATTCAATGTCGAGCATGTGGACTTCGTCGATGAAGAGAACACCTGGCACAATTTCAGCTTTTCCTTCTTCTCTCCACTCTGCTACCTTTGTGTCAATTTGATCCCTAACTTCTGCACGAATTTCACCAGTATCTCCAGTGAACAAAGCTAGAAATCCTTGCGTTCTGTAATAGGGAGAAATAAATACAATTAAAAACACTCAAGAAAATGTTAGTCAGAAAAAAGATGGGTTACATTCTCAATTTACATGGGAAAACTGTTGTTGTTAAAGCACATTATCACGTTACAGAAGCTAAATATTCACCACGACATATGTCCCATAAAGCTCCATCTAGCACATGTTGACATTGATACAAGTGACCGTACAATCAATAAAAAGGCATATAAATTGCTTGCCTTGTATTTCCATAGTTATATTGATTTAATACTTCCTCAGGAAGGCTATATTGTCATGAAAATCTTCTTGCAATTACATAATACTAATGGATGAGAAAAGCTGGTAGAACTGATGTAGTTGACTCTTTTAATGGACATGACTCGGTTATTGTGATTTGTGAATTACCTTCATCATGGGCAGGATGATTTTTGTTTGTGCTAACCTGCAGAATGTTATGGCGCATTCACATATACAGAAAACTAGTTCTACAACTCGCTTAAATAGATTCAGCAAGCCACAATGTGAAGCATCATTTCTAGCAAACTACAAAACAACCTTCTGCCCTTTGTGCTAACCTGCAGAATGTTATGGCGCATTCACATATACAGAAAACTAGTTCTACAACTCGCTTAAATAGATTCAGCAAGCCACAATGTGAAGCATCATTTCTAGCAAACTACAAAACAACCTTCTGCCCTTTGAAACTCCACAGTTGTGAGTTGTAACTATGAATCTGTGTCCAATCAAAACAGGTAGGCAGACAGTAGCTACATCTTTCTAGTTTCTACAGAGAAATTTCACCCAGAAATTATGAGTTTCAAGCCATTAGTTTACATAAACCAATTTAAAAAATTAATGTATTCATCATATTTGTTTATAAAGTCTTACCAGTCACTCAATCAGCTAAACTAGCGTTTTGAAAAAGATGGAAAACTGCGGGGGCTTTGTGTGGACTGAACTCCGAAAGTCCCACGTAGAGAGTCTCGCAGATGTTTTTCTTTTTCCATGCTATGGAGTTTTCTATTTCAATCTTAGTCTTATCTAGCAGCCCCCTCTGAAGCGGAAGATATCAATGAATGAAGCCCATAAAATAGGTATTGCGAAAACGTGCATGCAGACAGGCAGCTTTTTAGTGGGCCAGGTAGAAATCTAAAATTACACTAACAATAATGACAGATTAACTAACAGTTGCTATAAATCATTAATATCTAAAACAGGGAGCAGTCGATACATTAATTAGTGAGAGGAAACTGATTTTTACAACATTTCATGGTACATAAACTAAGCATAATCGAACCACTAATATTACATATACTGGGCAGAAAGTCTTTAAGCATTGATAGATTGTCGCAAACATAAACACCATAGTTCAGAGCCTTTCATTCTTACAGATTAATGTTATCCATCAGGCATCACAGGTTTTCACAAACAGAATTAAGATAGCAAGTGCTTGTGCGCAGATCACATACCAAAAGGCAGGTGTTGCCAGGAAGCCCAAATGCACACTGATCAGCAGTTATGGGTGTTTTGGAACCAATAGGATTGCATGCAAAAAGCATATCTTTTGAAGAAACTTCCTAGCAAGACAACTTTAGGTCTTTCAATACCCACTATGCGCGTGGCTTACTACCTGGTCCACTAAAAAGCTGCCTGTCTGCATACACATTTCTTTTTCAAAACGCTAAATTTAAACTACATTTTGTCATCTGAATGCATCAACAACTTTGTCATCAGTGTTAGACTGTTAGTGTTAACTGTTAACAGACCAGATTCTACAATACTATTTGACTGAGCTCATAAACAACTCTTTTGTTCTTACATCTTAACAACTAGTACTATCTACTAAAAATCTCAACAACCAAAATAAATAAAAAGGAAGAAGAAGAACTAGAAGAGCTATCTACTACTTAACACAAAGTCATAACTCACAAACCACACATAATGCCTGAGAGTAGACAATTACAATGCACCTAAATCATGCTAAACTGCTTCTTTCTACATGATAAATCAGTTCCAGTTTCATTAAACTTCTTTATTGTACTATGTTCCAAAAATTAAACTATGGACATAGCATGAAATCAAAGTCTGGAAAAGTATCTCACCACACATTGTGTCATGGAAGGTAAATTCAAGTAGCTCATAGAGTTCTAAACTAACAAAAAATGAAAACACAATACATTAGTTCATTGCATTTGGACCTCTTTAGTTTCTCAAGGTAATGCTTGCATACAGTTTCCGAGTCTTTAGCAAGTAACCAACACACACCAGCACAATCAGTTGACCATAGTTAATAGATACTACTCCATATCAAATGCAACATACAATTAGAGAAGTAAGGTAATAACCAGAGGGAAGTTCCGATAATACTACCTGCTATTGATGACATCAATCTCATGAAGAGAAACACAATGCACAACCTCCTTCCTCTTCTGCAACTCCCCATCCGGACACTGCACAAACTTCACCTGACTCCCCATCACATCACAGTCCCTCGACCTCGCAAACGACCTCCCTAGCTTCGTAATCTTCCCGGACGCCTTATCAATCACCACCACATCTCCACTCTGCACTTTCTCCTTCCCTATCGCCTCGATCATCTTCGCCCCCAAATCATACACCGTCTCCATCTCCGTCGTCTTCAGCGTCATCTTCCCCGTCTTCGACGCAGCTCCAGCCACCGCAGGTCTGTCAATCTGCACCTCAACGACCTCACCTTCAATAACCTCAGTTTCTTCCTTAATCCTAACCCCAATAGCCTTGCGAAACGCCTGCATTAGTGCTTCAGTTTTCGACATCTCCAGGGAGAACAATTCGCTGCCTGCTAGCATTGCGAAGGGGGTTTCCTGACCTAGAGACTTGGCCATGCCCATGGCGATGGCGGTCTTGCCTGTGCCTGGCTGTCCGGCGAGTAGGACGGCGCGACCGGCGATTTTGCCTTCCTGGACCATTTTGACGATGATTCCGGCGGATTTTCGGGCGGAGGTTTGGCCGACCATGCCCTCGGAAGAGGAGCGCGGCTCTAGGGAGGAGTCGAGGCCTAGCCCACGGATGTGGGAGTGTGCTCCAATTCTCTCAATTCGGGTTAGATCTCGCATTTCTGATAGCTTTATCTCCGCCATGGCTGATTCAGTGAGTGAAGCTGAGGGTTTTAGGGTTTAACAGAGGTTTCAATTTCACTTTAGTACGACTAGTAGAGAGAAAGAGGAGAGCTTATTTAAGGCAGTGTTTGGGGGAGATTTTATATATGACATTTTTGGTTTTTATATACTACATTTTATCTCGTCCATCTTTCTAGTATTTGCAATTTGTGAACTTCTCTTCTTAGTTTTAGGCCCAACTCTACTTTTTTTCTTAATTGTTTTTATATTTATTTAAATTTTTTATTTTTTTTAAATTTATACTTTATCAAAATTAAAATGTAAAAACATTACCATCGGGAGAGGTGGGACGTCTCAAAAGATTTAACTTTTCATATCCCTATCATCTAGTCTTGATATGTAATCAGCTGCTTATGTATTAACCGTTCAATTCTTATAAATCATCATGGTTCTTGAAGTTTTGCAAGTTATTTCGCCCATTTTGCATCTTCAATACTTATCACACAACTATGTAGTTGAAATTTATTCATGTGCACCAACTCAATACTCAAAGATTTACATTTGTTGCAAGCATGAGTGTGAAAGATAGAGCAGAGCATATGTTAAAGATATTGCAGCGTATGGGACTTTGCGTGATACATTTGAGATCCATATTTCACTACTGTAGGAACTAGGAATTCTTCTGAATATATATGTGCATCAGTTTAACATGGAAAATGGAAAATGCAACAAAAAAAAAGTTC
The DNA here is from genome assembly GCA_028274465.1 of Plantago ovata. NCBI lineage: Eukaryota > Viridiplantae > Streptophyta > Magnoliopsida > Lamiales > Plantaginaceae > Plantago > Plantago ovata. The sequence goes on along the minus strand of CM051457.1, from coordinate 3,393,341 downwards.
TCTCAAAATAAACAATGTAATCACAAACACTTCTAGGGCATATGAATTGCCCCGAGCATTAAGTCCATATTGTTCTTTTAATAGGAGAGATTTTTATTGTAATTGAGAGATAAGGAAGCTATATTTCATCATACTGTGACATCACTGACATGGCTGCAATCTGCATTGTATTGCATGCTAATAATGGATGTTAGGAAGGAAGGATATAATCGAGCTCCAGCACTAGTAGTTACTTGTATATCAGTAAACAGCTGATCCCAATTGCACATAGAACTACAGAAACTTTCCAATCAAGTACTAACACTGTGCATCCAAAACATGAAAAATCATTGGATGTTACTGATGGGCAGAATTCTACAACCGAAAAGTACTAATCGTTCAACTCTCTGGAGTCTGGACCAGTTCTTGATGCATCAGTTTCTACAGTAGATGATTTCGAGTCTCCAGCAGCCAATTTCTTGAACTTTCTTCTCTGCTTCAACTTGTTCTGTTTGCTCGACCAAGCTGGATCTCCTACACAGTTAGTTAAAACAGCTCAATTACGCGCTAAATTGTAGAATTGCGTAGTAAATTTTGTAGTTATAAGAAAGCAAATGTTAATAAAACTCTCCCACCTGAAGAACCTGCTGTGGTATTAGTTTCCACTGGTGCATTTTGTCCAACACTATCCGGTACATTTTCGGTGCCATCATTGGGAGAATCTGGTAACAAAGGCCCAATGAGCTTTCTTCGTTGTGAAGCAGCTTCCTTGAGCTTCTTTTTCCGGAGCCGCTTCCTTTGAGCTCTCGTAAGCTTTGCAGACCCCTCGTTTCCCTCTCCACGTTCATCGTTGCTAGACGACAATTCATCCCTTTCCTCATTCTCCAGATCTTCTGTATTTGCAGAACATACAAGGTGAACAAATAGAACAGAACTCAGTTATTAACTTGCTAAAAATGAAGAGGGAGGTTCAGTTAGTAATTTTAACAAACACCTGGCAGGTGATACAAAGTCTGAAGAAGTTTCTTCTTCTGTTCTTCATCACAGTCTTCTTGAGGAGGTAATGGTAGAGGAGGATAGAGAATCTTGAGAAGGGATTCGTGAAACTTTTCTTGCTTTCTATCTTTCTTCATTTTCTTCCTGCACTATCTCTACGAACTCTGTAGCATGCTAACGTTGGAACTTGGAACAAATGCAGAACCTCAGGAGATTTCTTCCTCATGGTCAAATTCGACCTTAAAAAGTCAAATATAACTTTAATAATGAGACGAGGATACTATACTCTGCATATACCTGACAAAATTAATCCGTTACAAAATCATCCAAAGTTCCGAACCCGAAACCAGAGTCCGAATTTTATCGTAAATATTTATGGTTAACTATTCGAATTTTGACCAACCCGATCCGAATTCATTCGGTTTGAAAATCACCAAACAAATTTGGCCCGAAATTATCCGAACACGTCCGATCCACTGATCTGAACTCATATAATCCAAATTTTACTCGAATTAAATTTCTAAAGAATATATAACAATTCGTAATATTTCAATAAATATTTCATCCATCACTAAACTTATAATTAAACTGTGCAGTTGTAATTTTTTCATTATAATTTTGCATCCTATTTATTAAATTAAAATACTGATCCAAACTAAAATGATTTAAAATTTATTAATCGAAACAATGAAATTCGAAGTAGACCCAAAACACCAACATATCTGAACCCATTTGAAATAAAATTATTGAAGCGAACAATTGGATCTGAACAACCCCGTATAAACCCAAAGCCTAATCTCATCATCAAACCTCAAGGAATGTGCGCACAAAGTCAGACCCATAATTAATTGGAGTGAATCTTCTTTCTTTCTTATCTAGCTAGGCAAGATTTCAAGGTCATATTACTTTGACATTATTAGTAGATGAACATTTGTCGAACCAAAACAAAATAGAATGTCAACTGATCATTAAAATCTAAAATAAAATAAAAGCATATGCTTTGGGTCTTAATATGCTTAACAGTCGTCATAAGCAAAAGATTCTTCAGCTTTGGTACTGGCTTAATCAACCACGCCGGGATAATTAAAGGGATTACAAATTAGTGCTAACTGCTAAGTAGGTAATGATTTCGATTCCACAACAAGAAAAAATTGAGGCACATCATACAGTTTACGGTCAATTTATTGGACAGTATGTATTCATTTAAAAAGTTTGTTCCAAAATCTTGTGATGGCAATTCAACATACAAATTAGTTGTTATATATGAAAACCGCGTCTGTTTTCAGCAATGAAAAGTTAAAACACATGAATGACTGAACCAACCCAAATTTAATTGTTTATGTTTTTCATGACGTGCCCAATGTAACAATTTATGTTTACTTTTAGAACCAAAACTGGTATCATATATATTTTGTAGGTCACCTAAATACTTTTTCTCAGTTATTAAAGTTCGGTCAGAAGTCTTTGTTTAGTAGGTTAATAATTGTTAGTATGTCTCAGAATTATTAATAATCTGATTCGTCGGCAAATCTTGACAATTTATTAGCATCTCATGGACTTGCTGCATCAAGCTCCATGAGGTTATTGGCGGCACCGTGCTTTACTAGTATTTCCGAATTTTATATATGTTCCAACCCTTTTTTTTTTTTAATAATTTTAAATTAGTGATACTTTTAAAACTTTTTATCAAATTTCTATAACCTAAAAGATTTCTATCAATTTAGTGAATACTCTTTTACAAATTAGTGATTATACTAATTTTAGTATTAAAATAATTAACTTCACTCCAAAGATCTCTCCAACTAACCATTTATTTAAGCATGATGAAAGGATAATGCAGCATATCTCAACGTATAAAACGCCTCTTTGAATTAGTGTACTAAAAAAAAAGAGAAATCCTTTCGTAAGATAAGAGAGTGCAATACGTATGTGAAATTTTTAGCTCCATTGTGAGATGATGTAGTATTTATACACGATTAAATTAATGCATAACTAAATATGCTTGCTTGTATCGTGATATTCGTCGATTATATATTAAAAATTTAGATGTTTGTTAACGATGAGTACTTGTAAAATTTGATGTTTCTTGAACGGAAGATACCGTTTAATGGACGTTTGAGAAAGATACAAGCATCTCATTTTTTAAATTCTCTCAAAACTAACTTCTTCATCTTATGTATTTTTGTATCATTCAAATTCAAATTAATTTTAATCAAGCATTCTTCCATGTATTGTGATGCTTGTAAATTACAAATTCAAAATTTATATGCTTGTGAAAAATACAAGCATCTCAGTTTATTTACATACTTGTTAATTTTGGTTGCTTGAAATTTTTTGGGCTACTTGAACGGAAGATGATGTTGATTTTCACTGATTACTCTTATGTTAATTATAGTACAAAATTAAAATCGAGATGCTTGATAGAGAGAATTAAATCATGAAAAAAATCAGCAGATGTTTGTCGAGATTTTGAAATATCGAACCATACTTTCAAATTTGAATCACAACAATCAAATGGTGTATCCATTACATTAGAATTAGAGTGAGATGCTTGATTGACTTGTGCTATTATAAGTTTTGATCACGTTAATTGAAAATCATTTAAGGAGCTGGAAATTTGTTGCTAATTTTAGTTAAATTTGAAATTTTGATGCTTCTGTATATATAACAAATCGACAAGCTAGTATGATTGTACTATTATTAGATTAGTTCCTAAAATTATGTAGGGCTAATATGGTCAGAACACATTTAAACACTAATTTATAATAAATTTAGTATGTATTTAATTTAAAGTCTTTAATAACCATCAATGAGTCCACGCGCGCGTGGAGATAATGTCGGCATCTTTCCCTTTCTACTTCATCTTTCCGATTTTTTCCATAAATCACAGAGACAATATCGGTCACTTCATCGTTTCAACCTCGATCCGCCTCCGCCGTCCGCCCATGTCTTTCCTCTCTCACGGAGCTGGAGGGTTTCTCCAATCCTTACAATCGCACCAGAAATTGACTGACACCCCAATTTGACTTGTCTGTGAATCGGTGAATCCGAACAAACTTCCTTCAAGCTCAAGGTTAGTGTTCCCAACCAATCAACTTCCTCTTGCTTTCTTGCTATATACTATTATAATAATGGGATTGTTGGATTGATGTTGTTTAAACCTGCAATTCATGTAACTTTTGCCTGTGTTGATGATTTTTTTTGCTTCATTCGATGCTTCTCTTGTGCTCGGAGATTTAAGTATATGTGCTTCATTCCCAGAAAGATGACATAATTAATTTATTAGGCTAAAACTTAAAAGTTTTCTTATCCAGTTAGTTGTGTGCTCCGGTCACTAATCAGGTTATGAGACCAACATATTATGACTCATATCTCACCGTTAATATTTCACTCTGAATCACTTTTTGCTACTTGTGACAGATGACATGTGCAGGAAGGGATGAGCTGAATTGGAGGCTGCCAAAGAAGGCAACAATCACAATTCCACAAAACTTTATGCACATGGTAATGCTATTGTCTTCTCAGCTTTAGTATTTGTGGAATGAGTATGTGCTTTGTCCTGCTATTGTAGTAACATTTAGCTGTAATGTGTGTGAAACGTGCACTCTGTGAGATATAGCTGTGTCATGATTCTGCTTAATTTGTCAAACTCTGACATAAGCTCACTGGGACATTTTCATGTATGGACTAAATAGGAGAAGGAAATACTCCACTACTAACATTTATAACTCCATAAGCTTGGCAACCAAGTGTGGTACACTTGCGTTTGTACAAGTAACATAGCTGAATTTGGGGCACTTGCTACTCGACACGCTATGACGTGTGCACAAATACATAGATGGCAATGTTTTGTTTGAATCACCTTGCAAGTCCTTTAATGGATGATAGATGGCAATGTTTTGTTTGAGTCAGCTTGCAAGTCCTTTAATGGAATCATCTA